>OX439040.1:42470157-44870157 GCA_949317995.1 Acholoe squamosa | reverse complement strand
AGAATGAATGAATGTGTATAACTTAAAGATGAACTTTCTTTTACTTAGAGATGGCATAGCAGATATCGTGGCAACTAGATGAAATCCCTCTGTATAAACATTGCACAGGGTGATACATAGACCTACCTCATGCCAATCAACAAGTAGATTTAAACAGAAGTCAGAGGCTACCATTGCCTTTATACATGTACATGTACAATAAATGTCAGGCTCTAAATTTTTATATGATACACTCTGTTACCTAGATCCCATCTATAGCTTGGTTATCTCAATATCAGCTAAAGAAAGAAGGGGAATAAAGGTTGGCACATGAAACTCTACCTGTCTCTCCCCTGAGGCCACCATACTGTAAACCAGTCCTCTATCATTCAAAATGACAACATATGTCCTAAAGGCCGCATCCACTGCCGATGGATGGACCATCTGTCAGCTACATCCATTTCCATTTATCTCTATGAAATACTGAACTCAATGATAGTACAAAATGTATATAATATAGCAATGGCTAAACAAGCTGGTAGCTGTTCATCTTCAATGAGGACGACCTAAACTAGAATGCATCATATATCTTTGATCGATGTAAAATAGTATTGAGTTCATTTACAGTATAGTGGCCTCACAGCCTCTGTACACTATTGGTTATATATACACGTCTATTTGTAGAAAACTAGAATTGCTCAAATGTTGGCTGACTTGCTCGTGGGCATTGATCGTGGGTTGGGGTTGAGCATTTCAGTGAGGAACTTGGTGTATGGTATTTTACCGGACATACTCTCATCAAACCGACTAAGGACATGGTAGACCTCGTCTTCATCAAGAATAACGTTGGCAAGTTTGAGGACGGACCTAAATTCAGGTACGCTGAGATATCCCTCATTGTTCACGTCGATCTTACGGAAGGCCCGCCGCAGGTTCTTCCAGTCTCCTGCCAGCTGCAATGTTAAAAGAACATCAGTCAATCATCTATTAATGAAACGATAGATCCTGTTTAACCCTTTTATATTAGCAGATTACTTTATCGCTCTATTCATCACCTTATTGGCATGCTGAATAATTGTATTAGACCTACCATACATAGTGGTGGCCACGTAAAGGCAGTCTGGCAGAGCATGGCATTGCCACC
This sequence comes from Acholoe squamosa, assembly GCA_949317995.1. Lineage (NCBI taxonomy): Eukaryota > Metazoa > Annelida > Polychaeta > Phyllodocida > Polynoidae > Acholoe > Acholoe squamosa. The sequence goes on along the minus strand of OX439040.1, from coordinate 44,869,034 downwards.
ATTTCAATATCTCATCGTGTGACAGATGATCATAAGGTCTCTAAGCATCATGTTTTCTTATATAATTATGTAAAAGTTATTGTATCTCTTGAAAGATTATGTGCCGATGCATTGCAATAGCCTTCTTATAAAAACAAAACATTTATCTTCACATAGTGTTTCTCCATCATAGTTATCATCCGAAAGCAAAAAAAAAAAAAAGGCTAAGAGAAGTTATATATTGTTACTTGCCTTGTGTCTTAGTTTGGAGGTGACCCCAGTGAGACCCTTCTGTGGTGGTTCTGCTATGGATTGTAGGGGTAGTGAGGGGTTGGGTTGCTGTAGTAGGGACAGCATGTTGTTACCATGCCGCCATACAGGCTTCTTGGCAGCGAAAGGTTTCAAGAACTCCAGGTAGGACACCCTAGAGAAAGAGAATAAAGCAATTTGTTCATAAGGTGTTGACATATTGATGCTAGGTAGACTGCCATGTCATGATCTATTTTCAATGAAATCTTCTCGCATGCCAGGCAATAAAAGAAGCACCATGTATTCATCCGCTGTAAACAGAGGCGTTGGAAACACTTTTTTTATAGGGCCCAAGTATCTCGGTGGGCGGCCCACTGCAATTATGCCAAAAGAAAGTTGTGTTTCCAGTTCCCCGACCGACCCTAGCAAAACAGGGCCGACCCTAATTTTCTTTTTGAAAACTTGAGCATTTTGGCCAATTCTTAAGAAATTTTTCATATTTTTTCACTAATTATTTTTCTTAATTTTCCATATATGTTTTCCGTATTTCATAGATTTTCATCAATATTTCTATGGGTCTCGGGTCTAAGCTTGGCCTTTTTCACCTTCCTCTTATGTAGTTATACCATAGAATGGACGGATATGGCATATCTACCCATACATTTGTATACAAAATCTTTGAAAAAAATCCGACCTACCGACCATAGATCTTTGAGCCATGTAACTTGAAACACACAATCATTTTTTTTTTTTGCCTTATTTTCATTTAGGCTTATGTAGTTGCCTTTCCCATTATTTGGGGCTCTTGTTCCCTGAACCCTTTATCTACTACAGTGCTATAAGTTAAAGTGACCATATTCCCAGGGGAAATGGCACCATCGCGACTTGAAAAAATAATCGCTTGATAGCCAATCTATGACAATATGTTAATCTGTAATAGATAAGTCCAGCAAGAAAGGTTTGATTTATGTAACACTGCCGAGTCTAGTCAGACAGGGCCAACCTAGAACTCATAAGGCCATTTTGAAGAAGACTACTTCTGGCTGTTTATAGCCAAAGTGGAAATTAGGCAACAACTCTTTCAATATTTCCCTATATTCAACAAAAAAGAAAGAGGGGGATGTCCTTTAAGTCTTCTGACTAGCAAATGTTGAACGATTTCCTCTTGTGCTTCACATACCAGACACTTGACCAACTCACCTTTTGTCTGGTCCTCTAACAAACTTGCTACAGACAAGGTTTAATTCATGTTCACTAAGGTGGACGCACAGCTCAGACAGCACCTCCCTGAACTCATCAACTCCTATGTAACCTGTCTTGAAGGGGTCCATGCCATGGAACTCTCGCCGTAGGTCCTCCCACATGTAGTCAATCTGTAAGTAGTATAAAAAAAAGCCATTAATTAGATACAGGGTTTGTGCAGTATTGAAACTGGCTGTTGATAGCAAGAAAGGGTAACTTTTGGGGTAATTTGACTCTGGGAAATAATAACTTTGAACATTCACTAGTAAATTTATGCAACTACAAGATTTCATGTGTTCGGTTATAATCAATGGGTAGGAGCTTGATAAAGCAATAATATATAACATGGGAAGAGCATGGTTATAATTGCAGGCCTACCTTGGCTCTTAGGTTATCCTGTAGCATGTCAACTGCACAGTTCAACTTTCGGGATCGGATCATGAAGTCGGCGTCTCCACGAGCTGGTGGGTGCACCTAGGTGTACATGGGGTGACAGGGAATTAAATTCAATCGAGAGGCCCTTGATTATATTGGAATTATTATCATCACAATTCACACACGTTATGGGTTTCGATTCGGTAATAGGATCATGAATGATAATCGTTATGAGAGTCTATAGGTTGTAGGCTGCAGGTTGACAGCAAAGTAGGTGCAAGATATTTGTACAGCTACAATCAATGAAGGACAACAGATTAGAATTTAAGTCAAGTCGGAATCAAAGGGGGTGGGAGGTTACCTTGGAGTTGGGGTAGGTGGCTGATTTGAGAGAGAAGCCGAAGTGTCTTGTGAATTGCTGGAAGTCTAGTGTCTTGTCTGTGTTCGTGATAAATGTCTTCCATAGATCCCGGATCTCCCCACGTGTAATCTCTGGGTGTACGTTCAACCTAGAGACGAATCAGTACCAAATTTAACATGACTTTAAGGGCTCAGTAAGTGTCTATTAGGCCTACTCTATCGAAAGTTTATACATATGGCTGTATCATTGTATGCAGGACATGGCTTAATACGTGCTATCAAAGGAAATGTGTCGTTTCTCGTTATGCTTCAGAGTGGCCGTATTTTATGTTCTTTAAACTGTCTATGAGGGTAACGACCATGTATATTGACACAAGTTATACATGCTCAATACCAAGTAGATTCATGAGAACTTGTGACAATCCGCCAATGACAATAGTCCGTATATAAGGCTCCTTACCTCCTGAGAAGTTGGTACATCAATTCTTGGGTGAGGCGTTTGGAGTTCCACTCATCCAGTTCTTGGAAGGCCTCTTCCACTGCCGTGTATCTGCTCTTCAGTAAATCTTTGATGAGCTGTAACACAATAAAGATTTAAAATAATGTTTATTTATATGAACTAAACATATGCATTCCCATTCTTCCTCTTCTTCGTCTAGCTATACCTTTTCTCTAGCCCTCTGTCCAAGCGACCATCCCTGCTGGCGAACGTTTTGAGCATTGCCAAACATGTCTTGTAAAGGATTGTTTTTTGGTTATGTAGACTCATAACAATTTATTGAACTAGTCATGATTTTCAATATATATATATATTTGTTCCGATTTCATTTAATTACAGCATGAGACTTTAGGGCATAATATTATACCCAGGTTATTTGAATGAAGTAGAATTGAAGTACTTTTTACAACCTAGTATCCTATAGCACTTATCCCCCTCCCCCTAGGGATGTCATTGACGTCCACTTTTTTTCGATGACGATTATCGCGATTTTTTTATGTCGATATTGCGATGTAAGTCTATGTATACAGAGATAAAGAAATTAAAGAAATCAAGGCAAAATATATAGATATAATGGGGATGTCGATACGATATTCATCATCACAATATTGCCGATATTTAGATATTGTGGATATCGATGACATATCCCTACCCCTCCCCCCTTCCCCTAGTTCCTTTCATTTTCCTACCTCAAAGAGTTATTACCCATCAAAGCTGGCTGCCTTTCACAGGCCAGACAGTGCACCATCACAAGGATCTTTACCTTGAATAGTTCGTGGGTGGAGCGGTGGGGTGTGACGTCTATCATGGTGCCGTCGTCCATACGGATAGGGCTTGGAGGGCGCTCCCGTACTCCTGGGGGCGGAGACCTGCCTCTGGCTGGAACTGGAGACGGGTCAGCCGGCAAGGCACCAATGGACTTGTACTTGGGCCGTGATTTCTCCTCACCTCCAAACAGACTAGCTGCACGACCTCTGTGGAAAAAAAAATAAAGAGGAAATTGGATTCATGGAAAACAACGATTTACAGTGAAGTTTAATACAATAAACATGATGTGATATTCTGGTTCTTTCCCCTTATATCATGGTGGTACAGAGGGTTATGTCAAGGTGAATATCGATGCCCCATTGACAATACACTAAACCCCCGTATTGCACCCCTGTGTTAAATAACCAGCGCCAAATCCGCACAATGACGTCATAGGCCCATTGCGCATGCGCAGCCATTTTGAAACGTAAACATCCAAGATGGCGGCGGACAGCATTTCCCGATGACGATGGGTAAATAACAGTTAATTTTGAAGGATATTGATGAAATATCAATTGATTTTCCACTCAAACACCTTGACATAAATGTAAAGATGAACTCTGATTAGTTTGAGCCTCCTGTTTCTTCACTCGTGTGTCCTGCCCGCTCTGCACTCGGCCTACCGGCCTCGTGCGGAATGGGCAGGACACGTTTGTGAAGAAACGGTCGGCTCAAACTAATCATCGTTCACCTTTACCATTTTATCTTAGTGTCTTCCCATAGACATACAGGATAGAAATAACTTACCTCGTATCAAACTGTGCCATGAAGTCAGCGTAACGCACGTTACCCTCCTCATTCAATGGGACACGGTCTATTAGAGACCGAAACTGAATGTCATCCATGTCCAATCCAAAACGAGACTCGATGGCGGCCCGGAACTCCTCCTGACTGATCATGTCCGTGCCCATCTTGTCAATCTTACTGTTTGAGGGGAGGGGTTAAACAGGTGTACGTTATATAGTTTGGTCAAATCAATTTACTGCTATTCTTTGTGGCAAAATACATATAATGTCAAGAGATTTACAATGGTGGTAATAAAAGTAATGAATGTGTTTGCTCCATTGAAATATTTATTTATGCAAACATGTGGACTTTAGACCCATTAAATCTTGAAATAGCCAACAATATCAAACCCATTTAGTATTTCATTATACCCATCTGTTTTTGTTTATACATCATCATTTACAAAAGACTGCTAAGGGATAATACATTGTATACCCTATATGCAAATGATTGTTCAACTTACTGGAAGGTGCCTAGAAGGGAGAGGAAATCCCTCTGGAACATGTTCATAATTTCTGTCTCCAGAGCACTGATGGTGGACTTGTTACCGGGAGACTCAGCACGGTTGTACCTAGGAATATTCATTAAACAATACAGTATTCATCTCAGATGGAGTGATTTTATTATTTTGGAGGGGGGGTATCAATTATTTTATGTGGTTAAATATTGGTCATGGAATGCTCATTGATATGTAAGGCAAAAGTTTCACCCACCTGTGTTTGGGGTTGGTGAGGATGTTGTGGGTCATGCCTCCTTCACTGCGGTCCAGGAATTTGACCAGGAAGTCCTGGTAGGGGATGCCTTGTGATGTGGCCTCCAACTGACACCTGGCCAGGAACTCACCCAGGTGAGCCTTCTCCAGCCTGAGGCCAAAGTCACCCAAAACCTCCACGAATTGACCGTGACTAACCTAGGGTAATAATAGTATAAAGGTGTGTTAAGATTGACTCTTTTGTATGATATTGCTCTTGAAAGGGATAAAGAGGGATATCATACTATTTTAGATTATTCTCCCTGATGGCTGATCTCTCGATTCAATCATTAAAACTGTGCGTTTTTATCCCTGATTAATGTCAGAGTGAAGAGAGCATGAGGGTCTTCATTTGCTACTCATCTGTTTTATGAACACTCATACTTACGAAACCAGAACCACTGGGATCAAAAGATTGGAAGGATGCACTCATGTTTGAGAAACCCTCCCTGAACTTGTTCTTCAACCACCTCTCAATGTTAAGGGATCTTTGTCTCTCAGCCTCCTTCTTCTTCAAAGGTCGATTGCTTTCGGGTGTTCCTGTTGGAAATGGGCTTGATTATAGTTTTGTTGTGTCTAAACTTTCATATCTCCTGTATCTACTTCAGAATGTCCTATGCGTTATTAAACTTAGAAGCATTATCGTTTGTTTTGTATATTTGATATAAAGAAGACTCAGGAATCCACATTATATCAGATAATAAAGATGAAGCGATAGTGGAAGCTTACTTTGAATTCTGATTAAAAGGTACATTTCATCCCTATTTTGCAATATGATAGCATACATATTCAAATTAGGCTGAATTCAACTAATTCTGCTTACCTGGTTGTTCCATAAGTGGGGGCCTTGTTGGTGCTGGGGGATCTGTGATATGTACTCCAAGCTTTTCCATAAGCTTGTCACCAGAAATTGTGCCAACGCCCTCTGTGTCATACCTGTATACCAAAAGTGAATAATCAGTCTTCATTACTGGACCTATTATTTGACGAAACGTCGTAAAAACAGACATAGCTTACATTTTAGGGGACAATGGAATGGTGTTTCCTGTAGGCCTACTGAACTTTGAATGTGTGAAATCCCCCCCAAAGTAATTGAGTAATCACTTCATGAACAATCATCCCTAGCAAGATTGACATAGGTCCAAATATACAAGACTATGACGGAAATAGAAAATACCAAGTCTTACTTGTTCCAAAGTTTGTCAAACTCATGTGGCTCCATGTGGAAGCCAAGCTTGTTTAGGGCGTTCATCAACTCTGGTTTGATCAAACGTCCTGCACCATCGGGGTTAGATTGCGGCACGAGGTCAGCCAGGTCAACCACCCTGCAAATGTTATATTTTGGTTATAAAAATATGAACCATTAAAAACCAATAACCTATCAATTCTCTATTGAATACAAATTTATCTTATTTACCTTGTGTAACAAACAAGATTGAACATCTATATAATTGGAAGGGAAAATGATATAAGAAAATTGATGCAATGCAGTAAAAGTATTTAAACACTTCACAGCTCGCTAAAGCTAAATTTTGATAAATACTGGCACTTGGTTGACTTTTATGTGACCTTGAGTGACTGACCTCTGCTTGGCCTTCTCCTTGAGGTGTACGTGGACCTGGGCGGCGGTCATTGTGGCCTTCTCACTATGTGTCCTCTGGATGGGGTCCATCCATTTGGGGTACTCTGCTGACTGAGCCTCACGGAAGGCAGCGAAGAATTCAGCAAAGTTGACCATAGATCTATCGGCAATTCCAAGACGCTCCACCAGGCGACCATATTGTGTATTGTTGAGGGGTCTGCCCAAAACGGTAACCAGGATACGGAATAGGCCATCTCTATAGGAGGGATATGAAGAAATGCGCGTTAGTTTAGGATTGGAAGGATTAAAGGTCTTAGACAGGGGACATGCCCCTTATAGTTTATGTAGTTTGTGGTCAAAATAAGAAAAAAATATTCTTAACTGTAGGCCACAGGTAGTGGGCACGTGATTTTGGCAAAAATTCGCAAAGGATGTAACTACAGCAGGGAGTATATAACACAAGCACTCTTTTGCGATTTTAAGCCAGAGAATACATAATGCACAGAAATATAAACATCACCTAAGGTAAAATACCACAAAGGGTGCATGAGAAAATACAATGGTGTCCTTGTGGTCTATACACCCTACTCTAGTTATATGCCTTGCAAATTTGGGATAGATACCAACATCGCAACAGATTCAAATTCGCAGAGATATTTCAGCCATTTTTCGCCATGTGGGATTCGACCTATAGTGAGTAGTTTACAAAGCCGAATAGGCGTGGGCCTGCTAATGACAACACTTAGCAGCATGAGTCTGATGATGTAGTAACCCATATGTCGCAGTTAATCAGGGTAATAGACGTTCATCTGTAGATGGTTTACAGTCATGCTAATACAGGGAATGCATGCTTCATGTATGTAAACCCAGATCCCTAGTCATAAAAAGTACCAAGGGGGATTGTGGCAGGAATATCGGAAACTCACATCCCCAAAACCTCAACCGAATTCAGCATGCTTAGAACCACTGGCACTGGGCGCTTACATCCCCGCGTTTTTCTCAATAGTCTCTTATATGTATCTTGGTTCCAAGCATACTCATAACCTTATTCAAAATTGAAATGGAATACTATAGGTCGTCTAGACTGAGTGTTTAATGTTAAACTTTGCACCACTCCGGCAATTACCTTCCTATATAGGGTTCTATGATCCCTCGACCACTGTACTATAGAACTTTGCCAATGCTGCATGAGCTCCATACTGGTGGGTCAATGTTTCCATTTAGGCTTATTAGCATTACTTTTATTAGCTGCTGCTTGGTGTGGCATTTGGTATGGGTCTGCTGTCCTAGTGCTATGTGGTAAATATAGGCTCTATACGGGGTGGGGGAGGCTTGTTGCTGTATGTTTAATTATGTCACTGTGCTTTATGTAGATCTATACAAGCGGGTGTATATGGATGTGCCAAACCCTGCGTCTATGGGCAGAAAAGAGATTTGTCATATCAGAAATAAATCTATCGCATATATTAACAGTTGTTAAGACCATTGGACAAGTATACATGCTAAAACTAAAAAAAGTTTGCGGCGACTGAAGGTAATAAGAGTTGGGTCAGAGGGTCATTGTTTTTAAAGGTTATGTTTGATGATATACTTCTAAATTGAATTTTACACTTCTGGTATGCTTCAATGTGTTAAACATAGGATAATATTGCCTATATGTGTTTGAAGTACACCTAATTCCAAAAGGATGGAAGACCATACAATTTCTGTATCTGTAGCTAGAAGCTCTGATTTACTTGAATTTAAGTTGAGCGTCTTTATAAGCATTTTAAAAGTAGAAGGTGTATGGTTCTATCCTATTAATACATCTAATAAAGTTAACATATTTTTCATATTTTAAATTGCTTTCTGGCTGTCTAGAAAGACTGCTATATATCACCAGGGGAATGTAAATCTGGGAAACCAAAGAAATGTCACGTCTACATATTGCATTCCAACATCAGCAAGCCTTCGTTGAGACTGCACAATACCTTGCACATCAAATTCACAACATCCTGTCAACCACCCTGTCAACCACACTGTAAAACCGAGTATAAAAGATCTATCGAACAATGGAAGAATATCATAGGCAGATGTAAAGTCATTGCTTTTCATTGTACTTGTATTGGTCACCGAACCCTGTCATTACATCAAATGCGTACGATTATTGTGATTAAATTTCTTGATTTAATCATTTTCCTTTGAGCATACGGTAAATATTTAGAGGGTTTACTGTCTGCCAACTGCTTTGCCCATCATAAGACTGTACACCTCATGGGTCCTAGTCCTACGGCGTTATGTCCTTAGTAACGACAAACATACAGGGCGGCCCAGCCGCAGGAGGAACCAATGTATGGTTGTAGTTAGTGCCTGAGAACCATAAGGTACAGGCGTAGGGTAGATCGCCCTTGTCTCGACCACTTAAGCCCACTGTTTTAGCGTCCATATAGTCTACCACTCTTATCAAGCTTCCTTCAAACAGGCCACTGCTCGACCATGAGGCTTTTAACTATTACCAGGTTATTGCATATGAAGGAGTCTTTTAAGCTGCAAAATATTCGGTATTGAGCTTAGAGCATGGATTGTACCGGAAAGTGTAGTGATCGACATAGCATAGGTCCCAAACTGGAAAGTGGCCGAGATTAGGGTAGTCTGTCCTATTGATTCCCTACAGTGCTATATGTGTAGGCCTATAATCAACATGTGTATACTTCGATAGGTGGGTGGGAGAGGTAATTCAATGATTAGTGTGACCCATTGACAGGACGTATTGGTGGATTATATTGGTTTCAATCACGTTGCTACAAACTGAACTTTCTTAACTTCGATATGGCGGGGCCCATAATGGTAAACGCGTGTGACATTTTAAGGGTATTCTAGCGTAGAAACGCTAATTTTGTTAGAGGTACACTCTATCAACTTATATGTAATTATTGCCATAGAAAGAAGTCTTTTCAGATCGCATTGTCTAGACAGCAAACTCAAATGAATCATCTTGTGATTCATTGTATTCCTTTGTAATGGTAAAACCACATCATATTTCTCGGAGACATCCCTAACTATGAAAAGAAATACTACAGGGAGATATCGTAATGAGCCTTAATGGTCCACTTCACACAAATTTGGCAACTACACAATTTACTCTATTCATATCCATGTAGTAAGCGTATTCTCCAACATTTAGTGGAACCGTTAGTTACAGATGGTAGTGCAAAGAAGGCCTAATTCTGGAACAAAAGAGGCGGTAATCGGATCTAGTTAACCACTATTGTGGGTAGGGAGCCTAACTGATTGAGTATGGTGAACACATTGGTATGATTAAAGTATGGTGAACACATTGGTATGATTAAGTACATGTAGTATTTTGATATATCATACATAGTTGTGGTTTATTGTGTTGTCAGCTTTAGAGGTAGTGAAGGCCTATGTGAAGACAATTGGTTTAAAGTACAATATGTCATTAGTCTTGAGCATCTGTATATTGATTGAACAGCCTTTGCATTCTAGAGGCTTCTCAATGTAAGAGATCAAAATCGCAGATATAGTTAAACATAAATCGCCATGTGGTATACTTGAATAATCCTTCAATGCTAACCATGCAGGTCACAATCAATGATAACGCAGATCAATAATTCCTATGTAGGTAATTGCGACAATGCGAACAACAATGGAACATTATAGGAAAATCTCAGGGTCAAAAATCATAGAAAGTGTGCAAATAGGCCTTGGTGGAGTTTTGAGAGGTCTGAGAAAAAATTACGTAGTATCTCAAAAATATTTTTTATGGATAGTGTATAGGTCTTGGGGTAACTGCACATGAAATATTATGAGTTAAATATGAAAACCATTGCTATGGCAATGCCCAGAACCTATCTACCTGGAAACGATGTCCTCCTGAGTGACCATTTGGGTTTTTTTCCCTTTATTGATTCAAAATGACCTATGATATGCTTCTGGTCCACTGTTATTATGATTTTGCTTGTAGTACTGGGTCTAATGGTTGGGTTTGGAGTATTGTAGTCAGACATAATGGGCTTTTTGCCTTTCCCTCAGGTCGTTTTCCGATAGGGCCTAGCCTGGAATTCAAGTAAATCTCAGACTCTAAGATATTCATTTCTTTCTGTTTTATATAAAAGCTGAACAGACTATGGTAGGAACTATTGATTATATGGAATACAATGCCCATGGCATGTACTTTCAGGTGTTATATAGTTTTGATGGGGAAAAAATCTGTAATTTCTGTTCAAAATACCTTGTAGTTCATCACTCGCCTGGACATTATGTTCTGAATTGTGACCAAAATCCATTAAAAGTAGGCTCATTTTGTAATAGCAAGGAATCAGCTGACACAGATAACAATGTGAATTCCATCATCTACTGCTCAAGTTGGTCCTGATCTGTGATTTTCAATGAGATAAAATGATTATTTCTGTAGGAAACCAAACCCTCAACATGGCATGATACTCAATGGTCACTCGCCCGGACACAATTTCACCTGGACAAAAAAAGCACTTCCCATCCCTGATACTGCAAAGGTTTTGCAGCAATCAATTATCCCATACATTGAGTACAAAGGTATATGTAGGGGGTAAATAACAGGCATAGTTATGATATTTGAATATCCCTATTGTGCAGAGGAGGGGCAGGAATATTGGATTTTGTGTGAAGACAAGAAATGAAGGCAGAGTCATGATAAAAACCGTTAAATGTATTCTCATTTCCCGATAATAAGGTCACATCTGACATAAAGAAACATGTTATTTTCATGATCTACAGGTCAAAATGGTCCAGATCTGAGATTGTCATGGTAATATGACAATTGTTTCTGTAGAAAATCAAGCCCTCAACATGGCATATTACTTAAATGTCATTCGCCCGGACATATGCCAAGAATCTCTACAAACATTTATTATAAGTACACCCATTTCATGATATAAAAGACATAGGGTAGGGTAACTCGCCCTTAACTCGACCACTATATATGTTGGTACCGTAAGTCGACCATCACACCTTATTTCAAGTTATTTTCACAATAATCTAGGATCCTTGGTGTGAGGTGCAGGATATTTATATTGCAGTTAATGGTGCAAAATCAAGTGGTTGTCAAATGATATCTGAAAGAGGATAACCCAGGGGGGTCGACTTCATGTACTACTGGTCGAGTCAGGGGTTACCCTACATGTATATGTCAGACCTACCTGGAAACATTGCCTTTGCCCTCTGGATCATTGTCCTTAAACCTCTTCCTGACCTCAAAGTAGTTAGCCTTCACCTTTTCCCTGAGGAATGTCTCGATCTGAAACAAAATAAAGGTCAAATTCCAATACGCGAAATAAAAGTATGAAATGTCCTTTAAATTAGATATCGATAGCACAAGACTCTTGCAGATATCCTGATTAACAAGGATTCTCATTTCACCTCCGTCTACACCAAATTCAACTACAGCTGTATTGGACATCTATCTCTCTGATGTTCAGATGATTAAAGGCTGGGGCTAATAATATTATAGGCTTATAAAGGCCAAATCCCACAACGCAAAAATAGTTAGAAAATCCTTGTGAGTGTAGGGGTTCGTTCCCCCGTCGGGTGCGCAGAGCCTTCAGAGGGACTGTTCACTTGGTTGTGTCACTCCCCCTATGTATACCATACCGATCCAGGGTAGTTGGAAGGTGGAAATGTCAGTGGGGCCGTGTTGGTGACAGGGTATGTCAGGCCAGGGGATGTAGCTCAGTGGTAGAGCGCTCGACTTGCAAGCGAGAGACCCGGGTTCGAATCCCGGTGTCTCCAGAGATGTTTTCACTGACCACTACAGTGGTGGAGACACTGAGTGGTCCTGCCTTGCAAGGGGGACCTTTAGAGAGCTCGGTACCTGGGCCGGTATGGTATAGACAAGCGCTTCAACTTGCTAGTGCTGAGGGACTTGGAAACAGATGGGCTGTGTGTGACTCAGTACTGGTACCGTTCAGACTGGACTGGAGGACCGGTTCTGGCGGGATACGGTTGAAGCTGGTTGGGAGGAGTGTAGGGGTTCGTTCCCCCGTCGGGTGCGCAGAGCCTTCAGAGGGACTGTTCACTTGGTTGTGTCACTCCCCCTATGTATACCATACCGATCCAGGGTAGTTGGAAGGTGGAAATGTCAGTGGGGCCGTGTTGGTGACAGGGTATGTCAGGCCAGGGGATGTAGCTCAGTGGTAGAGCGCTCGACTTGCAAGCGAGAGACCCGGGTTCGAATCCCGGTGTCTCCAGAGATGTTTTCACTGACCACTACATGATGTAGGGTATGTTGTTATTCAGCCAATATTTAGGGTGGTATTATCGTCCAAGAAGTACAATAACAGCTAAGAACCCTTGCCAAAGTGTTGTTATTTCAGGAGTGGAATACATCAAAAGTTTTTGATATTTTTCTCACAAGAGGCCAGAAATCTCTGTGATATAGGGAAATTCCCTGTGATTTAGAGGAAAACAAGAATCTTTAGTAAATCACAAGAGATCTGTATATTTTTCATAAATCAGGACCCAAGTTCCATACCCTATAGCCTAAGAATGTTGTACTTGTAAATCAGAGTAGCAACTAGTCAGTACAGAGATCAATATCACAGACATTTTCCTTCCCATAGTGGCTAGTAGTGGGGTTTGAGAAAAGTAGGAGTGGTATGGGAACCCTTGTGAATTTTGTTTTTGACAAGACTCCAAGGTTGCCGATATCTAGAATCACAGGCGTTTTAGACCCATTTTTCGCGTAGTGGGAATTGGCCTTAAAGCCCCACTTCCATTGCCGTCATCCTATTCCGTCAGTCACGATTCCATCACAAATTTGGACGGAATACCGACGAAATAGTGACTGACGGAATAGGGTGACGGTAAAGGCCAAATCCCACAACGTGAAAATGACCATAGAATCCTTGTGATTTATGCATGCAGTGTTCCTTAGCCGATATTGGAGGGAATATCGTCTAAGAAGGGCCTATAACGGCTGAGGAGCCATGCCAAAGTCTTGATTTTTATAGAGTAGAACGTATGAAATATTTTTGATATTTTCTTCAAAAAAGGTCAGAAATCTCTGTGAATTTGTCTGAGGTCATGATTTACCAGCAAAGAGATGTATTTCACAATGCTTTACTGCACAATAACAGCAATTGAACCAAAATCACAGAGATCCAGCAGTCAAAAACAGCAATAGAATCAAAATCACAGAGATGTACTGCCCAATATTGGCTAGCAGTGGGACTTAGAGTAGGGAGTAGTGGGGTGAGAACCCTTGTGATCTAGGAAATTGACAAGAGTCCATGACTGCCTATGTCCAGAATCACAGACATTTCAGACCCATTTTTCACGTAGTGGGATTTGCCCTTAATGGAAGTGGGCTCAATAAAATCAATGCTTGACGGTGCTAAGATGTTTTCTTGATATGAATCTGCACAAGTCTTTACAATATGTAAAACACAAGGATTCTCTGTATTCTAGGCGAAAATATCTAAATCTTTACTTCTTTATATATATATCCCAGCAGCACATAGGCAAGGGTTTATAATCCTAACGCATACATATATCTGCAGGGCATTTCAAAGCGATATCTATAGCTATGGTTTTGAAATGCCCTCCTGGTCTTGTAAGACGGCACTGAAGTTGGGGAGGCCTACAAAGTATCAATATTTAGTTGAGTACCCTTTCGTTAAAGGCCAAATCCAACAACACGAAAAATCCCCTGATATCCTTGTGATTTAGGAATGCAGTGACCCGTGGCCGATATTGGAGTGGTAATATCGTCTAAGGAAGGCCTTTATGGCTAAGGAGCCTTGCCAAAGTGTTGTTATTTTGCATGTCGAGTACATCAAAAGTGTTTGATATTTTTGATATTTTCCTTAGAAGAGGCCAGAAATCTCTGTGATATACTAAAATCTCTTTTGATAGAGAGGAAAACAAATTGTTTCTAGTTATTCACAATATTGGCTAATAGTGGGATTTGGGGAATGGAGAAGTTGGATTTACAATTTTAACTAGACTTCAAGGCTGCCAATATCCAAAATCACGGACAGTGCAGACACATTTTTCATGTAGTGGGATTTGACCTTAAAACCATGATAAAAGGTGTCTGCGATACCCAAATCTCACCACCATAACCCAACTTATAATCCGTATATCTACAATGATGTTAAAGGCGAGGATCTTTAGGGGTTTCAGCTGAAAATATTCAAATCCTTAGAACTTGAGTAAATTTCAGTTGGGAAACATGAGCTAAGGGATCTGGTACCGATGAAAATGTGTACCAGGTATATATGATTGTGATAAATTCTTCATGGTGGCGTAATCAGAGGGAAAAAGAGGACACCACATATTAAATTTTGTGCAATATTTGTAATCTTAAGATTTTGTCAAAAAATTACATAAAAAGATAGAATAGCTCCTTCTTCGTACCAAATCTTTCAAGATTCTGGATCTACCACTTTTTTCTAGTTCGTTGAATTACGAGCTTCAGCTTTAAAAGAGAAACCCCCACTATAAAACCTGTTCTCTATGATATATCCAAATCCCTTCCATGTAGGATCCAAATATATGTGCTAATTGATGTACTGGAGGAGAAACTATTCAGAGTAACTACAACAAGGAACAGAACAAACATACTTCCACTCCACACAATAGCAATATGGATCGGCCAAGCTTGTATACACTTAAAACGAATACATACTCCATTATTGTGTAGGTTCAGTAGGTCTCTATTCCACAGGCCACAATTATATAATTATACAAATACCCTCACCTCCGATTACGCATGTGCACACATACCTCATCGATCTCTAGTCTGTTTTGTGCGGAGACTGTGGAGAGTCTGGACACAGCGCGACTCTCAGCTCGGCTGGCGATCTCTGCTCGATTACCTGTAGAAATAAAGTATACAGATATCAAGGAGAAGGCAGTGAATATGATGATTATTAGAGATGATATAACCTATGTTGACTTGGGGTTGGGGAGATCGCTTTTGAAACAGCTCTGTAGTTCTGTACTACCCGACAAGCATAATTGGCGGTATACTAAAACTAATCCTCAGTCTGAATATCATACATCTAGGGAATATTGCCAATGGTTTGCTAGCTTATGTACGATTGTACTATCCTATTCTTTGGGATATGGGGTTGGAAATGACTGTATTCTACTATTGACTATTCTATACACCAACAACCGGAAGAAAACATATTTTGAATGTGATTCTATCTGTCAATAACGTAGTCTGCTGAGCAGGAGAATCAAACTCAGACTAATAGAGAGGCGTCAGCATATACATAGATGTACAAGATATAAATATCTCCCTTGAACATCTAGAGCGATCTATTAACTCGGTAGCCGTCAGGGAAGAGTTGGCTTGATTATACCAGAGACCACAGCAATTCTTCTTTATACACACAAATTTAAGAAGATATATACTCCGTGTGTTAGTCATGAAATCATTGCCAAGTCAGAAAAACATAACGCGTGTCAATTAATATCAAACCTAATGTTCACAGTGCATTGGTGGTAGAGGGACTTAGATATTGCTATTCCTGATATTTCATCTACATTTCAGAATTTCCTAACAATTCAAATAGGTTCTCATAGTGTCTAAAGAGTTGCACAGTCGACTAAAAGATTCCTATAATATCCTGCAATAAATTCTCTCTTCTAAATATAACACAGATGAATTCAAAAGATTATACACCGTGCTCAAAACATGGAACCCCTACCAGTTTGACTGCTGCTTTTCCCTGAAACAAAAATGGTTGGTATGGGATGGTTAAAATTCATAGCTAGTGGAAAGACAACAATAGTTTTGTTTGGGGTTTTCCAAACCTCACCTAGTAAATTAGGACCGACCCTGTAACCCACTATTATGCGGGGTATAGTTGTTTTCTTTTATCATTTTAGACACAATAATCATAGCTGAAACATGAGACAATCTTTTTGTTGATGTTACAATCTGCAGATCGGCTATAGCCTAAGTATTTTCTGGGTTCCTTTAGAGAGGATCTACTTGGTGTCTGAAACCATGCAACCCAAAACACAGTTTCCCCCTACAGCAACCCCTTCTAAGCACGACTCTTGAGACCTACGATGTTTTAGCTCTGAGTTAAATTGCTTAAGAAAGACGGGACAGGAACAGCTTTGCTTTTAACAAGGGAGTAATCAAAGGACAAGATCATAAGGCCAAATCCCACAAGGTAAAAAATGCCCTAATGTCCTTGTGATATAGGAATGCAGTGATCCTTAGCCAATATTGGAGTGGTAATATCGTCTAAGGAAGGTCTCTAAAGGCTAAGGAGCCTTGCCAAAGAGCTGTTATTTTGGGTGTTGAACACATCAAAAGTTTTTGATATTTTCCTCAAAAGAGGTCGAAAATCTCTGTGATTATACTGAAATTCCCTGTGATTTAGAGGAAAACAAGAGTTTTTAGTAATTCACAAGAGGTATGTCTTTGATAAATCATGACCCAAGTTCCACATACATCAGTTATAAGAAGGTTCTGCTTGTGATTTATGCAACAGAAGCCAATAGAGTTGTATTTGCAAACCATTGAAAACTAAAGAATTCAGCCAGAGACAGTTGTGATATTGATATCAAATACTCAATCTCTGTGAATCAAACTAGTACCTAGTCTGTAGAGAAAGGAAATTCACAAAAATTATCTTTACCATATTGGCTAATAGTGGGATTTGGGGAAGGGAGAGGTTGGATAACAGTCCTTGTAATTTACAATTTTAACTAGATTTCAAGGGTACCGATATCCTAAATCATAGACAGTTCAGACACATTTTTTGCGTAGTGGGATTTGACCTATACACATAAACACTGCCGCCACAAGCTTCAATAAGAATTACTAACTCAGCATCCATGAAAGAGGCGAGGATTATAATTGTAATGTGTCATATTTATTTCTCCTGTACAAAGTTAGATTCAAGACATTATCAAATATTGTAAGATTTCACATTTATAATTTGACATGTATACAGATTCAAGGAGCAGAATGTAGCATTCAAAGACATGCATAAACAATGACGATACGCAATTTCAATTTGTGCCAAGATACATCTGAACACATGTATATGTCTAATTCGGTTATTGCTGTTAATTCTATATCATCACAAATATCAATACCCGGATGCATTAGTATATAATTATATTCCTCTTTGAATCTATTTGACAGAACTCTATCATTGGTTCATTTCCCTTGACTGAAGTAGGACAGTTGTTGGCATGCACTAGACCCCCATTTGGGGAGACTGAATGGAAAAAATCGAACAGGCCGTCTTCAGGACCATGTTCAGGGAGTTGACTGAAAAGCCATATTTGCTTTATTCAATCGGTCAACAGCGGTGGTGGGAGAATCGTTTTCGGTTTATTACATATTTATTGTTCACTGAGTAACTGCATGAGACGTTTTTCTCAGGCTGTACTACTGATCTATAATTTTAGAAGATGATTTTTCGCAGCTGAGTGCTTTGAAATCACATATAAAGCTGTGGGTCCTATTTTAAAAAGTACCAGAGTCTAGCCTAGAGAATAATCTAGTTCATTGGGTCATAAATACATTGTATATCACCCCACTACTTTTTTGTAT
The DNA here is from genome assembly GCA_949317995.1 of Acholoe squamosa. Classification (NCBI taxonomy): domain Eukaryota; kingdom Metazoa; phylum Annelida; class Polychaeta; order Phyllodocida; family Polynoidae; genus Acholoe; species Acholoe squamosa. The sequence goes on along the minus strand of OX439040.1, from coordinate 44,850,838 downwards.
AGAAGCTCTACAAACATGGTATTCGTCTCAGTAGAATATGGAATACACACATCCCGGGGGGGGGGCACTTCAATTTTTTTTTTATATGGGTGTGTGGCTGAACCCCCGACTAACCTTACCCTTGCTATGGCCCTCAATCGCGGGTTTTTTCTTCAAAACCCTACCCTTGCTAGGGAACTTTTGACATAACAGTCATAGATTTTGCTCAAAATATCTTAAATTGAACTTGTTTGGGAGAAGATTTGAATTTTGTTCATGCTATTTTCATGAAAACTGGGGAAATATTCATGAAAATTTCTGAATTTTCCACTTGAATCGGGGTATTTTGCTGAAAGTTGACCCTTGTTAGGGACATTTTGTTCAAAAGAAGACCCTTGCTAGGGACATTTTGGTCTGAAACCAGAGGCTTGGTAGGGACATTTGGCTGAAAAAGTACCCTTGCCAGCCGCACATATGTGTATGTCCAACATAGGGAGTGCCCCCCGGGACACACATTCTAGCACGTGGAATACATCAGAGGCGTAAGAAGCAAATCTTCATTAGGGGGGCCCAGTGAGGGCCCCATCACGACCACCTTGAATTGTCGGCTCAAGCACGATAACACCTATAATATATATATGGAATTTATTTAAAAAGTAATTTTTGGTCAATGTTGGATCTGACTTTAGGCTCAGGCCCAATTTTCCCTATCCCATCACTATATTAATCTAATTTTGAGATGCAAAGTGTTAGCTTGTTTCCATTTTGTTGTGAGTTCTTGGCAAATTTTGGGGGGACCCAGACATACTCAGGCCCCACCTCCTATATGATTGGAAGGCCCAGGCCCCCCTGCCCCCCCCCTTTTTTTCCTACGCCCCTGTACATCCCTTATTAACAACCGCACTGACATATATGTTAAATGTATATTACCCATGCACCGTATGTATTGGGAATGGTACAGATGATTGAGATCATTTTCCTGTTGATCAATCCGTACATATCTCACATTAGACCTGTTATACATGGGTTCTTGGTAGACTGTTTTGTAAAAGAAAATTTTGTAATTTTTCCAGAAGTATCTTTTTTTATAAACGAGTTTGCAGATTCCGTTTTGATAAAGTTTAAGTCTACATGATTTTTTTTTATCAATCTTTGGAAAGCTCCTAAATGTATGGTAAGAACTATGACGACCGTTTAATTTTTCCGTTGAATTGCATTGCTAAAAATACGTAAAGTCATTAGATCCACTCAACTTCATGGTGTTTAAGGCTTAACCTCTCTGCGTTACCTAATTACGGATATCATGTGTTGACTAGGCGTCCCTGAGCTCATAGTGCGTACTTGTTGAATCTAAATCCTCAATAGGATTACTCCTAGGACTGGAGAAGGGTGGCCTAGGACTGCAGTAACTTGGGCCATTTTCTTCGATCAAAAACAAAATAAACCAAGTTGCATTTTGTAACAAAAGCCCCCCCCCCCTGTTAGATATTCGAATCAAATATCAATGTTAACGTCAATATTTTGCAATTACGACTATGGTTGGCAATACCTTGAACACTGTTGAATGTACAATATTTTAATTGTCACCCACCACGTCTATCTAATATCTCATGCAGATCTACATACGAGTGGTCAGTACATTTTTATTGAGAGCGGGGGCAGGGGCCTACTATGTATTTACAGGTTTACATATGTTTATGATCTATAAGAAGAAAAACAGACAGAAAGACAGCGAGAAAGAGAGAGAGAGAGAGAGAGAGAGAGAGAGAGAGAGAGAGAGAGAGAGAGAGAGAGAGAGAGATGAAGGCAGTGGCGGATTTAGAGGAGGGGCGGGGGCGCCCCCCCCCTATTTTCCCTGTACTTAAGAGTTTACCTAACTCTTTTTACCCTAGCCAAAATCAGGGGCTAAATGAGGGCCCCCCCCTCTTTTTCAAAATCCTGGAAGGAGGACTGGTGGAGACAGAGAGGCACATAGAGACAGAGAGAATCAAAGAATTTGAACCACATGAAAATGTGACATGAGGGAAAGGAAAGGGGAAGGGGGCGAAGAGTGAAACAGAAACAGCCAGATAGATTGGATATAAATTCATATGTAAGGTATAATCAGGGGGAGAAAGGTGGCGGTATCATCTTCAAGTCAATAATGTGAAAACGTTAAAGGCCAAATCCCACAGCATAAAAACGACCAGGAAATCCTCATGGTTTCGGAAAATATCAAAATCCTTTGATGTGGCCCACTCCTCAAATAACAACACTTTGGCAAGGCTCCTTGGCCGTTATGGCCCTTCCTTAGATGATATTACCACCCCAATATTGGCTAAGGAACCATATTGTTGCCAAAGTGTTGTTATTTGAGGAGTGGGCCACATCAAAGGATTTTGATATTTTCCGAACAAGAGGCCGGAAATCTCTGTGATATACTGAATTTCCCTGTGATTTAGAGTAAGACAAGAGTTTCTTGTAATTCACAAGAGGTTTGTATTTGATAAATCAGGATCCAAGTTCCACATACTGTAGTTATATGAAGGTTCTGCTTGTGATTTATTCATGCAAAGCTACTACATCAGTATTGTAAACTAAAGAATTAAGTCAGACACAACTGTGATTTTGATATCAAACACTCTATTTTTGTGATTTAAGCTAACAGCTTGTCTGTGCAGTAATGGAAATCACAAAGAATTCCTTCTCAATATAGGCTTATAGTAGGATTTGGGTAAGGCAGAGCTTGGGGGAGAACCCTTGTGATCTTGATTATTGGCAAGAGGCCAAGTCTGCCGATATACAGATTCACAGACATTTCAGATGCATTTTTCACGTAGTGGAATTCGACCTTAAGAGACATATCCCCACCAAGTGTTACCACTTTGTTATAACATAGTATATAGTCATTCGTTTAGGCAGGCAGAGATCTCCCTACACAATTACAAACGTTCAATTCATCCCGTCGTTTTTCAGGGGGTGTTTCTCTTGTATTTTACTTTTGTCTTGTTTTTCTTTGTTTTTTTTGCTCGAATTAGACTTAGTATGGAAGAATAGTCGCTGACCCATGAGTTGAATGACCACTTGAATTCCATAGCCACATGCATGGTGGTGAGGTTGGGCCCATGAAATAAAAGTTTTGACCCTCTGTGGAGGCTTGCCTTTTATTTTGGGGTATAGCGAAAACATTAGATTTCCTTTCATGAGCATTTTAGCTTGGATTGGACCCTTGTTTTGTGATTTGGTGAAAAAAATAGGCTTCCCTTACCCGCGACCCTTAATAACGTAGGTATATAACAAATAGGCCTATACACAGTACCTCCATGGGTCACAGAGGTAGAAAGGTGGAATGCTTGGGGTCAAGACTTAGTGCAGTGCTGTTGAGAGTGGCGTGGAGGGGGTCGAGACAATGTTTGCTCCTGTCCAATTCGTGATTACGGCAACTGTGTGTTTAAGTACTTCGTGGTCCTCTGTCATAATCTGAATCATGTACAACATGGATCACAAGGTGCCAGAGTGCAGACAGTGTGAGACACATACACAGGATCAAACGTTTTTTGAAGTCTAAGAAGAGGTAACATGCACAGTAACCCTACATAAAAAGTACATGCCTCCTTCCTCTATGACCCGTTTCATGTATTACAGGCTAAAGCTCTTAGGCCCAAGCCAAATCTCATGTTGGGTTAAGCAATCCTCTGCCAAACCAGATTCTTATACAATACATGCCAAAAAGCTTGCAGCATATTGTGGATACCCTGTAGTCTTTGTAAAGCTATACCATGCCATGTACTGGGTGTGTGGGTGACTCTGCCAAGAGGATTTATAATCTTGATCAGCGTTCCTGATTTTAAGACGGCTTTGCAAATCAAAAGGATTAAAATGGTGTAAATACGCCCTACGAACATGCTAACTTATAAAGGAAAATAGTTTCGAACTAGCTGCCCAAATGGAGCCAGGAATGGAAATTGGCGATAGTAGTACATGTTTTAAATTATTCCTATCCATCCCCCCATAGATTTCTCTTGTGGTTTTTGATTATATCTTTTTTTTTTCATGCCAAAAAGGTTCGATGGTTTCAAAAATAACACAAAGCCCCCTATGCTGTATACATTGTAGTCATATTGCTTGAATATGAATTGTGTCCTGGCCATTCCGAGTGCTAAATATGTCATGTTGTTGCTAATCCCTCCAACAGATGGTAGATGTATGTTATTGATGGAACACAATTATTATGCATGCAAAGTTTATGATAAAAAAAATCATTCCATTCACTCTCCTCCGTCTAATCTTCCCCACCAGTGCACAGCATGATACCTATATGCGTATGGCAGGGCGTGATCTTCACCTGTTATAGCCGGTGTGCACGAGCATAGACTTTTATCGATGATTGGCCTCATGCACGATGTACTAACCTCAGTTAAGGGCTACTCAAGTACAAACTCTATTATGTCATCGATAAGGGGTAGGATTCAAGGTCTACATGGCATATCTTTCTGATGTAAACCCAGACTATTAGACAGAAGCGGAAGTGATCCTTCAGAGGCTGGATCTTGAGGATATTTAAAAATTAATGATGTTACATTCACATAGTCCTTTAAATGTCTGTATATTTATAAATCATAAACTGGAAACCCTATCAGCTGACCCCCGCACAATTCGCTATACCCGCGAAAGGCTAACATTATTGAGCGCATGTAGTCCCCCTGCTGCTCATGAAATGCTGGATGAATTGATACTGTTAACGTTATTGACGTTGTACGCCCAACATATACGGCAAATGCCTCTTCATAATGAAGGGTGCCTTGATATCACATGGAACCTTGTTATCAGTTCTGAGCAGCTCAGATAGGAGTTCAACAAACAATCACAGAGAAATGTACTAACCTTTAGAGCCCAACGAAAATGTAATGAAAATATAGAATACATACCAAAGAGGGGTAGTCTTGTCTTAGAGGGGTCTCCATGGGTAACCTCCACTCCTTCAGGGATGGCCTCATATCCCCCTGATGCCTTCACTGCCATGTTTGCATCCTTCATGGAGAGCCTGGAGGGGATGCGTGGCCCCATCCTGGACCCGCCCCTGGAGGTAGGGTAGGGTACCTCAGCAGCCAGAGGTCGGCCAGATTGTGTACCTGGTCGCATGTCCATTACACTGCCGGCTCTAGATCCTCCAGATCCCCTCACATCGAGATTCTCAGGGCGGGAGAGGCGGGATAGTGGGTGCTGGATCTCTGGCAGCATTGGACCACCGCTCATCCCTCTACCACTGGCTTGTGTGCCTGGTCTTGAGATGCCCACTTGGGACATTTTGGAGAAGTTTGAAGCAAAATTTCTGAAGTACTGTGGGTCCTGTAATTATACCAGTCCTGGAGAGTCTTAAAGTAGAGCTAAGCAGCCTCACAGAGGACTTTTAACATGCACTTCACCTGACCATTCAACTCACTATTTCCTAGTCGTGTGTTGGGAACCACGCGTTTGTGGCCAGAATGGAAATAATGGCAATAATAATCCTAATGTTATCTCCACCCAGTGGTTATCTTCTGTTTGTCCTCTGTCTGTTTTCCTCTTTTCTTTTTTTTTCTATCAATGATAAGCTGGTGAGGGGCCTTTTGGGAGCAGTTCGCCTGGAGGATATAAAAAGCCTCTCTCTCCACAATCCGGCGGCGCTAGCTCACACAGGAGGGCCCTACACAGCACCTATAGAATAGCAAACAGTTCTGGCAGTAGTCAGGGACAACGTCAACATAACGACCACCAAGGCGCGGGTCGAACGGTGGACGCAGAGGGGCGTGACTTGTGCTATGTGATTGACAGGTGTGCGAGCTGGTGCTAACTTAATAATCTTTTAGCAGCAAGCGCCAAGGTGAGCAAGCCTAAAGGAGCAGCCTAAGCTACCTGCCAACCAACCCCCCTCCCTTACATCTCCCGCTATGCACTGGCGTCAACACTTCTGGAGCTCTTTTGTTGGGTTTCTCGAATGTCTCATTCAGGTGTGCCAAAAAAACTGGACATAAATATTGTTACGCCAACTCGGAAGTTCCTAAAAATTGTTCAAATCAACAGGCCATCATATGAATAAACAAAAATCACATTTTCTTTGCTTGTGAGAACAGAACCACTATAAGTGGTTCTGTTCTCATTTTTTTTACAGGAAAAGGACAGCCATATACAAAATGTACACCACAATTAGAAGTTGGCGATTGTATAAGTTTCTAATAATTTTGATATCTATGAATGGCGGGTTATTGAAAGCATATACATATTTTTTATTTGTGTCGCCAGTTGTGTGGTGCTTGGTCCATAGGCATAAGAAGAAATATGTGGAAGAAACGATTAATTGCCCTATGATACCGTAGGATACCGTAGGATATTGTCTATGACTTTTTAATTGCCTATTAAACATCGCTTTCAAGATATTGCGCTCATATAGACATTTCTTCTCTGGCCTTACGAAAATCTCGTCTTCAATCTCACTCCATTTCTGTACACTCCATGATATGTCAAATCCCATTTAAACCGAAGGTTTACCAAGTTGTATGTGCTCGAGAATGATCCTGCATATATATGCTTGTAACCATTATGGTTGATAAAAATACTACGTGTACATATGATTTACATCTGGGACGCCTCAGGGACCTCACATGTGAGCCAGCAAGCAGAAAGGACAGTTACTGTGGGATTTAGTACCAGATTTAGCCACCAGGGGGCACCACTATGGACTAGAATAGGAAAAATATGACTAAAACTGTTATAGGCTACTTTTTTATGGAGAATTCAACGGTTTTTGATAAAACGTTCTATTTTGGGTGGAAAGGTTTTAAATTTGGCATGTAAAAAGAATGTTTTTGGGCCAAAATAGGTATTTTTGTTGATTTCTGTTGCCATGGAAACATGATTTTCATTCTAAATAGGAAAATCAATGATCCCATTTGAAGGAACATCCCACAAGGTTTACTATGGTGAAAACAGAATGAAAATACCATTTCTAGATCAAAAGTTGTGGGCAAAAGAATAAAAATTTATACGAATTTAGCTAATTAGCATAAATTATGCTAATTAGCTATATATCTCATGACCAATTAGACATAGAGCTTATTAACATATTTAAAATGGTCACACCTTCCCATATCTAGCAAGCCATTCCTCCAAAACTAACAGGAGTATCTTCTCATGCTATGTATCACTGTAAAGCTAGTGATTTGAATTTTAAAGTTGACTTTTAGCACGGAGCACCCTTTCTCCTTGCCTCTCCACACATAGGCCTATGGTATACACCTGTCAAATGATCATTACCTTTATCTACATGACTTAATCTATATTCATAATTTCCATATAAACCACCAGCAATTTTAATCGGGAACCCAACAGTGGCACTAGTAACTGACCTGTCGCACCATGGACTGAAGTAGTTCAAAAAAGTTGTGTAAGCAATTCTGTGGTAGTCTAGAATACAGTTAGTAAGCAGTCTGAAGTTTAGCGGCTGGAATCCACTTTGCAAATAAAGTTTATCTTGGCTGTAGAAAGGAGATTGTGAGGGTTTAACCAGCAGACCAGGTCAGCAGTAGGGTTCAGGAGTACTCCACAACCACTCTGCACAACTGTCAATGGCTCGACGTATGGAGGGGTCTATAGCTTATAAGGCTTCATGGTCATCAAGACTGGAGGGCAATATTGCAATACTGAGCAACGCACTTCTGGCCATGTAGGCAATCTTGTACCTGGTCATGTAGGCAATCTTGTACACGGAAAATTGCATAATGACACATTGCCTTTGTACTTTGGAAGAGCCGATCTATTATTATCGCATGACAATGAGGAGAAATTCAGAACTGATGTAGATATCAGGAGGGCATTTCTCATGGTGCAGAGTTTCCACAGGAATTTTCTCGCCTATTTCCAACCTTCAGTGGTTTGTTGATGTGGAGGTGTGCCAGACTGTCAAAACATAGCGTTTGAGTGGGAGGAAAATTTTCATTTCAAGTCACTTTCGGACAACTGTGAGGCCTTTAACATAGAGTTCAAAGAGGAATTGGGTTGAGTCAGAATTAGCTTAGACATAGGATTCAATGGGGAACACGAAAGTTTGAAAATGAGATATTAAATATGTCATATTTTCAATGGACATTTAAGCCTTTAAATTATTGATTTTTTTGTTCAAAATGAGTTCATAGTGACCACTAGACTGTTTACTGTTGGTTGGCACCCAAGATTTAATGATACAATGAGGATTTATAACTTTAATTTGAGATTCAAAATTTGAAATCGATCAAATTGAAAATGTCAACACAAACCGGCAGCTATGTCTCAGGGAGGACCCTGAGCCAATATACATAATTATGAATTATGAGACTATACATGGCCGGCAAAAGTGGGATCTGACCATTTCTGCAATCATGCTGTGAGAAACTGTCTGTGGTTAAACACTTCAGAACACACAGGGGTTGATAAATTCATCTTTATTTACTAAAAACATAATAAAAATGAAACCCAATAGCCATCATGACCATCATAGAAAATGACGGTCTATACCTAGGACACCACTTAAGTCACCTAACACAGTAACTTTTGAAGAAAAACGCACAAACTATGATAAACAATATGATTTACATATGCATATCATGTAGTATTGTATACATAAAGGTGAATCAATTGTCAGCCCTGCAAAGGGCCAGTCATTTATGCACGTTATTACCATGCTCACATTGTTATACTTTCACTCAATTCCATATTAAATAAATTTTCTGAAATTCCTAAAAATCGGTCAAAGACTTTCCATGCAGAGGACTTCATATTTCATGCCATCAGATTCATAATCCAAACGGTCCTTAGTGACAAAGAGAAAATATGTCCCTGTTACCATCCCCACTACAGGATTCTCATTGATGTACATTCTGCCTATAAAGAAGGGTTCCCCGTGAATGTCTCTCCCTGCCTTCAGTGCTCCAACCCCTTCGGGAACACCGGTGACATTTGGTCGCCATGTTGCCTTCATCTTGGGATCAGTCATACAAAGGATTTGGTATTCATAGGGATCCTCAGTTGACCACACGTCAGCAGGGATGTCCCTGACAAGTCCTTCTGAGGAATCAGAATCGTACTCATCCTCATCATCATCATCATCATCGTCATCATCATCATCTTCTTCTTCAACCTCTTCGGTGTCATCATCTTCGTCCTCCTCTTCTTCAGTGACATCAGTTCTACTAGTTTGATTTCCATCCTCTGCTATATCTTTGGTCTTATCAAATGTAGGTTTCTGACCTGGAACCTTGCCACCAGATGCTCTCGTACCAGCTCTACTGGATTGAACAGTTTTATCTTGGGGTGTCTCTCCGTTTTGACCTCCAGATTCCTTCGAACATGTGGCAGCCTTTGCTTCATTTTCTTCATCTACCGAACCGCTGTCACCCACGATGATTGGGAGTCTCTCTTTTAGTTTTCTTTTATCAGAAGATTTGACCCTGACTCCTTCACTAACATTCCCAATCCATTTGCAAGTTCTCCCCTTGATTTGTCCAATAAATACTTCAGACTGCTTTTCAATTCGTGCAATGAATGACTCCACCCCTCTTCTCGACCTACCAGCCAGCACTGCCCCAGGTGGGTAGACTGGGTCATTAATCAACCAGTCTACACTTTGGTTGGTTTTCATTCCCAGCACAGGGAGAAAAGAATACACTGCAGGCCAGTGAACAGGCCCCACAGTAGACAAAACCATAAACTTCTTTGAATCCTGCAGAGGTGAAAGCAGGTTTTTGGCAACTCTGATATATTCAAACATAGCTGCTAGGTATCCCCCAGCAACATTGTTGAAATTTGGGTTGTGTCTAATGACGTCATATGTATTGCATGCCAGCACAAGTCGCAGAGACAGAAGTTGGCAGTATATCTTGAGATATGCCAGTAGGAAAGATATTTCTTCCCTGGTGGATAAATCTTTCTGGAACAAATCCGAAATTCTTATTTCTAATATCCTAAATACAGCCATCTGTTCAGAGGATGGTATAACCTGACAGAGAACTCCTATTTCAGAATCTGTTGTTGTCAATGGATCCATCGCAGCCACAAAGAATTTCCTTTGAACTAGAATATCACGGACACTTCGCATATGTTTGAATACATACTCATCCCTCACTGCACTGAAAAAGCTTTCAAAGCACCTGGTTATAGCTTCAACTAGGGTGTTATCATCGTCTGGATCAAAGTAGCCCAAAATTGAGGAAGCAAGGCCAAGAATCTCAGGGGCAATTGCCCCTAGGGAAGAGACTCTTGGTAGTACAGCACCGAGGATATAGGAGGCGCCACAGAGAGCATTGATAGATCTTGAAGCAAACTGTTCCAGCCCATAAGACATATCTGCAATGGCTGACACAATATACTTCTTAATGTTCTTGACTTCCTGGTCATTTTGGAGTTCTTGCATCTCCCTCAGTATTATCCTTATGGTGAGGAGTCGTGTACGAACCTTGTGCACGTTAACTCCCGCTCCATCTGCACAGTCACAGAACTTCAGAAGCCCTAAGTCGTCCATTCTCCTTCTCTTTTTTTCAAATTTCACTTTAATGGCTATATGATCTAAAAGAATAGAAATAGCCAGAGTTGATATGTTCATGTCTTATGTGGTAGGCGGAAACAACCATGGTACACATGCATATTTTATATGAATGGCTGATACAGGGTTCCCTTAGAAATGTCTCGTTTCGACATATATATCTTTGTTTTTAAATGCATTCAAAGCATTGTTATATCTGTAAGAATCTATGCTAGTCGCGACTGTAGATTTTAAGTCATATTACAAGAGTTAATCCATGAACTGCAGGAAAACATGAACACATAGCAGGTTTCTCTTATATTTCATGTAAAATCATGTTTGCTGAACTAGATAATGAATATGGCCGATAACTCACCTCGGTCCTTTAGGGATATTTGTCTGTTTCACCAAGCTCCATTTAGAAAATTAAACCATTTGAAAGAGCATGGGTGAGCATTATTTCGTTGTATAGGGCCTTAGGTATTAGGTCAGCCTAGTCAAGTTTCATAATATGTATTAAACCACTGTGTAGATTAACGTGTCCGTTGTGGATTAACACTGTTAAAGTTATAAGCCACATCAGTCACAGTGGGGAGGAGTCCTTGTAAATAGGTTAGTTCAACTGTAAAGTGGGAGGTCCAATGGCGCCTGATATGTATAAAACTGGAGCTACATTTTCACTTTCTACATATATTTATCGTCCTAGTTGGATAGTACTTGTAATTTCTCAACCATGATCAATTCAAGTAGGAGCAATAGAAATTAAATGCATTTTGGGCCAGAGCAGATCTAAACCAGCAGTCAGTACTTGATTGCAACAACCCAGTAGCGCCATCTGAACTATAATAGTATGTTGATTGGAACGTTTTACGAAGAAAGGATTTTAGAAAGTTAATTGCTAACAATTGCAAGTCAAAGGTAGTAGATACAATCTGGCTAATTCAAAATTGACCACATTTTCCCTTAGTTACTTTCAGGGATGTAGGTTTGATACTTAGGTAACATGTAATAAAGATAAAAACCATAGGTCACTGTGTTCATTTGGCCAATGGAGGGCATTGAAGTTTAGTGGTGTTAACTATAGCCATCTATGAAAAATTGTATTTTTCTACATTAAATTGCACAGAAAAAAATCCTCTAAGAATTTCTTAACCAAACTTCAGGTGTACATATCTATGACCATCAGAAACATTTTGGAACCAAGAAGTTACAGGTAACAGCTAAAATGAAAATGTCCTAAATGGAATATTTAACTATTACTAATTCCTTAAATACCATGTATAGGAGTCTATGAAATCAAGAGATAAGAATGGGTGTAATGCCAATGAATCACGCCTAATGTGGTGATAAAGGTGCATTAAGCGATGTGAGTTAGGAATATAAGCAAATTGTCATATACGTTGAAAAAAAACGTTTTTACATCAGTTTTCAACGTTTTCGTTTCCAATGTTTGGGTTTTCAACATTAAAAACATTTTTGCAAACATTTTGTTATATTTGTTAATGTCAGAAAACCTTTTTTTAACCTAAAGTAAAAACGTTTTTATAGAACGTCAAAAACGTGTTTTTTAGTACATGTTTTTACGTTTTTTAACGTTGAAAAAATAACATTTTTCAAACTTGGGAACCAAATAAAAACGTTGTTTTAACGTTAAAAAAAAAACGTTTTTATGCCAAGTGGGTATCTACTACCTTGAAGTCCTGAAATTACATGCCATTAAGACTCACTTCTCCCCAGAATAGATATCACAGGATTCGAGGGAGGTGGTGTGCAATCATTTCAGTTTTTTCTTCAAGAGAAAAAGGAGGAAAACGTATAACTCGATTGCGACAGCTTGTATTAGCTTGGGGACAGTTCGGATAATGAAGAAAACGTCATGTGTTCTTCAGAGCTGTGAAATGCTTGTTACTATAGGAATTTTCTTATGTGATTCAAACAGGACTGACAACCAGCTTGACAGTAGAAGACTGCTATGTAGTACCCACACTTATAATATAAGTGACAACGAATTAATCCTGTACCGACTTAGCTGGTTTGAATATTAGCCAATGAAATGATCCCGTCTATTTACTGCGGTCCTCTTCGGGGGGGGGGAGTTGGTACCCATCTGATAGCTCTTATCAATGGTAACTGCTGGTAATCAGCTTCAGTAATGGCCGTACCCATAGGACAATCCGCTACCTCGGTATAGACAGTTAGCGAGATGAATTATCGACCGATGAGAAAATTCCCTACATTCACTGCAGAATTCATAGGGGTCAACTGGGACCCTGTGCCGATATCTCTTATCAGTGAGAACGTGCCGGTAACAAGCTCAGAAATTGGCTGCGCCCACTGGACATCCCCACAACATTGGTATAGAGTAACAGGTCCTATTAGCAGACAGCACCTGATAGCGGACACTCTGAAGCAAAGGGGGGATATGGTTGACTAAGATATGATGAATTGAGTAGATAATGATGTCAGGTGATTGTTGTATGTATGAATGGAGAGTATATATAGAATGGGCGTGTTCATAAGGGAGGGTACTGTACAATATCTGAGGTTGTATTTGTTACCAGCATAGCTAAGCCATATACCAAGATTTGACTCACCAGAGGGGCATTCAAAACAATTCAGATGAGTTCAATCAGTGAAAATAAATTCATTTGTGCAGTATGCTACATGATCGATCACATTTTTAAATATTTCACTGAATGTATGTTTGATTATTGATGCAGTGTTTAATTAAAAGTACTTTCCATCATGGAGCACCTAATGGCGGACACCTTCTACACCTTCTATCAAGTAATTTTTGCATTGATTCTAGCTATGGACGTTCAGACCTGCTTATAACTCATTGACCTAACATGGTATGCATTAATGCATCAACATCATGTATATTTGTATAACAATTGAAAGAAACTGCATGGATGTCGTAATCCTCAATGAAAATATCAGATATTTCATTTCATTTCCTCACATGATTTATATTGAAAAGATTATGTGAAAGATGTACTAATGGTAAATTTCAAGCTGCAATTATGTCACACATAAAAGAATCAATGCATAATAACACATTTCTTTAAAGCTATCTATTAGATAAGGTCACTGTCCGTTATTAGGGCCCCCTGTCCGCTATTAGGTACCGAAACAAGTATTTTCTCACCTTATATTTCACATGATAAAATATATGCAATATTTAAAATGCTTAGGCATATGTTAAACAAGTGTTGTTGCCATCCTATGCACAATTATGGATGTAATCAGCCTTATACTTACCAAGGTATAAGTCTTATACTTACCAAGGTATAAGTAAATAACTGTTAACTGTCCGCCTATTGGGTCTTTTACTCTACTACTCACACGGATGTTGTTGTTGTAAAATATTTATCGGCTCATAATATCTAAGCATAGTAGATCTCCTCCAACAGGAGCCAAAACACAGATACATATAACATCATGAGTGATGTGGGCTCCAAGATTCCTATAGATTTGTACTATGCTAATGAGTAACCAAGGAAATTCCTATACTACTCACACCTTTGAGCAACCGAGAATATTCCTATACTACTCACACTGATGAGTAACCAAGGAAATTCCTATACTACTCACACTAATGAGTTACTAAGAAGATTCCTATACTTCTAGATTACTATATAAACGAAAGTTCTTGGTATTCCCGTTGCGGTTCTAGATGTGATGAGTAGAGAACTTGACCACTTTTACTATATTACTGTAGAGGTCGGTGAAAATGTTCTTGGAGAAACCGGGACTCGAACCCGGGGCCCTCCAACTTCGAAGCGGCTGCTCTTCCTCTGAGCTACTTCCCCTGGCCTGACATTTCCACCTTCCATCCACACCTGGATCGGTATGATACACACTAGGGGGGGCAGTGATTACCCGGAGACCCGCCCCTGGGGGTCTGCCACCGAGTACAGGGAAATACTGCCCCTACACTCCTCCCCATCAGCTTCAACCCCCATCCACCAGCACCCGGCATTCCCCCTCAAACCAGTTACCTGGAAATTGAGGCTTTATCAAGCAGTGTTAGGGCACTCCTGACTTCCCAGTGGATGTACCGGTACAATTACCGGATTGGTTGAAGCATCATCTGTATCATATCGGCCCAGTTCCCGAGTCCTCAATCGGTCGCGATCACGTTAAGACATGAGCAGGCACACATATCTTGGATCTCATGATTGCGTTAGGATGCTCGGTTTCTCCACCACTGTAGAGGTCGGTGAAAATGTTCTTGGAGAAACCGGGACTCGAACCCGGGGCCCTCCAACTTCGAAGCGGCTGCTCTTCCTCTGAGCTACTTCCCCTGGCCTGACATTTCCACCTTCCATCCACACCTGGATCGGTATGATACACACTAGGGGGGGCAGTGATTACCCGGAGACCCACCCCTGGGGGTCTGCCACCGAGTACAGGGAAATACTGCCCCTACATTACTATAGGGGCCGTCCATAAATTATGTCACACCTTTTTTGGCCATTTTTAACAACCCCCCCCACCCCCTGTCACACTCAGTCACACATCAGCCAACACCCCCCTCGAAAATTATGTCACACTTGGCTAGACCCCCCCCTTCCGCCATACTATCAACTCAGCTCAGCTTCCAATAATGATATCTTATCTGAATCTTTTTAGAATTTTACCTGAGTGAGTGAGTAATAGATGTTTAACGCCATTACACAGCTAAGGTCATATTTATGGCGAGAACTATATTACACAATTTCACAGAGGAATGTCGGTGCCTGTGTATATATGCACCACACACATCCGAGGAGATAGGAAAGAGGACTAGGGAAGCCCTTTTACCTGAGTAATGTGGTTTGGGGGTAAAATATAATCTTACCTGACTATGGGCGGGAGTTGGGGCCACAGCTCCAGAATTTTGCCATTACCATTACAGTGCTGACCTTCTGTAGTTCCCCTCTAGCTAACATATTTAGCTTGTTTGATATGATGTCTTTAATATAGGTCTGAAAAATCAATTTTTGAAAATGTGATGTCACACAATCCTTAACACCTAACACCCCGTGCCACACTTTGTCACAATCGGACCCCCCCCCCCCACCCACCCCTGTGTGACGTAATTTATGAATGGCACCATATTGTATTGTGGCGAAGTCGCTTCGAGTCAACGACTTCTGCGGGACTTCGCGGGGCAGACTGGTTCGGTCCCACACCGCGAGGTGGCGCGCCACCCGTGGCGACTATATAACGAGCTGCGGGACGGCCGCCTCCTCAGTCAACCTCGACTTGTCGCTGGGTGTGGACCGATCCAGTCTCCCTAGCGAAGTTGGCTCTAGGAACGACGTTGATGAATGTTTGAGAATTGATAACACATTACAACTGCTGTTTGTACTCGCCTTTTATTATACAGAGAATATACGGGTGTCACTTTCCCTTACTCTACTACAACGCCTCTGGTCTTGTGTCCAACTTATTCATTACAGTGGTGACAGCGGGTAACTTGGTAGAAATTTTTATTACTTTCTCCTAAGGGAACCCACTGATTCGGATAGTTGGTCACGAAATCGGGAAAATGGCAAGTACTAGTGCGTCTAGTGATGGCCTTACAAGAGAAGAGAGGGAGGAGATGATGGCGGGGGTGAGGGGGACAGTCGTACAGATCGACGAAGAAGTTATGTTGCGGTTACCTCCGGGTCCCGCAGTCCCGCAAGGTCCCGCAGTCCCGCAAGGTCCTGCAGTCCTGCAAGGTCCCGCAGTCCCGCAAGGTCCCGCAGTCCCGCAAGGTCCCGCAGTCCCGCAAGGTCCCGCAGTCCCGCAAGGTCCCGCAGACCTGCGGTCCCGCAGTTTACCGGCACCTCAACCATGGGAACTGCCAACCACCGGGAATAATATCCTCCCACCGTCTTCTGAGCGAGCAGACAAGAAAGAACCGTTGGACAAGTCGACTTTGTTCGCCCCCAGTGTTGCTGTGGCTCATACCTTGGGGGGATCTCCCGGGTTGAACCTAAAGGAACAAGGGGGGCGAGGGCTGGAACCCCGAACCGAGCAGCCTCCCGCGGGGGTAGGTCTGACCGGAACGGAGGGTGGCCCCCAGTCTAACGGCCGGAGTCTGGTACCTCGGGGAAAAGTCGGGGACTTTGCCCCGATGGGTGGACTCGGAGTAGGTCGACTTTGGGAGCGGAAGGGACCGGCACCCCATTCTGGTCTACAACCCCCCATGGGGAGGTGGCCGGAGATGGCGGGTGGTCCCTCCCCACCCCATCCTGAGACGGAAGATGAAAAACGACTACCCTCAGCGAGGTCCAAGGGTCGCCCTATAGTGTAACCCCAGGGGTTCTACGGCCGACCATCGACCGTGAGTCAGGGTGCTTGGCCGGAGGACCACGGGAATAATTCTCCTTGGTCAATGCCAGCACCCCACGTCTCCTCATCACCTGACCCGAGGGCACATATCGAGATCCCCACCGTCTGGGGAGGGGTACGTGTGGATCCGGATGAGGAGAGACGACAAGCCTTGTGGGTGCAACAATGGCGACTGAGTGAGGAAAGGCGGCAGGAGGAGGCCCGGTTGGCCATCCAGGAGGGAGAACGACTGGCTCGGGCCCAGCAGCTTCTGCGAGCGGAAGAAAAGGAGCGGGAGCGGTCCAAGGAGGAGGCGAGAAGTTGTCGCCTTGCCGAAGAGAAAGCCAGGGAGCTAGCGTCTTTGACGGAGCAAATGTCTTCAATGTCACCTGGTGAACTGGACCCCCCATCATCCTCTAACCCCGCTCCGCTGATCGACTCGACTGCCCGAGAACTGGTACCGGAAGGAGGGCCTGCTCTGGCAGAATGGAAAAGATCAGCAACCGAACATGGGTTGTGGACACCGTCACGATCTGGCCCGGCAGCGGATGCTAACTCGATGGGAAGTCGCTCGACTAGTAACATAGGAGGAATGGTGGGTGAACCTCATCCTCCCTCGTTGTCTACTGACGCTCTGAAGGAATGGGGCCCCCGCGATAAGTTGTCCAAACCGATCTTTATGCCTGGTAAATTTGACGGCACAGGGCATTTACCAGAATACCTGTCACACTTCGACTTATGCAGAAGGGCCAATGGGTGGAATAATTCCGACGCGGGCATTTTTCTAGGCCTTAGCCTGACGGGAGTGGCCCGACGTCTGATATCAGGGATCGAGACGGGGTCGGAGGCCGGGTACCTAAGATTGAGGCAGGCCTTGGTAAACCGGTTCCAGCCCACAAATCAGAGCACCGTGTACAAGTCTAAACTACGTTCGTTGGAGCGAGCCAAGGGTACTTGTCTGCAGTCGCATGCTGAAGAGATACAGAGATATATGCGCTTAGCATACCCATGTGCCGACGATTCCACAGTGGATATCATGTGCCGTGATCGCTTTATAGAGAGCCTCCCCGACGAACGACTGCGTCATTGGATCTATCAGGCTATGCCAGACGACTTATCCGGCGCCATCCAAGTCGCCCTACACGCGGAAGCCTGCCTTCGGTCGGGAGGGGGCGACAGGGGAGCAGCGGCAGCCCGCGCGTCATCGACGACTATGGCTGAGGAGCTTGCCGCTTTGCGGAATGAGATGAAAGACGGGCAGGCCCGCTCCGAGGCCTCGCTGGCTCGCATTGACGCGGCTCTCAAGAAATTGGGATGTCCTCAGGAAAGCAAGAGAAGGGAGTCGACTCGAAGCAGGTCACCTGTCCATTGTTTCCATTGCACCAATGAGGGGCACTTCCAGCGCGATTGCCCTGAGTGGAAGGGTAGAATCCAGGAGGCCGAAGGACAGGACCGAGGTGAAGCCAGCGGAAAACTAGACTCGGTCCTGACTGACTCCCAAGTCAGGACCGAGGATAGGCAGATAGAAGAGGCAACTACAGAAGTTAAGGGACGACTCGAGATGGGAGGAGCGGGCCTCCTGGTTGAGGGAACCATTGAGGGTAGACCAGTCCAGTGTTTGGTGGACACGGGTGCTACAGTAAATTTGGTGTCCCTAGCCTGGTGGCAGAAAAATGGGGGTGAGAGGGAGCTTCCCCCCTCCCAAGAGCGAGTCTATTCGGTAGAGGGCCGACTTATGCAGCTACGGGGACGTTGGGAAACTGCACTGTCTTTGGCCAGGGGAGCCTGGCCCATCGTCTTACACATAGCTGATATGCCGACTGAAGTGATTTTAGGGTCTAACTTTCTAAGGGAGGCCCGCATGATGGTGGACATGGCAGGCGAACGACTAGTGCTCCCGGCTGCCCCGCGGACCACTCCTAGTGCGACTCTAGTTTGCCGGATAGTCAGCCAGAAGACTACAGTCCTAGCCCCGGGTTCTGAAACCGTCATTGACGGTTACGTGGTGGGACCGTGGAAGAGTGCCAATCTAGGTCTCGTGGAGGGCCTACGAGAGAAAGAGGACAAAAGAGGGCTCTTGGTGGGGAGAGGCCTGATAGACCCCCGTGAGAAGGTGGCTCCATTGCGACTATTTAATCCAGGTCAAGACCCTGTCATAGTCTATCGTGACATGGAGTTGGCCACGGTGGAGGAAGTAGGCGAGGTTCCCACAGAGGAGCAAGAAGACAGCCCGTCTCACTGTCGGATAGTTACGTCTGAAGATCCTCGGGTGGAGCCTATGGTGCAGTCTCTGGTGAGTGGGGTAGAAGGCAAGGAGCGGGAGCAACTAGAGGAGTTGCTACGCTCCCAAGCTGGCGCCTTTCAGCTGGAACCAGGGGACATCGGCCGGGGTAACCTCGTGGAGCACCACATTAGGACCGATGGTCATCCGCCAATAAAGCAGCCACCACGTCGCCTGGCCCCTCATCGTAGGGGCCTAGTAGACGAGGAAGTTGACAAGATGCTCGGAGCCGGGACTATTGAGCCAGCCGAGGGCCCCTGGGCGTCACCCGTGGTCCTTGTGCGAAAAAAAGATGGATCGATGCGTTTCTGTGTCGACTATAGACGACTTAACAAGGCGACAGTGAAAGACGCATACCCCTTGCCACGTATCGACGACAGCCTGGACACACTGGCCGGATCTGAATGGTTTTCGACCATGGATCTGGTCAGTGGATACTGGCAAGTGGCTATGGCTCCAGAGGACCGGGAAAAGACGGCTTTTGCCACCCATCGGGGATTGTATCAGTTTACGGTTATGCCCTTCGGGCTTTGTAATGCCCCCGGCACCTTCGAGCGCCTGATGGAGGTTGCCATGCGAGGGCTCCAATGGAGCTCTTGTTTGGTGTATCTTGATGACATTGTGGTGTTCTCCCAGACCTTTTCCGAACACTTGGCAAGGTTGGGGGAAGTACTAACTCGACTTCAGAAGGCAGGGCTGAAAGTTAAACCGACTAAATGCCGGCTGGCGAGGCGGGCGGTTTCTTTCTTAGGCCATGTTGTGAGTCGGGAGGGCATCTCCACGGATCCAAGGAAGATAGAAGCGGTGCGCGACTGGCCTACCCCTGCTTCACTCACTGAAGTACGCAGCTTCCTCGGTTTAGCAGGCTATTACAGGGCTTTCGTGCCTGGCTTTGCTACTCTCTCAAAACCACTAACCACCCTGGCGGACAAGGGCAGAATCTTTCGCTGGGATCACGACTGTGAGGCCGCCTTCAACTGGATAAAGCAGCTGTTGACTGAGTCGCCTATTCTGGGATACCCCTAAGAGGAAGGACAGGTAGTCCTTGACACCGATGCCTCCGATATGGGTTTAGGGGCTGTACTGTCGCAGGAACAGAGCAAACGTGAAGTGGTCCTGTCTTATGGCAGTCGTACTCTGACCAAGGCTGAACGCAATTATTGCGTGACCCGGCGGGAATTACTAGCGGTTGTCTTCGGCTTAAAAAAATTCCGCCACTACTTATTGGGTCGTTGCGTATTGATTCGGACAGATCATGCGGCCTTGAAATGGGTCATGTCATTCAAGGAACCCGAGGGGCAGATAGCACGTTGGCTACAGGTAATGGACATGTTCGACTTTTCGGTGGAACATCGCCCAGGAAGTCGCCACGGCAACGCTGACGGCCTCTCACGCATTCCTTGTCGCCAGTGCGGTCGTTCCGAAGAAGAGGGAGATGACGCTACCGTCTCTACCAGTCACGTCTTCGCGGTAACCCGCCAAGGTGCTTCTGATCCTGACCAGGCGGAGGAGGTACGGGGCGAGTGGCAAACCGATCAGAGGGAGGACCCCCTACTTTCTCAGGTAATACCTTGGGTGGAGAGTGGCACCCCACCTACGGCAGAAGAACTACGGGGAAAATCATACCCGCTTCGGTCCATGGCGGCACAATTTCAACGTCTCGAGATCCGACAGGGTCTCCTAGGTCGGTGGTGGTTCGCTCCGGGCACCACGCGCCACTTTCAGCTGGTGGTCCCCGAGAAGCGAAGGAGGGAGGTCTGGGAGTCTTGCCATGGGGCAGGCATCGTGGGGCACTTCGGTTGCACCCGAACGATTCGGAAGTGTGCGGAGCGATGGTACTGGCCGGAATTCAGGCGCGACTTGACCTACTGGGTGGCCACCTGCCCGGAGTGCTTGGAGAGAAAACCTCCTCATGCACCACACCGTGCCCGGATGGGGCATGTTCCCGTCGGTCTTCCGATGGAACGTATGGCTGTCGATCTTATGGGCCCTGTTCCGACTACGCCGGAGCCGCGTGCTAACAAATACGTTCTGGTCATGATCGACTATTTGACGAAATGGGCCGAAGCGGTCCCTCTCCCCGACCAAGAGGCCTCCACAGTAGGCCGAGCCTTCGTTGAAACTGCCGTCCACTCCGATCAGGGAAAGAACTTTCAAAGCCGACTGTTCCGGGAGACGATCCGACTGTTGGGCATCCTCCAAACTCGCACGTGCGCCTTCAACCCCAAGTCGGATGGGCTCGTCGAGAGGAGCAACCGTACCATCGAAGCCCTGTTGTCCGCCGTGGTGGCCCGGGACCAATCCGACTGGGATTTACAGCTTCCGTTCGTGATGGCGGCCTACCGCGCCTCCTCTCACTCCTCGACGGGCTTCTCTCCTAACATGATGATGTTGGGAAGGGAGACCATGGTTCCGCTGACAGTTCTGTATCCAGAGGAGGAAGAAAAGCTCGGGGAGGGGTCGGAAGGCTATGTGGCCCGTCTTCGGCGGTCTATGGCATCCGCGCACGAGGTGGCCTTGGGTCACCTGGGTACCTCAGTGGCACGGCAAGAGAGAAATTACAATCTTCACACCAGGGAGCGAACAATTGCAGTTGGGTCTACCGTCTATTATCTACACCAGATAAAGAAGAAAGGGGTCAGCCCTAAACTCCAACGGTTCTGGACGGGTCCCTGGGAAGTTACTCGTCACCTGGCCGGCTCCGTCTATGAGATTCGCATGGGACGAAAAACGAAAATAGTGCATTGCGACTCGTTGAAGGAGGTACCGCCCCCCCCGGAAGGGGTTCACCCGCTGCCCGCCCGGACCCCACCGGAGGAACTCACCGCCACTCCCTCGCCTGAAAGAGAAGGAGAGGGGTTCGTTCGAATGGTAAGAGGCCCCCCTGGAGGGGGGCCGTGGGAAGGAGGGGATACCGTCTTTTACCATCCAGCCGCCAAAGGGGGTCGACGACCACCGTCTAAAATAAATTGGGACGGCCCCTGGAAGGTGAAAGCAAGAGGGCCGGACGGCTTCCTGGTTCTGGAAAAAGGGGCCGTAGAGGTGCTCGCCTTGTCTTCCCTGGTACGGACAACGCCGTCGGGAAAGGTTAACGACTTGTCACGAGGAGGTGCCCCCCGGGCCTGCGGCTTGCACCCCCTTGGTTGTCAGGGCCACCAACGGTCCCGCAGCGCTCCCGGGAGCGGGAGGCGGGAAAACTGGACAACAAGGGGGTCCCGCAGATTACGTAGCGTCCCGCAGCGGGACGCCGCCTCTGACGTCACAAAAGAATGGGAGGAAACTCAGCCAGAAATGTCAGTGTGGGACAGACTAGGGAAGGAGCCAAAAATGCCAGGAAATTCTAAGAAATTATCGTCCTACGTTATCCCTTGAGTGGCTAACTCTTCAGAGAAGCGACATCTGTCACCGGGTCCCGCCGCGGGACCGCTGCGGGACCACAAAAATAGTAAACAAGGGAGTCCCACACCGTCTGGAACCGCGGAGGGGAGGAAGAAGGAACAGCTGACCCGCAAAAGTCCCCGAATTTCATCGTTATCCTCCAAATCTTCATCTCCTAAGCCTCGGGTGAGTTCAGGGAGAGGTGGCTCCCATCTACAAGGGAGAGGGGGGCGAGAGTCGCCTGAAAAATCATATAGGAACCGCAGATCGTCGGCAGACGACCGGAGGGGAGCCCCTGGAACAGCCAGGTCCTGCAGTCCCCGCAGTCCCGCAAGGTCCCGCAGTCCCGCACGGTCCCGCAAGTGTCCACACGGCATCATGAAGGGGGCCCGCATTCCCTGTGATATCTGCGGAGCCGATTTTTCCCGTAGGCAGGCGATGACCAGACATCGTAGCCGGCAGCACCCCGAGGGAGAGCTAGAGGGATGGTTCTGCCCATATAGGAAGACGGGGTGCACTTACGCCACCGACCGCCAGGAGGATATGATCAGACACATCCGTAATAAACACCATAAGCAAGGGGGGGTGGATCACCCTTGGGTGAGAGACAGCAAGCGTATGCCCAAACCTTGGGTGGTGCCCGGGCTCGCCCAGTCCTCCCCCTCCCCTAGGAAAAAGGTGGCCATACCAGTGCCCTCGGAATCGTCTGAAAGCGACGACGGGGAATCCGAAGACGAGTCCGGTGGCTCCGCCCCCTCCTCTCCGGAGTCCAGCCAACCGTCCGAGGGGGAAGGAACTCCGTCTCCGGTGCCGCCTAAGAAGGCCCTCCCACCTCAGAAGAGCCCAGCTCTTCCCCGCCCCGGGAGAAGTGGTGATTTTGGCACCAGCCCATCCATTAGTTTGGGGTCCGCCGTATCACCCGTCTTGACGCCCGCCAAACTACTCCCCGACGCTAAGAAGGGGTCGAAGCGGAAGAGGAGCCATGATCGTTCCCCTAGAAGCACCTCGGCGAGCTCTGCCCGGCCTACCCGCTCCTCCCCGAGGAGCTCCAGTAGCTCGACCCTAGAGAGGACACGCCGCCGACTCGACTCCGGCGCGCCACGGGGCCGGAAGCGAGAGAGGACGATCGGCACCCCAGCTCCTCCATCTGAGACGGCCACCCAGGGGGAGACGGTGTTGGAACCCGCGTCACCGCCTACTACGACTCCTCCCCCGGTAGCCCCCCCCAGGCCCCCCAGGGGGAGACGGTGTTGGAACCCGCGTCACAGCCTACTACGACTCCTCCCCCTGCTGGGCCTACCCGAGTAGCACTCCCGACTCCCGCAACGCTGCCCGCTCCCACCCTAGTCAGCTGGGGTCCGGCTACTAGCACGGCCGGCACGCCCGTCAGCAAAGAACTACTGATGTCCCTGGGCTCGGCATATGTCGCCGAGGGAACCAGTAAGGAGGACATGGCGAGGAGGCTGATTGACCTTCTGACAATGTGGGGTGTGCCTACTACGGCAGTCACCTCTGCACCCAGCATTACTGCCCCGACTCTAGCTACGCCACAGGCATCAGCGACACCTAGTGTGGCGGATACCCCGCGGTTACGGCCACCGCAACGGCCCCTGAGGATCCGGTACAATACAAGAGCATATCTCTGTCTTCGGAGGAGGAACCGGAGGGCGCTCCCACGGGAGTGGATCTCAGTGTGGCGAAGTCGCGAAGTCGCTTCGAGTCAACGACTTCTGCGGGACTTCGCGGGGCAGACTGGTTCGGTCCCGCACCGCGAGGTGGCGCGCCGCCCGTGGCGACTATATAACGAGCCGCGGGACGGCCGCCTCCTCAGTCAACCTCGACTTGTCGCTGGGTGTGGACTGATCCAGTCTCCCTAGCGAAGTTGGCTCTAGGAACGACGTTGATGAATGTTTGAGAATTGATAACACATTACAACTGCTGTTTGTACTCGCCTTTTATTATACAGAGAATATACGGGTGTCACTTTCCCTTACTCTACTACAACGCCTCTGGTCTTGTGTCCAACTTATTCATTACAGTATATTAGGCCTATACTACATATGTCATCCATTATCGCTCACTACACTGTAGTCGCCTATAATACATGCAGTAGTACCACACCCTACTGCTAGGTGTGGTACAGTCGATGGTCATTATGTATATACAGCCAGGTGGTAGTCCACCTGACAGCATTACCCAATAGCTACTCGCTGAGTTACCATCTAATCAGCATGTACCTATGTACAATAAAGCTATCATCAATTATCCACTAATTGCCAACTTCATAGAATAGCTATATAAACCCCAATGCTAGATATGACAGAGAACTAAATCTCTGTGTATAAAGTCGTGCCTGATACCCAGGGTACTATGGTATCTGCATATTGAATTGAAATCCATATTTTTCTCTCCAGATTTTTAGTAACAAAGATAATAGAAAAAAAAACAAATATGGGCATATTTGGTATAAGATTAAAACTCATGGTGTCAGCAATTCAAACGACATAGATAACTTGTTTAATTTAACCAGTAAATTCCTAAGTATCAAAAGTAGAATCTTTAGTCTCAAAAACTCAGAAGGGGACTGGTCTCTAAATGACGTCATGCGGTGAGGGGGAGGGGGTCCAAGCGTTCTATCGGGATATGTGGCACGCGAAGGTCATTGCCCGTCCGTCGGCTGAAAAGTACATGCAATCATCCAGCCAAAGCGGTGCCAAAGTCTCGTATGTGCTGCTGGTTCCCGAAATGTACAAATGCCTACATAATGTGAGCTTGGACAATTTCTCACTATGAGATGGCTGGCCCATGTCTTCGTACACATGGCCTCCATGTGGTCGCTATACATTTCTATAGTAAAAGTATGAAGGAAGAGGGAGGGGGGGGGGACAAAAATGGCCAAAAAAACATGGCGTCATTTGTGGACGGTCCTACCCCATTATGCCCAGAGTAAAGAAATATATGAAAAAAGCTTGCCCTCTTCATAATTTTCAGGGAGTGGTGGGGGTAAATTTGCCCCCCCCCCCCGCCGCCATCACGAGGGGTCAAACTACCCCTTCTCATACTCAGTCTCCAACCTAAATGAGTGCTCCCCAAATCTTGATAACCATTTATCCCAGCCCTCTATGAAATGTGCATGCATGGTCATTATCTACTTTCAGCACAGCCACTTTTACCATTTAAATGACTAACCCCATTTTTGCACCAATAATTTGTAGTTTATTGTTTGCCATTAAAGAGAGATATTAGAATTTTTCCGAAACTTACCCAGATGACTGAGGGAAGTTGAAGTAACACTTCTTTATTTGATCAGGGAATATGAATTCGATTTAACAATTTTAATTGTAACATAATCATATTTTGATTGGTCTTAATACACTATTCCAATACATTTGTACAGTTGCTGGAAACATCTAGGTGCCCTACCACAGCTGGCACATGCAAGAGCTTTAAAAGTCATATTTATTGGCTACTGGTGTGAAGGTCTATTTATGGATCGCAATCTATCACAGATCTTGCTTATATAAAACGTTGGAATGTGTGTAAAGATAATGTTTTCCTTATTTTATTGGAAAATTCTCCTACAAGCAAAAAACTGCATCTTATATAAGATCACAGACATTATTACTTTTCTGGTTTTCAAATTGCTCCTCCATAAGTCAACACATGTTTGTTTGCTGAAAAAAGAATATACTGTGAAGTTGGGGGGTGTACCTGGAAATGATCTAACCCATGGTAATACTACAGGAAATATGATTCATACAATTTGTAAACATTTGTATGCTAGATATAAAACATTCAATTACACAATAAGAACTTTTGTTCTATCACAGAATTGAAACACCATAAATTGTGTAATACTTAGGTGATAGCCTACCAAAAAAAAATTCATGTGGATCAATTATAAGCTGAAGCATTTTTTTTTTTTTTTCATTCTGAATAAATACGATGAAGTTTCTACCTCTTATTCTAACCATGTCCTTTTTATACAGTGCATTTGATCTACATTGTCAATTCGTCACATACAGGCTTAACATTTTAAGGTTTCCGCCACTCAAACTTGGCAATGTCATAAATCATATCACAGAAGGCATTGTAGTTAACGTCGTCCTTTCCGCCAACCTTGACATCAAACTTCTCCCAAATACACACCCACTCCTGCTCAGTGGGCACAAGGCTAGCGAGTTCTAGTTCACAGAGCACGCGGCGGAACTGTGACCTTGACACGGTGCCGTTGTGAACTCGGTCGTAGTCCTCAAATAGAGGGTACAACTGCATCCGG
Source organism: Acholoe squamosa (assembly GCA_949317995.1). Taxonomy (NCBI): domain Eukaryota; kingdom Metazoa; phylum Annelida; class Polychaeta; order Phyllodocida; family Polynoidae; genus Acholoe; species Acholoe squamosa. The sequence goes on along the minus strand of OX439040.1, from coordinate 44,824,105 downwards.
TTCTTACGCACCTGAGATGAGAAAAAAGTATATGTTAGGAAAATGGCATTTAAATATGTGTCTGCATATGAGCTAGACATCGTTGCTTCTGGTAAAGGAAAGGAGCTATAGTATGATGATCCAGCTATGATATATTTTCTCTAAACCCTTTGTGGGCAGCTTAGTGTTTTTACTACATCGTGCAACGAGTGCTAAAAAAACGTTAAGATCATGTTGAAAAACATTATTCAACATAAGAAAAACGTTTCAAATCACAATGTGGCCCTTATAGGGTAAAACATGAGATGAGTAAAGCTCAGATAGTAAAGATAGTTTGCCAGCAGCTAACCTTTTGTGCTAGACGTTCCATTGTTTGAGACACTAGTTCATCCATGGCAGGTGACAGGATATTTTGCTCCCACTCCACGGGTGGTTTGAACTGCACCACCTCCATGGTGGGAGTCTTCTCCAGGTGTTTTGTTGTGAAAATGGATTCGATGTCATCCGAGAAGCGGACGTAGTCAACGAAGTCAGGAAAACCTGGCTGTTGGTAGCTGAATGAGAAAGCAAAGTTTGGTTCTTTGAATGAATACGAAAAAAAAAAGGTATTAAAATGGAATAGAGGTACCATTATGGTTTGTGTCTGTTTTTCTTTTTTCAACCTCAAAGAGCATTCAAGTAACCATTTGTGTAGTACAGCCTCTATTAACATTAAGATATCATATGGCTTACTGGTCTTCCATGATAGCTAGCTCAGACTCTGTGAGCTCAAAGCGACACAGATCCAAGGCCCGACGGAAGTTGCTCTTTGACATGCGTCCTGAACGAAGCTTATCATAGTCTCGCATCCACTCATGCACTCGAATGCGCTCCTTAACAACCTGGGAAAGAGCAAATACAATGCTTTAGGCAGAGGATTCTGACTCATGGAGAATAGGCTACGTAGAATCTCATATGAGTGTATGCCAGAGGTGTACACTTTTACAGATAAATTTATTGATTTTACCAAAGGGATTCCTTAGTCTTACATATAAATTTATTGATTTCACCAAAGGGATTCCTTAGTCTTACATATTACACAAGTCGTTTTGTATTATAGAACTTACCTTTGTCTTCACTTTGATAAGTACGCTCTCCAGGTCAGTTTTACCAGCTGTTGATGGAGGCTTAGGAGCGTTGGCTTGACGCAGCTCCTCCAGGCGCTTCACATACATCATCGTTGGTGGCTCCACAGGCTGCAGTTCTGATAGGAAGGCCAGGTAGTTGAAGCCAGTGTCGTTACAAAACTTGGCTTCTAAGGCGAGCATCTCAGCTTCAGTTAACGGTAATTCCAACATAGTCATGCACTGTCGGAACTGTGGGCATGTCACATGGCCATTGTTATGTCTGAAGTCAGAGGAAATGAGATACATGATTGGCATTGCTATGATTCCTATAAGGATTTGAATGATTTTACCATTCAATGCCATAGTGGTCTCACTAACATCACAATGGTGAGCAGCTCACCAGGTTGCACTGATGCACCATGTTTAAATTCTGGGAGTGTAGAGGGAGTGTATCACTGAGTGTATCAACCCAGTAGGATTAGCATAATGAATAATTGGAGCTGCATTTATAGCTAATAAAAGAACAAAGTGGGTTGAAGCAGTCTTTCTGAAGTACAGTTGCTTCTTGTGAAATGTATTACTTCTACATTCAATTAGGGGCCATCCACAAATGACGTCATGCTCGTGGGAGGGGGGGTTCAGGCCTGGATGACCAGGGGGGAAGGGGGTCAAAAATGGTCAAATTTTGGATGACGTCATTTATGGATGGCCCCTTAGTATTGTATAATGACTTGATATCAACTATAGTATGATCCAGTGTTTTTTTTTGGTTACTCACTTATCAAAGTCTTGGAAAGTGGGCTTGGGTAGAACACGGCGCTGGTTGGCCCGTTGTCTGAGACGCTCCATGATTTTCTCTACGAGTCCTTGGTGGTCGCTGGAGGCCTGGGCGAAGTCCGTTGTGCCTGGCTTGGGCACAAGGAAGATTTCTGGTGGGGGGACCTTGTGTGATGGATCCTTTTCAAGATTTCTCTGTGTGAATACTGAAACAAGGATTTGCGATATTTCATTGATCATGATCTATCAAAAGCCTACATACATTATGTTTTCACATTTTTGTCAAAAAGGTATCTGGTTCGTTTTTTTTTTTGTGGGGACTGGATTTTTTCCTTCACTTTTTTTTTGTTATATATAATTTTGCAGGGAGAGCAGTCCTACTATTCATTACTCCCTAAATGTGGAAGAAAGGGGGTTTCTAAGGAGTAGAGACAATGTTATTACTAATTTTTACACCCTAAATTAGTCAGAAATGTCTCACCACTATCGACGTCCGTCATGAACTGGGTCCACAGGATCTGGTCTGGTTTCTGACTGTTGGTGTAGTGTTGGCAGATCACCTCAAACTGTTCATTGGACAAATTGTGATGACCAATTGCACTGAGGCCAAAAGTACTCAGTCCACGTTTGAACTGACTTTTGGTGATTGAACCACTTCGCAGAGGGTCAAAATCTTCAAAGTATTCACAAACCCGGTGCCTGTTGGTGAGGGCATGATGGCGAATTCTTGACATTAGGGATTCAAAATCGACTGAAGTGAGATCCAACTCCTTTGGGGGCTCAGCATCTCCTGCAGCTTGGGATTTCTTTTCACCCTCTTGGTCCTGTGTGTAGTTTACAAATTCTAAAAAGAGATTAAAAACTTTTTTAGGAAATGATAAAGGCAGATCCGGGATTTTGATATTGGTGGGGGGGAGGGAGAAATCACTCAGGGATCTTTTGGGTATGTTTTCCCCCCACATCGAACAGCGCAATTCTATTTTTAAGGGGCTGGCGTAAAGGTGCAACACCCTTTAAATTTGCAAATCACTAGATGTAAGTATTGTAGCTTCTACTTGATGAATTCAGACAGATGATTATGAGCGGTAGAGGTGGACAAAGTAGAGCTGGGCACCTGACAAACCTTCCGAGGATAAAAAAAAGAGCGTATTTAAAAAGACCTGTTATACGTAGATACCACAGGCACCAAACTTAAGTTTCCAATAAGTAATAACACATACCTCTATCAACACACTGCACGAAGGCTGGGTAGTTAACATCCCCAGTGGTAGGATCAGCAAATTTGAGGCACAACAGCTTCAGGTCTTCTGGAGCCACATTCAGACTGAGGAAGTGCAGAATGCGTCCAAACTGAGTCCCTGTGATGACGCGACTGTAGCCCTTGCTCTATCATACAAGAGTGAATCATCCACCGTTAAATCATATGGTAGAACTTTTAAAAGGAGTAAATTTGAATAAAAAAACAACACCAAAAGGTATATTGTATGGTGTATGACGTGGCGTTGAGATACTCACTTCATATTGTATTTAGTATATGCCAAACAATACATCTACTGATACAGAGGTGATGTTATTATGTAGAAGGTTTAAATTTGGCCTCAAATTTGGCCTCATATTTGAAAATGACTTTCTCAATTTACATTATCAACCTACTTACCCTGTCATAATCCTTAAAGTATTGGTACATCATAAGACGACGCTTACAGACTTGGTCTGCCAGTTGTCCCAGCACCTCCTGTATGCGTGCCTCCTGGGCAGCACTCAGACTTGGCAGGTTCTGTAACAGAAATACTATACTATCACAATATGAAAATGTCAGATAACTTTACGGAATAATACTATATATTAATGTAAAATCTCAATGAAAAAAAAAGAGAACCCAATCCCATTACTCCAGCTCGAGAGTGCTATTCATCTGATACAACTAAATCTTCTCTGACTGTATTTCAGAGCTATCGGCATGTATTTATATCACCATATCACGTTTAATGCTACAATATATCTCTTTTGTTCTTAACTTACTCGGCCTAGTGCTCCTTCGGGTGGTCTGATAACACTTTGTGTGGGTTTCTTTTCCAGGTCAGGAACATTGAAAACTAGGTAGAATGAAAATAATACAAAAAAATGTTTTAAGTAAGGAACACAGTAAAGACGGCTTTTTTTAAGCCTTTTGTTGTTTTTGCTTTCTTGTACTATCCATCTTTGTATATAGAATCTTCTCTCTAATTCAAGGCTGTTCTGAGCGTTTATTACAAATCTCGACAAAAGACTCGCTCATGAATTAATTCAATATCCTTGATTTTTTACGTTCCGCATAAATTGGTATTTTGTTAAACCGAAGCTTTTATATTGTAGAAGATATCTATTTGAAACAATATAAAAGCAATGATGAGGAAAATAGGGAAGAGTTTTTTAAGCTCACCATTCTCCATCATATCACAAAATTCCTTGTAACGGACACGGCCTACTTCTGTTCTATAATACTCTACAATCTTCTGGATCTCTGACCGTGTAAGTTGAGCCTCTTTGCCAATGGCTAGGGACATTCCACAGACAAACTGGTTTTCAGTTATGATTCCTGAACGTAGCTTATCATAGTCTTTGAAGAACTCAATGGTGCGGATACGGTTCTTGTAAACAGCAACACGAATTCGATCAAATATTGTCTGCAGCGTGTTGTCGGCCCCAGGCTGCAATTGATAAGGAAAGAGAAAATCAGGGTTGATAAAGCAACATCCATATAGATAACAAACATTTGCCTTTCAAAATTGGATAAGATTTAGAGCCTGTCCTGCCCAGTGATATATAAAGATTCTTAGCATTTATTGGTCGCACTTAATTTTATCAAAAGATATACCACACTACTTTACTACCCCTAACTCCGTTTCTTTCTTTCTTTTTTTTTTCTTTTTGACATTGTTTTATCAAATTCTAATCGAATGTCAGCCTCTAAAACTGCAAGTCCCTGAATAAGATATACTTACAGCAGCTGTGGAGAAGTTGATACCAGGGGCTGACTCAATGAGTGTGTCGGGAATGCCTTGCTCCAGTTGAGCGATGGCCTGGATGTCCTGGTGAAGGTTGAGGTAGTTAAGAAGTCCAGGCCGGTCAGGGTCAGAGTACTTGCGAACCAACAGGCTCACCTCAGCCTCAGTCACTTCAGGCGGGCGAGGAAAGCTACGATAGAACTGATTGGAGAAAACGTGCAGGTTTCATTAGTCACCAGTAAATTGATTTTTTTTTTTTCTATATCTTTTTTTTTTTGTGTTGGTGTAGTTTGTATGTACACCAATTTTTATTCAGGTTATTCCAGAACAGGTGTCACATACCAATTCTTTTTGTCTATTTCATTCATCGATGGTAGATTTAATGTAAAACCTCACGTATAAGGCATACCTCGCATTTAAGACACAATCTGACTTCATGTCAGACCTATACGGTTCAGCAAGGGTTAACCTCGCGTAAAAGCCGCAACTTGAGGTGTGAGGTATCACTTTAATTCAGAAGAAGGGTGGACGCTGAAACTAATCAGGGATGTGATTTCATCTTGCTAATCAATTAGAAAATCTGACTAGATGACAACGGTTTATTTGATACTTAAATTAACTGACCACCCCTCTCTCATACATGAAACAGTTAGACGTACATGCTATCAGAATTTTCTCAATGGACCTGGGAAAATCACAAGGGGCTACTCTTTGAACAAAAGTGTAGGGAATTCTGCAGATGTAGGACAAATCACATCCCCGGTATGTATAAAGAAGACTCACCTGGCTTTCTTCTATAACTCCAATATGATGCCAATCAAAATCTTCACAGCATGTTCTGAGATTTACTCCGCGATATTTGTAGTAACGCTGTAGTTGTTGAAGGAGACTGCTTATCTTGGACTCTGACGATGGGCTCAAAGGACGGAGGGAACGGGTTGTTCCAAGACTAAGGCAGATATTAAAAGAGCCTTGATTTAACAAATACACAGGAACTGAAATTGTATTTAACAACTGTTGTCTTGTATTCATCATTAATATAGACTCATCATTATGGGACTCACTCGCATCTTTAATTATGAGTTGTTTTTTTTTTATTTTAATTAATATATTGTAAGGAAAAGTAGAAATTTTCACGCCTGGAATATGAGAACAGGACTAGAAACATCTACAGTTCATGTTTCAACATGTCTCAAGTAAAAGCTTTAAGGTTTGCTTATGTCCCAGTGCACGTCATTAATAAAAATTAACTCACAATTCCATTGGCTGTATGGTTTGCGTAGCTGGGTTTGTACCGAGATTGTTGGGATTAAACGGCTGATTGATGATGTCACAGAACATACGGTAATTCATGCGCCCATCTCCTTTCAGATCATATTTTTCTTTGAGGCCTTGCATCTGAGCATCGCTCAGCTTCACTCCTAAATTCTCCCATAGGACACGGACAAACTGAGTTTCTGTAATGAAAGAGATAGATGTTACTGAAATTTTATATTCCATATCAGTAAATTAGTAATATTTGAGAAACTGCTTACGGAAAAGATTTTAACACATCTGAAGTTGTCAGCTAGTGATGGTATTCTCTGATTGTTGTCTGTTCGTTGATTTCTTTATCATTTCTTTTTTAAATTACTAATAGCTGGAGCTAAATACTTTCCTAAATGAAAAGCATACGGCTTAAAAGAATACATTTATAATATAGTGGAATAATATAGTGGCAGACTTGAACAGTAAAATGCAACTACCCTTGCAATCGTTGAAAGAGTACTGGAAATATTTATTTTCTGTGTGTTCATGTAAAAAAATATCCATACAGTTTATTCAGAAATGACATCTCAAGTACCTGTGACGAATCCTGATCTCAATCGGTCAAAGTCCAAGAAGAACTCTGAAGGCCGGATCCTCTTTGTGAGAGCAGTTGTCCGGATCTGGGACTCGATATTGCCTGCGACTGCAGCCGCCATCTTGCCTCGAAGTTCTCAGCCTTTGAGGCTTTAAAGTGATAGAAAGAGAGTCTGGTTAGATTTAAAGATACTGTGGTGCCTCATGTGCAAGACGTTGCTTATGTATACATCTATTACATACATTGCTCATACACACATTCAGAAATAGGGGAGGTGGGGTGAGGGGGTTTACCCTTACACCACCTCTCTCACCTCAGAGGCGGAATGACTGCTGAATCTGGGTCCATGTGAAGGTTCCATTGCAAACCTATTTGCCCACCCTAGATTTATGCTTATCAAGTCAAGTTCAAGATTAAAAACTTTTATTTTTCCTAGACAAACAGACGTCATCAAATAAATGGTGATCTCCCTGTATGATTATTATGATGCTCATTGTGCAGCCTACTCAGGTTCCCTCAAGGTGAGTATGTGTTATACCCAACTTCAATGGGTCTAAGAATTGTAAGATGAACGTACCGGTTTGTTTGTTTAGTTTTACGTCCGGGGGCCGTCGAGGAACTCAACCATTCAAAAGTTTTAAACGGGTTTGTGCGTATGAGTGTATGGGTGTGTGTGTGCACGTGTGCATGTATTTAGAGTTTGCTTGTAGCAGTGGGACATGCCTTGTAGCGGTGAAATACCACTTGTGGCATCAAGCCCCTCTTTATTGTGCTGCCTCACGCAGGAAATGTGTTGCAAACTGTAGACACATCACCTGGTACCTTTCTAATAAAAGGAATGACGCCCCACCCTCCCTGCGATATGAACTGGAATTTGAGTGCCTTATGACATGGACAGGAAATTTTGGAATTGAATGACCTTAGACTAGGCCTACTGAGAAGTGAAATTTGTTGTTTTCGGTATTTTACCGAGGGTAACCTATAATATAGTGTTAATTGATGTTTATTGCTGCAAACTTGTCTTCAAGAGGGTAGAATGCAGAATCTGGGTCGACTATGTGCGACGTCATATGGTTAGCATTAGGGTAGGTAATGGGTTCGGGAAGTAATGCACTTTAGCAGGCGCTGTAGCGAACCCTTTACTTACCCTAAGGCTAACCCTACCATAGCCGACGCTAACCCTAAATGTGAAGCGAGATGTGCGGCCGCTAAAGTACATTCTAATAGCAAACCCAGGTTAGAATTTCTACCCTGGGTTTGCTATATCCTGGCCATACAAATGATATCGGTGTCACTCACTCGACCATCCGCACCAGGGCAGGGGGCTAATCCTGAATAAGAAATACTCCAACAGTGTGCCCATTATAATAATGAACCTTGCTTGGGCATGTAAATTACACAAGTCTACTTCATCTAGCTTCTAAAAACAGTCTATTGTCTTACTAAGCAATTTATCAGGGGTGTGAAATCCTAAAATCCATTTCCTCTAAAGCTACTTTGCAACTTTCCAGTTTACATTTTAACATTATATAAAGGTCATTTGAATAGTCAATTGGACACATGCTATCTTCTCTTGTACAGAGAGGCCAAGAACTACCACTGGGATACTCAAATTTCGGATTTCGGATCACAAGACCCCCCCCCCCCCATATAAATGGTAATTCATTTTTTCAGTGGATTTGCACAGATCTCAGGAATGATCCCTGTGAGGATCAAAACCGCGGATTCCCGTGGAGATTTCACACCCCTGATTTATAGACAGGAAAGGCAGCACAAAAAAAGGGGGCGCATCCCCCGGGGTGGAAAAATAGCAATACCAATGAATAGCTGATTCATTGATTGTAAGAGGTGTTTTATAGACTTCTTAGCTTTAGTCTTAGCCTAGCCTATACTCAGCCTGCACTGCCACTCACTCAGTAGGAACTTACCTAATATTTCAAGACTTTATCCCATTAAACCTATCTAATGATCAATGGATGGATCTTGAGAACAGAAGTGGATTTGCTTTTTAATGAAGTCTCTATGTCAATTTTAAGTGGAATTATGACCGGTCAATGGTACCAAATCAGACCCAGAATTCTGCCATAGTTAAGAGTTTAATTTGGATCCAATTTTGTGATCAAGCAAGATGAATCCAAGGTAGACTAGATCACTAAAATGATTATTTTGGGCAATTTTCTTTTCAGATAAGCAAGATATACCCTCAAGAATGTAAATAATGATACATTTTATCATAATCAAACAACGTAAAAGCAAATTTTTTATGTGATCTGTGTGCTCTGACAGAACCACGGCAGAATATCGTCTTTGACTCAGGACGTTTGAATGATCATAACTTCCATTTAAATTGACATAAAAACTTCATATAAAAAGCAAAACCACTTATTTTTATCACAGCTATCAGTTTCTCACCATATAAAATGCATATAATAAGGTCTTAATTGATAGGTAAGTGCCCAACATTGGGGAGGTTCCAAGGACAAGTGTCCAGAGATAATCTCGCCGAAAAAGTTTGCAGGGTCTGTCAAACATACTGCAGCCCCTTAGGAAAAGAAAATGTAGAAATTTTCTAGATCATTTTTAACCATAGAACAGGTGGGAACTATTTATTTTTAGGTGCTCAGTGATCTTCTCATCATAAAATGGTTCTAAACTTTTGGTTGAATTTCAATGGGGTCAAAGGCAAAAATTCTCTGCATTCAACCTTATACAAAATGTATTCATTTTAAAGGTCTAGCCAAGCCTGTTAAGTTTCAATAGTTTTATTGGTTCTAGGAAAAAGTTCAGTTACACCGTTACGATTATCCACCTGCATGATCCACCTAGGGGAAATATGTAAGGATAGATCGCATTGTTACCATAGCAATTGACAAACATATATTTCAGTATGAACCCTTACAATCAGTTGTGCCTTAGTGGCGCTATTTTAGTTATAATACATAACGGAGAGTAATACATGCATTTGTGAACATGGCGCCGGCAGGTTTTAACATAATGCGCAAGTTATGACAACTATTATTTACCAGAAGACAATGCAAAAACAAGACAGGACAGGTAAAGTACAGGACTACACTCATACCACGGAGCAACACAAACTGCCATCTTTAAAGGGGGGCTGGCATGGAAAATTAACAACATGGGTACCTATTCAAACAGCGATCATAAAATCGAGGGAACCAGCGGAAAAATCGTGACGCCCTGATTGGTCAGGGGGTGATCACGTGAATTTTTTATGCGGGCATGGATTACCATGCCAGGGCCCCTTTAAGACCTTTTAGGTGTCAGAGTATACTATAGCCGGGGTAGAGAAGGGAGGGGTAGTCTGCTTGCCAGTGAGAATGGAAAAAGGAAACAATCCTTTTCTTGAGCTCAGCTTTATACTCTTCCTTCCCCACAATCCATCTGAGCACTGGGTCAAGAGAGTTCCACTGAGAATGGGCTTGGTACACGGGGTCTTTTATGAGGCTTTCAAGCTTAGGGGCTCCCTGGAGGATCTTAGGGGCCGATGTTGCCCGGGTACCTAGAGAGGGGATAACAAGGGCCTGACCACTGAATACCAGGCGATGGCAGGTTGTAAGCTGCATATACAGCCTCCTTAAGTCTATAGGGAGCATTTTTGCTTGTATATACAAATCTTTTACATGCACTGTTCTGGGGTCATATACACCCAGGCAAGCCCTAATGCCCGAGTTACAGAAAACTTGTAGCTTTTTCATAACTGTAGGCAACAGACCCGTTGTGAATATGATCCCATAATCAAAGTAGGGAATAACCATGGTTTTCATAATTTATGGTAAAGGCAGTGAATCTGTAAATCATATACCTTATCTGAACTAAAGGAGCCCTTGTTTGTAACTGTAAGGATCCTTCAGTAAATAGCTTCAGAATAAGCTTGCAAAGAAAGGAGAGTTTAACACTACCCAGTTTCAGCTTTATCACAGTTTCACACCTCCACTGCAGCAGACTCATGCAGTGGAGGTATTTCAGTGCTACCTAGGGCCTAGCCTAGGTCTGATTGTTAACTGTTGTAAATTTTATAGACTACTTTAATAATTGCCAGGGTTCTCCACAGGATGAAAAAGCATACAGGTAATTTTCAAATACAAACGTTGTGTGGATTATAGCGGCAAAACATAGGTATGTCTTGTGACAGAATTTTGAAAAATTATATTATAAATGGGCAAAAGAATAGATTCTGTTGGAATTTTTCAACCAAATTTTACTTTTTCAGCCCTAACTTCTGTTCTAATTGTCTGATTTGCAAAATTCAAAAAAGTGTAGAAAGCTTATAGTCTCCTGAAAAGCACACAGGCGGTGCTTTTCAGCTTAGCCTTAAGCACACGGGCGGCACTGAAAAGCACACGGGAACCCCGCCCGTGTACTCCCTATGTGTGGAGAACCCTGATTGCTGTTAATAAAACTGCAACTGTAATTCAGCTACCCCCATTCTGCCATTTCCCGGAGTAGCTAATCTATCAAGTTTCATTATTTTACTATCAAACCAAGGTCTACATGCATTGACCTATCACCGTACCCGGTTTATATGTACCCCATCACCAGTCAAACACCAGTCACACACATACTCATACTGACATAGCCATAGGCATAGCCTGGCCCTGAGGCTGGGGCCTAGGCCGTAACGTAAACACACGGTTGAGAACAACCCCTATCTGAACACTTTGTCCGGTTCTCTTTTAGCTATATGACAAGCCCAACACTAAATACATGCATTCCCCGACGTTAAATGTCATCAACAGCAATCATTGGGATATAGAAAGAGTTATGTTTTACCTCTTCTTCTGTTATCTTGTTTATGTTTCAAGTTGGTCCCACGAGTACATCCAGCCCGACCACGGTTGTTTATGGTATCGTAGCAACAGCGCATGCGGAGACAGCGTCCGATGTAACTCACATTTTTTATTGCTAGATGGCGTTGCAAGCGCTTTTCGATTTTGCCGCCACCTGGTTTTATTTGTAGTACTACCGAGCGCACTTGAGCGCACTCGGACAGCGAGGCTTCTGAGATGCTTGGTAGTACCTAGTCTAGCGTGCCGACCCTCGCTACGTTCCCTTGTGGTAGTGGGGCCGCGGCAGGACTAGGTAGTACCTCCTTAGGGAGTGATCATTTTTAACAACAGCGGGGGGGGGGGGGGGGGGGCTGGTGAGTTTGCACGCGGACGCGTGAAAAAATTTCGACCCCCCCCTCTCGAGGGGGTAAGATTTTTCAACCCCCCATAAAGGGACAAAAATTGTGCGCGAACATCCCCTTTTAGTTTTAGCGCAGGTGGCAGTTGGAAGTTTCAGTTGTGTTGCACACTTTAAAAAGGGTCCAGATTTCTTGCATTTTCACTGATTTTGTTCAAAATAACTTGATAATTCACAAGGCAAAGACTTCGTGATATGCTGGGCCAAATTTGGGACCCAAACAGTTAGTACTTTATTCACAGCAGCACTGGCGGATCTAGGGGGGCGCCGGGGCCACCCGCCCCCCCCCCCTATTTTTCTGCCAAATAGATTGGTCAAAATTCTCACTTCCTAAGCTTTCCAATGGCGAAAGAATTTTTCAAATATTCCTACTAGAACCAAAGTTATGAAGTCATCCCCACAAGTCAGCAGAATGCACATTGAAAATTTCAAATTTTTTTCAGAACACTGAACTGCCTGTGCCTCTCTCTCCCCACTGTGCCATCCCACTTTGCAGGGGATAGGAATATGGGTGGGATGGGTAGCTACAAGGGATATGTAGATGAGGGATAGGTAGCCCAGGGAAAGGGATCTGTAGGGAGAAAGATTGGCAGGGGGTAGGTAGAAGAAGAGGGGTGAGATAGGCAGGGCATTGGCAGCAAATGGAGTGGCATTGAGAGGGATAGGTAGATGGATGGACAGGTAGAGAATAAGCATGAAAAGTAGAGTTAGAAGGAGAGGTTTTGAGAGGGATAGACAGGTGAAGAGACAGGAAGGATAGGTGAAGGATGGGTAGTTTTTGGCCCAGTCAAACATGCAGAGATGCCATTTTTCTGGAATTCAGAACCATCCAGTGATATATAGGATGGCCTATTTGGTGATGCAGAGACATTTTTTATGATAATTATTCTTATATTTCTTTCAAAATATAATAATTTATAAGATTAAACTAGCCTATTGAGTAAGGTCTAGATTTCAAAATTTTCTTGGGGGGGGCATGCCTCCAAACCCCCCTAGGTGTATCGTTGCACAGCGCTTGTGACAATCTGCGTTGTGCCATCCCCCTACATTAAGCCTCGCCACCATATCTTGCCCCCCCCCTTTACAAACTCCTGGATCCACCCCTGCAGATTCCATGGCCAAAATGTGCGCCCCCTTTTCTCCAAATCCTGGATCCGCCACTGACCGGTGGTGGGAAGATTTCTCTGCCAACTTGGCAGAGTAACATTGTTTAAAACAGACAGACTTGCTCCCCACCCCTACGGGCACAGATTCCGTGGGGTGGGGGCTCTCGACCTACTTCCCTGGGGTTTCCCCCCGGGGGGGGACACTCACATTTATTCTGAATCAGGTGTGCGGCTGGAGCTACAACAACCCTTACCCTTGTTAGGGGGATTTTACCTCTAAAACTGTACCCTTCTTAGGGCACTTAAAAAAAACAACTTATGTTTTTAAAGAAATATCTCACTCATAAACCATTAGAATTCCTTAGATGTGAAAATATCTCCTGAAAACTAGGGAATTTTGGTCAAAATGTGGGTATTTTTATGGGATATTTTACACCTAAGTCAAAAGTGAACCATTGTTAGGGGGATTTTGGTCAAAGTTGACCCTTGTTAGGGGGATTTTGGCCTAGAAATCGGACCCTTGTTAGGGGGATTTTGATGAAAAAGTGCCCTTGTCAGCCGCACACAAGTGTCAGCAAAATATATGAAGTGGCCCCCCGGGGGTTTCCCTTCCCGTGAGCTCAAGAAAAATGTGGCTTGGACCATGGATAGGAGTGGCAACTCCTATCCGTGGTCCTTGCCACATTTTTCTTGTTAAACAGGTTTGCGCTTGGGGCATGAAAGTGAGTTGGGAGTCTAGCTGAGCACCTATAAGTAAGTAAAAAATGTGACTTTTTGGATTCTCCTGCCTTTTATACAGGGCATAGTGTTTAGACATAATACATTTTGTACATGTCTGTAAGGAGCCAAACCACATGAATTTAGTTTTCCCCTCATTTATAATTAAACCTATTTCACATTCCTGAACTAGGAGATCAATATCATAGAGGTCTAAGTCATCTGCATATAATTTTATTTTCCCTATCTTTGCAGTTGAGGCTAAGTGGTTTACACAGAAAATAAACAGTACTTGACCGAGGATTGAACATTGGGGTAATGCGAAATGGACTGGAATAAAATCAGAAGGCACCCGTTAACTATAGACCTATGCCCTCTCCCTCAGAAATACACTTCAAACCAGTGCGTGAACTGGTGGAAGCAGAGAGAAAATTTATCTCTTGTAATGCTGGAACTTATATCCTTAATGCCTGGTGGTTTCTTAATAACAATCTCCTTAGCACATATCTAAACACCAAAAACAGTAAAAACCGGGTTCGTTGGGTTATCAACACGTGCTTCGCCAGGCGTAGTATACCTCATTACTGTGATATTCTCTGCATCAAAAAGTTCCCGACCTATTATGCCATAAAACTGGTTTACAAAAGTTGGCATATCCAGAGGGTTTTTGTTTGTGGATGGGTCCAAGCGGTTAGCAAAGGTGGATAATTTAGGAGGTTTTATCAGCGAGTTTGTCTCCACCCTAAATGCTTTAGGATCTTTTTTTTGTAGCATCTAACTCCCCTCTACAATTTTTCTTTCTGTTTTATGATAATCATATATATATGGGCATCTCGATCATCCATGACCTTTACATTCTCTTGGGGCAATATTTATCCACAAAGAAATTGACCATATTCATTATGTTCATGACGTTAATGCAGTCAAGCTCATAGAAAAGGCTCCAGTCTTGGTGTAGTAAAAATCGAGAAAAGATGACTTTGCCATAATTTTTGAAAGTGTGGCCTGTGTAAGTGACTGGTTCAAATCCTTTTATTTGGAAACAGACTGGAAGATTGTCGCTTATCAGTCTGGGCATGACAAAACTGGTGGCTATATATTTACTATATCTGTGAAAACGTTATCTATACAAGACCCGACTCCACCAGTAGGTGAAGGTCCGGTAATAGAATTAAAGAGCCATTTCAGATGAGCATTTCTGCAGAGTTCTTTCAAGGCTTTGATTTTAGAGTACTGGGGTTTTAAGAAATGAACATTGAAGTCTCCAGTTGCACAGTTGTGACGAAACAGGGAAAATGATAACGTTAAGGGAAATACCCGAAAATGCTCTAATTATGATATATATGGAGATACGACCAAAAGAGTAAAAGATTAAGTGAAAACAAGACTAGGGTAACCTTTTCCGAAGAATCTAATTATGCTATAGCCAAAACTCTATTTTCATTCTAAAATGACCTTATTTAGAATCCAAAAAGAGTGTTTTTCCCTAAATTTAGCACATTTGTTGACATTTGGTTGCCATGGAAACCATAATTTTGTTCTTTTTGAATAAAAAGTTACTCTATTGCATTAACCCGTCCATAAGGTTTTCATAACTAGTAACAGAATTGAATTATCCCTTCTAGATCCAAAACTATGGATGATTATATTTTAAAATTGTTATTTTTTCCAATAATGACATTTTTTATGCATTATGCCACACTATTTCAATATGCAATTGAGTTAAGGGCTATACTAAATTTCTCCATGTTGCTGACATCCCATGTCTGAGATTGTATAATTCTGTAGCTATTTGGAGTATTTTATCATGCAAAGTACTAAAATCTAGCTAAAGACATGCACTTGAAAAAAGGGATTTTCCCCTAATGTTACGATTTCCCAAGTTTTGTCACAGTTTTCTGCTGATTTATCTGGGAGTTTTTTTACAGGAATTTTATCCTTTTGTGGAACTTTCTTTTGTGTGGCCTGTAAACTATTTAGATTTGCATTTTCCTATTTTTGGTATGTCCACCAGTATTGTCTAATATTCTATATACTTACAGATTTTTTGTTTTTGAGTGAACTAAAGAGGTGTCTATCTAAGTGGTGATTTTTTTTTACCAGACCAATCTAAGAGACTTCCAGCATATCCCTCATTTATACCACGATTTCTGGGTTACTCAGTGCTTTTTGCTGGATATTCCCATGCACATACCTGTCGATATTGCACAGCATGAATGCTGTAGCATGACTCTTGGAAGGTGTGTGGTTATCCATGGATAACCCGCACCCGTGCGGTTATCCATGGATAACCCGCATGCCTCTCATGTCCTTCCATGTCATATGTTACATGTTAAAACCCATGAAATTTTCAAGGCCAGGGCAGGGCTCGGACCTACAATCTCACATCCCAAATCCAACTCCCTATGCACTACGCCACAGGGACTGTCGAGAAATGCCTGGTTCAAACCACGTCTTGATATGATACAAAGCCCGGTAAGGCGATGACTGCGGGCTGTCCGCTACCATAACCGCGGGATGCATTCAACGATAGCCAAGCCGAGACGGCCGCTGAAGGAGGAGACGCAGTGGCCTAGCGGTTAGCGCGTTGCGCTCAGCCGTCAGAGGTACACGGGTCGAGTCCCGGTCCGGGCGCATCTTTTTTCGCTGTGTGCACTATAGTATATTATACGGCCTTGTGTAATTATCCTACACTCGTCATGAATTATCCATTGATTACTTGTTCAGTAACAAATACATGTACTATGTTATGGCAATAAAGTCGAAGTCATTCAAAAACTTCCTGACTTGTATTCTCTTATGATGTGGTGGTGGAGATGGGGTGAGTCTCTAGGCGCATCTGGTTTGTGGGTCGAGGGCATGCCTTCTTATGTTTCTTATGGTGTTGCAGATTGATCTCGCATACTTCTGGACTACTAAGTACATGTATTGAAGATCAGGCATTAGATCAATCCCGTTAGTTAGGAGGTGGTACCAGTATTTCACCTTTGATTTGGTGGCCTGGTTTGGTGGCAAGGATATTTTTGATTACACCATCCACCCTTTGGGATGTAGCACTATTATGATGATTTAGCCTGCCAATTTCAACGTTCAGGCGTTGTATCATTGTTTCGAGAGCTATTTGGTACCAGTCTCCTGAGTAGTGGAGTGCAGTAGGATAGTGACACATGGAATAGAGAGTGGAGATCACTATCTTGGTGAGAGGGGAAATATTCTTATGAAGTCCAAGAGTCTTGCAGGCCCGGATTGATTTTGGCAGGACCGAACACCTGAAGATTATTGTTAGGAAAGAAAATCTTAACAAACACCTTTTCAAGCTCAACTATGTATTGTATTTATGAGCTTTAGTCAGTAGTATAGATAGTTCATATTTACCCTTAAGTTCTTAAGTTTGGCACAAACTATATAGACCAGGGCCAACAGTCACATCGAACACTACCTTGACCCTGCCCTACATACAATTTTCAAAATGTTTACCAACAGAATCGACAGCTAGATCGAATACCACCTTGGTCAATTTTTTAAACAAAAAAAAATGGCTGAATATGTGCCCTTGGCAACTTGAAGCCAAATTTATCTTGGGAAACTCCCAACCTTGGTTCGACTTCCTGGTGCCAACTCCACAAACTGTGTAAAATTTTTGTTTTCTCCGTACATTATATTTGTAAATACTATAGATACCTCAGCTTAGAAAGAATGTATTTTTATACTCCAATGTATCACTATGTAGCTCACGACAAGCTCAGGTACAAAAACAGTATTCACAATGTGCCAAAAAGATATGTACCCATTTATTCTTGTAGTAATAAGTATTATAAGCCTTCTTTGATCCAACAAGGTATTAGCATGCTACCTGTAACTCTTATTTTTGCAGTTCCATAAAGGAACCTCTATGTATACTTTTTTTTTATATATATATATATATATATATATATATATATATACGGTATTTTCATACTGAACACCTCTTTGTACCATGTATATTATATGCATAATACCCAAAATTGTCAATGGACTTGGCAAAGCCCTTATTATTAATGATTTTCCTCCCTTAAACCTCAAGATTACGGCTCACCCCCCCCCCCCCAGTGTGTACAGTGAGCTACTCTTACATCATCCATACCAGGATGTTATGAAAGCCGGACCCATTCCATTTCTGGGCACTGACTCACTGGGAGTATCACAACATACCGACATACCTGTAGACGCATTTCTAGGATGCAGGAAATTCCACAATCTCCCTTCACCCTGATTGGTCCACATATAAAAAGAATCATTACCAGGTATGACGGCGCACCAGATCTGACCTGCTCCTACCGGTACATTTCATCACCCTGTGTGTTGCTCACCTAGGTATATAAGACCCGGTGAGCAGCTCCCAGTTATCTATTCTAAGCTATCTCTTTAGATCTCTTATTCTACATACAACCTCCCTTATATCTAGAACCTACGACAGGTTGAGCTACAAGCTTAGGGGCAGAGCCTGCATGCTGGCGAGTGTATCATTGTTACCACCTATATGTACACTCTGTCATCACACAATAAACAAGGATCAAAGAACTTCTCTGGATTCAGTGTTCATTACAACATCGACTTGTAACGGTTCGTTGACACAGACATTATGATTTTATACTAATAATCACGTAATGATTCTGCTTATAGCTGCTTTGAAACGCCGTATAGTCAGCAGATGTTGTACTTCCACACTTAACGAGTCCCACAGTGTGACTCCTTGATAGTAGGGGCATCTTTCATAAAAAGAACTTTTGGCTCTTCACTTTGCGAATTTTATGCTTTTATCCCCCCTGGTTCTTACATCAGCCTGTTGTAGAGCCTCTCCTCTACCTGCCTTTTTCCACATGATACACAGTAGCTGTTTATCATGTCGCATATAAGATACTCTACCTTGCTCATTTCATGCAACCTAACTATACTAACTTCTCTTACCTTTCTATTCTGGCATATTCGGAGTGCTTGATTCTGCATCCTTTGCAGTTTGTGACCCATCAAGGGAGAACACCCCTCTGCGGGGGATTTTTAATTCTCCATTTGGCCAGCAGGGGGCATTGGAGGGCAAAATTACTCTAAAATCATTGTAAAATTACTTTAAGCTAATTTTTGATGCAGAATTCAATGGTTTCATTTAAAATGCACCATTCTCGGTAGAAATGGCCCATATTTGGATGGTAAAATGAATATTTTTCATGAGAAATCAACCTATATGCCTGTTCCTGGTTGCCATGGCAACCATTCCAATAATCAAAATTTGTAAGTTTTTATGCCAATTTTTAGGGATACTCACCAAAAACCAAAAACTGAAAACAGAAATGGAAAATTCCTATTAGATCAAAATCTATGATAAAAATCGCCACATTATTATGTATTTTTTTTGTGAAAAAGGCTTATTTATTGTGTTTTCAGACATTATTATGATTTTCATTTTAAAGATCTCGAGATGAACTTTGATAATGAATTTCCCTGCCTGGTCACATTTATTTAATTTGCCAACATTACAACATCCGGTATAAAAAGAATGATACTCCACGACCTGTACTATCATTACCCTGTAAATACACAGGCTAATGTCAACAGTCATGCATTTTCTTGATCTGCAGATCTTATATAACTTATTACCAAGACTCTTCTTTACTTTATTGACATGTGGTATTATGGTTAGTCTAGAATCTAATTCAACACCAAGGTATGATATTACCATTAAAGCTAATGGACAGTGCTGGTAAGTGCCCTAACCTGTTTCCAGGGCCAAAATACATGCACTTACTTTTTTGGGTATTAACTGTCATATAATTCATGAGACACCACCCAGAAACACCATTAATATCAGTTTGCAGCTTGTCAACTGTCACCTGCATGCACATCTTTATCAGACACATATATTACAAGGTCGTCAGCATATATCACACACCTGCCATGCACAATCCTATCAATTATATCATTAATGAAGAGTACAAATAACAATGGGCCTAAAGTCGACCCTTGGGGCACACCAAACTTAACAGTTGCTCTGATGGACCGGCTATTATTGGCAATAGTTTCATGGGACCTGTGAGCCAGGTAGTCAGTTAGCCACTGTTTAGTCTATAAATCTTCTGCAGGAGTGTAGGGTGGTGCACACAGTCAAAAGCCTTGCAGAAGTCGATAACACAACAGGCTGTAATCTTTTAGTACCATGCTATTGACCCCCTGCAGCCCACATGACTTGTCAATGTTTATTTTCTTAACCAAGTCTAACACGCCTTCATACGTTACTCATTAATATCCAGGTCTTCGTCATCCGGACCAAAAAATAGGTCATCATACAGTAGCCCTGTATTGGGCATTTTGCTGAATAAACATGACCTACATTTACAAAATACTCATTAATATAAGCCGCTGTCTGCTCTACCGGTGAGTTAGGGGGGTTTCGAGAAAATGAATATCGGGGAGACAGAAAGATATGAAATGTAAGGCGGGTCAAAAGTAAAGGTGTTTTTATTTAAGAAAGTAAGTCGTGTTAGAATTATGAAAATAACGTTGACATAGTGGATTAAACATGGGAGAACAGTATTTGTATGTTAGGATCCAGTTCTAACCAGAATCAGTAGAAGGAACAAAAAAGTAACCAAAAACAAATAAGAAATAACATTTAGGAGCTAGGGGATTAGAGTCCATGGGTGACTCATGAAGATCCAATGTCCCTAAATAAGACTATGTTCCAGGGTGGAGTCCAAAGTTCAGTAAGGTGTTTACCCTTATGGGGTAATCAGTTATGTACAGCAGAACACACTCCTATAAGGTATCCAATGTCATCGGGGGAGCAGAGTCCAGGAGGTGTTGGGTGAAAGTAGCCGGTATCAGACGAGTATATAAGGCAGGTGCAGGGCCAGGAAGGGCGTTAATTGTCGGGAGTAGCTGGAAGCACAGTTCATCCTGGAATCAGAGGGAACATTGTATAGTCATCAGCTCACAAGGAGAAATTATATTTTTCTAGAGGAAGCCTATTAGACCGGGTGCTTCTAGTTTGGAGTGTTCTCTTGGGACTTAAGGATTCAATGGGAATCAAATAGATCTACACCTCCTCTACCTAACCAATACCATCATGAATTAACTACAGATACATACATCGCATTGGACATTGAAATTGCTCTCCCTTACTCTACTATGAATATTTTAAAGGACTAATGTTCGGATTATTCAATGAAGTTATAAGAATTTATGAAGGTGACATTCATAATATATAAATTGTACAGCATCATACTCATTCTAATTCACTCCAAGCAGTGACTTGCGTACAGTACCCTACCCACTGCTGTCTACAATAAATAATAATACCAGAAATACAATGAGATGTTGTCTCTCACCAGATAGGACACCATAGACAATTTCATGTATACACCCATTCACTCACTCACTCATGCTATATAGTGAGACATACTATATTATACACACTGGATTGGAATGTATACTGCAAGTTTTCAAAGTGGTTATTCATAATTTCCAAATTCAATATAATATAAAGAAATAAGCAGGTGTGTGTCCAATACAGACGCCGTAGTGACTACTGTTCTATATACTGCTGTAGCGAGGTCAACATAAATGTGATGTCACTGTTCATCTTTGCCCCGTATATTGATCATTATATCGTTATAATGCATGTCACGTAATACTGCATGGATATGAAAGTTATGAATTACCCAGTGCAGGGGCATTTAATCAATATGTCATAAGACATTAGTGTCAGTTCTGAGACTCTCTATACCAGTCATTCAGTTCAGTATATGGTTCGGTCACATATACTAATATACCCATTTCCCAGCTCAGTTCCTAGTGCTCAATGGTTCACTGCATGGCCATAAGTGTTATGTACGGACGCGCGAAAGTGCATTGCAACGGTTCCACTCACCTTATGTTACCCTTTTTAATAAACGGAAACCCGGTCACTCCCGGACGGCGCAAAGTGAAGTTCTTAAGATGAATGGTCCTGTTTAATTCTGCCCACAAACACAAAGCAAAGACATAACATGGCATCAGAAGTGTGTGGTATGATTGGACCCATCTAAGTACTGATACTGTGAATATACTGGAGAGTGAGTACATATAGTTTGAGGATGCAAGCCATCTGAACTGAACCTTGACTGAACTGATAAAGTGAAAGTTGAAAGTGTGTCACTGTGATTCTGTGTATTGACTTTTGTCCCAGACAAGTATTTCTAGTTGTTATTCACAGTACTGAGTAAGAAAAAATACCAACCTTCAAACCACCTAGCAGATTTAGCCCTCAGGCTGAGGAGAACATAGCTCAGGCCTGGAAGGATTGGCAGCAGCAGTTTAGGTTATGTCTAGTGGCAGATGAAAAGACAGCAGTGGGAGGGGAAACTAAAGTTGCCATGCTGCTGTGCAGCATGGGATCCCAATGGATAAAGGTGTTTAACAAGTTTGTTTTTGCCACTGCTGGGGATGAAAGGTTTCAACAGCGCACACAGGGGACGAGTGAATCAGTGGCAGAATACATTGCAGCTGTTGGAGATCTGGCAAGCCAGTGTGAGTTTGGAAACTCAGAAGAGCAGCAGGTTTGTGTGCAAATATCGAATGGAGTTAGAGACAAGAAATTAAAGGACAAGTTGTGGGAGGATGATCTTACTTCAGAGCAAGTTATCAAACAGTGCAACTTCTACAAGCAGAAAGAGATGACAAAAAAACCTTACTGGTGCTACTTCTAGTGCAGGTACTGAGTCAAATGTGAATACCATTGGCTTCTACTCAGCCCGAGGCCGTGGCCGCGGGCGAGGTCGGGGTGCAGGTCACTATCCGGCTCAAGGCCAGCACCAGAATCAAGGTCAAGGACAGCAACAGAGCCATGGTCATGACAACACCTGCGGTCATGGAGGTCACAGGGGTAACAGAGATTGTGAAGGTCGCGGAGGTTATGGTTACAATGAGAATGGACAGTTATGTGGGAACTGTGGTTATGTCCACAGACCTAGGCAGTGTCCAGCCTATAACCAGTCATGTAATTACTGCTACAAACTTGGACATTTCGCTCGTGTTTGCCAATCACAGAAAATGGACATTTTGCTTCAAATGACTATGACAATCAGATGCATGGGTATGAGGAATATGGTGCAGTGGGTGGTGTTGAGTATGAATATGAGCCAGATAATATTGATTTTGATACACTCAATATCCACATGGTTACACAAGATGTAAATGTAAACAGACAAAAGAGCATGTGGTCGGTAGACCTGAGTACAAAGTGTGATGGGTTTATTTCATTTAAGATAGATACAGTTGCAGAGTGTTCTCTGATATCAAGGGAGACATATGAGTCAATGTATAGCAGGCCAAAACTCTTTCACTCAAATATGGCGGTACGTGGACTTCTGGGTGACCCATCAAAATCGCTCGGAATGGTACAACTGCCATTAGAGTAAAAAGGGGTACAGTATAATATAACGTGTGAAGTTCTGGATGGCCCAAACCTGCTGAACATATTGTCTGAAATGGATACTATATGTATGAACTTGGTAAAAAGAGTTAATGTTGTTGATTCAGTTCCAAAAGCTGCAAAGGATATTCATGATCAGTTTAAAGATGTGTTTCAGGGCGTTGGTAAGATTCCTGGCAAATATGATTTGTCGTGTGAGCCATATGTTAAGCCCGTTGCCCACCCACCCAAGGTAGCAGGTTGTCCCATGGGCGCTGCCATTGCTGAAGCTTGTTACCAGTGAGTTCTACTGTTAACACCTATCAGATGGGTACCAGTTGGCCCCCCGAGAGGGCCGCAGTGAATCATTGGGATTATCTCATTGGGTATTAATTAATCATGCTAAGTCTGTATAGGTTTATATACCCTTCCACAGAATACCCATGTTTATTACATGGTTTCTGTGATTCTGAGTGCTTTTCCTGGATATTCCCATGCACATACCTGTCCTTATACCACGATTTCAGGACTTCCGGTGGGTTTATATGCAGTTTAGCCGTGCATTATTCTGCATATACCACACATGTGCATTTTTGAAATTTTTGGTATATACTTTTTTGAGGTCAAGTTGCCCTTTGTATATGGCGCCTATACAAAGTTAATCTGGCCACCATTTCAATGTGAAAAATCGTCCCAACTCGTAGGAGAATTGAACCCCGGCCACAGTGGTGGTAGGTGAAGGCCTTAGCCATAGCGCCACACTGAACGGTGTTGGAATCCAATGCGAAAGTAAATAAATTCTAACCTGAGGTCCTAGTGGTAGGTTTCCAGTCAGTTTTCGTCTTGATTCCAAGCTTGTCATGTTATAATATTGAAATCCCAATAAGTATTCGATCCATAGACGAGGAATGCATGCTAATTTTCTCCATTTTCTTCGATATAAATAAGAATCCATTGATTTTGCCATCGTACGCGACTCGCGGCCCGTGGCCGCTCTGCGCGAAGCCATTGTTTTTGTTCCTTGCCGGGAGAGGTACCGCTGTGTATACAGTCACTTTTCGTATCGAATCCAACCATGACAAGTTTTCAAATTAAAACATACATATCCTTAGACATTCTAGATGAGTACTCCATGCTTGATATGTCCGATATATTCAAAATAAATACAAATCCAGTGATTTTCCAAAATGGTCCGAAATTTTCGCTGTCTTCCTCGTACGGCGAGCGGATGACCTATATCTACATCCGGGCCACTGACACACTTTTGCCGGACAAGGAGGCGGGTGGGAATGGCCGGACCGCGACTCGCTTACGATGGAAGAATCAATGGATTCTCCTTTATTTTGAATATATTGGACATAATACGTATGGAGGGATCATCTAGACTATCTAAGGATATGTATGTTTTATTTTGAAGACTTGTCATGATTGGATTCCATACGAAAAGTGAGTGTGAACACGGCGGTACCTCTCCCGGCAAGGAACAAAAACAATGGCTTCGCGCAGAGCGGCCACGGGCCGTATCGCTTGCTTTTACAAAATGTCTTCGCCTGGCTATATTCTTTGGATTTCAGGTAAGAAATTGATACAAAATGGAGGAAATGGTGGTATAAACCTATTAGGTGATGAATATCGGGGCCCCACGGGCTGTATATGCTGTATATACAGCCCTAGGGCCCCGATATCCGTCATCTATTAGCTTAATATTGCATGGTATGATGCATGCATCATGACTTTTGTAAGGTGTGCAGTTATCCAAGGATAACAGGCACCCAGTGTGGTTATCCATGGATAACAGGCACACCTTAGAAATGTGGGAGAATACTTTTAAAACCGTATTCCTCCATTGTGGAATCGAACCCCAGCCACCATAATATTGAGCCAGCGCGTTACCGCTAGGCCAACAGGGCCATGGTACAGAGAAGGTTAAGATCAGTACTCACTGAGAATTACGCATTGTATACAATGCCATAGGTTCTACCTGGTTAGGAGCATCCCCAGCTTGTCACATCCGCAAGGTTAGAATGGCATTTTAATTATAGAGGCAATCACACCAGTAGCAGACCGCGACAAACTTCCAGACGCCTGTACCGATGGTATAATGGACAGCGCGCTGCTCTCTGAATGTTAGGCACATGTGTTCGCGTCCCGGCCTGGGCCACCTTTTTGGTTCTATAGAAGGTATGGAGCAGTCAGTAGCATGTCGAGTCCCGGTCCTGGCATGGAGATGAATGATTTTTTTTATTGAATTTATTGATATTCTATTGATTATCTATTGATTAATCGTGTAATGAAATAAGTAGTTAAGGGATATGTCATGACTTGTGACTGATATTGAACAAGTAATCAATGGATAACTCATGACGCGTGTGTGTTAGTGAAGTGTTATTAGCCTTTGCTAACACACACAAGTCATGAGTTATCCATTGACTACTTATTTTATACCACGAAACCAATAAATAATCAATAGAATACCAGTAAATTCAATTTGAAAACAAAAATTATTCCCCCTCCCCGGGACTCGATGCCAGTCATTGTGTGTGTACACAGGTACACATACACCTCGGTGCCCGGCAGCGGACAGCGACAGCCCCCGTCTCGGCTAGGCTTGCCAGCGGCACATGGCGAAAAAAGATGCGTCTCGCTGTTATGTTTGTGTATAATACACCTCCTCGCCCGGCAGCGGACAGCTACAGCGCACACGGCGAAAAAAGATGCGTCTCGCTGTTATGTTTGTGTATAATACACCTCGTCGCCCAGCAGCGGACAGCTGCAGCGCACGCGGCTATGTTTGTGTATAATACACCTCGTCGCCCGGCAGCGGACAGCTACAGCGCACACGGCGAAAAAAGATGCGTCCGGGCCGGGATTTGAACCGTCTACCTCACGCGACTGAGCGCAAAGCGCTAACCGCTAGACCACCGCGCCTTCTCCGTTCACTGCGTCTCGTGGTTATGTTTGTGTAGAATACACCTCCTCGCCCGGCAGCGGAGAGTGACAGCGCACACGGCTTTGTATCATATCGAGACATGGTTCGAACCAAGCATCTCTCTCCAGTCCCTGTGGCGCAGTGCATAGGGAGTTGGAATTGGGATGTGAGACTGTAGGTTCGAGCCCTGCCCTGGCCTTGAAAATTTCGTGGGTTTTAACATGTGCCATTTGACATGGGAGGACATGAGAGGCGTGCTGTTATCCTGGATAACAGCATGCCTTACATGGATAACAGCACGCCTTACATGGATAACAGCACGCCTTACAAAATTGATGTTACAGCCTACAGGGTGTGCAATATCGACAGATATGTGGATGGGAATAGCCACCAAAAAGCACTGTGTAACCCAGAAATCGTGGTATAACCAACAATAACATGCAACGAGGGGGCATTACTTGTTCCATAAGCTGCACCCAGACTATGTGTATCACTGTCTTTGGTATTATCTATAAATGAAATGTATGTTATGATAATTTCATAAGAAATAGCCAATTCTTGATTCTATGAAATCACTGAGGATGAGCGTGTACCCTTTTGGACCCAAAAGAAAGTGTGTTTTTTTAAGTGTCCCCGTCGACATTTTGTCAGATATCTTTGATGTTTTACAACACTTACAGGCACCCAGTGTTTTAGTGAAGGATAATGACACGAGGCCGTAGGCCGAGTGTTATTAGCCTTTGCTAACACACACAAGTCATGAGTTATCCATTGACTACTTATTTTATACCACGAAACCAATAAATAATCAATAGAATACCAGTAAATTCAATTTGAAAACAAAAATTATTCCCCCTCCCCGGGACTCGATGCCAGTCATTGTGTGTGTACACAGGTACACATACACCTCGGTGCCCGGCAGCGGACAGCGACAGCCCCCGTCTCGGCTAGGCTTGCCAGTGGCACATGGCGAAAAAAGATGCGTCTCGCTGTTATGTTTGTGTATAATACACCTCCTCGCCCGGCAGCAGACAGCTACAGCGCACACGGCGAAAAAAGATGCGTCTCGCTGTTATGTTTGTGTATAATACACCTCGTCGCCCAGCAGCGGAGAGCTGCAGCGCACGCGGCTATGTTTGTGTATAATACACCTCGTCGCCCGGCAGCGGACAGCTACAGCGCACACGGCGAAAAAAGATGCGTCCGGGCCGGGATTTGAACCGTCTACCTCACGCGACTGAGCGCAAAGCGCTAACCGCTAGACCACCACGCCTTCTCCGTTCACTGTGTCTCGTGGTTATGTTTGTGTAGAATACACCTCCTCGCCCGGCAGCGGAGAGTGACAGCGCACACGGCTTTGTATCATATCGAGACATGGTTCGAACCAAGCATCTCTCTCCAGTCCCTGTGGCGCAGTGCATAGGGAGTTGGAATTGGGATGTGAGACTGTAGGTTCGAGCCCTGCTCTGGCCTTGAAAATTTCGTGGGTTTTAACATGTGCCATTTGACATGGGAGGACATGAGAGGCGTGCTGTTATCCTGGATAACAGCATGCCTTACATGGATAACAGCACGCCTTACATGGATAACAGCACGCCTTACAAAATTGATGTTACAGCCTACAGGGTGTGCAATATCGACAGATATGTGGATGGGAATAGCCACCAAAAAGCACTGTGTAACCCAGAAATCGTGGTATAACCAACAATAACATGCAACGAGGGGGCATTACTTGTTCCATAAGCTGCACCCAGACTATGTGTATCACTGTCTTTGGTATTATCTATAAATGAAATGTATGTTATGATAATTTCATAAGAAATAGCCAATTCTTGATTCTATGAAATCACTGAGGATGAGCGTGTACCCTTTTGGACCCAAAAGAAAGTGTGTTTTTTTAGGTGTCCCCGTCGACATTTTGTCAGATATCTTTGATGTTTTACAACACTTACAACTCTTATCTGTATGTATATCCTTTTTGGAAGATGTTTGATGGAAACTTCTTATTTAAAATTTGGAATTTAAAGTTGAAGTCAAAATTTTGGAAAACGTCACCAAAAACAGGCGGCAATTATACAGGGGGACCCTGAGCAAATGATAGGGACGAGAATCTAAACTTTCTAGGGAGTGGTCTGCCATTCATGTATCTCTATCCGTCCAGCTTCTGGGCCAATTTGAACACACAAAAGAATCAGATTTTCACATAAAATGATGCGGGCACAATACATAGACAAATATATTTTCAAATGAAAAAAAAAAGATTTCCGAAAATATGGTGCGGGAAATCCATAGACTAACTTATTTTTTTATGGTGTGGCCTAATGGCGAATTTCTTGCGAGGTGTATGTATTTCAAAAGTTAATCGTCGAGAAACGCAAGGCAACGGAGGGGCAGATTAAAAAAAAAATAGCATATTAGGGGTCAAAACAGAATATGCAAAAAAAGAAAATTTGTCTGTGGACGTTGGCATTTAGCCCAGACATGCTTGAAATAAAAGGGCATGGGAAGATGTACAATTACTATTCTGGGGAGGGGGTATGCCTGGTAGATGTATATAGGGTTGACCCAGGATACATTATCAATCAATCAGATCATTCACTGCAGAATTTTTTGGGTACATTATGTAATACCTGGTACCCATCATGCTGGTTCTTATTGATCAGTGCTTATCTCGCCAGGTGACAGATCCAGCAATTGCGGACTCACTAGACCTTCATACTAAGCCCTATATTTGAAGGCAGTACCAACACAGACTAGGGGGTCCTCAGTTTAATCCTGTCAAATGCAACCTTTTCATATCATCTGTACACCTCATCACTGTATATTTATTGTTACCCTTCACATTTCCTGTTTCCCTGTTGCTGGTCTGCACTGTTGCAGCCAAAAGAGCTCTGCTATCCCCCCTACCTGACTAAATCATATATATATATATATATATATATATATATATATATATATATATATATATATATATATATATATACATGTATATATATATATATATATATATATATATATATTGTAATAACCAGAGTCGACACCATATATAAAGAATGGAATATAAAGTTACAGCCGTTGTTGTTGTTTTATTTCTTAGGAGCCTTAAGGACTAACAGTCACTGGTCATCAGTTGCTTGCTTATACTGATACTTGTACTTGTACTTATTCTTGCTTAGAGACGCCACTCTGTTCGTGAACTAGGACTAGCCACCGAACTCCCTTAAGATAGCTTACACGTAGGCCACCTGAGTGTCTGATCGCGTCTGCTATAAAACCACCGGACACCGCGTTTTATAGCCCCCGGCCGCCGACGGTGACGTCACGAGGCTGTGACGTCACCGCCGAC
Source organism: Acholoe squamosa (assembly GCA_949317995.1). Classification (NCBI taxonomy): domain Eukaryota; kingdom Metazoa; phylum Annelida; class Polychaeta; order Phyllodocida; family Polynoidae; genus Acholoe; species Acholoe squamosa. The sequence continues at coordinate 44,794,686 of OX439040.1, read as the reverse complement.
GCGCCACCTAGCGGTCACCGCGGGAACCGGCCAAAGAGCCTCGGTGGCCGCCGCCGAGCCGCCGGCCAATGTTTATTACAATATATATATATATATATATATATATATATATATAGTAACGGTAGAGTAAGGCACAGGGAAAGAGAAGGCGAACACCAGCCCAGTACAGTTTAGGGAACTTGTATTAATGGGTAAAATCAGTTACATCAAGCATCATCAATTGCAGGTCTCTTGTCCTTCCTAGAGCTGTGCATCGGGAGCTCTTTCCTCTAGTGTAGCTCAAGCACAACTGGGGGACTTGCTGCCCGGAGCGCTGTTTTATAGCACTCTGTGACAGCGCCCCCCCCAAGCGGCACTGGACCGTACTACTCGGCCCCGCAGGGCCCCGCAGCAGCCTAGCGCTACCGCTACAATATATATATATATATATACATATATATAAATATATATATTGTAATAATCACAGAAGACCAGACTCAGCAAAAAAAGTTCTATAACAGTTGAAGGCGTTTTGTTTATTGCTTATGGGTCTTAGGGCTAACAGCTCTCATCAATTCTTGTATCAACATCAATTGTCCTTGTTTGCTTGGAAATGCACCACCCTTACAGGCTGTCACCGATCGCAACCACCGAACCCGGAGTCACTGACCACACGTCTGCCACCTGGAAGTCTAATTGCATCTCCCGACTGCGACCACCGAACCGACTTTTATTGTGTGACGAGCTGTGACGTCACCAGTCGCCACCATGTCGCCCCCAGGCGGGATAGACCCCAACTACTGCTCCCGGGCCGGTGGCTGCCACCGAGCTGACCGTCTACTCCACAATAGTCCCTAAGGTCTCTAAGAAATAAAACAACAACAACGGCTGTAACTTTATATTCCATTCTTTATACAAGTTGTCGACTCTGGTTATTACATTGGTGACAGCGGTGGTTGTTTACATTAACAAATCCGTGCTTACCAGAGTAAACAAAAAGGCATGGCAGCTAGCGAATTAAAAATGGAGGAGGACAGGAAGGCCCTAGAGGAACAGTTAGGAGCAGGCAGGCGGGGCGAGCTTATCCAGGTGGTGGATAAGGAAATCTCAGTTAAAATAAGAGGGGCGGTGGCTACGGCGGCGGACGCCACCGACACTGCTGGGGCAGACGACAAGAAATGGGTGGTGGAGACCGGGTTGACAAGAGAGCAAAGGAAAAAAAAACCGGGGTGGAAGGGGGTATAGCAAGAGGTGTGGCTGGTCACCGGGTGCCTCCTGGTGCGGCGGCTAAAGCAGAAGGAGAGATGGGCCCGACTTACCTGCAATTGTCCAGAGAGGGGTGGAGTCGGCTTGGGAGATGAGCGAGAAGGTGGTAGCCATTTTCACGGCCAAGAACTGGCGGTGGGAGGAGCAGCAGAGGCGGGAAATGGAGGTGGCCACGGCCACACCCACCGACCACCGAACACCGACTGCGGACGCGGAGGCCGCCTGGTGTAACCAGCGTGAACTACACCGTGACCTCGTTAGGACCGCCGACCTAGAAAGGTGAGAATGAGGCGCAGCGTGGTCTCATAGGGACACCGACACTGAATCCGACATGAAGAAGTCGTTGGTGCCTCTTCCCTGTTCCGTTTGCGGCCGGAAGTTTATGAGGAAGGATAGCCTCACACGCCACATAAAAGCTGTCCATGCAGAGAAGGGACCGGGATGGAATTGCCCGGGGCGCAAGTGCCAGGCGCAAGCGAAGAAGGGTCGGTGGGACGACTTGATGGCACACATGGCGGCTCAGCACCCGGGCCACCCGTGGCTGAGTCTGTCAAGGGCTGAGCGGCCACCACTCTATACCATAAGGTACAGGGGGGCGGCCCCCGGATCGGCGACCACCGTAGCTGGGGAAGAGCCACCGCCAGCCGAGGAAGGAGGGGACAGGACGGAGGAGGGAGCCACCGCGGGGGGGGGACTCCGATGGCGAGGAGGGCCACACCTCGGGGACGGCCACCGACCGCGCTGAGGAGGCCACCCACCACGGGGGGGAGGCCGCCGAAGAGGAAGACACTGGAGAGAGGGCCATCGAGAGTGGCGGTGACAGCCCCGTGGCCAGCCCCGCCAGTGCTCAGGGCTCCCCACGGCCTCGTTCCCGCAGTGGCACCCGACGGGCAGCCTGCCTCACCACGGAAAGGACACCCGCGCCCGTGAGTCCGCGCCGGTCGCCCCGGCGGCTGCGCAGCGTGGTCCGCCCAGCTCCCCAGAGGGGGGAGCACGGCCACTCGCCGCAGAAGGACCGTAAGCAGAAGTCGGAGACGAGGGTGACCGCAGAGGCGTGGGACACCCATCCACCCCTGATCGAGTTGGGGGGAGGGGAGGAAGGAGTGGTCCCACCCAGTAAGGTGGCCCGGACGGGGGCCGGGAATGCTCAGGTCCAGGCCGCGGAGGAGCAGAGCCGGTCCTGCCACCACTCGGTGGAGGATCAGAAGGCCGCCAGGGTCCTGGTGGAGGAGATGGGGCGGTTGACACCAGTCCAGCCACCCTTAGACGCGGAGGCTGAGGCCCTCTTGGACTGGGTCCTTGGAGGCCCCCTCCGCCGGGGGAGATGGCGACCCACTGTTGCTGCGGAGCGAGGTGGGCGACCCGGCCCCAGCCGGGATCGGAGAGGGTCTCCTGCGATATACGGGCCAGCTGGCCCAGGAAATGGCTGAGGCCATGCGGAAGCGCTATCAGCGGCAGCTTCTGGCGGAGGCCTTGCAGCGAGGCGAACCCCAGAGGGCGAGGTGGTGTCGATAGACCACCCCTCGCCAGCCACGGTGGACCCCACGGAGGCCCACGGCGGCCAGCCACGGTGGACCCCACGGAGGTCCACCAGCCGGCCGCCGTGGGGTCCCCCCACCAGGGGCTGCCGCCGGAGCAGGTGAGGCGCATCCTTCAGACCACGCCGCCCCCTGTTCAGCCCCACACCTCTGACAACACCCCGGCCCCAGAGGGACAACTGGAGACCCTCATCGCCTCATGAGTGGTGGAGGACGACCAGGAGTTGAAGGAGGAGGCGCTGGATTGGGAGGAGGAGGGGCCCATGTTGGAGGTGGTGGCCTACAGTAGCATACCCCTGACTACGGAGGAGGCGGCATCTCTGGGGGAGGCGGCCCACAGGAGGTTGGTCACCCTTACTGGGCTGGACCGCGATGACAGCCCAGCGCCCGAGACCGGGACCGAAACACCCATGGTCATGATGGGGGGCGCTCCGCTACCCGGGGCCCCTATTCAGGTCGAGGAGAGAGGGGAGAGAGAAAGGAAAGAGAGGGATGAAGCAAAGGCGACCAAAGAGAAGAGAGAGAGAGATGGGGAGAAGGCTACCAAGGACAGGAAGGAGAGGGAAAAGAAAGGGAGGGAGGAAGAGAAGGCGACAAAAGAAAGGAAAGAGAGGGAGAGGAGGAAGAAAGACGAAGAGAGAGTGGCTAAGGACAAGAAAGAGAGGGAGAGGAAGGAGAGGGACGAGGAGAAAGCGACTAAAGACAAGAAGGAGAAGGAGAGGAAAGAGAGAGACGAGACGAAAGAGAAAAGAGAAAAGGAGAGGAAGGAGAGAGAGGAAGAGAGAGCAGCAAGGGAAAGGAGGGATAAGGATAAGAAAGAAAGAAAGGAAGGAGAAGGAGAGAAGAGAGAGAGAAGAGAGGGCTGCGAGGGAAAAGAAAGAGACGGTCAAGAAGAGGGAGAGGGACGAGAAGACTGCTAGGGAGAAGAAGGAAAGGGAGGAAAGATGGGCTAAAGAAAAGAAGGAGAAGGACGAAAGAGAGAAGAAGGAGAGGGAAGATCGAAATGAGAGAGAGGAGAGAGCGGCCCACGAAAAGAAGGAGAGGGAGGACCGGGATAGGAGAGAAAGGGAGGAGAGACAGGCTGAGGAAAGAGAGAAGAGGAGGCGGGAGGAGAGAAGAGTGGACGAGGAGATGTGGCGAGAGGGCTGGGGGAGTCAGCGGTTTGAGGCTGGTCCCCACAGGAGTGAAAGCTATGGAGAGTATAGGAGGCGCCGCGAGTTTGAAGAGAGGTACGAGGAGGAGAGGAGCCGCCGGGGTTCGGGGCTCAGGAGGGAGGAGTGGAGGGAAGAGTGGGGAGAGAGGATCCCCGGGGCAGAGGTTCCGGAGCCACCACGGGCAGAAGGGATGGACCCGCTGGCTGGGAGGCCGCTGTGGATCGGGGACACCTACCAGCGGATCCCCTGGCGGCGGGTGGACAACCCCGACAAGCTGCAGAAGTAGGCGGTGGGGCTGGCTCCATCCCCGGATCTGGGTGAGGAGTACACCCCCGTAGGCGGGCAGGCGCATGGGTGGGTGGAGCTGGTGGGCCCATCCCTGTGGCGTACGCACTACTACGCGACCACAGTCCAGAGGTACGACCCAGGGATGGGTCAGGGAGGAGTGCCCCCACCACCACCTCCACCTCCCCCGCCGGGAGTGGGGCGACCCCCACCGTCGGCTGCAGTGGGTAGACCTCCCATCCAGACGTCGGGAGCAACGGGGATAGCCGGGCCCCAAGGCTCGGGCTTGGGACTTCCGCCGCCCTCATCCCAGATCCAGCCGAGATACGGCCACCAGACCCTCACACCCTTCGTCCCGCCACTCCCAGGGCCCTCCAGAGTTACCCCGCAGCCGCCGCCACTGCGACCAGCTGAGGCACCCCTGAGCCGCGACCTGGAGGAAAGGATTCGCCAGATGCTGAGGGAGGAGCAACAGAGGGGGAACCAGTAGGCAGGAGGGCAAAGGAAGATATGGGGAGAGCGGTCACTGGAAGGGAGAGCGGGCGGCAGGAGGAGAAAGAGGGGACGGGCAGTGGCCGGTGAGAAGGGATAGCAGGGACGCCGGAGGGAGCAGCCGGGAAGCTGAAGGACAGCCGGGAGGGGGGTGCGAAGGGGGTTAGTAGGGGGAAGGGGGAGTACTGGTGGGGGATTGAGTACCTGCCAGGAAACCCAGGCCCTGAACACCCCTGGAAGCCCCCGGGGCACAAGACAAGCAGCATAAGGGCTGGCAGCCCAGAGAGTCGGGAGGATCCCTGTGGCCAAGACAAGGGAGGGACGCCCCCCACTTCCTGCATGCTGTATTACCGCGCCCTTCTAGACCGTGGATTTCCAGTGATCAATTGTATATACCTCGTTCAGTAAATAGCAATTTAAGAACAGCCCACTGTTGGTGCTGGTAGTCCGGATTAAGTCATTTTTATAAGTCGTTCATGCTCTAGTCTGGATTAAGCAATAGTAAATTAAGAACGGCCCACTGTAGTCGCTGATAGTCTGGATTAAGTCATGAAATATTACAGTTAGGGAGGTAAAACGGGTGGTCCACTGTTGGAGCCCATAGGTATTGTAACTAATCATGATAATAAGAGGGGATAATCACCTGGTACATACTACGGTAAATATAGAATTAAAATAAATTCTAGGTTCAAATAAAGTAAGTACTAGTCACTAGGCCGTACGGCATGGGTGCCATTGTTGGACACTTGAGAAATGTTTATGAAAAAAGTTATACCCATGGAATAAAGTAAGGTGGGAGGAATGTAATAAACATCGGTCGGCGGCTCGGCGGTGGCCACCGAATCTCGATGGTGGGTTCACACGGTGGCCGCTAGGGGGCGCGTCGGCGGTGATGTCACAGCTTTGTGACGTCACCATCGGCGGCCAGGGCTATAAAACGCTGTGTTCGGTGGTTTTCTAGCAGACGCGATCAGACACTCAGGTGGCCTACGTGAAAGCCTTCCTAAGGGAGTTCGGTGGCTGGTTTCTAGTCCATGAACAGAGTGGCGTCTCTAAGCAAATATAAGTACCGGTATCAGTAGAAGCAAGTAACTGATGACAAGTGCCTGTTAGTCCCTAAGGTCTCTAAGAAATAAAACAACAACAACGGCTGTAACTTTATATTCTATTCTTTATACAATGTTGTGTTGTCAGGTAGATCATGTAGTATTGAGATGAGTGACACAATAAAAAAAACAATAACAAAGAAAAAACACCATCAGACAACCTGGATTTGTAAAGAAAATAGGAGGGGAAAAGAGACAACCCCTATGACAAAGGAACAATTATAAATATCTATACTGTGTGGTAGTTTTTTTTTTGTTTGTTTTTTTATTTAATCGCTCACAACAAAAGTACAAGTATGCTGTGGTCTACCCAATTATTTCCAATGGAGCATTCCTCATAAGCGATGTTTCATATGTTACAATAAATCCATTATGAATTGAAAGGGGGGGGGTGGTACCACAATGAATTACTACGTGTAGTTTCATGAGGGGGATGGACTGAAAAGTTTGTACATTGTATGTGCTTTCCCGGGGCGCTTTCACAGACATCCATGGCACCAACTGCCTCATGTTTACGCCCACTCCCTATGCGAATCTGTTATCAACATATTTTCAAACTAAAAGGCCTTGATTGGTATGTTATAACATGAAAAAAAAAACACAAAATCGAAGAAACTTCTTGAAATCATATGTTTCAAAGTGGCACTAGTGCCATGTGCCACTTCTTATCTTTCTTTCTTCTTTTCAGTGAAAAAGCGCGTTCATATATATATATATATATATATATATATATATATATATATATATATATATATATATAGAGAGAGAGAGAGAGAGAGAGAGAGAGAGAGAGAGAGAGAGAGAGAGAGATCCGCCACGTCCCCTGCTGTTTGTAAAGACAGGTCACTCCCTCAATTCCATCAAAATTTGATAAAAACAATCCACAATTTTCATGTTAAGCAAAGTATACATCATTCACTTCATACCAGGCCCTAGGTCTATGTATTTGGACTTAGCAGGTTGTTGCATGGCCGCGGTCATTGCTGGAGCTTGTTACCAGCGTGTTCTACTGATAAGAGCTATCAGATGGGTACCCAGCAAATTAGTGTCAGCTTGAGAGTCCTTGAGTCACTAGGTCACTCTTTGAGTTAGAAACGTGTACACAGTGCAACATTTGAGCCTAGAGCAAGGTAGCAAATGCTGACCCAAGTTAGAAAGTTGTGTCTAGTGCAAGGTTGCACAAGGTGACTCAAGTTACAAAGTTGTGTCTGGTGCAATGTTGCACAAGCTGACTTAAGTAACTGAATTGCGTCTATTATAAGGTTGCACAAGCTGACTCACACTGACCCCATGCGTTAGGTGCACACTGGCTAAAATTGACACTATTTGGTTGATTTGGGTTAGGTTGCTCATGGTTTGTGTATGGGGTGGGGCTCAGTATATCTTAAATACTTTATTATTGATTGAAACATCAATTTAGCAGCTCCTCTGTCCATGGTACTAGTCCAGTGTTATCTTCCTCATTGATGTGAAGTGACTGCAGTGTATCCCTTAGATATTCCCTTTCTCTGAGGTCCTGTTTAAAAAGAAAACAATCAGATCAGACATAATATACATGTGATGAAACGATACAAAATATTGTATGTGTATTCATGAACTACCAAATTCTAAATCTTAGTATACTCAATTGAGAGAGCCTTACCTACCTTACATCCTCTCTCCAGTGGCTGCATGGTATAACTGCTGCTACTATGAACAAAGAACTTTGACTTTTGAAAATACACCAATCAGAGAGAAGCATAGCATCACACCATACAGAACGGACCAATCAGGGAGGAGCACACAGCCTCACCCCACACTCTAAGTGTCTATTTGAGTATGCTTGCATGAGGATGCGTGGCCATGTGTGAGCATGTGCCAGATAGAGTGAGATTTCTGTCCCAAACCTCCCTCATTCATATACACTTATTATCACCCAGTGAAAAGTATTTTACCTAAATGCCCTGAATTCCTATCATATTGTCATGAGTACAAACTATGTTTTGGTTCTCTGTAGATCCTAGTTTCACATATAGCTCAGATCATAGGCATACATTAACCCATAATTAGATAAATTCTAGATTCACTCAGTTCAGTGCTATGTCCCATAGAGAAAAGAAATGACTCATTATGATATAAATATAGTAGCAAAACCACATTACTGGACATCAATATGTTCCCTATTCATAGATGTTTAAAAACAATGAAAAAAGCTGATGGATTCATGGAGCAAATTCACCAATATCAATGATCTCCAAACATGGCACCTCTTCATGGTACAAAATAGTAGGGGTAGTAAGAGGTATAGTTGTCAATGGTTAAACTTGAGTGAGGATGAGTGATATTAGTGACACCTTACACTAACCTGGCTCATCCTCATGCATTGAGTTATAAATGAGATTACCAACATACAAGTCCTAGCTCATCCTCACACTACCTGACTCAACTGTTTACTTACACTTGGGTGAGTATGAGTGAGCATGTGCTAGACATGAGCTAGGTCACGCAGAGGTCACTCAATCAAACACCTAGTGTCTGAGCGCAAAAAGGAGCTCACTCACCCTCACACAAGCTCACACTAGCTGACTCTAATTTGCTGGGTATACCAGTTGGCCCCCGAGAGGTCCACAGTGAATAGTTGGGATCATCTCATTGGTTAATAATTAATCCTGCTAAGTCCGTATAGGAAAGGATGGAAGTATAATCATATCATTATTAGACCAACTCTAGTCTAGGTAGCTCTAGTTAGAAAGCATCCTTTGGCAGTTAATGTCCGGGCAATGTGAAGCTACTTTGGAAAATAGGCCTAAAAGTAAATGAATCATTTAAAGTTTGTCCCAGCATCATCTATGAAATAAATTTCCATAGACCTACAAGTATTAAAGAAGAGTGAGTGGATTATCCGATTAATATGCAGGGGCGGATCCAGGAATTTGAAAAGGGGGATGTCACAAGTGCAGCGTCGCAATGTCACAAGCGCAGCGTCATGATGTCGCAAGCGCAGCGCCATGACAAAGCTAGGGCTTTGGGGGCATGGCCCCCCCAAGAAAATTTTTAAATTTAGACATGAAATGGTGCATTCTGATACATTTCTAGACCCCAATCCAGTAAAGCATTTGGGTGTGCCATCAGCAGTATAAACCCATGAACAGGGAATGAAAATCTTATTAGATTTTGATTCCACTATGGTGTTTTAGGGAGGCTTGGGGTATGTCCCCTAGAAAATTTCAGAAATATAGATATCAAAGTCCTATTTCTAAAGCATTTTGGTGTAAACCTGGGGTGGGCAAGGTTTACATAAAGGGGATGCAAATCTTATGTGGTAATGCTTTGTTCTTTGTGAGGTTATGGGTGCTGGGCCTCTAGAAAAAATGTTGTAATATAGATGTCAAACTCTAGTTTAAGGGATTCAACTGGCCTTAGATGTGAATCTAGTAATTTTAGATATTGTTGTGAAAGGGGGTGTGGGGGCCTGCCCCCACCCGTGGGAATTTTTTTGAAAAATGGATGTCAAACCTTGAAGTTTAAAGCATTTTGGTGTACCCTGAGGGGTATATTTATGCACTGGTGATTAAGGGAGTTTTGGGTCATGCCCAAAGAAAATCTTATAACATAATCATCAAACTTATATTTAAAGCATTTTGGTATAGGCAAGTGTTTTCAACAAGGGAGCAAATTCATGTCCTGATACCATACATTGTTCTTTGATAGGGTTTGGACAGCTTTTCCCCCAAGGAAATGTTTGAAACATATTTATGTCCTGATACCATACATTGTTCTCTGATAGGGTTTGGACAGCTTGTCCCCCAAGGAAATGTAAATTATACCCTACATCGCTGACCCATTCCCATACCTGGCCATTACCACTCAAACTCAACCTTTAGGGCTCACCCGGATGGGTTTAAGGTATAAGCTATGCCTTATATATAGGTCTAAGCCAAGCATTATCTATATGTATAATTTAATGGTAGGGTAGGGTGGGGTAAGATGCCCTTGATTTACAACTGTGTCATTTGTAAGGAATTTATTGCTACTAACAGAATATTTTTTTACATTAATCAAAGGATGGAATAATGTGTTCTTCATATTAAAAAGTTTGTCAGCCCTACCTCATATAATGTTATGATTAAGCATGTGTGAAAAAAACGTGGGCCTTTTACCCCATCCTCTAGAGGCTGGGGTAAAAGGCCCACAGCCTTTGGGGTAAAAGGCCCACATGCACATAAAAGTGCATCAAAATTGGAATAAATACTCTATTTAGATTCTTGTCATAAGAAAAGATACTAAAGATAACCTTTATAAGCTACAACTAAGATTTGGACATCGTAAATCTTTACTTCCAAGTGTTAAATGGCTGTATACAGCTAGTACCCTAAACATGAGAGCTAAAGGGCCTTTTACCCTACTTTTTTTCTGGATTGGCTCACATTAGACAATTTTGAGGATATTTTAGATGCTGTAGAGTCATAAATTGTACAATTTGCAAATAATAAAAAGTATATTCTTAATTGCTTTCTCTAAATTAACAATCAGGCGTACACAGCCCCGGTCCCAGCCTGCTGAGCAAACTAACCCGCAAAACAGGCCATGTTTGTCTGGGCGCGCCAAATCCTGCAAAAGTCTCTTCAGTCTTCGAGCATTTGTTAGACATAGTTTTATTCATTATGCAGTAAGTATCATCTGGCCTGGGCTTGGAGAGTGAGAGATTAGTCATGCAAAGTCGCGTCTCTGCAGGAGGATGACGTCATCGCGCACTGGCCAATGAAACGCTGTACAATCATGACGTCATTGGAAATTGACGAATCATGCCCCGTACCGGTACGCACGTGACCTGGCCAAGCCGTCTCTTCGGCACTGCGCCATAGCACCGTCTCTCTCTCTGAAGAAGCACAGCAAGTAACACACAGACTCCACAACATGGCAGACGTAGAATTTACAGGCGCCAACGGCGAAGAACAATACATGGAGGGTGGAGAACAAGTAGAACAAGAATATGAACAGTCTGCCGACCCTAGTCAAAATCCAGGGGATAAGATCAACGCATCTAAGAACGACGAAGACAACAGGTAAAACCGACGGCGTGGCGTTTCGGTGTTCATGGCCGCCATTTTGCATGGCAATTTGCGCACTACCGTTCGGATTTTGTCTTATTTGTTTATAAATTTTGGCACTATACAGCGTAGCGATCATTAAATTTTAATCGTCATGATTTGCATGAGAGTAAAATAAGGGTGATTAATTTTGGGTACTTGTAAAAGATTGCGTGTGAGCCTGGTCATTTTGTGGACGAAGCCAGACCGGTCCTCGCGGTCAGCGGCGCCGGTGTCTAGTCGCCGGAACAATGACCTTCTACTTTCCACCCTCGCTGTGTTTAAACTATACGCAATTGCATATCAGCCAGTGTACATGGTATTATGATCCGTAAATCGCTGTGACCAGCTGTAGTTAAATCACTATGTAGTTGGCTGAAGCCAAAGTGTCCCTGTTAATGATGGTTCAGACAATTCTGGCCGAGCCCTCCTCATATCCTCAGCTCGCCGCGTGCTTTGTTTGTCTGTGCACGCGCCGGATGGCTACCCCCGCCATGCACACCACTGCACAAAGCCCTACCTACCCACATGTGAATTTCGTCTCCTTCCTCTGTCGCGTCCTGTTCCGTTCAAACATTGTAAATCCTAACAGAATGCCACATCTGGATTGGACCCTTTCGCATCATACATTACGAAACTTGCCTCATTGGCAGTATTGTGAAAAGAAAATGAGCACATGCCCACTATCAATTTGAAAGGAAGAAAAGCAAAGAAGTAAATTTTTTTTGAAAATGTTGTGATATATGTGTATTGCAATTTCCAAACCAGACTAAACCGACCCAAGTGTGGCAAATTCTTGAAGGTTTAGATCCTTGTAGTTTCCAATAATTATACACAGGCGACTTCCTAACCTGTGTATCCAATTTCGAATCGTTCATTAATGTAGACTATTAGGCCGTTAATAGTTTCAGTAGAAATAAAAAATCACAGCAAGACTCAAATTGAAAGTCTGTGGAAATGTAAAGTAATAAATTAACACAAAGAAACAAAACAAAAAAAACTGTGGCAGAGTGCTCATGAAGGGGTAGGAGAGGAGGTGCGGAGGGAAGACTGAAGGAAAGGTTGAATACGTCCCAACTCTTTGATATTTATTTTACAGAGCTGAAGGTTCGCAGATGGACAGTAGTGAAAAAAATGAAGGGTATGTGACTATTTCATCACAGGAAATATTTGGGATGTTTTGAACTGTGTCACAGTCGCTACGTCTACTTGTATGAATGGTGAGAAATTGATGCTGTGTGTATGCTTGCTATAAGAATCTGTAGGAAGAAAGGAAAGTAATATAACACAGTTCAGATATAGCTTGAGATACGCTCAGATAAAAGCGGTACAGAGCTATTCCATTAGGTAGTAAATATTACACAGCTATCTACATAATCATGCAACGGATGTAGCATTGTGACAAGTACATACACACACCAGTAAGCACAACTAGCATAGATCATAACGCTAGCAGTAAGGGTTTGTTGTAACACAGAAATGAGATCCAAACAATGCAGGATTCCTAAGGTTATCGCAGGTGTGAAGCTAGTGCCCAAATTCAGAGTGCTAGTTGTAAGATAAACCTTGAAATTTTGTGAACTAACAGTGGTGTTTACTATTAAGCATTTTAGTTAAGTTGACTATATATAAGGTGAGACTTAAGTTTGCATTGCACCAACATGTCTAACAGGGATTATAAGTAAGACTAAGAGAAAAGGAAAAGCATCATCACCACAAATCATTGCACACACACGAAAGCCTTGACACTGTTATCATTAACCATCACTGGAAAAGTAACGGTAAATAACGAAATGAGAATGATGGTTGGGATAAGGACCGGCCCACCACGCCTAACCCCATCATGAGCTCTTGGGCTGGAGATGATGTAAGCTTAAATCTTAATCAGTGCGTCAATATTGGATGCAAGTCATATAAACTTGCTCTTGTGCTTGGCTTTGCAGAAAGATCTTCGTTGGTGGCCTAAGCTGGGAGACCACAGTCAGTAAGTAATGTTTGCAAGAGCAACAACAACAAAATCTCCTGAGTTGTTATTGATGCATATTTAAATTGATATTGTGCCATTTAAGTTTGTATTGACATTGGTTAAGATTGGCTCTGTATTATGACGAGATTCTTATTATTTCACATGTTGTATTGTATTATTTTCCTTGCCATTGCAGAGGACCTTAAAGAGTATTTTCAGAAGTATGGAACAGTTGTAGATTGCACATTAAAGACAGACCCAACAACAGGCCGATCAAGGGGCTTTGGATTTGTTCTGTTTGAGGACGCAGCGAGTGTTGAAAAGGTGAGGCTGTGTTCTGATTTTCAATTAACAACACTTTTATTTCAGAGGACGTTAAGGAATACTTCTCCAAGTTTGGCACAGTTGTGGATTGTGTGATCAAACAGGACCCTTCAACGGGCAGGTCCCGTGGCTTTGGGTTTGTTCTTTTCTCTGAGGATAGCACAGTTGACAAGGTAAGACCCGATCCCTAGGAGCCAGATTCTTGTCAGCTGCTGCTACTCCTGTTGTGTATTTTTTGTCTTGTGCGTTGTATGCAACTGAGAATTCAATTATCATTGCCCTACAATGAGACTTTTTTTCCCCGTGTATGCTTTCCCGTTTCCCTCTCCCAGTTATGGCTGCTTGGTTCCATTCCTTTTTGGAATGGTATTTTTTTCTTAGGTCCAAAAAACCTATTTACTGATGAGCAAGTACCTTTGCTCAGCTAGTAGAACATTGTACAGGGATGTAAGTCTTCAGGTTTTATCAGGATTTCCTGATTTCTGAAATTTTTGACTGCTGTTTATTTTCCTTATACAAATGGTAAAGAGGGTTGTTTGGAAGAACAGAAAGCTTTTATATCAAGTAAATGTATAGCTTCCTGATTTTTGCCCATTCCTGACTTACATCCCTGATTGTAGACGAGATTGAAACTCCATTGGGCTAGTGATGACCAAGTCCCATCATTTTGTTAAATCTGTGTAGTAGAGGCTGCTCTGCTTATTTTTAAAGCACATTTTGCTTCAAAAGACAAGCATGGCCTGAATTACCTCCCATGTTAGTTATACAGAGATTCCATTTTTCCCTGTTTTTGTATTGTCCAGGTTTTCTGTACTAAACCATTCTGATTTCCTGGGAAAGGGTATCAAAAATCCAGTTTTTCTGGTTTTTGTCGGCCAGCAAGTGGCACCTCCGGTTTTATTTAGAGGTTCTTTGCCAGACTAAGTTACAAATATGCTGGTAGGGATAGGAGGAGGGATGTTAAAACCTGTAACTTTGGATAAAGCGCATAACTATGTGACACCTTACATCTTTCCCCCACTGATAACTGGCTTTTTGAGCAAGGTCTGTAGTTGAGACACAGAATGTGATGTCATTAGCAACAATTACTCAGTGAGCATCATTTCAATTGTACAGGTACTCCAGGAAAAGCAACACTTATTGCACGGTCGCAACATAGATCCCAAGCGTGCCAAGGCGCGTGGTGGAAGAGAACCCATCTTGAAGGTCTTCGTCGGTGGTCTCGACCCATCAGTATCAGAAGCCGAGATCAAAGAGTACTTCAAGAAGTTCGGAAATGTATGTTATCTTCAAGAAAGATTCCATTGCTGTAAACGTGTATGATTTGTGTGTAGTATGATTTTCAATTTGGCTAGTCCCTATTAAATGCTTTTAGGAGACATTTGTATAAGCCAATTTAAGTTCCTGTCGCTACTTAATATTTGCATTCAAAACTTGGCATCTATAAAGGGTCACTGCTACCATCCTTCACACTGAAGTCAAACTTTATTCTATACAGGTGACAGAACTAGACCTTCCATATGACAAACAAAAGGGTCAACGGAGAGCCTTCTGCTTTGTGTCATTCGAAACAGAAGAAATTGTCGACAAAGTATGTGAAGAAGCCAAACAGGAGATTGCCGGAAAGAGGGTAAGTTGAATTGGTTTTCTTCAGCACATACACTAGGTGGTCTCGTATAAGGTTCAAATATCTGGCTTTTGTATTTTCTTTCTCTTTACAGGTTATATTCCCCTAATGGCGTAATAATCTGCAAACCAGTATGGCGTAATCTCGTATCTTCAGTACTCAAAGGCGCACCTTCGCTATTCATCTTTATAATTCTCTCCCCATTTCGAGTTCCTTGTAATTTCTTTTCAGATAATCAAGTAGATTTGTATGGTCCATGTCTCATAGAGGTTTCTAATCCTTCATACACCATATCTTCTATAAGGCATAATCCATCGAAGAGCTTTGGGTCTGAATTGCAGTAATAATTATCGTCTAAAGGTAAAGTACAGTGGTTGGAAGTAAAGCATCGTGTTCCCCATGCTTTTCTTCTCTCTCATTGACGATCACATACCAATGATGTTTCCTTTTGTTCCACTTTACAGTTGGAGCCTCTTTCAGTGGTGACAAAGGGAACTCAATTGAGGTACATGAGCATGGGAGACCCCACCACAATCAACCGATTGTCACAGAAAGGTTACATCTTCATAGGATGTTGCCTTGCATTCATACCCAAAACATAAAGCTTCAGTCATTACCATTACATAATCAACCAACCTTAAATATTTCACGATACAGTTTAAATAATACTTAAATCTTATGGCCATTATGAGCACAGTAAATGCTCTTAATGCTCATAATGTGAAAATGGGTGCACTTTGTGCTCATTATTTAGCTGTTGTTATCAATATCTACATTGGTATGTTATCAGAACATAAGTATAGCTGTACTAATGTTTAAGGTTTGTTTCCATATTTCCCTTATTTTTACAGAATAACTTGCTCAGTACACTAGGCTATTGCCTGGTTTGTGCATTCTCTTTATTGCTACTTCATAATGAGCTGGAGAAGATAGTTACATTGTCCCTGGCTTGTTCTTTGTATTGTCTACTGTACCGATAACTTATTGTGTAGTTGACTAAGTCGTAATCTGCCAATGAAGGTAAATGCTGCGTAAGCACTGACATGTTTCCTAATCTGCTTAACAATTGCTCATTATCAGGTTGACGTGAAAAAGGCAACACCCAAGAGTGAACAATATGGTGGATATGGCGGCTATGGTGGCTACGGAGGTCGAGGTGGACGTGGTGGCTACGACGGTGGCCGTGGACGGGGCCGTGGTCGTGGACGTGGTGGAGGTAAGCCTCAGTATTGGATACTGGGTTGTGAAATTTCACAACCGAACTCCCAAGTTGCATAAAATCTGAGAGGTGTTAAAATTCTTTGGCTGAGAGAAATAGCAACAAATAGATGCGAGATTGAGTCAAATTTTGTACAAGATAGCCAGGCACATCCAGACATTGGGTCAAACCTATAATGTGCAGCTACAGTAGATTTAACCATGTGGCTGTAATTTTCAGACTTGACGTGTATTTTGGTTTTGTCCCTTTTCTGTATGATTAATTGACTTCAACCTTGCTATTACAGATGGATACAACCAGGGCTGGGGTAGCCAGGGCTATGGCAATGGTGGCTATGGAGGCTATGACTACAGCAACTACGGCTATGGTGGATATGGAAATGACTACTACGGAAACTACGACTATTACAACCAGGGCTATCAAGGTTGGGGCAACCAAGGTGGATACGGTAACTATGGAGGATATGGCAGTGGATATGGAGGTGAGTTGAGTGGAATGGCCCAAAGGGGAGGGGGACCTTGCTACCAACCTTTAGTTTGTAGAATTTTCTTGACATTCCTGAGGAAACTATTTTCAGTTAGCCCTGTGCATGTATTTCCGACGACAGACCCCTATGATAATGAGATGTCTCACTAAGTTATGCTCAACTCACCTCTTTGACCACTTTCTCATAACTCTCTTAATGTTTTTATCAATAGATGGATCTGAAATGAGCGCAACCGGTGCTACATCTGGTGACCAAGGTAAATACTTTCTTTGAGAACTAATCTGATAGGTAATTTCATGTTTCCTTACATGTTGAAAGTTGGCATGTGCCAAACTTAGCCTCGAGTCTCCTCTGTACAGACAGTGGATGCTGGACCAGCAGATATGTTAACACAGCACTGAAACCATCATGTTGAGGTACAAAAGTTCGATCATTGCATCCAAACTCAATGGAAACCACCGGCAGACCAATACATCTGAATACTTGGTCTGTATTTAGATCTTCCTAGTTGGCATCTTTCCCCATGCTTATTGGACAAAAATAATGTGTCGCTCTTGTGGCCATTTTTTGTGTTTGGAGGTAGTAATAGGAAGAACAGTGCAGTCAGTCAACCATCCCTGTCTCCGCAGTCCTCGCCCTTAAACAGTCATTTCAACAACTTGCTTCCATGTAGTGTCGCACTCAAGATAGCACACTATAATTGCGACTGTTATATTCACATCTGCTTACAAGTGAACAAAGTGACAAAGCAAGTTTCACCTATCTTATCAGCCTCACCTAGATCGAACTGTTTAGGGGATTTTTGTTTGGCGTCCCTACAGGTTCCATTTTAATTCCAAGCACATGCTGAAGAAATATTTGGCACCAACGACCACGACTAATATCGTGTGCTGCATGAAATTCCCACTCTTGCTGTTCCATCCAATTTCGAGATTTGATTTAGCATTTAGGAATTTTGTGTGAAGTGAACACGAATAATTCCTCTTTTATTAGAAACAAATATCCATGTTACATATTAATGTGCTAGTGGTTGACCCTGAAAGACAAATTGGGCAGTCACTCGCCAGATAGTAACACTAAAATCTGCATGTTCTAACCAAAAGTTGTCTTTGAAAGCAACAACTCAATAAGATGTTAATGGGTCGGCCATTTCGTATTGAGGATAGATGGATGTGCACATTGCCAGTAGTTTCGGTCTTGCTCAGTGGGTTAAATGATACCGTACACAACATAGTAATTAGATACCTTCAAAAGAAAGTGGTGGGTAAAGGGAAGTTGGCCAGCACTGTTTCTGTAGTGTCGAGGCCAACATTTAAGAGGACTACAAGAAATTCGGGTGGCAAAGTCCTAAAACATGTTTTGTTGTTTTTGTACGAAGGTTATGATTACAGTGGATGGGGCTATGGCAACACCAATCAAGGAGGTGAGTTCAGCCAAACCGGTCACGTTAAAATGGGGGCCAGATTCTCTACACATTACAACACTCACAACAGTCCATTCTCACAGCCAAACAACCACATTTGGCAGCCTTTCTGATCATAAATCGAGCATGACAACTAGCAACAACGGTGCCAATAGATTTGCATCATTGGAAATTTAAATGATTTGACTGATCAGCACCCAAGTTGGGTCACTGAATGTACATGTATTATTGATGGTAAGAAATGAGCAATGAAATGTTAAGCTTCAGAGGATCGAGACAGGCTGTCAAATGTTTTAGCTCCATAGTTGGGCACTTCATCCGGCGTGAATGCAGATTGGATCTGTGCCCAATTATGTTTGGCAATGTGTTTGTTTCGTTTCATCTCTCTTTAAGTTTCGCACCTTTCGGTTTAAGGTGTAGACTTGCCTTTCCCATTAATTGCCTTGCTAACATATAGTCTTTTTGGATGAGCATTTCTTTGCATGTGACAGCACATCTCCAAGCCAGTGGGTTGGCTAGACAGGAAACGGACTTGCATTGTCCCTTGGACATGCTTGGAGATTTCGTGTCTCAACGAGTATTAATGAAATATCCAGAAAGAAACTACGAAAATCTTGTGTGTTGTCTGAATCTGGCCACCGTAGTATTTTATGTACATGTTGATGTTGTGGACTTAGTAGTGTAAACAATCAATCTGTATATGGCAACGTGCAGTACTCTTAGGTGCTTAGGTAGTGTGTAAAAAGAAAACCCAGACCAAACAGCAGAAACAGCAGCAACAATACCACCTACAGACATAATTAATCTAAATGGACTAGGAAGACTGTTAGATTGGAAGCGTCACAAGCCACAAGTCAATCTTGTGAATGTGGAGGCGCGAATTGTACAGGAGCAACCAGCACCACACCTTGCAAATTTCTGATCAGGGCCTCCCTCCCCAAACATGCCATGGACACCTTTTTCGGAGACAAGGGACGGCCTTTCGCTAAATATTTTTTTCAAACTCACTGTTAACTGAGTGGTCGGATGAAGCTAGCTTTGTGTTGTGAAAAAAAGTAGATTTTCCTTTCGTGGGGACTAACCCTGCATGAAGTGGTTAGTGTCACCCCAAACGTAAAATAGTCTCATAATTATCACTTTCGAAGCTTCTCAGTATTTTTATTTTTCATGTAATCTAATCGAGAAAACAAGTAGGGACCTTATTTTCCCATAAACTTCTAAAAGTTTTAACTTTTCATTTTCCTTGTAGCTTTTTTTTTTTAACGCAAAAATTCAACAAATAATGCTTCATGAGCTTTTTGGATAAATTCTGTCGGGCAACATGAATATGAAATTCATGTGTTGTTTTAGGTGGCGGATACAAGGCTAAGGGCGCCCGCGGTGGACACCAAGGATATCATCCCTACAGTCGCTAATCATCTTTCACCCGTAGAATTCTCTTCTCTCAAGGTGAGGGCCGAGTCCTTTACACCAAACCACACCAGTTGTGCACAGTGTCGTCCATATGACATTTAACACTACCTGATTCGACTGACACGAGTTGTTTCTGTTGTAAAAATGCTGTGGCTTGATGGATACAGGGTTAGATATGAATGTTTTAGTGTAGGGCTCAGATGAAGACATCACACAAGCAACTTTCGGACATGTTTCCAAATGACTGTTAGATTTGGCTGTATGGAAAGGAAGGTCAAATTTTATCAACTAACACCTTGTTCTTGCTTGTTCTGGAGATTTTACTGCTTACAATGTAATTTCTGTATATCGTTATACTCTAGGCATTGGCATTGTCTAAATTGTGAATCTTAAAATTTCAATTTGTATTTAAGTTCAGAGGACCCACGGGAAAAATAAAATATGTAGTCTTTAAGACGAGATAACTATACCATAGGTTCTGTCAATTTCCTTTCTGATGTGATTTGCTAAATGGATAACTTCCCTGTATATCTTTTGTGCTATAACATCTTTCCTTATCTGATTTCAGGCGGTTATTGATGAGGCTACTATTGCTGTCACCGTGGATAACGACGTTGCAGGCATAACCTTCCGTTCACCACAGCTTTTTACAACTTCATAACCTAACCACCGCGGAGAAAGGAGGCAAGCCACTGGTGGTTTGTGACAGCCGTGCGGGCATGTACAGTAAAGCCCAGCATAGCCACCTTGAGATCTGTGTTCGGCCGAGCTCTCCAGACACTTGGCCAACCTCCTACACATCATAGAGCTGTCTAGTCGTCTGGACAGTGGTCCTTTCTGAGCAGTTTGCACATTCAGAAATAACTTATATCATGTTGACATTCAGAGTGGGAGTTCATGTGTGAAACAAATGTGCTGCACTCTTCTTCATTGCATTTTAAGCAAGTGCGAACTGTCACCATCTATTCAGTGTTTAGAGCAGATGTTTTATTTTTTATATATCATTGTCTCGAAAGTCGAAGGAAGTTTGGTTGGGAAGGAGAGCGATGATGGTACAAAAGTGCGAGTCCTGTGCAAGTCGAAAAATGGAAAGAAAATAAATGTGTATGTGTCCTTTTAATGAAAATGTTGTTTTGTTCGTACTCGGTGCAGGACTGCACATTGAAAATGGAAATGTATGCATTTGCTGGTAATGACTTATGAATTACAAAAGAATAAAGATGCCTTGAACAGCATCGAGGAAAAAAATTGTATAATGAAATATTGCTTTGTGTTCTGTTTTATGGGGCCTTCATAGCGAATTGGCAAACTAATCGAATCACCCTGGAGAACCCCTTTACCCACCTGTTAAAACCCAGATTGCAATTTCGTAGTTGGTATTGGAGAAAACACTTTTGGCCAAAATGTAGGGATGAAAATCCTCAGGGGATTCCCTGATTTCAGGGATTTTGAAGTTTCAGGGCCCTATACATTCATATAGAAACAGGTTTTTGGGGTGGATATCTGGCCATTTCAGGGATTTTCATGCTCTGACTTTCATCCCTGATTTAAATGAGCACGATTTAGACTCGGGGTGGGGGTCCCACAGGTCTAGGTCTGAAATAAAGTGGTCAGATATTCAATGAGAATTTAGGGAAATGGGCCAGAATGTACCATTCACGATCTTGAGAGGGATTCGAGTATTGACCTGAGAGTCCCGTAAGGTAATGTCATCAGGCCTGAAATGCTAGAGCCTCCCCTCTATTTAGGATCCTATGTGAATACAAACAGCACATAAACGTATTTTATGTATTTATAGTGATCAGAAATGAGCTGAAAAAATATGTACAGGTAAAATAGTCCATTCAGAGTGGGAAATAACAGTAGGATGGGGTCCTTCATAGGTTTTATCTATTGCCGCCAGGTGGCTTCTGTGCCAACGTATGTCAGTACTTACATATAATACACTTTGAAATAAACAGCTGAGAAATAGGCATTGATTCATCAGTGCATCATGCTTAGTGTGGCATCATGCTAAGATTCAGAACAATTTTTTTTTTTGGGGCGGGGGTTCATAATTCGGACTTGCAGTACATGTCATTGTGTTCGCCATGTTCGATTTACCCAGTTTTCATAGTTTTTGCATCCAGATGCGATCAAAGGAACTCGCTAATGTCGTCCCTAAAACAGGCATCACTTAAAGATTTGAAACAATTTTTTTTTTGGCCGGGGTTCATAATTTGGACTTGTAGTATGTGTCATTGCATTTGGCACGTTTGATTTACCCTGTTTTCTTGATAACTTGGTACATTTTTCACACGTGAAAATAAACGTCACCACGAGGTCATAGGTCATACTCCTATATGGGATTTTTTGGGGGACGAAACACCCCAGATTCATACCAAACACTCCATATCCGCACATATTATTTGCATATTTATGCAGTGACCTGGTACTTTTCAATATACATAGATATGTTCTATTGCTCCTTTGTAGGATTCATGTGCTAACAAATTGACACTACTACCGTAATCTCCCGCTTAGAAGGCGCAGCTCGCATAGCAGGCACCCCCCAACTCACAGGGGGGTGTTTCACCTAGAAGGCGCCCCTCCCCGAGGGCAGATTTTTGCAGTTTAGTACTGTTCTATAGTAAAAATACCCCCCCCCCCCATAAGGCGCACCCCAAACTCAAGGCAATGCCCCTCCCACATATAAGACCCAGCAGCAATTTGTTTGGTGTAGAAGATTCGCCTTATACGCGGGAGATTACGGTAATACATGGTGACTGAGTGTGTGTGGTGTTTTGTGTTTCTTTGCCTTTCTGTGTTTTATTCAGTAGGGCCTATTTAAGCCTACTCACTATTTGTCAGCAATTAGTCAATATATGCCAGTACTTACTCAATATTTGTCAGCAATTAGTCAATGTATGTCAGTACTTAGATATAATACCCTTTGATATCTGTCAATAAACAGCTGAGAAATAGGCATTGATTCATTGGTGCATCATGCTTAGCCTGGCATCATGTCAAAATTCGAAACAATTTTTTTTTTCGGTGGGGGTTCATAATTTGGACTTGTAGTACGTCTCATTGCATTTGGCATGTTCTATTTACCCTATTTTCAGAGTTTGTGAATCCCAATGCAATCAAAGGAACCGCTAAAGTCGACCTTAAAGTAGGCATCATATCAAAATTCGAAACAATTTTTTTTTTTTTCGGTGGGGGTTCATAATTTGGACTTGTAGTATGTCTCATTGCGTTCGGCACATTCAATTTATCCTATTTTCATAATTTGTGAATCCCGATGCGATCAAAGGAACCCGCTAAAGTCAACCTTAAAGTAGGCATCATGTCAAGATTCAAAACAGGGGTCCATAATTCGGAATTGTGGTATGTCTCATTGCGTTAGGCACGTTCGATTTAAAAATAAATACAAAATAATCTCTTTTGCGATATAGTAAGCTGGAATAGGTGGATTAATCCTTAATCATAGTCATAGTTATTTCCACTTGAATCAATTATTTAAGGTAGTTATCGATCAAGAACAAACGGACAAGCAGAGAAGTCGATCGAAAAATCGCCATTCACCCCACTTGCTGTACTTGTTTCCATAAAGTCCCTGTAGGTGGCGCTGCTAACTATTAAGGAACCCGGAGAAGGAAAAGAATTGGATAAATACACAACACATTTAACACAACTTTTAGACCAATATTCTTGATTGTTGCTGAGAAAGAGTGCATCATAGCAATCAGGGCATCATGATGCACTCTTTCAGTGCCTGCTGCCAAGATGTTTTTTTTATTGAAATGATTCTTTGGACAGAAAGTTTCAAAGCCAAACTTGACTCGTTCCTTAAAGTCAGCAGACTATATATTTTATGACATTGCTTGAAAGAATTACGCTTGCTTGTTTTTTATAAGATGCATAGCATGTAGGAATATCATTTTGAGAGATATACCTAAAATCAAGTACTTTTGATAAATAAAATACTCAGAAATGAAGTTTTAAATTTTCCCCAACTGTCAAAATTTTGAAATCTGGCTGTTCCATCAATTGAGACACACGCCCTTTTCGGGCTTCCCTAGCCCACTTAAAAGGGTCTATATCTCCTCTTTCCTATCCCCTCAGGATGTGTGTGGTGCACATATGCGCGGGCACTGACACATTCCTCTGTTAAATTATCAACCTGTGAAGCACGGGATAGCCACTTAGTGCCGCTAAAGTGCTGTAAAACACAAAAACACGCCCTTTTGTCTGGTCACTGGCCATTTTATTGAGCTGCTCGCTCCCTGCTGAGCAATAAAAAATTAGCATCTCTCTGTGGATGCGGTATTGGCCACTAGCTGGTCTGCAGCTGATTCCGGCAACACACACTGATGAGAACTGATAAGATGGGACCAGCATGTGCCTGGAAGTGTTAACCAGGGACAAGGTACCCATCATGGTATGTCTTATCAGTGGGTTTTACCTCAACCAGCGAAATTTAAAATGGCGGCTCCACTATGCCTCCATACTGAGTCATATAAGACCTGTTGGGCCAACTCGTTGGGACACTCAGGAAAATTTCCTCCTTAAGGGTTTATATTCACGCGTATCACATACCGTAATCTCCCGCGTATAAGGCGCGTCTTATACGCCAAACAAAATGCTGCTGAGTCTTATACGTGGGAGGGACATTGCCTTGAGTTTGGGGTGTGCCTTATAGGGGGGGGGGGGGGTAATTTTACTATAGAACAGTACTAAATTAACAAAAGTCTGCCCTAAGAGGTGCGCCTTATACGTGAAATTGCATTCTCTTTGTTGGGGATGTGCCTTATACGCGAGCTGCGCCTTATACGCGGGAGATTACGGTACTCTACATGCTGGGGACAGCGGCACAATATACCTGTCATTCCTAGTAAGCCGACGCAAGGGAGATTGCTATCATCCCTGTTTAAAAAGTCATCAAAAAGTGGTATAACAGTTGTCTGCATAATTATAGTGGTTTACTTTGATCTCGTGCTCATAATAAACATTTACTGTATTACTTCTCATACAAGGCGTACCCTGCAATAGGAGGAACCACAGAGCTCCCCTGCACATTCCCAGACTTATAGAGGCTAGAGTACGGCATTTCACACCCCTGAAGATTGCCCAGCAATATCAACCCTGTCCCAAGACATGCAATTTGCAGACACAGAAACTAAAGTCTGACATTAACGCCTGACATATTACAGCTGAAAACTTTTATAATTCAGCTTTCCTAACACCAGTTATTAGTCTTCATAAAAGTCAGCATCCATTCGTGTACTCTTGAGTGATCAAGGCAGGAATCACGTCCCTTAATAACATTTACATCCCTATTCAGACGTGATTAAAATGTATAAATCTACAATTTCATGGTTACCGTAATCTCCCGCGTATAAGGCGCAGCCCGCGTATAAGGCGCACCTAGAGTTTTGGAAAATTCTCAAAATATGAAAAATTCATAACTTTGGTTCTACTGAATGAATTTTCAAAATTCAAAAACCTATGGGTAGCTTGGGCCACCTTGGGCCCTCCTGGGCCACATTTTGTCCTATTTTGACCAAGGGGGCATGTAAGATATCAAAAGAAAGGTCTTGGTGTCCCTCTTGTGGATCCAATGAGAACTAAAACCCCCGTATAAGACGCGCCTTATACGCGGG
Source organism: Acholoe squamosa (assembly GCA_949317995.1). Classification (NCBI taxonomy): domain Eukaryota; kingdom Metazoa; phylum Annelida; class Polychaeta; order Phyllodocida; family Polynoidae; genus Acholoe; species Acholoe squamosa. Next base: position 44,769,693 of record OX439040.1, on the reverse strand, counting down.
AGATTACGGTATCATCCATTCTTAGATGCCGAATTCAGGCGTTATCCATACATGGAGTCATGTAGGCTTTCTTGTTCAAATTCTCTCTGCTTCTTGCGGGCCTTAAAACAAAATTAAATGTACATTTATTAGACTTAATATTAAAATGAAATTGACAGATACCTGATATTTAAAGTTGATGATAATAGTGGGAGGAATTCTACTTTTAAGCAAATATCCACGACCAGGGAATATTTTTGCATCATTCTCCCTGAGGTGAGGCTGTAAGGTATCGTGTGATATGGACAGCCTCACCTCAGGGACAGGCCATGGAAGTCTCATAAGAGAATGGCTAGATCTCTTTGCTGTAGCAAGTCATATGATAGTCAGGCATTGAATATGAAATACATCTCCCCATTGAATACTTGTAAGGGCTGAGTCATTTATTATCAGCTGGGGTGGGGGTGGGTAGATGGATTTTGGTGGATCAATCAGCAGATTTTTTTCCCAACCTTCCCACCACTATGTCAAAAAAGATCACAACCCTCCTATTAAGAACTACTTTTCCAAAATGCCCCCCCCCCCCAAAAAAAAAAAAATAAAATAAAATAAAAAATCGGATACACCTGTGGAATGACTTACCCATGTTTAGTTTTGACCCCCCCCCCCCAATGTGAAGGTTTATTGGGTTTTGCCCCCCCCCCCCCCTCGCACCAAGGGGGTCTTTTTCAAAATGACCCGTCCCCGCCCCCTATATCTAACATTAAACAAGCCCCCCCCCCCGATTTGGCAATAAATGACTCGGCCCTGACATGTTTATTTCCCTCCTATAGTAACAATCGTATCAGCTATGACATAGAAGCTGGAGCCAGATATCAAAACAATCCTAGACGCTACACATGGCATCTTAAGAAAGCGAAAACACTCTGCTGCATATGATGTGTACACAATAATTATCTATAATGGGTAATGATTGATTATACGTTAAATGAATATAAGCACAACGACGCTACTACCCGCTTTTAATCAACTGTAATAGCTTTATTGTAACATTGCCTATCAATAAAATTAATGCATCAAATCAATTCACTGTAACTGCTTTATGAGACTGATCAACTCACATGACTATCTGATGATTACTGTTCAACCATCATGCAAAGGAGACGTTTCAATAAAAATAAAAAAGGGCACTTTCTATGTATCAGCAATTAAATATCCAACTGTTAGGCAATCCTAGCATCCTCTCTGGCAATCTGATTTGTATAGAAACCATGGCTTACATGCAAGAATTTGCGGCATGAAGCGGAAGTTCCATCTTGACCCCCCCCCCCCTAAAAAAGCAAACGCCCATGGATAGTATTTTAGCATGGAAATAGAGTAGTTCTTACCTTCTGTCGTTTAAACTCCTCATAATCTGAGTCATCTGTCTCCAATTCATGTCTACACAGGGGACACGAATTCGTCTAGAAGAAATCATTGAATTAGTTTACAATAAATTATTTTACAAGATTGACAAAGTAAATAATACCACTTAACATTAGGAATCCTAAATGAATTACAAAATCATGCCAGGGTTAATCATCCTTATTATCTGTGACTTTTTCTTGAGGTGCTTTCATGAGATTTTTGCTTGTGTTCCCAATTGAAATAGATTTCTACAAGTACCAAATTATAACATTGTTAATTTGATTAGAGTACCTCATAAATGATCATGATTTTAACTCACCTGGAAGCCCTTTAAACAATATACACAAAATTACATACAGATCTTTTGACGGAGATTTCGAACTCACCTTTGCCAACCATGGCAGTATACACTGTGGGTGGAAAATGTGACCACATGGAAGTTTTCGTGATGTATCACCTTCTTCATACTCCCCTAAGCACACTGGACACTTCAGTCCCTGTGCTGTCAAATGCAAAAAGAAAGATATATTACAACAACACTTTTACAATCCCCACGACAATATAACTCATTTCTCACTAGACTAAAAACGTGTGTGTAATTGAATATCATAACACTTGTCAAATAACAAAAGGTATTCAGGGGGGGGGGTGAGCTGAGTTCACTTTTGAAAATCCATTGATTTAACCGACCCTGTGTCAGTTTATTTTTCTAGCAGATCCACAAAGCAAGCACATCTTAATATGCGGGGTATATTTTGGTAGTTCCTTTAAACTCCATATTTTCAGAAATTCAAGAATTAAACACCATATACCTTCTTGTTTCTCTGTGATAGTCAACGTTGGAAGTTCTTCAACGACCTTCTTTGATGCTGCTGGTGCAGGACGCTCCCCATTAAAAACACTGAAATGTTTTGACATAGATTTACAGTCCTCGGTATTTTTTTTTTCTTAATCCATTTTTCACAATGATTTGAATAAGTTGGTCCCTACTACATTTTGGTAATATCGATAATGATTGTTAGATTTTGCAGCACAGATGTAACAATTAGTCTTCTCTAATAAACACATGGACTAAAGGAGCTCTGACTCGGCTACGTCTGCCAGTGCAAACGTCGGCGGACATAGGTCCACAATTCAGAGCACCGCGAAAGTTAGCTCTTCTCTAACGAATTGAAAATGCATGGGTTAGTCATACCTTTCGAATTCCATTTCCCATTCGGTTGCAAGCCCTGAATCTAATAGAAGTCTGAAGTAAAGAGAGTAAATCGATATTTAGGGTAGGCATTTGCAATGCAGATTCATGTGACTACTGGTGCTTGGCACGAAACAAGATACCTTTCGGTATTGTGCTTATCATCCTATTACTTAGTACCGTACCTTCATAAAGATTGAAAATGATAGATTGCAAGGATGCCATAGTAGGCACTGAAATAACCCCAGTGCGTGATTCTCCTGCAGTGGAGGTGTGAAACTGTGATAAAGCTGAAACTGGGGAGTGTTTAACTCTCCTTTCTTTGGAAGATTATTCTGAATCTACTTATTGGATGATCTTAACAATCATGGGCTCATTTTAATGGGCTTGGAAAGCCCTTCAAAATGAACATTTTTTATATAAGATTGAATGCAGGGAAGTTGGGCTTTGACCCCATTGAATTTCAACCAAAAAGTTTGAACCATTTTATGATAAGAAGATCACAGAGCACATAAAAATGAATGGTTCCCACCTGTTCTATGGTTAAAAATGATTTAGAAAATGTATAGCTTTTATTTTTCTAAGGGCCTGCAGGATGTTTGACAGACCCTGCAATCTTTTTGGGCGAGATTACTTTGTACACTTTTCCCCACCTCCCCCATATTGAGCACTTAAATATCAATTAAGACTTCATACTATACATTTTATACACTGGAAAATTGATAAATATGATGAAGATAAGTGATTTTGCTTTTTAAATGAAGTTATGACATTTAAAATGGAAGAAATGATCATTTAAATATCCTGAGTCACAGACAATATTCTGCCATGATTCTGTCAGAGCGTGTACTTCGCGGGATAAGATAACATGAAAAATTTCCTTTTAGACTGTTTGATTATAATGAAATGTATCATTATTTACATTCTTGGGGGTAAATCTTGCTTTATATCAAAGGAAACTTGTACAAAATAATCATTTCAGTGATGTAGTCTCCATTTTAGTCATCTTGCTTGATCACAGAATTGGATCCAAATTAAACTCTTAACTATGGCAGAATTTTGGGTCTGATTTGATACCTTTGACTGGTCATAATTCCACTTTAAATTGGCATAAAGACTTCATTAAAGAAGCAAATCCACTTCTTTTCTCAAGATATGTCCATTGCTCATTAGATAAGCTTCATGGAATAAAGTCTTGAAAAATTAGGTAAGTGCCTAGCCACAGGATCAGACTTAAAGCAGCTCCTCCTGAAACCTCTCCTCCTGTCCCACCACTGTTCTGCACGCATACTCTTATCTATAGCACAACTCAGAGAATGTGTATAAGGCGCTTGATGGGTTTGCTGGATCGGCAGATTTTTTTTTCCGACCTCCCAACCACTATGATAAAAATTAGCGTGACCCCTCCCCCCACCCACTAAGAACTGAATTTGCAAAATGACCCCCCACCCGAAAAATCGGATATGCGTGTGGAATGACGTGTTCTGATGAGTACTTGGGTTCCCAATATTTAGGTTTGACACTACTCCCCCCACCAGTGTGAGGGTTTGTTGGGTGTAGTACGGATCCCCTTAAAGGACATCCGTTTTCTACACATTTTTTTTATAGAGTTTGTTTCCGCAACATTTATTTTCGTTTTCGCAACTGTTATACTTCTCCCCCCCCCCCCACCAGTGTGAGGGTTTGTTGGGTGTAGTACGGATCCCCTTAAAGGACATCCGTTTTCTACTCATTCTTTTATAGAGTTTGTTTCCCACAAGTGTGAGGGTTTGTTGGGTGTAGTACGGATCCCCTTAAAGGACATCTGTTTTCTACACATTTTTTTTTATAGAGTTTGTTTCCGCAAAATTTATTTTCGTTTTCGCAACTGTTATTTTCGTTTTCGCAACTTCTTTTTTTTCATTTCTCCAAGTTTATATTTCGTTTCTGCAACTTTATGTTTTGTTTATGCAACTTTAATATATATCATTGTTTCCGCAACTTAAAATTCACAATTAAGTGACTGTGCACAAAACAAACCTATGAAGTTGTGGAGACAAAAGTACAAGTTGTGGAAACGGAAATAAAAGTTGCGGAAACGAAAATAAAAGTTGCGGAAACGAAAATAAAAGTTGCAGAAACGAAAATGAAAAAAAAACTAAAAAGTGTAGAAAACAGATGTCTTCTCCAGGGCTCGGTAGTTTTGCCCCCCCCCCCCCCCCACACCAAGGTTTTTTTTTCAAAATGACCCCTCCCCCCTCCCGGGCAATAAAATGACCGCTTATCCATAGCTGGGCTTAGCCTTACCTTGCCAAGTGAAGAAAATGGTTAGGCTGCTCTCCTTCCCCAAGTGGCTGGCAGTCATGTTCATCGAAGTATGAAGCCATATCTGTGTATTCACTCCCGGGGCCGGGATACAGTCACAACTGTTAGATTGTCACACAGAGCTCGACTTCACAGCGGTTGCCCTGCCCCTCGGCGGCCTCTCACTTTCAGTGACTTGACAAGAACTGCACTTTCAGTGACTTGACAAGAACTCTGTCACTGTACTCTGTACTGAACTTGTCTGAAGTGTCAGTGTCACTGTAGTCTGTACTGACTCTGTAGTGTAGACTAGAATCAGTGTCTATCAGCTGGCAATTCAGTCTCAGAGACTAAAAACAAAATGAAAATAAGCAATAAAAGACCAGGACGTGTGGATGATAACCCGCTGCTACCTCAGGCAGAATGTATACCTCTGATTTGCACTTTCAACGTTTTCAGTGCAGAAACATCGGAAGTAACATCGAAATGCTGAAAGGGGAATCCAGAGGGGTATTCAATAGGCGGCACGCCTATCCATCGGCGCGCGCCCGGACCTGAACGTGCTCGCACTCCGGCACGGTATTCATTAGCCGCACGCCAGCCACGCGGCGGGCGCCACAGGCGCACCTCCTCTCTAGCTGGAGTGCGAGCACGTTCAGGTCCGGGCGCGCGCCGATGGCTGGGCGTGCCGCCTATTGAATTCCCCTCGGCTAGAGAGGAGGTGCGCCTCTGGCGCCCGCCGCGTGGCTGGCGTGCGGCTAATGAATACCCCTCAGGAAATCCCCTCTGTGACGTAATTATCCGCAGGATACAACTTGTTACGCCGGTCTATGTCCTGGGGACATACGTATAGCGCCTTCCCCGTGCTGACGCATACTAAACCCAAACACAACGATGGATGCGTCGGTGACCCCGAGCATATATGCATCGGATCCGGCGGAGGCACTCGTCCTTCAGACTCATGCCTCCGCCGTGTCTAATGCAATTTATATGCATATGCGAGTGAAGACTGCGGGGTTCCCGACAAATCTGAGTTGTGTTTGGGCTTTACTACACCCCCCCTACACCAAAAAAGGCATTTTGTTTACCTCTAAAAAGTCGAAATGGGCTCCTTGTCCGCCATTTTGGAAGAGAGACGCACTCCACAGCGCGTTCAGGCGTAAGTTTCGTATCATTTTCATACGTTTCATGTATGTTGTGCCTATACATGGGTAAAAAGTGATGCTTGTGACACTGTGACACAGGGGTTTTAAAAAGTAATGTTCGTGACACAGGGGTTTTTAAAAGTGACGGATGGCGACACTAGCAAAAGTTCCCAGTACATTGGCATATATGTAAAAAGTGACGGAGTGACGCACCATCCCTCCTAAAAAGTGGCGATGTGAGGTTCTAAAAAAATTGACCACCAATGTATAGGCACTACGTTGTTCTGTGTTCATCCGCAGTCTTGTAGTTTCGTATGAGGGACTATGTTTTCTACTTTGACGAAAAGGCGGGAATTCTGAGTAATTAGCATAATAATTTTTTTTCCATTTCTTTTTTATCTACGGATTACTATCTTTATTATATCAAATAATATGAATAAATAGGGTGAGTACCACTTTAATAATACATCTTTTTCAACATGGCAGAAAGTCAATTTTGAGTGTTAGCAATGTCCACTGTGTTGGTTTCAGGGTGGAATGTGATATTAACGGATACATTGCCAGATATATTAGCTCCCGCAAACATGCCTGTAGCAGCTGCAGACATACCGGCCATGTTCGGAGGTATTGCCGGGGATGAAGTCCAGGGGGCCTGGTCAGCTTCTGCTGGAGAGGTGGTCTCTTTTCTGTGGGTAGAGGCTGGGATGAGTGCATCAGTACGGGGCCTCTTCTGTCCGGTGGCTATCATAGACATAGATTTCTGCTGACCCTTAGAAGCTATAGCATATTCATTCAGAGAGTCCACCCGTTTATGGCCGGTGAGCTGCACGCATGAGGTTGATGGTATATCAGCTTCAATTAAATTCTGACAAGTGGTTCTACGCAGGCTGTGATTTGTCAACTTTCCCTTCAGTCCACCACGTTCAGCAACCCCAGGGACCACTTTGGACAGCATATTAATGCCCATGGGGCTATTCTTGTACCATACACTATCTTCAGGTTTTGTATAAACCTTTGGGGTCAAGTAGAACGGTGAATCTGGCTTTTTCATTTCCTGTGGCCTCTTCGATCTATGCTAGAGCTCATACAACTGCACTGGGCAATGGGTATGGCCATAATCCGCCAATACCTTTGAGTTAAATGGCCGGATATGACCCCCCTCCCCCCCGATGGGTTTTTGTAAGCCTCTCACACCTTAATTCCAAGTACTGGTCCCCCTGCTCATCCTCTCCCTTTAATATATCCCCCCATTTCAGCTGGCGATTCTCATGACATGCTCTGAAACCAAACCCTTGTGTAAAAAAAAAAAAAGAAGAGTATCCTGCAATGTACGCCCATCTCTACCCCCTAGAGCACCCGTAGACCACAGTTGTTCCATTTGTACTGGATCAAAAGCCTCAGACCGGTTAGGTCTTCCTCCCAGACCTTGTCCCTTAAGCTGTTTCCTACGGCTTGCCAACACTGCACGAGCTCCCTCGAATTCGTCATCTTTATGTAGATCCCAAGCATAATGGTTGTCACATAGGTGCCTGAAAAAAATCAATAAAATAGGTTTAAAATTGTGTGTAAAAATAATAATCAAACGCCAAAAAAATGTGGTTAAAAAGGGGAAAAATTAGAATTTTAAAGGACCTAGTACAGTCAGCATAATGATGAAAATAACAATAATAGTAGGCCTAATAATAATCAAATATATAGACTATATTTGTTTTTTTATTAAAAAATAAAATAAAATAAATGAACTCACCTATCCAGGCCTCTGTTTGGTTTGGTTTGGTTTGGTTGATTTTACGTCCACTAATAGTACTTAAAAGTTAGCAGACATTTCTGTGGTTCGCGGACAACAAGTCCTTTCTTTTCTTTTTGGACAGGTTTTTAAAAGCTGCTTGTCCAAAGAGCTAGAGAGGTATTTATATGCTGCTTGCCTGACACAGCAGTGACCGAATCTATGAATGATCGAATCTATGAGATGAATGACCGCATCTATGAGGAGGGGTGAGGGGGAAAACCGCTACCGGGGCTTCATTCCCCTACTCTTTTCGAAGGATAGCAAGTGTTCTTTTATTTGCCTGGTCCCATAGACAGGGCCAGACAAACCACGGCCTTTGATCACTCAGACGTGGTTCACTGAGGGGGAATCCCATGGCAAAAGGCAAGCATGTACGCCCGGGCCCGTGCATATGGACACCAGCTGCCCACATGCTCACCCCAAGACACAAGAAACCCCAAGTTTGTCTCCTTTTACGAATCTGGTATGCCCACTGGTAGAATGGAAGGAGGAAAATTCATCTTTCGTGGACTCCCAATGAAGTTATTCTGCTCCTCCATGCCCTCACATGAAGGTCCCCACTCCACAGGGGGACAGGCCTCTGTATATAGAAGTTAGGGTATTAGGCTCGTAGGGCGTACCATCAAGTCTGCATGCCGACAGCAGGTAATTAGATATGTAGTTTGCAAGGACTCCTGCTTCTATGCCCCACATTGGTCTTGTCTCCATAAACTTCACTTTAATGTACTCAGTAAATTTATTGACGATCTGAAAAATTAAATTAAAGCTGAATAAGTGTCTGTGGTAGCCATATATATTTCCTGTAGGTTAAAAACATTTTTTGGGGAGGGCGGCTGATGTAATTCATTTATATCCTTTTATCCTGCTTTTGGGTCTACAGTCCTCGTTAGGGATGAGATCTCCTCCTGTATAGTCTTTCCCTTGAAAATCAGTTTGTAGCTTCTGTATTTCCACCACAGGGGGTAGAACATCGTCTTTTTGGTCGTCTATAGCAACACCACAGTCCACTACTTCGATATGGGGCATATCAACGAACTTACCCAGTTGGGAGCTTGTTACGTCATCAATTACAGGATAATTGCCACTGTTCAATAGTTGCCTTATGAAGTTATCATTTTCCTTCTTGTTTTGCTCGTCTATTTTCTTCTGGTAGTCTTCCCTTCTTGCTACAGATGAAACTAATGCATCGATGTCTGCACTGTAAACAATGTCCTCCTTCTTTTCTTCTTGCCTTTTCTCAAACTCGCCTCTTCTTTACGTATTTCCAGGGCAATCTCAGCATGAACCATATCCACTACAGTATCCAAATCCCATTCTCCATCCTCCCCGGCTTCAATGTGAAGTTCTTGAAAAACTTTTGCAACATTATTGACGACTAACGCGTCTATAATAATGCTAAGACCGGCTTCTGCAGATAAAGGTTCGTCCACCATGGTTGCCTCAGTCGTCACTATTGACAAAAAATTTGTCTGCTACAGCAGTTTGTCAATATTCCGCTAGGTGGCAGCAATGTCATTACCGCCGAAACTCAATAATCCTATTGGCTTGTTTACTTCGTCTATGCGACATTATAGTATGTATGTAGGGTAGGGTGGGGTAAGACGCCCTTAATTTACAAATGTGTCATTTATAAGAAATTCATGGCTGCTTCCAGAATACTTTTTTCATTAATCAAAGGATGGAATGATATTTTCTTCATTCGCAAAAGCTTGTCAGCTCTGCCCCATAGATTGTTACAGTAAATCATGTATGAAAAAACGTGGATGCTGGGGTAAAAGGCCCACAGCTGGGGTAAAAGGCCCACAACCTTTGGGATAAAAGGCCCACATGCACAATAAAGAGGATCATAATTGGAATAAAAGCTCCATTTAGATTTTTGTCATTAAAAAAGAAGCTAAAGTTAATATTCATGAACTACTGCTGAGATTTGGACATTCTAAATCACCTAAAGTAGCATTTTTGATAATTCATATTGAAGTCCAAGGGGTGATAGGGTAGGATATGCTTAAAATACCCTAATAGCACGTAACTGAGCTAGTTCTAAGAGAATAATCCCTAATTAATGCATATTTCTCACACCAATCAAGAGATATGGAACAATGTATCATACTTGTGAAATAGGTTGTCAGCCTAGCCTTATGGAATATTCCAATAGAATGCTTGACAAAAAGTGGGGCATTTTGCCCCGTAGGTTGAAAGGCTGGGGTAAAAGGCCCAAAGCGATGGGGCAAAAGGCCCATGGATCTGATGATAACATAAGGTTCATCTCAAAAGCCCATGTAGGTATTGGAACAAAGTGTAAGGTAAAAAAAAATGTATTCTTATGACCTACCCTTCACCCCTTTATCTAATAATACCTCACCTAATACTTTTAACCCATTTAACTTGCTACCCAAAAATCCATGCATATTTCATGACCCTTTTATTCCTAATTATCTCAAATTGAGCATGATGATCTTAACAGTTATAAAATTTTGAATGTCTGATAAGTTAACTTTTTCTCATCCAATCATAATGAAAACCTTCAAAAGAGATCTCCTTGAAGTTATCCTTACTTCCAAGTGCTGAATGGCTGCATACAACTAGTACCTTGGTTATGAGGGCTAAAGGGCCTTTTACCCCAAAGGGCCTCTTACCCCCTCCTACCCTACGCCGCTAGGGGGCATACAGTACGCAGCAAACGCTGGAGGGACTACTTTCCCGCGCAACAAACAGTATTCCCCCTCGTCAATCCGTATGCCCCCTCCTCAATCCGTATGCCCCATGGTCTGCATATTTCGCCCTTATGCAGAGATGCCACTTTTCCTAACTTTGTAGGAATTCCGAATTTTGGAATTCATTTCCTATAGGCATTTCCTATAGGGAGTCCCGAAAATTAGGATTATTTCCGAATTTTCATTGACCAGTGAGTGGCATCCCTGCTTATGCCCCCCTGTTAGGCATACGCCGACCCTGTACATTTGCTATACAGTATCGTATGGGGGGGGGTGTAATAAATGTTCGGGACTGCCGCGTGGGATTAAGCTAGGGATCCACTGCCGCGAGTTTCTTGCGACTTGCACTCATGCGTGTTTTCTCGCAGGAGACGTTCCAGCAGTGGATCTGCTGCTATGAGAAACTTCATGCGACGTCGGAGCGGCCTGCGACGACATTCGCCGAGTTCTCTGCGAGGACACACGCACTAGTACAATTTGCAACAAACTCGTGGCAGTGGATCCCTAGCTTTAGAGCATGCCCTGAGTCCCACATTGCTGGCCTTCTATAAATTAACAAATGGATACAAAAAAGGGCATAGGCCTATCCCTACTGTGGGTAGTACGGAGCCCTGGAAAGGACATCCGTTTTCTACATTGTTTTTTCTCAATTTTTTGTTTCCGCAAGTTTTATTTTCGTTTCCGCAAGTTTTATTTTCGTTTCCGCAAGTTTTACTTTCGTTTCCGCAACTTTTTATTTTTGTTTCCGCAAGTTATATTTTGTTTCCGCAAGTAAACATTTTGTTTACGTAACTTTATGTTTTGTTTCCGCAAATTAACATTCACAACTGATTGACCATGCAAGTAGTATATATATAGGTCTTCTTTGGATATTTCTAAAAAAATATCCAAAGAAGACCTATATTTTTTGAATATCCAGAAAATACCTATTATTTTGGATAATAGGATTATTTTGGAAATAGTAAAGGAGGATTGAAGGAGGATTGAAGGAGGAGGATTGAGAGATACATTCAATTTCAGATCAGCTCTCTAAGGAATGACGTTACTGAAACAGGAGGACTATTATGTATGGTGCTTCAACCAACTGATGGGAGCATACACGCATCAACCAACAATGGGAGCATCAGCCGTTCTAAGTTAACAAGCTCGCACGAATAGTCGTGATTTTGTTCACACTGAAGCTAGTACCTGGAGCTACAGGCGTGGAGGTTCGTGACATGAGGGCTAGACCTCTTCAATTAACCCCAGACATTGCGTTCCTTATATACTCCACCTCAGCAGTGAAATCATAAATGTGGTGTTACACCTTTAAGTCTATGAACAAATAGACATTCAGTTTAAGAGGATATAGATTTTTTTCAACAGTTTGAGTGATTTAGGGACAGAGTTTTTTCTCCTTTATTTTTTTGTTATGTTTCATTGATATCAGCAAAGAACATTTGCTGAGTTATTAGAGGAATTTACAGCGTTAGTTTACAATTGAAACGATAGATTTTCATTTTTATTGGATTTAAAGCAATTCTTGTATTACGATGATAAATAAAATATGTGATGTACAGATCATTTGACACTTTGATTGAAGTATTATGCTGTCTATAAGTGAAAATAAAAATGAAGTGAAACAAGTTGTTTGGATATAATACATTTTATTATAATAATGTAATAGAACAGAGTTAAGTATTATTATAAAATCATATCATTAGGACATATGTGTTTCTTTACGCCATTGTTCATATATTTTGCTGTGTCTTAATTGGAAACATATTTTCGAATAAGGAGTATCTTTGAGTTTGTTAGATTCTTTTAATGTAATATTATATATTTTTTCCAACACAAGTTGTGCAATCGGATCTCCACAATTTATTTTATATTTTTTTTCACCAAAATTTAAAAAAAGGATATGAATTTGTCCTTTGTAATCATTGTCTATGATTCCTGCCTTAACATTTGTATACTTAAACCTATGCCCACTTAATGGTGGTATACGTGCATAATACCCAGTAGGGACAGCAACTTTGATGCCTGTTTCAATTAAACATTTTTCTTTGGCTGGAATTATATAACTGAAAGCACTATATAAATTAAATCCTACAGCGTTAGTTTTTTCTTTGCTTAGAGGAAATGTATTGGAATCATATCTAGTATATCCTAAAACAGGTTTGTTTCCCATTTTTTTTATTGACTGTACTTTAAGACTATTAAGAAGTGTGCATTCACAGAGACATTTATATCATTCAGAGACATTAAGAAGTGTGTTTTACCTTTAGGATTCTGTTTTTCTTATTCTTCTTCTAAAATGTACAGTATATCAAGATAGTTAAAAAGTTCTTTGTCTTGAATGTCTTCCATCGCAGTATTCAGTTTATCTAACTGATTTGGTTTTAACATGAAGTGGCTTTCAATGTTCTTTGATGCGAACAGTAACGTATCCCAGTTTAATTTGGTGACAGTGAAACCTTCTATTTCAATTTTAGAGTTCATGTTAACGTTCGAACTAAACAGATGTTTTATTTGATCCATTTTAGATGAGAGTTCTGTCCATTCTTCTTCGAAAATTTCGATCTTTTGTTCTTCTTTTACATCCAAGTATACGAGTGTGTTGTCTTCGTGCGGCACGTCATCGTACATAACAACTAAATCGAGATTGTAGGAAATGTTATAACATCCTCGCAAACACGTTTTCACTTCACCTTGATCCGTGTAACTATGTGCTCGCACTGTGAAATTGGTTTCATACCGATGATGACTTTCTTTTGAACTTGTTTCATCTTTTGAGGTTGATGATTCAATGTTATTCATTATAGTTTCGTTGTCAGCCATTTTTTTGACGCAATGAATTATGTTGCTACGTTATGTTGTCATAGCTACACTTAGTAACGAGTGTTTACTCGATTTGTAGCGCATACCTTAGCAACCGTGTTACACAGAGAGTGGATACCAAAGACGATCTAAATCATAAATTTCTGCTGGTATTGATTCATTTATATGTCTCCAGCCGGGAAAATAAAGAATTACATATGTGTTCTAGTATACTTTGAAATTGACTTCTGAAAGTGATTGTTTGATCTAAAAATAGTATATTCGCAGATTTCAATGACTGGATAAAATTTTTATATTCTTTAGACTTAAGTACTGTAGTAGTTTCATTGATATGACTATTTCCATGGAATATTATTGAAATCTTGCTGTATCTTGAATTATCTCGGGTTTGCCATTTAACTCCAAAGTGATCTGTGTAATACATGACATTGATTAATTTTTTTAACTTCTAATTTTTATTATCGTTTTTTCTATTTCTTTTTACATTTTCATGATTTTTCATTTCTTTTTCACATTTTCTCATGAAAGAATTTTACGTATCAGGTTATCTTTTTATCAACAGTTTCCGACCTCACAACTCTAATGTGTTTATGGTATTCCAACAACCCCCAAGATCGTTATTATGCATGGATGTAGCTCCTGAGAACAAGGTTTACACTCATGCATCATGACAACTTTACATAATCTCTTTTGGTAAAGCAATGATCTCTAAGCTGTTACATAAACTCCAACTCTTAAACTTATAGCAGCGACTAACAGTAACTGCTGACACATGCAGACAATAACCTTACCCTAGCCCCTACACTTTTCTCAACAAAAGGGGTCTTCACCTGTGGTTCCTAGCTTAAAAAGTACATCATCTTTAGAAATTTCAGATTTAGTCATTTATTTTAAAAGTATCCAAATTAAAAAATCCCACATCTCCCAACCCTTATTTTAAGATTTTGAAAGCAGGTGATATTCTCTATAGCTGAAAAGTATAGGGTTTAAGGTATCACATAATTATATGAAAAATCTGTTACCCTTTAATTACCCCATATAGTTACTGGCTAGAGGGTTTTACATCTCTGAAAACTTTTCATGCCATAGACTTACTGGATCAGTTTCTGATTTTCAAATAACTGACCGTACATATATCAAAACCTTTTATTCAGCAATAAACAAGTTAGTCCTGACCAACAATTTGGTATAAATGCCAGAAATATCATTATCACTTGTTCTAAAATAGTAACACCACCACCCCAGAGTCAACTCCTCTATGTTCAGAAAAATATGAACAGGAACAAATAGGAGGGAACCACCCAAGTAAGCCACATCTTACACCAAGTATAATAATGCATTATGGCATTGCTTAGGTGAAAAAGGTACATATTTATTTACATAAAAAACTGGGTAGATAGCCAGTAGACTATAACCCCACTTTTATTATAAAGTATATTAATAAAATCAATATTCACCACTACACCAATGATATTATACTCATGACCGATGAAAATATATCATTGAATTATCGACTTACGATCTAGAACAGGCAGAGCCGACCGAGCCGGGGTACCATAGACGCGCCAGAGGTATAAACAACCCAAGTACAATGTCACCAGTCAAAAAGTATAAATGGAGCATAATATCATCGGTGGAGTGATGCATATTGATTTATTAATAGGTTAAACATTAAGAAAACTGGTAGGATTTACAACAGCAGCAGCAGCAGCAGGAACAGCATACAGCTATTTAAATCTACATTTCACATATTATGGTATACTTGCTACAGTCTCTAGATCTTAGATCTCGTCCTGAACGTCTAAGTTAACAGAGATGTAAAAACACACCAAGTCATACAAGTAAAAATACCGTGCGATCACAATTTACATTCTACTTTTGGTATCTTCCCCACCCCTCAGTCCCCTCTTACGAGTAAAGATACTGTGAACAGAGTTTATGTTCTACTTTTTACATATCATACATTCCCCTACCCTGCCCTCCCTCCCTTAATTTAGTAGAAATCCTCCATTAATTTCTTCCAGTAGGATATCTGTACCTCTGCCTGAGAAAAGAACTTGCTCCGGGGCAATTGACATTTTTTACATATAATGAATCGTATGAGTATATATACTGTTAACACAGTTTATGTTCTACCTTTTTACTTTCCCTCTCTCATCCCTTAATCTAGTAACCCCTCACAGGCCAGACACTCCTCGTTTTTCCAACACAGATGACTGTCAAAGAATTCCTCCATTAATTTCTTCCAGTAGCATATCTGTTCCTCTGCAAGAGAAACCACTTCCTCCAGGCCTCGGATTTTCTGCTGAAGCTGTTCTGGGGTTGTGGTGCTACTCTGGGGGGTTGTGCTGTTCTCCGGGTTAGTACTGTTAGAGCTGGCGCCTGGTTCATTGGGGGTGGTGGTACTGCTGAAGTGGGTTTGAGCTCCCTCTTTAACTTTTTTATGATTTTCTGAAAATAAAAGTCTAATCATTAGAAATCACCTTATAAATGCATGTAAAAATTTTAGACACACACACACACCCCCACAAATACTACGGTTTATACCTTATCTAACGGATAGATAGGTAGGGATTTATATAAAAAAGATAAATCCATGTAAATTTTTAAAAAACAGACATGTAAAGTGTCTACTAGAAGTAATATTCCTCTAACTGGTAGGACTTATCAGAGAAAACAAGTGAGGTATGTGTTTTATATCAGAAACTCTGATTACTCACTTCAGCTTTCATTTTTCGCCAATAGCGGGTCTGGAGTGTCGCTCTTATTGATGCCAGGGCCTCAGGGCACCCGACATCCTTGTCCACCTTTTTAAAACAGGAAAAATAAATAAGAAACAAAGACGATACATTACTGAACACCCGACCCCATGGTCAGATAATCCACTAATTTACATTACCGTAATACCTCTTAGTATAAAGAGCCCTTATACTCTTGAAGTTTCGTTCCCCGGATTGACAAGGGCATACCAAGAGTTTTCATTTGATACCAATTTTTGCATAGTAATAAACTGTGAGGTTATGGTAAAGTTTACTTCATAATATAATACCGTTATACCTCATGTATAAGGTGCACCTCGCATATAAGGCTCACCTAGAGCTTTGGCTTGGTCTAAAAATTAAATATTTCATAGCTTCTCTTCTCTTTTTAAAAAAGCTATGGGTAGCTAGAGGCTTCCGATACCTCAGGATCCCCTATCCTTCTATATGAGAAAGCATTTACTGAAGACCTGTAGCATTTACTGAAGACCATATGGGTGTAAGATGCGGCAAGTGCACTGTTTAGATCATAATTTTAGACACAGCTATTCTGGGGCTATACCCTGTAGACACTCTTTCAAACTCATGACACAGACGATATTCATGACTCTTTCAAACTCATGACACATACGATATTTATGAGCTCCTCTCGTGTCGACGGTCCACCCGTAATTTAGACAACACCCGGGCACCAGTAGTAAGTCAGATAGAGAAGAATAACTACAACTACCGGTAGGCCTACATCTAGTTACATCTAGCTACATGTAGCTCTGTGTAACCGTAAAGAGTCACTTTGAGAAGAAAAGACTATCATCAAGGGAACAATAGGACAGATGATGAGATATGAAGAACTAATTTGAAATGAAACTAAGGAAAAACAAATATGACATCAACTTCACTTTTGTTAGACTAATCCAGGGACTCTAGGTACATCTTGCATGAAACACTGCATAGAAGAAATCTCAATAGGTAACCTCTACATTTCATTGAATATGTGTGACCAGACAAGCAAAAACACCCCTCTGCAGGGAAATTCATCATCAAAGTTCATCTCAAGATCTTTAAAATGAGACATAATTAACTAAAATATTCCTAGTAGTTTTGTCAGAATCTCTCCATGAACATTGGTTGCTATTCATATCAGAAAATGACAGTTAAACTATAAAAATGCATTATTAACCATAATAATCACAAAAAATCAGACTTTTCATAAAAATACCTAAAAGGATAAGGTAAAGGTCGTATGCTCGTGGGGTCTTGGATTTGTTATACCTCGGATACAAAGCACACACACACACACACACACACACATTATCGTGCACAGGTGTGTGTGTGTGTTTGTGTGTTGTGTGTGTGTGTGTGTACTAGATACACATGGCCTCGTGGGTTGGTCAGGGACCAGCACTCCAACCCCATGTGTGTACAAACACATTATCTGAACATAACCAACCTATGGAAGGCCGGTACAACATGTCGCCACTTGCCAATTGCCATTTGATAGGTATATGTTAACATTTGCCAATTGTAGGTTTGCCAATATCCAAGTCCTAATTATGGTACCCCCCACCACAAACCACCGCTTGAGGCGCACTTTACAGTTCCAGGGAGGGTATGGAGTAGAGACACGCTGGAGGGGAATCAAACCAGTTAAGGTGAGCTATATGCCAGTCATGGTGAAAAAGTCTCATTCACAAAAACAAAGAACTTAACACTTTAAAAACTACTTTCTGTTCAGCCAGTGTTATAAGCATAGGCATCTTGAGAAGTATACCCTCCTTAGGGCCTCAGAGAGTGCCGCCTGGTGGTGACTGGTGGTGAAAACGGCCGTCACAACCCAACTCGGGACTTGGGTATTGACAGTCATGGGTTTATATGGGTTGTCAGTTGTGATTTCCTGATTCAAAGCTTTCAGCTATTATTTAAAGTCTAGGTCTATATAGGCTATATATATATATATGTTACCGTATCATGTCAGTTAATTGGCAAATGGCAACTGGGTTACCCTACGAGTCTATTATCTGTATGGCTGGCTAATTAGCAAGTGGCAATTGACATAACATTGTAAATAATTGGCAAATGACAATTGGCAAATGGCTACTAGGCATTTGGATCCTACAACTGACAAGTTTCAACCTGTAAGTGGCAATTGGCGAATGGCAGTTGGCAACTGACAACATGTCGCACCGACCTTCCATACCATCCTGAATTCCTCATCCAATGGAACCGGATATATGTGGGCAGATGAGGAGAAAGGTCCCTCCCTGCGGGATTTTTAGTACTGGGTTTGGCCACTAGAGGAGATACAGAGGCTATAAATGTGAGAAATAGGCCAAAAACTGGTCTTAGGTACTTTTTTACACAGAAAAAGATAATTTTCTCAAAAATGCTCTATTTTCACTCATTTCCTCTATATTTGGAAGGTAAATGGAACGTTTTGAATCCAAAACAAGGCCTAAATAAGGGTTGTCATAGAAATGTGTTGCCATGGCAACAAGAGAACATTCCAAATAGAAAAAGAAAATGACATTGGTCCATAGAACGATTCACAGGGATTTTAATACTGAAAACCGCACATAGATACCATTTCTACATATAATGTTATGGCCAAATGTATGGAAAGCATTGGTCATCTATCAATAGATTATTCAAATCATTATGCTAATTAGATGCAGGATTTAATCAAAACCATGAATGACAGAGCTTATTGGCTGTATTGATATGGTTATGTCATTCAATGTTCATTAAGCCATATCTCCAGGACCGGAAGGGCTATCTTCAAGTGATATACCTCATATTAAAGCTGATGACTTCAATTTTAAATGCTACATTTTACCTCGGAGGACCCTTTCTCCTCATCTGTCCACATATCATGCAATCAAGTAAAGTATCTGCTGGGAGAGTGGTGGAATGACATCACCACAGTGCGTTGGTCCTCTGACCAACACCGTGAACATTGGTCCACTGTTTCTTATTGGGAACTGCACTAGCGACTATGGACCATTCATCACTTTATTAGATAATTCTGAGGGAGAGCTAGGCGATGAACAGTGAAGTTTAAAAGATAAATAGGGTAGAGTGCAGAATCGGGGTCCTTGCCTTTCTACGTCATAGGGTTAGGGTAAGCGGTAAGGGTAGGTAAAGGGTTCGCTATAGATCCCCAAATGGGAGGGACCCAGATCCTGCACTAGTCCTGATAAATAAAATAAATGAATTACCTCACCTGTGGAGCAGTTGGCGGTGAGTGCTGGTGTGATTGACCTGGTAGGTCAAGCGGCACATCGGGCTGGGGTGATTGACTCGGGGCGTGGATCGCCTCGACCTGGGGTGCCTGGGGTGGTTGAAGTGGTTGACTCGGGGGGTGGATCGCCTCGGCCTGGGGTGGTTGGGGTGGGAACAGACTCGAGGGGTGATGTGACTGACTAGGTTGGGCCTCGGCCTCCTCCCCATGGCTGGACTCTTTATCCATATTTTACAGAGGTTAGAGATAGATTTCTGCTGCTGCTGCTGACCCTCCTGCTGCTGCTGCTTCTCTGACTCCACCAGTTCAAAGTGTCGGATAAGCACATGCGTCAAGTTTTTATGATAACTGACAGGTGGTGATTGGTCAATGACACCACAATTAACGAAGCCTGATTGGCTAAAGGTCACGCCTCTTCTTTTTGATTCCATATTTGGCAAAAACAATCTCGCATGCATCCGGTGACTCCTTTTAACAGGCTACCAGAGGTTTTATACCTAGTCAAACTAACGGTGGTCTGCTACAGTATAAAAAAGGTATTTGATGGGAATGGGGGAACTGCCGGGAACACTTGTTCTGGTACCTCTTTTTACACCCTTGGCATATAGTTACCAGCGAATATTCTATGTATCAGACAGTTGAAAAGAAAAACATTTAGGGGTTCAAAATCAGCTATGTAGGGTGTGGGTGGCGTGACATCCTTAGGCATGGGGAGAGACGCAAAAGGGGGATTCACCTAAGACGAAATTGATGTCAGCAGGATGTTTTTCGATCCTTGATACCGTAAAACCTTCTTTATAATGGTTTGCCCATGCTTCTCTCTATCACGTCACTGTATAATTCTAGTGTATATCTACCATGCCTTATAAATTTTAAAACCTTTAGGATATAAACATAACAAGGTTGTCACTTTAGATGAGAATGAAGAGCCGATGCCTCTTAAAATATAAAAAAGATTTGCCATGCAAAGGAGGTGCAGATCCCCCTGCAGTACATCATGGCCATAGGGGCCATAATGCAACACAGGAAGCCAGTATTACAAGGGAAAATGTGCGCCAATCGGAGACTAAAATCTAGTAATTCTATACCTAACATGTTAGTAATGTTTTCACTAACCTTTTAAGGCAAGCTGGCGAGAAAAGCGGTCTTTTTGTCTAAGGGGGTTAGTAGTTTTATCTAAGGGTTAGTAGATTTCTTCACACCAGGTAACAGTGTGGTTTGCATGAGGATTTTTGTAGGAAGTGTCTATCATGGAAAGGCCTACAAATGTGAAATTAATGGCACTTCTAATGACTATTGACTTGATAAAGCCTACACCATTAAACCTGGCATAAGACTTAACAGAATACAACCTATAGGTTTATTATGTTATTTATTGAGCAAGGAAGAAGAATAGAAACACCTTTTCTCTGGATTTTCTCATATTTCTCCATCTACGGCCCCATGAGTCAAACCCAGAACAACTAAGTTCAGGGGTTGCAAATGAAAATGATATGAGGCATTAAACCTGCTTCTCAAATGGAGAGGCTATGTTATGGGTGTCTTAATCGATCTGGAGTTTACACCTATCATTTAAATCAAAATAAAAGAATGGGTATTAATGGTATTGAAATAGTCCATGTAGTTAGAAAAAAATCTAAGGCAAGTTAGGAAGAATGTCCAACTTGCCTGATTTCTCCTAAGGGGTAGGCATAAACTCCCAAGAAAACTTCGGTGGTGTCTTAGAAATTCCAGCAAAATAGGACCTGTTAAAGGATAAATTCTGAACCTAGAAATTTTATCCCCGATTCATATAGGACTAGAGGGGTTTACGGTATAAAAAGGTTCGAAATATAACCTGTTGACCCCAATCTCATCTGGGATAAATTCCCATGTTCTATCTTTCCCACGTCCCGGAGATGTGACGCCACCCAAACGCTACATAGTTTGCCCGACCCGAAAAACATTTTCTTTCAACTGTCTGTGATGTAAAACATTCGCTGGTTGCTATACGTCAAGGGTGTGACTAGAGGTACCAGCGGAAGTGTTCCCCAGGGATTCGCTCCGATTCCGTCAAACACCTCTTTAGGGGATAACAGACCACATCTAGTTTGACCAAGTTTTAACCCCTGGTGGTTTGTGAAGAAGGAGTAATCCCCGGGTCCATATACTCTACACCACCATAGCTAACCTTTTATCCAAAACAGGGTTTAACTCTTCCTTTACCAGAGTATTTCAGATAAATCTCACTCGATGGTTATGATTGGTTTCTAACAAGAACATATCTGTTATTTCTAGTACAAAACACTGAAACAAAGTACAGAAATTTGTATTTCCAGTAAAACACAATTTTCATCTGTATTCATAAATAGTTACATAGTGGCATAGATACACAGTGGGTACACATTTACAACAGAAAAGTGGTAGTATACCCCACAGTCATAGGGTAAATACTTGAGTTATACCTCTCTACTTTGGGGTAAAACACCTTTCAGAATAGAGGTACTGTTCTATAATAGATGGGGTAAAATGCAATCATGGTGTATAGGGTGTCAGGATATAGTGGTATCACATGGGGTAGAACCAAGGGTGCAGTGTTGCATGCCGAATGACTCACTCAATACTGTTTAAAGCCTACTTAGGGTAAAACTCTCACGAGAGTATTTTGGTCATGGGGTAAAAACCTGTATAGAGCCTGTTGAGGTTCCCGAAACCGTAGGACTTTCTCCCCTCCTTTCACGGAAACGGTTGAGTTATGGTCACATCGTCCACGCATTTCATGTTTATTTACACCCATTATTACAAAATAACAGCATATATCTAGACCCTGCAGCAATTATATATGAATAAATGGTGGTTTCTTTTTTGATATCAATCAGTAATTCATGTACAGGAAGGAAATTATACTACCATGATCATTTAGAGAAGCCATACTCCTCAATCAATAACTAAGTTCTCACTTCTAAGCATAAGATGTTTCAGTCATACGGTATACATCATTATAAATGATGTTCGGAGTACGCCTTTTCCTCCTGTAGAACAAGTATCCAAGTACAGCTGGAACAATTAAGATTCCTATGATAACAAAAACACATATAATAGTTAAAATTACACCCACAGGCGTACTACCCTGTTCTGAAGGGTTGGTATCGGAGGTGTTAGGTCTCAGAGTAGAATGGTTATCATGTGTAAAAGTCTCAACAGTGGTGTCTGTATGCTCATCGGGCTGTGTAGTACTGACTGTAGATTCACCGCTAGTCACAGGGAGAATGGTGGGGGGTATGGTTGAAGATGTAAATATAGTCATGTCACAGCAATTCATAATCAAAGTAATATTAAGTTGAGTGCATTTACTTGAGAGTCATGCCCTCTCCCGTGAGCACTGAATGTTCATATTACCTGAAATGTGTAATTCACTGAGAGCAGTCCATACATCGAGATCTAGAGTATTCAAAGACCTGATTGATGTATTCTGAATAATGAGTAGACGGGCAACACGGGCTTCTGTTTGGAACAGAGGAAAAAATTCAATGTTAGGCCCATCACATAAGACTACCCTACCATTATCCGAGCATAGGCAGTTATCAGGGATTCCACATGTCTTCACGTTAACCTGGCTGTAACCACTGGTACATAAAATAAATAAAACCCTGAGACGTGTTAGCAGCTCCATTCTGGTCCAGTTACGAGCAATAAACAATACTATGGAATTTTAACCCTTTTATAGGGTACGCAGTATCTCTATTCATAAGATGGTTTATCTTTATTAGGGTATATAATAGGATAGGAGATTACTTATCATTTTTATTACCATATAGTTTAGAACTGACCTCTGTATGACCCTACCATATAGCTCAAGATTATTACATGTACCGTAATCTCCCGCATATAAGGCACATCTTATAGGCCAAACAAAATGCTGCTGGGTCTTATACGTGGGAGGTAAATTGCCTTGAGTTTGGGGTGCGCCTTATAGGGGGGTATCTTTTACTATAGAACAGTACTACATTAACAAAAATCTGCCCTCAGAGGTGCGCCTTATACGTTATAACAGACCTCCCTGAGTTGGGGGTGCG
This sequence comes from Acholoe squamosa, assembly GCA_949317995.1. Taxonomy (NCBI): domain Eukaryota; kingdom Metazoa; phylum Annelida; class Polychaeta; order Phyllodocida; family Polynoidae; genus Acholoe; species Acholoe squamosa. The sequence continues at coordinate 44,746,312 of OX439040.1, read as the reverse complement.
CCTTATAGGTGAGGTGCACCTTACATGCGAGAGATTACGGTATATATAATAAACATCATACTCAGACTGAACTCCTACAACCATAATCTAACATATCTTCAGATTTTTGGATGCGGGTGATTATATCGTCTAAAATGATCATGCTGTGAGAATCACTACCAAAACTCTGAATGAAATCCTTAGTTGGTAATCCTTTATGAAATGTTATATTTGCCACCTTTTCTTTAATTTCAACGTACATAGGCTGTTCCACAGTATAGCAGTATAAAATAGAGTTCGGCACATCGTCATCTGCATACATATCTTTAAGATTTAAAAGAAGGTTTCTAATGAAAGTAGTTTTCCCCGACCGTGAAGGTCCTGATATACACATAGCACAAGATCTTCTGAGTAGAAACTGATCAGCCTGAATAACTTCGTGATTATTTAGAGAAGCCATACTCCTCAATCAATAACTAAGTACTCACTTTAAGCATAAGATGTTTCAGTCATAAGGTATACATCATTATAAATGCTGTTCGGAGTACGTCTTTTCCTCCTGTAGAACAAGTATCCAAGTACAACCGGGCTAATTAAGATTCCTGTTATAACAAAGACACATCTGAACCCTACAACCATAACCAGTCAGGGCTAGGGCAGGGTCAAATATAATATATGTTCAAGGACGTAGCTATGTTAGATACTATCTATTATATGAAAGCATGTTATAGGTAGTGCTTATATATTGTTCTCACTAGATGCCTATATCTAAGCAGATTTATACCAGTGCTACATCTAAGGATATTACTGTATACATACGTATCTGCTGCGTACATCCAAGATGTCGTATACCTTAGTTATTCGTACATATCTTACGTCATTATACTGTAAAAACAGTTTATTGTAATAATTGTATTCAACGCCTAACTCAGGTACTGATGTTAATCCTTGACCGCTGCATATAATCTATCGAGTGTTTGGCTCACAGAGGTATCGCAATGCTGGTCCACAATGGTGCATACCATCGACATTCCGTACATGAATAAAATCATGTAAATGTATGAATTAATAAAATTTATGGTGCTCCCAAGTACTTGTATCTCCCCAGCCTGTGTCTTAAGAACTACTGTTGTCTGTGTGACTGGCGTCACTTTAACTTAGAGCGGATATCAGATGAGAACACTCAGTAATTAAACAGTCTGACATAGACTTGATTTAACCCTACACATAACGTATTTTTCTATGTGCTGTATACATAATGTTCACGACAGTCATCAGTTTTACCCCTTTTTATTTTCTTTCTACCCCGTATGATCATTGTAATGCATGTGGTTTTACCCCATATGCTTTAAAGCCGTGTTAAGTGCGTCACACAGTACATCAAAGTGTTCAAAGGTTTCACCCTGTAACCTACACTCCCTACTTCATAACTGGGTATTGTACAGTCTTTTATACCCCAACTACTATACAACAGTACCTTTTAAAGAATAGGGACTTTACCCCTTTTTTCATAAATGAAACATCGCTTTACCCCATTCATGATAGGGTATACACCATATCCCCAAAGGATAACAGGGTGCTCATGCACGTCTACAGTCATGACCTGAGGGTCAAGAGTTGATTTTTTAAGAATGTGTGTAAAAAACAATGCAAAACTGGTATATTTAGTATATATTCAAGGACGTAGCTACGTTAGATACTATCTATTATATGAAAGCATGTTATAGGTAGTGCTTATATATTGTTTTCACTAGATGCCTATATCTAAGCAGATTTATACCAGTCCTACATCTAAGGATATTACTGTATACATACGTATCTACTGTATAACTACACACATATCATATCATATCATATGATGAAGGTTGTTCAGTTACATTCATAGATATACATTTTCCAAATAATCTAGGGCCATTGATTGATTGATTTGTGTTTTACAGCACTTTAGCGGCACTAAGTGGCTATCCAGTGCTTCACAAGTTGATAATCTAAGAGAGGAATGTGTCAGTGCCCGCGCATATGTGTACCACACACATCCTGAGGGGAGAGGAAAGAGGAGATATAGACCCTTTTAAGTGGGCTAGGGAAGCCCGAATTTAGGGCCATGGCATGTGGTACAATGTGATTAACTTTTGTACTATAGGCCTTAGAGTGCGGACATACCCAGATTTGGGGGGTGTTGCAGTAAATGATTTGAATAAATTCTTTAATTAAATAGAGTGCACCCCCCTCAACTTACCATAAATTATCAGCCTAAATAGCACTCAAATCGATTAATATACACCCTAAGGATTCCTGACCAGTAGGTGTCCATACTCAACTCCTCTCACCCAGGTGTAGGGTCAAATGAGGACAATTTTCACGCTCTAAGTAGCGATTATCATTTTCCAACGTTAAAACCCCATAGGGCAGGCAGGGTCCGGGCAGGGTCAAATGAGGACAATTTTCACGCTCTAAGTAGCGATTATCGTTTTCCAGTGTTAAAACCCCATAGGGGCGCCAGAGACAAGTAACAAGAACTCTACTGAGGGACTTATTTTCTTGTGGGAACTCCATCTGTTATGACCTTGTTTCCTTATTTGCATCAAATTAAAGTCATTTTTGGCCAGAAAATAATTCCTAAGACTAAACCCACTAAATACCTAACCTTCTGAAATCTTTTCTAAGTCCAACTCAGACAATTTCCAGCACCTAATAAGAAAATAATTTCTAAGACTAAACCCACTGAATACCTAGCCTGCTGACATCTTTTCAAAGTCCAACTTAAACAATTTCCAGCACCTTACCTGCAGAAATCTTTTCTAACTCAAACTGGCACAATATGTCAGCACCTGACCAGAAATTAATTTCTAAAACTAAAACCAGTAAGTACCTAGCCTGCAGAAATGCTTTCTAAGTCAAACTCAGGCAATAATTTCCAGCAACTAACCAGAAAATAATTCCTAAGACTGAACCCACTGAATACCTAGTCTGCTAAAATCTTTTCTAAGTCCAACTTAGACAATTTCCAGCACCTAACCAGGAAATAATTTCTAAAACTAAGACCACTAACTTTTCCAAGTCCAACTCAAAAATGGACTTAGAAAATGTCTCCTCCTAAGTCCACTGAAGCCTTAGCCTGAAGAAACTCACCTCTATATCTTCAATCCCATGTTGAGACCACAGCAGGATCCAAACTCCTTGCCTCAATGTAAGAACCAAAGCAGAGATTCAAAACTCTTTGTCATATATATGGCACCACAACCACTAGCCATGCCTCTATGCAAATCTCAGCCAATCACAACAAAGATTTCTTTGAGCAGTTTAGGGTCATCCAACTGAATACCTAGCCTGCTGAAATCTTTTCTAAGTCCAACTCAAACAATTTCCAGCACCTAACCAGAAAATAATTCCTGAGACTGAACCCACTAAATACCTAGCCTGAAGAAATTTTTTCAAAGTCCAACGGGCACAATATGTCAGCACCTGACCAGAAAATAATTTCTGAAACTAAAACTAGTAAGTACCTAACCTGCAGAAATCCTTTCTAAGTCCAACTCAGACAATAATTTCCAGCACCTAACCAGAAAATAATTCCTGCTTACAGTGTGAAATGTCTAGAATGTCAACATGATTATTAATCTTTGCTATTTACTCAAAGGGTGGAATGTCTAGAATGACTACCTAGTCATTAATCTTTGTTGTTTACTTGCAGTGTGGAATGTCTGGAATGTCTACACGATCATTAATCATTGCTATTTACTCACAGTGTGGAATGTTTACCTGATCATTAATCTTTGCTGTTTACTTACAATGTGGAATGCCTGGAATGTTTCCGCAGTAGAAACTAGTATTAAATGACTGAAAACTTTTCTAAGACCACTAGTTTGAGACGAACAGAGAATTTCTAAAAGTGAAATCACTTACAGTCAAGTCACAATAATCCAGTATCAATTCCTATGAGATCCTAATTTATAATACTGTATCTGTCCTTGATAATCCAGTCCAACTCAAACAATAATTTCCAGCACCTAACCAAAAAAAAATGATTTTAAGACTGAATCCACTGAATACCTAATCTGCTGAAATCTTTTCTAAGTCCAACTCAGACAATTTCCAACACCTAACCAGAAAATAATTCCTAAGACTGAACCCACTGAATACCTAGCCTGCTGACATCTTTTCAAAGTCCAACTCAGACAATTTCCAGCACCTACCCAGGTGGCAAAGGTGGTGTGGCCCTACTGTGGCCCACACTTTATTTGGTGTGGCTTCCAATGTGGGCCACAATGGGCTAACCGATGGGCTGCTGCCAGTTTCTGTCCTCAGTGAGGTGTGTGGGACACACTGGGCTAACCAATATGGGCACAGATCAGTCTCAGAGTGGGTTTGGGTTCAACATGGGTTTTTGGTGTGGCTGAAAGTGGGCTGCCCACTTTGATCACATGGTGCCATCTGGTCAAAATTTATTATTTTAGGGTCAACATGGGTTTTTGGTGTGGCTGAAAGTGGGCTGGTCACTTTGATCAGGTGGTGCCATCTGGGATAGATATTATAGAAAATCTTTTTTTTCCTCATTTTCCAAAGTTTTGAACCCTGAAAATGCTCTGCTAGCCTCCAGGTGCTAGCCCCTCCCCTTGGCCTCCATAGTTGGAGGGAGACTAAACATACTGTATTACTCTCCCCCATCATCATAATACAGTAGAACCATCAATTCAAACTTAGTTGGCCAAGGCATGTCAACCAGACCTAGTCCAGTAACATTCTAGCCTTCAAGTTCTTAGTGCCTCCCAATGGGTAGCATACTTCAATATAAAATGATTACCACATGAATGGTGTAGTCACATTACTAACTGCTGACATCACCTTACTTTGCACATTTCAAATGTATTTTGCCAGTAGATCCAAACTCTGAGAAAATTTGTGTACTGTTATGATTTATATGATTTCTGTTATATCATACTAAAGAAAATCAATACTGACATGGGGAGAAAGCTGTACATCAGACATAGTGGGGTCATCTAGTGTCAAAGTTCAGAACTCCCAGCTCAGTATGCCTTGTGCAAACCCATCCTCAGCCCTGTCTGGGGAATTATCTTTGGAACTGATCTATGCCTGATTCAGGGTGCCCACCTTGAAACCAATCTGTGCCCAAAGTGTTTGCCCGTTTTGAAGCTGCTCTGTGCCCAAATCAGTTAGCCTTATGTGGCCCACACAACTTGCTGAGGACAAAAACTGTCGGGAGACCAACAGTCTTAGTTCAGTTTGCCCTATTAGGGCAACCCAATGTGGCCCTGACTGGAAACCCACCATTTGCCCAACCTAAAACCATGAATAGTATTCTGCCCACTTTGAACCAGCGTATCTGAGCTAAAACTGAATTGGCCCTACGCGGGCTTGCTACATGGGTAACCAGAAAATAATTTCTAAGACTGAACCCACTGAATACCTAATGTACTGAAATCTTTTCAAGTTCAACTCAGACAATTTCCAGCACCTAACCAAAAAAAAATAATTCCTGCTTACAGTGTGGAATGTTTAGAATGTCAACATGATCATTAATCTTTGCTATTTACTCACAGGGTGGTATGTCTAGAGTGTCTACCTAGTCATTAATCTTTGTTCTTTACTTGCAGTGTGGAATGTCTGGAATGTCTACACGATCATTAGTCATTGCTATTTATTCACAGTGTGGAATGCCTGGAATGTCTACCTGATCATTAATCTTTGCTGTTTACTTACAATGTGGAATGTTGGGAATGTTTACACAGTGGAAACTAGTTTTGAATAACTGAAAACTTTTCTAAGACCACAGGTTTGAGACAAAGAGAGAATTTCTAAAAGTGAAATTACTTACAGTCAAGTCACAATAATCCAGTATTAATTCCTATGAGATCAAATTTATAATACTGTATCTGTCCTTGATAATCCAGTCCAACTCAAACAATAATTTCCAGCACCTAACCAAAAAATGATTTAAAGACTGAACCCACTGAATACCTAGTCTGCTGAAATCTTTTCTAAGTCTAACTTGCACAATTTCCAGCACCTAACCAGAAAAGGACTTAGGTAATTTTTAGGAATAAAACCACAGGTTTGGGGAGGTAGGAGAGAGGGATCAAACCTGAGTGACTTGAGAGGATGGTTAGGGGAGGTAAAGGCCGGTAGCAGACTGGTCAAGGGAGAATCGCTGGGAGAGGTAGGAGCTAGCATTAAGCAGCTGAACTGCTTTTCGAAGACCACTGGTTGAGACAAACAGGAAATCACTTACAGTCAAGTCACCATAATCCAGTGTGTAACATTCCAGTAATTCACCTTCCAGCATTAATTCCTATAGGATCAAATTCATAGTACTGTATCTGTCCTTGATAATCCAGTCCAACTCAAACAATTTCTAAGACTGGACTGAACCCATTAAATACCTAATCTGCTGAAATCTTTTCTAAGTCCAACTCAGACAATTTCCAGCACCTAACCAGAAAATAATTTCTAAGACTGAACCCACTTGATACCTAGCCTGCTGAAAACTTTTCTATGTCTAACTCAAAAATGGACTTAGAAAATTTCTCCTAGTGCATTTAGGAGAAGTTTTTTAAGTCCAATCAAAAGATGGACTTGGAACATTTTAAAGACTAACCTTAAGGCACAGTCTCAGCAGTGCACCATGTCCCAATGTAAGATGGTCAGTGATGCTAGCTGTGACTACAGCAGGCCTGCAAACTCCTCGTCTTATATAGGAAGCCCAAAGCCATAAGCTCCGCCCCCTTGGGAATCTCAACCAATCAGCACTCAGATTACAAGGTGATGCTGTTCTGACGGAAAGTTCCAGAAAGTAAACAGTGAAGACTGAGAAAATGAAATCTATGGAATCTTCCTTCTGGAATTTTCCATTTAACCCCAGCCCTGTCTACTCTAAGTACCACCCCCCTGTTATAAGCAGCTGAAAACTTTTCTAAGACCACTGGTTGAGACAAACAGGAAATCACTTACAATCAAGTCACCATAATCCAGTGTGTAACAATCCAGTAATTCACCTTCCAGCATTAATTCCTATAGGATCAAATTCATAGTACTGTATCTGTCCTTGATAATCCAGTCCAACTCAAACAATTTCTAAGACTGGACTGAACCCATTAAATACCTAATCTGCTGAAATCTTTTCTAAGTCCAACTCAGACAATTTCCAGCACCTAACCAGAAAATAATTTCTAAGACTGAACCCACTTGATACCTAGCCTGCTGAAAACTTTTCTATGTCCAACTCAAAAATGGACTTAGAAAATTTCTCCTAGTGCATCTAGGAGAAGTTTTCTAAGTCCAATCAAAAGATGGACTTGGAACATTTTAAAGACTAACCTTAAGGCACAGTCTCAGCAGTGCACCATGTCCCAATGTAAGATGGTCAGTGATGCTAGCTGTGACTACAGCAGGCCTGCAAACTCCTCGTCTTATATAGGAAGCCCAAAGCCATAAGCTCCGCCCCCTTGGGAATCTCAACCAATCAGCACTCAGATTACAAGGTGATGCTGTTCTGACGGAAAGTTCCAGAAAGTAAACAGTGAAGACTGAGAAAATGAGGCATTTCACTGATTTTCTTGTGGGAACTCCATCTGTTATGGCCTTATTTGATTGTTTGCATCGAATTAAAGTCATATTTGACTCGACAGCGCCGGAATTTCGCCGAAACGATCGTTTTCGCCGTGCGTGCGTACCTAAAGCATACCACAGAAGGTGGTACTTAGAGTAGACAGGGCTGGGGTTAAAGGAAATGAACCATAGCTGGTAGCCGGCGACTGGAATGGAAGGATCCAGAAAGTAAACATGCAGTGAAGACTGAGAAAATGAGCTATTTCACTGATTTTCTTGTGGGAACTCCATCTGTTATGGCCTTATTTCATTGTTTGCATCGAATTAAAGTCATATTTAACTCGACAGCGCCGGAATTTCCCCGAAATGATCGTTTCAGCCGTGCGTGCTTACCTAAAGCATACCACAGAAGGTGGTACTTAGAGTAGACAGGGCTGGGGTTAAAGGAAATGAACCATAGCTGGTAGCCGGCGACTGGAATGGAAGGTTCCAGAAAGTAAACATGCAGTGAAGACTGAGAAAATGAGCTATTTCACTGATTTTCTTGTGGGAACTCCATCTGTTATGGTCTTATTTGATTGTTTGCATCGAATTAAAGTCATATTTAACTCGACAGCGCCGGAATTTCCCCGAAATGATCGTTTCAGCCGTGCATGCTTACCTAAAGCATACCACAGAAGGTGGTACTTAGAGTAGACAGGGCTGGGGTTAAAGGAAATGAACCATAGCTGGTAGCCGGCGAGTGGAATGGAAGGTTCCAGAAAGTAAACATGCAGTGAAGAGTGAGAAAATGAGCTATTTTACTGATTTTCTTATGGGAACTTCATCTCTTATGGCCTTATTTGCTTGTTTGCATCAAATTAAAGTCATTTTTGATTCAATAGTAGCGGAATTTCGCCGAAACGATCGTTTTCACCGTGCGCGCATACCTAGAGAAAATAACAGGGGGTGGTACTTAGAGTAAACAGGGCTGGGTTAAATGGAAAATTCCAGTAGGGGCATTTTCGCGTGCCCCGATCCGGTTAACCCGGTCGACCGGCTGTACCCATCGGGCATACACCACAGCTACACCCTGGATGTATCAGATCAAGTCACCCGGTCGACCGGGTTGGGTCGCGCGAAAGTGGCCAAAGGAAGATTCCATCAGATTCCATAGATTTCATTTTCTCAGTCTTCACTGTTTACTTTCTGGAACTTTCCGTCAGAACAGCATCACCTTGTAATCTGAGTGCTGATTGGTTGAGATTCCCAAGGGGGCGGAGCTTATGGCTTTGGGCTTCCTATATAAGACGAGGAGTTTGCAGGCCTGCTGTAGTCACAGCTAGCATCACTGACCATCTTACATTGGGACATGGTGCACTGCTGAGACTGTGCCTTAAGGTTAGTCTTTAAAATGTTCCAAGTCCATCTTTTGATTGGACTTAGAAAACTTCTCCTAGATGCACTAGGAGAAATTTTCTAAGTCCATTTTTGAGTTGGACATAGAAAAGTTTTCAGCAGGCTAGGTATCAAGTGGGTTCAGTCTTAGAAATTATTTTCTGGTTAGGTGCTGGAAATTGTCTGAGTTGGACTTAGAAAAGATTTCAGCAGATTAGGTATTTAATGGGTTCAGTCCAGTCTTAGAAATTGTTTGAGTTGGACTGGATTATCAAGGACAGATACAGTACTATGAATTTGATCCTATAGGAATTAATGCTGGAAGGTGAATTACTGGATTGTTACACACTGGATTATGGTGACTTGATTGTAAGTGATTTCCTGTTTGTCTCAACCAGTGGTCTTAGAAAAGTTTTCAGCTGCTTATAACAGGGGGGTGGTACTTAGAGTAGACAGGGCTGGGGTTAAATGGAAAATTCCAGAAGGAAGATTCCATAGATTTCATTTTCTCAGTCTTCACTGTTTACTTTCTGGAACTTTCCGTCAGAACAGCATCACCTTGTAATCTGAGTGCTGATTGGTTGAGATTCCCAAGGGGGCGGAGCTTATGGCTTTGGGCTTCCTATATAAGACGAGGAGTTTGCAGGCCTGCTGTAGTCACAGCTAGCATCACTGACCATCTTACATTGGGACATGGTGCACTGCTGAGACTGTGCCTTAAGGTTAGTCTTTAAAATGTTCCAAGTCCATCTTTTGATTGGACTTAAAAAACTTCTCCTAAATGCACTAGGAGAAATTTTCTAAGTCCATTTTTGAGTTGGACATAGAAAAGTTTTCAGCAGGCTAGGTATCAAGTGGGTTCAGTCTTAGAAATTATTTTCTGGTTAGGTGCTGGAAATTGTCTGAGTTGGACTTAGAAAAGATTTCAGCAGATTAGGTATTTAATGGGTTCAGTCCAGTCTTAGAAATTGTTTGAGTTGGACTGGATTATCAAGGACAGATACAGTACTATGAATTTGATCCTATAGGAATTAATGCTGGAAGGTGAATTACTGGAATGTTACACACTGGATTATGGTGACTTGACTGTAAGTGATTTCCTGTTTGTCTCAACCAGTGGTCTTCGAAAAGCAGTTCAGCTGCTTAATGCTAGCTCCTACCTCTCCCAGCGATTCTCCCTTGACCAGTCTGCTACCGGCCTTTACCTCCCCTAACCATCCTCTCAAGTCACTCAGGTTTGATCCCTCTCTCCTACCTCCCCAAACCTGTGGTTTTATTCCTAAAAATTACCTAAGTCCTTTTCTGGTTAGGTGCTGGAAATTGTGCAAGTTAGACTTAGAAAAGATTTCAGCAGACTAGGTATTCAGTGGGTTCAGTCTTTAAATCATTTTTTGGTTAGGTGCTGGAAATTATTGTTTGAGTTGGACTGGATTATCAAGGACAGATACAGTATTATAAATTTGATCTCATAGGAATTAATACTGGATTATTGTGACTTGACTGTAAGTAATTTCACTTTTAGAAATTCTCTCTTTGTCTCAAACCTGTGGTCTTAGAAAAGTTTTCAGTTATTCAAAACTAGTTTCCACTGTGTAAACATTCCCAACATTCCACATTGTAAGTAAACAGCAAAGATTAATGATCAGGTAGACATTCCAGGCATTCCACACTGTGAATAAATAGCAATGACTAATGATCGTGTAGACATTCCAGACATTCCACACTGCAAGTAAAGAACAAAGATTAATGACTAGGTAGACATTCTAGACATACCACCCTGTGAGTAAATAGCAAAGATTAATGATCATGTTGACATTCTAAACATTCCACACTGTAAGCAGGAATTATTATTTTTTGGTTAGGTGCTGGAAATTGTCTGAGTTGAACTTGAAAAGATTTCAGTACATTAGGTATTCAGTGGGTTCAGTCTTAGAAATTATTTTCTGGTTACCCATGTAGCAAGCCCGCGTAGGGCCAATTCAGTTTTAGCTCAGATACGCTGGTTCAAAGTGGGCAGAATACTATTCATGGTTTTAGGTTGGGCAAATGGTGGGTTTCCAGTCAGGGCCACATTGGGTTGCCCTAATAGGGCAAACTGAACTAAGACTGTTGGTCTCCCGACAGTTTTTGTCCTCAGCAAGTTGTGTGGGCCACATAAGGCTAACTGATTTGGGCACAGAGCAGCTTCAAAACGGGCAAACACTTTGGGCACAGATTGGTTTCAAGGTGGGCACCCTGAATCAGGCATAGATCAGTTCCAAAGATAATTCCCCAGACAGGGCTGAGGATGGGTTTGCACAAGGCATACTGAGCTGGGAGTTCTGAACTTTGACACTAGATGACCCCACTATGTCTGATGTACAGCTTTCTCCCCATGTCAGTATTGATTTTCTTTAGTATGATATAACAGAAATCATATAAATCATAACAGTACACAAATTTTCTCAGAGTTTGGATCTACTGGCAAAATACATTTGAAATGTGCAAAGTAAGGTGATGTCAGCAGTTAGTAATGTGACTACACCATTCATGTGGTAATCATTTTATATTGAAGTATGCTACCCATTGGGAGGCACTAAGAACTTGAAGGCTAGCATGTTACTGGACTAGGTCTGGTTGACATGCCTTGGCCAACTAAGTTTGAATTGATGGTTCTACTGTATTATGATGATGGGGGAGAGTAATACAGTATGTTTAGTCTCCCTCCAACTATGGAGGCCAAGGGGAGGGGCTAGCACCTGGAGGCTAGCAGAGCATTTTCAGGGTTCAAAACTTTGGAAAATGAGGAAAAAATAGATTTTCTATAATATCTATCCCAGATGGCACCACCTGATCAAAGTGACCAGCCCACTTTCAGCCACACCAAAAACCCATGTTGACCTTAAAATAATAAATTTTGACCAGATGGCACCATGTGATCAAAGTGGGCAGCCCACTTTCAGCCACACCAAAAACCCATGTTGAACCCAAACCCACTCTAAGACTGATCTGTGCCCATATTGGTTAGCCCAGTGTGTCCCACACACCTCACTGAGGACAGAAACTGGCAGCAGCCCATCGGTTAGCCCATTGTGGCCCACATTGGAAGCCACACCAAATAAAGTGTGGGCCACAGTAGGGCCACACCACCTTTGCCACCTGGGTAGGTGCTGGAAATTGTCTGAGTTGGACTTTGAAAAGATGTCAGCAGGCTAGGTATTCAGTGGGTTCAGTCTTAGGAATTATTTTCTGGTTAGGTGTTGGAAATTGTCTGAGTTGGACTTAGAAAAGATTTCAGCAGATTAGGTATTCAGTGGATTCAGTCTTAAAATCATTTTTTTTGGTTAGGTGCTGGAAATTATTGTTTGAGTTGGACTGGATTATCAAGGACAGATACAGTATTATAAATTAGGATCTCATAGGAATTGATACTGGATTATTGTGACTTGACTGTAAGTGATTTCACTTTTAGAAATTCTCTGTTCGTCTCAAACTAGTGGTCTTAAAAAAGTTTTCAGTTATTCAAAACTAGTTTCCACTGTGTAAACATTCCCAACATTCCACATTGTAAGTAAACAGCAAAGATTAATGATCAGGTAAACATTCCACACTGTGAGTAAATAGCAATGATTAATGATCGTGTAGACATTCCAGACATTCCACACTGCAAGTAAACAACAAAGATTAATGACTAGGTAGTCATTCTAGACATTCCACCCTTTGAGTAAATAGCAAAGATTAATGATCATGTTGACATTCTAGACATTTCACACTGTAAGCAGGAATTATTTTCTGGTTAGGTGCTGGAAATTATTGTCTGAGTTGGACTTAGAAAGGATTTCTGCAGGTTAGGTACTTACTAGTTTTAGTTTCAAAAATTATTTTCTGGTCAGGTGCTGACATATTGTGCCCGTTGGACTTAAAAAAAATTTCTTCAGGCTAGGTATTTAGTGGGTTCAGTCTCAGGAATTATTTTCTGGTTAGGTGCTGGAAATTGTTTGAGTTGGACTTAGAAAAGATTTCAGCAGGCTAGGTATTCAGTTGGATGACCCTAAACTGCTCAAAGAAATCTTTGTTGTGATTGGCTGAGACTTGCATAGAGGCGTGGCTAGTGGTTGTGGTTCCATATATATATAACAAAGAGTTTTGAATCTCTGCTTTGGTTCTTACATTGAGGCAAGGAGTTTGAATCCTGCTGTGGTGTCAACATGGGATTGAAGATATAGAGGTGAGTTTCTTCAGGCTAAGGCTTCAGTGGACTTAGGAGGAAACATTTTCTAAGTCCATTTTTGAGTTGGACTTGTAAAGGTTAGTGGTCTTAGTTTTAGAAATTATTTTCTGGTTAGGTGCTGGAAATTGTATAAGTTGGACTTAGAAAAGATTTTAGCAGACTAGGTATTCAGTGGGTTCAGTCTTAGGAATTATTTTCTGGTTAGTTGCTGGAAATTATTGCCTGAGTTGGACTTAGAAAGCATTTCTGCAGGCTAGGTACTTACTGGTTTTAGTTTCAGAAATTATTTTCTGGTCAGGTGCTGACATATTGTGCCAGTTTGAGTTAGAAAAGATTTCTGCAGGTAAGGTGCTGGAAATTTAAGTTGGACTTTGAAAAGATGTCAGCAGGCTAGGTATTCAATGGGTTTAGTCTTAGAAATTATTTTCTTATTAGGTGCTGGAAATTGTCTGAGTTGGACTTAGAAAAGATTTCAGAAGGTTAGGTATTTAGTGGGTTTAGTCTTAGGAATTATTTTCTGGCCAAAAATGACTTTAATTCGATGCAAATAAGGAAACAAGGTCATAACAGATGGAGTTCCCACAAGAAAATAAAGTCCCTTATTTTCTCAGTCTTCACTGTTTACTTTCTAGAACTTTCCCATAAGAACCGCTTCACCTTATTATCTTCCGCCAATTTTCCACTGTTTTCACGATTGAATTATAGGTATTTGAGACAATTGAAACACTCTTGCTTGTTATTTTCTCTGCCAATTAATCATAGGTTTAACAATTTTCTCTGTTATATAGCCCAAATCTGTTGAAAGAACTGTTTTCAGAGAGGACTATTTAGCTCACTGGTTTGATTTTAACATGAAGCTGAGTGCTGATTGGTTGAGATTCGCAAGGGGGAGTTTGCAGGCCTGCTTGCATCACTGAGCGTCTTACATTGGGACATGGTGCACTGCTGAGACTGTGTCTTTAGGTTAGCATTTTAAATGTTCTAAGTCCATGTCAACATTTAACTCATCATATAAGCTTTTTCTTCAATATATCCAATAAAATAATCTTTTCATATAAGCCTTTTCACTTTAAAAAAAAATTAAGTCCAAACAATAAATATACAATGTATTATTTTATTTAGTAAAATAACTTTCATTTAACCGAAAAACAATGTCACACACCACAAACGTAATTATCAATACATCTATATACTGTAATCCAATCATCGACTCACTTGTACAATAGGACAGCATATAGGTGTTGTAAAACTAATAGGGCTTTACTTCTCTTTTAATACAAATTTTTGAAGACCTGGTCACATTTAATCCAAAAATAATCTCATAAGATCAACATTATACTTCTCCAAACCAACATATTATCCAAAAATAATCCCATGAGGTCAACATTATACTTCATTAAGCGCTAACAGACAGTCTCACTACATCGTGAAATATAATTCATCAATAAAATGCTACTCGTCAGCACCTTAATAGTAAATCGTGCTTACTACACCATATGCAATACTCTACTAAATCAACAGGTGGCAGCACTATTCACAAATTACACAAAGCCACGTATCAGAACTCCTCTATCATATATAAATATAACGTTATGTAAAGGAACATTGATACAATACAAATCTCTTACACAATAAACTATAACCTATACCAATAAATACATTAGGTAACATTTATTTACTATGTAACATCTCTCAAAACATGTATCAATGTAGCACACCATAATCATAACAGTCATACACAATCATAAAGAAATAGATTCATGCATGTGTCACACTAACATAACTTAAGTCTAGACTAATACTAGCTTAAGTTTGTCTCTCCAATTCTTTCTTGACAAAAATTTTTGAAGGTTTGGTGAAATCCAAACCGACATTCTAAACAAAAAACAATCCCATACTGTTCTTCTACTATACGGCACATGGCTATTGTATTATTGACCAATGGGAAGCATCCCTGGCATTTACTGCGGAGACGGGGGCTGAAGGTGTTAGTCATAGTGCAGTCGGGGTCTAATGGCGGCCTCCATAGCCTAATGTGCTAATGCCCTATATTATAGCATCTCTATAACTGGTAGATGCGATCAATATAGTAATAGCTTCATTGAAACATAATGTAAACCATTTCATACAAATGAGTCTATATATAAGTCAATGTCGTATGTCATATACTGCTGAAACGGTAGGTGGCAGCACTATACGCAATTCATACAAAGCAGCGTATTAAACTCTGCTGTCCTATATATATATAACATTATAACAAGGAACATAATAATACAATACAAATCTTAACACTCTAAACCAATAACCCAATTCAATAAATAGACCAGGTAACATTTATTTACAACTTTTCATCTCTCTAAAACATGTATCAATGTAGCACACCATAATTATAACAGTAAAACACAGATATAGAAAAATAAATTCATACATTTATCATACTAATATAACTTAAGTCTAGACTAACACTAGCTTAAGTTTTCCCGAAGTCTTTCTTATTAGGGAATTTTTGAAGGTTTGGTGAAATCCAAACCAACATTCTAATCAAAAATAATCCTCTACTATTCATCTCCATTATTAGCAAGTGCGGCTTATAGTCAAAACTGCTATTATCCAAAATAATAGGTATTTTTTGGATATTCAAAAAATATAGGTCTTCTTTGGATATTTTTTTTGGAAATATCCAAAGAAGACCTATATATATATACTACTCATGCACAAAGAAAAACTATTCGTCCAGACTGTATCGTAGTAAGTCTCCAAGGTAACATGTCAGGTGCACTCAGAGCGCTCCATTTTGTGTGGGGGACAATTTTGTCTCCCTCAGTGTTGCTCGCACTGTTCAACATCTAAATTCTCCAAATACATAACACTCTTCATACTGTCATACCATCTAATGGGATGGCTGATGATACTGTATTTATAAATAAGAGATTGGTGCAGTATAAGGCCCGTAATATGCCTTTGAAATATGTGCAGGGCTCCAGTATAGCATCTTTATTATGGTATGTGACAGGGATCGCAGAGCGCAGAGCACCAGTTTGTCCCCGGCATCCGGTGTGCCGATTTCGGACCGTTGCGCGACCATTGCCATTAAAGTTGCGAAAATGAAAATAAAACTTGCAAAAATGAAAATAAAACTTGCGAAAACGAAAATTTAACTT
Organism: Acholoe squamosa; assembly: GCA_949317995.1. NCBI lineage: Eukaryota > Metazoa > Annelida > Polychaeta > Phyllodocida > Polynoidae > Acholoe > Acholoe squamosa. Next base: position 44,730,019 of record OX439040.1, on the reverse strand, counting down.
GCGAAAACGAACTTCAGATAAAAATATGTAGAAAACGGATGTCCTCTCCAGGGCTCCGTAATACCTACTACGGCCTAATGCGGGTGGCACTTCGTGTGTGGGTCGTGGGGGAAAGGGGACAAATGCACGGGGGCCAGTCTTCTGGGGTCTTCTTAGGGGCCAAAATGTAGGTGGGGGGGGGGTGCATCCAATGCCGAATTGGTACTGCTGACGCGTATGAGCTAGGCTGATAGTGATAATGTTTGGCTATGACTAGGCGGTGGGTGCCTGTCTAAACAGTGAATGGAGGGAATGATTTTCTTTGGTCTAAAATCTATCTTGTCTGGGTCCTATTAGTCTTGAATCATGCCCTCAGGGCAAGAATTGTTTTAGCACCCACAAAAACTTTTTTCATATCATATGCAGGGCTCAGTAGAAATGGGCCATTTGCTTGATACGGGAGAGTAACTCATTTTGGAATAATCATTGATATGTTTCTTTTCTTGTCCGTCGGAAGGTTTTCTTCACTCACTTATATTTTTCATATTATACGTCGTAGGGTAGGGTGGGGTAAGACGCCCTTAATTTATAAATGTGTCATTTATAAGAAATTCATGGCTGCTTCTAGAATACTTTTTTCATCAATCAAAGGATGGAATGATATTTTCTTCATTCGCAAAAGCTTTTCAGCTCTGCCCCATAGATTGTTACAGTAAATCATGTATGAAAAAAAGTGGATGCTGGGGTAAAAGGCCCACAGCTGGGGTAAAAGGCCCACAACCTTTGGGATAAATGGCCCACATGTGCAATAAAGAGGATCATAATTGGAATAAAAGCTCCATTTAGATTCTTGTCATTAAAAAAGAAGCCAAAGTTAATATTTATGAACTACTGCTGAGATTTGGACATTCTAAATCACCTAAAGTAGCATTTTCGATAATTCATATCAAAGTCCAAGGGGTGATAGGGTAGGATAAGCTAAAATACCCTAATAGCACGTAACTGAGCTAGTTCTAAGAGAATAATCCCTAATTAATGCATATTTTTCACACCAATCAAGAGATGGAACAATGTATCATACTTGTGAAATAGGTTGTCAGCCTAGCCTTATGGAATATTCCAATAGTATGCTTGACAAAAAGTGGGGCATTTTGCCCCATAGGTTGAAAGGCTGGGGTAAAAGGCCCAAAGCGATGGGGCAAAAGGCCCATGGATCTGATGATAAGATAAGGTTCATCTCAAAAGCCCATGTAGGTATTGGAACAAAGTGTAAGGTAAAAAAAAAGTATCTTTATGACCTACCCTTCACCCCTTTATCTAATAATACCTCACCTAATACTTTTAACCCATTTAACTTGCTACCCAAAATCCATGCATATTTCAGGACCCTTTTATTTCTAATTATCTCAAATTGAGCATGATGATCTTAACAGTTATAAAATTTTGAATGTCTGATAAGTTAACTTTTTCTCATCCAATCATAATGAAAACCTACAAAAGAGATCTCCTTGAAGTTATCCTTACTTCCAAGTGATAAATGGCTGCATACAACTAGTACCTTGGTTATGAGGGCTAAAGGGCCTTTTACCCCAAAGGGCCTCTTATCCCCTTCTACCCTATTGCAAATTACATTGCAAACTCCTTGAATTTGAAGTCGTATAGCCTGAAGTCGATGGTGACTGTGGGCTTAGAAGGGGTACGGAAAGCCGGTGTGACACGCCAGTTTGAAGAATTTGCCATTTCCTATTTTTTGCCCTTTCAGAAAAATTTGCCTTTTTCAAAAAATATTTGCCCTTTTGATAAAATATGCTCTTCTGAGAAATTTGCCTCTTTGAGAGAATTTGCCAGTTCACCAAAGTTTGCCATTTTGTATAGAATTTTCCCCACTGAAATATTTGCTTCTCCATGATAATTTGCCTTTTCAATAAAATTTGCCCTTTTGACAAAATTTGCTCTTCTGATAGACCAATATATGCCAGTTGCCTATAATTTGCTCATCTAAAATATTTGCCCTTTCGAGCTTATATGCCCCATCTATCATAATTTGCCTGTTCAATAAAATTTGCCCTTTTGATCAAATTAAAATTTGCTCTTCTGAGATAGATTTGCCTCTTTGAGAGAATGCAGGCTTTTTCACTAAAAATGGATGAAATTATTCTGACCCAGCTCAGAGGTGTTGAAAAATTTTTGACCTCCCCGGTTATTTGCGCACCCCCACTGCACCGGAGGAAGAGAATTTCCGCGCTCCTCTTTGATCATAGTAGGTTTTGGTAAATTTTGTACACCCCCACTAAGGAGGGGTCAAAATCTTTTACGCTCCCCCTCAGAACACAGTTTATAGGGGAGGATCTTTTTAACAACGGGAGTTGGAAGGGAAGGGTCAGAATTTTTTCGATCCCTTGACCGGGGGACGAAATATTTTCGTTCCCTCTGAGGGGGCGGGTAGAAATGATTTTACCTGTTTTAAGTGAAAAAGCCAGCATGTTACTATAGGTAAAGGGCATGTTCGCACGCAAAGTTCGTCTCTTATGGGGGGGTAAAACCTTAACCCCCTCGAGAAAGGGGGGATCAAATCTTTTTTGCGTGTGTCAGTGTGCAAACCCACCAACCGACCTCCCTGCTGTTAAAAAAACGATCACTCCTTAATATCCATGGAAAATGGGGTGGGCCAGACCCCGGGGGCCAGGCATAAGAGCTAGATTAGGGAGTGATCATTTTTTAACAACAGGGGGGGGGGGCTGGTGGGTTTGAGGGGGGGTCAGAATTTTTTCAACCCCTTGACTGGGGGGGTCAGAATTTTTTCAACACCTCTGATAGGGGGGGGTCAAAATAATTTCACCTGTTTTCAGTGGAAAACCCCGCGCGTTACTATAGGCTAAAAGGGGACGTTCGCGCACGATTTTTGTCCCTTATGGGGGGGGTTGAAAAAATTTTACCCCCTCGGGAGGGGGGGGTCGAAATTTTTTTCGCGCGTCCACGCGCAAACCCACCAGCCCCCCCCCCTGTTGTTAAAAAATGATCACTCCCTTACGTACCAAACAATAAACCTGTTATAACCTGTGAGGACTGAAAACAAGCAAATAATCTGAGAAGAGGCAAATTTTTCACAGGAAGAGGCAAATTCCTTAGAAAGGGCAAATTCTGTCAAAAAGGCAAATTTCACAAAGGGGCAAACTCTTGAAACTGGCGTGTCGCACCGGCTTTCCGTAATACGGCGTGCTGCCTATTCTCCTCTATGTAGTTTGTGTCGTCGTCATGGCGACCCCCGCCAGACCGAGGCTTGCCGTCAGCCCTGCGAGCCTGGGCCCAACATTGACAACCCGAGCGTTCCTCTGGCCAGGCAGAGACGCAGTAGCCTCTGTTCTTTTTATATGCACGAATTTTGAAAGGGACATCTCCCCCACTTCCTGGATTTCCTTGCACTAGTTATCCTGTTTAAAGGTATGTAGACAAGACATGGGCAACTCAATGGTGGGGTGTAGAAACAAGGAGGATCTACCAGGCAAAGCTTACTGCATTGCATTGATTCAATGATTGGCCTGCAATGCTTAATACTGCTGTCAACTGCTGTTTGGCTGGGTTCAGATGTTTGTTGTTATATGCAGTCGAAACATGATCCTAGACACAAGCACGACAGCCTGCACATGGAGGCATACGTGTTTTTGCCAATTGAAATAACCATGTAGCATTTAGCAGGGCTGGGCATATCTGAAATCCTGGAGCCAATGATGAAGTGGCTGGAGCCGAGGACCAGGTCATAGCAGTGGAAATACTGTAAAATCTGTGTTTGTAAAACTTCAGAATTTATTGTACAATCAGCTCCAGATTTATTCAATTTTACCTGGACTTTTAATTTAATGTTCGGGTCAAAGTTTAATGATATATGATAAACTCAGAAAACAGAAGGAAGGGACAGGCAGTGAATACCAGGTAGTGGGGTGTGAAGGCTCAATGGAACAAATGGTTTGGTACTCGAATCTTTGAGAAAAATTTTGAAAATTTCAATGTCAAAAGATGCATTCTGATGACTTCTGGGAATGAGTTCATAACTTTGGTTGAGAAATCCATTAACTTTTGGAAAGCCCAGAATGGCCCAGAATCTGGAGATAAATCCAAGTGTATTTGTCACCAATTTGAAGGCCACTGTCGCCACTTTTTGTCTACATGGCGACAGGTGCCCAGCCCTGTTTAGGTGTTTAGCCTTTATTATCATAACAGGGTTGAGGGAGTATTTCAGTGAGTTATATATGGCCTGACACCATATACAGGGCCATTCTACGAGCAGGCGTAAACATTGGAATATCCAATGAGTGATCTCATGTATAGTCTAATTGTGGTAGTATGACATATACTATAGAAATAGATTAAGCCTGTTCTGTCCATATCACGATCGTCTTTTGGTGTTATTAAAATCAGCTTCATAGAGCAGTCAGTCGTATGAATTACTATCATTTACATTTATTGACTTACTAACTGTAGGCCTATAGGATTATAGGGTGAATGTTGCGAGGAACCTGTCATTTATTTCTACATGCATGCTTTACTTTACATGCCAATTATGGTTTATGTAAAGCAAGAATCTCAATAAACAAATCTCAAGATAATGACAAAATGAACTATGTTGCCATTGGACTAAAATAACCAACCCGATTCTGATTCACAGCAGGCGAACCAATATGGTAAAATCCAAGTCTAATTTAGTATATATAAAGTAGCAAAACATGCTGGATTTCATTCTGTTTAGCACTACACCAATTCAATGTTTCTTCAAGTAGGCTTTGTTTCCCACTGTTTGATATCAGGGAAAGATCGAATGTTAACAATTCCCTGGTTGCGCTCCTTCATATGTGAGCCAGCAAGCAGAAAGGACAGTTACTGCGGGATTTAGTACCAGATTTAGCCACCAGGGGGCACCACTATGGTCTTGAATAGGAAAAATATGACTAAAAATGTTATAGGCTACTTTTTCATGGAGAATTCAATGATTTTTGATAAAACGTTCTATTTTGGGTGGAAAGGTTCCAAATTTGGCATGTAAAAAGAATGTTTTTGGGCCAAAATAGGCATTTTTGTTGATTTATGTTGCCATGGAAACATGATTTTCATTCTAAATAGGAAAATCAATGATCCCATTTGAAGGAACATCTCACAAGGTTTACTATGGTGAAAACAGAATGAAAATACCATTTCTAGATCAAAAGTTATGGGCAAAAGAATAAAAATGTATACGAATTTAGCTAATTAGCATAGATTATGCTAATTAGCTATATATCTCATGACCAATTAGACATAGAGCTTATTAACATTCTTGAAATGGTCACACCTACCCATATCTAGGAAGCCATTCCTCCAAAACTAACAGGAGTATCTTCTCATGCTATGTATCACTGTAAAGCTAGTGATTTGAATTTTAAAGTTGACGTTTAGCACGGAGCACCCTTTCTCCTTGCCTCTACACATATATGCATGCACTCTCAGTCCCAAGTTTACATAGGCCTACCTCCCGTCGTACAGCCAAGGTTCGGCACACGTCTATAATATGGTCTTCTAGCGATGTGCATTTTATAAAAGAGACCTAAGCTCGATAGATGAATCACAAAGTCGTAAGCTAATTGATATTATATCTTGATAACTAACCCTCACATGAACGGTCACTTCCATTTGCATTACCAAGATAGATGTGTCCTTTTTACTTATTATGATAATAATTATGTATTAGAATCATAGTGTTGAATGTGTTAAAAGGTTCACCGAGTCCATAGGCACACGTTTATCCTTCAGCATGAATGTGACTTGTCTCTCACGAAAATGCCAATTTGCAATCGCATTTTTTAGAACAACGTCATAAGGTGCACGCTATTTCGATTTCGTATCATATGTTAGCCCTTGTGTTTTGGTTCCTAGCATTCAATATGATATAATATGATCTGGGGATAACGTATATCTGCAAGTCGGTGGAGAAGGAAATACCGGATTACTGTAAATAAAGGCCTTAATGAAAAATTGTTGGGAAAACAGTATAATGTTTGATGACTACACTGGTACCTGCAGGTAATTACCTTATATAACATCCTTAATAAGGAAATTGCTCATTCTGTCCCTCATCTAAGAAAACATTTATGTAAAACTGAGCTGTTCTACATTTGGTGATAATTAAGCGTGATCTGATCCACATTTGGGAGCATCTTTATTTGCTCATCACGTTTTGCATTTGGCGACCCCTAAGGGTGAGCTGCTCACTTTGCTCTATATTTGGTGACATTTGACTGCGAACTGCTCGCGCTGCGTCAACTGCTCATCCTGTTTCATATTTGGTGCCATAAATATAAGCGTAAGCTGTGCACTCTGCTACACATTTTTTAACACCAGAGTGCTTACTGTTCTCTGTTTTGACATCGCAGTGTGAGCAGCTCAGTGTTTCACATGGGACTACCCATAAATGACGCCATGCGGTAGAAGGGATGGGTGGAGTGGGTCTAAGCCTCCTATATATTTATATAGTAACAGCATGACAAAGCGGGTCAAAAATGGTCTAAAGAAATAAGAAATATCATGACGTATTTTATGAACAGCCTCTGTGTCGGTGTCATCAATGTGTGTGTTGCTTTTTTCTGGTTTACTTTTACTGACATCAGTGTAAAACTGTTTCTCTTTTCTTCGTTTCAGTCCGACAGGAGCTACTCAGTCCCCATCATGGCCAGTAAACGGTTGACGCGCGACCAGCCCAAGGCTCGGACTCATGTTCCCTCCGTTAGGACCATGATCTCTGAGGCCATAAAGGAGATTTTCGTAAGTATTAATTTACACTATTTCGATGATTGTTAGAGACCTTTTTATGTAATCTATGGTCTAGAAGTTAATGTTATAAATTTGATGCGGGCTGCGAAAAGGGGTCTTAATGTGGGGCTGCAATCCCGGGGGCTGCAATAAAGCCCCCTTTTGCAGTACATTGTACATGCATATGCCGAAACCAGCTTCTTGGATTTGACTACCAACCCTTCTAACAGTAAATACACTCCCGATAATGTACCGTGTGTATTATGAACAGTCCACAGTTGGGGCCGGTCACACAAAGGACATGTAGAAGCTAAACATGTTTTGGCATAGGCCCTACTTTCAGTTCTTTTATATAGGGCTATCTGTTATGAACAAATCTGCATTTTCCATGGACCTCTGAATAGAAGTTGGCACACTGAAGTTGGTCTAGGTAGCAATTATTACATCAGAGGGTTTATAATCCCTTGGCAGCAATAAAACTAATAGGGCTTACATTAGCCGCAGTACTAATGGGGCTTATGTAGGACCTATATGCTGTATGACTTCCCCCGTCTTGACATCAGCTATTGGATCTTACGTCAGTATGTTAAGAAGATAAATACTGATATATGCGTTAGAATTGCTCTTGCCTTTAGAGAACCATTTTGCCACTTCATATCCCTTACACCTCCGCCCCATTCCTATATACCTAGTAAGGATTAAAGAATTTGAAAACGGGAGGGTGGGGTATTCGAAATATTTTGCCCAGTGACATTAAGCCAAATTGAACGTTGCAAAATGCGAAATTTCCACCAAAACCAGGGGGCATCCTTCTAAGTACAGTTTTCAATGCTCATCTTCTACGACACTTTTGATACCGGCCTATGTCCACTGCCTGCCTCTGCGTCAATTCCCCATCTTTCACTATAGGGCTTAGTACTGAGGCCTAGTGTGTCTGCCATTGCTTTATCTGGGAGCTGGCGAGATAAGGACTGATAACAACCAGCATGGTGATAACCAGGTGTTACATAATGCACCCAAAAAATTCTGCAGTGAATGGAGGGAAGCATCTCATTGGTTGATAATGTATCCCGGGTCAGCCATATTGGGTGTAAGTGGGAGTGGAGCTGGTTCTGGCGACTTGCACTGATAAGATGGAGACTAGCATGTCCCTGGAAGTAGATGTTATCCAGGGACAAGGTACCAATCAAGACAATGCCTTATCAGTGTGTTTTGCCACCTTTGGCATAACCAGCGAAATTGAAAATGGTGGACACACTGGATATGGGTCCAGGCTCCTATACTACATGTACTTACATTTCGCCCGTCCATATCCCAATTTTCATATACTACTTACACTTATCGTGTTTCGTATTCCTCGACTGATATGCTGTAGGCCTATGTATAATCATCTCTGAAATGTTCATTTTGCTGAACCAAAGTCAAGTAACCACTTAAAGCATCGAATCACCACCTGTAGACCTTCCCGCTGCAGAGCAAGAACTCTACATTAAATGAGTATAAAGATTATTCCATTGGACAACACCACTACCACGCCCCAACCCCTTCGCTTCTGCCTTATAGCTACGGTTCTTTCTATCGCAGCTCATATAATCAATTTATTTCCCTAACTCCTCTGTACATATTTTGGCATCAATGTTGCTGTTTCCTTTCAGGGCGGTGCACAGAAATCTAAACGGAAGCCAGGGGCACACAGCCGTAGTTTTGCTCCAGCGGCCATCTATGCCTACGAGTCGGAGATTGCTGTAAGCATTCAAATCTGGAAAACATCTGCTTTATTCAATTGCAAAGACAATACTACTGAGTGACTGTTTCACCCGACCGTACTGCATCTGTATTGTACAGAAAAATGAAATACGATTAGGCCTATGTAAATTTATACAGAATGGTCATCAAAGATTAATACTTTAAAGGTGGTATAGTGCATGAATATATCATACCCTTTTGTAGTCCCAACAATGCAGGTCTGGCGTGTCTACTCTCTCAGCCGTGTTCATGCATCATGCCCACGGGCGGATCCAGAAGGGGTGATTTAGGGGGGCACAGCCAAGAAAATTTGGTAATGGGGGGGGGGGGGTACAGCCAGGGTTCGGCACCACATTTCCTATAGTTAAGGGTTTAACGAAGGCCCAATTTCATGGGGTCTGTGGAGGGGGGGGGGGGGTCAATATAATGAATCAATATAGAACGAGCTATTATGTGAGTAAGTATTATTCTGATGCCATTTGTCTTACAGAAATTGGGCTGGTCTCATGAGGAGCTCGTGGAACATGAGGAGTTCTTTGATGAGCCTCTGGCCACAAGTAAGCTGGTTAAACCCATTGTTAAGGCGACGTCCGCTATATCCCGCTCAGATATGGCCAAAGTGAAACCACGGACAAAGTCATCTACCAAACCAGGAGAGCCGTGAGTACATTCAGAACAAAATTTAATAATCGGTGTTAATGGTATTGTGGTACATACAAAGTTCTATAGACCGACAAGGTAAAAGGGACCCCCGTGAGACTTTTCACAAAGGTTCCTCATGTAACTCAGCTGTATCACTTGACTGAAACATGATTGTCATTGCGTTGCATAATTGCAGTGCCAATCATTCTGAATTGTTCGCATGTGTTCGTTTATATTGCCAACAGATTAACACGAAGCCTTTAAGCACGATAATAAAGGGTATTTTCTTATAGTTATTTAACACCCCCCCCCCCTTTTTTTTCTTGCTACAAATTCAGACAAGACAATAAGTGGAAATTATCGGGCCGTAAGAAGCGTGAGAAAGTTGCTAAAAAGGTGCAGCGGGCCGAGACTCGGGAGGTGCAGGGACGTCCAGACGCTGAACGCCAACAGAGGCCGCCGGCCGAAGATGACGATAGCGAAGATGACACAGCCTTTGAAGACTTTGTTGAGTTCTTCGACAACTCTGACAGAAAGCAACATGGTCTGGGTCTTATCAGAAGGCTTTTCGGTGGGGTAGAACTCAATAAAGACTTCAAACCAAGGTATACATTTTGTCTCTTTCTTTTCGGCCCTACTAAAGGGCCGGTTCCACTGCGTCTGTCGGGTCCATTTTCCGACGATGCCTATATAAAAATCGGTCGCATCAGAAGAAAATGGACAAGACCGACGCAGTGGGGATAGCCTATAACGATTAATCTGTTTGTTTCTGCATACATACGTACATTGCCTAAAGCGTTGGTTCCACAGCCATACAATCGGTCGGAATAGCTCCAATCCGACGATTTATAATATATCAAAAGTATAGAAAAAAATCGGTCGGATTAGTGCTAATCCGACCGATTTATGCCTGTGGAACCAGTGCTTAAAACAAGGCCTACCATCTATCAACTTCAGTCCTGCATTGACTATGTTGTTTTTCTATTCTTTAAAAGTGTGGCACATCTGATATGCTGTGCGAGATTGCAATATATTTGATTGACTCCGTTTTCTTTGTTTCAGGCGGCCTTACTTTACATGGTGGATAACCTTGATACAAATAATCATCTTTATCGTTTCTGCTGCTGTGTATGGACTCGCGCCTATTGGTATTGGCTCTGTCGATGTGGAAGGAGAGGTGTGTACAATTAAAAATGATATGAATCTTTATCCAAGCTGTCAACATGGAAACATTTCATGTTCATGTTCCCTTATATGTATGTATATATTTGATATCCAGCAGTATCTATAAAGTATCATTGAAATGCGTTATTCGGTCATACGATTTTAAGAATCCCGTGCTCATGGCAATATTTAATTATTAGAGACAATTATTAGAGACATTGAGCATCTTCAAAATAATTTTGAAAAATTTCTAGGCGCCTCATGCACATGATATATTATGCCTTTCAACCAATCAATGAATCTCATTTATTCACCTCCCATCTGGTTGCTATGCATACAAATATATCTTGGTTACCTACTTGTATTGACTCCACCTATTGAGTCCAAGTCCACCTCAGTGCATGTTTGTCAAATATACTTCATTCCCTGATAAAGCCTTGAGAAAGGCGAAACGTCGGAACTTTTAAAATTCAATTTACAGACCCCTCTTTGATTATTATCATCCCTATACAACCCGAAAAGGGTTATTTGGGAATATTTACCAATATCTACAATATTTAAGTATTCTTTAATGACGGCAGGTTGACTCAATCCCTCATGTTCTTTTTAAACGAGGCAAGGGCTTTTGACACCACCTTTCTGACCTCTTGTCTACTAGCCCTTAGCCGAGTTTCTTATGATTACCAAGTTTCAATTGCTATTTTGGCCTCTAGCAGATTACATGCACCACCAAAAAACTATTCCATTACACAGCATATGTCCTATCACACCCTTCAAAGATCCCATGAGTCATATTTCTATTTACATGAAAATCTTTTGATAAATGATGAAAAAAACATTTCATGGGGTATGCTTTTCTTATATTTAGATTCCAAGAATTTGCATAGACTATATAAACCTGTCATTTAGCCCTATTTCTGTTACAACTGAACCCCCAAAAATTAGTCATATAGTGAGACAAAAAGCAAGACAAAGCTATCCATGTAATAGAATTTACATTTAAGGTGTACTTTGATGGCTGTGACATGGTAATTACTGTTGGGTTTTTTCCCTTTGGAGAAATGCATGGGATTTAGGGCTCTTTTTACCCTAAATGGTAATCAAACTGTCTTTAACCCCACTTATAGACAGATTTCAGATTTTTTAGAAGAGGAGGGCATAGAGTAGGTATGGAGGCAGTGCGTGCCATGGTTATCTGGGCAAATATCTTTTGATGGATGGTCGGGACTATGGTCGGGGGGCTATGGTCAGGGGGCTATGGTCAGGGGACTATGGTCGGGGGGCTATGGTCGGTTGTGGGGTACTCAGGCATGCCTCAATACTCAGAGCTGTGCTGGTAGTTGTGTTGGGAGGGGGAGGAAGACAATCAAGCAGCTAAATGTGTCCTTAATGACATAGTGGGAAAGTCATGGGCAAGTCATCTAGCCTAGGCTCTGTACCCTTGCCTCGTTTCCTTTCTGTCTCGCCAAGACATACTCTCGACTTAACTGTTTTAAAATAAACGCTCTCTTGTTAATTGTGATGGGCCAACAAAGTTATAGAAAGGGTGTGAACCAAACATAATGAGCATGACGCACGGACCACTTGTGATATACATTTTGTTTTTCATGCACTAAGCCAACAAATGTGCATACAAAATTGCATACTGTAGTATGTAGTACTAAGATGGTATCTAAATATCCCCACTGGCGCACCCCTACAGTTATATCCGTGACTATTAGTTTGAGTTTGAATAGATTTTATTGACCACAGATCAAATCGGTACAATTAGCTGTTCACTAAAGCAAAACAGGTTACAATGCCGCCTATAATCCTCTCTATAACTAGACATTGGTTCAGAACTAGGTCTTCAGAAACGTTAATGTTGAAGATCCTGTAATGAAATATACAATGTAACATTAAAAAGACTATATGGTCATTTGCACTGAATCAGGGTCACAAAGGGCCAAAGTTAGCAGAAAAATTAAAATGCTCCAACAATCTTGAAATTTATTGTGGAAAATACTATTATATTTTGGAGTCTAATCTGCAAGTTGGGAACACTAATGCCAATAATTGCCCATATGATCCACAAATCAGTTTTATAACACTAAAGTCTATGGGATTTGGGGCTAAAATCCTGTATTGACTGAGGCATCAGTTATCCATATTCAAATGGCCACATGCATATTAATTTTAGCTTGCTGAAACCTTTCCATTGCCCCCTAATCCTGACTATCTTACATAACTATTGGGTACATATCTTTCCATTCATTGACCATAGATATTTGTGTGGCACGTATGGCCTGGAAAAAGTGCCACAGATTTCCATTGAGTTGAATAATGAGACGTTAATATTTACATGTAGAATGGTACATAGGTGGTTAATCTTGATTATATTGTATCCCTAGGAATTCCCATAATTATGCACTGGAGGGATCACTTTATGTGGCATGTATACGGTTCCTCTAAAACTACACCAAATCATATTGCAATTTCAAATATAGCAATACTGAGTTATAATGTCAAGGAATCTAAGATTCTTTATCTATTGACTAATAGTAGACACATAAGGCTTTCTAATTATATTTTTGCATTTGATAAATACAATTTATTTCTCCCCACTATCATGCATTAAAGAATGAGGCATGTATGGTTCCACTAACCCTACACCAAAGGGTTTCTAGCTACATTTTCATGAACATAATGCAAATAACTGCTGAATCATTTGTATCTTAGGCCCCCTACCCCTGTCCATGTAATAGAGAAATAATACCCCAAATATGATCTATTTTTTGTCAATTGTGCATGGTCCATGGAGGGACAATATGCAAATATGGTTAAAATATGCCCAAAATATGAATGTATTTTGTGATCTGGTGCTCGATATATTGGTTACAGAAGGGTAAAAGTGGGGTATAAAAGGAAGGTAGTGAATTGTATCATCCAGTTACCATGATGGAACCTTAATATTTTGTAAATTTAGATGCCTTAAAAGACTTCCCATGGATAAATGATGCTGTGACCCCACTTCAGTGCAATTGACCATATGATTGTGTCTTTTGAATAATATGTTGTAGGCATTTACCTTGTATTTGAATAGGTGCTGACGACAAGCCTGGTAATTGAAAAAGTGTCATACAAGGAACAAGCAAACATGTGGTTTGGTCCAAGAGAGGTAAACCTTTACCATATTAAAAATGCAAAAAATACATGTATTTATGTGTAATTTATCATCTATAGGCCCTACCTAACTATGCGCCTTTTCAATGTGGTATTATCATTGGAAATTGTGGTGATGAACCTTTATTCTCCTATATATTTTATGTTAAAGTATTTTAGAAAATGCTGGTTGAAACTGACCAATGTCAGGGCTCCTTTTAAGATCGTCTATATGCTATAGAAACATGAGTCATAAAAGCACTGTATGTGGAGGGGGTGCTGACCAAAGCAGAGGGACAACCCCCCCCCCCTCCACCTGAAGGGGAGGAGGTTGTCCTAATGCCCTTGTTCTTTCATCCTCCAGGATGATCTGATCCATCTGGGGGCCCGCTTCTCACCGTGCATGCGGCGGGACGTCAACTTACAGCGTGTCATTGAATGTGACCGCAACCTGGAGAAAGAGACTGCTTGCTGTATCTACAATGATGGTCGGGGTTGTCTCCAACAGCAAGAATCTCAGTGTCCCGTGAGTGGATTTAGATTAAAAATCTCAAAATGATGTCAGGGGTATGCATGTACTATGCCATTAGTAAGGGGTGCTGGGGTATATATATATATAAACATAATGAAACATGCCAAGCTGATATTAAGCATAATATGGCACAAAGTGCTTGTCCAAGTTTCTAAACCACTGTGTAGTTGTGAAGTACATTTTCATGGTAGCACTTCTATGCCTGCCAGGTGTGGTCAATAATCATAATTTCATTTTGCCTACTAAAGACCACTTTGGCCACCTGGAAGAAGTGGACGGTAGCAGACCCTGGCTACCAGAATCGTACTTCAGGCTCGGTCTGTGGCCAAGATCCTAAGTGAGTAGAGTGGAGATGAAATTGTGGTCATGATTTAATTTATATGATATCATAAGAGACAGTACGCTATACATTGTATACCTACGATTCATAAGCGCCCTATCATAAGTATTGTCCCAGTCCTCTACAGCCAAGACAACGTGCAAATGCACTATTCAACGATCATTAGTGTATGCATGTATCAATCAAAATGTTTATATAGCATAATCTGTGCATTGTAGATACTGCAAGGTGCCTTCCTCATCAGGAGCTTTTGTGTGGAAAGATGATATCACCCAATGGCCGGTAGGTGCTTTCATCCCTTTTCCTTTTCTCAACATTATAGAAGAAGATAGTGAATTAATACAAAATAGCCTATCATTATATATTTCATATACATAAGCACCCCTATTCATCCCGAGAACCCATTTTTGCCATATTTCGAATCCCTTTATCCAACAATAATTGGTTATATCTAATTATGTCGTTCCAGATCTGCACTGAGAAGGAAAATGCCACAGCCAATGCCGAAAATACTCATTTGACATGTGATGTGGTTGGCCGACCGTGCTGTGTAGGAATACAGGGAGAGTGCATCATCGCCACCAGAGAATACTGTGAATTCCGCCGTGGCTACTTCCATGACTCAGAATCTCTTTGCTCCCAGGTATGATCTTATGAAATTGGACTGAGTCGACTCGAGTAGATAAAGATGTGTGCATCACGCCCCTTAAAGCGCTGCTTCCACAGTCATAAAACCAGTTGGAATAGTCATAATCCGACGATTTATGATATATCTAAAGTATAGAAAAAAAAATCGGTCGGTTTAGTGTTCACCCGACCGATTTACTCCTGTGGAACCAGCACTTAAGGGCTGGTTTTGTCGGGTCCATTTTCCTAATCCGACGATTTTCCCCCATACATTTGCTATATAAAAAATCGGTAGGATTAGCAAAAAATGGATCAACCGACGCTGTGGAACCAGCCCTTTCTGGGGACAGGGCCGAACCTTTCAATATTTTTCAAAAGAATCGTTGTTCCCCCCCAAAAAAAAAATCTAATTATAATCGTTTACCCTGACATTATTCCCTGTTTCCTCCAAAGGTATCATGCTTTGAGGAGGTGTGCGGCCTGTTTCCATTTAGTGACCCTGACGCCCCTGATCAGTTCTACAGACTATTCTTTTCCATGTTCCTCCATGCAGGGTAAGTAACTGATGTCGCTAGCTGTGGGATTTTTTCATGCACTTTAGATACGGCTACCTGAATTGATCAGGCAAATTGCTTGAGAAATGCATTTGTATCTCTAAAAAAACTATTCAACTTTCTGCATAACAATGTCTGTTCCTATGTTTTCAATATACAAGTTATTTCGAGTCAACCTTCCTTATGTATAAGCTTGGGGCCAAGCTTGGTATTTCCAGTCGCCTAAAACTATACAAGTGGACTATCTGCTGTTTTATAGTTTACTTGATTCAAACGAAAAGTGCATGATTATTCAGGTAAATCATCTACATGTATGTTGATTTTTTTTTATTATATTTTTTTTCTTTGCAGAGTCTTCTCCCTTCTGGTCACCGTCATCTTCCAGTTCTTGATCATGCGTGATTTGGAGCGTATTTCTGGTTGGTGGCGTATGACGATTGTCTATATCGGGGGTGGTGTGGCTGGTAGCCTGGCCTCTGCCATCTTCCTTCCTTACCACGTTGAGGTAAGTGTCTTGCTTGTTATATAGTGTCAGTTATAAATCGGGTTAGACATATCCCATATTGACGATTTGATCCTCTGTGTCTGAGACATTGTTAAAGTTACACAGTCTATACGAAAAGTTTTCCCCCCACAGGCCATTCGGTCCTGCATATCTTATTGTTCTGCAGGCCCGAACTGATTTTGGCAGGACCAGATTCCTCAAAAACCAAAATGTAGCCCAAGGCCCCAAGATTACAGCGTGACATTCAGTCCTGAAGTCTAGTCATTTCCATAGGCCCAGCAGCAATTTTGACAGCAATGGCCTTGGTCCCGCGAGTTTTCGTATTGACTGGTTACAATTGTTGTGGTTTGTGTTTCTAACCAGCTAGGTTCGGGTCTCATGATTCGAAAGAAAGACAAAGACAGTATTCCGAGTGTATGCCAACAGTATATTTAGTACACTTTCCGGTTACCCTGGAGTCTATAAATAGGGAAAGTTGTCACTACATGTAGCATGTACGGAGGCCTACATGGCCTCTGACAT
Source organism: Acholoe squamosa (assembly GCA_949317995.1). Classification (NCBI taxonomy): domain Eukaryota; kingdom Metazoa; phylum Annelida; class Polychaeta; order Phyllodocida; family Polynoidae; genus Acholoe; species Acholoe squamosa. The sequence goes on along the minus strand of OX439040.1, from coordinate 44,713,490 downwards.
GGTAGGTGAGCGCAGAGCCTTTTATAGGAATGCTCCCGGTTGTCGCCAGGCGTCCCACGGACCCGGACAGGTGCTGCCACCTATCTGGAACCTCAGGAACGCCAGGCGACAGGTTTACCCGCCACGCCAGACGGCACCAATATTATTATATACCTCTACACAATATTTAGATCTGGGAAAACTTGGCCCTGTGTATGCAGTGCATATCAAGCCCGACCGTGTCATTATACTGCAGAATTACACCAGTATATCTCAATGGTTAGGTATGAAAGAGAAGCATTTAAAAAAAGGCTTATGTGATGAATGGTATTGTCACAGTTTGTATCAAGATGTACTATGTGTAAGTAACATATACCTACCTATCTCCTCACAGGCCGGTCCATCTGGGGCTCAGTTTGCTGTCCTTGCTGCGTTGATCGTTGAGGTCTTTCGTTGGAACAAGGATGGAAAGCCATGGCAAACTGTGGGCAAACTTGTTTTTATGCTGGTCATCCTCTTTGTTGTCGGTCTGCTTCCAGGTATCGACAACTATGCCCATCTATTTGGCTTCTTATATGGTTTCTTCCTCTCCATAGCATTCCGCCCATACAAGAGCCTATGCAAAAAAGAAGTCCCCAAAGCAGGACAAATTGCTTGTGGAATTGTTGCTTTTGCATTGGCTGTAGTCGTATTCGTCGTCCTGAGCCTCCTCTTCTACGTATCACCTATATATGAATGTGAAGCCTGCAGTTACTTCAATTGTATACCGTTCACAGCCGATTTCTGTGAATCAATGACTGTTTCCATCTCGAGAACAGAATCTCAATGTCTCGCTTCATCATAACGTATTTCAATAATGCCTGAGAATTGAATTAGTATAAATGCATCAACACAATAATGCATGGCCCTTAGAGATCTATTTATGGCATCCAAATGAAATCCTTACCATTGTATAATCGGCGCCGTCGACTGTAAACTTTTGTAATTTTGTAATGCCTGCTTGACACCAGAAGATCATTATATAGACAATCATAGCTAGAATATATATCCATCTGAATTTTTTTTTTAAAGGTATTAAAGCTATAATGTCATTCCATCCATATGTTTCTCGGTCGTGTGGTAGCGGTAGTTAAACATAGATTTAACATGCATCTTGCAACAGTTTAAATAGGGTCTCGCCATGTAATTAGGGTTATAATATCTATTTTACAACTGCGCTCATGTGATAGATGTAGAAACATTGTAAATAGGGGAAAATATGATAATATATGTATTTCGTTTTAATTTTACCCCCATATTAGTCTTGGGTCTATTTCCTTTGTCTTTTCCACCATGTATATTGCACTTTATTCTTTTTTATGTTTGTTATTATACTGGTACAAATACTCAAATGAAATATGTATGATATAGTTTTATATAAATGCTGTAGGTACTTTTGTATGCAACCCTGCCCTGCATTGTAATATTTAACTCTATCCAATGTATTGTGCCTTAGAATATCTTCTAGTTCTTGCAGCTTGCTCACGTTTGAACAGAATCTCTTAACCTTTATACTGCAGACGGAAGTAGCGGAATTTATCTCTTTGCCCATTAGTCATAATATAATTATATTCTTTTTACGCGCCTTTCCGTGAATGCGCACAATAAAGATAAAGCAAAAAAAAAGCAGTGCGCCGCAAGAAATCTAAGTTTCTTAGTTGTCATTCAGATGAAAGAACGTGGTATGTTTGGAAAGCAAATGCCAATGTCAAGGGTGTTGAATGAAGGGTTTACTGATGACAGTTTCTGCTACATGTATACCTTCAGTCATACAATAATGAGAATAAAAAGGTGGAAGGGACCGGTGAGTTTTGGGAAAATGGGTATTGGGGAGATAAAAGAATATGAAATGTAAGGTGAGACAATAGTAAAGATATTTTATTTAAGACAGCAGGTCGTATTAAAAGTATACAAATAATGTTGACATAATGAGCTAAAACATGGGGGAGTGATATTTGTATGTAAGGATTCGGTTCTAACCGGAACCAGTAGATGGGTTCGAAAAGTAATCAAAAACAAGTGAGAATACACTCCTATAAGGTATCTCATATCATCGGGGAAGCAAAGTCCAGGAGGTGGCGGGTGAAAGTAGCCGGTGTGGGGTGAGATATAAAGCAGGTGCAGGGCCAGGAAGGGTGTGAATTGTCAACGAGTAGCAGGAAGCACAGTTCATCCTGGAATTAAGGGGAACATTGTATAGTCATCAGATCACAAGGAGAAATTATATATTCTGAAAAGGAAATTATTAGTCTGAACACGGTGAATTGAGATAGCCTCTGGGGACTTAAGAACTCAAGGGGAATCAGATAGCTCTACCTACCCTCTTCCTAGCCAGTACCACCCTGATTGAAATACAGATATCTACATCGCATTGGATGTTAAAGATTGCTCTCCCTCCCTCAACCATGGATACATAATATGTGACGCAACATGGGAAAAGGTAACATTATGGGGATTTGTGGTTATTCCCAGCAACTAGGTGGCACAACCAAATAATAAAAGAGGATAATTTTACTCTGATCCATCAGAATAATTTCTGTAAGTCTTCCTTTATAATTTTGGACAATCACAGACCCTGAATAATGGGCATAAACTTCTTTTACAGCACAAATAAGCATGTCATCATGCCCAAAACTGATACTACAATGTATATGTGTAAGTTGACAGATATCGTAATATTCTTAGTTCAGATATGTTTATCTAATTTGAGTAATCAGCTGACAAAGATAATATCCAATAAGCTCATTAAACCAGGTCTGTTTCATTTAAAATGAAGAGGTTTCATGGATCATTTTGGTATATGGATCATCAAAATCTGACAAGGAGTAGCCGGAGAAAGTCCTGTGATTACGTGTGATGTTATTTTATGTGCAGCACTAGTGGGGCCACCTGGTGGCCATAAATAACACTAATCCCTGTAATGGTACATTTTCCCACGTTTTGTCACATATTAGAAATTCCTTATTCGGATTATTCAACGAAGTTATGAAAGTTTACAAAAGCCATATTGTTACTGTTCGAAGATCCCATGAATGGTTTATTCGTGAAGTTTGGATATTAATGAGAAGTGATGAGAAATGACGACATGTGAAGAATTAGTAATAATCTAAGATTGGTGAATGAAATGTATATCTATTACAATTGGAGTCCTCATGATCCAAGGAGATGAAAATGAAATGAAATCATCAGGATTATTTACGATATATATACATACCTGCGAGTGTCAAAAAAACTTCAGAGCTGACTTTACCCATTGTGTCTTCTTTTCGCATTGGGCTTTGAGATTTAGACACAAGTCTTTACCACTTGACACTAGTGAATTCCCCATATGATATAGTAAATTAGTTAAAGTATGGTGGATAACTCGAAGTTATTATTTGTTTATTAAGTTACGGTGGAGATTCATATTTAGCCAGGCTTCCCTAGCCACTGGATGTGTGTGGTGCACATATGCGCGGGCACTGACACATTCCTCTGTGAAAATGTGTAATGCAGTTCTTGCCATGAATATGACCTTAGCTGTCGAAATGGCGTTAAACATCTATTACTCACTCACTCATATTTAGCAGATTAATTACTGCACGTACCTACACCTCAAAACCCTCCACCCTCCTATAGCCCTGAGTTAGGGGGAATTCTGAAAATATGGGTATTGGGGAGATAAAAAGTATAAAATGTAATGCGAGACAATAGTAAAGATATTTTATTTAAGACAGCGGGTCGTATTAAAAGTATACAAATAACGTTGATATAGTGGGCTAAAAACATGGAGTGATATTTGTATGTAAGGATGCTGTCCTAACCAGAACCAGTAAAAGGGCTTGAAAAGTAATCAAAAACAAGTGGGAAATAACATTTAGGAGCTAGGGGATCAGAGTCCAGGGGTGACTCATAGAGAGCCAATGTATATAAATAAGACCATGTTCCAGGGTGGAGTCCAAAGTGCAATCAGATGTTTACCACCATGGGGTGATTAGTTATGAACAAGCAGAATACTATACTATAAGGTATCCCATATCACTGGGGAAGCAAAGTCCAGGAGGTGTCCGGTGAAAGCAGCCGGTGCGAGGTGAGTATATATAAGGCAGGTGCAGGGCCAGGAAGGGCGTGAATTGTCAATGAGTAGCTGGAAGCACAGTTCATCCTGGAATCAAGAGGAACATTGTATAGTCATCAGCTCACAAGGAGAAATTATATATTCTGAAAAGGAAAGTATTGGTCGAAACACAGTGAATGGAGATAGTCTCTAGGGACTTAAGAATTCAAAGGGAACTAGACAGTTCTACCTACCCTCTACCTAACCAGTACCACCCTGATTGAAATATAGATACGTACATCACATTGGATGTTAACTATTGCTCTTCCTCGCTCAACCATGAATATCTATTAGAAGTTCTTATTTGGATTATTCGATGGAGTTCTGAAAGTTTACAAAACAATGTGGTTAAGGTTTGAAAATCCGGAGAAGGATTTATTCATGAAGTTTGAATGTCAATGAGAAGTGATGAGAAATGTCGATATGTGAAAATTTAGGAATAACCTAAGATCGTTGAAGGAAATGTATTTTTCTTACAATTGGAGTCCTCATGATCCACGGAGATGAAAATGAAATGAAATCATCAGAATTGTTTTCGATATATATATTTACCTGCGAGTGTCAATAAAACTTCAGAGCTGACTTACCCATTGTGTCTTCTTTTCGTAGTGGGCTTTGAGATTTAGAGACAAGCCTTTACCACTTGACGCTAGTGAATTCCCCCTATGATATAGTAAATTAGTTAAAGTAAGGTGGATAACTCAAAGTTATTATTATTTTATTAAGTTATGGTGGAGATTAATACTTGGCAGTTTAATTACTGCCCATACCTACACCTCTAAACCTTCCACCCTTCTATAGCCCAGCCCACCGGGCCGACTGTCAAGTGCCTGCCTGGAAGTGAAAGCACTGTTGCCTCAAAAATATGTAAAGCTTAGAGGATTGAATCTTTTCAATCAATTTTACAAATCATTGATATGACTAAAAATAATTTGCATCATACAGAGCTGAGACCACATTGGTTCAGGAACGTCATTCTGTATCTTAATGAACACCCATAAAAAATAAATGAGGCGGTACTTAAATGGGTGTGGTAAATCTGCAAAATACTGGTGAAGTGGGTGCAAATTGGGTCTCTGCATCTCTGTAATTGATGAAATATATTAAGGGTTCATACTTTCTGCTTCACGATTTGCAGTAAAATTCACCTCAATATTTGCATTTTCACCTGGAAGTGGATATAAGAGCTAAAATATAAGAGAGCGGTGACTTCAAATATCCCGAGATTAGGAGATAATGCATGGATGCAATTATTTATGGAAAGTGGTCGTGGTCAAATGAGCCTACCCAGAAACTCCAGAAATTAGGGAGCCGTAATTTGGCACTGCATTGCCCCATGCGGCTTGGCCACATGCGCTTAGCACCAAAATCGATTAAAGGGGGTGACCTATTCCATTGCCATCCCATTGTCTGCTAATGGTCGAAAAAATGCTCTTCCAATGATCTTTTCAAAAGGTTGATAAAGCGTCCATCGCTTGAATAGTTGGTATTGAAATACCCAGTCCCAGCCAGAGTTTGACAGAGACAGTCTGTTTGGCAGAACAAAAATTGCAACGTTAAAAAAACCCCATTATTTTTGGGTTGTAAGTTTCTCTAAAGTTTGAAAAGTAAACACCAAAAATGTTTTTTCCGTCTACTCCAAAGGAAAAGACGTTTTTGACGTTCTATAAAATTGTTGTTATTTCTAGGTTTTTTTTAAAAAAAAGAAAGAAAAACGACTTTGCACCCAAACCATTTCTAAACGTTTCAGGGGCCCTTCAGGTAAATCCACAAACCCTGTCGTATAACAATAGGGCCTATTGGTGGGGATTATGGGATCCCGACCAGACGAAAATGAAGAAAATCTTGGCATCAAGTAGCCCTACTGTATGCGACCAATAGGAATTCTCATAACATTCCACTAGACTACGAACAGGAAATAGAATGAAGGCACAAGAAACACAATGGATTAAACGCTAGTAGCACGAATCATCTAAGATGGAATTGATCGGTCATCTCTATATAGGAGTTGTGTGTTTTAATAATCCCATAATGTATATACCGTATTCCCCGTGTATAAGCCCGGGCTTGTAATAGCAATAAGTGACAAATCACCCAGGCCTATATACACGAGGCAGGCTAGTATAGGCCTACACGGAGCAGGCTTCTATTTCTATACTTATAAAAGCACTCTTTTAATGGAATATATTGCAGCATAATTTCTTACAATTTCATTTCAACATATTCTCCTTATCTGCCTACACATCGATACCCCCGGGCTAATACACGGGGCCCAGCCAGTGATGGCTTGGATATCTTTTCACCCAGGCTAATACACGGGGCAGGCCAATACACGGGGCCCGGCCTATACACGGGGAAATACGGTAGGCCGGTCCCGTCTATACAATGCTAACGCCAGTTGCACGTAAGAATACTAAAAAAGGAGATCCATTGGAGCGTTGGCGGAGTGTCCAAAGACTCAATCTCCATCCTTTTTGTTTTATTCCAAAATAGATCCGTCCGGAAACACATATAGATCTATTAATTTTTCATTGCTCAAAGGGTCTATAGGGTCTAACCTTCTTTCACACCACAATGGAACATATGCACATAAAACATTTATCGCAAAAGATCTAGACCCCTACAGCAAAATGCATTACAAAAATGGAAGATATTTGAAATTAACATCACATATGACATTATGATGCATTATTTTCTAATCCCAATATCAGAAAATAAAACAGCAAATAAAAGTGACTTTTTCTAGAACATTAACAATGTAATTTGACCCTTTACCAGGTCTTTACCATCCAGAGTTTTACTCCTGAGAATCCTTTTGGGAGGTACTTTATATGTTGAATCCACAATAGTAGAGACCAATAGAGGGTGGTAGGCTTCACTTTGACATAGCAAGGCAAAATATTGATTGCATACATCAATTACATGTATATGCTTTAGTTATGGAGAGAGAAAATGCCATGGTAGACTAGGACACTTTTTTTTTTAAAGACAAGTCTTCTAACTACAATACGGAATAAATTGTGGCATTATCATTACAACTTGGAAAACTACCGGATGTTTATGATAAAATGTCATGACCATTTGTTGGGGCCATGCCATCGGTCGCAGTATGTTCTACTTTGCAATGACACAGACCATAAAAGCTTCTCTCTGCGCAAACCAGCGCGCCCCAATGTGGGACGTGCAGTTTGAGGTCGCCTCTGGTGGTTCGTTCCGCTAGGCTGCATGTTATAGTCGTGCTGTATTTGCAGCTGTGCATAGTTGCCTCTGTGGCGCAATGGATAGCGCGCCGGACTTCTACCTGTGGGCCTGGAGGGTGCACCTCCATATAGGCTCTACCTGAGGAAGGCATCCGGAGGTTGTGGGTTCGAGTCCCACCGGAGGTGCTTCATTTTGAATGAACTCGTTTGATTAAGTGCATGAAGCCCTACACCTATTTGACAATCATAATTAATTAACATAGCAAGGACTATTCTCGGCTCCATCTAGGCGTGGATGGTATTTATTGAGAAAAGGAGAGAGGAAATTGATTGTTCAAATAAATTGTCAGTAGTTTTGACAGATAGGGCCATTATGGCCATTTCTGAAATTCGATATGGATGTTTCCTTAAATCGACAGGGGACACGGGGCAATTGGGGAGGCATAGTTCCCACCCCCAACTTGCCCCAAGTTGAGAGGGAGAGAGAGAAACCAAACCCGAAACCAAACTTTTGGGATCTAGAGGGCCTACAGGGGTAAGATCCACATGTGGGGCCCTTGATGGGGGGTCCCCATGTCCCATGTCAATTTTAAGAAATGGCCATGTCTGCATGTCGATTTTAAGAAAAGCACATGTCCCCATGTCGATTTTAAGAAAAGTTCATGTCACCATGTCGATTTTAAAGAAAGGTTCATGTCCCATGTCACTAGGCCATAAAAGGCCCATGTCGCCATGTCGATTTTAGGGGTCTAGAGCCATACATGTTCAATGTTTCTGAGAGAAAGATGTCTCAAGTTGCTTGAGGATGCACATCAAACTTTATTTTAGGGCCTCTCTTTTAGTCGCTTTTAGTTGTCGTAAAGATCCTCCAAGGGACTCTCATCACTTAGGAGTAAAGAGCGAGAATCTAACAGGGACTACAGAATGCATCATCTGTTCTCAAAAATTACAAGAAATTGAAGAATGCACATTTTGGCCTAAAAGTTTCTCTATTTTCCTGGGGGATGACCCCTTACCACTCACCAACCATTGCCACACCCATGAACCCAAATTATTTAATATGGCATGGGTTCCACTCATTCTACCTTTTTTTTCCAATGCCCATGGTTACCCCCCTTATCTATGAAACCTCCCCCGCCTCTGACAGCAGTGGACCTAGAGTCTGTCTGTTCGTCTGCTGTTTTCACGCACTGACATGAACTTTTCCACCAAATTCTGCCCCCAATTTATGTCACCTTTTCACTTTTCAATATTTTATCTTCATTTTCTGCTCATCTTACTCACAATTTGAACAATAATCTAACTTGACTCTAAAGGATAATAATAATTTAGATAGTTTTTCAGGTAAATCTTTGGTTCAAATCCCAACCCACAGATCTCTCTTTACGCTCATTGAGGCAGTCCCATCATGCACCATTGTTGTGAATATAGCGCAACTGAGGGTTCAGCCAAAAGCGAACTTTTCCCATTATAATCACAGCGCCGTAGGCGCTGGTCCTAGCCCATGATACGTTGCAGAAAATAGGATTGATGTAGGGCCTATATTGGCCACTAGCTGGTCTGGAGCTGGTTCTGGCGACACACACTGATAACAACTGATAAGATGGGACCAGCATGTCCCTGGAAGTGGGTGTTAACCAGGGACAAGGTACCCATCATGGTATGTCTTATCAGTGGGTTTTACCTCAACCAGCGAAATTCAAGATGGTGGCTCCACTAGGCCTCCATACTGAATCCTATAACTCCTTATCATCAGTTGGACCGAGAAGGTGCATATAATATACAGGGTCCAGTACGCGGGCACTGGGCGTTATAGGTTCAAGCACTATCGTGTTAGGCCTAAGGGCACAATGTAGACCGATATAGAGTACTATTGCACCAAACCAAAACATAAGCTCAAAGATCTCAAAAACGGTAGATTAACCTTGCGCCACCCACACACCTTGACACGTTCAGCCTGCTCTTTGGGCATAGAAATGCTGAATCACTTCTGTGCCTATACATGGGTAAAAAGTGGCGGTCGTGACATTGTGATGCAGGGGGTTTAAAAAGTGACGGACGGCGACAATGTCAAAAGTTCCCAGAAAATTGGCATATAGATCTATAGGCCTAACTCGATCCTATCTTACAACACATTGGTAGTAGGAAGGAATTTCTACTGAAGATATAGAGTCCATTAGTAGCTCTGTCACTTGATAGACTGCCAGAACTATGGACAATGAGTATAATAGCTGAAATGACTCTCTACGTAGTATACTGCTTGTTCTGACCCTGATATATGCATATATTATTTATTTGTATGGTGCTTCAGAAAATAGTAAACAGAATAATATCCTGTATACTTCAACAATGCCTGCATGTAAGCCGGATCTATACTGCCTGTTCCAGCGCTATAGAGTCTTCACCGGTGGGCCGATTCTGTATTATCACCCACCTGGGGGAGTCAGGTTCCTGTCTGGTATAGTTTAATTTTCAAACAATAGGTGTCTCTGACCTCCCTCTTTCTCTATGTGTGCTAGTGGTGCCCTCTATGGTGAGGCCTGTACACTAGGCAGACCGGAAACTGACTGTACAAGGCATTATGGGATATCAGAGATCCGACTATTCTGATTATTTCTGTTCTTGTTGCCTTTCTTATTTGGCTGACCTGAAAAGCGTACGTGTATGATTTCTTTGCCAATAAAAACTTGTTAAAAATCAAAACTCATAAAAAGTGACGGAGTGATGCACCATCCTTCCAAAAAAGTGACATCCTAAAAAATTTGAGCACCCAAGTAAAGGCACACTTCTGAAATTTGGTTAATAACCCTGGAGGCACTTCATATTTTGCTGACACAAATGTGAGGCTGGTAAGGGCACCTTTTCGTCAAACTCACCTTGACAAGAGTCCTTTTTTCAGCCCAAAATCGCCCAGGGCTACCTGTATAGGCCCTATATAGGTGCCGGTTAGTTTAAACCTGTAGGCCTATCTGAATAAAGGTGAGTGCACCCTCCCCCGGTGTTGATCAGCATTGATTCAAAACGTTTGCAACATCTGTGTAGTTTCAAACTGATTATTTAATATATGGCCAATAAGTGTGGCGGACGTCTAAAGGTTGTGGACGTATTTAGGTTAACCTACCATAAAGAGAGTTCTTGTTTTTTTGGTATGTATACCTAATCATCGGGATGCGCAAGTAGACCTTCTTTCTCATCCATCGTCAGAAATTATCATTAGGGGCCTACACTGTACAAGTGATGTCTATAGGTTAACACGTTATCGGTCCAGCTCTAAATAGCTGTAGAGTCTATACGCGTTCTTCGTAGTGTAAGAATAGATAGCCTATTGACATTTTTAAGCAGTGTTGCTATTACGTGTCCAACAAAGAATTAATTAGACCTCTATATATATGCCTTAATGCAATACTAGTATTTAGATTATTTATCATCTGGGCACCGTGGTAGGGTAGATCCCACTTGGCAAAAAACGTTTTTTCAACGTTTGCAAAACGTTTTTCATTTGGTTCGGATAAAACGTTAAAAAACGTTTTTAAACTTTTTTTCAACCTATTTTCAACCAAATAAAAACGTTTGCCCTTTCAACCAATTTTCAACCAAATAGAAACGTTTTTTATTTACGTTTCTTTATGTCAAAAAAACGTTTTTTAACCTAATATCAAAACGTCATAAGAACGTCAAAAAAACATTTTTTTGAGTACATGTTTTGACGTTATTTTAACATTTAAAAAAACATTTCACCAACTTAGAAACCAAATAAAAAACGTTTTTTTTTTTCGCCAAGTGGGATAAACCCTGAGAGATCCACATGGCATGACATGAGACGTCCACCCCACCCAGGGGCTTAAAATGTGATGAATCAACATTGTCATCTTGTTGATTCAATTTCAATGCAATTCAACCTATACTCAGGCTCGCCCCCTCCAGCCCGACAGAGTACTGAGTACTGATAGCCGCTGGCCTAGGCTGGCCTATACTATTCTTCATTTAGCAATCTTTGGTCTAGTTGAGAGGTGGACGTGTCACGGTTAACCTACCCTAAATTCCTCATTTCATAAGTCCCGTTAGAGCCATGGACAAATGCAGTCCCCTGTAATGCACCTTCTCCTGGGCGAACTAAAGAGCTCCCTCCAGCGCGCACTGCGACTTGCCCGACCGCCCACCCACCCACCAGTCCGATCAAGGTTCTCTCTGCGGCACAGACACGGGGATATCACTGACAGGACTCACGAGTCATACTCTCTGCTGTCATTTTGTCATTGGCACCTGTAGACGATAGTCGTCTGCTCATTTAGCAGAATGGCGAGAACGACGCAAAATGATGCTAAAGGCGGGAGTTTGTTCGTGTTATCCGGCATCTCGGGGATGGTACTAACTGCACTCGGAACGCTGGCTACGGTTATACTTGGTGCCACAATGAGAGGTATGTACACATTCAGACAAAGAGTGTACTGCAAGGTTATGTAACAACTTTGTCGGTTCCAACATCTGTATAGGGTTTTAGTAGCTACAAACTATAAAGGCCTACAGTGTGGATCTATGCCTACATCGGATTACCTAATTTGAATGCCTAAAGCCCGCTAGTGTAGATCATGTACATAATAAGGTTGTCAGGGTTCAGTATAAAAATAAGGTTAACGCCAGCTGAAATTATATCATATACACCTACAATGCCCATGCTTCAGTGGCGGATTTAGAGGGGGGGGGGTGCGCGGGAGCCCCCCCCCCTATTTTCCCAGTAGGCCTATACTTAAGAGTTTAATTAGATATTTTGGACCCCAAAATTTGCTCAAAAATAGGGGTTGCGCCCCTCCTTTAGGGCCGCGCCCCCTCCTTTTCAAAATCCTGGATCCGCCACTGATTGCTCAAATAGTCAAACCTAACGCATTTGCCCCCGGTGTCTGAATAAGCGCCGATACGTATATGCTTATAAAAGCATTGATGTGGATTAACGCGGCGAGTAGGCCCCATCTGACCGATGCTGCGTAGGCCCCTGCTCTTGGCCTCGCTACATATATGTACAATTGCGACATGGGCCCTACGTTTTCTTTTTTAAAAGCGTGATAATAAAATTGGCCAATGCAGCAGCCTACATATTTTGCATTTGCGTCAAATGCCATAGCACGTCTTTATAATTAGTAGGGCCTATACTGAACGGCAGTACCTAGTGATATACATGTACTATATCTGATACTTACATGATATTTTCAAATCAATGAGATGAACCTTACAGCTATACAGGTTACCTGTTATCACAACTTTATCAGCATAACAATATACCATAGTGCACTTGCACTACATAGACCAAGTACAGTGTATGGGCACGTGCACTAAGTCAGATATATCACCTAACTGGACAAAAGGAGTCTTACAAAATACATATTGTGGTGGCTCACTTAAGTGCCTCTGAACTTTAAGATTTAACCATCGCTCGAATGCCCTCGCCTCTAGGTCTTCAAGACGGGCGCTTACTCATAATACTGATAATACTAGATCTTGATACATAAAATGTCATACCACTGGATTGCCTTATAACTAATGGAAATGGGTGTGCAATCATGGAGTCTAGCATTTACCTTAATATAGTACCTGCCACTTAAACGAGCCATTACATGCAGTACGGCCGCGCCCTAGTGTAAACGAACATAGGAGATAGGATGCCGACTGCTACATGTGTACTCTTATAAGAGACAGTGTAGAAATGGAAAAGAAAAAAAGTCCCCCAATGCTTTCGACAGAGTCTAGTACGGTAAACCGAGGGACTTTGAGACACGGGGGAAGAAGGGGCACTTTATGTAAATGTCAATATTTTTCTATTTAGAAGTACATGTTACACTAGCTAACATAATTTGGTTTTAGAATAGGTATCCTGATGTATGTCAAAGTATCTAATAAGACGTATCACAGGTTACTTTGGCAACAAGGAATGGCAAATCATGTAATACACCTAAATGCATATACAGTGTACATGGTGCGGGGAGCATATACATGTACCATCATGGGTTTCGTAAGGGAGTGATCATTTTTTAACAAGAGGTGGGGGGCTGGTGGGTTTGAGGGGGGGGGGGTCAACATTTTTTCAACTCCTTGTCCAGTGGGTCAGAATTTTCTCAACCCCTCTCATGGGGGGTTAAAATAATTTCACCTGTTTTCAGTGGAAAACCCTGCGCATTACTATAGGTTAAAAGGGCACATTCATGCCTGACTTTCGCCCCTTATGGGGGGGAGGGTAAAAAAAATGTTATTTCCTTGAGAGGGGGGTCACAATATTTTTCAACAGGCCCCCCCCCCCTGTTGTTAAAAAATGATCACTCCCTAATAGGAAGAAGTCCTTCTTGAGTAGGCCCTGACCGTACAAGACCTGTCCATGTTCTTGGAGACATGCATGCAAATTTGGCCACCAGCACTCAATAGATACACCGTCTAGCCATGGTCCCGATAGTATTATGATCCTGTACATATGATTGTGCATCATTGCTGATATGTACCATTAGAATGCACGACCTGGGTCGTTACAGGGCGCCCCTCATGAACATGACCAGATCCACAATGACTGAATTAAGATACTCTCTCTCTACTTTTAGGGGACTGGATCCTTATCCTAGTCCATTTGAGTAGACAGTTTGGCTGGGATATGTCCCCTCTCACCGGACAGCCAGGGAACGCAGGTCGCCCTGTGACGTCAGAGAACCTAACAGCAGGTGGCAGCGTCCCGGTCGGGGTGGCACCGTCGCGTTTAGCGGGGGTCCACTGGTTTGTACTGATGTCTCTGATCGTGTCCTTCATTTCCTATCACACCCTGGGTGGATTCTTCCACTACTACTACTATCTGCGCCGCAGGGATCAGGTAAGGATGCTAATTGAACTGATGATAATAAAAAAGTAAAGAAGATGGGTGCCAAGATCCTGATGAATAGCCATGATTTTTTTTTCTTATGTAACCATCTTCAAATGCTATCCTCATATACTACTTGCTTCCTCTTCGGTTCTCCGGGGAGAGGTGGCACTTGGAATAAGGTAAAGTGCAGTGATTTTAGATCCGTACAATCTCCTAAAGGGAATAACAATCTCATAGGGAAGCGATATTCTGTCCTTATTTTCACCTCGGCGAGGTGCATATAATCGCCCTTATACGCACCTCGCTGAGGTGAGAATGGCAGCACTATTCTCACCTCGATGTGGTGAAGACAAAGTTCCTTATTTTCACCTCAAGGAAGTAGAGGTACAGCAGCCTAAGGGAGTGTTCATTTTTTAACAACAGGGGGGGGGGGTTGGTGGGTTTTCGTTTTGACCCCTGAAAATATTTTCCGCCCCCCCTTTGAGAGGTGCCAAAATATTTTTGGCCCCCCCCCCTCAGGAGGGGTCAAAATATTTCGCGCCCCCCCCCCCAACATCGAGTTGTGTTGCACCACATTGTACAGCATCATATTACACTCAATTGTATTGTTTCACTGAAGTATTAGGTAAAAGTATCACTTCCCAGAGTTATTATCATCAATTATTTATTTTTCTATTGGAATGCAAGAAATTGAAAAGGGGGTTCCACTTCTCAAGACCAATTTCATCAGTAGCTGCAGTGCGAGTCGCACACTTCTCAGCCTTATGTCTTTTGTTTAGAAAAAGCAGCCAGGACAAGCTAAGTATAGGGTGGTCTGGAGACATCACCACCCCAGTCAAACAGTTTTATAAATCTAGAGCCTAAATTTTTATGCATTCTGTTGGTTTTTGAGGTTTCCCTATACCCTCTGTTTAAAATTCTACAAAATGTTAAAATGCGATCTCATTGCATGGATCTGGATGAATCACAAGATTGATTTCTGTGGTCTTAGGTGAAAGCAAGCAAGCAAACCGTATTTGAGGGATCTTTTAAGTCTGAATCAACTTGCTGCAGACACACATGGGCCTTTATGACTCTTAACTATAGGGAATGGGCTCTTTTAGCACAGCCTTTGGAAATTTCGTTTGGGGGAGGGGGATAACCAAAGCAATCCAAACAGGCAAATCAAAAACTTTACCATTTACATGGGTTGGGGGTTTGGGTTTCTGAGCAAATGGCCAGGCTAACTCTAAGTATTCGCATACTGCTTTCCAAGAAAAATGTTTAAAACTCTTGGGCATGTTTTTTTTTATTGTTAGTGTGATTAATGTGTGATAGAGAGTAAGAATCAGAGGGGGGTCTGGGGCTATGTCCTTCAGGAAAATTTTGAATATTGAGGAGTCAAATGGTGCATATTGGTGACGTATGACTGGATGGTGC
Organism: Acholoe squamosa; assembly: GCA_949317995.1. Lineage (NCBI taxonomy): Eukaryota > Metazoa > Annelida > Polychaeta > Phyllodocida > Polynoidae > Acholoe > Acholoe squamosa. The sequence continues at coordinate 44,697,922 of OX439040.1, read as the reverse complement.
AGGGGGGCACACATCCCACCTGACCCCAAGGTTTTACTACCCCTGCATCATATACACTGCTTTTGGCTCAGGGAGCCTAGGGGTATATGGAGATGTCCCCCACAAAAAAATTTTTAATATCGAGAAGTCAAATGATGCAATTTGGTGATGTATGACTGGATGGTGCAGGGGTGCACACATTTCACCTGACCCTAAGGTTTTACTACCCCTGCATCATCAATACACTGTTTTTGGCTCAGGGAGCCTTAGGGTATATGGAGATGTCCCCCAGGAAAATTTTGAATATCGAGAAGTCAAATGGTGCATTTTGTTGAGGTATGACTGGATGACCCAACTGGTATGTCCCCCAGGAAAATTTTGAATATTGAGAAGTCAAATGGTGTATTTTGGTGATGTATGACTGGATGGTGCAGGGGGGCACACATTCCACCTGACCCCAAGGTTTTACTACCCCTGCATCATCAATACATTGTTTTTGGCTCAGGGAGCTTAAGGGTATATGGAGATGTCCCCCAGGAAAATTTTGAATATCGAGAAGTCAAATGGTGCATTTTGTTGAGGTATGACTGGAAGACCCGACTGGTATGTCCCCCAGGAAAATTTTGAATATTGGGAAGTCAAATGGTGTATTTTGGTGATGTATGACTGGATGGTGCAGGGGGGCATACATCCCACCTGACCCCAAGGTTTTACTACCCCTGCATCATCAATACACTGTTTTTGGTTCAGGGAGCTTAAGGGTATATGGAGATGTCCCGCAGGAAAATTTTTAATATCGAGAAGTCAAATGGTGCATTTTGTTGAGGTATGACTGGATGACCCGACTGGATGGGTCGGGTTTATCCCAGTTGAGTCCATCTCATATGGTTCTGTATGGTGTGGTTCTGTTCAGTCTGGATCCATCTGATTCTGTCCGGTCTGGTCTGGGTCCCATTGAAGTCTTGACTGGGTCTGTTGTGGTAGGTTCAGTCCAGATCCATTTGGTCCAAGTCCATTTGGTCTGGGTCTTTCCAGTCCAGGTCGGTTTAGTCTGGGTCTGTCAGGGTGGATCCATCCAGGGTGAGTCTGGGGGCAATCCAGGTAGATCTGGGTGAGTCTAGGAGCAGTCCAGGTAGATCTGTCTGGTCCGGGTCAGTCCGGTCTGGGTGAGTCTGTCCAGGTGGATCTGTCCAGGGGCAGTCTGGGTGGGTACAGGTCGGGCCATCCAGGTCAGGCCATCCAGGCCAGGTCAGGTATGTCTTGCGAGGCCCACTCCAGATGAGGGGAGAGATTTGGGGAAAGGTTAGGGGAAGGGGAGATGGGAGGAAAGGCTAGGGAGAGAGAGAACACTGAGCACGTGATCTGACCATGACATATGCAAATTCCGAATGCGAAAAAAAAATCGAGGCATTAAAAGTAAAGACTCAAGTTGCGTCAATTCGTGCCTCATCGAGAAGGGTCTAAAAATTTTACACCCCCCCTCAAGAGCAGTCAAAATATTGTTCGCCCCCCTCAGGAGGGGTCAAAAAATTTTACGCCCCCCTCAAACTCACCAACCCCCCCTGTTATTAAAAAATGAACACTCCCTAAGTAGGCATAGAGGGGGGCTTCCCGGCCCCCAAAATGGCCAAAGATTTTTTACACCCTCCTAGAGGGGTCTGGAATTCCCTGCATGCATCAGTAAGGGAGTGGTCATTATTTATCAACACTGACAGAGGGGGCTGGCAGGTTTTCGCACAGACACACGGACATTTTTTATGCTTCCCCCCTTGACGGCGGCCAAATTTTTTTGCGCCCCCCTCCCCGCCAAGGTCGGGAGAATTCTCATGCCCCTCTTTGATCTATAGTAACACACAGGCTTTTTGGCTTAAAAGAGGGTAGATTTTTTTAGTCCTCTCGAGAGGGGTCTGACATTTTTATGCCCCCCTCAAACCCACCAGCCCCCCCCCCCTGTTGTTAAAAAATAATCATTCCCTTACCAAAAAGAATTTTTTTAAGAAGGGTCTCATTTTTTTTGATCCCCCAAAGCCACCCTGCCCTAGTAGGGATAAGTCATTTATTGCCAGCTTAGGGGGGGGCGCTTGATGGATTTTGGTGGATTGGCAGATTTTTTTCCGACCCCCTACCATTACAAGTAGGCCTAAGGGAGTGGTCATTTTTTAACAACAGGGGGTGTGGTGGAGTTGGGGGAGACAAAAAAATTTCAGACCCCTATTAGGAGGGACAAAAAATTTTTTCTCCTTTTCAGAGAAAAAGCCTGCGCATGACTATAGAATAAAAGGGGGGGACGGAAAAATTTCAGACCCCTCGGAGGGGGAATGGAAAAATTTTTGTCCCGCATGCGAGGAATTTCACCGACCCCCCTGTTATTAAAAAATGACCACTCCCTAATCTTATGACAAAAATGATCGTGACCCACCCCCACCTATTCATTTGAAATTTCCAAAAGAATGAATCCCCCCTCTTTGAAATTTCTGAGCCCCCCCCCTTCCAGTGGTGAATAAAAAATATTACCACCTCCTTGAGGTGTGGATGAAAATTGCAATCCACACCTCCAGGAGGTGTGAATAAATCCCTTATCCACACCTCCAGGAGGTGTGAATAAAAGCATACCTCCTTGAGGTGAGAATAATGATTCTTATTTTCATCTCGATGTGGTACACCTCCTTGAGGTGAGAATAAGGCCACTGTTTGCACCTTGAGGAGGTGAGCGCTTTTCGCACCTTGAGGATGTGTGTATATTATCGGCCAATTTCATAGGCCTATGCGTTATTGTGCCTAACATATAAATCGTGTGTTCAAGATAGCAGCTCAGGTACATTGGCCATGATGATTCATGGTGAAAGCAACCTTAAGAAAATTTGGATTCTGATATCGACTAAGCTGGCCGACCAGTATACTGATATTGACGTCTTGTTTGCATAAAAAGTTGTTTATCTGGCACTTTTATTTATGGGCGCAATTGGGTGGTTACCATTGTCATACATGAATTTAAGTGATCCTGGACTATAGATTGGGTCCGTTACCAACCCTCATCAAAACCCCAACTTTCTATACTGCTTTTGTGATTTCACCAGGCAAAGGAATGGAAGTGCCAACCGGACAAATTCCTCACCCCAGAAAATGAGCGCCACGAAGTCATGCTGGGGTCCCTCAACATGGGTATTGGGGGAACTGCATCTGGAATAATTGCATGCTATATACTCAATGGTGGTAAGTTGAGAGATATTGTGTTTCATACACCGCATGACATCTGATCTGCGAGAAAAAAAAATTACAGATATTAAGTCACTCAGATCTCAGAAGAATATCTTTGTTTGCATGACCCCTAGTGATGACAGCCATTGATTGCTCTGCTACCTAGCGAGATAGACACTGATGATACTTATTACATGGGTAGGCCATACCACTTGCACCCCAAGAATTCTGCAGTGCATTGGTGTAATTATCTCTTTGGTTGACAGTTCCTTCGGATAGCGTTGTATTGGATATGACTTACATGTATACCCAAATTAGAATTGATAGGACTTGTCAACATTGGTTCTCATTACTAAATTAATATGAATTATATTACCCCCTTGGGCCTAAGGTATGAGATTACAGTCCTTTGTGCATAGATACCGCATATCCATGCAGTCTCGTCCACTCATTATAGTTTTACCAGTCCTCCTCAGGATATTGGTGGCCTCCCCAGAAGCATCTGTATCTCTATATGTACCATATCATTATAATATGACCAGGTGTAAATTACTTATGAATAGGTATCGAATCTCAATGATCATTAACCCACATTCCAACTCCATTCCCCCAGGCTACACAACTATGTACTTCTCACCACTGGAGATGGGCCTACCCTACCTGATTTTCTCCACACTGGGGTATTTCATGGTGACTGACTACCTGGCCTATATCCTACATCGGCTGTCACATCTGCCATACATCTACAAGAGGATTCACAAGATCCACCACAGGTACCATCAGCCCACTGCCTGGTCTGCAACTGCTATGCACCCTGCAGAGTTCTGCATGTACCAGGGGATGCTCGCCCTGCCTATCTTCCTCTTCCCAATCTACTCAGGTGAGCTTTGTCAAAATGGCATCCCTTAAATCAGAGAGATTAGAATAATCTGGAGTGCGTGGTCCCGAATCTGGGTCATTATGTTCGTTATGTAGGTCAACCCAGCTCCAAACTGCTACTTCACTTCCGGTTTTGCCATAGCCAGTAGATATCTTATGAGACCCCTTCTGGGATTTTTAGCCATATGCACTCATTACATAGGCCTAGACCCATCTCCACTCATCTGCCATAGTAAAATACATGTACTTATTATTGACCACCCCCCCCAACAATTACTGCACAGAGCCTCAGAGGTGGGACTTTGATGTGAACTTCAAAGGTGCTGATTAGCATGGGCTATCACTCATCACACCTCAAGGTGTGGAGTATTCACACTTACAGGTGTGGAGGCTGAGTTACAAGTACATACATGTACATGTATTTATCTATGTACTGTTACTCATTGGACCTCAGTTTATATTTGTACATGCAATAGTTATAAGCTGGAGAGAGAGAGAGTCCAATGAATGGTACTTTTTAATATTGTACATGGATTACAGGATAAATCATAAAGGAGGTTTTTGCCAAGACAATGTGTATGGACCAGAAGAGACTATTTACCTGTGCCAGTGGTAGGCCTAATATCATTCACATGATCACAGAATAGTGCCATATTTACATACATTTATGTAGTTATTCACACAGGTTTCTCCAGGTAAGCCTGTAATTGTAAGTGAGGACTAAGGTAAGTCACATGCATGACATCTCTAGAAGAAAATGCTCTGAATCTTCTGGACAAAATGCTTCCATGTTAAAGTGCAGTTTATAGCGGGTATTCCACTGAAGCCGATAGTTGTCCGATTTTGTCATCGGGTTGCATCGGGGACGCATCGGGCAGCATCGGGAACTATCGGGCAGCTATCGGGCACTATCGGGCTTCTGTCGGGCAAGAATCGGGCTTAAATCGTCTTCGGTGGAAGACCTATTTTTTTTTCATCGGGAACCATCGGAGATGTATCTCCGACGGTCCCCGACAGTGCCCGACAGTACCCGATTTTTTCTAACTGATTAGAAAAAATCGGGTACCTGTCGGGTTACTTCGCTGTCGGGCCGACAGAAATAGTTCACTTTTCTCTCGCTTGGGGTACCGCTGTCGGGCTGCTTGTCACGTGCAAGTCATGTGACCTTCGCTTTGGCCGTAAACAAACAAGATGTCGGGTAGAGCAGGTTCGAGGCGTCGGGGAAGGGGAGGAAACAAGGGTTTCAAACCCCCTAGAAGTAAAAAAGACAGTTCAGACGTAGTCATAGAGACGCAGGAAGAACCCAAGGCTCCAGCGAAACGTTTCTCTGCAAGAGGTAAGGCTCGATTGCCCGACTTGACACCAGATGAGTTGGGAGAAGCTCGCACGGCCATGTCTAAAAAAAATACCGGTACTACACATACTACTACCAAAGACCTGGCTGTCGTGGACGAAGATTCCGATGAAATTGACATTATAGAGGACACTGCACTAGACCTAAGTGTACAGGAACCATTTCTATCTTCCACTCCTGTGTCTCGTGACAAGTTGGAGGAGTCCACCTGTGCCCGTACTTCAGGTCCTCTGCCTCGTCTCCTTAACAAGAAGGGTACCAAGCGTAACCTACTGCCCGACATGGAAAAGGGGGAGAGGTCAGTCAGCCCTCCACCTTCTCCTCGTTCTCCGACGCCACCTCCTCCCAAGAAGCAGAAAAAGGTCCTACAAGAAAAAACCCAAGACAGTTCCTGTTCATCAGGCCCTCCTGCAAAGAAGGCCTGTATTAAATCCCCTCCATACACCCTTTCTGGTAGGAGCGAGCAGGTCCAAGACGACAGTGAAGAAGAAGGTCAAGGTCAGGGAGACGATGGTGAGGAGGGTGAAGAAGCAGACATCCACGACAGTCAGGCTGTAGTCACCCCAAAAAAAACTATAGGAGAAATTAAGAAGAAACCTTCCGGAGCAGCTGGCAGCGGGAGGCAGTTCTTCAAGGATCCAGAAGTTCTGGAGCGATTGTGTGAGCTGTGGCAGGAGTGCACCCACCTTTATGACAAGAGCCACTCCTTGTACAAGGACCCCACTGCAAAATGGACAGCTCTAGCTAAGATCTCGGATGAACTCAACATTCCAGGTAAAAATAATTTCAGTATTTTCTTCTGTTGTCTTTGCTACCTGAGTATAATATAGCAGTAAAATTATTTATTCTATCTTTTAATGTTTTTAGTAACAGACTCTTATATGAATGTATTTTTTTTAATACAGTCTTTTTATCTTTTTGTTACTGATATTAAAAAGAACCCTTTTCTTTCAGCTTACTTCATTAACATCCGTATGACGTCTTTGAGATCGGACTACCAGAAAATCGTGTCTGGAAAAATTAAATCAGGGTCATCTGCTGAAGAAGGGAAGCTCCCCTACATGAAAGCCCTCATAAAACGGCTGTGTGGGTTCTTAGATCCATGGTGTAAGAAACTTGAAAGTGACACCAATTATCCACAGAAAAAGGTAATCATTAAATATTTCTGTCTGTCTAAAAAGTTTAATAGATTCCATCCCGATTTGTATGTAATATTTTTAAGTTCACCGATTCTGCTCCTGATTTTACCTGATATTTAACAACACACCTGGCTGAAAATTTCTTTCTGTTTTATTTGATACTCAACCATTTATTTCACTGCAGGAGGTCGTACGGCCCAAACACCTGGAGGAACCATCCGAGGAGGCCGATGAGATGGTGATTGAGGTGAACGACGAGGAGGAAGACGACACTGTCAAGGATGTGGACTACAATCCTGAAGCAGAGTCTGGAGATGAGATCGTCGACGATTCCATCGCCAGTAGGACAAGGTTTTCTCCCCACAGAAAGAACACTTCTGCAGGTGGGTCTGCAAAATCAGATGCAGCTCCTCCGACTTCTCTTGATAAGGGCAAGGGGTCTGGTAAAACTTCTAAGAAAGGTGCTGTTCCTTCTACCAGTGGTGAAAAACGTAAGACTATTAACTACAATATTCCAAAGAAAAATGTGGTTACTGAAGCTGCCAAGGCAGAATACCTGGAGAAGAGAGAGCCACAACACCTTAAAGCTGGAGAAAAGAAACAGAAGACAGTCTCAGAGATACTCCAGTCTAGAGAAAAGTTTTATGAGTCATACGGGGAATCTTTGAACGATCTTGTGACCTTAGTGGGCAACAGAACCCAGGCTCAGGCCCATCCTCCCCCCCCTGAGAAGGAGGTTTCTCCTGACACACAGTGGTGCAAGATGTTAGAGGTGGAGATGGCACGCATGACCCAAAAGGTCAAGGACAAATTTAAGGTCCATGTTTACCTGACAGCCGTGCAGGCTGTGAACGGTGAATGGGACGGACAGTAAGGACACCTAGTGCTATATGTTCTGAAAAACTGTCTGAGACGCGGCCGATTATTATTTATTTGTGTTTTCTAGTCTGTCTTGGTCATGCTAGAGATATGTTCTGATCATAAAACTGTCGGAGACGCGGCCGATTATTATTTATTTGTGTTTTCTAGTCTGTCTTTTCATATGATAAAAACTTTCTGGTTGGATTAAAGAATAAATAAATTTATTTTTTTAAACAAGAAAGTTAAGATATTTTATTTGCAAGACATCGTGCATATGTCGTGTTGCCGTAGCAGCAGACACAATTGTAGTAACATGATTTCATATCTATGGACATGTAAAGATCTCATGATATATCAAAATGGACCTGTAAAGATCTCAATACTGTCAAGTACTCCAGGATATATCTAGATGCTGACATAACACATATCAGATATTTTTATATTTCATATAGATTTAGGTATGTATACTCAAGGTAAAAAACTTGCCTCATCCGATGCATCACTTCTCAGGTAAAATCGTGCCTTTATCAGATACAATATATCACATGATAGTTCATGTACGATAATGTTGCGCCCGATTCACACAGGTTATATTTCTATGTACAATCCAACTTCATGCATGTTACAGCATGAGACCTCAGACAGTGCCATACATATTGTATCAGACAAAAGGGATGTGAAGATAACAGTTCTAGTTCAGATTTGTCAATAAAAAAAAATAATTTGTTATAACATCTTGTGGTTGTGGTACATAAAAATATTCAATAATATGTTCTCTTGGTCATAGTACGTCCGACATTTCCTTTCAGAAGACACATGCTTTACAGGCTTCACTCACTGTCCTCGTCCAGGACATCATCTGGACCAGCCTCCCTGGCAGCTTCTCTCTCAAACAGATACCCATACCTTTTCCGCAGGTATCGGTCCTGCCATGGGACCCGGCCGGCTCTGGATGAAAACCATTCACACAGGCTATGGCGCATGGTCTTGGCGTCCTGAGGCATGTTCCTAGGTGCCGCCGCCCTGTCTAGACCTTCCAGGCCCCCTTCCTCTCTCCACTCTCCTGGGTGAAGGTCGTGTTCCCTGTCTTCATAATCTACAGCCCCATGAGGTATATACTCAGAGGGGGATCGGGTGCGTAGAAAATTGTGAAGGGCAAGGGAGGCCATGACTAGGATCTTGACTCCTTTGGGTTCCATGTCCTGTTGCCTCAGGAAGAGGCGAAATCTGGTCACCCAGATGCCGAAGGAATTCTCAACACACCTACGACCCCTGGACATCCTGTAGTTGTATGCCACCTGTTTCATACCTTGGTCCTTGACGGCGTATGGCTTCATCAGATGGGTAGAAAGCCCGAAAGCATCGTCGCCGATCATGAAATAGGGCAAAAGGTCCCTCATTCCTTTGATCCCAGAGGCTGGAGGAATCTGAAGGGGGTTAGTGGGGTCACTCATATCTCTGTGCATGGGACCTTCCTTCCAGATCCTGGAATCTCCAGCCTTCCCCTCAGAGCCCACGTCCACGTAAAGGAACCTGTACTGAGCGTCCACGACGGCCATCAGCACGATGCTGTAAAACTTCTTATAGTTGAAGTAAGTGGCCCCGCTCTTCTTTGGCTTCTTGATGCGTATGTGCTTACCATCTACAGATCCTATGCAGTGGGGCACCTGCCAGGAACTGGCGTAGCCGTCGGCTATCTCAAGCCATTCCTCCCTCGTGCTAGGTACCTGCATCAAAAATATTTAAAAAAAATCTTAGATCTTTTCATCTTGGATGGCCATAAGTTTTGTTTTTTTTATTGTAAAATGATAAGAACTTTATATAGACAAGCAGGAGCATAACCAAAAAGTTTCCTCGAGGTCTTTATTTTATAAGAAAGAAATAATTATTTTTTTACTTACCTTCATGTACTCTTCTCTCAACACAGCCGTCAAAGCTATGCACGTGTCGCGGATAATAGGGTACACCGTAGACCCGCCCACCAGATGGCCATGGTGGAGTGTCTGGCTGCTGTCACCTGCAAAAAAAAAAAAAATAAGTGTTTTTGAAGCACATATTAAATTATATAAAGATGACTTTTATTTTTTTTCCGGCTTTAATAAAAATAAAAGGGAGAGGTTCATTTGAACCTTACCAACATTGAATAAAACATGCTCTGTCTCAGATAATACACATATCAAGTTACCTAAGGCAAGGTATCGGAGGGTTATGTCCAACCTCTCGTCTGGCTTCACAGAGGGCCTGAAGTTGGTGTCGCTCCGATAAATCAGTGGGGTGACCTTGGCGAGCAGCTCGTGGTACAAGTCGGGCCCCATCCGCAAAGTATGCTTGAATTCAGCGTCCTCTCCCATCTGAAAAAAAGAGAAAAGCTAAATTAACAGAACAAGAGCCATCCCCCCCCCTGCCATGCAGGGGCTGTCCATAAAGAAAAGGATAATAACCCGTCTACTGGACAGTTTATCACCGATTTGTGCTCAAGATTAACCCCCCCCCTCCTCCCCACTGTCTGCCTCCGACATGGATGGGCCCTTATTATACAAGATACTTACAGCTATCAGATCACGATGGAGCTTGGTGAAGGTGTTCCTTTGCCTCTCATCTGTCCTGTCCTTCAGGTAGGGTGCAGCATGGTACCTGTGCTTCCTTTTCACCCCTTGGATAACATAGATGTCTCCCTCCTCTAGAGCTAAAATACCGATAGTGGCGTTCGCGAGCAGCACGATCTCCTCGACCTCCATCTTGTTCTTGAAAGTAGGTCATCGCCGATCACATGATCAGTGGAAGAGCTGGCCTAGATATCGGCGACGACTGTCGGACACCTGTCGGAGACTGTATCCGACAGTATGCCAGTTTGGTGGAAGAGCAGAAATCGGGTAGGGGTAGGGTAACCGATTGTGGAACTTTGGACTATCGGCCAGTTATCGGGCCGACGTTTTTGTCGGACCGACAACAGGCCGACGAACTCAAAAGAGCCAATCGGGCCTCTGTCGGCCCGACAAAAACCAGGAAAATCATCGGCTTCAGTGGAATCCTGGTTTATCTAGATACCTATAGAACACATACTGAAAGTTTACCATTGTTTGATTAAGTATTTCCAGGCAAAAATGTTATTCTATTTGCCCTCACAATCAGCCTTATGAGGACTCTACCAGTAATGTCAAAACCGGAAGTTAGGTAGCAGTTTGGGGGGAGGTTGACCCAGATAACGAAGATAAAACAGGCTCGTAGTGGGCTGCGCCCAGAGCTACCCTTCCAGTCTCTCTCTATATTCTATGCTTAAATCTACCAAGCCCCCCCCCACTTACACACCTGGTAATAAATGACTCGTCCATAACAGACAAAGAATATCACCTATCTATTGTGTCTACTTGTGATCAAATTTTATATCAATTGCAAATTGTACAAAAGCCAAAAAAAAACAAAAAAACGGAGACCAAACATACCAATTATACCTAATTTGAGGCTGCTGAATCTGAAAATGAGGTTAAAAAATGCCTATTGGCTCTCAATTTGGAGATATCCATAGGGTGCCATATATGCTGAAAATCACCTCTGAGGGCAATGATTTCACTATGTTCACCTATATAGTGTAGTCCAAACATGTACAAGAAGATTCATATGTCGTTCCTAGTATTTGTCTGGGTAATATCAATAGCTTCGACACTTGTGCAAATCATCTTTCATCCAAAAGTGGCTCCTTGGCCTCTATTATTCCAAGTGTCTGAACGAGTTTTATGAAATAGTATGTGTTCGGTGTTAGCAAACATATGGTTGTAGCAGTTTTGGTAGTTCAGAAGCAAGAGTCCATCTTGGATAATGCTAAAAGGGGCCAAGATGCATATATATATTCACACCAAATAGGTTATATTTCATGTATATTGCATTATAACCACTTGTTTCGGGGATATATATTGCTTCATTTTGGTACATCTTAAAAAGACAGCCAAATTTTCATGTTTACTTCTTTGCAACATTGACTTATGGGTCATTTAGAGCATCCAACTATGATTTATGGTGAGTAAGGGTGCATATAAACATCAAGATTATCCATAATCATGAGATTAAAGTGAGGGTAATTTGATATTATATCAAAAAAATAGGCTACACAGTAAATGGAAGTCATGGCTTGCCCTCAGTGCAGTCATAACAGGATTTCTGGGAAACAAGAGGGCTGAGGACTTCATAGAGTGTGTGGATACACTGCTGTCACATATCAGAAACTCAAATACAATATGTCCTTGAAGATCCACTTTCTGCATCTGACCCTCCATCCTTTAAAAAAAAAACCTGTGGCTCGGTAGGCCTAAGTGACAAACATGGGGAGAGATTCTAACTGGACCTTTCAGAGATGGAAAAATGCTACCAAAGATACTGGTTACCTTTTCTTCTAGCAGGCTAGTAATGGGGTCTGATTTGGGATGAGCCCGAACATTGTGTACAACAGACAGGCAAGGCAGTCCCGAACAAGTGTCGTCTATCTAACATTTCCAGCATATTTACTACTTTTACTGCATATTACTGAGTCAAAGGATGAATAATTCATTAGAAATGGGTTTGTAAATGGTAATCAAAAATAAGTAAACCAGATTTGATGTGAAATCTGGTGATTGTACAGTTTGCACTAATATGGATTTGGCTACCGAGGATGAAAATGGGCAATTCTAGGTATTATGGGTATCTCAAAATTGAGAGCAACCAGCAAAAAATGGATGTTATTTTTGAATTCTCCAGGTCAAAATACATAGGAATTAGTGGGTTTCAGCTCAGTTTTTTTCGAAAAGTGAAATTTTGTTGTACAGTGTTTTCTACTTGTGATCAGAGTTTATGTGAAATATGCTCTAAGTAAAAGTTTGTGCATTTGTATCACGTACAGGGTCGTTCCTCACTGTCATCCTCTACCAATATTATTACGGAATGATGGACCACTCAGGCGTTAAGATGGACGCCATTTGGCCTTGGCAACCACCCTCAATATTCCACGACAACCACCACAAGTAGGTATTCAAAATATCTAAGTATCGTGATCTCATTATTAGGGGCGTTCTCATTATGTACATACTTCTTGAAATTCCCTTTGGACACGTAGAGACGGCGATGTTTTAGTTTATGAAAATCACCCAAAGCTACGTAAAGCAGATACATTTGTCTACCTGGTGACAAAGTTGAGTTAGTCTAAGTTTCCCTATCTTGGATTTCAGATATTTCCACACAAACTTTGGTTTCAATCTCTACCTGTGGGACTGGTTGCACGATACCCTGAGAAAGGAAACCCGTGTGTACGGGGAAGATATATTCTACGGCAGGGGCAAGTCCAAGGTCAGCTAGGTGATCGACTAGTCCCATGGACATGGTCATAATCATCAATTATTCGATCTCCTGACCTGTGTGTGCGAACAAAAGTCAAGTGGGTTGATTTTGTAATGGACTGAACCTTGGAGTGACAAATTGAAATTGTAGTGAATTGGATTTTCAAGGTTAATAGAATACATCACAAGATGGCCGGAGAAGTACAAGATCCAAATGATTTTTGCAATATAATGTGCTTAATTCAAATAGACTATTTACTTATTATTGTCCAACTACTTCATACCCATGAACCTTGGTTCATGTTGACATATTGGCATACTGGCTATATGTGTTGAGATAGAGTATCAATGGGTAATGGTAGAAACTTCAATTATATTAAACTGAAGTTGTTAAAATTGGAGTGACCTAGTGACGGAGCCATTGGTGAGTGATTTACAACTACCAATGTCCATGATGCACAGTCACATAATAGCACAGCAGTGGGGGCGGAGTAGCTGAAAAAAGTGTTGGTGATAAGCTGTGTAAATTCAACTATATTTGTGTAAATTCTACTATATTTTAATATAATCTATAGTGAAACTCGGAAAGGTGTGGGGGATGCGCCCCCACGGCTTCGCCACCACTGCACAACAGAGGCATATATTAATGTTGATGGAAGCATTTATACCACCCATTGTTTTACTGTTAAGGGACATCCTGTATTACTTGATGTAAGTAGACTGATGTGGTACATATTACTGTGGTCTTTCAATTAGAGACGGAAGCTGTCCACCCAAATTGTCTTTCAAACATCCCTGTATTCATGTAATGTACAGAAATAAACGTATCTTATTGTGGATTGGTGCTATCTTCTATTTATCTTTCTGAATTTGATACTGTGCATATTGAATGTTATAAATAGATAAAAATGTGCCCAAAAGCCCATATCTTATATAATACTGTATGGTGCTCTTTGGAATATATCGAAATGATGTCATATCTGCCAGTTTTACATTTCTTCTCAATGACAAACCGTGGAGCTCTACGCTGGATGAAATCAATCAGAAGTTGAAGCATATGGCTACATGTAAATGTATCAGTTTTATTTCAGGAAACCCATTTCATATCAGACATATGCAAACAGGTATGAATCTTCAACACACTAGCGCCCGTATAGGTATACTCAATCAGTGTTGCCTAGAGACAGCAGCCTTTGCTATTAAAACAAGTAGTTTCATAGCACCACACTAATATATCATAGTGTCTAAATTACATTATCGTACTGAAGAATGTACTTCATGATTAATATCATCAATAATACCCACGATGAAGATATTTCGGAAATAATAGTATATATATCCTAGCTACCAGTGACATTAATCTATGTTAGGAAAGACAATTATATTGCACATCTTCTTAGCCCTAGAACAGGAAAAAAAAGAAAAGAATAGTGTTATTTAAAACAAACATATGCCAACACAAATTATATTTCTAGATTTTCTATTGTCTACTAATAGGCTATGCATGTCATTCCATATCTTATCTAAGGGTCAACTAATGTACTACCGTAATACCTCACATATAAAGTTACTTATGGCGTTTAAGACAGACCTTGATTTTGGGCCTCTGATGCACATTGGGTTTGAGTATTTGCCTTTCTATTTGCTTTTCTATATAAAAATAAGTTATGTCTATGAACCACACCCGAATTGCCAGCTACATAAGCCTCTTAAAGGGGATGTTTAGGGCACAAGCCATGTCTAATAAATACACAAGATTTTACGGTATACGGTACCGTTGTGTTCAAGCGCCAGTATTTGAAGAACCGCCTGTCTTGTATTAGCGCCGGGGGTAAGGGTGTATTGAAATATCTCTTAAGTACTTAAAACTGTATCCTGAATAAGCGCCTGTCTTGTATAAGACAGCTGGGGCGCTTGAACACTATTATACGGTATACATGTGGTTGTACCACCTTAAATATCGAAACTACCGATATACATGATTTCCCTATTACTTACAAAAGAATGTATTCGCTACATGTACAGAAAATTTTATGCAACCATATAATAGGTTTATCACTCGCATAATAGTAGCAAAAATATGAAGTGGAATGTTAGATTTTACATGAAAGCCATAACAAGATAATAGAAAACACAATATACCGTAAACTCCCGCGTATAAGACGCGTCCTCTACGCCAAACAAATGCCTGGGGGGTCTTATAGGATTTTTTCAAGTTTGGGGTGCGTCTTATACAAGGGGTAATTTTACTATAGAAATGTACTAATCTTACAAATTTCAGTCTTAAAATGTGCGTCTTATACGCGAAAATGCATGTGCTGAGTTTGGGGTGCGTCTTATACGCGCAGCACGTCTTCTACGCGGGAGTTTACGGTAGTATATAACAGCGGGCTATTTGTACCCACAGTAAAGTAACCCATGTGTCTTGCATAGGAGTGATGTAAGTTCAGAGATGCCACGCGTTGGCTGACAAAAAAAAAACAGAAAAAAAAACTATGATCATAGACACCTTAATTCAGGACATTAACATGAATCCCTACACAAAAACCAGAAATTCCAGGTTAACAAGGAAAAGTGCATCTCTGTGTAAGACACTGTTAATGCATTCAATACGGTATAGTAAGGTATACTTTTCAATAATCTTAAACAAGGGGGCCTATGCACATCTAAGTTAATTAGAAACACAATGCTATCCATTAAATTATTCTACCATTTCAGTGTTCCTACTGTTCTAATACAGTTATTATTATAGATTTTAATGTCGTAGATATGTATACACGAGCTTTGGAGTCATCTCCCTGGACAGGCCTGGCGTCTACGACAGGTGCTATTTTGATCAATGACAGACCAAAACATGATTTTAGTGATATACTTAAATGGACTGGGTCTCCCGTCTCCTTTTACTCTCTTCGAGTAAATTACTTCAAACCAAGCCCTGATAGAGCAGAGCTGTGGAGTATGGCATATCTATTAATGAAGAAAGTATAAATACAGAATTCACTGTTCAAACTGCCTATCATGATAAAAGAAACAATACAACGCGTCCCATTGATAACTCACATTTCACATATAAAGAAATAAGAATGATTCTAATATCACAAAATCCATACGCACAAAGAGAATAACACCATTACGTAAATTCTAATAAATTTTGTACAAATGTCCGACTGAGATGTACAAGTTAATACTGTATAACTCTATTCTGTAAGAGCATTATCCTTTGCCCTAAGGGTTCTATAGTCCATCAATGCATGCATGAATACAGCCCTTAAAGCAATGGTGATATAATTTTCTGTTCTATGGTAGAAATACTGTAACAAAGAAAGGGTTTACCTCTCAAACCAGTACCATAATGTCAGTCATTCTATGGCAGGAGAGTATTGATAAAAACTAAGGGAGACATATATACATACACTAAGTACCACTACATATGATGAGACTACACTTGGAGCTTCAACCTTAACATTATACTTTTGGAATCTCTATTTCTAGCCATCGGCGGGTTTACATCTGTTTTCACCCCTCGTGTGCGGAGTCGTGCCAGGCTTAGCTCAGTCACCTCGCGACATTCCTTTACTTGGAGCAGTCGAAGCATCTTGCAGTATTCACCAAGCAATCTGTGAATATTCATTTGTGTCTTTTACCATTAAAGAGCGAAACACTGTGATATATTTCTGGGCCAGATAAAGTATACAATGTGTCAATATCATACATTTAAAGGCAGATTGAATGGACATAGAATACATGACTGTAAGATACATAACCACCTCTTGACACAATCAAAGTCTTAATAATCACTAGAAAATTTAAGGATTCAAAATTCAAACGAAATCACAGGTAGACTATGATGTAGTTAACCTACGGTGACACGTTAGAATAAACGAAATAAGCTGTGGTTATTTCACATAACCATGGGTTAAATCACCGACCCTACAGATATGTAGGGACATGGCCTATAACGGCTAGTGCCCACTGGTTAATCTATGGTGATTCAGAGCTTAGCCTGAGTACATGAGGCACTGGTTATGGTCATAGCCCTACACAAGTTGCATTAAGAAATGCATATACTAAAAAAATATTGTATCATAAGCGAAATACTCACTGCACAGCACCGTCAGTGACCCGCCAACACCCATGCATATTGACATGTTGAAGGAGTCTGCAGTTTGTGGCCAAGCATCGCACAGAATAGTCTGTTATCCCATATATCTTAGCGATGGACAAGAAAGTAAGCCTGTAAAACAATAGAAACATTTCATTTTTATTCATTTTTGCTTTGATATTGATTCTACAAAAAACTTTTGCATCCATTGTTCGACAGAAAAAAAACAACAAAAAAAACTCACCGCAGTGCTTATTTACATTACACTATACGAAAATGAAATTCTAGCGTTTGTTAAGTGTTCACACACACAAAAAAAAGAAAGATTAGAAGTTTTACACGTACAATTCCATGGAATTCCTATTTTGGGTATAATAATCAAAGTAGAATATGAATTCATATAACTTTGGATGATACACCATTTTGCTTTTAACAATCTAAACAAAATATGTGATGATTCATATATTGATCTTATCCAGGGAAACATTCACTGACAGGTCAAAAGATATTGATATCATCCTTCCAGTTATATAAATGAAGGTTAGCCCCAAAGGTATCATGACAAAGGGAATACCAGTACTTACTTCTGGCAGCACATGCTGATCATGACAACCGCTTCATCATCGACGGCCCAGCATCCTGTAAGGTCCAGTTTGACCAGGGCGGGGCAGTTCTGTGCAACCATGATAACTGCTTCCTTAGTCAGCCAAGGGCATTCACGCAAGTATAGCTCACGCAGTCCAGGCGCCTTTCCTGCCAAAGCCACAACGCTGCGCGGGGTGATAGAGGAGCACAATGTGAGGTCGACCTTCTGCAGGTGTGAGCTGTTTACAAAGGCCGGCACAAGCACATCGTCTGTCAACCATGTCTTCACCTGGATAAGAGTGGTATAGAACAAGGCCAACAAAAAATATAAACTATCGCTGCAGAACTTGTATACTTTATCTGGCCCAGAAATATATTACAGTGTTTCGTTCTTTAATGGTAATTGATGAGTTGAGATTAAAATAAGAGATGTAAAAAAAAAGTCAATAAAATAGTACAGTGACATGAAACATTCTAAACTTGAAAATACATAACTAACCAATATGGACAGAGAAATGCTTCTTTTATTAGGTTCTGGGCTTTTGTGTTCAAATTACTTTCAACTTAAATGGTAATGGCTAGGGAGGATGGATTCAGAAGAAAAGGTCTTACCTGACGGAGAATGAGTGTGTGCAATTTAAAGTTTGAGTAAGTGACTAGTCGGAAAGCAGTCGGAGTGACTTTGTCACTGCAACGGCTCAGGTTGACAATCGGACAGACAGAGAAGTACTCCTCCACACAGTCTCGTCCGATGCGAGAAGTGGCACGTAGGCGGAAGATATCCTGAAGTGACAGGCACCGACAAATGTGGGTGAAGAGCACATCTTGCCATGGGAGGATGTGGAAGAGTGAAGGTGCAGAGTCCACGCCAGTAAGAGTTGGCCTACATTGTGGAAAAAATACAAATATCATAAACACCAAATATTGCTCATGGTAGGTATGTATATTCTGGTATAAACTGCCTCCTGCATCTTATAGAATCAGCCCAAAAATTAGGGTGCGTCTTGTAGGCCAGATACTTTTATCGTACAACAATACTCAATCTTCAAAAATCAAGCCCCAGCTGTGCCTTAGAGGATTTTTTTTTTAAACTCAGGGTGCGCACCGTATGTGGGATGCGCCTTATACATGAAGTACTATGTTATTTACCATACTACATGTACATAGAGGATGTGGCTAATATGCAAAGATAGCCACTTGTATTGCTGTCCTTTATAGGCTAGGATGCCTTACTAGTGTAGCATTTTCTTCAAATCATGGTATGCCTTATATATGAGATGCGCCTTATATGTGAGGTATCAGTAGCCCCCAAGACTGCCCATTATGGATCCGCCCTGGGAACTATGGTAAGAGTCCTGGGTGTTAACTCCAGGTGAACCTAAAAAGTATAACAAAATGATACTGATAACTTTGTATTCTATACACAATGATTAAATATGATTAAACTTACTGATTCAATCTGCCATCTGTAGTACCATCCGGGTTGTCAATCGGTCCAGTTTGGGAATGACGGTTATTAGAGCATGACGTACATAACGTCACATCATTACTTCCGTCATCTCCATGGCCATGGTTACATGTGCACGTATCACCCAGCATTGTGCACAGGCTTTTCATGTTACAAGTATTCACCGATTCATCAGCATCAGTCCTTTGAACTTTCATGGCACTACACCCATTCACTATGTCTCCAATTAACTGCTGAGCACAGCTATTTCTTCTGGGCAGTTCGGACGAGTTACCTAAACTATCTCGTCTCAAGCCTTGTGGCTCAACTGGGTTCCTGTAACCGTCGCGTCTAGTCCCTTGGTGATCTAAGGGGTTGCCCAAACTAGACCTTCTCCTCCCTTGGTCAGGGGAGTTTACACATTGACTCTCTGGTATACTATCATAGCTTTTCCGCCCGGCAGCTTCTGGATTCATAATCCAGGAAATCCCTGCTTCACTGTAGATAGACCTGAAGGTAAAGAAGATGAGAAATTTCATGGATAATGATTTCTGTTATATATTTATATGCCTTGCTTGATATGCATGTAATGATTTAAGTCGAAAATGAAACAACTCTTACAGCTACCTACCTGTACAAGGGATACATATCAACTGAAGAGCTCAGAATGTTACTTTTGAGGTATGTTTTACTGTGCAGGCTGAAGCAGATAAGAGGTAACTGCTGCTTTAAGTCTGTTATCAGTAAAGCCATGGCAAAACTTGTGAAACCTTCTCTCTGTGCTTGGACTCCTAGGCCTCTACCCTGTGCCAACACTGAGGGATCTTTCTCTATTAGGATATGAGAAGCTTCCCCCCAGTGAGGCACAGACTAGCGGGATCCTTGTTGATTGATCTGGTGTTTGGCGAGATAAGCAACAATATGAGCATTTTCTCTCACAAAAGTTTTAAATTATCTTACATCCTTCAGAGGGGTCGGACCCCCCCCCCCCCCCCCCACCGAGTTGAGGGGTTGGAGTGTGATGTAGGTGTGTGCTTAGGATGTAGGAGTCAGGCGCTGAGTGTACCGAGGGTGTATAGTGAGACGCAGGGTGTACCGCCGTAACCGGTACCAAGGGTGCAGTAGTGAGATGCAGAGTGCACTAACGGTATGGGACTGAGACAAAAGATGAACCAAGGGTGTGAGACACAGGGTGTATTGAGGGTGTGACAGCGAGATGTGGGTGGGCAGATGGTGTAGGAGTGAGATGCAGGGTGGGCAGATTGTGAAGGAGTGAAACGCAAGTGGGCAAGGGGGTGGGAGTGAGATGCAGGGTTCATCGAGTGTGTAGGAGTGAGACTCAGGCTGAACAGAGGGTGTAGGAGTGAGACGCAGGGTGCACTAAGGGTGTAGGACTGAAACAAAAGGTGTACCGAGGGTGTAGGAGTCAGATGCAGAGGATGGACAGAGGGTGTGGTAGTGACTGAGAGTGCCAAGGGTGTAGTAGACGTGAGACCCAGGGTTTAGCGAGGGTGTAGCAGTGAGATGCAGGGTATACCAATGTTGTAGGAGTGAGACCCGGGTTTGGCGAAGGGTCAATACCGACTTAGCAGGATCAATTATCAGCCAATGAAATAATCCCAACTCCTCACTGTGGCCTCTCGGGGGGGGGGGGGCAGGTGGTACCCATCTGATAGCTGTTATCAGTGATAACTGCTGGGAACCGGCTTCAGCAATGGCCATGCCTATTGGACAATCCGCTACCTCTGTATAGGAGCAAGTTTGAGGGTGTTCCGAGGGTGGTGATGAGGGTGTAGGAATGAGACGCAGGGTGTAATGGTGGTGTACCAGTACCGGTACCCCCGGGGTGTACCAAGGATGTAGGAATGAGACGCAGGGTTTACCGAGGGTATAGGAGTGAGACGCAGGATGTTCCTAGGGTGTAGGAGTGAGCCACAGGGTTTTCTGAGGGTGTAGGATGTACCCGGGAGGATGTACTAGGCTGTAGGATTCTAGGAATGAGACGCAGGGTGTAACAAGGGTGTAGTACTAGAAGCCCAGGACTGGGAGTCAGCTGGGTCTAGAGTAGTAGAGACTTTAATACGGTAGGGGATGTGGCCATCGTTGGTGTACATACCCCCGCCCCTGGACCCCCACCTCCCTCTAAGGCCATGGGAAGTCAGGTTAGAGATTACCTTCCGAGCCAATTTGAAAAATGATGAGGCATTTTTTCATTATTCATTATCTATCTACCAGCACATCTGTGCATCCAGGTTGTGAATGACACCATGTTAAGCTTTCATTTGATACCAAATATGCCCCACTTTGTTCATTGCTGTCATGTCCAAAGACATTTTGGAGATTTTTTTCACATTTTTTTGAAATAATGAAAAAATCTCATGCGGTCCTTAAAGGGGCCCTGGCATGGTAATACATGCCAGCATTAAAAAGTCACGTGACCACCCCTGGGGGTGTGGATGGGGGGTCCCCCATGTCACATGTCAACTTTAAGAAATGGTTATGTCACATGTCACTTAAATCCCCATGTCCCATTTCACCTCTAAGAACCTCTCATGTCACATGTCAATTTTAAGAAATGGTTATGTCACATGTCACTTAAATCCCCATGTCCCATGTCACCTCTAAGAACCTCTCATGTCACATGTTGATTTTAAGAAATGGTTATGTCACATGTCACTTAAATCCCCATGTCCCATGTCACCTCTAAGAACCTCTCATGTCACATGTCGATTTTAAGAAATTGCCATGTCACCATGTCAAATTTAGTGGTCCACACCCATACCCCTTGACCAATCAGAGCACCGTGATTTTTCCGCTGGTTCCTGCGATTTTATGATCACTCTTTGAACCGGTACCCATGTTGTTAGTTTGCGATGCTAGCCCCCCTTTAAAGGGGGGCTAGCATGGGGAATGCACACCCGCATCAAAAGGTCACGTGACCACCCATTGACCAATCAGATCGTCGCATTTTTTTCCGCTTGATACCGCGAATTTGTGAGCGATCTTTTTGCAGGTACCAATACTGACATTTCCCATGCTAGCTGCCCTTTAAAATGCATGCGGGCGGTGGACGGTAATATCTAACCTGACTTCCCATGGCCTAAGTAAGGGACGAGTCATTCATTGCCAGGTGGGGGGGGGGGGGGTTGTTAGATATAGCGGGGGGGGCATTTTGAAAAAGAGCTTTTTGCCTTTGGCGGGGGGGGGGGCAAAACCCAATAAACCTTCACACTGGAGGGGGGTCAAAACTAAATATGGGCAATCAAATACCCATTGGGACACGTCATTCCACTTGTGTATCCACTTTTTCTATGGGGGGGGGGGTCATTTTCATTTTGCAAAATCAGTTCTTAGTGGGGTGGGGGTTGCGGTCAGTTTTGTCTTAGTGGCGGGGGGGGGGGTCGGAAAAAATGTGCCCATCCCCCCCCCATGATCATGGGGCCCATGGGCCCCACCTGGCAATAAATGACTCGTCCCTAAGTTAACAGGTTTGAAGAATGGTCAATCCCTTATCTAATATTGTGCATCCAAGTTTAGTTGCACTGAAGTGAAGTGTCCTTTGGGCAATACTGGTGTGTTCATTATGCGCTTTAAGCCTTTATAATCCTTTATAGCAGCACGCACTTTGGCTAGCCTGTACCAATCATGTCCAAGGAGGCCGATGATATACACACATCCTCGAGGTGCGAATAAGCGCTCACCTCCTCGAGGTGAGAGCAGTGGCCTTATTCTCACCTCGAGGAGGTGTACCACATCGAGGTGAAAATAAGAATCCTTATTCTCACCTCGAGGAGGTATGCTCTTATTCACACCTCCTGGAGGTGTGGTTTGCAAATTTATTCACACCTCGAGGAGGTGTGATCAGCAAGGGGGGGGGCCCAAGAAGTTTGAAATGACCATGGGGGTGGGGGGTTAAAAAATGTTGAAGTTTTTGGGGAATGGTCATTTTTAATAAAAGGGGAGGATGGCGCTCTTGCAGGGGGTTTAAAAGTTTCACCCCTTTTTAGCAAAAAAGGGGCAACATTTATTTGTCTCCCCATGCCCCCCCCTAAGGGAGTGGTAATTTTTTTAACAACGGGGGGTTGGGTTGGGTTGGGGGGGACAAAAAAATTTCAGACCCCTCTAAGGGGGCCCCCTTTTGAGCGAAAAATTTTAGACCCCTCGGAGGGGGCACGAAAAAATTTCGCCACGCATGCGCGGAATTTCACCAACCCCCGGCCCGCCCAAGCTGGCAATAAATGACTTGTCCCTACTAGAGCAGGGTGGCTTTGGGGATAAAAAAATTTGAGACCCTTCTTTAAAAAGTTCTTTTTAACAACTGGGGGGGTTGGTGAAATTCCGCGCATGCGCGGCAAAAAATTTTCCGTCCCCCCTCGGAGGGGTCTGCAATTTTTCCGTGCCCCCCTTTTATTCTTTAGTGGCGCGCGGGCTTTTTTCGCTCAAAAAGGGCGACATTTTTTTGTCATTATTTATCAACAGGGGGCGCGCATTTGAGGGAGGGGGCGTAAAATTTCCAGACCCCTCTTGAGGGGGGCTAAAAAAATTCACCCTCTTTTTAGCAAAAAAGCCCGCGCACTACTATAGATCAAAGAGGGGCGCGAAAATTCTCCTCGCCTCCAGCGCGGGGGGGCGCAAAAGATTTTGACTGCCGTCGAGGGGGGCGTGACAAATTTTCGCGCATCCGTGCGAAAACCCACCACCCCCCTGTTGATAAATAATTGTAGGGGCCGGCATCGTTGTATATATATTAGTGCCGTTCATCCGAGAGACGTGTTCGTGTGGTGCTCGTTCCTTCTATGCCAGCTAGGTGTCGCTTTGCGATACCCCGTTGGTACAAGAGGGGGCAGCACCATGCCTCGCGTCCAGCTTCTACTAAGAAGCCGGACGAGCGGCAGAAGGGGACTGGACGTGGTCCAGTCAAGACGCTCAGTTATAATCCATTGAAACTTAAATAAAGTCCTACCTGAGAGGTAGGGGTATCCGGGGCTTTGCCCAACCCGAACTACTCATGTTGTGTTGGTATCTCTAGTGATAAGCGAGCCAACGAGCCACCCAACATATAAGTCGATACGAACCATTACATAATGACCACTCCCTAAGAGGGGTCTGAATTTTTTTGTCCCCCTCCAAACCCACCAACCCCCCCCCCCCCGTTGTTAAAAAATGACCACTCCCTAACAAAAGAAGGGGTGTCAAAATTTTGGCCATTTTGGGGCCGGGAAGCCCCCCTGGTATGGCCTGCTCAGGCTGCTGTACCTCTACCTCCTCGAGGTGAAAATAAGGAACTTTGTCTTCACCACGTCGAGGTGAGAATAGTGCTGCTATTCTCACCTCGGCGAGGTGTGTATAAGGGCGATTATATGCACCTCGCCGCGGTGAAAATAAGGACAGTTATACGCACCTCGTAGAGGTGCGAATATCGCTTCCCGTCCAAGGACCAATGCCAATGGACATGATCAATCAGTTGCTCCCATTGGCAATGGGAGCAACTGATTGATACGTCCCGGGTCCCGGGACCCCTAGACCTGCCCCGGTCCCTATGCATAGAAGTGCCGAGCAGTGGCCTCCACTAGGGACCCCTGGGTATTTCAAGCCTCAATCAAGGTGGATATTTCAAGGTAACGAACATGTTCTTATACTGAGTAGTTATGGAGGCCCGAATAAGGACCGTCTTTAATCGGATACCGGCGCGTAACAAATGCTTTTAATGAGCAACTTACCAGCTAAAGAAATCTGTGAATCTGAGGTTGTTTTGTTTTGCTCAGCCAGTTGGCATTGTGAGTTGGTCTTCGCCTCGCACCTGCCAATTTCCGGTCGTGGCGTTGTAGCTGGTTACCTAATGCTGAGTGTTTAGTTCGAGTTTCAATCTGTAGAGGGGGCGTCACTACTGAGTTGAACTATGGGGCGCTATTTGAGTAATAAAACCCTCACCAAAAAGAGGGAAGGGTTTGGTGGCTGCAAAATAATGGCCTATATGGCGGGCCTGTACATTTGAATCCCACAAAACCACATTAATGCCAATTACCTCTGGGTCATCTCTGATTTTCACTTTTGTCCCCACTTTTTGCTTCACCAATGATCTCAGGGGTGTATTAGATCTAAGGGAGTGGTATTTTTTTAACAATAGGGAAGGGATGGTGGTTTTGGGGGGAGGGGGCAAAAAAATTCAGACCCCTCTTGGGAGGAGGGGGAAACAAATTTCACCCCTTCTTTAATAGTGAATAGCCCAAGCATTAGGGAGTGGTCATTATTTATCAACAGGGGGGTGGTGTTTTTTTTGGGGGGGGGACGTAAAAATTTCCGACCCCTCCCGAGGGGGGGTGACTAAAAAGATTTTGATCCTTCTTGAGGGGGTTAAAAAAGTTCATCCTCTCTTTAGCAAAAAAGCCAGCACGCTACACAGAAAATAATCCAAGTTAGTAAATACTAATCTAACTTTAATAGACAAAATCACCCATTAGGCAAAATACCTAACATGTTAGTAACATCTTACTAATGTGTTAGTAGTATTAACTAACCTATTAAGGCAAGCTGACTTGACTTAGCAATGTCTAAGGGGTAGTAGTTTTGTCTAAGGGGTAGCAGTTTTGTCTAAGGGGTAGTAAATTTTTTTCACACCAGGTGACAGTGTGGTTTGCATGAGGATTTTTATGGTAAGTGCATATCATGGAAAAGCCTATGAATGTCAGAATAATGGTGCTTTCAATGACTATCGACATAATAACGCCTCTACAATTCAACCTGGCATATGATTTAATACACAGAATACACTTAATAAATATATATTTGTTATTGAAGGAGCAATAAAGAATAATGGAAACACCTTTTCTGTGGAAATTTAATTTACTCATATATCCACATTTTTGACATTATGATAAACCCAGAGCAACTAAGTTCACGGGTTGCAAAGAAAATGATGTGAGGTATTGAACTTGCTTCTCAAATGAAGAGGCTCTGTTTTGGATGTCTTAACCTATGTGGAGTTTACACTTACCATTTCAGAATTAAGAGAATTGCTATGTTGCTTGAAAGTCTATGTAGTTAGTGGAAAAGTCTAAGACAAGTTAGGAGAAATCAGGCAAGTCGGGCATTTTTCCTAAGGGTTAGGTGTAAACTCCCAAGAAAACTTCGGTGGTTTGGGGACGTGCAAACTCCCAACTTGGGTTAGCAAGTCCAACAAATGTTAGGCGAAAGGCCTAAGATATTTAGAATATTTTTTTGTGTCTACTATAGATCAAAGAAGGGCCCGAAAATTTTCTGCACCTCTGGTGTAGGGCGAAATTTTTTTTTGACTGCCATCAAGGGGGGCATAAAAAATTTGTTTCTTATTCCACCACCACCCTCCCCCCGTTGATAAATAATGACCACTCCCTTACTATAAAATAAAAAATTCCGTTATTCCTTGCTGATCTTTACCAAAGCTCTTGACTGTGCTAATTATTTTGAAGGAAAGTGAATTTTCAAATCAACCCTTACAGGAAATCATGTCAATATTATAATTGTAGGGCAAGACCGGCCAAAGTAGGTTTTTTTCTTGACAAATATTTAGATTTTCATGTGACCTTCCATGATGATTTATTAAAAAAAAAAAGA
This sequence comes from Acholoe squamosa, assembly GCA_949317995.1. Taxonomy (NCBI): domain Eukaryota; kingdom Metazoa; phylum Annelida; class Polychaeta; order Phyllodocida; family Polynoidae; genus Acholoe; species Acholoe squamosa. Next base: position 44,671,479 of record OX439040.1, on the reverse strand, counting down.
AAAAAATCACTCGCAAGATTCCTTTCTGCAAGAATCAAAATGGTTTCTTGACAAACTTCCAAAATTAAAGAATACCAGTACTGACGGCATGAGAAAACCTCTGTCCGTAACCCCTGGGAATGTAGTGGTGGTGGTGGGGGGCGTGATTTTGGTCATTTCACTAATACCCTCTCTAATACCCATGTCGACTTCTCATATGAAGTTAGTGGAATACAGCACACTAGCACCTTCTGGGACTGCCTCATGTTTGATTCTGGACCTTTTCTTTCTGAGGCAAAAAAAAAAGGGAAAAAAAGTTGTGTTTCCAGTAACCCGACCAACCCTAGCAAAATAGGGGCAAAAACATTTTTTTTTTTTTACTTTGAAGAATTTTGTCATTTTTTTTCAGGAATTTTTAGAAAATGTTCATACCTTTTTGAGGATTTTTATATTTTTCATCCATTTTCCTTTTTATATTCTTCCGCTCATTCACAGTTGTCAACCTTTTCCCATCCTTATTTTGCAATGAAATCAAAGAATTTGATACATCCATTGATATGTGCCCTAACATTTCCTATACATGACGATATGTTAAAATAAAAAAATCAAACCTACCGACCCTACCTTTTCAAGTCATGTTACTGGAAACAAACAATCTTTATTGGCTTAATGTTCTGGACAGGGATGTTTGTAACTTCATACTCGAGTTTAAGCCCAAGTGCACCTTAGTTCTCATAAACCATCTTGTCGATTCATGTTAAACAGTATCCACATGTTACTGTTTCATATAGTCTTCACAACTACATGTACTACTAGATAAACTCTCCCCCCAACATGCAGGTCGGTACGAGAATTGTAAAACGTAAACCCATAGCAATAAACCGTTATGAGTTTCATAACAACAAAAAAATCAAAGATACTCCCCAAAGATGAATGCAACTGTTATGGTGAAACCAAGTCCCATCCGTGCCTTTTTAACTTCCTGACCAAGTCAGGGTATGCCTTATACGCGGGTTCACGTTATGTGCTAGTCCTATGCCAGGCTATAGTATATAAAATACTACCTTTGACATTGGTAAATTTATAAACAGTGCATCTGTCCTAAATGGTTGGTTCAAATTGGAGGTTACAATTATGATTTCAATAATCTGCGAAAATGGATATTTTAGAGCACATTTATTGCTTCAAATATAAACTTCTGTACACAAATGTATCGACCATCCTTCTGTTTGGGGTAGTTGCTCAGTAACATGATACTGTTACTATACTGGATATCGGCCGGTCAATCAGCATTACAAGGAATACAATGTCTACCTGTATACGAGTTACAACTAAATTCGGTTATCAGCAGTGGGGAGGTTATACTCCATAAATGTATAGTAAAAGATTCTTTTGGCAAATCTATTATTTAGTGAACCATTGTATCATTAGTTTCACCACATAAACATTCTCTTCATAAAAAAGCCTAATCCTTTACAATTGCTAACAAAATCTGAACCGTCACTCTATGCTAAACACAATGAGAAAAATATAAAAGATGAAAGAAAATCCAATAAGTTGGATAATTTTATGTATTTAACATTCAAATGTATCCTCATACCTGTGTATATTTCACTACCCTTTGAAATGATACCATTTCAGAATTATTTTTTTCCCTTTTACAGAAGACATCTTTAAAGTAAAAGAATGAGGACAAAGTCGGGGGGAAACTGCAGGGAGACCATACCGATGGTGATAGGTTCTGTGAGGCAAGAAACATACGGTACATGTATATCGGGGCACGTTCCACTTTTCTTTTCATCACAATTTTGAAAGAGAACACAAAAATTGGCAAGAGTAATAACGGTATGTGTAATAAAAAATTTCTTCAAATTGTATACCTTATCCCTTCTCGGATTTAATCGGTATGTCACTGTTACTACTTAGCCTATCAAAAGCGTGGAGTGGTACATAGCCACATTTATGACAAATCTTAAAAAAAAATAAAATCCAAATGGTGTACATTGCAAATTCCGATACTATGGGGTGAAAAGGAAAATTCACCGGTCTCTAACTGCTGCAGCAGCATTACGATCCTTATTTTAGTTTCCTTGATAGACGGGGATTTGTAGCTGCTGGTTAACAAGGACACATAAATCAATAAGGGGCCTTATACAGTTTTGATTAAGACCTCTCTATTGCCATTTCTGCAAGAAGAAAAAGCTGAGCTAAGGGAGAACCTAATTGTCGACTAAATGATACAACAATAACAAGGGTAATTATAAGTCGTACCTCTTTCACACACTACGGAATCGGGGTCAGGGAGCTTTTATACAGGCTTTATTCACTATGTACATCTGAATGGATACAAGATTTATAACATTACAATTTTCCCCAAATGGCTGTTTCACAACCTCACACTTAAGTTCACACCTTCATGCACTCCGCATCTCCCGTCACATATATCGTCACATTCCACACATTCTTGGCAGCCTGGCTGACTGCAATTGGATTACAATACGTTAACATAAATTTGTGCTCCATAATAGGCAGTCTATTGTACATGTATTAGAGTCATCACTTTTTAAACAACAAGGGGGTAATTTTCTTTTTTTACCCCCCCCCCCAGTAACGGAAGAAAATCGCGCCTGAATGTGCCCTTTTAACCTATAGTAATGCGCGGGGTTTTCACTGAAAACAGGTGAAATCAGAGGGGTTGAAAAAATAAAGTTCTGACCCCCCGGTCAAGGGGTCGAAAAAATTCTTAGCCCCCCTGTTGTTAAAAAATGATCACTCCCTTAAATGAGACCTTTTGTGTTTCCTTTGTATAAAATCAACCCTCCCCACCACACTCTCTTCGACTGGTATTAGGTGTCTGCTGTGAAAAAGATAGTAACTGTGTAATAAAGTCTTTTTTTTTTCTACAGTGAGAAGCAAGATACATCTAGAGGGCATCTCCCTATAGAATTAGAATAGCAAAGAAGCCGTCCATATATCTTTCTCATGGAAGATCAATGTTACCGGTACATTTGTAAAAATTAGCCAGAAGAGGCATTGTCTCACTAAAAATAGAAAAGGAAACTGAATTCACTATTACATTGATTATATCGTCTCTATTTTTTAAGAAAACGTTCATTTACGTGCAGTTCAACATAATTTTAACAAATTGTAAGATAGAATGAGAATCTTAGCAATGTAGAACTTATCTGTCACTTAGGGAATAAATTTCATTCGTCCTAATGTTTTGGCTACAGAACTTGAGGCAAAGCCAGACATCTGCTTTATGAAACAAAATCATCTTTACTGTTGTGCATCAATTAATATGACCAGCACAACAACGGACACTTTTACAACGCTATGTACACAACCAATAGACATCACCATAGAACCAGCGCAAGTGTTCAGAGAAACACATGTCATGGGGAAAGGAGCCCTCACTGATACATAACATTATAATTATTTATAATTTTTTTTCCAATTTATATATAATGATAATTCTAAAAAGTATTGTTGATTGTTACATGTCAGTATGAATCACAACCAGTATTCCGGCACTATGCGCCATTTGACAATTTTACTGCTACACATTTACAATGAAAACTTTCTTCACGGAAGAAGGGGAAGAAACTATGATAATGCTGATTGTCAACAAAACTTATTTCTACTTGATACTTTCTCTATCAACATTTGTGAAAGTTGGCCGGAAAAATAAAGAGATTCTTCAACATTCAGATCAATGTCATTTTCATGGTCTGCTGTCTGCCTAGGTGAGTTCTCAAGTGCAGGCAAAAAGGAGGGGGCGCATGCCCCAGCGCCTGTCTTAATACGCCACTGTTTATTATTTTTCTTGCAAACTATCGTTTCATATAAATTATCATCAAAAAAACAAAACAAGCACGCATATTTTCTGTTGATCCAACTCCAGTAATACAGAAAAATGCCAGCCTGAAAAATGAAATGCAAAATTAAACAGAAAGCACTGGACGTGTGACACAAAATGCTGTGCAGATTCAAAACCTTCAGTATTCCAACACTGTACAGGTTATAGCTGGTACTATCAACTGAACATACAACAGAGGAGACATGCCAGACTTAAAAGGATATAGAACATAATTATTTTTAAAACAATGTTAGTCATTTATACATATACATTTTGTGGGTTATCAATTTGAAATGCTTAACTGCATTATGTTTACAAGTTACAACACACAAATTTAAACTAAGAACTCAGTTTCTTTGTCTAATCCTAATAAAATACGTGTACACAGAATTTCAGAATGAATTTGAAGCGACGGTTCTCTGAATGATATGCATCTCAACAGATCCTGAGGGATTTGACTTTGCCGGTGGTCTGCGAATGATACGATGTCTAGATTTAATTTTCAACTGGAAATGGCGCTGGAGTATTTTCAATGTAACCAATACAGCTGTGAGCGAATGGACAATGCCTAACTAATACTACCACTGTCTGTATTCCCTAAGTATCACATGTATATATACATAAGAGACCCTTACCGCTGTTTCCGACACATTCCATTCCTCATCCTTTCAAATACAACCATCGCGTTCAATCACCCACTCAAACAGATACATGTATATCAAAATAACACCAATATCTCATTACATAATAAGCTGTGCAAAATATACAAATATGTATTATAAACCACTTTTCTCTCCACTTGTTTTTTTCTGTCCATATTTGTAGATTTGTAAGTCATGATTAGTTACTGAACACGTGTTTTGGACTTACTCCCACCCTAGCACCATGTGAAGGATACGCTATAAAACAACCCGCGGTGACCCCGGCCCAGTTTCTGCCCAATGCAGGTACGAGAGCAGTCCGCCCAACCTCATAGTACCTGGAACCAGCTACAGCATGGCTTCTTTGTTATATGATGCTGAGTCTATCTTATCTGTTTAAGGGCAGCATAGCACTCAGTTGCCCTTTTGTTGGCACAATGCATGAATATACAGGACTGGCAATCATGAAATGCCAACCCTTTGTGTGCGATTAACTCCTGAAGGGTCAGCATGGTGCTTGTTGGTGATCTGTTGGTGCATCATGGCGTTAAATAACCATGAAATCACAAAACACCTTCCCACCCTTAAATGTTTATGCCCGTCATTCATAGCCTCGATGTTGTAGGCCTTCACACATCAAATCGGTTCTATACATTGAAAACTCTACCAGCCTGCATCACTTGATGCATTTATAGATAACTCAATATCAATGAGCACAAGCAATCTTCTGTACATCATTTACATCAATGAAAGATCTCTTGATTTTGAACCATTTAGATACATATTCGTTGGTCGACGACAGAAAATACATGTATTTTGAGGACAGTGATTTTTTTTTCGTTGGATTGAAGAATACTGTTACATACAGACACTGTTTAACTGCATTGTTGATCTGTTCGTGTGCAGTTCTTTGGGAGTGCCAAGCCTCATTTCCGATGTGTTTTTCAACTTTTGGACTTCCCCTGGGTATTTTTTGGAAGGATTTGCGGTTGGACCGAAGGTTTCCCTAGAAAACAGCTTTGGTGCTGGGTAGGCTTGAAGCTTTATGATAGACAGCTCCATTAACTCGCACAGAAGTGATAACCACACGGGTAACAGACTCCTCTAACAGCGTCATTGGCAGGTTCATAGCATCCACATCCAATGTGCCTGGATCACGAGGCAGAGGTCAAGGTCATCAGGAGAAGAGGTCAAGGTCATTGGGCAGAAGGTCATCATATGGTCACAATACCGACCAGTACATTGTTACTAGCTGATACAACAGCTTTTACGGCAATTCAACGGTGGCGAGTCCATAGGGTTGAGATACTTTTTGGCCTTATTTTTGTCACGGTGGACAAAGCTCTGCATGCGAGCACGAGTCTTGTTGGCCATGGAGTAAGACTTTAGGTGGGATTTGAGGGCGGAGGGTAGCGGCAGCTGCTCGATGCCATATATTGTCGTGTGGTCCACAATACTGCGACATGCTAGCTCCTGGAGTGAAAGTACTGAAACAGTAACATTTAAGAAACATTAACTTCCTAAAATTTACCTACATTGCACACAAATTTCTATCAAAGAAAAATCTACAGGTAGGAATAAAAATTTACCCTGTGAAAAAAGGTCATATTTGTAATTGCTTTAAACTGATGAGTTTATCTAAAGTAGGGGTACACATGGCAGAGGCACTGGATTAAAACTGGCAGTGGCGGCGGAGCCGTGGCAAATACTTCATATACACTACATATTCCAGGAATCATGCTATAGTGAAATTTCCCAGAAATTTACAAAGATTCATCCCCCATACTTGCTTTGGCTGCTCCGCCCACATAGATTTAAAATCTTTACCCTTGAATGATACCCGCTATATATTCCTGGATCTGCAATACTCACCTCGGTTGGGTCCCCAGGTACGGCCCATACCATTACGCTTGAGGACAAGCCGGGACAGTTCTGCCAGGCTCTCTGTCACATTGAAATCACACAGTGGGCTCACTTCAAAGAAGGCCAGGTCGTTTTTCAAAGCATATGACTCGGCGACCATCTCTGCCACTTGCCGCTTGAACGCTAAGTGTAAGCGGTTTCCAACCAGGATCTTGGGCACTCCTGGTGCATGCTGTATGGACAAAATTAAAATGTTTATACTGAATTAGAACTACCAATCGGAAATATCACCAAGGTAGTGTTAGCGATCATGTAATACTTCTGTAAAAATCAATGAACTGGTATCATGCAATATGACTCGAAACCAGAAGTCAATTTTATGGTGACATGTAGCAGCTAACGTACCGAGAAGATATTTCACTTAGCACACCCTGACTACCCTTAAATATTTCTTCAACCAGAAGTAATATCTTACCATACAAAGGAGCAAGCTAGCCGTATGACCATAGAATAGCATACCAACTTCAACACATCCCCCATTTTCATCTCCACTGAGCAATATGGATATTAAAACTTGCTACCCCAAAGGATATGTCCAATAACACTAGATAGGGTGAAGACATGCAATTCAAAATTTCTTTTCTTTCTATCACACCCTTCCCATTAATCAATACTATATTCCAGACGATCAGAGCCGGACACCCACGACTTCTTTTTCCAGGGTGGATCCAGGGCTGTCGATCCAGGGGCGACTGTGTAGCCTAAAGACAGTGTGTGAACGTCTAAGTGTATGTCTGGGGGTGTGGTGGTTTTGGTGAAGAGAAAATATTTGTAGGCTACCGAGTATATTAAGCTACATACCTCATCGATCTCCTTAATCCATCTGTCGATGCCGTCAAATGACCATTTATTTGTGATGTCGTATACGAGTAAGATGCCCTGAAAGCAATTAGAGATATCCCCTGATTACTGATTTGGGTTAACATTTTGCAGGAAATTGGCCACAGCACCTAAGACAAGAATTACATAGAAAATGCCGGAGGTTTCCTGCAAACACAGGGAAGTGAAATCACATATTTTCAAACCACGAGTGTGGCTTATAGGCACGGTTTTGTGGTAATTACTGTCATGCTTGCACAGAAAATTGCACTACAGTAACGGTTAAATGTTGTTTCTATCTATAGCATAGCTTCTTCTAGTTGCATAGATAAGTCTGTACGTCCTTAGAATTCAATAGCAAACGTTATTCTTCCTATAGAAAGTCATCTCATCTCATTTTCTAATCACTGGAATATTTTTTTGTACGATATGAAATATGGTACAGTCGAGTCAGTTTGTAAACTAACATTTAGAGTCATCCACAAGCAGCCAGGGAGCAGGTTAATGTCATCACAGCGGTAGGCCTGGCCTTAGTACACCTGCACTGTTCTCCCTGTGCTCCCCATCACCACCCCCCCCTCCCTCTTTCTCCATCTCCTGAACCCTCTGCACACCCCCACATCTCCCATAACACCTTCCCATCTTGCCGCCGGCAGAGTAAGGGGTCACATTCCTAGAAGTGTCACATTCCTGGAGGATCTTTCCTGGAAGTATGTGGGGCTGGGTTAGACCAGGAAGTGGTTTCCCGGTGGGCGGCCTACCAGAGCTGCTCCTTCATATCCAGTCTGTGATATCACAAGGATATTGCATGTATTAGGCTGTCGCCTCCTTTTATATATTTTCTTTTGCAAGGACTGAGATAAGATTTAGCAGCTCCACCATCACCCTCTGAAATTTGGAGTTGACTTTTTTTAACGGTTGCTGTCAAGGTTGAGTAGGTAACATGTGCTTTCAAAATCCAGGGATGCCACTGACTGATCCCCCAAAATTCGGAAATCCTCCTAATTTTCTCAATTTACAATAGGAAATACAAAAAATGTACATATAGGAATGAAAATAAAAATTCGGAATTCCTAAAAAGTTAGGAAAAGTGGCATCTCTGAAAATCTGGCACCTCAAAGGTAATACTTGACGTCAAGAAAATGATTTTGGGGACCTTGGCTCAACTTTAATGAAGGCTTTGACTTACCATAAGTCTTAAACTCTTTAGTTAATATCAAACTTCGGTTTAAGGACCCATGTCTACTATGGTATCTACCATGACATACAATCCTAATCCCTTTCAAAAATATAATTCCTAAGCGATAAGTTAAGACTTAGCAGGACTTGAGTACCGGTAATGCTGGAAGAAGAAATTTTATAGTACATGTAAATGCACATGCATACTGATTCTAATGTTGATATTAAATACACACACCCTGAGCGTCTTTTACCAAAATTTTTTACAATCAACATCTTCCTCCACGTAGATACATACAAGAGTAAGAAGATCATCGGAGGATCTGAATTTAGTTTCCTAAACTGTCGTACTATCTATTATTAGTGTCACCTTGATCAGTTGTTCTATGTGTGCTATGCTATGTCTTATCTAAATATTTTTTGCTTTACTTTGCCCCAACCCCCTGCAATGTGAGTGTGAGATTCACCCGCGGCCGGCATATAGATCATCAGTTCATTGGTAGCGGGTGGGATGGAGGTGAGACTGATGGGCTCCCTACTTCTCACTCAGCAGGGATTGCTTTTACCTGGTTGTCATGGAGACCACTCAGTCTCCGTGCCTACACCTGGTAGATTAAAGGTGGGAAGCCCGGTAAGTGTTTCCCAGTCCCATATTCATACCTGTCTGGTGTTCTACAATATCTTATACATCAACAGTGCTCTCAGAATGTAAATGCGTTCTTTAAACTATGAATTTGTGGCGATTTCATGCCCTTATTGGACACGCATAATTGTTAGCGGTACCATTTCACTTTGGGTCATTTTCTGGGTAATTAACCAATGGTTCCAACGTCCGTTATAAACTGTAACAGTTACAATATGACTCCAGTACATCTATATTAGGTTATAGCTCTTCTAGGACCTGACCGATAGTGCCAGTTGCCAATAGTCTGAAAATGAACTTTTAAACCATTTGGGGTTTGCCGAAATCCCATAACCACATTAATGCTTACTAATGGGTGCAGAAAGTCCTAATTATTCTCCTGCATGTGTGGCTGACAAAACTAATATATTTTCTGATAGCCACTATGACAGGCTGTGTCACACCTATGTATTGCAAAGTACCTTATTTTCATCACATTATCGTTATGTTTGTAAATATACTTAATACCATCGTCCACCAGCACCATAACATATAGGGTTAAACCATGTGGCTGACCACTCCTGCCCCACACGTCCACAGTGACCACAAGTTGGCAAGATTTATCATATCAGGACTTAGCAGGCTAGTCAGCAGCTGCCAGTTTGTTAACCTTCCCGATGTCACCTAATCAGTACCAGCAGTGAACATTGTTTTACTTTCCTAACCTAAGACTCAATGCTACATGATATGCATTTACATGTGTAGTTCCCAGCGTACTAACCAAAGTCTGTGACCTGGTTCATTTGGAATCAGTGTGTAAACTATGGTATCTCTATGATTATTTATACGGGAAAATTAAATGTTCAGATTTTTTCTGAAACAAGTATCAAGTCCGTGTGATATACCGTAAATCCCCGGTCATAAGCCGGATTTTTTTTTCTATTTTGGGCCCAAACCGGCTTCTAAATTTTTCCCAAAGTCCCCCCCGGCTTATGACCAGGTTTTTTTCTTACTATAGAATAAAGAGAAAATGGTAAAAATTTGACCCAAAAACCGGCTTTTATTTTTTCCCTGAACTCACCCCCCGGCTTATGACCGGGGTCGGCTTGTGACCGGGGATTTACGGTAGGTTCAGGCATCATTTGAGCTCCACAGTACAAATCATATTCCTTATACACCACCACATATATACTATGCCTTTACGGTACTGCGACCATTGAGTTTTCTCAAATACCGTCCCGACCTGTTGGGATTATATCATGTAAATCTGAGCCAAGACACCAGGTGCGGCTTATAAACAATGTTTTACAGTATACTGCAACCAGTAACAATACTCAAATACCATCCTGACCCGTCAGGATTATATCATGTCGTCCTGAGCCAACACACCAGGTGGTGCCAGAACAGGTGAACCTTGCTAATAGTAGGTTTACACCATATCAACGGGGTGGGCACAGTGCCATGCCCAAGATGCACTCTGTACGACCTTACAATGACCATAGGACAACACTTGGCTCTCACTACATATAATGTATTACCAATGAGTGCAATTTTCTTTCCCTCTTTCTAAACTTTTTCCACTTTTAATACAATACATTGGCCTAGAGGTTTATGAAATCAGGTTAGAATCCTGGGGCAGAAAGTATAGGTCATAAGGAAGCACTTGTGGTGAAGGTTCTGACATGAAGACCCTCCCCTTCACTACTTCAATCCTTGGACCTTTTTCAAAAGGCACAAAGGGCGTACATAGGCCTAACGTTCATTTTCCATTCAGAGCATATCCCAACCATTACTCAAAAGAGCTATCTTAATTAAGTGCTATCGAGAACACATTGCCGTTACCAATACATCTGTACTGGCGGCTTATCTATTGGTCTGGCTTTCAAACATCAAAACACCTGTACACCAATGACTCTCTGTTGTGATAACGGTGCCAGACATTTAATTGATGACAGACATTTAATTTATGACAAAACAAGTCTTATACACTTAAAGGGCGTGTGGAAGATGAGAGGAGTTCTGGTAGGTTGATCTAACAGGGTATAAGGACTTTTGAGTATTTTCATCCTCATCCATGGAAAGAATCACACTTGCTATCTCTAACTGGTTTAAGTCTTTCCTTATTACATTTCAGAGAGGGAGAGATGAGGTGTGCGGGTTGAGTAGCTCGGACTGAGTGACCCAATAGGCGGTAACTATAATTTCCTTGAGGCTTCCTGCAACCCTTGTATGAAAAATCCCAGGTAACCAAAACAACAGATTTTTTTTTTTTTTAATTTTTGAATTCAATTGGTTTAATGACAGAAATTACGTCTTGTCAGTTTAAAACTTGAGATGCGGCTTGCAGGATTTGTTAAAGTTGGGGCACGACTTAAAGGCGAGGTTTTATGGTACATTAGCAAATGATGGCTTAGAGAGATCCTTATAACAATGGTAACCTGAGAAACGACGATAGTCTTTCTAGCCACCACACCTCTCATTATAGAAAGGATGCCATTTATGAAATGTCACGGTCAGCCCCCCGCCCTCCCCCTAGTTGTACAGCTAATGGTAACAGTTATTCAATTCACTTTCATTACCCACTGTTTTGCTACAGACCATAACAGCACGGCACCATAAAAAATAAACAAAAAAAACAAAAAAGAAACATGCCACCAGTAATGTAGATCATCATGCAATGGGAGCAACCGGGGCCCTAGATAGTTATCATCCCGACTACAGACGCAGAGTATGCGGTAGCTTGATAAGGCTTAAAATTGTTTCATGTAACGTGCACAGAAAATAGCTATGGTAAGCAGGGCACACCTAAAAAAATCAAAATCTATCTTTAATACCCATACTGGCCCAAAACACGACATTGAAAACAATCAGATTTTAGGAAAAGTTCATTAAAGTTGGGTATCTAGGTAGGATTGGGTCTCCAGAAGCAAACTGGAGTTCAACTGTGTTGTGCCGGCCTATCTTTGTAAAATGCCAATGTATGGTGTCATATTACAGCAGTGCTTGACCTGTACCTGGCAGCCGACATTTTGTGGAGGATTTTAGCGCCAAAAAACACTGGCCCTTGTTGGTATTCGAAGTTGCTCTGAATAACTCTAACAACTCTAAACACCTAACTCTTTAGTTGCTGAATTTTTCTAGCGCATCTGTTCTCATCAATAGGGCATAATCTTTTTAAATGCATAACTGACACCTGATATTATTATTCTAACCATTCCTAAGATGTTGAACGAGACTAAGTTAAATAGATTTGCTTCACAGGTAGATGCATACCTTTTTTAGCGCCTCCCACGCCGCATAGCGGCGGTACCGTGAAGCGGTACAGGAGTGCGCTATGATGATTTCATTTGCCCCATGTGATGAGGTCTCACAATACAAAATTACTGAATACCGACATTAACGGCGGGAGGCGTTTTTTTACGCGGTCACAACCGCATTTCTTGTTACTCATAAAACCAATCTAAAGTAAGTGTTGGATAAGTACCCACTAATTCTTGGGTAAAATCGCAAAATTGTGATGGGCATACGTGACTTTTTATTTTATCATGCAACAAGAGTATGACTTGAGTCTCAATCAGTTTCTTTGTGTTGTCAAATAACAGCCCAGCAGTCAGGGAACATGTTCACTTTATACTCCAAGTGGGATTTTACAATGTTTTGCTGGACAGTCAAAAATACAATGTACGAGTTGTTTAAGCCCCTCCATCAGTATGTCCCAAATAAGCTTGGGATCACGGTACAGGTCTTGTCCTATGATATTTTACCCTAACGACGTGATATCAGTCAACATTATCAGTGCGATTATTTGCCTTCCAATCGCAGTATGGAATGTGTTTGCAGCATTATCCAACAATCTATCCTGTGTGACCCCCGAATTGATCAGGAATCTCATTAAGGGACTGGCCCATCCAATAAAGCAAATCACCAAAGACATACCTGGGCACCACGTGAGTAGGAGCGGAATATCGTACAGAACCTTCCCTGGCCGGACGTGTCCCTGTGGATATAATAGAGAAGGTTAGCATCCACAAACCAATGCATTCTGCTTCTTCTGATCTGTATATTTATAAATCTCAAGGTACGTATTCAAAACAGTCTCTCAAAATGACCAGCATCCTTTTAGATACATTTATGCTAATCTAGTAGTAGAAAACAAAGACATTGCTTGCTTATGTTTATTTCATCATTACCGAGGCAGCAGATTGTGCATTCTGGCACAGTGGGAATTGTGCCAGGTTGTACATGCACCTGCTGGTCTTCCTACCTGTTGGCTCTACTCCCCTTTACCGTGTTGATATGACAATGCCGTACGTGTTGTACCTGATCTGTACAGTGTCTTCCTACCTACCAGCTACATGTACATGTAGTCACTGATCTACCATACGATACAAGTGTACCTGACTACATGTGTACCTACATGTAGCTACTGACCTCCCCATTATATTACCATTTTACATGATACCCATGTAGTATCATCCACTAACGACCACATTATGGTACTCCATTACATTTGTACCGACACTCATTACTACCGTAATCTCCCGCGAATAAGGCGCAGCTTGCGTATAAGGCGCATCCCCAACTAAGAGAATGCAATTCCATGTATAAGGCGCACCTCTAAGGGCAGATTTTTGTTAATTCAGTACTGTTCTATAGTAAAATTACCCCCCCCTATAAGGCGCACCCCAAACTCCAGGCAATTACCCTCCCGCATATAAGACCCAGTCACGATCTGATTCGCGTATAAGACGCGCCTTATACGCGGGAGATTACGGTATGATATATCCAGTAGTACAACTACAATGTACCTGATTCACCCAATACCCAGCTTAGATTTACGTAGTGACATCTAACATAGAAATGGAGCGTGGTTTACACAAAACCTTCAAAGGGATTTTCTCACTATTCTACTGTGCTGGACGAACAGATTTGAACCCCCCTGTCACCTGTGTAGTTTGTGGCGTATTTTTGAAGTTTGGGACGGGGTGTGGCATATATGCGAGATTCTTCTTTTTTTTCTTAGTTATGTTTTTATCAGAGCAGATGCATTAACTCACTACCCACACAGAAATACAATTTACACCAGTAGTGCTAAAAGGTACACATGTACTCACCATAGTTGGAGCTTGACACGTTTGCCGTCCAGAAGAATGGTCGTTGTTTTACAGTCAATGCCTGAAACAAAACTCAAACAGTTTAGAGGGTGAAGTAAACACAGCATTGACTTGGTGTATGACAATAACAGAGATGTCAGTCCGATAGGTGGCGAAACTCTGAAAATTATTTTGGGGCACTTGAAAAGTGAGGTTATACCCTAATCAGAGTGACAAATACCTTCAAAATTAATCACTTAGGGTTGGCTGTATCTTTAAGAAACATCAGAATTATAAAACATTCATTTAAAAAAAAAATTCTTATTATTTCTGTAGTAAAATATCACCTTCGAACCTCTGAAATCAGAGAAAATCTGAAACTCTGCCATCTCTGCAATAAGCACAAACTCTGAGGAGACACACATGCATAGATGCCCCACAATGAACAGTTAATTCAAATGACGAGTCCACCCATGTCTGATGAAGAATCGCCATACAGTATATGCAGGTCACAATGTGTCATAGGTTAGTGTTCACAGACCAAGTCATGGTAATCCCGTCTCTAGGCACTAGGGGCACTAATGCCCCAAAAATCTTGCAAGCTGCACCTAAAAGGGCAGCTTTGATCAAAGACCCGGTATATCAAGCATTTTCTCAGTGGAATGCATTGGACCCCACATTAAGATGGCTACATGACAAAGATGAATTCAAAAAGAAAATTAAAACGAAACTTATTGACTATTTTGTACACAAGTGGAGGGCAGACATGCCCCCGCTACTACTTGAAGGCGTGAGTGTCATTGCCTAAGGGAAGGGGTTACTGCTTGGCCAGAATCTGTCCTTCAGCTTGGATGAAAGGGCGTGCGGCTCATATTACTGGGTATACTACTGGGTATCTGTGCTTGTATATAATGTATCTGTACTGTATGTTCATGTACTATGTTATTGTAAATTGTTTGTTCTGTGCTCATGTATGTTAAACATGTGATGTACCTCGTTAATTGTATGCTGTTAACTGTTAGTTTCTGCTGTGTTAGTTTAGATACTTTTCTATAATGTGCCAAAATGACTATACCCTGATCTGTATTTTGTAAGAAAACATAATATCTGGTCACACCCATAAGGTGCGAGGGACATGGAGTCCTATATGTATGTGCATTATATAAAGCGGTGATTAAAAAAAAAACACTTGTCATTGAGAGGTAGGACTCCAGCCTTCTCCTAGACGAACAATACAGACAGGTGGCGCGTCGAAAGGGCGAGCTGTACGTTTTTCTAGTAAATAAAAACACTCTGAAACTTGAACTTCTAGTAAGCAGTATAAAACCCTTCAATTTAACGGTAAATGGGACTGAAGTTGGGCCAGCTTCGATCGGTAACTAGATCACTGACACTGATTAGGAAATTTAGACATGTTTGATTTTGTCAGAATTGATTAAACATATACGAAGACGTCATGATCGTCATAATCGGCCGAACGAATCTGGTCCGCCTGTGGTCGCCTAAAAGTATAGCAGTGGCGGATTTTAGGCTCATTTTTCCTACAGTTAAAAGTTTATTTCCTTCTATTGGATCCCAAAGTATCCCCCGAAAAGGAGCCCCCCCCCCCTCTCTCTCTTTGCTCCCTGCGCCTCCTTAATTTCCAAACCCTGGTTCCACCACTGATTCATGGAACAACAGTCAATATAGATCATACAGCAGAATGGGGATACAGACAGAGAAATTCATACAGCTGCTATCTAATTGCAAAACCTCATGAAAGATTCAATTCATTAGTGATAAGGCACGCTGCCGTTCTAATTGATGAGGCACTAGATAGATTAGTGATAATATTTACCGGGTAGTTCAGAACTGGACAAGAACTGTTAAAAATTGAGATACCAATATGATCCTGAATCAGTGATTAAAGTTAGCGCTGTCAGGTACCACAATAGTGAAACACCTGATACACATACTTGACTGATAGATGAGATACACACACCTGTAGACCAAACTCTTTACCACCTATTTTTCACATTTACTCTCTACCTGACCACCATTATACAGCATGCCTTACAACTTAAAAACACATCTAAGTGGACTTCTTAATCGACTAAAAGGGCCACATTAACCCATTTTAATAGGACTCAATATGTTCCCTTTTCCCCCAGATGTCCCGTTTTCCCATTCTCAAGTTATAGAACTGACCATATGCATGTACCAGTCTAAATCAAGATGATCTTATAATGTCCCACAGTAGGAAGACGTATTTATCAACAATTCTGTCATTTAATAGGATAAACCATAAGAGTAGAAGGCCGTTCCTGAAAGTGGACGAACAAGGGGTAATGGTGGTGGTGTTAGGTGGGGTGTTTGTATTACTGGGTGTCGGGGGTAAAGATGGAGAGGTCAATCTTCTGTTGTAAAGGGCGACGCACCGCGAGGTATTTAGGCCAGGGGAAAAGGAGAGAGAAAAGAAAAGAAGGTGACTATCATTATAAACCAGTTGCCAGGACCGGCTCAGGTTTAGATAGGACCGTTGTATGTCTGTCGATGTGCTTTGGGTGGAATAGTACTGTGATTTACAGAGAAGATGAGATATACATTTAAACTAAGAACAGTTACAGGTACTACCCGTAGTCTTTTTGTTAGAGGGTTGTATGGAATATTAGTGAGTATAAGACTTTCTCCATCGGTTCCGATAGTGTTACATTCGGATCTTCTCAATGCATAGGAAATGATAATACATGTAACAATATCGAAAACAAGGCAAGGGGGTTGGTCGGTGGCGGCGTGCCCCTTCCCTTCCCTCCCCCAACGCCACCAACAATTTGTGTATCAAAGGTATGTTCAAGACAATGCATGATTAGGACTATGACTTTCAATATCTATACTCGATATTACGGTAGGTAACTTATACTTGCACCGTAAAACACTACCCACAAGCCACACGCCCTGAGTTTATAAACTTGACAAAAACAAGTTTGGCTGTATTCAAGGGACCGCACAAATTCAGCGGTCCCAACACTCTGTGTGTTGTAGAGGTTAGGGGAGCTATGGTGTGGGGGTTTTAGGGTGACCCTTTACTCACCCCCCCCCCCAAAAAAAAACAACACTTCTAGCTCTGACTTGTGCATTAATGGCGTTTGATATGTGAATTTTTGCGGTACATTTAGTGGAATTTAAATTACAGGAGTATTCTGATGACTCTCATAAGATTTTTTTTTTCTTTTCCTTTTTTTTTTTGCTAAAAAAAAAAGAAGAAGCATATTCAGTGGCTAGATGGGTCTTATGGCTATGCACATGTCCATGTCATGATAGACAAGCTTGCCCTAAGGCATGACTAGCCGGCTGAATACGCAGCAGGATGGGGTGGGTAGGGGCACGTGGATGGAGAGCCTGGGGACAGGGTAGTAGGGTATTACATTACATATATCAGATTGGGGTATTAGTAGATTACAAATGATGTTAACATGTAAGCGTGTATCTCCGGGTTCACGTCATTGGGGTTAGAGCAGGATCTGGGGTAGACCATGTGAGTAATGTGGTTGGGGTTGGGGTTCTTTTTGTATGAATCATAATAACGATGTGGACATTGCTGGGGGCTCCATTGACACATTTTCCCCTTCGAGTGGTTTTCGACAAATGCAAAGAAGCTAGACCCCTACAGTAATATTCAGGCTCACAGATCCCCTCACGTCAAACGAGAAAAAAATCTTAGATCATGAGTGAACTAAGCTTTTACTGTTGGCATACTATGGCCTAATGGCGAATCAGCCGGCGAATCTAGAAATCTTTTTAAAGACATTTATAATAAACCGCTTTCACGGGCATTCCTAATATGCAACTGAAATGCTGAAGTAACTTCAAATTACTTAAAATCTGCTGTGAAAAAAGAGATTATAGTTTCAATATCTTCATTTTCATTATTAGGCCATACCAAATTAAAAGATTGGTCTATGGATTTCCCGCACCTGATTTTCAAGAATTAAAATTTTATTTTTATTTGAAAAATAGTATGTCTATGGATTCTGCCTGCCCCATTTTCTGATATTTTTTTTATCAAGCCATAAATATATGACTGATTAATGTACAGGAATGGCAGACCACTCATTGGATAGATATAATTGCAGATTTTGCTAATGCCAAGGACTGTTGCCCATATTAAACATTCGAATGCATTCAACCAAGCATGGCTCACATGAGGAACATAATATCTACTGAAGCCTGGATACCCATTGCAAAAAAAAGAAAAAAAAAATCATTTTGAAAATATGGTGCGGGAGGGCGAAATTTTTTATCTTCTAGAAATTTTATATTGTTTATGGATTCTGTACGGCAGGTAGATGTAGAGGGCATTTTTTAAATTTTTTTTTTGCAATGGGTATCCAGGCTTCAGTAGATATTATGTTTCTTGGTGTGCGCAGACTGTAATTTTTATAAAACCTTGAAATGTAAAATGCAGATATTTTTGTTTATTCTTGGTCAATTTTTACATTTGAGACCTCTATTGAAAGCTTAAGACATTATCACTGTAATCTCCTGCGTATAAGGCGCGTCTTATACGCCAAACAAAATGCTGCTGAGATTTATACATGGGAGGGACATTGCCTTGAGTTTGGGGTGCGCCTTATGGGGGGGGGGGTATTTTTACTATAGAACAGCACTAAATTAACAAAAATCTGCCCTTAGGGGTGCGCCTTATACGTGGGACAGGCCTCCCTGAGTTGGGGGTGTGCCTTATACGCCGGCTGCGCCTTATACACGGGAGATTACGGCAGTTACCATAGAGGGAGATAGAATAAAATATCTGGACAGATTGTATATATTTCAAAATTAAATATTTGTGTAAATTTTTTAAACTTATATGGGATAACCACAAAAGTGTGTACTTTTAGGATCTTTAGTCAGCTATTTATTATCTATAATAGCCCAAATTAGCCCAAAGCTAAAGAGTATATGAGAGTTGAGTAAAAAATCCAAGAATTTCAGGTCTGTATATATCACACTGCCATTAAGACAATTTTGAATTTCCAACATGATCTATCAGGGTTGTCCATAGGATGAAAAAGCACACAGGTCAATTTTTGGCTGGCTAGTCACATGCATAACGTGATGTTGAAATTGAAATGCTGTCAGGGTCTATGCCGGTTTGAGGCCATGTCCAATGAGAACATTTTCAAAATTTCAATGCAAAGTTATGAAATTTTATGGGTGTTAGTGTAGTTTGTTTTATATTTACAGTAACTTCTGTTCTAATTGGCCGATTTGCAAAATTCAAAAAGCCACAGAAAGCCCACAGTGAGCTGAAAGAGCACATGGGCGGCAGGCAAAAGCACACGCGGCGGCCCGCCTGTGTGCTTCCTATGTGTGGAGAACCCTGTCTATAATACTTATCTTACTTCCTTTTGATGTTAATTTAAGATTTTGTAAAGCAAGGTCTGAAATGTGTGAGAACCAGTGCAGCCTGTGCACAGTGGACAGGGACTGATAAGACCCACACTGGCTGGAAATCCACTGACAGAAAATATTATAGACATTCCACATTCAATCCCTCATAACTTCTGTTCTAGTACCATTATAAAGACAATTTAAATACCATTAAATTACTCAAGTTGCCAGCTTCCCAGTGATGTAAAATTATCCGGGTAAATCCAAAATCAAAGTTTAGCATGTTTTCCCTACATCGTAGTGATGACAGCCAAACACAGCTGAATACTCCCTGTATCTGTCACAGTGCTGAACAGCTGGTACTGTAAATTCAATTCTGACGGTTCTGGTGGACAGAATTACATCAAATTACGACCAAATTAAAGGAAAAACTTTATTCTATTCCAATATCATGTTCTCCAGACGCATGTATATAGTTTAATGCTAAATGAGACAGGGGGAAGTTAAGTAAGTTCCAGTTTCTGTAGGGTCATACACCCAAAAAAATAATATTTTTTTGCCAAGCAGGACGAACATACTGGGCTCTTCTCTAAAGATTTTTTAGTCTGAATTGTTAGGTTTAATGTAGCTATACACCAGCTATTTTTGGCGATTTTTAATCTCCTGGAGGCATTACACCAATATGTTAAAAAAAAAAGTAAATAAAATTACTGATTTTGACTTGAAATTTAAAATACTTATCTCCCTAATAATATGATGTTGCCTAGAAAATTTAATATATGAACTCTCAGCTATACTTCTGCTGAAATCAGCTAGTGGATTCACCTTTTTAATCCAAAGTTATGAATGATTCCACAACTTAACCAATACAGCAGGCCAGCGATTGGTCGCCCAACGATGTTGGATGTTCTCGTAGTTGGCTATGTATTCTTATGAGGAAACGAGGGTGTGGAACCAGCGAAACACATCCAGTGCAAACTGCAACATCGTGCAAGTGCTGTCGTTAAACTGATAGCTGTAAGAAACTGCACTCTAATTCCCATGCTTTTACGACTGTCTTTATTAGGACGCAAATTTTCACGGGTAGCCTATCTTCGGTCCAGGAGGGGCCTTTACAAATCTGCCATAAAGTTTGACGGTGTGAGTAAAGGCTCAAACCTGGAGTATGTAATATTCATTGAGCCGAAAAGTAACGTAATCAAGGTGACGCTCCGATGTCCACGCTCAGGGTGCTGGGGACTGGGACAACGTGTTTCTCAGCGCTCCCCTGAGCTTCCCGTTTTTGTAGCATAAAAAACACTGGGGTCCTGTGCATATTTAAAATACACCTAACAGCCATCGTACTGCTTATGTCTCTTCATAATGCACATCTTCTCTGTGATAACATTATACTGTATGAACGACAATGCCATAAAAGTTAAATGTTTGGAGAGTTCGGCCTTTGAACAGTGGCCGTAGTGCTGAAGTATCCAGAAGTGTCCCCCCGGGGAAAATGGCACCGTTGGGACGTTGCCTTGCCGACTTGCTAAGGGAGTGATTAATTTTTTAACAACAGGGGGGTTGATGGGTTTGCACGAAAAATATTCTGACCCACCCCTCTCTAGGGGGTAAAATTTTTTTGCCCTGCCCCGTAAGGGACGAAAATCATGCATGGACGTGCCCTTTTAACCTATAGTAACTGAAAACAGGGTGAAATTATTTTGACACCCCTATCAAAGTGGTTGAAACAAATTCTGAGCCCCCCCCCCCGTCAAGGGGTCTAAAAAGTTCTGACCCCGCCTCCAAACTCACCAGCCCCCCCTTTGTTAAAAATTGATCACTCCCTAAGCATCGTGGTTACCGTCCGGACGAATGTGACACTACAACTTTATGGAGAGTGTAATAAAAACTTTCCTGGTAAGGGGGGGGGGGTCATCCATGCAGCAACTGACCACCCCCACGTAAGCAAGTCGTCATTATTTATCAAGGGGGGGGGGTGGTGGTCGTATATATGATGGGGGATGCAAAAACTTTTGAACAGGTGGGGTGGGCGGAGGAGGGTGCCGGGGTCACACGTGGGGTGGGCGGAGGGTGTGAGGGCGGAGGGTTACACGTGGGGTGCCTGAGCGTGTCGGGTCACACACGGGTTGGGCGGAGGATGCCGGGGTTAGGTCGGGACTGAATTTTTTTTTGTCCCTCCCACAAAGATGTCAGTTGGGTATGGGCTCAAACTCTGAAAATCTTTTGGTGTTAGCAAAACACCCATTCTCCCAATGTATTATGCTATAAAAAGCACCCATTTTGTCTTCATTTCAACCTATTCCCCTCACTCAAAACCATTAAAACCTCTCTAGAGTGGATGGTCATAGAAATACAATTAACAACACTGCATCAGAATTTTAGCCAATCAGCAGCCAGCTTAGATTCATGTCCTCTGAAATGAGATTTCAGAGATCCTCTGATCTCTGAAATGTGGTTTGTCTAGAAAAAGCTAGAGGGCAGCACAAGGCATGCTTAATTCCACCTGCTGAAGCCTGAATTATGCTCAGCCTTATGCCCCCTAGAAGTAGAAGGGCATGTTATAAGGGTGTATCTATGATTTATGTAATTCTCTCTATCCATATCATGATCACAATTTGGAAGAAGCCTCTGAAATGTCTGATTTTTAGGAAAGTTTGAACATCTGAAAATAGACAGACCTCTGAAGGTCTCACATCTCTGCTCCCAAAACCCACTTAAGCCCCCCCCCCAGCCCCCTATTGTTAAAAAAATGGCTACTGAGGTTGATGGATTTTGGTGGATTGGCAGAATTCTTTCAGCCCCCTACCCCACCACTATGGGGGCATCACCACAACATATGCGATGATATGGGCAATTCAAATACCGATTTTTTTTTTTTTCTGAGGGGGGGGGTGTCATTTTGCCCAGCCCCCTATTGTTAAAAAATGGCTACTGAGGTTGTGGGGGGGGGGGCTGAGGTGGGGACCTGAAATACCCAGTGGGGATCTGAAATACCCAGTATTAAAGTTATTTAGGCTGTTTACACTGTCCCAGCGCCGAAGGCGCTGTTTAAAAAAACATTTTTATTCTGTCTTCTTACAGTTACTCAACAGTGTTGAGTAAGAAGACAAGAGACAGAGTGTTGACAACACTGTTTGGCAAAGCATGACAGAGATTTTCACCTTTCCAATTTGTAAAGTGGCATAAAAATGGTTCTAGAAGGAGTATCAACTTGATTCAAAAAGCTATGGATCGCAAATATTCTCCTGATTAATGCGGTATATGAGTTATATCAATTATGGCATTTAATAGTCAACATGGTCAAGTCAAATATAATGATATTTAATAGAAAAGATAAAGATAAAAGAGTGACCTTCAAATATGGTGATAGAATATTAGAGAGAGAGTAGACTCATATAAATACTTAGGCTTTACACTGAACCCTAAACATAAAGATATATTTTCTGAAACCTATGACCAACTTCGTGATAAAGGCCGGAAAGCCATCTACCAATCATACTCATGTTGCTATCAGAATATTGGGAAACCAAATCCTAGACTATCCCTTAAGCTCTTTGACACCCAAATACGACCATGCCTTGAATATGGATGCGAGCTATGGGGCCTGAACAAAGGTAGGAAACTAGATAATTTTGAACTGATCCATCTTAAATACCTGAAGTCTATGCTTGGTGTAAGGAAGCAGACAACTTCAGCTGCAGTATATGCAGATACGGGTAGAGTACCTCTGAAGGCTCAATGGGAAGTAAGAGCACTAAAATATTGGGAAAGGATTGTTAACTTTGAGGAATCGCATATTCTCCATAGATGTTGCATGAAACTGCACCTTCTTGACCAGCAAGGACAGGATAACTAGTGTACAAATGTTAAAGGTTTGCTATATTCGCTTGGTAGAAAATATAGTCAGCTTTGGGAAAACCAGTCAACTTCTAATAACTCTAACATCATAGCTAGTGCAACTGAACCAATTTTCAGTAAATATTCTAAAAAGATTATGAATGAGATTGCGCTTGCTAAGGAGGGTAAAAAGTTAAGAACATTAAAAAAATTCAAGAGGGAGTTCAGGCTCAAACATTATCTACTTAAAATTAGCAATCAAAATCACAGGACTGCACTAGCGCAATACAGACTTAGTTCCAATAATCTTGGTATTGAGATAGGGAGGCATTGTAGGCTGCCCAAACCTGAATGTGACAGAGTATGTCTATATTGCTCAACTGGTGATGATGAGGTGCATTTTCTGACAACATGTGAACTACATAAGGCAGCTGGAACAACTCTTGAAAATCATATAGATGTTAAATCTGTAATTACCGGGATATGTCAAATATGGATAAGTTTGTTACTGTTATGAAAGAAAATGACCCTAGTATAATAAATGAGCTTGCAAAGTTTGTGTATACTGCATTTAAGCAGAGGCAGCAGCAGCTTTAGACTACCCTCTGTGGAATCCAACTATTACCCTGGCCTAGGTCCTCTGTATATTGTACGGTTTCACCTAGTATTATATCATCCCATTCATAAGTAATATATATAAATATATGAGTTGTAGGTATGGTACAGTTGACCCACCTAGGCAGGGCTTTTGACAGGATTTTTTGCAATGCGCCAATTGCACACTTTTTAGCAAATACAATGCGCCATTCTGTAAATGCATGGCCATTCTAGCCATTTAAATGCGACATTTAAGCATTAAATGTGTGTATTACGCACTGCGCAGCCCTGTCAAAAGCCCTGCTAGGTTATGTATGCCGTGTCTGGATCTGCGTATCTATGTAGGGATGTTGTGTGTGTGACTGTGTGAGTGATTGTGTGAGTGATCTGTCTTATACAGAAGTATCTGTTTTCATAGATTTAGTTCTGTAGTACTGTATACTACGCATGTAGTTTGTAGAACATAGAGCTTATATTTCATTGTAGTAGACTTACTGTATGACACATAGGTCAGCAATGACCTCACTTTTTGTTGTCAATAAAAGATATTATTATTATTTAACTTTTTAAGTCCTTATTTTGGCTGTCATCGCTATACATTGTTTAAAACTTTCTAAACTCACCTGAGTGCCCTCCATACGGCGTCTCAACGGCTCCATCTTCTAATCCACTCATGATTTCCTCCTTGCCGACATCACTATCGCCGACAAGGAGGAATTTAAGCAAATAATCATAGGGTTTACTTTTAGTCGTGGCTCCTGGCGAGGCAACCGCAGCGCACATCATGATGGTCCGTCACTCTCTAGACCATCTCAGTTATCTCTGAATTAAAGTCACTACTGTGCCCATTTTCTTAGCGCCTGTCGTCCTCTCCCTTCAGAACTTAGTCTGGAACTTATTAGACATCCATGTACGTTCAAATATGACACCAAAACCACTAATCAGAGCTTAAATCGGAGCAAAATGTAAGAGCTTTCAGCAAGACTCACAGAGCGGATGTACCCAGGCAGGTGCGCGCTACTTGACATGCGCAGAGAATCAAAACAATCACAACCGCATGCGCGGACATTTTGGCGCAGAGTTCAGAAATGGAAGAGGAAAATAGCGTGAGTATTTAATTTGTAGGGATGGGCGCCAGCAGCTACTCCTGAACGCTGCCTCTCTGTCACTATAGTAAAGAGAGCAACTTCAAAACCTGAATTTTGTTACTTCTGTTCCATGGAAAAAATACCATCTTTTGGTATGTTATGTAAAAAGACCCATAGAATATGAATATCATAGGCATTTTCTTGTGGGATGTCAAGTTTATTAAAACTTCAAGTATATACATGACCATGTTTGCTGTGACCGGGGTGAGTCTCACCCCGACATCAGTTACCAAATTTGTTGTAATTCCTACAATTCTTTGTCAAATAACACACTTTAAAAACCAATTTCAACTTAAAATATCCAGCTTCCTGGCCAATGAAAAAAGACAGAATTTTGTAAAATCTAAAATTGAATAAAAATATTTCAAATTTTTAACCATTTTTTTGAAATTATAAAGTTTTGGGGTACCTTTGGAAACCACAACCAAAATGTCCGCAATTTTGTTTTCTACAAGAATCTAAAACTGGTTCCTAAATATCTGTGTGCTCAAAAGTGCTCGAAGAAAAAGAGTAACATCATATTTTGCTCATAATTGCACAAATCTGACCTGAGTGAATTTACTCCACCACACAGAATTTTGAGTTTCCATCAGAATATGATACATTTTTCCATGTCAAATCACAAAATAATTTATACCCCTGGAACCACTAAACTGTTTTCTGTCTTCTGGTATGACTGTTTTCTCTGTAACCTTGACTGTTAGAAAGTTATAAGCATTTATATGGGATGATGTCAAAAATGCACCACTCAGTGAGTGTGGTCAGTGAGGCTTGACTTGACCTAATTTTCCCTCACAGAGCTGATAATGACCTGAAAAAGGTGACAGAAAATACTCCTAACTTTTTTTATTCAAAAATGCACTGCTTCTCTTCTAATCACTCTATTACATTTATTTAAAAAGCATTGAGTTGGCACGGATTTCTTCTTTCCGAGGGCATAATTTTCAATTGGATGGTACAAAATCTAATTTATGGGTGCCCATCCCTATAATTTGCCATCAGAACTCTGCATTTCACTTTCTTTCGAAATGTTGCAAGATCAGCGAAAGGGAGTGGCCATTATTAATCAACATGTGCGGCGTGGGTTTAATGGGGGTGGGGGCGTAATACTGTCAGACCCCTTCTGACACTTCTTTTAGCAATCTCAGAATCTGGTCTGGACGAAAAGCCAAGATTTGTTTTACAGGGGGCGGCACCATGCACCCTAGGCAGACATACTTTGGAGGTGAATAACAAAGCACTGCACAGCATTGGCAGGCTACGGAGAAAAAGATATGGGTGCAGAAAATTGCTCTTTGCTCGATTAATATTTAACCAAAAGATTTGAGACTTGTAGCGAGTGATCTAGAGACTATAATGGATATTGTGTGTGAATAAAAGATAATTTTGCCAAGTATATTTTGAAAGGATGAATTTTGAAATCATTACTCCACTGCACCTCTCTTCCGCTCATCAGTCAAGATCCATACCCAAAGTTAAATGGTTTCATAATGGCACTTCTCTTGAGAATACATTCACTAAACTTGCAGCGAGTCACCAACATATGATAAAAAACGCCTATGTGAAGTTTGAAAGCATTCTGAGCAGTAGAAGTATTGAAAATGGTCATTTTTGTTAGTGTTGAATACTAGCATAGCACCTTCTCTATGGCCAGCCTGCGGGAGCATTCACCTCCTTTAAATGGTGGACTTCTCAGTTACAACGGGACGCATACAACTCTCACCTTACTTAGATTGGTTTTCGTCCGTACAGCCAAAAATCAAGTAGGTATGTCAGCATTGGGGCTGATATGAGCCTGGACTGCGTCATGGAAAACTGTGCCAGGCTTGGAAGGTTTGTGCAGGGACAGGTCTCAGTGATCAGCTTTAACCATGGGAAATATTGGAGGGTTTAACTGCCTGTGAATTTGTACCCCAAGTACATAAAATTTCCTTCAATTTAGTGTTTGATTTTTTTCACAACTCTAATTAGTTAATTAATTGTCACCTTAATTAGGTCAATGTAATCAATACCCCCTGATCAATACATGAAGGAATATAGGAAGTCATTCAAAAACATATAGAAGAGGTAGTATATGGTCTTAGCATCATCTCTGCCAAATATGAAGAAAATCTATCGTTGAGCACATAGTTTTCTAGGATCAGCAGAAATTTGTAATTGATAATTTCTGCCCAAATTTAGGGATTTTACTAACTTTTTATCTTTAAAAATTGATATTTCCACTTCTTTTGGTCAGAATGACCTGGGATGAACTGCATTGTGATGGCAAAGTTCCAGGCTTTCAGGGGATGTAAGCTTGTCCATGATACAGCAAGTTTAAAAATCAGACTAAAATGATGGAAAGGTCACACTTTTTCCTTCTTTGTACAGTTAAAAATGATGACGAAAAAAATGCCCACTTTCGATCATGAAAACCACTATAACTTCATCAATTTTCACTTTAAATGAAAAATTCCAAAAGCATATTATTACTAACATGTGCCTCTAAAGGCTGTGCTAAAAGCTAAGCGATCAGACAGCTTTTCAATTTTTAGTGACATACCTAAATCAAGACCTCAACAGAACTCCACAATCTATGTATCCACTGAAAGGGCTTAATATTTGCGTTTAAAGGCTTTTTGAATCAAGTTGATATTCCCCATAGAGAGATTTTTATGGCAAGCTAAAAAATCTAAATATTAATTTCTTTCTGTTAAATAATACCTCTAGGCTCTAGTCTAGATGTTTAAAAATCGCCAAAAATCGCTAAAATCAATTTTTATAACACCAGACCATTTTTAATAAAAAATTCAAGAAGAATTACTCAGTATATTCATCCTGCTTGGCAAAAAAAATATGACCTCTTCATGTGACTCAAACAGGGTTGTCTGACAGAATCACCCAAATCACTTAAATGTTCACTCTCTGAAGGGGTAAAAAATATAAAATGCAGTAAACTAGTGTACCAGTGAGTTAGAGCTATATTTCCCCTTTAATTTGGTGTAAATTTGGTGTAATACTCTCCAATAGAACCCTCATAATTGAATTTGCAGTACCAGGTGTTTTGCACTGTGACAGGGAGTGTTGAGCTGTATTTGGCTGTCATCGCTAGAACTTCTTTTGTGTTTGAAAGGGGGGGAGCCGTTTAGTTACGATTGTGACTAGGTTGGGGGGGGGGTCAGAATTTTTTCAACCCCTTGACCGGGGGGGTCAGAATTTTTTCAACACCTGTTTTCACTGGAAAACCCAGCGCATTACTAGATCTATAGGCTAAAAGAGGACATTCCCGCACAATTTTTGTCCCTTATAGGGGGGGTCGAAAAAATTTTAACCCCTCGAGAGGAGGAGTTGAAATTTTTACGCGCGCAAACCTACCAGCCCCCCCCCCCCTGTTAAAAAATGATCACTCCCTTACAATCGTAACTAAAGCTTGATGCAGCAAGTTGGGAACTAGACCTGCCAACTGGTCCCTAGGCATTTGATGTTAGGGACCGGCTCCTCTCTATTAGACCTTTGAGCTACTGATGCTGGATCCTGCCCATGCACAATTCGGCCTTGGTTAATAAATTTCAATTTTTCCTATCTTAAAATAATCGTAGGATCCCCAAACTTTCAGCGAAGCTAAAGGAGGGTTGGATGTATGTATATCTAAATTTTTAGAAGGATTGATTAAGGATTGAATGCATGAGAGGTGCGCGGAAAGTCCTCCCGCAGGGCCGAAACATTTGTTATTATAACTATCCCACACCATACAGAGCTCTCTGAGCGGCAGACGGTGTGGAAACCCCCACACTAGTTGGGAACCTGAGTGTTTTTCAGATTTGGAGGCAGCTGTGCATGTAAAGTGCCTCCATTCAAGGGACATTTTTGCATATGCTGCAGAAGACAAGTCTTGTGTATGGTTCTATCTCAAAAATCATAACAAAATATGAAAATAGAATCATTTGCTATGCATTATTCCCTCATAATACATGTCAGACAAGACAAAATGCCCTCTGTAGGCCCCATACGGGCCGGAAAAGCACCATGGTTGCAAATGTCTTCATCATTTTCAAGATCATTTTTGATCTATTAAATTCCATCATCAATTGTTGTTTTGACCTGATGTTACATTGAAAACCATATTGAAATGCTATTAGAACCCCACAATAGGCATGTGAGGCCTATTATGATGCCCTATTGAGCTATTTAGCTGTAAATAACAACAAAAGTGGTGTTGGCACCAAAGACTAGAATCGTAAGATGTGCCTAATTTTTCTCTCACTTATTGTATCACTTAGATATTTCACATGCCTTTAAAGATGATCAAGTAGAACATAAAAATGGTATCAGTGGGTGATCACACGTCAATATATGGTGATCTATGTGGTCCCACATCAAAAGCCAAGCAGAAATTTTGCTAAAAATCACTAACAAAAATCACATGTCTCCCATAGTGTAATGAGCCACCATAGAGGTAGGGAAAAAAGCATACTCATTTATAAACGTGATGGGTCAGTATTATGCACTATCTATGAAAAACTGATAGTTAGAATATTTTTTCACAAAATATATAGATCTAGGACCAAACTTTGGGTAACAGCAATTTTTTTAAACCAATGATTTTTAAATTTATAATTTGTACTTCAGTGGTAAACTGTGCACTATATTAATGGAATACCATCTATCCTGGACTGAAAGAAATGAGTTTCATCTTTCGTTTGCTGCAAATATTGTGTAAATCGGATAGATTTTGGCTAAACTACAGCATTTCTTAGCGAAAATTCAGGAAAAACTAAGTTTTAGGTTCCCAACTTGCTGCATTGAGCTTTAGAGGCGTTAGACTGAGTTTAGTCTGTGTCAAGGCTCACGGGTTGGCCGTTCACTACTTTGGTAATGCTACCAGAGTGGCTAGGGAGTCATTTTTTTTTACAACAGGTGGGGGTGGGGGGGGTGGATGTTGGAGGGGGGCACAAACAAATTTCAGATCCCTCTTAGGGGGGGACAAAAAAAATTTCGCCCCTTTTGAGCGAAAAAAAAACAACAAATGCGCCACTAAAGAATAAAAAGGGGGGACAAAAAATTCAGACCCTGTGGAGGGGGAATGGAAAAATTTCACCAAACCCCCTTTTGTTAAAAAATGACCACATCCTAAAAAAATTTGACTGCTGTCGAGGGGGGGGGGGAGTAAAGAATTTTCACGCATCTGCGTGAAAACGTGCAGTTCCCTCGAGTCTAGTATAAGCCTTAAAGGGCCGAGTCATTTATTGCCAGCTGGGGGGCCTTGAAAGGCTTGATGAATTTTGGCAATTTGGCAGAATTCTTTTAGCCCCCCCCCAACCACTATGACAAAAATGATCATGACCCCCCCCCCCCCTGCCCCAAATTGAATATGTGCATGGAAGGACGCGTCACGATGGGTACCAGGTATAGCGGTATTTGAATTGCCAATATTTAGTGACTTGTTATGTATTGCCAGGTGTGGGGGCTTGTTAGATATAGGGGGGGGGGCATTTTGAAAAAGAGCCCCTTAGTGGGGAGGGGGCAGAAACCAATAAACCTTCACACTGGGGGCATCACCACTACATATGCGATGATATGGGCAATTTAAATACCGACTTTTTTTTTTTGGGAGGGGGGTGTCATTTTGCAAAATCAGTTCTTGGTGGGGGGGTTACGATCATTTTCGTCATAGTGGTGGGGGGTCGGAAAAAAATCTGGCGATCCGCCGAAATCCATCAAGCCCCCCCCACCCAGCAATTATAAATGACTCGTCTCTTAGTTTTTACCCCCCCCCCCCCCCCGTGTGAAGGTTTTTTGGGTTTTGCCCCCCCCCCAACCAAGGGACTTTTTTTCAAAATGACCCCCCCCCGGGCCCCTATATCTAACGCCTCCCCCCCCCCTTGGCAATAAATTACTCAGGCCTAAATAATGACCACTCCCTTATAATATGTCAGGATAGATCTATGCATATCAGGGAACTCCTGGGGAGTGAACAACATCTGAGTGATCAAAGGCCTTGGTTTGTCTGGTTCTGTCAGAATCTGTCTATGGGACCATGCGAATGAAAGAACACTTCAATTGCTACCGGGTATCTTTCCAAAAGAGTACTTAGGGGACGTGGCCTGTTAGAGGTTTTCTCCCTTACCCATAGATTTGATCATACATCTCATAGATCTAGTCATCCATAGATACGAGCACTGGTGTGATGGACAAACAGCATACAAATACCTTTCTAGCTGAACATTTTGTACAGCAGCTTTTGAATATCCGTCCGAAAAACTAATGAAGCAGTCCCATGTTGTGTTAAAATGTTAAAAAAATCAATTAATTAATCAATCAATCTTGATTGCCATGATGCACCAAGCACCAGTACAGTGATTCTCACGATTATAGACTACCGTAAACTCCCGCGTATAAGACACGTCCTCTACGCCAAACAAAATGCTAGGGGGTCTTATAGCTTTCTCTTAGGTTGGGTGTGCGTCTTATACGAGGGGTAATTGTGTGTCTCATAAGCGAAAATGCCTTTGCTGAGTTTGGGGTGCGTCTTCTATGTGCAACGCGTCTTCTACGCGGGAGATAACGGTAGTCCTAGTTTGATAGTCCTAAGGCATGTGACATTTTCATACTTTCAGCTGCGACAGAAGCTCGAGTTGCTAAAGAGGGATCTTGCAAGAAAGCAAAAGAAGATAGAGGTAAAGTCACATAATACTCAGATCACAACTTGACCCTCGTTAATGTTGATACTGTATGAGAGTAATTGAGATAGTTTATAAATAGCATCCAATTTATTGATGGTGTAGACTTATGTCACCACTGTCATTTACATGACATTTGGACGGGCTTCCCTAGCCCACTTAAAAGGGTCTAATTCTCATCTTTCCTATCCCCTCAGGATGTGTGTGGTGCACATATGCGTGGCCACTGACACATTCCTTTGTGAAATTGTGTAATGTTCTCGCCATGAATATGACCTTAGCTGTCGAAATGGCGTTAAACATCTATTACTCACTCACTCATGACATTTGGACATATTGGACTCTTCTACCCAATGTTAGGGGTACATGAAATTGAATGGCTTCCTCTAAATCAAGTTTTTTTTTTCATCTAATTTCATACCACGTGAATTGTTTCTTTCTTCCAAATCTCTTTTACTTTATCTCTTTTAGAAATTAGATCGTTCGAAAGCGGCCAAAGAACATGTCAAGAAGAAAATCAAAGAGCAACAATCCAAAGCTGAGGATGACGTTAAAGACATATTTACTCCACATAGTGCTCACCGTGGGCAGATGGGGAAGGTACAAGCCACCTCTAAGATAAAGACGACTCACGTATCGTTTAATCTTGCCAAAAATGAA
This sequence comes from Acholoe squamosa, assembly GCA_949317995.1. Classification (NCBI taxonomy): domain Eukaryota; kingdom Metazoa; phylum Annelida; class Polychaeta; order Phyllodocida; family Polynoidae; genus Acholoe; species Acholoe squamosa. Next base: position 44,639,093 of record OX439040.1, on the reverse strand, counting down.
ACTACGAAGAAACAAACTCCAGAGCCAAATCCTCACTCTTCAAATGTTAAAATGTGTCCAAAGTCAGATCCTCGCGATTTACTCATAAGTGCAGTCCCTTCCTCTCAGGATGACTTTAGGGCATCTCCTCTGTTAAATATTCAGGAGAACAGAAAACCTATGAAAATTGATAAACCTACCGTGACAGAGGGACCTAAACTTGGGAGGCGGATTAGTAAGAAGCGGAGATCCCTTCCAACAAATATTAATATTATTAGTGCTAATTCCTCCCACAGCAAAACTACTGAACATAGGAAGTCCACAGAGATTAACATACCCACAGAGGTATCAAACTCATGTGGTTCTACACGGTCAAATGATAGCAGTATCAACGCAACAACATATAATGAGAGCAGTTTAGGACTTAATGATATAAGGAAAAATGCAACTACTCCTGCCTCTAGATTAAGTCAGTCTTTAGTTTTAGACAAACCTGATAATTCAGCAAGTGTGCAGGAATGTCAAGTATCGTCTCCATCTTCTATCACCCCAATAATACCGAGATCAAAGCCTATCCAGAGGAATGCTACTCCAACTGATTCAAAAAGCAACCACTGCTCCCCGGAGAAAAGGGCGATTTTCAAGGCACAAACATCTCCAGAAAGTGACATGTCACGTTTAGGAGCTAAAGAAAGGAGAAAAGCTCGTCGCTCTGCAACAGACTTGGATTTCTCTTTTCTGGATGAAGAATGCTCTGGAGATATGTACAGTCAGATAAAAACCAGAAGGAGAAGGAGCAATTGTTCCTCTCAGGCAAGTCAAGCAGAGATGTTTGTTTTATCTCAAGAAGAAGATCTAAGTTGTGAGGGCCCTTGGACAAAACAGCTAATGCCTAAGATTGGGCATGGTTTATCCCAGAACCAGACACCTCCTAACTCGAAGTCACGTCAGATTACAGAATCTGCTTTATCTGCCAATCTAAGGCATTCAGATAAGTCATCACCTTTAATAAATTCATGGCCAATGCAGAGTGATATTGGACCAGGAAGTCCTGCGTTATCCCAAGTCCCTGCAAGTCTCCCTCAAAGCAAATCTTCAAGAAGGTCCTCCAGGAGACTGAAAATGATATTGCCTGAAACAGCGATACTTGAAGAGGTTAGGGACTTCTCACTACCCGCTTCCGAGTATGGACACCATATACAACAGAGGTTACAGAAAGTCACTAACCCTACCAACCGAGACAGCCTGCTGGTAAAATCTAATTTCGAAAACTCACAGGATCTTCAACTCATTTCCAAAGGAAAGGTGAATGCTCAAGTTTCAGGAAAGCTAATGCAACTGCCACCTGAAGGTATCTGTGAGAAAGTTTCTCATTTTTCCCTGCCAGACGCAGAATATGCAAAGCTGAAATTGATGAAAATTTCATCGTGTGGTAAGGAAAATGACACAACCTGTGATACTCCATGCTCTAAAAAGGATCAGATTTCTAATACAATCATAGACATAAAGTCACAAGAAACTACAGCTGCTAATCTTGAAAATCAGAAAATTGAAAACTTGGAAAGCCAAAAGGCAATGAGGAAATTGAGTAGCACATCCAAAAGAAGGCGGTCTCGACAGTTATCACCAATATTGAAAGTTACAGATGACGATACAACGTCTCTTTTCTCATCACAAGAAACATTGATATATAATGAGAGTCCTACAAACTCCGAGTTGAATGATGCTATGATAGGTGACTTTCCTCCACAAGAGGAGTTTATCCAAAGGAAGTTATCTAGAACAGCACGTAACAGTCAAAGCAGTTCTGGGAGGTCAAGAAAGAAGAGGACAGTAAAAAATCAGAGCTCAGAGATAAAGACTGAAGATTCAAGACCAGGTGTTACAAGTACGTGTAATGTAACAGAACAGAAATATGTGGAAACTAATGTAGTAGCTGCAATTGGCAAGTCTGATATTCAAAATGAAGATATGCTAAACATTGGCCTACTGAATGATTCGGTGTCTTATACATCAACATCACAAGCCAGCTCAGAATCCGATGAGGTAGGTCCCAATGGCCTGCGCAAGATTGACTGTGTGGAGGTAAGACCATCATGGCACTTTTCTCTGCTCTTTGTATCATTTCTCATGACATGTTGCACATATATGCCAGTATTATTTGTATTTACTGATGTTGGTCCATTTGCAGCTTTAATACTATTGCCTAACATAAGGTCAATACGTAAAATGCATTTTTTTTTCATTTGTAGCTTCAAGATAACAGACTTGACATTCAAAGCATTGACGCAATATCTGGCTACATAGGCAGTGAGAGGGCAACCATAGTAGCATTGGCTGGACCTAAGTGGGTCCAACTGTGGTGTCAAAAGGAGAGGCAGCCATGGGACTTCGTTCGTGAATGGGGAATATCTAAGCAGGTCAGTCGCTAATATTTTATTATCCTATGGTATGTATAAGTCTGTCCTTTTGACCATTTCCCGATCTCTGGACAAACCAGTATTAAGTAGTTTCCCTGCATGTGCCCACTAGGATGACATAATATGAAATTGCAATACAGTAACAGGTAACGCTCTAAGCCTGGCAGTTCAATGGAAGGATGCTTATGGTAGTGTTATGGGTAGAGCATTTTCCTTCTTTTTTTTATCTTTCTTCTTTGGTTTAACAGACAAACACCATCAGGGCTGGCCAACTGTCGCAATGTCGCAAAAAAATGTGCGACAGAGAGCTCAAAATTTGCGACAGAGACTTCCAGCCTTTTCAGCATATCATGAGCTTTCTAAAACTGAAAGAATTTCTCAAATATTCCAACTAGAACCAAAGTTATTAAGTGATTGCCAGAAGTTACCAGAATGCATGTTTTGAGCTTGGAATTTTCAAAATGTTCTCAGGAAAATGGCCCCGACCATGGAGTACAGTTTATTCGGGGAGGGGGCTATGTAGTATGCCTTCTCTCCTCCCTCACATCCTCCCTGTCATTCGATTTCCTTGCCCTCTTCCCTCCCTTTCTCTCTATAGTTTATAGTTCCTCCAAATGGCATACTGCTTCAATACTTAAGATGAACTCATCACCACAGGCACAGGGAAGTGTAGTCACCTGAAAACTGAGATCCTATTTTGACCTTCATGTTTTTTTTGGGGGGGGGTCTTTTAGTAAAATTCTAAACAGAGGGTATTTTCAAAAACCACCAGAATGCATACATTTGGCCTCTAGATTGAGAAAATCTCTTGGGCCCCAGGGGGATGCCCCAGACCCTCTTACATTCACACATTTTTCTTGCTTTTTTCAAAGAAAAAGGGTTGGGGTTCCAGATCGCAACGATAGATGTCGTTGCGGTCTCATAGGAGATGTGCATGCGCAGATCCGTAGATGTCAGACTGCTGTGTATTTCCATAGGAGGAAGACGTCTCGCAATTTGGCTTACAATTTCGAGTGAGTTTTAGCAATTTCACTATACTTCCATTTTTCATATCTGTTTTTATTGTTTGTGGGGGGGGGGTAATTCGCCTTAAAAGTTATAATTAGGCCTCTTTAGGCTAATTTTCTAAAAAATTTCTAACAATCTCTGTTTTCCCGCCGGTCACGGAGAAGCAGTTGGGTTTCTATCCCGATCGTTGTACTTTTGTTAATTTCCACTGTTTTTGGATAATTTTCGTCTTATTTTGACGGAAAAACAATTTCGTCTCATTTTACGACATCAACGATAACTTAGAACCGATTGGCGGCAAAATCCTCGGCTGTTTCCGGTCTTTTCCGGTCACTTCCGGTTCAGCGCCGAACTTTTCATCTCGGCCCGCCCGGTTTTTATGTTATTTTGTTGAATTGTTCTTATTTAAGACGGAATTTGTTCCAACAACTGTAAGATTATACCTTTTTCTAACCGTTTTTACACTTGTTTTATGTCCAATTTATTTGGATTGTGTGTTATATTTGTTTGTTTTTGGGTGATAATGGAGGTAGTTCCCATAGACCCAGGCCGGTACTGTCACTCTAGTGTCAGTCTGCCTGCTGGGGTGGTGTTTGTCAATTTTAGGCTTATGTTCTGAAGCCTTGATTGACAATTGATGTTTGTCAATTTACCCATAGGTTCATGATCTGGAACCTCAGTTGACATCATCAAACGGAATAATTTAAGTAGACCTTTGCACTGGTTAGATTGTCACAGATATGTCTCTTGATGGAGTTCAGTCTGTTGACCCACCTGGCTATGTTCTGAGCTGGTGGACTTAACCTATGGTATATTAAAATTATTTTGTGCCTGATACACGCAAAGTCGGACCGCTGCAGGTCTCCACATTAATTTCTGATGAAATGAAGTGGCACTAGCCATCCTGTACTCACAGACTGACTTGTGAATGAAATATCTGTGTATCAGGGAGGTTATCTACACCATTAAGACGCTGGACTCTGTGCTCGCTGTACAGATACTGTTTAAGAATTTGGGTACAATTCTTAAACAGTAATTCCCTTCGTAACTGTCTGGACCTGTGGTGGGACTTGTTACTGGAGTTGGGTGTAAGAGGACCTTGACACCACCAGAGTTGTGGCCCCCCGGCACAATACTGGCAAGCTGATTCATTCAGTGGTTCGATTTTCTACCATTTTCGCTGATTATAATTTTGACCTGTCTCCCTAGGGACGGCAGATGTCTTAAGAACGGTGTCTAAACACAGCTGTATAGGTTGATACTTGTTAATCTGAATTTACCTATACCTTATGCCGAAAAATTTCTCATTCAGAGAAATTTGAAAGACTAGCCTCGCGGAGGGCTGATTTGTCTTTTTATGGCTGTGTCCCGTTGCTGTCTAGGTTGTGAATTGCTAATTCAGTCACCTATACCTTTGCTGGGGAAAAAATTTCTCAACCTGAGAAATATCACAGTTGGTCACTAGCTAGGTTAGGTGTTGTTCGAAAAACAAAATACCTACTGTAATCTCCCGCGTATAAGGCGCGTCTTATACGGGGGGTTTTAGTTCTCATTGGATCCACAAGGGGGGCACCAAGACCTTTCTTTTGATATCTTACATGCCCCCTTGGTCATAAAAGAACATAAGGGGTCCCAGGAGGGTCCAGGGTGGTCCAAGCTACACATAGTTTTTTGAATTTTGAAAATTCATTCAGTAGAACCAAAGTTATGAATTTTTCAGTTTTTTGTGAATTTTCAAAAACTCTAGGTGCGCCTTATACGCGGGAGATTACAATATACCTTATGCCCAAAAAATTTTCACATGCTGTGAAATTGTGTTAATGTTATAAATGTTTTATAACTGACCAATGACTGATACAAAAATTCTTTTGAATTTTTGCAGATGTCTGTCAAGGTGCGCCTACCACAAGTAGACAAGAAAGTCAAGACTCAGACAACAAACGGCCGTTATAGACGCCATGATGAAGCAGGGCGATAGTTCGAGAGTGACTACAAAAGCCCAGGTCTACCGTCAGCCTGACGATAGCGAAGAGTTGAGTTCTGAGCCAGTCGAAAGCCTAAAGAAAGGCAAGACAAGAAAGGTCTACACTCGCCGTGATGCCTCGAGGAAGACCAGAACACCATCTCCTCCGGTTTTGGAGCCAGCTGAAAAGTGATGGCCCAAACAAGAGCCGAAAGACCATCCCTCACACAAGGCCAAGCCTAAACCTAAGGTAACGCCAACTGCCACCAAACAGAATAAGCCGGTTTCTTCAGAAGAGGAAGAAGAAGAGCAGGTGGAAGAGGAGGAAGAAGAGCAGGAAGGCTCTCAAGAGGGCTCAGACCATCAGGAAACTGATGAAGAGGAGGAAGAAGTCCACATAGATCTCACCATAGATCAAGTATCGAGATCTTACTCAAGATCACAGAGGCACAGGTACAGAACCAGATCGAGGTCGAGGTCACGTAGACACAGATCGAGATCCAGGGTCTTCTCCTAGTTCAAGGTCAAGGTCGAGGTCTAGGCACCGTTCAAGGTCTCGCTCGAGGCGACAAAGACCAAAAAACTCAAAAGGTCAGCAGAAGACCAAGAAACGGGTCCAGTTGTCCCTGGTTGAGACGGAGAGACGCTCATAAAAGAATAAGACGCACAGTAAGTCATCTGATGAAGATGATTACACGCACGAGGACGATGATGAAGATGCCAAAGACCCCTTTGAAGGCCAAAAGACTAGGGCATTTGCAGAAAAAGCCCGAGAGATCCTGAACAAGGAAAGTGGCCCCAAAAGGTCTGCTTCTATAAATACAGGTCTAGCTGCTACCATCCAGAGACTGCTTTTAAATGCCAATGCTAAAGACTGTGAGCCCAAAGTGACTGAAGAGTACCCACCGCCTAAAAACATGTCAGCCATGGTAGTGCCACCACTCGAAGCCTCTATCAAGAAGAAGCTAGAGAAAAGAGAGACTGTCCCGGATGAATATATGTGCAAGGCGCAAGCTGCCATTATGGCAGCCATGACTGCTATCATCCCAACCTTAACTACGATGGTGGACAGGGGTGAGGATGACGAACAGTTAAATGAATGTGCTAAAGGTGCCATTGACTGTCTAGAATTAATGGGGTATGCCAACAACATCCTAGTGAGGCGTAGAAGGGAGAATTTGAGGCACAAAATTAATGAAGACATTAAACAAGAAGTCATGGAAGCTCCCATGGGAGAGGCCACGTTATTTGCTGAGGCGAAAATGATTGTGTCTGAAACTGCGGAAGAGCGTGAGTTCACAAAGAAAATACTGAAGTTTCGACAATCCACGGTTAAGAGGCGAGGTAAGAAGGCTTACCAGAAGAAATCCAGGTCGGATTTTCACTGGAGAGACCGAAACCGCAGAGGCGGAGGGGGTCGTACAAACTACCAGAAAAACCGAAGCTACAGCAACCAGGCCAAGCGGGGCGGTCGAGGAGGTACCTTAAAACGAGGAGCGAAAAAGTAGAAAAGGTGCGTAGTTCGAAGGCCTCCCTACACCTTTAGAACACATCAGATAACTTTCTTGGTGGGCAGACTGTCCACTTCTTGGACAATTGGAGGACAATCACTAGTGACTCTTGGGTGTTAAAAAATGCGGGTGGTATTGAAATCCCGTTTATAGCTACCCCGCACCAGAGACACAAACCGCGACCCTATAATCTTAGAGATTATGATCCGCGTAAGATTGAACTAGAAATAGACAGAATGCTTGCCAAAAAGATTATCAAAAGGGTGGAGGATGAAGAGGGCCAATGGATTTCGTGTATCTATCCCCTTGCGAAATCTAATGGCGATACTCGAGTCATCCTAGATCTCACAGAACTGAATAATCTCATTCCATACGAATATTTTAAAATGGAAAACTTAGATACTGCTATCAACTTGATAGGAGAGGGTATGTACATGTATATGGCATCTATTGATCTCAAAGATGCATACTACACTTTCCCTATCAGGGAACCCGATCGGAAATATCTAAAATGTGTATGGAACAATGAGCTTTTTCAGTACCGTTTGATTCCCAATGGAATAACTTGTGCCACTCGAATTTTCACAAAATTACTAGCACCAGTTTTCTGTAATCTGCACCAACAGGGGTATATGGCTTTTCCCTACATTGATGATACCTTCATTGTAGGTGAAACATTATCTGAATGTAGAGAAGCCATGACCAGGTTGGCACACTTGCTAGATTCTCTAGGACTTGTAGTTCATCCAGAAAAATCGGTCTTGACCCCTTCTACTTCCTTGGAATTCTTGGGGTTTCTGATAGATACACAAAATATGACCGTGTCGCTACCTCAGAGTAAAGTAGATAAAGTGCAGGAGGTAGCATCAGAAATCTTGAATGCCCATAATCCTAGCATTAGAAATGTAGCTGGATTGGTGGGAATGTTCAATGCCTATTCCAAAGGGGTAGAATATGGTATGAGTCACTACAAGGCTCTAGAACGTTGCGAGAATTGAGCACTGAAAGTTTCTAAGGGAAATTACAAAGCCACCATGACTTTAGACAAAGAAGCTAAGATAGACATCAAATAGTGGATGAATAATTCCCAAGACCCTTGCTTAATTCGTAATTTTACTCCACATCTCACCATTAACACAGATGCCAGCATGCAGGGTTGGGGAACCCATCTCGGTGACCATACCATAGGTGGGCGGTGGTTGCCGGAGGATAAGGACCACATTAATGTCCTTGAACTCCGAGCAATCAACCTAGCCCTGCATAGCTTAGGGCGAGTCATAAATATCCACGTACATGTACGTACTGATAACATGACCATTTGGGGTTGGGCTGAGGCAAGAAGGTCCTGGATCACGGCATCCTTTGTCCCGGGTATTTTAAATATCAAAGCGGACAGAGCATCCCGTGTATTTAAAGACAATCTAGAATGGAGCCTCAATGATCGCATATTCAGAAGAATATGCAGGATTTGGGGCAAACCAGAATGGGACCTTTTTGCCTCAAGGCTCAACAACAAGTGTGATCGCTATTGTTCCTGGATGCCAGATCCAGGAGCGTCCCATTTTGACGCCTTTACCATGTCTTGAGAGGGAATTGACGCTTACGCATTTCCTCCTTTCAGCTTGGTCGCCAGAGTCGTCAGAAAAGCCAGAAGGGAAAAGCCTAGAAAGATGATTTTGATTGTTCTGGACTGGCAGGGAAGACCGTGGTATCATCTCATCAAAAGACACGAAAATCTAAAGATCTACCCTCGACCCGGAAACCTCGAGTCGAAGGGACGAGGGTGTTTAATCAGAAACATAGTGTAATAAACAAGAATGACGCTTGATGCCCAAATAAAGTGTGTAATTAAAGACTGGCTTTATTTCTTATGTGCCTTAATGTGTAACAACGTTTGCATCAATTCTTGGCTTAGTCTCAGAGATGACCACCCCCTTAACCGAGGCTCTACTCACATCTGGCCTCCAGCCACCGAAAACCATCTTTTATACCGATGTCACTGGCGTGTGACGTCACAGGCTTGTGACGTCACCCCCAGCGCACCCCCTTGTGGCCTGACAGTGCAACTCCCGCTCCGATCCGGTGGCGGCCGCCGAACCGTTCAATAATGACATGTTTACATTCATTACATCCCTCCCTTCTTACTTTATACTGTAATTATCAAAATTTTAATAGTCCTAAGGTCATTTTCCCTTTTTAACTGTTTATACCAAGGCTAACCAACAATGGGCCTTCGATAAGAGAGATACTAGCATCCAGATATCCCTAACTGAATTTCTATTAAGAAGATAAAGGAATAGCCTACAGTGGCCCCTTGTCTACTTTTACGGTCTTATTTTATAACGTGCTTAGGTAAATTTACACTTATATACATGATACTGCAGACAACATTATGGACAGGTCTAGATGGGCGCTGTAAAATGGTGGAGGTCCCCTCCCCAGTCGTCCTGGGTGTCCCGACGGCTCTCTTCCCTTCCTTGCCTTATCCACCGCCCTCTGCTGGAACGTCCGCTCCCGGGCTGCTCGTGCGACCGGGTTCAGAGAGGATGAGAGAGAGAGGTTTCTCGGTAAGTACTCAATCCCCCACCGATACTCCCTCCCCCCCCTCCTACTAACGACACCCTCCTCCTCAGCCCTACGCTCCCCTCCAGGCTCTGCTGACGCCGCTCCGACTCACCCCCCTCCGGTCCTCCTGGAAGGACCTCCACCACGCTACTGCCCGCCGTCTCCGGTCCCGCCTCAACAGTTGTCTCGGCCATCTGGTCTGCCACCCCTTTGGGCCTCCTCCAGAATCATCAGTCTGATCCTCTCTGCGATATCGGGCCGGGTGGAAGTGGAGGAGCCTACTCTTCCTGAGGAGGTTCCCGGCTGCGGTTCACCCCCACCCGTGGCGCCGCTAGGGGCTATCGCGTGCCCTCCAGACGTGCCATAGTTGTCTCTGGCGGGGGGTGGTTGTCCCCTTGTCCGCTGGTACTGCGGAGGTGGTGGTGGGTGTGCGTGTGCGGCCGGCCCAGGCTGGTAGTGGGATGCCGACTGGTATGTCGGGTGATGGCTCGTCGCCGGACGCCGTGGAGGAAGGGGTGTATTCCCAACAGCCCCTGGCGGTGGCGGTGGTGGCGGCGGGGGAGGTGCCATCTCCTGTGGAGGGACGTAGCGCTGGATGGTGGTAGCGTAGTAATGAGTTTGCACCATCCCCCGCCCCACCAGCTCCACCCAGCCATGGGCTCGCCCTCCCACTGGTTCGTACTCCTCCCCGAGGTCAGGCGACGGCGCCAACCCCGAGGCCCATTTCTGTAGCCGGTCTGGGTGCTCCACTCTCTTCCAGGGGATCCGTTCTCTGGTGTCACTCACCCATAGTGGTCGACCGTGCAGCGGGTCCACGTTTTCGGCCCGAGGTGGCGCTGGGACCTCCCCCTCCGGGACTGGCTCTCCCCACTCTTCAGACCACTCCCCCCGTACAGAGCTCTGTACGGAACCTCGCTAGTTCGGCCGCATCTCTTCTTCTACAGTACTCTGCATAATCCCTCCTGCTTTCCTCCTCTCTCCCCACTCTTCTCTGTGCCGTTCGTCTCTCTCCCTCTTATCTCTCTCGTCTCTCTCTCTTCTCTCTAGCGTTACGCTCCTCCCACTCTTTCTTATCTCTCTTTTCTTTGTCCTCCCTCTCTTTCCTTTCGCGGTCTCTCTTTTCTCTGTCCTCCTTTCTCTCTTTATCTTCCCTTTCCTTCTTCTCTCTCTCTTTCCGCTCTCTCTCTTCCTTGTCTCGCTTCTCGCGCTCCTTCCTATCTTTCTCCTCTTTATCTCTATCCTCCCTCTCTTTCCTCTCGCGGTCTCTCTTTTCTCTGTCCTCCTTTCTCTCCTTATCTTCCCTTTCCTTCTTCTCTCTCTCTTTCCGCTCTCTCTTCTTTGTCTCGCTTCTCGCGCTCCTTCTTATCTTTCTCCTCTTTATCTCTGTCCTCCCTCTCTTTCCTTTCACGGTCTCTCTTGTCTCTGTCCTCCTTTCTCTCCTTATCCTCCCTTTCCTTCTTCTCTCTCTCTTTCCGCTCTCTCTCTTCTTTGTCTCGCTTCTCGCGCTCCTTCTTATCTTTCTCCTGTTTATCTCTCTTTTCTTTGTCCTTCTTTTCTTTATCCTCTTTCTCTCTCTTCTCCTTGTCCCCCTTATCTCTCTCCTCCTTCCTCTCTCGATCTTTCTTCTCCTTCTCTTTCCGGTCCCTATCCTCTTTATCCTTTCTCTCCCGTTCCTTTTTGTCTCTTTCCTCCTTGTCCTTCTTTTCACGATCCCTCTTCTCTTTGTCTTTTCTCTCCCTCTCTCGGTCATCTTTGCTTTTTCTCTTTCTTTCTTCTTCCCACGCGCAGCCTTCTCTGCTGTCTCGCTATCGCTCGCCTCATCCCTTCCACTTTTCTCCTTGCGGTTCTTGGCCTTACCGCCTCGGGCACCAGCTTTCCCTTTTCCTTCGATCTCCCCGGGTGGGGTCGCTTCTGCCGTAGGGGGCTCCCGGGGCTCAGTGTACTGAGTTTCGGTAGGCTCGACGGCGGAGGGTGTTACCAACGGACCTCCCATCGACACCGTCCTCGTTTCCTGCACTTCCGTCTCGGCCAGGTGTCGCTCTGCCTCGTCCCGCCTCAGGACCACCCGGCAGTCCTTGACCAGCTGTGAAGGGCTCTCCCCTCCCTCTTCGGACTCCGTCGAGAAGGTGATCGACTGATAGGTCACCGGGTCTTCCCCCTTCTCCTCCTCTTCCTCCTCCTCCTCGCAGTCCAAGACCTCCTCCTCTAGCTGGTCCTCCTCCACACGCGAGGCGATGAGGCCCTCCAACGACTTGCCCGTAGTGGGAGTATTGTTGTCGGACACATGAGGCGGAATGGATGGAGGGGACGAGCACAGGATCATCCGGACCTGCTCCGTCGGCAGGGTCTTTGTCGGGGTCTCTCCCGTTGGTTGCTCCACCGACTCGGGAAGGGCTTCCTCCTCCTTGCCTCCTTCCCCCTGCGACACACCATCTCCAAACAGGGGGGACCCTTGAATGGCCACGTCCTCCCCCGTGGCTGCCACCCACCTCTTCTCCTTGATGGCCCGAGCTATGAGCTGCTTCTGATACTGGAGGCGTACCACCGCTGCCATCTCGTCGGCCATCCGACTGGTGCGCTGCAGCAGACCCTGGCTCACCTCGGGCTGAACTAACTCTCCCCCTTCCCTCACCAACAGGGATTGCAGGAGCATGGGGTCGCCGTCCCCGCGTGCCGAGGGGGCCGTCACCACCCGCTCCAACACCTTGTCTGCTACCGGGTCCAGCACCTCCGTCGTAGCTCCCAGTTGTTCAGCCAGGATACGGGCCGCCTCGTGATCCTCCTGGGAGTGAGACGAACCTGGGGTATGGTCGCCTTCCCCTCCCATGGGTGGCGCCGTCTTCGCTGTCCCAGGTGCAGGCTCCGCTGCTTCGCTCACCATCGTCCTGAAGACTTTGGCGGGGGGGCTCGCTCCTGTCTCTGAGACCTCCCCTGTCTCCAGCTCGATGCTCGGGGGGTGGGCAGCCCACGGTTTCGTAGGGCCAGCCGTTGCGGAGTCGCCCTTCCTTTTGCTTGCCCCCTCTGTCGGTGCCTCCTCCTGGTGTGAGGACGGAAAGGGGGGACCTGCTGTGCTCCTCCCGGTGCGAGGCCTGAAGAGGGGACCTGCTGCGCTCCTTCCGGGGGGTAACGGGCCGGACCACGCTCCTCAGCCAGGACCGTTTAGGGCGTCGCGGAGAGCGGCGTGGGGTGCTCGGGGCGGGTGAGGCTCCCCCTGCAAGGTCCGGTGACGCCTCCTCTCCCTCCTCCTGCGCGCCGGCCACCATCCTTTCCGATGCCACGTGAGCGGCCTTCCGGGAGCTGTGCCGGGTAGGACGGCTGGGGGAGTCGGGGTCCTCCGAGGAACCCTCACTCTCTTCTCCTTTCCGATGGCCTCCCATGCTTCCAGTGCGCCGGCTGGTCCCGGGCGGGCCAGTCTCCCTCCCTCGTGCCAAGCCGCCCGCGGTGGCTGCTCCTCCGGTGGCCGGTGACTCGGTGGCCGGTGACTCGGTGACTCGGTGGGAGTGGTCCCCACCGACTTATACTGTATGGTAACAGTCGGTGGCCTCTCCGCCGCTTTCAGGTGAAGCCAGGCGTGGCCCGGATGCTGGGTGGCCATGTGGCCCTGGAGATCGTCCCACCGGCCCTTCTTCGCCTGAAACGTACAGGCCAACTCCGGGCAAATCCACCCCGGCCCCTCTCCCGCATATTGCTCCCGTACATGTCTGGCCCTGGTGTCCTTTCGCCAGAATTCCCTCCCACACACCTCGCAGGGCAGTGCTACCGGTGACTTCTTCATTGTCTCCTCTCGGGTGGACCATAACAAGCCTAGCCATCTGGCTTCCCGGTCGGCGGCGCTAACTAGGTCACGGTGAGCCTCCTGTGCTTTGCGCCAGGCGGCCTCTGTGGCCGGTGGCTCTCTCCGGTGGCTAGATTTTCCCGCCTCTCCTCTTGCTCCGCCCATCTCCGGTTTTTGGCTGTGAAGATGGCCTGTACGTCCATTTCACTTTTAATTTTCCAGCCGTGTGCAGCCTTTGGAACAATTATCCCTTCCTGAGGTAAGTTTCCCCCAGGTCCCCACCGGATGGCCGTAAACTTTTCTTACGACTCCGCTATAAACCAGCTCCCTCTCTCTCTCTCGCCTTCTCTACTCTTTGCTAAGCGAATTTTTCTCTCAAGACAACCTTTCTTTCCCTCTCTCTCACAGGCTTTCCCGTGGCCGGCCGGTGGCCGGTGTGCAGTTGCCCGGCGGACGCCTCCCACCGACAGGTGAGTCCCCTCTCTCCTTTTTTCAGGCTGATAAATTGTCTCACTGTTATTTTCTTTTCTTTTCAACAGCTTCCAGTGCAGAAAGGATGCCTGCAGCCGTTTTCCTCGCCCAACAAGCTCTTCTACGCCTTCCATGAACCCTTCACTCATCCCCGTGGTAGCCACCCCGGCGGGAGTTACCTTGGCAACCGTCGCAAGACCCAGATGTGGCGGGAAGTCCGCCAAAGACGACAGATGGCGCTCCGGTGGTGGGTCCACCGCGGTGGCCCTGGGGGGCGCCACCGGTGCCCACCTTGGCGGCGGAGGCCTCACCACTCGAACCACCTCTTCCGCTTCTGCTTGCTCCTCCCGGGGATATTGTGTTTTTTTCAGAAGATCGTAGTGGACAATCCGGGTTTTCTTGCCCATCCGGATCTCCCATACGGGGCCCCCTAGGGCACGGATGATTGTCCATGGGCCAGACCACGGACGCATAAATTTAGGACTTTTGCCCATTTCTTTCTTGGGTACCATATAGTATACAGTGTCACCCACAGCTAACTCTTCCCCTCTCACCCGCGTTGAATAATTTCTCTCACGAACAGCCTCCCCCATGTGCTTCAACGCATAGACGTGGCCCCGCGCCATCCGAAATTGCATCTCAACCACTTCAGAGCGGCGTGGTCCGTGCGGATCCTGACGGGGCGGCCCACGAGGTAGTGGCGAAATTTCTTGACCGCAAACACCATGGCCAACAGCTCTCTTCTGGTTACGCAATAATTACGCTCGCATCTACTCAAGGTTCGACTAGCGTAGGCTAGCGGTCGCTCTCTCCCTTCCTTGAATGTCTGAGTTCCTCGATGGCCCCCGGACGTAAAACTAAACAAACAAACAAACAAACTCCCTTCCTGCAACTGGGACAGCACTGCACCCAGCCCGAAATCGCTAGCATCGGTGTCCACCAGGAGCCTGCCCTCTCGCAGGGGGTAAGCGAGGGCGGGCGCTCCTACCAGCTTCTCCTTAAGAATCGTGAACGCCTCTGCGCAGGCCCTATTCCAAGTGAATCTTTTATTCTTCTCGGTCAGCTCCGACAGGGGACGTGCGATTACTGCGAATCCTGGAACGAAGCTACGGTAATATCCGCATAAGCCCGCACTTCCGTGACCGTGGTCGGAGTTGGCCATCCCTTCACCGCTTCTATCTTATCGGGATCCGTCCAGATTCCTTGTCTGTCTATTCGGTGACCTAGGAAGTTAACTTGCTGGCGAACCAGCTGACATTTGGATGCTTTAATTTTCAGCCCAGCATCTCCCAACCTCTTCAAGACTGTCTCCAGCCGCTTGGCATGTTCTTCCAGCATCTCCGAGAAAACTATAATGTCATCCAAATAGACCAGGCAAGTGGTCCATTGGAGGCCGCGCATGATAATCTCCATTAGCCGTTCGAACGTGCCCGGGGCATTGCACAGTCCGAAGGGCATGACGCGAAACTGAAACAGACCGCCATGCGTGACGAACGCGGTCTTTGGTTTCGCCGACTCGTCCATAGCTACTTGCCAATACCCCGAGGCCAAGTCCAGCGTGCTGAACCAGCAGGCCCCAGCCATGGAGTCGAGGGAGTCGTCGATGCGAGGTAACGGATACGCGTCCTTGACGGTGACAGCATTCAACTTGCGGTAGTCGACACAAAAGCGCACCCGACCGTCCTTTTTTTTAACTAGGACCACCGGACTGGCCCAGGGTCCGCTTGCCGGTTCTATGACTCCCTTCCTCAGCATCTCTTCTACCTCCTGATCCACCACGGCCCGACGATGAGGGGCTAACCTTCGGGGAGCCATTTAATAGGTAATGCGTTGCCCGTGTCGATGGCGTGCGTTACTAGGTCTGTACGACCAAGATCCCCGTCCCCGTCCTGGAATATGTGTCTGTTCCTCTCTATCAGGGCCACCCACTCAGGGTCACTCCCTACCTCTGTCCCACCTAATAACAAAAGGATGAGATTAGTCGCCATTCCAGGGGCACACTCCGCGGAAAAAGTTTCTTCTCGTACCATGCGGCACGAGCCTAGTTCCTCCCCTAATACCTCAGCGGTTGCTACGTGCATGTCTTTATAGATCTTGACCGCATCCGGACCTGGGTTGCACACCAGGAGTGGGACCTCTCCGTTAATAGGCACCACTAATATACGGCCTATGCGGATGCCGCGTGCGTTCTCCACCTCGCTTATCCCTTCGACTACCATGTTAGCCGTGATAGTGTGGCATGGTAGCAAGGCTATGATCACCCTTTCTGTCCGGCCCTCCACCACCTCAGTGGCTTTGCTCACCAGCCTGCACACACCGACTGACTCTTCCTCCGGCCACACGAGTAGTTCCCTTGCCAGATCGACCGTAGCCCTTGTCTGCCGTAGAAACTCTGCACCTAACAGCCCGGGAGTGGAAATGTCTGCCACTACGAAGGATGCAAGTCTTTTCCTAGCTCCACACTGCAGCACAGTGGTAATCTTTCCCACCACGTCAAGGGGTTTCCCGTCGGCCGTATGGAAGGTGCTGCTTATAGGTTGAAGCTCTCCAGGCGAACCAGCTTCTCTCCACCACGCCGTGGACAGGAGGTTACTGGTCGCTCTCGTGTCCACCACAAGGTTCACTGTCCTTCCCCATAAGACGCCCTCCACCTCCAAGCCGTTACCTTTCCTCTCTCTTTTGCCCAGCCATTCTCTATTCGCTTCTGCTGCCCGGGTTTCTCCTCGGCTGGAAGGAGAAACCCCGTCTAGTTTTCCGAGGGTTTCATCTGGGCTTCTCTCTGCTTGGCAGCCTCGACTCTCTTTAGCCAAGTGGGGCAACTTTTCTTGAAATGGTCCGTCGAGCCGCACTCGAAGCATTGGCGCCCCTTACCGCCTCTGGGAGTGGCCGGATCGACAGCGGGCTGCGCACTCAACCTTAACCGCATGTCGGAAATAACCTCCTTGAGTTCTGACATTTCTTCCGCCATAGTTTTGTTGGACGATCTTATCTTGGACACTTTTGCGCGTTCGGCTTTCAGGTAAGCCTCGGCTCGCACTCCTCTCTCCACGGCTTTGAGGAGAGTTGGGGTTTCACCCTGATATATCCATTGGCGGAGTTCCGTGTCATCGAGACACTCGACAAAGCGATCCTTCGCCATCCCGTCCACCATGACAGCATCCGCATTCGGGTATGCCAACCTAACCAACCGCAGTATTTCTTCTGACAAAGTCTGCAGCTCCTCCCCCTGTTTCCGCACTCTTGTTCGCAGGAGTGCCTTATACGACTCCACCTGGCTGCGGGGCTGGAATCTGTTAATGAGGGCTTCTCGTAGTTTCTCGTAGCCGCCCGGTGCTGCCGGCTGTGCTGACGCTATAGCTCGATGCAGCAAGTTGGGAACCTAAAACTTAGTTTTTCCTGAATTTTCGCTAAGAAATGCTGTAGTTTAGCCAAAAATTATCCGATTTACACAATATTTGCAGCAAATGAAAGATGAAACTTATTGCTTTCAGGCCAGGGTAGATGGTATTACAATTATATAGTGCACAGTTTACCACTGAAGTACAAATTATAAATTTAAAAATCATTAGTTTAAAAAAAACTGCTGTTTTTCAAAGTTTGGCCCTATATATTTTGTGAAAAAATAATCTAACCATCAGTTTTTGATAGATAGTGCATAATACTGACCCATAAAGTTTATAAATGAGTATGCTTTTTTTCCCTACCTCTATGGTGGCTTATTACACTATGGGAGACATGTGATTTTTGTTAGTTTGCAAAATCTGTGATTTTCAGCAAAATTTCTGCTTGGTTTTTGATGTGGGACCACATAGATCACCATATATGGATGCATGATCACCCACTGATACCAGAATTATCCATTTTTATGGTCTACCTGATCATCTTTAAAGGCATGTGAAATATCTAAGTGATACAATAAGTGTGAGAGGAATTAGCCATATCTTACGATTCTAGTCTTTGGTGCCGACAGCGCTTTTGTTACTATTTACATCTAAATAGCTCAATAGTACATTATAATAGGTCTCACATGCCTAATATGGGGTTCTAATAGCATTTCAATATGGTTTTCAATGGGTCATCAGGTCAAAACAACAATTAATGATGGAATTTAATAGATACAAAAGTGTTTTGCACCATGGACCTGTTCACATTGTTCAGGTCTTCAGATATTCTTATCTTGAAAATGATGAAGGCATTTATGAGCATGGTGCTTTTCCAGCCCATATGGGACCTACAGAGGGCATTTTGTCTAGTCTGACATGTATTATGAGGGAATAATGCATAGCAAATGATTATATTTTCATATTTTGTTATGACTTTTGAGATAGAATCATACACAAGACTTGCCTTCTGCAGCATATACAAAAATGTACCTTGAATGAAGGCATTTTACATGCACAGCTGCCTCCAAAACTGGAAAACACTCAGGTTCCCAACTTGCTGCATCGAGCTATAGCAAGCGCCGTGCTACCCCTGCAAGGCTGATACCCAAGAAGGTACCCGCCTCTACCGAGGACCACCTGTTGGCCATCACACAAAGGTCGAAATGCGAAAGAAACTCTTCCAAGTCGCCGGAACCATCGTATTTGCCCGGCATCACAATGGGTTTCCTTGTGCGGCAATCACCCCCTGGGCCAAGTGTAATTTGCGGGTCTTGTGGCCAGGAGTCAGGTGTGGGCCTCGTTGTTTCATATAGAAGCGTGCTACTCGACTGCGAATGCAGCCTCCCGTCACTATTCCTGCTAACTGTTTCCCCCCGACCACCTCGAGGGGTGCTATCCGTCCGATTAGTACTAAGGCTCCTCTCCCTGTTACTGGTCACAGGCCTGGCGTCCCCTACTTCTCCCTCCATTAGTTTCCCCTTTACGTGATGAGGTCTAGGCTGTCGGGAATCATCGGCTGGGGGGTTGACCCTCTCTTCCGTATTATCAAGGTAGGTGCCCCTCGCATAGGTAGGGCCTCTAGCTTCTCTCTGCCTTCCCCCGGCCTGGCCACCGGAAGGGCCACCGGCCGGCCCACCGGACGTACCACCGGACGGACCACCGAAGGCCCCACCGGATGGGTTAATCATAATTTCCCCCGCCTCATCTCTAAATGCGTTTAAAGCGTGGGGAGATTCTCTGTAGTCCCTTTCTCTAGTGCCCACACCGTCTTCCAACAATATCTCCCTCCCTACAGATAGTCTTGGTGGCCACCACTTGTCGTCTGCTTCGGTAGTTCCGGTGGTTTCGGTGGGGACCGCCCCAGGAGGCCTGTTTACCCTAATACTGACTTCCTCGTCTACCACTTCTACCAAAGTACCTCTCCTTCCTTCTCCTAACATTTCTTCCAACTCCCTCCTCTCATCCACTACCTCCTTTGAGCTACTCGTAGACATTCTTGTTATGTCGCGGGTTCGTAAAGAAAACAACACCGCTGTCACTAGTGTAATAAACAAGAATGACGCTTGATGCCCAAATAAAGTGTGTAATTAAAGACTGGCTTTATTTCTTATGTGCCTTAATGTGTAACAACGTTTCCATCAATTCTTGGCTTAGTCTCAGAGATGACCACTGTCGTTCGCCACCTGCCACCGGAGCTCGAATCGCACGTCAGTCACCACCGAGGCTCTACTCACATCTGGCCTCCAGCCACCGAAAACCATCTTTTATACCGATGTCACTGGCGTGTGACGTCACAGGCTTGTGACGTCACCCCCAGCGCGCCCCCTTGTGGCCTGACAGTGCAACTCCCGCTCCGATCCGGTGGCGGCTGCCGAACCGTTCAATAATGACATGTTTACATTCATTACAATAGGTCTTCGGGCTTTGAAACTGTAAAGCAGGATCTAATCCATAACCAGGGGTGCGATCGGAGAACTGCTGAATTTTTGCTAGAAAGCTGGTCGACTGGTACACGGAAGGTGTACGAGACTTATATGAGCCAGTGGGCCACTTTCTGCTTAATTCACCAGGTCTCCTATCGCTCCCCTTCCCCTTTTGAGGTGTGCCAGTTCTTACGGCTCCTCTCGGAAAAGGGCAGGGCCTTTGGTACTGTTAACGCCGCCAGATGTGCTTTGTCGGTTTTAGTAAGAAACCTTGACAATGGGTCGACCACGGGTACCCATTATTGGGTACGCAGGGCTGTCCCAAACCGCCTACAGAAGGAATCCTCCTTCTCCCAGATACACCCACTTCTGGGATGTTAGGCAGGTTTTCAACATGTTTCAGCGTTGGGGTGCCAATGAAGACCTGTCACTCCAGTTGTTGGGTTTCAAACTGGTCATGTTGATTCTTCTAGTCACGGGCCATAGGGGTCAAGTCATTCCAGCGCTTGATCTCCAAAATGTGTTCTTTTTGGCTTCAGGATCTGTACGTTTCGTTTTAAAGAAACTAATGAAAACAGCATGTATGGGAGAACCACTCAAGGAACTGGTCCTGGAACCGTTTCATGAAGAGGAGACTCTGTGCGTCATCTGTGCTTTGAAGCGGTATGTTCAGATCACAAAGCCTTTCAGGAGGGATAAGAAAGGGCGAAAGAAACATTCGCTTTTCTTGTCCTACATTAGACCACATAAAGAGATTTCGCAAGAAACTTCTAAGAGGTGGATCCTTGCGGTACTTTCTGCGGCTGGAATTGACACCAGGGTATACCGAGCTCACTCCACCAGGGGTGCTAGCACTTTTCATGGAGGGAGACTCGGTGTATCCACTGCAGTAATGCTTCGTCACGGGGACTGGAAACATGCCAAGACTATGGCAAAGCACTACAACAAACCCATAGAGAAACCCAACCCTCCATAATCGCTTGCTAGAATTCTCCTGGAGGACTCAATTGTGTGACTGGGCTAAATTGATTGATGCTCCTCTAAGAGGGTACACCTCAATAAGGGGAGAATTTTCTAATAGTATGCCTGAACTATTTGTTGAGGCTAGCACTATGAATAGTTGCCTCATGTGATTAAATGAACTAGCCTTTTAATTTGGCATTGTTGTTTGCCAAGTTTTGAACCCGCAGATAAGGGTAAATAGAACTAGTCTTTTCATTTGGCTGTCGAAGAACAGCTACTTTATCTTTCATCACCTGACTATTGTGCTAACGTCAGGTGAATAAAGTTATTCACTTTTCCTAAAACAGTCCTGTGTTACAGTCCTATGTGGGAATCAGTAACATTAGATAGGATAGGACTATGGAAATGGGGCAGTGAATCAGCTGAACTTTAAAGTCTCCTATGAGACCACAACGACATCTATCGTTGCGATCTGGAATATAAAATTAATTGATACTTACATGTAAGTTGAAGATTAATTGTTGTTCCAGGAGCAACGATAGATCGTTGCGGGGTACATAGGCCCACCCATCCTCCCTAGGATGAATAGATTAGTGACAGTCAGGCATAATCATTAATCTACAATATTCAAGCTTCCTTGAATATAATATCTATATATAGATTTTATTCGAAGATACGAATTCATCTATATACTTTACGACTAGTAAGATAATAGATATTTAAATATTAATTTCCTATGTACCAAAAAATGAAATTTCTTTCAGCGATTGATTCACTGCCAGCGGACGTCTGACATCTATGGATCTGCGCATACACATCTCCTATGTACCCCGCAACGATCTATCGTTGCTCCTGGAACAACAATTAATCTTCAACTTACATGTAAGTATTGATTAATTTTATTTTAACTAGATCAGCTTATTCCCATCTGGAGTTTGCATATATGCTGTCAACTGTAGTCTAGAATCTCTAGATTTCAAAAAGGGATATCAAGTCCCCCTTACCAAAGTTGCTTTACTCCACTTGAAAATTCACTTTGCCTTGCTTGACAATCCCATCAACCCATTGAGCTAGGTGTAGACCTACACCCAATTTCTAAAATGTGCACTCCCCCTTGCTCTGCCACTGATATTTTGTAAAAAGTGATTTAGGGTAGCCTCTATATTGGGCCTAGATATGCACCTAATGCCCTCTAGAATTCAAAATTTTCCTATGAGGGCATGCCCCTATCGCTTCACTTCACTTGGGAATTCAACTTGCTTCATTTGATATTAATTGATCTGCCCATCCAGCTATCCCCCTGTCACATACAGTGAGACCTTGATAGTCTGCCCCTTGTGGTTGCAGGCAAATTGATGGCAGATATCAAATCAGGCGGACTATCAAGTCACATTTGAATGCTAATGCATTAGAACTGTCACAGCCAAAGCATGATGGATCCTGCGTATGTCAGACTATCAGGAGATGGACTAACAAGGTCTGACTGTAGCCAAAATGTGCGTGCCCCCCCCCCCTTTCTCAAAATCCTGGATTCATACCTGAGCACTGCTCTATTGGTTTAAGCACCCGTCTATAAGCCCCAGACATTGTTTAGGGTGTTCCTATAAGCAAAACCTTGGCCCTGGTTCTCGTAAAAGCCGTGGCTTATATGAGGGAATCTTTCTTCATTTGCTCCAAATTTTTCAAAAATTGCTTCAGTATTTTAGATGTTGACCATCCCTGACCATAATTCACACACTTTCATCTAATTTTGGAGGTAGGTAGGTAGGTAGGTAAGTAGTTGTTTTACGCCATTTCGACAGCTAGGATCTTCCGCGTATAAGGCGCAGCCCGCGTATAAGGCACACCTAGAGTTTTGGAAAATTCTCAAAAAAATGAAAAATTCATAACTTTGGTTTTACTGAATGAATTTTCAAAGTTCAAAAACCTATGTGTAGCTTGGGGCACCCCGGAACCTCCTGGACCCTCTTATGTCCTATTATGACCATGGGGGCATGTAAGATATCAAAGGAAAGGTCTTGGTGTCCCCCTTGTGGATCCAATAAGAACTAAAACTCCCCATATAAGACGCGCCTTATACGCTGGATATTACGGTATATCATTTTGGTCAGAGTTGAATGAGTTATTGTCTGTATACTTAGACACAGGTCGTAGAAAGTGTGCAGATATTGACCAGTGGGGATATCGTAGGAGTGATGGCGTTATCAACAACATGCGTGAGAGTGTTTGTGTATGCATCTTCTGGAAGAGCCAGGAACTTCGTTGTTTGCAACAGAAATAGGTACCACTTTTTCTCTCTCATATATAACCATATATCATATATGTATCACTTGTTTGTCTTTCATAATCACAAATAGCATGGGCATTTTTCAACAGATATGATGGTCGAATGTGGAATATCTAACAAGTACATTTATCGCTAATGCTGTTGTCCCAAATTACCAGTCAAAGTACGTTTAAAAAAGAATTGAGGGGGTTAAAAGTGGAGGGCAAACCTATTTCCCTCTTTTATCTGACCCCATTATGACACCCCAACTCTCCTTTTGGTCACCTAATGAAGCCAAAAATTGCTCAGCTCCAAGTCGAGCATGTCGCTGCTGCTGGCTGAGGTCACTGAATGCAGCTCAACCGTCATCAAATACAAGATGAGAGTGGACTGGAAGGGTTGTGATTCAGGAACTGTTGTTGGTGACATTAAGGACTGCCTTGTGTCTCTAAAAACCATTCATGGACAGCAAGGTGCAGTGATTGGAGCAACTGCAACACATGCTTACATCTGGTTCGTGTTTATAGCTCTTATGAGTCTTGATTCTTTTCATTGTGGTTTTCAATATCTGTCAAATTCTATGTTCTTACTTTAGTATCTCGAGTGTAAGGTAGATCTGCAATTTCCGATGCATTATGTCTTTTAGAAAGGGGTATACGGCAAAGATGATGCATGCATTTCGAAGGTTTAGTATGATAACAAATATTACCTTTCCTATAAGCTTCATCCTGACTTGGGGATGATTCTATAAGCTTCACCAAGCTTCCGTTTCAGCAGCTTATATGCTATAGATATAGATTATAATACATATATGCATACATATATTTCAATATTAGCAGTTATTAAATACTCAGTGAATGCCAGCTTACAACATAAATGCTTCGACAAATAGCGCACATGTGTTTAACTTGCAATTCATATTTTGTTGCCTTTGTCAGGAATCACAACCGAGCTGCCCTTCTAGTGCAGATACCCTTCCCTGTAAATGCCTGCACATGTCTGACATCGATAGCTGAACATGTGAGTATCATTCTCTTCAACACAGTAAATACCGCTCTTTTGGTGCATTAAAACATCGCCTTAATGTCAAGGATATCAATACTTCAAACCTGAGTGAGCTTCAGGTTGAAGTGATGAGCTTCCTAAGGGTTCATCTCATCCTGATCAACTGAGTTGGGGCGTCGTAGGTTAATCATGTCTAGGCTGTCTCAGTTCGGATTTCTGAGAAAAATTCTCTTGGGTCCTGAAGAGGATTACCATTGCCAGGCATTTTGTAATGGAGGCAAAAGTGCAGTAGCATACCGTTCTCTCTCGGACTACCATTGTCTGACTGAAAAATGAGATACCGTAAACTCCCGCGTAGAAGACGCGCTGCGCGTATAGGACGCACCCCAAACTCAGCAGAGGCATTTTCACTTATAAGACGCACCTGTTAGGGGTGATTTTTGTCAATCCAGTACATTTCTATAGTAAAATTACCCCTCGTATAAGACGCACCCCAAACTTCAGTAGATCATATAAGACGCACCAGGCATTTGTTTGGCGTAGAGGACGCGTCTTATACGCGGGAGTTTACGGTAATCATCGTGGGAAACCGGTTGAAAAAGCAAGTCTAATGCTAATGTGTGTGCCAAAATGCATCTTCATGAAAATGCACTTTATTTCCATGGTAGGGCCTTATCTTCATGTGGGTGTGTGTCGTTGGGGAACTGCCATGTCTCCTAGTGGCGAATCCAAGCACGGCGCGATGCGTGATAGCAGGTTCCCTGGAGCCGTCTTTAGAGAGTGACACAGGGTAAGACCATTTTGTTCTTCGCGATGAAAGTTGATGCACATTATATTAATTTTGCATGTGGATACAATGTCCAAATTCTCTGCTAGTCTTTTGGTAATTTTGAGAAGAAAAAAAGAGATACTGGTACGTCTCATACAGAACTTAGTTGCATATGTCTCACTGTTCATTCATGGTTCAGGATTTGATTTTCCCTAACCATTTCATGTTTGAGCTAACTTTCACTCCTCTCTCTTCTTCCCCCACAGCCTGTCTTACATGTGTGCCGATGCTGAGTGCCTTGTTGCTGTGTCGCTGGACAGTAACATATCGACATGGGATGCAGTGTCTGGAGCACTGCATACCAAAGTGGAACTAATGGAAAGCCCGTCCTGCCTCACACTCGTACAGAACGCCCCGTCCCGCTCTGTCATTGTAACTAACACGGGGTGGCTCCAAGCTTACAATCTGTCCACATAGAACACATAACTCATAGCAATATCATGAGTCTCATAACCAATGTGGTTGAGTTGAAATACAATGGATACAAAATAGCCATAAGTAATATACATGTAGTTGTTGGTTTATTGATGTGGGAATTCATTTTCTCGTTACAATGATTGTGAGAGATCAAATAATGTTTTCTTCTCCCTGTCAACCCTTAAGCTTCATTTGTTAATAAAAACCGTTAAAATTTTGTATAAAGTGTTCGGTTCTTGTTTACATCTTAAGTGCCATAATACTACATGTATAAGGCGTAGCTCTAGGTGTGGCGTAGGGGAGACCCCTGACTTTGGGATGCATCTCATTTGTGTGGTGTGGGCGTGCTTGTTGGGATTCTTTCCCTTGGGAAAGAATCCCTCAATACACCAACCCCACACCCTTAAATAAGTTAATTGCTTTTTGACCAGAAGTACTTAGAGCATTCCTAGTGTACTTGGCCCCTAGTAAAAGTCCTAAACACAGAGTGTCATAGTCTAGGTACATATACATGCAGCCTGGCAAAATCCTTAAGCCTAGCCAAGGTTCTAACAGTAAGACCATTGACCATAGGCATAATAACAGCCGTCTGGGCAGGCTGACTTCCATTGCTCCCTCCACCCCCCACACCAGTAGAAAGCTATATGATATAGGTTTCATGACTGTGGCCTATACTACTCCAGCTCCAACTGGTAGAACTAGACAAGGAACACAACAGCTTTGCACCTAGCATTTGTACAATTACGTTCAAGCAATGATAGGTCGGCCCAGTCACTCATTGTACATGGTTTATGCGAACAGCCAATTAAGGATATTTCTATACCGTAATCTGCGTATAAGGCGCGTCTTATACGGGGGTTTTAGTTCTCATTGGATCCACAAGGGGGACACCAAAACCATTCTTTTGATATCTTACATGCCCCCTTGGTCATAATAGGACATAAGGGGGCCCAGGAGGGTCTGGGGTGGCCCAAGCTACACATAGGTTTATGAATTTTGAAAATTCATTCAGTAGAACCAAAGTTATGATTTTTTTCAAAATTCATTTTTTTGAGAATTTTTCAAAACTTGAAGTGCGCCTTATACCCGAGCTGCTCCTTATATGTGTATGGCAAGCGATATGTTCACCCCCTGATATCACAGTTTCTTCATTTGATATCACAGTTTTTGTCACTGATATCACAGTTTTAGGATTTGATATCACAGTTATTCTAGGAAAACCCTTGTATCAGGCTGATAATGTAGTTTAGACCAGAATTGGGGGGTTGATTGACTGATATTCCAGTTAATCAGAGCAATCCATTTATAAGTCTTTATTTTTTGTAAACTCCAGTATCGGGGTGATACAGTAGTTTCTCAAAAACTTTGATATCACAGATTTTTAACTCTGATATCAATGTTTCTAGCTGTGATATCATAGATTTTTATCTTTGATATCAAAGTTTTTAGATGTTTTAATCCTGATATTAGAGTTATATACCTTGATATCGGAGTTATTAACTGTGATATCAAAATTTAAAACTATGATATCAAAGTTTCTGATAAACTCAGGTTTCGCTCTGATACTGGAGTTTACAGAATATGAGAAATAATAGGAAATAATGAACACAAAGGCTTATTTTCTATGTATAAAATGAAAAAGGAGGTGGGGGAATGAATGTATCACAATATCAGTCTGATATGGCAATATTTCAGAAAAACTTTGATATCGGACTAGGAAACTGTGATATCAGAGTTAGAAAACACTGTTAACAAATACTAAAACTGTGATATCAAATAAAGAAACTCTGATATCAGGGGTGAACATTTGGCTTGCCACATACGTGGGAGATTACGGTATTTTCCTCAGTCTGGCCACTTGATAGAGACGTTTACTAGGCATAATTAAGGTAGTAGTCTTAGCCCTAGTTGCATGTTTCTCTTGGCTTACCCCTTAACCCTTTAGAGGCTGCAATTGCTTAAAGGTACTTTACCCCTTCATCATGATGCATGAATGCAGCCCCAATGAGTAACCAGGCATTCTAGTAGTGTATCAAACTTATGTATAGGTTTTTAAACATTTTCATTATGATGTTTGAATGCACCAAGAGGATTTACTTGCAAGGACTGCATCAATACATTGACGACATGAACACACTATATACAAGTCGTATTATGTTTAAAGGGTTAGGGACCTTGTGTGTGCTGGGTTGTGTATTTGTAAAGGTGAGGGCTGCGTCCAGGTGACTGGTGACGTTTTGCATATACCTTTTCTTAGGCTGCAAGGCAGTGAGATCAGATGGTTCATAACTCTTTAAGAATAATACAGTTGCATATGTGGTAATTGTCGTCATGATGTATTGCTGCAGTCCTTGTAAGTAACTCCTCTTGGTGATTTCATATATAAGAGTGACAAAAACCTATACAAGAGTCACTCCTAATGCCTGGTAGTAATACTCACCAGGACTGCATTCATGCATCATGATGACGAAGGGGCAAAGTATACTAAAATAATTGCTGCCTTTAAAGGGTTTTGCAAGAGTCACATGCAGCGTTCTCACACCAAGAGACTTGTACTCGAGGCGTTCGGTGTACAGTTTTCTGACTAGATCCAGTGCATTATGGGTAGGGTTGTCCTCGAACGCTAACTACACCACCTTAGCTTGTTCCCTCCACCCCCTTCCCCCCCAGCCAGGTCTGGCTAGGTACCAGTCCCTAACTATGCTTGGGAGGGTAGTAAATTGACTCAGGGATCAACCTTGACCCACATGGGTAGGACCAATAGGAGATGGCCTTACAAACTAGCATCGATCCCTCGGCCGTACTCCGAACGCCTCGATTGCACACTCAATCTCGCCATGTATATATAGCACAGGTCCCTAAACCTTTATAGTTTGAGCAATACACTTACATGTACTATGTGTAATTGTCGTCATGATATATTGATGCTTATGTGTGTATAGTTACTAACCATACATAGTGGCCCTGCCCCTCTTCAACATTTTTTCCTCACAGGTAATTGACTCTTTTTCTTTTACTGCTTGGTCACACCTCAGCAGTTCCCAGGCCTCCCCCAACACCCTTCAGTCATAATAGAGACGGCCCTGGGCAATCACATACCTAACCCCAACCATCCACTAAATATAGTCCTATCCTGTACATAGCAATGTCCAATGCCCCCTGACTGTCCAGGATAGACATATGTTAAATGTATTTTATTAATTGTCATCAATACTTGCCTTATCCTCCTTAAATGATAGTAAATAATTCCCTACGGTTCTGCCGTACATTTCTCAAGCTTACCGGTAGGCCTAACTTAAAACCATCAAAATAAAAAATGATAAAACTCAACTAAACCCTCTGAACATGAGCATCCTCGTTACAGATTTAACCTCAAACAGAATCAATTATGTGACCAGGCTGTAGATGGGTCTATTATTAGGTCCACGAGGTGGTTATGCATGTAATTGTAAAGTGGTGCTCACAGTGAGGCACCCCCCCCCCGTCCCCAAAATTAATTTGCATACCATATAGTGCAGCTTATACTGGAGTTTGATATAGGCTAACCTTCAAGGGCGGCACCAAAACCTTTCATTAGATGTATCTTGTAACACTCTCCGGTAACCATACAGCTGCATTATGGGCTCCTAGCTAGGCTTGGCTTATCGAATTTTAAAGATTGATGAGTAAATTTCTCTATTATTGCCACATGGCCTTTAGGCCATTGTTGCATCATTACATTGAGTATAGGCAGATCGCCGCATTTCTAGCCAGTTTTCTGACTTTCCCCTGGTCTTCAACCCTTGATTTTATTTGTAGCATTGGTTCTAAAGTCTATGAAAAGGAGTGTAAGCATTCCTAGCAGTGGACCACTTAAATCCTTCCAAATCAAAGAGCACTTTGCAAGTCCAGGCTGCCGTCTGATGTTGTCACAGCATTTCGTAATCATTAACCCCTTAACAGGCTTTTTACATACCGTAATCTCCCGCGTATAAGGCGCAGCCCGCGTATAAGGCGCACCCAGAGTTTGTAAATATTACCAGAAAAATCAAAAATTCATATCTTTTGTTCTACTGAATGGATTTTAAAAATTCAGAAAAATGCTATGTGTACCTAGGGTCCCCCAGACCCCTCTGGCCCACATTATGTCCTATTAGGACTTAGGGGAAGTGTAACATATCAAAAGAAAGGTCTTGGTATCCCCCTTGTGGATTTGGGGATAACTAAAACCCCTCGTATAAGACGTGCCTTATACGCGGGAGATTACGGTATATATAACTATACATAGGCCTTATTACAATAAGGTCGTCATGATGTACTAAACACTCTGTGGCCCTTAAGGATTACTAGACGTCACCTGATCACTGACCATTAATCCTTTCGTAAGGGCCACCTACATATATTGATATATAGCTATACATACCTTTTATAATCATAAATGTACTAAATCACTCTGTGGCCCTTAAGTTGTAATAGACGTCACCTGACCACTGACAATTAACCTCTTCAGGGCCACCTACATGTACATATTAATGCAATATAGCATAAATATGACAGCCCAAGGTTTGTATATTGACGAATATTGCAAGAGCCGGAGGCGAGTGCAATATCGTCAATATACAAACCGTGGGCTGGCATATTTATGCCATATTGCGTTTATACCACCTTTTCCTCCATTTTGTATTAATTTCTTACCTAATATCCCCAGAATAAAACCAGGAGAAGACATTTTGTAAGTGCAAGCGATACGGCCCGGGTCGCTCTGTGCGAAGCCATTGTTTTTGTTCCTTGCCGGGACCTGTACCGCTGTGTTTACACACTTTTCGTATCAAATCCAACCATGACAATTCGAGATATTAACAGGTTCACATCCTTAGATAGTGAGTTATAGGGAATCGTGAAGAACGACAAATTGATCGCTATTGTTCGGGGAGTTACAATAGTAATCCTGGAAATAATATAAAGATACGGGGTTCCTTCACGCTGTCTATATCCCAGTAGCATGCAAGAGATGGTTATTGTATAAAGCACAATGGTCGTTATATAAGGCCTAATCCAAAGGCAGGAAACTTTTGAATGCGACATGTCACCGGGAACAAAGGGTGTATTATAATGTGGCTATAAATCCCCAGTTGCATACTATAATGTCACTATAAGGCCTCAGTCACATAGAGTCCAGAGTGGGCGTGACGTGTTATAGCCCTATAAGATGCAGGAGGTGGCTGTGGGGGCTGAGTCATTGTTTTGGACTGGAGCCAAGTAGTTCCTGGGGGTCCCGGTGGCCACAGTAGAGGTGAAGCCCCTATAAGTGGGTATGTGTGTGTGTGTGTCCTCTGGTATGGCAGTCAATGGCCACAGGGTGTCGAATGACCAAAGACCAAAACCACCGGTGGTCTGGTAGTATAAAAGGCTGGCACTGCAGGAGTGGCGCGCAGACTGTGTACCAAAGGAAGGGATTCACGGTCTGTCCTGGAATCAAAGGGGAAGAAATTTATATTTGGCAGTTCACAAGCAGAATTCAATTAAGTTTCTGAATAGTATTTACTGGAGCTAGACCACTGTTTGGAGTACGTTCTGGGTCCACAACTTATTCAATTGAGGATCATACTTGTATCCTATTGAGTCTTTGACTTCTTTTGAAGAGGTTGGACTTGGCCAATTGGAGCTCTCAAACCATCAACTGAGAGATTTGCTTATAACATACATAGAGGAGACACACATACATCTGAAGGACTTAGATTTGTTCAGTTTTTCATTGGTTCTCACTACGCGTTATTGTATTCTCAATGCTCACTCGAAACATCTCACCATGGAGTTATTGATTTGATTTAAGGTTATGCCATACTGGAGTTCCAAGCCCTCAATGGTTTGTGATTGTGATATTCATTGGTGATTATTGATTTAACTTGGAGTTATGCCATAAAGGGCCTCAAAAGTTTGTGTCATTTGTGATGACTGGTGGAGATCAATATTTGTGTTCAAGTTGGTCATGATGACCTGTGGAAATCGATATTTTTAAGAAAGTTAAGCATTGCAAATTGTTATTGAATTTGTGATTGAAAACCCACCTCATCTTTGGATTTGGCCATGAGGATTGAAACTTGTAAAGGATCGTGATTGAGTGCCTGCGCGCACTTGTACCTACGATGGAGAGTGTTTTCACCTGGGATTGGGTGTATGAGATTATCTATGAAATGGGGTGCAATTACTACCTGATGGTTTTAGAAATGGACAATGCGGAATTGGAATTGATCATTGAACTGATTTAATTTAAATCCTTCCTGTTTCAAAGGCGTATGTTTAGGACTTCCAAATTGAACTGTGAATACGACCTTGGATTCTGAATTGTATTGGACTTGAATTGGCACACATATTTCGATGCAATAAAAACCCTTGGAGATGAAGTACCCAATTGTGTTTTCTTTCCATATGGGCATAGGAATTTAAACACAAAAGCTCTACCCTTGATGCTAGCCCGAGATTATTCCCCAAGAATATGGTAATATTGCAAGTGGAGAGGGACGAGTGGAGAAATTCAAGTCGCGAGTGGAGACTGGAGTGAGGTGAAACCTAATTAGTGGAATTCCCGAGTATTGCTAGCTACCCCATTTGGAATGCGAGTTAAGCCTTCCCTTATAAAGATTCGCCCCATTTCAAGGGTGTACTATGCTTTAGGACTAACCCCATCCAAATTATTCAGAAAACAAACACAGCTTTCCCTCCAGTCTCTTCCTCAGAACTATAACAAGGCGGCTCCCCAACAAGCATAATAGAAACCCCACCGACCATCACCCCTCTGCCTCCCATAGCCCAATAGTCTAGATGATCCCTCCATACATATTATGTCCAATATATTCAAAATAAAGAAGAATCCATTGATTTTTCCATCGTAACGAGTCGCGGTCCGACATTGTCAGCGTCTTTTTTAACTACGGCGTATTGACCTACATCTACATCCGGGCCACTGACACACTTTCGTCAGACAAGGAGGGAGACGCAAATGGCGGACCGCGACTCGCGTACAATGGAAAAATCAATGGATTCTTCTTTATATTGAACAAAATGGAGAAAATTAGCACGCATTCCTCATCTATGGATCAAATACTCCTTGGGATTTTAATATTATAAGCTTGGAATCAAGACGAAAACTGAGTGCAAACATAGGACTAGGACCCCAGGTTAGAACTTATTTACTCTCGCATTGGATTTCATCACCGTTCAGTGTGGCGCTATGGCTAAGGCCTCCGCCTATCTCCACTGCGGCCGGGTTTCAATTCTCGTACGAGTTTGGGCGATTTTTCACATTGAAACAATGGCGAGACTGAATTTGTATGTCTCAACACTCTCCCAAAATAATTTAAGTCCAACTTGACCTCGAAAAAGTATATCCAAAAATCCCTAAAATGAACATGTGTGTATATACTATATGCTCTCATAATGCACTGGTAGGAGAGGGCATAACAGTGAGGCAGGTGGCAGAATAGTGGTATAAAATTATACCTAGACCTTATTACCAAAGGTTGTCATGATGTACTAAAACACTCTGTGGCCTTTTAGAACTAATTGAGCACATATTAAATGTTTTACAATATCACACACAATGGTTATTCCTAAAGCTTTAGTAAATCACAAATCCTTTAAGCCAATGTGGCATCACGGCTATGCCGTGCCTTCCTGATTTCTCAAAATCCTGTGCCCTCGTTACTTTTTTTTTGGCGGGAGTAGAGAGGAGGCAAGTCCACAAACTCTAGGCGTGTCTTATACGTTGTTGAACTGGGCATGCCTTTTTAAGTTATACACGATTCTATGGTATAATGTAGGCTCATTGAGTAGATGTTATTGCCCAGAC
This sequence comes from Acholoe squamosa, assembly GCA_949317995.1. Taxonomy (NCBI): domain Eukaryota; kingdom Metazoa; phylum Annelida; class Polychaeta; order Phyllodocida; family Polynoidae; genus Acholoe; species Acholoe squamosa. The sequence goes on along the minus strand of OX439040.1, from coordinate 44,606,287 downwards.
CCCTAACCTTTAAAGATTACCCCCCAGATGCGCCTCCTTAGTTGCATCTTATTGTCGCCTCAAGCTTGTAATTATATCTTGGTCAACAAGAAAGTACCACAAGAGTTGAAGTTGTATTGCAAGGCATGCCTGTACAAAAAAATAACTCTGGAATCAAATTCAATTTTGAACATGTTTTATTCATATTTCAATCTTTCAATAACATCTTAATGACTGACTTTTAACAGTGACTAACTGCTTCACTACCTATCAACAGTTACCATGGTAACACAATCGACCACGTTCTTCGTCGTGAGAATGCAGTGACAAAAGACAAAGCTACGGCCAGAGAGACGACAGCGCCACCAGGTTGGGAGCGGTTCGCATGGCAGAGACCAGGAGTAGAACATAAACTTGTTTCACTTCACATTAAGAGGGACAACAAGGTTACAGTGTCAAAGTTCATTTTTTACGCAAATTCAATATTAATCCCAAAATGGTTGTTCGGGTACTGGAAAGTTCCTTTGAAGGCTGAGTAAATGAAATGTTAGTAGTAAGTAAACTAAATGTAGAACACTGACAATACTAGTTTGGCATTCCTTAATTGTGAGCATAATACTGGTGGGCGGAATCACAAGCATATTACAAGACGTGAAACAAGTTTCCTGCTCATCCTAGTACTGCAGTGCAATGATATTTTTATACATCAACCAGCGTGAGAAATAAAATATAAGCTACATCAGCATTGGTCAAGGGTGATGGGGTATTAGGGGCAATCGACCACACAGACAACTTCTGTTTCAGACGTTATAGACCCACAACACACTGTAAACACGATACTTTTAGAATTCCAGGTAACTGTAAGTTTCCAAGTTGTTTATCAGCCAGGAACACTTCGATATATTAATAGACATAAACAGGTATTCGCTCATACTTAGACGTCCTCTTTTTTTCTGAAAAGTTTGGGTCATTAGAAAATGTTATCGATATAAAACTAAAGAAATTTTAAGCACCATTGTCATACTGATCACATCAATTTCAATATTCCATGATTTCTGGATAGAACTGCGCTGACCCACTTTAATAAAATTTGGTCATTAATTACCTTTAATCATTGATAACTGCAGAAAACCAAAGTTAAGTCTTCCATGTAACCTTTTGGTTACCTACTTAATGTCCAACATCTGTCAGGACCCTACACTTCTACTAACACTTAAGTACGGCTAGACTGGTGACCGGTGGGTGACTGTGACAACAGAGAGGCAGAGAAAACAAGTGTGGCAGGTGTTCTCCAACCTTTTGGGTATTTACAATGTCTGTCCACTTTGGGACTAAATGCTAGATTTACAAAATAATGTCTTTTTTTTCTTAAAAAAGAAATCAAATACCCCAGAGGACAACATGTATGTACAGTACCGTTTAGTGAGTTTATATCTGAATAGTCTGATTTTTCCTGGTTTCGTTTAATGCCTATATGGCAGTGAAATTGCTCAAATACACACACATTTATCACATATTTGGAATGTTTTAAAAAAAAAGTGAATTTCCTTTCCTTTTCAAGAACATGGTACCAAAGAACTTTTAACCAGTCTTTCAAGAACTGTTACTGTTTCATCAGAAGCGACCATGAGAGCTTGGGCTATCCTTAGAGAATAATGAGCAAGCTCTAGCCTGGATCAACACATATAAATCAAACATCTTTCATATCATATTTGGTAAAACGAGTAATGACCAAGTATCCTCTAGTAGCAACAATATATCCAAGATCAACAATAACAGTTTGTTTTTCAACACTTGGAATATGACCTGCTTTAAGTTTTCCTATATTGGTGGAAAACATAGTTCAGTCAATGCATGCAGTGTTCCGACTGCAGAGCAGACCAGTGTTGTTGCTGAAAGGACTGTATTCGCAGATTGCAGAGGAAACCTTGATTGGACAACACAAAGGCAGTCACTTGGCTAGTCACATCTCCCGGTAGATTAAGTATTCCGACTAGGGAGACGATTCAATGTAAGCAACCAAAGAAATGGCGTTGCTGCTGTCTCGGGGCTCGAGAATAGTAACTTCATCTGAAAGGCAATAAAGAAGTGAACATGTATCTTTCAAACTTGAGCTCATGATTCACTATTAATGAACTGGGACCAAATGAATTAGGAACAAAGTCAACCAAAACGTCGGCAATACTCCAAAGAGTTATTTAATTGTCCATGACCTGAGAAAGCAGAACCATATTAGATCTGATAGGCTTTTGCAGAAGACTGAATAGAGATGTAAATTTGGGGATTACCTGGTCATAGCCAAATCAACCCTATCATACCCTTAATCCATATTCACTAATATACTGAAAGCGGATTAAAGCAAAATACTTTAATTTAAAATCGAATTGACTTACTTGGAGATTCACATGTCCAGTGGGAGTAGTTTAGTCCTCCATGGAGATGTGCTGGAAGAGGTGGGACATGGACTCCTGGTTGTGGATACGGCGCATGGCCTCCGACAACATGATGCTGATGTCCACCGTCTTAATCTTATGGCACTGCATCTTCTGAACGTCATGCGGGACTGTGTTGGTAACAACGACCTGACAAGACAAGGTAGCCAAATCATTGTAATATTACCGCTGAATCAACAGTGATCAATATTTTGCGGGATGTATAAAAAATCATGGAGATCACTGCAGATTTTTTAGGGTGCATTACTTAACAACTGGTCCCCATGATCCTGCCGGCTGTTATCAGTGCTTATCTCGCAGGGTTTCAGATCAAACAATGGCGTCACAACTAACGATCCCGCTACCCTGAATAACATATGGCGGGCCATAAGGAAGTTGCTAGACCAATAAATACATTTGAAGAGTGATAACCTATCCCACTTGAATTATAAAGTCCTTGCAACACATTCTCAGGCTAAACAAATTTTTTATTTATATTTTAAGTGTCTGTTCAATCTACCTCATCTATGTGTGAGTCTTCAATAAGCCTGGGTGCGTCTGCTGATAGGATGCCATGGGTGGCCATCACATAGATCTTGTATGCACCACGCTCCTTCAGGATCTCCGCTGCGCTGACAAACGACTCTACGTCATCCACCATATCATCCTGTAACATAAGCAGTATATCAACTTATTACTATCACATACTCACAGGTTCTCAGCAGTTATTTCTATTACTATAATAATTCGCATATAAGGGAAACCCTGCATAGAAGTCAAACCATGGGTTCAGGAACATCCTTGTATAGGGCACACGCACTGGGGCTTGATTTCGGCACTTTAGTACGGTACTATTAGTACTAAAGTGCTCGAAATCAAGCCCAATATACTGTAATTTCCCCACACCTATAAGGCATGACCCAACTTTTGCTGGGTGCAGCAGGCGTGCATCTTTGCGTATAACCCAGGCCTTATATGCGGGGTATTATGGTACAGCGTGCTCCACTTAACGATACATGTATATGGTGCATTTTCATATCTGAAGTTTACTCACAATTACAATAGCGATGCGACCTCCCACATCGCCAACAACGTTGATCGGTGGCTTCTCCTTTGCTGACTGGACTGTAAATAGGATTGTGACATGCTCTTATCAATTGCTAATTTGAGTAACCGGTAATCAATGAAAATGCTGCTGTTTCAGTACACCGTTGGAAGATAATATTTAGGAACTTCACGGCTTTTATAATAGAGTGAATATATCAAGAGACTTTATTTTGCAATGTTGATTCAGGAGGATGTCTCTTGTTTAACCTACCCCACATCTGGGAGGATACATATAGCTCAATATTCATGCCTACAAAATTATATTATTCAAACCGACATATAAATCTAAATAATTACTTGGTAGGAACTCTAGGCCAAGACTGAAGCTCTGTCGGGTCTCTACTTCAGGAGGCGGTGGAGAGTTGCGTCCATCATCTATCTCTGAGTCTGCAGTTTTTTCCTCTCCATGGATGACAGCAATTCCCAAACGCAGACGCTCTGCATATGATGTGGCCCTCTTTACAGCACCTGGGTGACGTGCCACTATTACTGCATTACGATAATCGGGGATCTGCGAGAGGTACAAGGGGGAATGGATTATTGTAGCAGACTGCATACTAGCGGCTAGCTCGGATTGGCTGAAATCCTTCACTAGTATGATGGGATCGTGGGTAAGGCATGACCTACATCTTACAAGATTTTTATTCCTATGTCGCAGTGCTGGGGGAGTGGTGGAAGTAGTCCTGGTCAGCTATTCCAGTATCCCACCACGTCAGAGAAGGATTCGCCGGAGAATACGAGCTGAGGTTAGATTGTAGCAGACTGTTTAATCAAGTTTAATTATGTGATAGGGATAAAAGTTTTGAGAAGAGACAGAGGTTTAATACATTTAGTCAATGTGAAACAAGGATTTCATGTTGCCACCGATTGTCTCTATATTCTAATTTTCCATGAAATAACATTTATTTGAAAATTAGTAATTTCTAGAATCAATCTATTTTAGGAATAAAATTGTGACAATAGTCACAAGCCTTGTTCGCCATTTAAGAGCCTGATGAGATCCATAGATCAAAACCTTGGTGTCACACCCCATGGCAAAGCCAGGGGAGTTCCCAATCAAAGATTAGGAAAGGTCACAGGTCATTGACTATGACCCATGACCTGGAAGTGATGAACACAATCAATTTCCTGTGTGACTTAGCAACGGAGTAAACTTTTACAATGGTTGCCATGAGACACAACTACGGCGGTTGGATACAGCCACGGTTGCCACAATAACAAGGTAGCTCTGGCTGTGGGAGAAAGGTCTCCACTTCGTGCTCCTAAAGAGGTTTAATACATGTCTTAAAGTAGTCAAAGGCCAATGATAAATCTAACCCTTTAAGGTGGGTCGCTACCATTGAATCAGAGATTCTAGATTTTCTTCATTTTTCTCCCAGAGGTACAAAAAATCATCTAGAATAAGAACAAGGTGCCATGCTTTATTTTGCATATTGCATGGTAATGTGTCTGGAATCCATAAAAAAAAAGAGTCAAGTAAATGGGGGTCAACACGGTAAATTGTACGCCCCGCACCCCCTTGTAGGAGTACCTTTCAATGTGTTGATCCGCATATAAACCCCTTTGAGGGTCCAGCCCGTATATGTACATGTATTAAAATTTGAAAGCCCCAACAACAGTCCCATAGTCCCATCCATCCATCCATCCTTACTTGTTACATTTCCTTCCTTTCCCATGGGAAAATGAAGTGCTAGCCCATTCTCTTAAAGGGGCCACAGCTATCTCATTGCTCAAGGTTACATAGACGTAAATGCTGCCCTCTCGTGAGTCATATTCAGGCAGGGTATTCAGGTATTCAGGCCTGCACTGAAGGTGATCTGGGTGCTGATTGGCTTAGAAATCATATGCAAGAAATATTGGTAAAATTATGAAAAAAATCACATGTGACCCCAAATACCGTAAACTCCTGCGTATAAGACGCGTCCTCTACGCCAAACAAAATGCTAGGGAGTCTTATAGCTTTCTCTCAAGTTGGGGGTGCGTCTTATACGAGGGGTAATTTTACTATAGAAATGTACTAAATTTACAAAATTGAACCCTAAGAGGTGCGTCTTATACGCGAAAATGCTTCTACCAAGAAGGGGGTGCGTCCTATACGCGCACCGCGTCTTCTACACGGGAGATTATGGTAGTTCCTAAATGGAACAGTAGATGAGTTATTATATTATGCCAAGGTTTGGGGATTTTATCAGGTCTGCAAATGTTCATCTGGCCAATGGAGGTTTTGAGGCCCAAAATAGGGTAGAATGGCACTTGCTGTATGTATCGCTCCCTTAGTTAAGATTTTCAGGGTTAAGCCTATCCTATATTCTAACACATTGTGTGTGAGAGATGGTTTAATCTTGCTACTGTCGAAAATATTACCAACGAACATTACGGGGGGCTGTTTTTGTGTGTTATGCTATATAGAAACATAGAGGAAATGGAATTACCGTATTCTCCCGCGTAGAAGACGCGCTGCACGTATAGGACGCACCCTAAACTCAGCAGAGGCATTTTCACGTATAAGACTCACCTCTTAGGGCTCAATTTTGTAAATCCAGTACATTTCTATAGTAAAATTACCCCTCGTATAAGACGCACCCCAAACTTGAAAAAATCCTATAAGACCCCCCAGGCATTTGTTTGGCGTAGAGGACGCGTCTTATACGCGGGAGTTTACGGTAGTTCCACGTAACCTATAACAGGACCAAAGGTGGTGCCACCTTGTGGGTATTGAGTGAACTAACCTACCAATATGGCAATAACAGCTCCACAGAGGTTTTTTCATGCCACAAATATTTATATGAATTTTTTTATGTATCTAACCTTTTTGTGAAGGAAACGAAATGAAAGGCATTTGTTGTCCCCTATCCAAAGAAGCTATTTTGACCCTTGGTGACATTGTCCCCTTCTCCTGGGGCCTGTTGCAATTTTTTTTTGTGATGTCACACAAAGCCATAGATCTGGAGAATTGGGGCAAAATGAAAAAAAAAATCACAGCACCCCCCCAATGAAAATCTTTTTTTGAAAACAGTGACAAAAAAGTCTAACTATGGTCATACTTCCCCCAATAAAAATTTCATGGACATAGATTGGGAATTAACTGAGATATGAATTTTTTTTTGTTTCATAAAGCCCCTTCTATAAACGAGTTCAAGTAGAAAAATTGAGATCTGGAGATAATAGAAAAATGGACAATGGTTTTACTTGACTCGTCAATATGAAAAGAAAAATGTAGGGGGTCCCATGCTACTTTTTTTTCTACAGATTTTTGAAAAATAAAAGTATTTTAATCTTCACCTAGAAATTAAAGAAAATGTGTCTCAGATTTGAGAATTTTTTTCTTTCATAACTATTTAATACAGAGATATGAAACCTCGCATGGTAAATGGTCTGATAGCCTTACCGGTATTTATTAAGAATTTTTTTATTTTAATTCCATAGCATGAAATTCTGGGTAAATTTCTCATTTTTCGGAAAAGAGAGGGGTAAATTTTCTATTATTTCACAACAAAAACAAATAAAATTCATACTTTCAACCACTAGATTTTTCCTAAACTTTACTAAAACATTGTACAGATAATTTGCTTTTAAATACGAACAATTTTGATATGGGGTCCCATGCATATTTTTTGTAGTTTTGTTCATTTTAAATAAAAAAGTATTGTAGAAATTGATATAAATTCATATTCAAAGCACTGCATGATGGGTAAAATGTTTGAATTCTTGGCATAAATGTTTTTCATTATATGCCCTCAATCACTGTAAGCATCCTCTCACTTCTACAGCATTGTCTACCTAATGTGAGGGTTATGATATTATGACCCAAATGAATGTCTGAGAATGATCCTGATGTAGATATGCCAGATCCTGATGTAGATATCCTGATGTAGATATGCCAAAATTTCATAGTGCCCTAAAATGCACAATTTTGACCAAAATGACTCGATTTTTTTGTGCACATTTAGGGCCTGTACATGTATATACACACCAAAAATGGTCTCATTCTGATGAAGATATCTTATATGCGCAGGGACCTGCGCAGTAGGCTCCAATTCAATCATAGCGACCCAAGAGCATCATTAGGCAACTAATATGCTGCTGTCTAGTAAAAACGTTCCTCCTTTGAAATGACTGCAACTACCAACTAAAAACTTACTGGATATATTTATAACTTATTAATTTCACAGTTAAAACTGCAAATGATTAATTGCACTCACGGATTCCTTTATGTACTGAATCAAAAATGGAGAGCCCCGGAGGTTATCCACTGGTATGTCGAAGAACCCTTGCACTTCTTTCTGGTGGAGATCCATTGTTATGATATGATTGAAACCTTTTATCAAAGAAAATAACCATGTCTGTTACCTTTGAAATTTTATTCTTTAGTGTCAGCGGTTATCTTAGATTTCTTTTTTTGGGCCGCCCCTCATTTACTGAACGATACTCATAGTTACCTTATAAATGTGCAGAGTCTATAGTTAGGCATTAAATTTTCAGTCAAGTAAACAATGCTACATAAAGAAACTCACCAGCTTTGCTGACCATGGTTGCAAGTAGTTTAGACACAATTGCACCCCGCTTTCGCATCTTACTCTGCTTGGAGTAGGGCATGTAGGGCATCACACCAACAATCTTTCTCGCTGATGCTGTTTTGCATGCGTACGCCATAATTAGCATCTCCATTATGTCGTTATTAACTTCTCTGAAAGATAGACAGAATTAAGATGAACATTCTATCTTTTTATCACAATCATAATTTAAACACGTGAGGATAGGTGGAAAGAGAGTGTAGATGCCGAGTTTTTAACGCTATTAAATTTTCAAAATTTCTGTAATGTTGTGAGCAGGGAGAAAGTAAGTGTAGATGGCAAAAGCACAGAAATATATTCTGTCCATACTGGGTTTTGAATCGTATAAATGCAGCTGACTCTTACTTTGATCCTGTCTGTATGATGTAGACATCTCTCCCTCGGACAGACTCGCCTATATCAATCATGGTTTCTGAAAAGGAAAAGATTGAAATTCAAATACCTTTCACAAAACATACTAGAAGGCTCCTGATGCACATTTTAGGTCATTATGAACGTCTTAGCTATACATAGGTTTGTGAATTTTGAGAATGCATTAAGTAGAAGAAAAGTTATTTCATTTTGAATCATTCTAGCAGATCCATTAAGTCTGGATGCGTCTCATATATTATACGCGGGGTACGCCTCAGGGGAGCATCTAAGCTTACAGGGTATTTATAACTACCATAAATCCCCGGTCATAAGCCGGATTTTTTTTTCTATTTTGGGCCCAAACCGGCTTCTAATTTTTTCCCAAAGTCTCCCCCCGGCTTATGACCGGGTTTTTTTTACTATAGAATGAAGAGAAAATGGTAAAAATTTGATCCCAAAACCGGCTTTTAGGATTTCCCTGAACTCTCCCCCGGCTTGTGACCGGGGCCGGCTTGTGACCGAGGATTTACGGTATGAGGCCCCCAATGAAATCATATCTTTAAATGCAAAAACTGTATAATGGAATACACCTAGATATTTCAATATTTCCCTTTCACAAGTAAAACTCAATAGATGCCCTGGCTGCACACACAAGAGCACCATTCCACTTACCTCTGTTTGACTTGTGGAATACATTAGCACGGCCCATCGTTATGCCCAGTTTTCTGGAATAAAAGAAGGATATAATAAAGAAACGTTCTTGCACATTCAATCTCTACTACACCTCCTGGTCCTCCACGGCATTGGCTTGGTGATTTGAAGCTGTCATTGGCGCATGCCAGCTCTATACCCAAGGTTTCCACAAAATTTTCAGAATGAAATTCCATGACATTTCCATGACAAATATATCAATTTTCCCTGGCATAATCATACATTTTTGAAATGAGCGGGCAAAGCCACTATAAAAAATCCTCAGTCGAATGGGGAGAATTGTTAAATGTCAAAGAATTTTGCCAAAAGAATATACATTTTTCCCCCATGTTTTTCATGACTTTCCCTGACATATGATGAAATTTTCTGGGATCCCAATACTTTCCCTGACATAACATGATGACGTGTGGGAACCCTGTAGTAAAATATCTCCCAAAGCAGTGTTGCCGAAATGACGCTGGCATGCCGGCAAAAGTTGGCATAGAATCCTAATGGCTGGCGTAGGTAGGTATGGCAAACAACGCCTGCACCACTCCCCTGGGAGTGTCCATCATTTGTGACATTTTTTGGGACCCAACAAATTGCTGTACTGGAAATCAAACTGCACTGAAATTGGCATATTCTTACAGAATAAAGATTAAATGAACACATATGATAAGTTATCTTGGTATATCACGGCTCATTTTACCTATATGAAACTTTCCCGGGGAGAATGGTGCAATTCTAGACATTTTTGTAGATTTCTGAAGTGGATGACTAAAAAGGTCATCTAAATCAAGATGTCCAAAATGAAAAAGTAGAATGAAACTTAAAGAAAGTAGTAGTATGTTTCATGGCATTTCATATGAGATATAGTTTGTGCATGTGGACTGAATAGTACAGTTGGTGACTGCAAAATAAGTTTCGAAATCATTTTCCTGTGTGAAGGTGCGGGGTGGCCATATATATTTGAACATAAGCTCCCCAATAGATTCAAGATTCAAGAAGGCTTTATTGACTAATGTAAGGATACATTCATGTCAGCACCAGATCAACATTGATTAAGTTATATAATGTTTTTATATATGACAGAATACAATTTATTGCAGCAGGCTTGCTTGATGATTTGCAGTAGGGGTTTACCGATAATATCTGAGAAAGTTTTCTGTTATCGTTATGGCTTTGGTAGTGGTCCACAAACTTCAGGTATTCCCCTTCAAAACTTTCCCTGGCATTTTGTATTGATGGTACAGAGCAAAATAATACAATATGTTTCACATCTTGAATTCCATTACATTATGAACAGACAGAATCCATTGGTTTCTTCACTTTGTAGCTTCTTGATAAGCTATCACGGGTACAGTTAGTATCAATGCGTAGTTTAGTGATATAGCTTCTAATGGTGGGTGAGTGTATGTGACTGGGATACTCACTTTCTTCATATGGCTCATTTAGATCATCCTGACAAGTCTTAAGAACACTGCATTTTGCATCATTGATGTATTGGTTGTACTTTTGAATATGTAAATCATTGAGTCTCCTTTTTATGAGGGACTTAAGTGAGTACTTAAACCATGCATAGGGGTTGAGCCAGACATTTCTACAACCAATCTCACATAAAAGGTACTGTACATCATTTAGCCATTGTTCTTCATTGTGGAGAAAGCCTCATTCAGAATAGGGTTTGTTGTACCCTGTTCTAGTCTTAACCAAAAAAGAAATATCAAGTAAATTTATTATCGGATTTGATAGGAAATCTACCCAGCACACCTAGTAACTAACCATTCTTGTATACGCTCATTTACCGTAATCTCCCGCGTAGAAGGCGTGTCTTCTACGCCAAACAAAATGCTGCTGGGTCTTTTACGCGGGAGGGGCATTGCCTTGAGTTTGGGGTGCGCCTTATACGCGGGTATTTTTTGCGTGTGCCGATGACAGCTTGAAATCATAGAGCCAGCAGCGCGGCAGCCCGGTCAGTGTACAGGCGCTCGGCGGGCATCACGCCGACCGTGTGCCGATGAGAGCTTGAACTCATAGAGCCAGTACCCATGTATAGGCACAATTAGGGGTGGGGAGGGGGGCGCCTTGTACGTGAAACAGCCCCCCTGTGAGTTGGGGTGGCGCCTTGTACGTAAATTGATCCAGAAGAGGTAGCTGCGCCTTCTACGTGAAAAGGCCTTCTCTGAGTTGGGGGTGCGCCTTCTACGCGAGCTGCGCCTTCTACGCGGGATATTACGGTACCTACAGTAATCTCTCGCGTAGAAGGCGCAGCCCGCGTAGAAGGCACACCCCGAACTCAGGGAAGGCTGGTTCACATAGAAGGCGCACCTATCTCCCCTGAATTGGTATTTTGAAATACCCGCATATAAGGCGCACCCCCAACTCAGGAGGTCTGGTCCAAGTACAAGGCGCACCTTGTGCATGGCTGCCTACAAGGGTCTCCTTGTAGTTGGCGATAGCCTTAGTTAGGGTTAAAATCAGTTTGGGTATGATGCTGATGATATATTTTTTTTGAATGCCACAAATGAGGTGTGACCAGAAGTAGAACTTATCTCTGACATTGTATCATCAGTTCTTTTGATTTCTTTTCCTACATTCATGCTTTCTATCAATGTTGTAGCATGTTAGAGAATGAATTTAAATCACAACATTATTTAAACATAGTTAGAACTATTAAGTCAAACACATAGCAAGTGTATATGAATGGCATACTGGCCCCATCTGGTGGCACTTCTATGAAATCATTCCTATTGAATACAGGATTATAAGTGATCATGATCAAGATACAGTTTGCATTATCATTATGTGTTAGATTGTATTCCCAGTACTGTAGTTGTAAATAGATTTTAGGTTATCCATGCTTAGATCACTGTTTTACATGATACATTTCATGTTATCATGTCAATAGGTCATCATGATGTGGTTGATTTGTCAAAACTGTGTCAGAAGATAGCATACAATTGAAATTTACCTCAAACTGTACCTTAATCATGATCATTTATAATCATGTATTCAATAGGAATGGTTTCTAGAAGTGCCACCAGATGGAGCCAGTATACCATTTATATACACTTGCTATATGTTTGACTTAAGAACAGATTTTCCAACTATGTTTAGATAATGTTATGATTTAAATTCATTACCTAACATGCTACAACATTGATAGAATGCATGAATGTAGGAAAAGAAATCAAAAGAACTGATGATACAATGTTAGAGATAAGTTCTACTTCTGGTCACACCTCCTTTGTGGCATTCAAAAAAAAAATATGATCAGCATCATACCCAACCTGATCCGCCGGGGGGCGTGGCGCAGTCGGTAGCGCGTCCGCTCACGGGCCGTAAGGTCGTGGGTTCGGTTCCCAGCCCGGCCGGAGCACAGTGGTGGTTCCAAATGTCGCATAAGGTGTCGTTTGAGTTCTTCCCTGCTCTGGCTAGGCTGTACTGGAAAGTCTCTCGGCGGTCATGGCAGACAAATAACTTAAAACAGGCCTGTCCATCTCTCACTATGCCTATGTAGTGACGGATGTTAAAGAACCATTGCCTGGGTAAATGTGTAGGGGCATGCTTTCTACCTTCCCATAGATTCGGTCGCCATCATCCCCCCTCCCCATTAGACTAGGGTCAGGGCAAGACGCCACAAGGGTAATCTCACTTCGGTGTGGATACAACCCGCAGGACCTCTCACCCTTGAGTGTCGGCCGTAAGGAAGGCACGAGGTGAGATAAATATTCAATCATCAATCAACCTGATCCAGCCGGGAGGCATGGCGCAGCCAGCAGCGCATCCGCTCAGGGGCCGTAAGGTCGTGAGTTCGGTTCTCAGCCCGGTCGGGGCACAGTGGTGGCTCCAAACGTCGCCGTAAGGTGTCATTCGAGTTCCTCCCTGCCCTGGCTAGGCTGTGCTTGAAAGTCTCTCGGTGCTCATGGGAGACAAATGACTTAAAACAGGCCTGTCCATCTCTCACTATGCCTATGTAGTGACGGATGTTAAAGAACCATTGCCTCGGTAAATGTGTAGGGGCATGCTTTCTACCTTCCCATAGATTCGGTCGCCATCATCCCCCCTCCCCATTAGACTAGGGTCCGGGCAAGACGCCACAAGGGTAATCTCACTTCGGTGTGGATACAACCTGCAGGACCTCTCACCCTTGAGTGTCGGCCGTAAGGAAGGCACGAGGTGAGATAAATATTCAATCATCAATCAACCTGATCCAGCCGGGAGGCATGGCGCAGCCAGCAGCGCGTCCGCTCAGGGGCCGTAAGGTCGTGAGTTCGGTTCTCAGGCCGGTCGGGGCACAGTGGTGGCTCCAAACGTCGCTGTAAGGTGTCATTCGAGTTCCGCCCTGCCCTGGCTAGGCTGTGCTTGAATGTCTTTCGGTGCTCATGGCAGACAAATGACTTAAAACAGGCCTGTCCATCTCTCACTATGCCTATGTAGTGACGGATGTTAAAGAACCATTGCCTCGGTAAATGTGTAGGGGCATGCTTTCTACCTTCCCATAGATTCGGTCACCATCATCCCCCCTCCCCATTAGACTAGGGTCCGGGCACAACGCCACAAGGGTAATCTCACTTCGGTGTGGATACAACCCGCGGGACCCTTGAGTGTCGGCCGAAAGGAAGGCACGCGGTGAGATAAAATTCGAACAACAACAACAACAACCTGATCCTAATTGGGATATCAGAAAAACCCGGGTATAAGGCACACCCCCAATTCAAGGCAGCCTGCCTCCCGCTTATAAGACCCATCCACGGTCTGATTCGCGTATAAGACGCGCCTTATACACGGGAGATTACGGTAGTGCAAGGGTGGTGCTTGCATACTTGGAGACTCCAAGTGCGAATTTACAATTAGATGAGTAAAAAGTTTCCAATGGACAGCTTTTCTTGTTTTCTATGTCTTCGATATTAAAGGTTACAGGCTTTTTCCTATATGATGATATGAGTTTGATCTTATCAAAGATGTTATCTAGAGTCACATATACTACTCCTGTCTTTTTGTAAAATCTGCATGACAACACAACAACATCCTTAACATCTAACATATTAAGAAGTTTCAATAGTTGAGCTTTAGATTCTACCCATGATCCCTTTATACATAATGAGCAGTTGCTAGATGGCATGCCCCATACTGGACAGCCATAGAGGAGAATGGGGTCAATCTGTTTGTCAAACAGAGACATGAAGAACTTAGTTGATACATTATATGAGGTACTTAGTGCCTGTCTGATGGAGAAGAGTGCACGCTTTGCTTTAAAGGTCACCATGCAAGAAGAGCTCAATCTCAAGATAAACCAATATTTGCATACTTTTAACTTATTATGAATAAGTAAAGAAAAATATTGTGAGAAAATTTTTTTTTTTTTTCATAAATATTCCCACTTTTGTCCTGTGGTCTTACAGATGCAGCTTTTGTCTTACCTCTCAGTGAGTATTTTAACTTACTCCCTCAAGGGGGCACCCCAGTCACCCTTAGAGCATGGTTGTCTTTACTGATAAGGATTCTGATGACGTACTGATCTGACAGGGTTCTCCACACATAGGGAGTACACAGGCGGGGTTCCCGTGTGCTTTCCAGTGCTGCCCGTGTGCTTTAGCTGAAAAGCACCGCCTGTGTGCTTTTCAGGAGACTATAAGGTTTCTATACTTTTTTGAATTTTGCAAATCGGCCAATTAGAACAGAAGTTAGGCCTGAAAAAGTTAAATTTTATCTAAAAATTCCAACAGAATACAATCTTTTGTCCATTTATAATATAATTTTTCAAAATTCTCCTATGAGACATGCCCATGTTCTGCCACTCTGATCCACACAGCGCTTGTGTTCGAAAGTTACCTGTATGCTTTATCATCCTGTGGAGAACCCTGGATCAGTACCCTTATCTAGGTGACTAGGGTGTGCCCCCTTGAGGGAGGGAGTGAAAACACTCACTGAGAGGTAAGACCACAGAACAAAAAAGTGGTAATATTTATGAAAAGAAACAAATTTTCTCACAATATTTTTCTTTACTTACCGTAATCTCCCGCGTATAAGGCGCGTCTTATACGGGGGGTTTTAGTTCTCATTGGATCCACAAGGGGGACACCAAGACCTTTCTTTTGATATCTTACATGCCCCCTTGGTCAAAATGGGACAAAATGGGACCCAGGAGGGCCCAAGGTAGCCCGAGCTACCCATAGGTTTTTGAATTTTTCATTTTTTTGAGAATTTTCCAAAACTCTAGGTGCGCCTTATACGCAGGCTGCGCCTTATACGCGGGAGATTACGGTATTCATAATAAGTTAAAAGTATGTAAATATTGGTTTATCTCGAGATTGAGTTCTTCTTGCATGGTGACCTTTATTCTGCTTTCATTTTCTTTAAATTACTGGTACCATCTTGTGTTAATGATAAACCTAAATATTTGTATGATGACACACACTCCAAGAGATAATCATGGAAAAAGAGTTTCGCAGTCGACTCTTTTCCTTGGGTCATTACCATGACTTTTGTCTTTTTAGTATTAACCTTTAGTTCCCAGGTCTGGCAGCATTTATCTAGCTGATAGCGAAAGAATCTAGGCCAATTATGAATTTATATATAATAGAAGCTAAGAGAGGGGTACCCGGTAAATGTATTAGCAGTTGAATGTAAAGCATGATATTGATAGGCCCAGGGCAATGCCTAGGCTAAGCACTGAAATACCTCCAGTGCATGAGTCTGCTGCAGTAGAGGTGTGAAACTATGATAAAGCTGAATGTGGGTAGTGTTAAACTCTCCTTTTTTTTGCAAGCTTATTCTGAAGCTATTTACTGGAGGATCTTTACAAACAAGGGGTCATTTTAACAGGCTTGGCTAGACCTTTAAAATGAATATTTTTTGTACAAGGTTGAATCCAGGGAATTATGCCTTCGACCCCATCAAAGTTTAACCAAAGGTTTAGAACCATTTTATGATGAGAAGATTACTGAGTACCTAAAAATAAATGGTTCCCACCTGTTCTATGGTTAAAAATGATCTAGAAAATGTCTAGCTTTTTTTTTTCTAAGGGGCTGCAGTATGTTTGACAGACCCTGCAAACTTTTCCGCGAGAATATCTTGAACACTTCAACTTGCCCCCCACCTTCCCCATTTTGGGCACTTACCTATCAACCAAGACTTTATCCTATGCATCTTATATGATGAGAAATTGATAGATTGGGTAAAAATAAGTTTTGCTTTTTAAATGAAGTTTTTATGACAATTAGTATGGAAGTTATGATCATTTAAACATCCTAAGTCAAAGACAATATTCTGCCATGGTTCTGTCAGAGCGTGCAGTTCAAGGGAAAAGATTACATCAAAAATTTACTTTTACATTGTTTGATTATGATAAAATTGCCCAAAATAATCATTTTAGTGATCTAGTTTACCTTGGATTCATCTTGCTTGATCACTAAGGGAGAGGTCATTTATTATCAACAGGGGGGTGGTGGGTTTGAGGGGGGGGGCGTAAAAAATTCTGACCCCTCTTGAGGGGGGTGGGCTAAAAAAAATTTGACCCCTCTTGAGGGGGGGGGGGCTAAAAAAATTTACCCTCTTTTTAGCAAAAAAGCCTGCGCGCTACTATAGATCAAAGAGGGGGCGCGAAAACTCTCCGGCGCGGCGGGTGCGCAAATTTTTTTTACTGCCGTCGAGGGGGGGGGGGGCGAAAACCCACCACCCCCCTGTTGATAAATAATGACCACTCCCTAAATTAGACCTAATTTAAACTCTTAAAGGCGCTCTGAATCGAGGAACTATGTCCGCCAATGTTAGCACTGTGGCAGACGTAGCCGATTCAGAGCTCCTTTAAGTTTAACTATATATGGCAGAATTCTGGATCTGATTTGGTACCTTTGAGTTTGACCGGTCAATTGACATAGAGACTTCATTTAAAAAGCAAATCCACTTCTTTTCTCAAGATCTATCCATTGCCCATTAGATAAGTTTAATAGGATAAAGTCTTGAAAAACTAGGTAAGTGCCTACCTAGGCCTAGTCCTAATCTATTTTTAGATTGACAGACACGTGACATGTCATTGAGATGATTGACTGATGAGGCAAGAAACCGTACTTACTCTGTAATGAGCCGTGCTAATTCTGGATGGGAACTACCTGCGAAGACTGTTAGAGGCCCCTTTGAACCTGTGGAATACATGTCTGCCATCATGTTGCAGTTCGCATATACTTAGCACATTGGTTGTAGTTCTTTGGATTTCTTGCCCAAGTTGTTGACGCGATTAGATGACCTTTGCGCCCGCAGTGAATGCAGCACCCATCGAAAATTGATTTTGAGACTTAATTCACTTAAAAAACAAAGTTTAGTACAGTGTGAATTATAAGAATTTCCTCTTCACTTTATTCAAAATTATACTCGTGTATCAGAGACTGAATTCACCATCATTAATTCAATTTTGACGAATCAGAGATCAGACATTTCATTCTGCTGATGAGTTTGTAGCTGGTTCTTCTCGGTACTCGCGGTGACACAGTTTACCACTCAGAAACCAGCAACCCAGTGTCACAACAGCGAGGAATAGACAACTAAACATTCTGAATTACAGGAATTTAGATGTTTTAAACAATATATTTTATATGACTTCATAATAGTCAGCATGAGTGTAGTAAAATCTTCATATTTTGCATCAGGTAAAAGACTGACGAGGGCCTGTGCATCGAAATTACAGCAATCAAACACTCGCACAGTGCCAGCCGCTCCTCCAACCCAAAGCGCCACTGGCACTATCGGTAGTGTCAGTAGCAGTACACATGTCCACAGCAAGGGCTTCAGTACCAGGAGCGATGTCTTCCATGGGCAATCAACAAATAACACAGTGGCAGTGCAAGATTTGAAAGAATCAAACGATATATCACTGGAAAATGGTATATTAAAACAAAATGAAAGCAAAAAGTCCAAAAGAAGACCAAAAATCAAAGTAGAATACGACAACATAGCCAAAGAAAAGACTACAGATTCGGATATGGTCAACATCACTGGAACAGTGGTTATCAAGACTGAATCAAAGACTGCAATATCAGTAAAGAAGGAAAGTGACCATTCAAGATACGTGAACAAATCAATAATCCCAAAGAACACATCCACCATTTCAGAGAGCGATGATGATTTTGAAGATCAGAAACCTAAGAAGATTAGATGGGAGCCAACAAATTGGGGAGCCATGCTTGATAATATATATGAAATGAGGAAGGATCGAAATGCAGCAGTTGATACAATGGGCTGTGATAGAATTAGTGATATCAACGCAGAGCCCAAGGTAATTGTACCGTGCCGGTACCGGTACCCAGTTCTAATGGTAACCCTGCTAAATGTGGAATACTATACATGCTTGCATATTTAAGGGCCTGCATTAACTTGAGATCATTCAATGATAATATTGAGGGATATTGGATTTCAGGGGAATCCTACAGTGTTGCTGAAATTCTTGGGAGCAGCAGTGACGTCATAGCAACCAGCACGGCCCTTATCAGGCTTATCTCCCTTTTGATAAGAAACCTCATGAAGGCTTATTTTTTATAGGAAATGTACTAGGAAAAGGTGTTAAAACCCTTATCAGAAAAGATCTAAACATCCCACAGCGAATTGGATTATAAAATCTGAAAGATATTGAAAATCTGCATCACATACTTGATGCACATTTTCTAATCCCATTATCAAAAAAGAAAACAGCAAAAAGGTTACTTTTTTCTAGTACATTGCCTATATAATTTGACCCATTGTCAGGTCCCTAGCACAAAGATGTCAGACCTTCAGAGGTCCGTCTATTTTCAGATGTTCAAACTTTCCTAAAAATCAGACATCTCAGAGGCTTCTTCCAAATTGTGATCATAATATGGATAGAGAGAATTACATAAATCAGAGATGCACCCTTACAACATGCCCTTCTACTTCTAGGGAGCCTAGGCTGAGCATAATTCAGGCTTCAGCAGGTGGAATTAAGCATGCCTTGTGCTGCCCTCTAGCTTTTTCTAGACAGACCACCTTTCAGAGATCAGAGGATGTCTGAAATCTCATTTCAGAGGACATGAATCTAAGCTGGCTGCTGATTGGCTGAAATTCTGATGCGGTGTTTTTAATTATATTTCTTTGACCATCCACTCCAGAGAGGTTTTAATGGTTTTTGAGTGAGGGGAATAGGTTGAAATGAAGACAAAATGGGTGCTTTTTATAGCATAAAACATTGGGAGAATGGGTGTTTTGCTAACACCCAAAAATTTTCAGAGGTTGAGCCCATACCCAACTGACATCTCTGTACTAGCAACCAGGGTTCTGCTCCCGAGAATGGCACCGGCAAAACCTGGTGTGGAATTTTAATGGCTGGTGTAGGGCCTTTGGGCGCAGGCCACAGTGGCCTGCCATGATATTCAAACATTTCCTATTTCTTTTTAATATCAGTGAATATTATTATGGGTACATTAAAACACCAATGTTCAATTGGCCTGTGTGGGACGGAAATGGCCTGCGCCAGATTTGTAGAATGGGGCTAGTTTGAGAGCCCCATGCTTGAAGGAGCTCTGAATCTGAGACGTCCACACAATGCAATTTTGTTAACCCCCACCCCACCCTCAGAAGAGTCTGATAATTTTTTTTTTGACTGAGTGAATTTGGTGAACTCGGGGCTAACAAGATTGCAGCACCTATGGAATGGAGCGTTGCAGTGTACATGTGCAAATTGATAAAAATTATGAAGTTACATCAAAACAGAAAACATCCCTGAAATTGGAGGTTTATTTGTCAGTTTGCCTCATGTTAGAACACTAATGAAGTTTAGTGAGCCATAGTGGTGCGGGCGTGTGGCAGAGCCTCTGTATTGGCAGGTGGCCGTTGAACTTGAATCCATGAAACTGCGTGTGAAACAGTAATTAATACATGTATGATAATATCATACATGTATTACTGTTCCACACGCCGTTTCAGGGCTGACCACAAATGGAGTCATGTTTTTTTTTTTACATCTTACATATGTATAAGAAGCCTAGACCCCCTGACCCTCCGCATGACGTTGTTTGTGGACGGCCCCTTACTGCTTCTATAAGGACTTTGTATTTTCACTTCCAAGGTGTACAGATACCAGTGCCTGCTCAGTCTAATGTTGTCCAGTCAAACTCGCGACCAAGTGACTTCAGCAGCAATGATGAAACTACGCGAGCATGGATGTAATCCAGAACATATCTTGGAAACTTCTGATCAAACCTTAGGGCAGCTTATCTATCCTGTTGGATTTTGGAAGGTTTGTTTAGTTCATACTAAATCTGAAGAAGCTAAAGTAAGTAAAGTGTTATGCTGAATATTGAAATATGAAATTTGCGGGTCAATCTAGTGTTGTGGAAAACAATTAAAATATCATAAGATACTGCAGGTACATGACTCTACAACACTGTCTTCCTGTTAGAATGTGCAGCCATTCTGTTGTACGTTACATTGAATGAATTTTCTCTTATTTCAGACAAAGGTACAATACATTAAGAAAACCACCAAAATCATACAGGAGGAATACAACGGAGACATTCCAAATACAATCAAAGACCTCTGCAAACTTCCAGGTACGTCTTGAAACTATGTGGAAAAATCAGGAACCAATTTCTTCATTACTGTCAGACTTTATACCAGTAGCTTGCAAAGAATCATCGATCAATGTTTAAAAAAGAATTTGTCTCGTGCGCCACAGATCGCTCAAAAATCTGTCTTAGCATTGATTCACTTTTGATTTTTACTTCATTGTAGGAGTTGGTCCAAAAATGGCACATCTAACAATGAAGAGTGCATGGAACGAAATGACTGGTATTGGGGTAGACACGCATGTCCACAGGATAACAAATCGCCTGGGATGGTTCAGGAAACCAACAAAGTCACCAGAAGAAACGAGAGTAGCACTTGAAGAATGGTTGCCGCGGTAAGAATAAATTTTCATAAGCAAAGTTCAAATCAATGATAGACAAAAATCTCAGTGCAACGTAAAGATACATTACCTACTGATATAGGGAGATTTTTCAATTCTAACATATTTACACGGGTTTCATATATCCCAGTACATATGAACAATTTGGAAGTCTTAACTTCTTATCTAACCTATAAACACCCCGATAAAGCATGTAAAAAAAAAAGAGTAAAATTATGCTTGCATAAATAAAAGCAAGGGGTGCATTAATATGATTATGACCAATCAATATAACATAGGGATAAATTGGTGGTCAAAGGCGGGAACAGACTACCTTCTTCCTTATCATTCGTTTTTCCCGTTAAAGGTTATTCACCACTAGAAGGTTTATATTCTCTTATCATGCTCCTGTGTAGTTATAAACTTTCTTTATCCTTCAGTGAGTATTGGAATGACATCAATCTACTCCTGGTGGGATTTGGGCAGCAGACATGTCTTCCTGTTGGTCCCAAGTGCAGCACATGCCTCAACAGTAGTCTATGTCCAACGGGTCGCAAGAACACTCGGTGGCTCAAAACTGAACTCAAGACTGAGATTGACGAGGACGTAAAGGCCAAAGACAGTAAGACAAGTAAATTGAACCTGCAGCGCTTCAAGCGTGAACCACAGACAAAAGAGAAGTTAAAAATCAAACAGGAAGTCGGCGACTGAAGGATGAATTCAGAATTTACATGTACAAGGGTTTTACCCAGATGGGCGTTACGTACTGGACGCTTTAGCCGAATCCCTGCCTTTTATGACAAAGACTTATTATCCAGGAGCTTAAAATTATTTTGTGGGAATCTATACAAGTAGTCCAGGTTGGTTATAGTTGACAGGTGCTTCTAAAAGTGCAGATTATTTGTTCATGGCTTATTGTTGGTAACGACATGCTTATGCAATAGTTTCAGACTATTGGGAGAGTGTTGTGTGTTGTAATAGCAAGTCTACATTGTACTTAGTATGTGTAGTGTAGCAACAAAATCTATCATGGCTACTTCCTTATTTAGCAATATCAAACTTATGAATTATATTTTCAAATTTGCATACCCTTTTACTTAGTATTCTGATAAAGCCGTTTGTACTTGTTGGTAGATACGTAGCGTCAAGGAATTCTCATGGATATTTGTCTTCTAGATAGTGCTATATTCAGTCTGAGAGATAACATGGCATTTTATAGTTTACTACATTTGAAATAAATCATCAAAGTTTAACCTTGCAATATTCTGACACACTTATTCAAAACAACCCTTATCACAATGCAATTTCAACTTCAGCGACCAATCATTTTGGACTTTATTCCAAACTTCAAGTTCTATTCTACCATTCTGCACCCAGTAATTTTGGATGTGTGTCACGGAATGGCAAATATTGAAATTAATCAAAAACAAACACATTCGCGTAAGATATGGATTTTTACTACTGCTAATTTGGTGCAAAGTTTAATCTGTGAGGGAGTCAATTTACAACAACAGTGCATGGCGACCACTGACATACATGCACAATGTACATCGAAGTAATACTTGTAACCAGCTACACCGTAATTAAAAGGGAACTGTATCTTGATGCATATACAGTTATACAGACAGACCTGCAACCATTAAAATATCTTTTCATTAAATACCTCTAGGAAAGCTAATATGCAGGTACAGTTGGCATTTGCAAGGCAATATTACCTTGTGAATATTTATTTACTCTCATATTGTGGCTCATGCCTGCTCAGATCAAGTATTGTAATGCGTATTTTGTTCCCATTAATAGGGAGATTTAGCAAAGATAACGTGGACGTGTCCGTATACGCATCTCCACTACGGAGCTACGTACGTAAGGAACGTATCTAAGTGCTTTGCTACGTTATGGACGTACGTAGCTCTATTGGAGTGCACACGAACTGGTGACGTATTGAACATGGTTGCCTGGATACGCAGTACGGATACATTCACGTCGGGACTGCTAAAACTCTCTAATGCTCCTCTTGGATACGCAGTAGCCATGAAAACTTAGAATAGATAAGTCTCCTGCTATACTAATGGCATATCCCACCAGCCATACTCCGAAATAATTACAGAAACCAACCAAAATATGCCCCCTGGGATGAAAGTCAGAGAGTATGAATAATTATGAAAATATTCCTCATTCATTCTTCAAGACTACAAAACTGTGATCCAAAAATTGAATTTTGAGTAAATCTATCGGCATTTCAACTTAAGAATAGTCTGAAATAACAGAAAGTTCTGAAAACTCATTGTCTGGTTCCATCATCGTAGAACGTGACATATGCTTAAATTGCCGCGTATAATCAACACCCTACTTTGTGGATAAGCCAAAAAATGTTTTAAACTATATTCAGGGATGTAAGTCAGGAATGGGCAAAAATCAGGAAGCCATACAAACAGCCCTCCTTACCACTTGTATAAGGAAAATATGTCATTCAAAAATTTCAGAAATCACGAAATCCTGATAAAACATGAAGACTTACATCCCTGTATAATAATGAAAGGACCTTCAAAATTCTATGGATTCCTAGGGATCCCCGGACACCCTTGTGTTGCCGAAGTTTGAAAGGGACTCAGAACTTTGAGCCCCTATTCTACACCCTCTCCATCCCCTGGGTTGGATTCATGATAATCGAGGGGGGGGGTTACGGTACCGGGTAGGAAATTACGGGCACAACTTTGAGGCGAAGTACGGCTTACACAGCTTTATGGTACAGCTAATTCAAATTATATAAAGTCCAGGTCTACACAATAAATTGGAAGACAATCACTGACTCTAAAAGCGACACTTTGTATTGAAGCTTAGTGAGATTGCCATGACATGATTTATTAGGCTTTAACAATTTGATATTGCAGTGTGTGAACCTGTGCCGTGTGTAGTCATACCTCTACTAAAGCCTATACATTGTACCGAAATATGGTTTTGCCAGACATGAAACTGAATTGCAAGCGCGTAAATAGCACTTAGGTTTGCACCAAAGCCATGTTCACAGTATTCCAGGATCGTTCTGGGTTTGGTCCTTAAAGTATACAAGCCGGAAGAATTTCTCCACTAAAGCTACATCACGTATACATAGGTTTAACCATCTTCCTAATTGACCATATCATAATACCGGTTTCAATGTTTGTTACACAAGATAAAACCGCAGTCCATATCCTAAGTATTCCTCATAGGTCTACTTGTTAATTCTCTTGCAACATACATTATGTACACTGTCGTTTACAACGACAAATATCTTGCTGCTATACCTTCATACTAAGGTAGCATTGAGTCACTTTCTACTTGTCATCTTTCTTCTGTACAGCAAAGTACATCTCTAGTGGTTTGTTCACTTTCCAGTACTTCTCGTTGACTTGTTCTAGTGTCATGGATCCCGTCAATACGGAGAAGTTGCCGGGGGTAGACGCGATGTAAATTGTGTATTTCTTCTCATCTGCCTCAGATGAAGAACCTAGTGGAAAGGTGAAAGGAAAGCATTATTTAACAAGAGTTTTCAGAGATAAATTAATTTATATGCCTACTCACATAAAGTTCCATACGAGATGAGTTAACACATTCAATCGTTCTTCGAACTGGGTATAAGCCAACTCACTCTAGCATATGAAAATGATGTGTGATTAGCTTTTTCTGTGAAAGGTGAAACCAGAGACCATGGGGTACTAAGGCCATCCAAACTCGGACGGTAGAGAGAAGGCTGATAGGCCTGGCCTACAGGGTACTGGACGTGCTACGGCAAGCCGTTTGGGAAAAGTTCCGGATAACCATTTTTTTTTTGGCTAAAAACCCTACCTTAAGGCCAAAAACCCTACCTTTCCACCTGAAACACTACCTTTCGTCTTACAGAAAGGTAGGGTTTCTTAAGAAACCCTACCTTTCGAACGATTGGTAGGGTTTCTCTGAAAATACAAAGCAGGGTATGGGCTGAAAGGTAGGGTTTTCTGTATGGAAACCCTATCTTTCGGACCAATGGCATAGTTAAAGGCCCGAACGAAGGGATTCATTACTAAAGGTAGGGTTTCATCCCGAAAGGCAGGGTTTTGAGGAACAAAATTTAGGGTCTCATGGCAAAAAAAAAAAAAAAACAGGTTTTTTCGGTTTGGCATAGTTTTAGAACAAAATGTAGGGTTTTTGGTCGAAAGGTAGGGTTTCTGGAGGAAAAAACGGGTTTTTCGCACTTTTCCCAAACGGCTTGCCATGCACATTCGTTGCGAAACCCAAATAAACAAGCCGCACATGAGCACATATGTTATTTGTTAACAAATGTGGAGATTATTCTGTTTACAGTTGGTGGATGTACTAAATATGAGATTTAGGGAGTGGTCATTTATTATCAACAGAGGGGGTTGGTGGGTTTGAGGGGGGGCCGTAAAAAATTCTGACGCCTCTCGAGGGGGGGGCTAAAAAAATTTTGACCCCTCTTCAGGGGGGGCTAAAAAAATTTACCCTCTTTTTAGCAAAAAAGCCTGGGCGCTACTATAGATCAAAGAGGGGGCGCGAAAACTCTCGAGGGGGGGGGGCGTAAAAAATTTCCGCGCATTCGCGCGAAAACCCACCACCACCCCCTGTTGATAAATAATGACCACTCCCTTAGATCTATATGATCTTTATTGGATTTTTTTTTTCAAAAAAATTATGGACCCAGACCTTAACACAACCTTAACGAGGTAAAAGCTTAGTGTCTTTTGTTAAAAAAAGATGAGACCTTGGAAGGATATGCAGTAACAACAGGGAGAGCAAATAAAATATAATCACAGTATAGTATATATAGACCAGTTTATGCAGAAATGTTCAGGGATGGACTATAGTTTACAATTATTCGACCAACATCAAGCATGTGTTCATGGATGGACTATAGTTTACAGTTATTTGACCTAAATGTGCAGTTTTCAGGGATGGACTATAGTTTACAGTTATTTGACCAAAATGTGCAAAGTGTTCAGGGATGGACTATAGTTTGCAGTCTTTTGACCAAATTGTGCCAAGTGTTCATGGATGGAATATATTTGACTTACATGTGCAAAGTGTTCATAAATGGACTATAGTTTACAGTTATTTGAGCTGCATGTGGGAAGTGTTCAGGAATGGACTATACTTTAGTTATTTGGCCAAAATGAGCCAAGAGGTCAGACATGTACTATAGTTTGTAGTTATTTAACGTTCATGTGCAAAGTGTTCAGGGTTGGACTATAGTTTAGTTATTTGAACTACCGTAAATTCTCTCCTATTATCTGCACCCCTGGTATAAGCCACACCCCAGACTTTGGGATGAGCTATAGGTCATAGCCAAGGCTTGAAAATTGAAGGTTTGGTTCTTTTTTATAGTGTAAGAACCCCTCATATAAGCTGCAACCTCATTTTAGGCTGTTTCTATAAGCTGCATTTTGATTTGGATTCTGGTATAAGCTGCGGCTTATATGAGAGAATTTATGGTACATGTGCCAAGTATTCATGGATGGACTATATTTTAGTTATTTGACCTACATGTGCAAAGTGTTCATGGATGGACTATAGTTTAGTTATTTGACCTACATGTGCAATTGTTCACAGATGGACTATAGTTTACAGTTATTTGACCAAAATGAGCCAAGAGGTAAGGGATGGACTCCTGGGAGCTATCAATAAGATTCTGGGAGCACTTTGCAAACGTAAAAGAGGTCCCCTGCCCCTCTGCGAAAGAATTCCTTGCCATTTAGCACCTATCCTTGCCAGCTTAAAATTGTCATCTGG
This sequence comes from Acholoe squamosa, assembly GCA_949317995.1. Lineage (NCBI taxonomy): Eukaryota > Metazoa > Annelida > Polychaeta > Phyllodocida > Polynoidae > Acholoe > Acholoe squamosa. The sequence continues at coordinate 44,579,495 of OX439040.1, read as the reverse complement.
GAGCTCCTCGGAACACTTTAGAAACCTTGGGAAAGTCCCCTGCAACTCTATGAAGAATTTCTATGTCATTTGGCACCTCTCCTTGTCATCTGGGAGCTCCTGGGAACTATCTATATTTTGAGAGCACTTTGGATACACAGAAAAAAACCCGTCACTCTAGGAAGATATTCCCAACCTTTTGGCACCTCTCCTTGCCATCTGGAAGTTCATCAAGGAGCTCCTGGGAGCTATCTAGGAGATTCTGGGAGCACTTTGCAAACATAAAAGAGGTCCCCATGAAGGAATTCCCAGCCTTTAGGCACCTACCCATGTCCCTTACACTAACAGTTCACTAATACCAGAAAACTGCACTGCATCATAATGCACAGCAATGGAGACTCAGCTTGGAGAGAAACCTGCTAGGAGAGTGTAGACTCTCATTTGCATGAATGGAGACTATTCTGCCATGTGGATTCCCTCCCCCCCAGATTTCCAAGCTCCCTGCTGCCTGCAGTGGCCATATATACAGGGGGGAGAAGCAACTGAAAGAACAGCCAGTTATGCCAGGTATATACATTGTGTAACTTGGGCACATACCTCTCAAACATTATGTGCTGAAAGAGAACACACACCACTGTTCCTAAGCGGGAGATTCTTCTGGGCTATGGATATAACCTCATCACATACTATCTACCCAGAATAATCTCCTTAAAAAGTATCAGCATACAACTATTTGAAACATGTGAGCCTTCATAAATATCAATGCATATTTACCTGATTCATTATCTTTATGTTTCTGGTTTTCTAGAGCGATCCTCATTGCCAGGTACTTGCAGAGATGGTCCACTATAAAATAAAGAAGTCCATTACAATAATATTGTACAGTAATTGGCTTACAGATGCATATACACCATTGGGGATTACATAGACTAGACTTAGCCTTAGATAATCTATTTGAAGACATATTTGTATTCACTATTGGATTGTCAAAATAACAATCTGTGTGGAATAGGATGTGTATTGGTGCCGTGTATTGGGCACATACAAATGACAGCCCCAACTTCTCTCCCCTATCAAATAGTCCGGCCATAGCAGTATTTAGTGGTGGCTATCCCAGTCAAGTCTTATTGGTCTGACTACCCCTAGCACTGGCATTTAAGGGGACTGCAGATGGTGGTTATTTGGTCAGTACCGTAAATTCTCCTTTAAGCTGCACCCCTCATATAAGCCGCACCCTGAGTTAGAGAGAAAGCTACAGGCCACACCTAAGGGCTGAAAATTGACAATTTAGTCTTGTTCTATAGAATTAAATACCCCCCTATAAGTCGCACCTAGATTTGGGGCAGATTCTATAAGCCTCATTTCAATTTGGGTTCTGGTATATGCTGCGGCCTATACGAGAGAATTTACAGTATTTTATAGGGAAAGTGGTGGTGATCTGATCAGGGACATCAAACATGTTTGATATTGGCCGACTGGATCAGATGGCCCCAAATGTCTCGATCGGCCTAGGCTATCCAGTCAGCCATGTGGCCCCCTTTACTGGCTTTAGGCTTTAGCAGAAAATCTACAGCAAAGGCAGAATAATGGTGCATTGGTCCGGACTAGAGATAGTGGACCTTCGATAGCATCTGTCTATATACCCGGTACCTGCAAAGAGCTAAATACCTACCTGTTGCGTTGGCAGTCGTCTTCACATATCTCACTATTGAGCAGGCTTCAGGTTGTTCCTCATGAGGGTGAGGTTTGAAAACCAACTCAACATCACTGACCACCTTCTCAGCAGATGTGTCAGTCACACTCTCCCCAGCAACCGATGAAGAATCGCCCACTGAATGGTTTGACTCTCCTGCGGATTCTTCTGAGGGTGCTCTTGTTCTCTTTCTTGCAGGGGGACCCTGCATTGGAGATTCACTTGGGGTGGGAGGTGTTGGGCTAGGTGTGACTGTGCCTGGGGTGGGAGTTGGGGTTACACTAACAGGGGTGGCTGGAGCTGTTGGTGTCGTTATGCCTTGCACCTGATCCCCAGGCCTTTCACCAGCCAATTCTGGACCATCATCATCATTATGTTTGCGAACTCTCTGTGCCCTGTTCAGTGCCTGCAATCTGAGTCCTTCCTCAATACTGTGTGTGAATGCATTGGCATTGTGATGCTGCTTTAACCTCTTCAACACCCGGTCCTGGTGGGCCTCGTACTCTTCTCTGCTGGGGTATATTTTAGAGATAAGATCATTGAAATTGGGATCAGGGCGCAGTGATCTTTTAGACACTAACTTTTTTCTGCAAGTTGGACATTCCTTGTTGCCTGCACGTAATGCAGTTATTATGCACTCCTGACAGAAACGGTGGAGGCACTCTTTTGTTGTCATCGTGTTCTTTAGCATATCCAGACATATTGGGCACATTAATTCATTGTGGAGACTCTTGGGACTTACAGCTATTTCCGTGCTGTCTGTTATTGCTTCTTGTGGCGTCCGATGGAGCTCATACATGCTCAATTCCCAGGTTTTACTCGGAACAGGTGGATGTTCCATTATTGCTTTCGGGCAGTAATGGCTGCTTTGTACATCCGGGTCTCTCAAAAATTTGTAGAGCAGACAGACCAATTACTAAAATTGAAAATCTTCATTTAATTCGTAGGTATTGGACTTTAAGGAGTTGTTTTGTATTTCTTCGTTACAAAAGTATCATCTTGTCAAGTTTTACTACAATTGCTCTAGATATATGACTTTGTTTTATGGTGACACGCACTACACTTATTAGCAAACATTAGCAATATGATAGGACAAACAGTCATGTCTTCTCTGGCTTCCAAAAAGCAGATTGTCGCAAAAATGTCTGCCGAGGCCGAAATTCACAGCGACAGGCCGTTGTACGACACAACAGCGGGAAAGGGTGATGTATTTGATTTGTACTGTTCTGCAGAGTTGATCTTCTGGATAATAAGTGTTTCTAGATTAATAAGTATCATAATAGGCGAGTAAAATGGGTGTGGATAACGGGGGAAGGGCTGAGAAAGCGCACACGCTTGTCGAGTTCAAGTTGTTGACACTGTGACTGTGAGTGTGTGAGTGTCACTGTCTGTCACTCGCACTCACAGTGACTGGCACCATGAAAACCCGTGACTATATTGTATTAGCGAAGTCAGCCAAATCTGGCTCCCCGCTCCCCCTATCTGTCACAGTGCTGAACAGGTGTTGGTAAAACACTGATTCTTAGGATTCTACAGGGCAGAATTACTTCAAATTAGTATCAAATTGAAGAGGAAACCCTTCTTTATCTCACTGGTATAGTATTTTCCTTCTCTCACATAACTTTTGTCTCATCATAATGGGAAACACTTGGATGGTTTTGTAAATTCTGTCAGACCACACTGTAAGGGTGACTAGAATAGACGTGCACTTATTGCAGAAATACATAGTTATTATCCTTTCTAGACATAGCTAGACATGATACAATGTAATGACCTTGTGGCCAATATTTAGACCTACATTTTGAGGGGATTTTGGATGATATCAACTGATTATTAAGAGCAGGGCGGTTTTGCAAACTTCTACAACTTTGGACCAATTTTCCTAAATACATATTTGTTACAGAAGCTAACAGAACCAACAGGGTTATTCTTCAACCTCTTTTTAGTCAGAATATGGTCAGTTTATACAGCAATAGGGCTGCGATTTTCTGCAATTTTGAATCTACTGAATGCATAATATAAAAAAATTACTGAATTTTTTTTTAGATTTCTGATTTCAGCTTGATATTTATACAATTTACACCTCTAGTAATAAATTGTCACTTAGATATGTTAATGTCCTATTTCCCAGCTTTAAGGTGGTGTTTTTGGTTAGAAGATAGACCTTTCCAATCAGAATCTATGAGTTATTATGTACAGTGATGTCCAATTACCCCACATGCAGTGTATGTTTAATGGTCGGTCTTATCTGGATATTTTGATGAAAATGTGGGGTTGAGAAATGACAGAAAGATTTTCATATCTCCAATATATAAAGTGGCATAGAAATACTTCTAAAAGGAGTATCAACTCCATTCAAAAACCTATGGATTGTAAATTTTATGCCCTTTCATTTGCTGCACAATTTCCGTAATTCTGTTGAGGTCCGGATTTTCAGCTAACTTCGCTAACTGTATACACTATGTAGGGAAAACATGCCAAACTTTTATTTTGGATTTACCCGGATAATTTTACATTCTCGGGAAGCTGGCATCTTGAGTAATTTATTGGTGTTTAAATTGTCTTCATAACGGCACTAGAACAGACGTTAACTTATGAGTAGGAATAACACCCCTGCACCCACTCCCGCGAGTCCCTATCTGTCACTATAGTAAATCAATCAATATGATTTTCTATTTTAGGGCTCTTTTCCACTGTCAACATTAACTATTAACTACCAAGGGTAAAACTAACCAGGGAATCAGAATTTGTGGGTCATTTTACTCTAGATCCAGTCATTGATTTAATATCTTATCGGTTCTCAAGGGGTATTGGTGTGCACAGACTGTAATTTCTATAAAACCTTGAAATATAAAATGCTGATATTTTTGTTAATTCTTGGTAAATTTTTACATTTGATACCTCTATTGGAAGCTTAAGACATTATCAGTTACCATAGAGGGAGAAAGAATGAAATATCTGGACAGATTGTACATATTTCAGAAGTGTTTTGACTTAAACCTGAAAATATCAAAACTAAATATTTGTGTAACTTTTTTAAACTTATATGGGATAACCACTTGTGTGTACTTTTAGGATCTTTCAGGGCTTTTGACAGGATTTTTTGCAATGCGCCAATTGCACACTTTTTAGCAAATACAATGCGCCATTCTGTAAATGAATGGCCATTCTAGCCATTTAAATGTGACATTTAAGCATTAAATGCGTGTATTGCGCACTGCGCAGCCCTGTCAAAAGCCCTGATCTTTAATCAGCTATTTATTATCTATTAGCCCAAAGCTAAAGAGTATAGGAGAGTTGAGTAAAAAAATCCCAGAATTTCACGTCCGTTTATCACACTGCCATTTAGAAATTTTTGACTTTCCAACATGATCTATAATACTTATCTTAGTTCCTTTTGATACAAAATATAGCCCATTAATCCCCAAACTGTTGTGCTTACAGTGATGTAACTGGTTACCCTCTATGATCATTCAATCATTTGAGATTAAGTAAAGCAAGGTCTGAAATGTGTGAGAACCAGTGCAGCCTGTGCACAGTGGGCAGGGACTGATAAGACCCACACTGTGCTGACTGGCTGGAAATCCACTGACAGAAAATATTATAGAAATTCCACATTCAATCCCTCATAACTTCTGTTCTAGTACCATTATGAAGACAATTTAAACACCATTAAATTACTCAAGTTGCCAGCTTCCCGGTGATGTAAAATTATCTGGGTAAATCCAAAATAAAAGTTTGGCATGTTTTCCCTAATCAAATCAGACCCTAAATTCTGCCACAGTTAAGAGTTTAATTTGGATCCAATTCTTTGATCAAGCAAGATGAATGAAATGGAGACTACATCACTGAAATGATTATTTTGTACAAGTACGAAGTGCACGCTCTGACAGAATCATGGCAGAATATTGTCTTTGACTCTGGATATTTAATTGATCATTACTTCCATTTATATTGTCATAACAACTTCATTTAAAAAGCAAAATCACTTACCTTCATCATATCTATCAATTTCCCACTATATAAAATGTAAGGGATGAAGTCTTAATTGAGATTTAAGTGCTCAACATGGGCGAGGTGCAGAAAAGTGTGCAAAGTAATCTCGCCCAAAAAGTTTGCAGGGTCTGTCAAACATCCTGCAGGCCCTTAGAAAAATAAAAGCTATACATTTTCTAAATCACTTTTAACCATAGAACAGGTGGGAACCATTTATTTTTATGTGCTCTGTCATCTTCTTATCATAAAATGGTTCTAATTTTTTGGTTGAAATTCAATAGGGTCAAAGCCTAACTTCCCTGCATTCAATCTTATATAAAAAAAAATGTTTATTTTGAAGGGCTATCCAAGCCCATTTAAATGAGCCCATGATTGTTAAGATCCTCCAATAAATAGATTCAGAATGAGCTTCCAAAGAAAGGAGAGTTAAACACTTCCCAGTTTCAGCCTTATCACAGTTCCACACCTCCACTGCAGCAGAATCAAGCACTGGGGGTATTTCAGTGCCTACATGCTGACACTCACACTATGACTGTCTGTGTCACTCCCTCTACTCTAGCCTAGTTAGGCAAAAAAAAAAGTTGTTTGTTTCAGGTAACGTGCTGAACAAAATTAGGTAGATTCTAGATCTAGGTATTTTTTATTTTATTTTGTAAATTTTTTAACTGCTTTATTAAAGACTCACAAAAAGTCATATTGACTTAGGTAGGCACTTACCTAATTTTTTAAAACTATATCCCATGAAGTAGATTTGCTTTTTAACTTGGAAAGCCGAGTTTTAAGAGACGGGTAGGGGCTGGTGAAACTTTTAAGACCAGAATTGAGCACTTTTTTAGAAGAGGTTGTTGAATTTGAGCTCAAATTACATGAAAACTATTAAATATGAGATAAAATGAAACCTGTCATGTGACATATTCAGTACATATTCAGGATCATGGAGGTGTAACATTTACCTCTTATAAGATTCTAATCTTTGTAAAATTTAGGTTTGAAAAAAAGTAGGTCACCTGAAATCCAACTTAGACGCTTGGTGCACTCAATGGTTTTCTATGGAGGTGTCATTTTGGGTGTCAGGTCCGGGCAGGTTGGGTGTCACATACGTGATAAGAATGTAATGGAAAATGATATATTGCATGTTAATCTTGTTTCTATGGTTCTTTTGGACATTTCTCTCTGTATACGCATTAAAAATATAACAATTAATTCAATCTGGTGCTATAATTCTCGGTTATACGATTCGTGTTCGTCTCGTCATGTTTTTGCCAAAAAATCGTCCGAGCGGCTCAACTTTTAAGACATTCTGATTGCGTCTCACTTCGATACAAACATGGCGGTTGTTGAAATAAATTTGATAACATATTAGAGTGTAGGGAGAAGAAGATGAATATATGCAAAAACAGGCATAATAAATATGATTTGAAATTATTTGAGAACATTTGCCGCGGTATGACGACATAGCCCACCGATTGACGGCAAAATCCAAAATGGCGGACATGCAATACGTATGGAGTACGTCTCTTCTTTGTTTGGGATATTTCTTAATATTAACAGCTACTACAGCTCTATATAATCGTTGGTAAGTCTTTCACAATACCGTCACTATAGTGTCAAAATGGCCAGATCTATGCTTTCCGAGTTACCTGTGCTGTCAGTTGCTTCAACACTCGTTAAATGAAGTCTTTATGCCAATTTAAAGTGGAATTATGACCCGTCAAAGCTATCAAATCAGACCCAAAATTCTGCCAAAGTTAAGAGTTTGATTTGGATCAAATTCTAACCATAGAACAGGTGGGGACCATTTATTTTTATGTGCTCTGTCATCTTCTTATCATAAAATGGTTCTAAACTTTTGGTTGAAAGTCAATGGGGTCATAGCCCTGCATTCAATTTTATATGAAAAATGTTTATTTTGAAGGGCTAGCCAAACCCATTAAAATGAGCCCATGATTGTTAAAATCCTCCAATAAATCAATTCAGAATGCGCTTGCAAAGAATCACGCACTGGGGGTAGGTAAGTGCCTAACTTAGGCCACACCAAATAAAAAAATTAGTCTATGGATTTTCATTTTGAGAATATGGTGCGGGAGGGCGAAATTTTAAATTTTTATTTTCTAGAAATTAATTATTGTCTATTTTTTTTTTGCCATTGCATATTTATGCCTATCCAATGAGGGGTCTGCCATTCCTGTACCTTTATTATTAATCATATATTTATTGCTTGATCAAAAAAAAAAAAAAAAAATTGTAGAAGAAATATATCACACAAAACCAGACACTGAGAAGTTCTTTTTAGCATTTATTTTCACTTTGTAAAGTACATTTGAAGTCAATTCTGTTGGTATTTGATGTTTTTTGGAGTGATCTTTATTGATGCAACGTTTCGATTAATTTTATTAATCTTCTTCAGGCAAGAAAAAAAAAATGAAAATCCCTGCAAATGAGGGGGGCGGGATCCATAGACATGTTATTTTTCAAATAAAAATAAAATTTTAATTTCTGAAAAGCAGGGGCGGGAAATCCATAGACCAATCTTTTAATTTGGTGTGGCCTTAGGGGCAAGTCACCGCAACTCAGGGATGGCTAAATTGGCTGAAAACTTGGCCAAAAACCTATATTTTCTTCAAAAATGTAGAAAAAGAGTTAGGATCGGGCCTGTTTTGCTAGGTAGGGTTAGGTTACCTGAAACAAGCAACTTTTTTTTTGCCTTATGGAGTGATTGATCTATTGTTTGATGGGTTTGGGTGCAAAAAAAAAAAACAGACTCCCCTCCAAATGGGCAAAATAATTTTACTTACCCAAGCCCAAGCCCAAGAGCCGAAAATTTCTACCTTTTTTTTGTTGCAAACAGATCTAATTACCCCCCCCCCCCTTCAAGGGGTAGAAAAAACTGTCCCCCCTGTTCTTGGGAGCAGCAGTGACGTCGTAGCAACCAACGCAGCCCTTATCAGCCTTATCTCCCTACTGATAAGAATCCTCATGAAGGGTTATTGGCCCAGGTCCTCCTGGGTCATTGGCGGCTCCTTTTAAGTGGTTTTCAGTCTATCAAGATGGCTGACTTTAAGTGGGAATTGCTTCTATAAAAAAGGGGTCTAGAAATCAATGGAAAGTTTATGCATGTTCCTTAGATCTTTTTCTGTCTACACAGGGTAACAATTCCCGAAAAAGAAATTTTTATACCTATGAAAAAGGATGAAGAAAAAAACTGACATGTTTGACCTACTTCCTCACAAAAACGAGTATAGCATTGGGCGGTCAATTTCGGCAGTCGACAGGGGGTCGAAATAACACATTGGCTCCTATGGGAATTGGGCAATTAAGACGCTTTTTTCAGCAGGTAAGGTGGATTTTTGTGTATAGGAAGGGTTAAGACCGTTTATATAAGAAGCTGTAAATCGGACCACCATATTTTTATGTTGACCGCCGCACTTCCGGCATGGATAGTTGGAGCATGTGCACAGAGTGACCGGTCATCAGATTTTATTTTTAGTTTAACAAAAAATTGAAGGCATGTTATCAATTCAAATTGATTAATATTGCCCAAAATGCATGGATTACATGTTAAAACTCATTAATTTCAAGTTAAATCGATGGAATCTATCAAATTATCCGTCAAAAAATGTTACTTCCGGAAGAAGGGGTTCAGGCATGCGCAGATAGAACCAAAATCCAAAATGGCAGACAGCCAGACGATCGACTTAGGGTGCCATTGACACTGCTTGATTATAACAAAATAGGGGAGAATTACAGTGTGTCATGCATTATTATTGTTAATATGGATCCTTATTCAAGACATGCTGATATTGTGCAATGCTTCACTCACCAGGAGATGAGTTATTTGCCAATGATGAAAAATGCGACCGATAATAAGTGCATTCTCCATAGCCTTAACCCTTGAAGACTCGAACACACTGTCACCATATTGACAGTCCCCTATGGTAAGTAGTGGAAGACCAGGGCCAGTCGTGCATTGCACGCATTACATTTTTTTGGAGTTGCAAGCCGCGTCAGCGGCCGGGAGCGTAGCGACTGTAGCAACTCCATAATGTTTTCGGTTTTCTCCCTGTCACCTATGACGTCATTGGTGATGTCATGCTGCCTCAGTGACGTCACCCGCAATGGCTAGTGATGTTGCCATAATGTGTGAGTGCAACTCCTATCCGTGGTCCTTGCCACATTTTTCTTGTTCATGTAGGGAATGTCTTTGAAAAGGGTGTTATACCCCTTATCTGAAAAGATCTTAAGATCCCACAGTAAAATGCATGACAAAATCTGAAAGATATTAAAATTTTGCTTGATGCGCTATCTTCTTATCCCGATATTAGAAAAGAAAACAGCAAAAAGTTACTTTTTCTAGTACATTGCCTATATAATTTAACCCTTTGTCAGGTCCCTAGCAACCAGGGTTCTGCTCCCGAGAATCAAATCCACCATTCCGCTTGTTGATCACTCATAACCTTACAGCCCTGATCCTCCCCTGTAGCCTAGTCTGGGAAGTGCTCACAATCTATCGGCCCCGGCGAGGGTGTGTGTGTGGGGTTGGGGGATCTGTAGACCAGAAGGATACGGAACTGCATGAGAATGGTACCGAGTTACTACAAACTATAGTCCATCCTTGACCAGTTGTCACCAGTTTACAACATGACTACAAACTATAGTATATCCCTGACCAGTTGTCGTCTGTATTCTCCACTCCATGACTACAAACTATAGTCCATCCTTGACCAGTCGTCACTTGTTTACAAACTATAGTCTATCCCTGACTAGTTGTCACCTGTATGCAACACGACGGCAGTATATCCTTGACCAGTTTTCTCCTGGATACTGCATGACTACAAAGTATAGTCCATCGGCAACTAGATGTCACCTGAAGGCAACATGACTACATACTACTGTCCATCCCTGAACAGTTGTCACCTGTTTACAACATTACAGTCTATCCATGACCACCGGTAGTTGTCATCTGTACATCACATGACTTCAAACTCTAGTCCATGCCTGACCAGTTACAACCTGTACACACAATTATTACATACACACTATAGTCCAAATTCTGACCGGGGCCTCCCGTGAGAATGTATCAGTTTCCTGTCAAGAGGGTAGATTTTTCATATCCATGAACATGAGGGAATAACGACAAAAAAGTCTTTATTTTTTGTTGTTGACATGAACACGGTAAGCATATATGCAGCATGAATAGGCCATCACGCTCTAAATTTGAGTGGTTGCAAACTTAAAATCTTGTGCTGAGAGACCAAAAACAAATTCTTACCAACATATTTTTTCAGAATCCACAAGAAAAAAAATTCTACCCTCAACAAAAAAAAAAAAAATCACCCGTCCTCTGGACAGCAAATGAATGTACAGCATATATTTCTAAGGGTGGCCCAGTTGTCGCCTGGCGAGATAATATTTGATAATAGCCATTAGAATGGGTACTAGTTGGCTACTAATTTCTTCAAGCTCTATTCCTCAGTGATTTATTCAATATCTGACAGCACTTACCACCTTAGTCGTCACTATTTGTTAGCATTTATTTAGTCAGTATATGTCAGCACTTAGTCACTATGTGTCAGCTGATGCAAATGACCATTCACTCATTCTTTGCTGATTTTTTTTTTTCAATGTATATTTCAATACAGTGTCGGACCCACAAGATGAACAACCACCTGCAAAGAGGCAGAGACAAGACTCCCAAAATGATGGGTATGATCACCAAGGACGCACTAGAATCCTTGTACTTCAGGACCTTGGTGATGGTCAGCAAGTCCTTGTGGAAGCCTCGCCTGATGATGTCCTTACGCCGCTGTCAGAATCTGCCGGGCTGCATACACTTGCAGAGACAGCTGCGCTTGAAATACCAGCGACCTCCCTCCCAGAAGGCACTATATCTCTTATACAGCAGGAGGAGGGCCAGGGCCAGGGCACGATATCTCTGATACAACACGATGAAGGCCAGGCCCAGGACACCATATCTCTGATACAACAGGAGGAAGGACAGAGCCAGCAGGTCTACATCACCACCACCACCAATACACCCTCAACCATGTTGACATCAGGCCAAGGTAATGTACATAGGGAAATATATCTTGGCATTGGCAAAAAGTTAAAGGATTGTATTTTATAGAAAAGATCTACATAATATTGACACTGGCAAATAAAGAAAGTCCTGGATTGTATGGCATGTTTTCAATTATTAATCTTACTGTCTTGAAGTCAAAAAGGATATCTATACAAAAGAAAATAGTATTAGATTATATTTCCTACAATTAAGGTTTAAAATTGTATACCATATTAAATTTAATGATGGTTCTCTTCGATTTCAGTCACAGTTCCACAAACAAAATTTGTGGTAAAATCAGCCGTTCGTCAAACTGTTCAATTCAATTCAAACCGTCAAAGAACAATAGACAATGTGGAAAACGTAGACAATCAAATAGAGGAGCCACAGGTCATTGAACCCAATAATGCAACAGCTGCTGAAGAAGAAGATGTAGAAGACACACATCGTTGTGGTAAATGTGGAATAGAGTTCACCACACTAGAAGAATACATAAAACACAAGCTTTATGGCAACAAATGTCGTGTAAGTAATTTTGGTAATAATAGTCAGGGACCCCCCCCCCCCAGTACAGTAGTAACTTGATTTCCTCTTTGTTTGTGCCCTGCTCCATTTCATTACGTCAAAATATCATAAACTATTGCTCATTCGATGCCATTTTTGAAATAAGAAATGACTAGCCCATGATGGAAATTTAGACCACCCTCGCAGTTGTGACATAACAGGGAACACTTACGTTTATACACACTTACCATTTTCAGATGAAAAGTAAAACAGTTGTATCTGGTAGAGGTATCCTGAGGGATGACCTTGGAGATACAGAACTTGATCTTGGTGCATTGCTTCGGCCCCGTGGACGAGGACGTGGAAGAGGGAGGCCTCGAGGACGGGGGCGAGGTAGAGGACGAGGCAGAGGCAGGGGACAGAGCTCCAGGGACGGTTCAGTTACTGACAGCGACGAAACCAGACAAACAAGTAAGCAAGTAATGGTATACCTATATGTTCTCTAGCCATGGGGGTTGCATGATGTTTAGAACAGTGCAAGGGTAAGCCAAAATGTATCAAAATCATCTAAAAGGTGTAGCTATATCCTGTAATCACGATACCTCTAGGATCCTCTGCAAAAAAAAAAGAAAAAATCAAACTGGGTTTTGCTATGAATGTGTACCGGATTTACCCAAATATTTGACGAGATAATGTGTACTATCAAAATGGATTTAACCTTACTGTGACTGATAGAAAATATAGTATGTACATCGATATATAACACTGTAATGTTTCCAGTAGTCTAAATACATAACTTTGTCTCTTATGCAGCCAAGATGAAGTATAAGAGAATGTCTCTGATACACACAGAGGACAATATCTATGTACATGAACAGTACCAATGTCCTAACTGTGACAAGACCTTCCGTCGTGAGGCTGCTCTAAACCGCCATGTGGAGTATGATCACGTAAAGCGTGAAGACTCTGGTGATGATGCTGAGGAACTAGACGAAGACGAAACAGAGGATTACACCGCGGAACCAAACTCTGCAGCCAGCGCAGGGTCTGACCTGGATGAGGAGGACGAGGAGCAGGAGGAATCTGACACAGTCATGGAGGTGCATGGCAAACAACCGAATGTGAAGAGTGAGGAGTATATGAAGCGGCCGTACGGTTGTAATATCTGTAAGGCTAGGTTTAAAGAGGTTAGCACACCCATTGATTATATTGGAATGTTTTATATTCGCAATAGTTTATCATATGACTGAATGGCAGTATTCAAATCTTATTTATAAAACCCCTCCAGAAAACTATTTGATATAAAAAGATGTACCTCTAGTTGATCTTTGGGAGTTAGTGAAAGATGTAAAAAATGATAGTTGTTGGCCCAGCCCCTGCTGGGTCATTGGCGGCGCCTTGGCGGTCGTAAACTGACGGTCATGAATCTGAACTTTAGATGGGAATTGCTCATCGAAATTGGGGGATAATTAAACAAAAAATCATGGAAACATGTTCTTTAGGATCTAGTCTTTCATTGTACATGCACAATTCCTGGGAAAAAGATTTCTTTAGGTATGAAAATAGTTGAATAAAAAACCTGACATATTTAACCTACCTTCTCACGAAAACGAGGCTCCATAGGATAGCATTGTGGGATAGATTTTCGCGATAGACATAACACATGGGTTCCTATGGGAATTGTCCAATTAAGACGCTTTTTTTCAGCAGGTAAGGCTGGAAGACCGTCCATGTAACGCGATAGCTTGAGGAAAAGTTGGTATAAGACCGTTTATATACCGATCGTGTAAACCAGACCGCCATAAGTTTGTTATGGCTATCGCATTTCCGGCAGGGCGAGTGTATGAGTAGTATACATAGAGGACGCAGGCTCTTATGATTTCTATGTATTAGCCTACTGCCTGCGCCCTCTGAGATACTATATATGTACATTATGTACTAGCCTTTACACTCTCCCTCCACCCAGGGCATCCTCGTGCGAGTTCGCGCATGCGCGCAGAGTGACCAGTCGTCAGATTTTATTTTATAACAGTAAATTGAGGGGGTGTATTCAATTCAATTTGATTAATATTGCCAAACATGCATGGATTTTATTCAAAAAGCCAGTTAAATCGATATTATCTATCATTTCTCCGTCAAAAATGCGACTTCCAGCAAGGAGGGTTCACGCATGCGCACGGAACATCAAAATACAAAATGGCGGACAGCGAGATGATCGACTCACGGTTGCAATGAAACTGCTGGATTATAACAAAATGGAGGAGAATTACATTGTCTCGTGCGTTTGTATGATTAATATGTATCCTTATTCAAGACCTGCTGGTATTGTGCAATGCTTAACTCGCCAGGAGAGGAGTTATTCGCCAATGAAACATGCGAGCGATAATGGGTGCATTCTCCATAGCCTTAAGCATTGAGTCTTCGACACACTGTCACTATATTGACAGTCCCCTACGGTAGATGGTGGGCGACTGGGCCAGTCGTGCATGATTGCACGCGTTAAATTTTTTCATTATGTTTTTGTTGCACCTATACATAAAAGATGAAAATTAAATGTGTCACGGAATGATGTATAAGGTGGTATGATACCATTACTTTGTTGCTCCCTTCAGATTTGTGTTCTTCGAGCACACTTGCTCACCCATTCTGACAAACGAGAGTTCAGATGCCGCTGGGAAAACTGTCCATTTGCTTTCAAGACAAAGGGATCACTGAAACGTCATATGAGAAGACATACAGGTAGGCCGTTTTACAAGGACATTAATCTCTCACCCATGTAGAAATATATTATACAGCTTGTAGCATGGCCCTACAATGTGTGTTGAAATAAGAAAGAAACTTGACCCAGGCCATTGATATTGCTTTGGTAGTTAAACTCAATATAGGATGAGAGTAGCAATATGACCGTCTATCAAAAAGTTAACTACTGCAACAGCCCGCATATAAGGCTCACCCGGCATATAAAGAGCAAACTTTGTGGAGATATAAAAATGATATAAATGCTCAAAGATTGGATGCATCTCATATGCCGGTATTTGGCACCATTAGAACAGTCTAAACCTATGATTTTGCAGGTTATAGCTCCCTCCAAGTCGAGGGTGCGGCTAATATGCATGGATGCGGCTTATACAAGGGAATTTACGGTTCATGTATCAATTTGAAGTTAGCAACTTTCTCACACACATATTTTGAAAAGTAAGATTTGCATTCAGATCTTGATGGTTTCACACTATACAGGTGAACGTCCGTTCAAATGTGATCAGTGCAATCGGTCTTTTCGGGAATCTGGGGCTTTGACAAGGCACCAACGCTCAAGGTAAATGTATTAACTGTCCACCTTCCTGGCTCACAATGTGATGTAGTATATAGTTATCACATTCAGTTGTAAAATCTTCTCATGTAAATTCTGTAGAATAAAGCAGAACTCCTAGTCTAAACTAAAGCGGTATTAAAAAAAATGTTCTGTCAACATCGAAAGTTCAGTGATTTATAAGCTCGCTACAGTAGCAGCCTACATACAAGCCACAGTTTATGCACGAATCAGAGACATTACTGCACCTTATAGCATGGGTTAACTTTCTTCGCTCTGTTGTTGAACACAGGACGCCATGTAGTGATAAAGCAGACTCAGACCTGCCCCGGTATGGGAAGCTGGCGGATATGGTGATGCCACTTACTATGTTGCGAAGCGTACAGGATGGGGACACAGTTGGGGTAGTGGAGGGCCAGGATGAGGCCCGCCTAGAAGGAACCTTGACCAACCTTCAAGGACTTGCCACAGCACATGGTGTACTAGGAACCCAGGTAAGTGTGCTTCTGGTCTGAATTCCATATATGTTGACAGATTCTCTATTTCAACTACAAATGTACAAAATCATTAGATGTTGTGGATACATATGTCATTGTCTATATTTGATTTATGCTCTTGTTGTTGATATAGCATGCCAGCATAGTTATTGAAAATTCTGTTCATCTTTTCCAACAGCAGTCGCTGTTGAATGTTGCATCTCTTCAAGGCGTTGTCGTAAAAGGTCAGGGTATACAGGCCAAGAGTAACCAGTGTCGCGTAAGTAAATTAGTACTAAAACCCTAAATTTGACCTGCACAATGGTCCTACATTTGAAGGTCTGTGCCTGCAAAATTAATGAAATTAAATCTAATTCCATATGGTTCATATAATACCATATTGTTCATCGCCTGCTTGTATCTATGTGAACTAGTGCCTTCGGCACTAGGGGGGGTAGCCACGACCCGGGGCAAATTTTGATTTAATTTCATGGTATGAGAAAATTGGGCACACATCCCCAAGTGTACCCCCCCCCATATTTAACAAACTTCCATATCTAGCTCGATGTAGATGCTCATAATAGATGCTGCCCTCTGGTGCGACACATAAGAAGCGTGTATCTTAGCGGCGCGTAACCTAATAACAGTGCGTTTCTTAGCAACGCCAAACAATTTGATCTATCTCCAAGCAGATTCTATCGGACAATGGAGTTTAGAGAATATCTCGGGAACTACTGATCAGATTTAGATGTATGACATACCAAATTGAAGCTATTCCTCCATCCAATCCAGATCAATTGAGATCAAATATGTTCCCTCACAAATAACATTGTTTTGGTCCCCGCAATATTCGAATGGAGATCCAAGATGGCCGAAAATGCAGAAAAAAAATATGCTGACAATTTTGTAATTAGAGGCTATCATGTTTTAAATTGTTATCTACTTTTATCTATATTCAATCTTATTATTTATTTGATGGGGAGAAGCTATATCATTTATAGGCTCCTTAAAATATTAAAAAGCTTACAACTTGGGAGAAAAATCGAGTTAACTTTGAAAAAAGTACACACTTTTCAGTAGCCTCTTTTGGTTTATCTGTTCCTGGCAAGCACTCAAGCTTAATCTAATGGGGTAGGAACCAGCGACGAACCAATGCCTTTTCATATACAGTAAAATTCCGTTATAACAAAGTGCTTGGGACAAGCAAAAAAGTTCGTTATAAACGAATTTTGTTGTAACCAAATCACACACTTATGAGGGCAATATTAGGCCACATCTCACCCTCTGACACCCCTCATACCTCCCTTACCCCTCCTACCACCCACAGCTCTATAGAGACGGGTAAAGAAGCCCTTTCACCCATCCAAACACCTCCCCCTACCTCCCTTACCCCTCCTACTGCCCAGAGTTCAATAGAGACGGGTGAAGAAGCCCTTTCACACATCAAAAAAACTTCCCCCGACCTCCCTTACCCCTCCTACCATAGCACAATGGAGACGGCTACAGAAGCCCTACCACACACCCTAACACCCCCCTCCCGTATCCCTACTGCTGCCCAGAGCTCAATGGAGTAAAAAGGCTGCCATACTACCCATCTAGAGGCTAGAAATGATATTCCATCTCTGTTTTGACCTCTATGGCTGCCCAGGTGAGAAGATGGGCGGCTGTATAGATGTCCCAACACACCCCATAACCGTCCCCCTAACACCCCTCAGATCCTCCCCACCCTGCCCAGGTGAGAAGGCAGGCGGCTGTAGATGTCCCAACACACCCCATAACCGTCCCCCTAACACCTCTCAGATCTTCCCCACCCTGCCCAGGTGAGAAGGGAGACTGCTGTAGATGTCCCAACACACCCCCAACACCTCTCAGATCTTCCCTACCCTGCCCAAGTGAGAAGGCAGGTGGTTGTAGAAGCCCTATAACACCCAACTCACACCTCTCAGATCTCCCTACTACTACAGCCTGTTTATTCTGTACATTGATTTCCCTTGAAAGGGTGTTTTTATGACAAAATTACTTCGTTATATCCGAATTGTGATGGAAAAACTTCATTATGAGGGGATTATTTTACTATAGAAATGTATGGTGATGATTTGGTACCAAGCATTTAGTTTGTTATAACCGAAAATTCGTTATAACAGGATTCGTAGTAAAGAAATTTTACTGTATAGGGTAATTCGGGCTTTCCTAGCCCACTTAAAGGGGTCTAGTTCTCCTCTTTCCTATCCCCTCGGATGTGTGTGGTGCACATATGCGCAGGCACTGACACATTCCTCGGTGCAATGTAGTTCTTGCCATGAATATGACATTACCTGGTGAAATGGCATAAAACATCTATTACTTACTCACTCTACCTGAATTATTTGTAAGCATTTTGAACCTTTATCTTCATTATAGGTTTGTTTGGTGACGATTGATGACAAAGAGATGTTACGGCAGCACTTGAAAACTCATTTGGCACAGACACCATATCGGTGTGACCTATGTACATACTCTACAGACAAGCAGGAAGACCTAGTCCTACACAGACAGATCACTCACCACATGCAGCATGCAGTAAGTGGCATTTATTGGTCTTGTATATGTGCAATGATGCCTCAAGGTTCAATGTCAAATATCTCTTATTGATGTGAAAGTGTACTTACTACATTGCACCAATGCTGGATGTGTGGACCAACAAGGTAAAACGTACGTTCGCGAGGCCCCTCACGAAGGTACCTTTTACCTTGTATGCAGCATGATGACAAATGGAAATGGGCAAAGTGTATACATCTAAGCGCAATAGTATCAAACCAATGATATGTTGAGAAATTGAGAATAAAATACTTCACCTGAAATTATCATACCTACATATGTTTTTCAGCTCCGAACCAATTCTTTATTTATCAAAGGATGAGGATCCTGAAATTAGCGTCATGATTTAATTTGTGATGTAATAATTTATAGTTTCAAGTACATATAGAACATCAAAGGAAACTATATTAGTCACAATGTGTCTGTGTGGGTATTTCAGGCTCAGGAGGAAGACGTGTCAGCACAGAATGGAGAGGACCTTGTCATCATGTCAGACTTGCCCGTAGGATCAGAACAAGGGGTGGTCGAACAAGTACTCGAACAATACATTAGCCAAGGTCATGACCTTAATGACCTCTCTGGGGAGACCACTGCCACGGCTATCATTAACGGAGAAGAAGTTCAGGTTCATATCATGCGGGCAGACTCGGTCATGGAAGATGGACTTCAGCAACCCTCACAGCAGCTTATTGTACAATTACAAACTAACAAAGCACAGAATGTGTTACAGCAGGTTAGTGGTGAGTCTGCCACAGATGAACAGCCTCATGAGGTGGACCCTTTAGTTGTAGAACCTATTCAAGAAGAGCCAATGGAGGCAGATATGCGGTTGCCGGTTAGTGAAGCGCTACCTATCACCGAGGAAATGCCGGTCACTGCTGAGGTTACAGACAGTGAGCACATGCTAGTCAGTGAGCAAGTCCCAATAAATGAACAAGTCTTAGTAACAGAGGAAGACCAGCAGACTGAACAATTTATTGTCACCACAGAAGGAACAGGTAATGAGGAATTCCCAGTTAATGTGGAAGTTGCTGGTGCTAATCAAGAAGATCTTATTAGGGAAGTTCAAGTTTCTGGACAAATTGAAAGTACACAGGTTCTTCAGGAAATACAGGTTACAGACGCAGATCAAAATACTGAGGAATTAAATGTTAATGAAGAATGTTCTGATGAACAGATAAAGGAGAATGATCAAGTGGAAAGTACAGAGGGCATACATGATGATGGTAAGGGGCTAGCAGCTGGCGATGAGCGTACCGGTCACGGAAATTATACGGAGGTCGAAGTGATGCCCACCACCAGTACGTCTGAGGAAGCGGGTGGACAGACAATAATATATACTCAAGCAGACGGAGGGATTTCAGTGCAGAACCAGCAGTTGTCCAACACAGGAAGTTCTACCAGTGACCCCAGTTCTGATAAACAAACAAGGTAGGTCATATCTTAAACATCAAAACCTTTGTAGCCTAATGTTTCACCAAAACTATATATATATATATATATATATATATATATATATAGCTTCTAACAGTACATGAACCAGATCATGGCCATTGCAATATGATGAGAGAAGATGCAAAGCTACAATGCTGGCGCCACTGCTTTGAGTCGGGCGAATTTTCGTCAATTCAATGATTTATATAATTGCAAAAGTATAGAAAAAAAGCGGTTGGATTAGCAAACATTCATCGAACCCTCGACAGTGGAGCCAGCACACAAGCGTGGCAAATAGGTGAGATATTAAAAATATAGCACCATTTCAAAGTGCACCCTGAGTTATAGGGGGGGGGGGTGAGGCTCAACTGGCACTTAGTTTTTATATCAATGTACTTAAAAGGTGCTTGAGTTCAAGACCACTTATAAGGGGCAGTGCGGGTTAGTTGCATGTGTATTATAAAGCCGTGCCTTTTTTAGCTTCAAAAGTTACAGCGACACCATTGGTTCAGAGCACTTTAAGATGCTTAAAATGGAGGAAAATGAGGGTATATTCACATGTCCGCTTCAAATAAGGTATCTTAATTGGGAGTTTCCCAACAAGAGTTTTATCTATGTGTAGGACTATGTTTAGATCACGGAGGAGATGAAGTTCTGAAATGTAACCTTTTATTTGAGATTGAGAAAGACTCCCCCAATGCCGCCATATAATGTATGTGAACGCATTTGAATCAGTGTCCATCCCTGCCTTTTCCTTTACAGTACTCCCTCCTCCCTGTCTATTCTCTGGAACGGCACTGCCGCCTCCCTCTCCTTCCCTGGCTGCCCCTACATATTCATTGTACAGCAATGCTTCCTCCGTGCCCTTTCCCTGGAATAGCACTCCTTGTCCTTCCCTGCCTGTCCCTGCCCCTTCCCTGGAACAGCACTCCCTCCTCCTTGTCCTTCCCTGCCTATTCCCTGGAACGGCACTCCCTCCTCCTTGTCCTTGCCTGCCTGTCCCTACCTGTTCCCCGGAATGGCACTCCCTCCTTGTCCTTGCCTGCCTGTCTCTGCCTTTTCACTGGAACGGCACTCCCTCCTCCTTGTCCTTGCCTGCCTGTCCCTGCCTAATCCTCGGAATGGCACTCCCTCCTTCTTGTCCTTTCCTGCCTGTCACTGCCTTTTCCCTGGAATGGTACTCCCTCCTTGTCCTTCTCTGCCTGTCCCTGCCTATTCTCTGGAACGACGCTCCCTCCTCCTTGTCCTTCTCTGCCCGTCCCTACCTCCCCTGTGCTCAACTCTGCCTTCTCCCTGTTCTTCCCTGCCTACTCCCTTTATTTTCCTTGCCCATCCTAAATTTAGTCGTTATCACCACTCCTTTGTCCTTTTGGTGAATCGGTGCCCATCTGTGTCTTGTGCATAGTGCCACATGCCTCTAGATGTGGACGCACACATTCATCAAACTGGTGTCTATTGTAGTTCTCACGTCAGTAATATGACATAATTTGTCAAACGGACTCATGTTTTCTCGGCGCCTCCTCTCTGCTTCCTACCTGCCCAACCCTGATTAGTCTGATTACTCCTTGCCCTTCCATGCCTTCTTCCTGTCCTTCCCAGTTTTCACCCACCCTTCCTTGCCTACCCCCGGCCTTTCCCTGCCTCCTCCCCGCTTTTCCATGCTTCCTGTCTGCCTACTCTCTACCTCTTCCCTGCTTTCCCAGGGAAACCCTTTTTCCTCCTGCGTGCTCCTCCGTACATTATATGTCGGTTACTACAGCTTTTGGCTTGCCATACCCTATGTTGACCTTGTAGTAGATCTTTATATTGATTCAGGGAATGGAAGGGTGAGTTTTAGCCTTTCGGAAGTCAAATTTAGGACACATTTTTGGTTCAAGGCCCCCGAGTCTATACTGCCGGGTAGGAGTTGGCGCACTAAAATATTTCATCAACATTTTTTAATTGCTAATTAAAAATAGAAAATATTAAGTTTTCTTCATAATAAATCTTGTTTGTCATAAAAATGTCTAATAAAACGATTTATATCAAAATTAATGTTGGAAACTATTGCTTTCACCTTCAAAACTGCAAGTTAAAAAAGATAACCTTTACATCAAGTGACAACCACCCATCCACTTCCCCATAGGCTCTACTCCTTCTCCGGCCGGAGAGCAAACATTTCTCTCTTTGTTCTTATTTAATGTGTTTAAACTACCATATGTAAAATACCTCGGCCCTCAAATGCTGGCCACCGGAACTGTCAAAACAGAAGTACCGTAATCTCTCGCGTATAAGGCGCGTCTTATATGCGAGGTTTTAGTTGTCCCTGGAACCACAAGGGGCACACCAAGACCTTCCTTTTGATATGTTACACTCCCTGTAAGTCTTACTATGACAGACTGGGGCTCAGGAAGTCCCAGAGGGCCTTAGCTACACATAGCTTTTTAAATTTTCAAAATCCATTCAGTAGAAGTTAAGTTATGATTTTTTAATTTTTTTACCATATTCTAAAACTCTAGGTGTGCCTTATACGCGAGCTGCGCCTTATACGCGAGAGATTACGGTAGTATTAGTGGCGTGATTAGTAAAAGCTTAAAGATAATAAAGATAATTACCCATAATTTCGATTATTCCTTAAGTTCTTCTTTATTCTTAGGTCTAAAAATACCATTATTTCTATGCAAATATATAATGTTCAAGAGGGTTTCAATGGTTTTGTTAACTTTTTGTCCATTATCACAGCGCCGTAGGTGCTGGTTCCAGTCAAAGACAACTGTCTGAATTTCAGACGATTGTCACACACCTACAGCAATCCGAACAGGAGTTGTACTACTTGATAGGAGCCCTGTTATAACTCTGAGCCTTCTGTGCTTAAAAGCACAACATACAATATTTCATTGAAAAATAAAGGATTTAAAGGATTGAATAAACAGTTAGAATGGGCAGGAATTGACGAAGCAGGTGCAATTCATGTGTTGGTAGGTGTGTGCAGGATAGAAACTTTTTTTTCAGTAGCGTTCCAGATATGTAACAATTACAAAAAAAAATCAAAATTGATATATTTTTGAACGTTTTCCTAAGTTCAATGCAATCATTTACAATACGGGGACATGTGTTACCAAATATAACCTCGCAGTTCTAGTTCAAGGACCTGAGGCATAGATCCACCCACCTATGCGTCCTCCCTTCTCACCAAGTTCAGCATAAAGTGTAGCTCGACCCTCTTTTTGACCCTGCAGACCCACAGTATGCACCTGCTTACTGAACTCAGTGTCTCTACTTTCATTTTCTCCCGTGCTCAGCAGTGACCTGCCATGATAGTGTGTGAAGCTTTAATGGCCCAGGTCTACACTGTAGCCCAGTATTTAACCCCTGTAGCTGTTTGAGTATAAATGTCTCCTAGTTCTTGATTGGGATTCCAGGTACAAATCTGGGCTGTTTGTGCCAGGCATTATACAGCAAAGTACAAATCTGGTCTCTATGTACCAGACAAAACAAAAATAAAATCGGGTCGTTGTTATGAAATGTTTATAAGGGTATTGGCATTCCAATTGCAAAAGAATAGCTTTGGCTGTAGTTGCCAGCAATTATTTAGTCCGTGCTGAACATGTATTAGAACATCCAAGCTTTGGGGATAATAAGAAATGAGGAAATCGTTAGTTCCTCACCAAAGATGATAAATTGCAACATGTTAAAACCTTTCATTTACTCTTCATCTATTAAATGTCTTTTTGGTCTGAACAAAAGATTTTTCTTGACTTTCCCCATTTTTTTCTGTTTTTCTTTTTTCCCCATTATTATTGAGATAAAGTTAAATTGTTATTATTTTCAAGTATTTCTTATCATTGCTTGTGTAGGTGTAAAGTAGGCTTCACTGAGGCGCTAATGCTGGTCCATGCCATTGCCAAATATGAGGGGTTTTAGGTCATACAGAACCAGATCTCTGACACCTGGATCTGGACGATACCATTTCACAACCGACCAGACAGGGTTGTTGTGACGTCACTGTCTGGTGAAACCACAATCAGGGCGTCCGGGCAGCAGTTTTCTAACCATATGCAGTGCATTGTAGGATGGGGTGACCTCGAACGCTAACTACACTACCTCAGCTGGTTCCCTCCACCCCCTTCCACCCCAGCCAGGTCTGGCTAGGTACCAGTCCTTTACTACACCTGGGAGCAGAGTAAGTTCACTACAGAATCAACATTGACCCACATGGGGCAGACCAATAGGGGATGGCCTTACAAGCCAGTATTGATCCCTCGGCCATTCCCCGAATGCCTTGACTGACACACATTGACACACATTGACAGACAGCTGTCAAGACGCTGACTGAATGACGGGAGGAGTCCATTCACACAGCAGGGGAGGGGGGGGGGTGGAGAGAACTGGCTAGAGAACTGGCCTTTATGATAAACATTTGAGTACTCTTCTCAGACAGCAGGGAGCAGTACCCTGCTCTTGTGGACGTGTAAAGAATTTTAGTGATATAAATGATCGTGTATATTACTATTCTGTTTTTTTTTCTAATATCATCGATGGAGATAATATGTTGAGGATTTTTTTAAAGCAAGCCTAGCATACTGCAAATGCAGATCCAGCTAATCCATAGTAATGGGGGTGTGGATGGGGGGGGGGGGGTCCCCTATATCACATGTCAGTTTTAAAAAATGGTCATGGCACTTGTCACTTAAATCCCCATGTCCCATGTCACCTCTAAGAGCCTATCATGTCCCATGTTGAATTTAAGAAAGCACCTATGTCATGTCACTAATTGTTTTGCCTCATGTCATTAAGGCCTATGTCACATGTCCGTTTTAAGAAATGACCATGTCACCATGTCGAATTTTAATAGTGGTCCATACCCATAGTAATATCATAACCCTCCCCACCTCCACTGTTATCCTAGATCAAATCCTGTAACCTAGGCCTATAACAAACCTGACATCATTTATTTACTGGGTATGTATTATGCATTACCTTGGTATATTGTAATTGCTATCATCAGGCCAGTAGACGTGTCCAAAATAAGGTATACTCAAACACACGTGAAACGTACTGTCATAAACATGAATATGACATATGTCGACCTTGTTCTGTCAACATGAGCCTCACAACCCTCCCCCTGCTCCATATCCAAAGTAGACTCGTCCAATACACCTCTGTGCACTCAGCCCAGTGTTGGCCTTAACGATTTGTGTACTGAGGGGATGCAGGTGGCTGTGGCCGTGTCCATTTTGCACTGATTCCACACTTAATGTGACCTGTTTACGGAGAAAACATTGACTTGCCTGCACTGACGTAGGCCCAGGCTTTTTTTGGTAGAAACAGATAATATCCAAACTAGACGTCTGGTGCCAGTTGACAGTCGAAACAGGGACATTCATGTGTATTTAGAGAGCGTTCAATATTTATGGCCAGTGGGGGGATGGTATTTTGGTAGGGGGGCAGTTCATTTTTGGGGTATTCATGAGGGGGAGGCGCCTCATTTTGGATCATTCATGTAGGGGGGGGGCAATTCATTTTGGGGTTTTTCAGTAGGGGGGGCTTCATTTTCAGGTATTCCTGTAGGGGGGCACTTCATTTTGGGGTCCCGTATTCATTCTAATAAGCGCACATGCTCTAATTAGCGCACCCCCTATTTTTGGGGAATAAGCTCACCTACTCCTGGTGAAAAAATGATGCAAATTATAAGATTTATGGTATTATTATTACTGCAAACCTCCATCAGAAGCCCCTGAGAGAGGTTTTATGATAGTATTTTCACCTTGAATGCAAAAATAAAAAAAAGAAAATGATTAAAGGATGGATGGGGGGTGCCCTTATTAGAATCAATTTTTGTATTGAGTTTTGAGCATCTAACAAATTATTTTCAGCACATGTGCGCTTTATTAGAATGAATACGGTATTTGTTTTGGTGGGTATTTTTTATAGGTGAAGTGGAGAAAAGGCCTGAAGGAATGATCCCTGATGCAATTTGAGCCCTTGGACTCACAACATGTAGTAAGAATCAGATGGAATCAGTGCATGAAGCTTTGCTAGCAATGAATGTTGTAGGAATGTCTCTATATCTCATCAACATCGGTGACTATGACTGGCATACTAGCAGTTTATTCTTCAGTAGTACAGTAAAATTCTATTACAACGAATCCTGTTACAACGAATTCTCGTTTATAACAAACAAATTCCATTGTACCAATTCAGCCTCATACATTTATATAGTGAAGAAATCCCTTTACGACAAACTTATCATGGCCTGAAATCGTTTACAACGAATTTTTTGGGCCTGTACAGTAGCCTAACTGGCCGTACAATGACTTCAAAGGCTTCACTTGTACCCTCAGAGGGGAGATCTGAGAGGTGTCAGGATGTGTGATAGGGCATCTACAGCCATTAACTTTGTGGTAGGCATGTCTGTGGGCTGGTACAGGAGATCTGAGAGGTGTCAGAATGTGTGATAGGGCTTCTACAGCAGCTTATATGCTGCTATGAACGAGTATATGCGGGTATAGGAGATCTGAGAGGTGTCAGGATGTGTGAT
Organism: Acholoe squamosa; assembly: GCA_949317995.1. Classification (NCBI taxonomy): domain Eukaryota; kingdom Metazoa; phylum Annelida; class Polychaeta; order Phyllodocida; family Polynoidae; genus Acholoe; species Acholoe squamosa. The sequence goes on along the minus strand of OX439040.1, from coordinate 44,552,948 downwards.
AGGGCATCTACAGCCATTAACTTTGTGGTAGGCATGTCTGTGGGCTGGTACAGGAGATCTGAGAGGTGTCAGAATGTGTGATAGGGCTTCTACAGCAGCTTATATGCTGCTATGAACGAGTATATGCGGGTATAGGAGATTCTGATAGGTGTCAGAATGTGTGATAGGGCTTCTACAGCAGCCTATATGCTGCTATGAACGAGTATATGCGGGTATGGGAGATTCTGATAGGTGTCAGGATGTGTGATGGGGCTACTAAAACCGCCTACATTGTACTATGAACTTATCAAATGCCCTCTAACTACATTATAAATGATTATTTGGTTACAACAAAATTCGTTTATTACGAATTTTGTCCCTTGTCCCAAGCACTTTGTTATAACGGAATTTTACTGTACATCCAATCGAGCCTGACAACATCAGACATTTTTGATATCAGTTATTACATCATGATATTTATGGTTGTCCTGGCTTTAGACATTCTAGACTTTGAGTCTTTGTCACAGATCACATTATAATAGTCAAAATGGGCCTGCATAACTTATTATTTGTCTTAAGTTTGTAGGTTAGCAATGTGTAAGTGTTCACTCTTGGTTGATTTTGTCCCTCAGAATGGATTGTCACTGCCTTACTGACTGCATTGTCAGGCCTCATGATGGCTATGAGCAAGGTGACGCTAGACTTCTAACATGCTCTAGGGCAGTGATGACAGTGGGACGGTCACCTGACCACTCCTCTCTCCATATATAGGAGAGTGATGGCGGCTACAGCTTATCGAGAGGTGCAGCTTATACAAGGGAATTTCTGGTAGCGTGTCATCCTCTTGCTCATAGGCCGTTGTCAGGCCTGGCAATGCAGCCAGTAAAGGCAGTGACGACCTGTTCATATGGGTCTTGATTTCTTAACATTTATATGGTACTTGATGTTAAGGATGGAGCAAGGTGTGTGCTTCAAGAATTGTACCAGTGACCACAAAAGCACTGTAGGTGCTTCATCCAAGTCAAGGTAGTGTGGCAAGAGGAACAAGCTGCAACCCTGGGGTAGCTGGTTCCTGATGTGGTGTGTGGTTTACCCGGTCAGGGTTGCAGCAGTTCTGGGTGGATAGATGGATCTATCCTCGGGTACCTGGGGCTCCTTGCACTAAATGTGTGTCAAGGGGAGTCCGCGGTCCTATGCAGTTTCGTATGGACTCATCAGGCTGGATTTAGGTTTAATTTTGCAAGCTCCCCTGGTCCCATGACCAATGTTTGTGTGTGGGGGAGGTGGGATGCTTGGCGCAGTCCCCAGCTGCCCCTATGTGTACCCAGTACTTGATGAACCACAATGTTCAGGCCTATGTCACAAAAAGATTGCACTTGATGTTTGACAGCTGTATCTCAATATGGCAGTATATTTTAGTGTACAGTTTAGACAGAGAAATGTCTATCAAAATAAATCGTGGAAACGTACATTCCCTAGTCAGGTATTCTCAAAGGGGGGGGGGCACTTCAATTTAGGTTATTCCCAAGGGGCAGGCGCTTCATTTTGGGATGTTTGAGTAGGGGAGGGGGGCGTTTCATATTTGGGTATTTGCGTAGGGGGGGGCTCCATTTTCAGGTATTCGCCAAACTAAAATAACCATCCCCAAGCCATAAATAATAAACGCTCCCTTAATGCATATATGGCTAAAAAAAAACCTATCCTTGATCAAATACCCATTCATAGCTAAGAAAGCATCCCATACTAAAAGAAGGGATTGATTGTCTTGGGGAGTGTTAGGGCAATTCCCCTTCCCCCACCTTCCTTCTCTCACATGAATCTGAATGAGCTTATAAATAATTGCTATTCTTATACACTTTTAGGGTAGACTCCAATATATTTTGCACAGAAATAAAAAAGTGTTCACGCTGTTAGACACAGAGCTTCGTGGGTATACTGCGTATGATATTCTTGGGGTTTAATTGAGAAATTTAGACTGAAGATAACGTTATGGTGGTGGCATGGCACTAATAGGGCCAAGGACGTTCTGATTTTCCCCCCATCTTCCACCATAAAACTGGTGTCAACCAGGTTTTAATTGGATGGCCTTCATAAATAAAGGCTTAAATTAAAGCTGAAGTCATTCTTGAATTTTTTTGGCATGGTCAACCATAACAGAGTCAGATCCGTTTTTGCACCAGTTGCCATGGAAACCACCATGTTGAATAAATTAAATGATACAGGCGCCCCTGACAGGTCACATATGTGACCTTGGACCCCTCTCTGGCACAATAGGTTTCCATGGTGCCCAAAAATTTGTTGCAACTTCCCCCCCCCCCAAATCATTTCTTCTGGTACCAATATTATTAATCTGCGATAAAAATAAGGTCCCCTGACACTGATTATACCAAGCAAAACACTGTTTTTAGTTAGGACTATTTAGCTGGTTTACTGGGGCAGAATACTGCTGTGACACCTGGTGAGATTGAGGTGGAGAAACGGTGGGACTGGGGGTGAGAGCAGGGATAGACTGACAATAGTGGGGTAGTGGGGCTGGAGGCAGAGGTAGGAGGAGACTGGCAGTAGGGGAATGGTGGAACTGGGAGCAAGGGCAGGAGACCGATAGTAAGGGACTAGGGGCGTGGGCAGTAGGAGACTGATTGTAGGGGACTGGGGGCCAATGTCAGGAGACCGATAGTAGGGAAATGGTGGGACTGGGGGCGAGGGCAGTAGGAGACTAGCATTAGGGGAGTGCAGTAGGGGAAGGATGGAACTGGGAGTGAGGGCAGGAGACCGATACTACAGCAATGGTGGGACTGGGGGCGAGGGCAGGAGGAGACCGATTGTAGTGGACTGGGGGCGAGGACAGGAGGAGACTGGCAGTAGGGGATTGCAGTAGGAGAGTGGTGGAACTAGGAGCGAGGGCAAGAGACCGATAGTAGGGGAATGGTGGGACTGGGGGTGAGGCCAGGAGGAGACCGATTGTAGGGAACTGGGGGAAAGGGCAGGAGGAGACTGGCAGTAGGGAAATATGGGGACTGGGGCCGAGGGCAGGAGGAGACCGATGGGAGGGGACTGGGGGTGAGGGTAGGAATAGTCTGGCAGTAGGGGTACGGTGGGACTGGGGGTGAGGGCAAGATGAGACCGATTGGGGGTGAGGTATGCTGGGAATATCTGTGTTCATTATATTACAGGCAGGTTTCCAGCCTAGGGATGAGGGCAAGATGGGATTGACAGTAGGGGAATGGTTGGGCAGCGGATAAGGGCAAGATGAGACTGAGGTGGAGGCCCGGGGTGGAGGAATGATGGTGTTGGGGTAAGGACCCTCACTGCCAGGCTCATTAAATGCTCCCCCAGCCTCACTATCCCCCTACTACCAGTTCATGTAACAGCATCCCCACCTTATTCTACCTTGCCATGTCAAATTACCAACTGCTAATACCATCCTCATTACATACAGAGAAGCAGCAGTAGCCTTGCAGCAGCTGCTGGAGTTACGAGATGGTGCAGAGGAGGAAGTTCAGCGCCCAGGGGTCCATGGATACAAGGCAGTCCACCGTTGTCCTGTCTGCCAACGCACCTTTAGAGGCTCCAGTTATCTACGACTACACATGAGAAGTCACACAGGTAAGTCCACTTTTAATGAATGGACGATGTGCTGTGTAGCACACATGGGTTAGGGCACCATAATGGGCTCCTGGAGGAGGGAAACTGAGCTACCCACAGGCTTTTAGATTTCGGAAAAATATTGGTTAGAACAGAAGTTATGCCATACAATTTGTATAGGAATTGACAAGGAAGAGAGTTCTCAACTAAAAAACATTTCGATTTCACATGGTTTGAGATCCATCAGATAGCTCTACATAGGAGTTGAGAGACAGGGAATTGGCTCTGACACACAAGGGTATGTTTGTTCCAAGTTTTCCTGTCCTTTTTGAAAATGTTTGGCGCCGATCTGACACTATACATTTACTATAGAATACAACGTAAGCGCATCCAACATTTCCAGTCACTTTTTGAGCTGGATATGGCTTAAGCATTGATTTTAATGAGGAATTGGGAATTGGCTTAGACATAGGTTTCTATGGTGGACATGAAAGTTTGAAAATGAGCACTTTTTGTTGCATAATTTTCAACTTCATAGTAAAGGTTGGACAGTAGGCTTTGTGCTTATGTGCAATTTAAAGCTCATTGTTGACAAATTACTTGGTTTAATTTGCAAATTAAAAATTGATGTCAGCAGTTTCAAAACAACCACCGAAAATCGGTGGCTATGACTCAGGGAGTCCCTGAGCCAATAATGTATAGATGTTGTATTTTCTAAGGACACAACATACTCTGATATGTCATCTATGTAAGGGAACAATGATTTTTTGCGATAAAACCAGGGCTTGAAATAAAGCAGTGATTTGGGTTTTCTCCATTTATCTAACCATTCTAAAGTCTATACCTGACATGCAATATTCACCAATGTCACCTTTCATTCACATAGGTGAGCGACCGTACCACTGCGAGGAGTGTGACAAGACGTTTGCGACCAAAGACACGCTAACCAAACACATGGTAGCACACAGCTCAGACCGCCGCTACAAGTGTGGAGAATGTGGCAAGATGTTCAAACGTATCTCTCATGTACACGAACATCTGCGGATACACAGCTCAGAGAGACCCTATCCCTGCCACTACTGTGACAAAACATTCAAAGCACCTGTAAGTTGATTATGCTTTGTTTATGAAACTGTCACATACCAGGGATAGACACTAACATTTTGATCCATGGGCCACCTGCCGGGACAGCAGTCTAGTACATAGTAATAAATTGTTGAATGTTCTACTAGCTAAATGGCCGATTTCAAAGGAAATCTAGAAAAAAAATCACTACTCTAAGCCTTGACTGAATCATGATTTTGAAGCTTACGTCGCCTTATAGGACATCAAAGAAGAGGGGTGTGCCTTAAAAGGCAGGTTAAAATTACATTAGGTTAGTTCTAAACAGATCAAAATCAACCTCTAGCAGCATCTTTTATGTCCCGCTTCAGCTCAGGGTGTACCTAATATGCAGGATGTGTCTTATACCCAAGGCACTACAATGCATTTCCGCTACTTAAGGTTCATCATCGATTCATACATGTTCTCCCTTGGTGTTTCATCGCAAACAATTGTTTTATCATGTTTCCCTCAGAATGCCTGTAAGGTGCACCTACGTACACATACAGAGGAACTACAATGGGAATGCCCCACATGTCACCGACTGTTCCGTGAGAAGGGATCCATGGATCGACACATGCGTATCCACACAGGAGAGAAACCCTACAAGTGCCAGCACTGTGGGCGGTCCTTCTCAGAGCATGGCACCCTCAGCCGCCATCTGAAGGCAAAGTGTAAGATTTACTTTATGTTACAGAAAGATTTATCAAAGAGGGATATGTCAATGATGATTTTGAAGGTGTACGTCATGTTTACAAGGTTTAAGTTGAACGTTGCCATATCCAGTATCATTTACAAAACCAATGAATTGTGTAATTCTCTGAATTTCATTGGAAAATACTTGCATTCATACCATTATATTAGTAATCTCTCTTTTTGTTTAGTCCCATGTACACGACAACTACAGATTCTTCGGGAACAGCAAGTTGGCCTTAATACCACAGAGGTCGCTGAGGGTACAACGGAGGTACAGGAGGAGGTGAGCGCACAGACCGTGGAGTTACAGGAGGGGCAGGTGGCTGTCGAGGTGCCACCCTCACTCCTGGCCGAATTCTCATCACTCGCAGCTGACACTCAGCAGTACATCATAGAGACTGATGAAGGATCCTCAACTCCTACAGAGCAGGTTCGTGGTTCACTTTACTCAAAACATATCGCATTATGGAGTATCAATTATAGAGACTGGGGTATTTAAAATTGGATTAGAGTCCAACCTCCTGCGCATAATGATAGATTTTGTGGTCATTGTTTGAAAATTTATTCACCTTCCTCACGGGGTGGACAGCATACAGGCAACGAACAGTAGAAAATTTATACGTGGTTCAGCAGAACTCAAGTGGTAATGTGTAAAAGAGTTTGTCGATTCTGAATTGCAGATTGTATGAAGTCCTGTCTTTTCATTAGTCCTTCTTCATCAAATCAAGTCCCGCAGAAAGCTGATCAAAAGAAAAAGAGTTCTACTCTTTATCAAGAAGAGAGTCACAGTATTATGTTCTGTTGAATCAATGTAACTCTAATACATTTATCATACTTCCTTGATTAGCTAACTGTTGACCCAGATAGCTACGAATTTTGTTACCAGGTGAGCTATATCTACCACGAAACTGTTTTTTCTTGAGAGGCCCAATAAACTATTATCAAACACTGAAAAAATACACACTTTTCACCTTCAGGGCAAGACGCAGTATGTGATGGTGACAGCGGATGGACAGGAACAGGCACTAGAGGTCATCACAGAAGGAGAGGAGGGCAGCGGGCTGCAAAATGCACAAATTGTGCTCCTTGATGACGGCAATATCACACTCCGCATGGGGGGCAGCGGGGAGGACCATCCGGGAGGAGCGGGTGACCAGCTTCTCACCGTCATGGACGAGAACGAACAGGCCCAGGAGCAGCTCGTAATGGTAGTTGATGCCCTCCAACAGGAGGTGATAGCCCAGGAGGTGGAGGATGAGGGGCAGAGTATAGAGATGGTGGTAGGAAAGCAGGAGGAACAGGAGGTGGCCAATGTGGTCATGGGACAGGATGTTGTACATGAAGCCATGATCGAAGCAACTCTTGTCGACATGGTTCATGGGGAAGTGGTTGAAGAACAGGTTATCAGTTAGGCAGAAGTTTGTCCTTTAGAGAGAGTAAGTGATTTGGGAATTCTAGAATGAATCATTATATTTTTCGGCCATTGTATTTTATATTGTATATAGTTCCTAGGATCATTTGGATGAATTGACTTTGCCTTTTTGTAAATACGACCAATCCTTGTATAGTGTGTACATACATGGTTGTGTATTAAATGTAATCACCCCATTAACTGTACAATTTTAGACATTTTAGCATGAGTAATGGTACGTAAGGGAGACGAATTCTCGTATCCAGGAAATACAGGGTACATGAACATGATATCTGTTATGTGATATCTAAGCATCACCAGCAAAGGATAGATTTCTTCCTGTCCAAATGTTGGTACTTGATAGTGTACATATACATGTCATATTTTTAACTCGGAACGCCAAGTTTTAAGAGACGGGTAGGGGCAGGCGAAACTTTTAAGACCGGAAGTGAGCACTTTTTGAGAAGAGGTTGTTGACTTTGAGCTCAAATTACATGAAAACCATTAAATATGAGATGAAATGAAACCTGTCATGTGATAGAGTACATATTTAGAATCATGGAGGTATAACATTTACCTCTTATAAGATTCTAATCTTTGTAAAATTTAGGTTTGAAAAAAAGTAGGTCACCTGAAGTCCAACTTAGACGCTTGGTGCCCTCAATGGTTTTCTATGGAGGTGTCATTTTGGGTGTCAGGTCCGGGTGGGTTTGGTGTCACGTACGTGATCAGAATGTAATGGAAAATGATATATTGCATGTTAATCTTGTTTCTATGGTTCTTTTGGACATTTCTCTCTATATACGTGCACATATGCGCGGGCACTGACACATTCCTCTGTGAAATTGTGTAATGGGGTTCTCGCCATGAATATGACCTTAGCTGTCGAAATGGTGTTAAACATCTATTACTCACTCACTCACTCTGTATATGAATTAAAAATAATTAAATCTGGTGCTATAATCCTCGGTTATACAATTCTTGTTCGTCTCAGAAAGTTTTTGCCAAGCGGCTGAACTTTTACGACATTCCGATTGCGTCTTACTTTGATACAAACATGGCGGTTATTGAATTAAATTTGATAATATGTTAGAGTATATGGAGAAGAAGATGAATCCATGCAAAAGAGACATAATAAATATGATTTGAAATTATTTGAGAAAATTTGCCACATTAGTACAACATAGCCCGCCGAATGACGACAAAGAAAACAGGATGGCGGGTGCGAGTAGAGCGCACAATATGTATGGAGTGCGTTTTTTCTTTGCTGTCACTATAGGGTCAAAAAGGTAGGACATTTCTCTCTGTATACCCATTAAAAATATAACAATTAATTCGACATAGCCAGTTGACGGCAAAATCCAACATGGCGGGAAATAGACCTGTTAGTCTTTTGCATTGCTGTCACTATAGTTCCGAGTTACCTGCGATATCAATCGCTTAAATACTCGTCCAGTACAGTTAATGATCAAAAATACGTTTTAAGTAACATGAAATTCACAATTTCGTTTAAGCTGGCTAGTCTGAACTGGTCGAGCAGTGTTAAAAGGATGTACCCAGAAATAAAATTCCTACCAACATTAAGCTCTTTGTGATTTTCCTTTTAATGATGGCATTTATTTCCATACTGTACTCATATGGGACTACCACGTGAGGCTATAGAAGCCACCAGGGCATTGTTATTAGGCCCTCGGCTCCAGAACAGTGGTTCAATTGTGTATAATTTATCAGCACCTCTGCTCACACCCTTTATCAATGGCTACTATGAGGGCTGATAACCTGTACTACACCCTATCATAATAACCTTCACTGTGTTTCAGGGTGAAGACCCTTGTTACTAAATATCACATCACTGCATTTAGATTCATTCTCAAAACTGGCGTGCCACCGCCATTTCGGTGTCACTGCTGTCTGCAGAGTGTGAGAGGGGATTGCCCAATTTTCAACGACCCCCCCATATAAATTTTTAAAATTTGATCTCATTGGATCTAGATAACTCACAGGATCTGGACGTAGCCCCTGGCTACCTGCTGGCAGGATCTCGCCCTGTTTTCTCACAATGTTTGCATATGTTTAAGTTAACAGCAGAAGCACCAACAGGGTTCCCACGCATCATGGAATTAAAAGTTGTCAGGGAAAGTCATGGAATTTCTGAAAAATCTTGAGTCATGGAAAATATAAAAAAAAAAAAAAATTTATTGCAAAATCCATTGGAGTGGGCTTTTTTCCTACATTGATTGCAAGAATTTTGCTGTGAGGTTAACCATGATAATGTCCAAATACAGTTAAAAATGTCATGGAAAATTTTGATTTTTGTCATGGAAATGTCATGGAATTTGAGTCTGGGGATTTTGTGGGAACCCCGACCAATCAAGACACAGCAGTGGTATGCTTACTGTTTTTGTCACATTTAAGCGCTGGGTTTTGAACAAGCATCGGTCAGGTCTTGTAAAAGTAATTAAGAAATGGGGGTGATAAAATATCTCTAGAACAATATAGACACACCTCGAATAAGCATCAGAACCAGGGGAAAGCATCCCGATCTGTAAGAGCATTAATTTCTGCTTCCCTATTCATGACGGTATCTGTTAGAACTTGTTACTTAGAATACAGTCCATATACGGTACATCTAAAATGGTTTTAAGGTCACAGGCTAAGCCTGAGGCTTTCAGTGACATCTATGTTCAATGTGCTATATGCAATGTACTACACATATATACTGACATATGTTGACTAATTGCTGACAAATAGAAAGTAACTGCTGACATAATATATTGACTACTTCCTGACAACTAATGAGTAATAAAAGCAGTCTCGCCAACACTTCATTAGTGCATCATGACAGCCATGGGCATGATGCACTCCTGTATCTGTGGCCCTTAAAGGGTTAATAAAACATCATGTTGCCTGTATGTTAGGGGGGGGGGGGGTCATGGTGTTGGAGAGAAGGACCTGTGTAAGGTCAACACACATTTTTTACGGTGTAGGGGGGGGGGGAGGTTCATGGTCATGGTGGTGGAGAGAAGCACCAGTTTAAGTTCAACACATATTTTTACAGCGTAGGGAGGGTGGGGTGTCGTGGTCATGTCCAGGCTGCGGCCCCTGGACAGCAGACAAATGGTACACACGGCCTAAACGGCTGGAGGCGTCCATAACTACCCTGGGTGGTTCTAATACCGTAATCTCCCGCGTATAAGGCGCACCTAGAGTTTTAGGATTTGGCCAGAAAAATGAAAGATTCATAACTTCTTTTTTACTGAATGAATTTTCAAAATTTAAAAAGCTGTGTTCTTGGACCCCATATGCTGCTGATTGGGTTACATGGGAGTGTCACATATCAAAAGAAAGGTCTTAGTGTCCCCCTCAGGGGTGTGAAACGCTAAAACTGGTTTAGGCTGAAGTATATATTGTGATGATTTATAGTCAATTTCACATTAGATGAAGTTGTTCAAACAGCTAATTAAATGTTTTATACCACCTTTTTGGGGCTTAAGTATGATTTAGATAACAGCAGAACCAGTTTGGAAGTTATCAAAACAATGTAAGACCATATAGTTTCAGTCACCCCCCCCCCCATATAAATGGTATATCATTTTCTCAGTGGATTTACACTGATCTCAGGAATGGTCCTGGTGAACACAAAAAAGGCTGAATTCCGCCATTAGGCGGAGATTTCACACCCCTGCCCCCTTGAGTTTCCAGGGAGAACGAAAAAAACCTGTATAAGACACGCCTTTGGGCAGACCAAAAAAATAAGTTAGTCCATGGATTTTGGTTTTGAAAAAATGGTGTGAGCGAGCGATTTTTTTTATTTTTTATTTTTTTTGCGTCCAATGGATTCTTTGCTGGAAAACTGAGGCAAGCGAAAATTTTATTCTAAAAAAATTTGCCAAACATCACAAAGAGAAAACTTGTAAAAAGTGAAGCGAGTGAAATCCGTAGACAAGATTTTTTTCAAATTTGTATTTCCGAAAATATGGAGAGGGAAATCCGTAGACCAACTTATGGGAGTGCTGGTAGCGGCTGGAGGTGTCCATAACTACCCTGGGTGGTTCTAATATACGTATATGAAGTGGGAGACGTTCAGGCTCACTGCACACGTTATGGGAGTGCAGAGGGGCATTCAATAGGCCGCACACCCAGCAATCGGCGCGCGCCTTGACCTGAACGCGCTCGCGCTCCAGCTACCAGAGGTGGTGCGCCTGTGGCACACACAGCGTGGCTAGCGTGCGTCTAATGAATACCCCTCTTGTAGTGGCTGGAGGCGTCCATAACTACCTGGGTGGTTTGTTTGTTTGTTTAGTTTTACGTCCGGGGGCCATCGAGGAACTCAGACATTCAAAGTTCTGATATATGTATATGAAGTGGGAGACGTTCAGGCTCACTGCACACGTTATGGGAGTGCTGGTAGTGGCTGGAGGCATCCATAACTACCCTGGGTGGTTCCCTTAACAGGGGTGTGAAATGTCCGCGGAAACGCGGAAATCCGCGTTTTTGATGCTCAGAAGGACCATTCTTGAGATCTATGTAAATCCACTGAGAAAATAAATTACCATTTGTAGGGGGGGGGGGGAGGTCTAACTTAAAATTTCTGCCAATATCATTTCAGATGGAAATATATTAGCATCCCATTGGTAATCATGAACATCCCTGTACATCACAGGCTGAATATTCTGCCCAAATAACATTTAGATCACTTTTATCCTTCTAAAAACATTTACCAACAAGATGGTGTATTGCACTTCAGAGGAAATGAGTTTTGGGATTTCACACCCCTGCTTAAGGCAGAATTAACCCTGAGACATTCTGTGTACTTTACTTTTACATCAAAATACATTTATATTTTATTTAGCACATAGGAATTATGTCACCATAACAATTAATGATTTAACACATTGTGACAATTCAAAACACTCTTATAACATTAAGAATAAACCTATTAAATTCGAAATCTTTAACTGGGTTTTCACCCTAAAACTTTGAACGAAGCATCCTGAACCCATGTATCCAGGGGCCTTAGACTTGCTCATGGTGCCTATTTTCATTTATGGTCTGAGTGCAATGGTTAAGCCTATGGGCCACAAAAAAAAATCTAAGACCTAGAAGCATGTCGTAGAAATTCGTTGATGGATCGTACAATCAACTATTCAGTGACTAAGGTCACTGAATAAGCTTCCGATACGCTATCAACTTCTACACAAGAATTCATTCAGGGTTCCCATGGAATCCTGACGAAAAACCAGAAATTTCCATGACAAAAATTTGAATCTTCCCTGACATATTTATTTTTGGTCATAACTGGGCATGATTTTCAGCAAAATTTCTGGAATCGAGGGGATAAATGCTGCACCCTCCCTGAAAATCAATACATAAAATGGAGGGTATTTTCAAGGTCTTTGGCCACTTGTTGTCTCTAAGACTGGGGTACACATGAGAGAACAGGATATTACATGTTTATAAATATTTATTATATAAGAACAGTGTATGTAAATCGCATGTTTTATCTAAGGCAAAACTTGAAATCTGGCAACAAGTGGTCTTATAACCACATTGGCTGCCTCAATTTTCTGATTTAAAAAATACCCATTGTCGCACAATTGCTTATCATTAGCATTTTTTCTCCAAATATGAGAACAATGGAATGAAGAGAACATACATCACTATTAATTCTTGTCAAACCCACGCCATCCCACTCACTCTTTCACTGATGGTTCAAATGGGGCACATATGCAACAATATTGTCATTTTCCTATTGTATCTGTGTTTGAAGAAAAATCAATTTGAACATATGATTGTCGCTAACACCAAAGTTGAATTTGGGCTAGTCTGATCCTCAAAATAGTCTGAGAGAATGTATGTGAGCTGTCCGTTGAAAAAGAATGTCCGTTGAAAAAGAATGTCCCACCGTGAAGTCCTTATTTCATTTCTTTTAACCATGAATATATCCAAAAACTCTCCATTGGCAGAATGTTCCATCGTTTCCTCTTTCGAAGAATTGTCAAATAGTTCACCACTTTGTGGTTTCTAGTAATGGACACTTTCTAGTCACATTGCTTCAGTCCTGTCATCAGTCCTTTTGTCTTGGTAACTGTCTTTTTGGAGATTTCCTCACGCTTGGTCTCTGAACTTCAGGGCCTGCTCTCGGACTCTCCGCTCATATTCTAGCTTGTTCTGACTGTAACAGAAATATTGGCATAATAAGCATTCAGAAGTTAGAACCAAGAGACTCTCTGGCATCCACATGATAGAATTGGTTGAAACGTGTAAACTAGTATTCCCATTTAGCGTGATACATTATTGACCAATGAGAAAATTCCTCTCATTCACTGCAGACTTTTCAGGGTGCATTATGTAACACCTGGTACCCATCAGCTCGCTGTTATCAGTCCTTATCTCGCAAGGTATCAGCTTCAGCAGGGGTCGGCCCACTAAGGAATCCGCTAACCCGGAATATTTCAACAATGGAATTTACATCTAGAGCGCCGGTTCATTGAATCAGCGCTCAAACAGGCCACTCATTCATTAGTTCACTCTAGAAATTACATATATAGGCACTTACCAGTAGATTGTGTAAGCTTCTGCTTGTGCTGGATCGCGGATGTTTGGTTCATTTAGGAGCTCTTGAATTCCCAACAAAATCTGAACATGGGGGAAAATATGAAGCAGCGATTAAATGGATGAAAATCAAATAAAATTACAACGGCGGCGGCACCATTGGTGAGGCATACATCACTTTAGGTTAAAAATTATAGATGTAAGACTTTGGTAATTTAACACAGCTCATCCTCCTGATCAATGAAAATTCGGAAATCATCCTTATTTTCTGGGCTCACAATAGAATAAGGCCTACAAGAAATAAATCCTAAAACTCGATTTCCTAAATTTATTTTTTAGGAAAAGTGGCATCTCCACACTGTGGTTAAACATTTGGAGAGATTGGGACACTAATGTAAATTAACATTTGCTAGGACCCTATTATCCATGGTTTTCTCTGTCCTCTTGACCTCGCACTTCTGTGAACTATTAATAGTCTATTTGGAATAGCTTGTGTATCTATCATCAGCGGTACATAATGAGGTTTGAGGGTCGTGAGACCACCTATAACATATATTGTGTTCTGAACCAAGTCACAAATTCTTGTTATAAGAACATGAGATGCTAATGTTAAATGGCAGTAGGAACACAAACCTGTTTGATTGTGACTGCCGGCCTCCAATCTTTCTCCTCGTCCAACAACGACAAGCACACGGTGCCGGATGGGTACACGTTAGGGTGGAAAAGTGGTGGCTCAAATTTACCTGCAATATCAATGTTATTTGCATGTAGTATGAGTGTATTTCCCACTTTCCTTCATAGCTGGTAGGTGGGATCATGTCAGATGACTTAGGTGTGGGGGATTTAATACCACTCTGGCACTCATACGAAACTGGGGCTGATCAATATATATTCTCTTAATAAAAAGTTATTCTACCCTAGCCATCACTTTTTCATGCATCTCTCACACCTCTAAACTTACCGACTGAACCGACATTGGCCTAATTTTTTCATAATGCTTGTTTATTGATTATATATCTTTTGAACTCATATTAGTAAATTAATATATAGAGCATGTATCTGCATTCATAGGGAATTTATCCCATATATAGACGGCCTCTATACTTACATTTTGGGGGTGATGATGGGTAGTCATCTTTAAAGATCATCCTTAGTCGGTACAATCCACCTTCCCACGGTGTCTACAATAAGAAGTCAAATGTTGCCCAATTTTATCACATTAATCACATTTCAGAGTCTCATAGCAGATGCTGATATAGCGAGGGCACGGTGTCTCACTTCAGGCATCATAATTTTTCCTATTTTCCTATTTTGTTCGGCTATTTTTCCTATTTTCCATAAAAAAAAATTCCTATTTTTCCAAGAGATGAGAACTTTTTTCTCATTTTGAGTTGTGTGTTCCTTGAAACTCAATAATTTTCATGTCATTTTTGACGATTCTGTTAGTGACCCTGTCACTCAAGATGACATTTAATGGAACTCTGAATCAGGGATGTTCTCTGTGAAAAAAAAAGCATGGGCATGGATGGGGGGGGGGAGGGGTGTAACTACCCTTTGGAGAGGTCTCCTTACCACAAATATGTGTTTTCATTTTCCTTAATATCCCAAATAGATCTAAGTTATGAAGTGATTCCCAGAAGTCAACAGAATGCCCTGCACTGAAACACCGCTTACAATAAAGCAAGAATGCATGTTTTGACTGATATTTTCAAAGTTTGCTCAGGAACAACTCATTGTCTGTATTACCACATACTAGCAAACCTGCTGGGAGTTTTCAGGTTTTTTAAGGGGGGGGGGGCATTCTGTAGTGTGTTTGCCTTTATTCATACCTTGTATCTCGGAATCAAACCCAGGGATTCCTGGTAAACCAGGAAAAGTGGCATCCTCCCTTTTGTTCTATCTGTGGTCTCCCTCTCCTGTCATTCACATATTGCCTTCCCTTTACCTTTATTTTTTTTCCTTCTGCTACTCCCTTTCTGCCCTCATAATTAACAATAGGGGCAGATCCAGAAGACGTGATTGGGGGGAGGGCACAGACAGAAAATTTGGGAACAGGCTACATTTCCTATAGTCATACTAAGGCCGATTTTCAATGGGTTTAGGGGAGGGGAAATACATTTGCTCTAAGGTTACCCCCTGTATCCACTCTTATTTTGAACATACACATTACAAAACACATGTGACATGTACTGGGAGAAGGGGTCTTGAAACCCCCTGCACGAAGCCCCCTTAATTTACATGGCTTGCTAGTAATAGCTTTACGATTGGGAAGAGTGGGCAGAAATTTTACCATTCCATCACCCTTACTCTCATCCTCCCCTTGCCTTGAGCCCAACTGATATTCCAACCAGTCTTACCCTGCCCTCAGTCTAATTTCACCATCTTCCACCCTTAAACCAATTGAATTTTCCTACCCTGGCTTTTAAACCAAGTCAGAATATAAAATGTTTAGGGCTGTGCCACAGGTACAAGTATGATTGACTTCCATGTTCTATGGCCATAACTTGCCAGGGCTGCATTCATGCATCATGGCAACAAATGGGCATGAATGATGCATTAATGCATCAGCAGCCCTTAAAGGGTTAACCGATGTAGTAAGGAGAGAGCAGTCTTGCCAGCACTTCATTGGAGCATCATGCAGACCAATGGATTAGGAGACAAATCTCTCGGCCAAAAATCAGCCCATTAGCAGTAGCTGGAAAATTTGTCAGTAAACTAAAGATGCACCATCCAAAATTGGAAATTTTCCTGGGGGGCCAGGCATCAATACCTTTATAATTGGGGTCTAATAATGCACCAAATGCCCTCTTGAGTTAAAATTTTTCCTGGGGGCATGCCCCCATACCGCCTACCAGTCATTTGCTTGGCTTCGTTTCAATTACAAATTAGTGGAGCTTCGCTTGTGAACAGCCTCTAGCCCATTCAGTGTCTTCCCATGGCTATGCACACACCTTACCCTCTTTTCCCGAAATCCTGGAACCTCCCTTTTTACAGCTCGTTACCATACAGTATCAAACATCATAAAACGCCCAAAAGTATTGTTTGAAACCAGTTTTTTTTTTTTATTATTATTAAATAATAGGCACAACTAGGACGACAGACATGGAGTTAAGTCATTTTTATTACTGTAGTAGTATTTACAAATGATCACAACGTTTCGAACTTAGGCGTTCTTCATCAGGTGATGAAAGGTTTTTTTTTATATTTTCTTGCCCAAAAAGCATCAAAATTCATATTTTTATCCTATTTTCTCACCCAAAAAGCACTGAAATTCCTATTTTTATCCTATTTTTTCATTGGAAAAATCCTATTCTTTTCCGGAAGGCGGTATGATGCCTGTCACTTGCATAGTATGAAAATACTGTACTGGTCTGTATAAAAGCCATCCTCGAAGTGCAGAGTACGAGTACTAGAGTACAAGGGTCACTCAGCCTGGTGTTAACATGCATACATGTAGGGCACTTAAATATCACTATGGTTATTTCCATGCATGTTAAAGTTTTGCACTATAAATATCTTCCGAATTTGCTAATTTCTCCTATGTATATACGTTAAATCATTTGCTGATACTTTCATCAATAGCTTAGTCATACTTACCCCTTTCTTTCCAGGGATTGCACATTCCCAGTTCATCAGGTTAAGTGTGTTATCTGGGTTCTTTGTGGGCTTAGCAACAAATCCCTAAAATGTGAAAATGAAGCAAAATGTCAATCAAACATACATGTGTACCATGTGTGCGAAATGGAAAGTATGAACCTCCCCTGTAAATGGTAAATTTTTCTTCCCAATAGAGGTAACTTTACTCACGACCAAAAAAAAAAAACACTTGGAATTCCAATATTTCTCTGACATCTCACTAGCTTGTTCAGACTAGGGGTGCCATATTTTACTATCCATGGCTTACGAACGGTCCCTTATAATGGATGTTAGTTTTTCCCCCTTTTGGATACATGTGTCCTACAATAAAATGTTAAGTTCTCACAATACAGACTCTTAAGGCATGTTTCCTGGCAGAGATTCAATAAAATACTCACAAAAGGATGATCCTTTCTCCATCCCTTCCGCTCTTCTGAGAGACGTGCTAGAGCAATTCCAGACATTCTGTTTTAATAATGTTGACCTGTTAAGTAAAGTTGGAAGCCAAATTAGACAATGCCAATAGGCGTGTTTTTTTTGGTGTGTGTATTAGGGAGGGAGTCTGAAATTTGTTGGTTGTTGAGTTTAGTTAGCCTAGTTCCTTTTGTGTGATTCAGTTCTGAGAACCCTCTATTAACACTTCGGTACTGATTTCCCTCTTCATGAATGGGCTCTGTTGGTCATCCCATGTACGTCATTGCTACGACGTCAGTTGTGGTGATATCAGGGGATTGACCCGGGACTGACCAATGAGAGCTGCTCTTAAAATAGTAAAGCTGAGACTGCCCTTGCCTTATATCAATCAAATATTCGGGACATTATGAGACATTACTTGGAAGTGGTACCATCATTCCTTCTTGGTGGTAGCATCGTTCCTTAAAATGTCGTACCATCAATTAGGTACCATCGTTCCTCGCTACCATCGTTCATGTATTAAATCCTAATCCTACAAATAGACCTGTGCCCCAATCCCACTGTGTTAGAGGATTTTGTTCAATCCAAGCTGATGTTAGTTTGCTCCCTTCACCATTTACCCATGTATATCCTATAACCATATATATCAGCTTAACTACCGGTAGGAAGGCTAATTAGCTTTTTTTCAAAACATGTTTATTTTTACGTGCATAACTGACTCTGGTACTCACAGGTCTACCGCCCGGCCCCACGGGAAAGATGGTAACAGAGGTGCATCCCATCTAATCAAGTCCATCTCTATGAGCATCATAAATTCATCTGTACCCACTAGTCATTTCAGGCATATTGTTTCAGGTAACATGTCATGAACAGGACGGACAGGACGAAGCCTACACTAGTTATGTACTCAGACTAGCCTTTAGACGATAAGCACCAATTTGGAATCTCTCCAGTCTTCACCAAATCCAGGACGAGACAGCGCAGTCAGCAGCACGCTCACCCACAAATCTGAAGTTCATGGGCTCTAGCCTATCCAGTGTCGAGTCAGCTATCTATCTGACTTACCGTAATCTCCTGCGTATAAGGCGCGTCTTATACGCGGATCAGATCGTGACTGGGTCTTATACGCGGGAGGGTAATTGCCTTGAGTTGGGGGTGCGCCTTATACGCGGGGTACCTCCACTTTCCAAACCAGATGATGATGATGATCAAATTTTATCTCACCTCGTGCTTTCCTTACGGCCGACACTCAAGGGTGAGAGGTCCCGCGGGTTGTATCCACACCGAAGTGAGATTACCCTTGTGGCGTAGTTGCCCGGACCCTAGTCTAATGGGGAGGGGGGATGATGGTGACCGAATCTATGGGAAGATAGAAAGCACGCCCCTGGAGAATACACCCTTTATCGCTCCCATGTTTCATTGGCGAATAACTCCTCTCCTTATACGCGGGAGGGTAATTGCCTTGAGTTGGGGGTGCGCCTTATACGTGGGGTACCTCCACTTTCCAAACCAGATGATGATGATGATCGAATTTTATCTCACCTTGTGCCTTCCTTACGGCCGACACTCAAGGGTGAGAGGTCCTGCGGGTTGTATCCACACTGAAGTGAGATTATACCCTTGTGGCGTAGTTGCCCGGACCCTAGTCTAATGGGGAGGGGGGATGATGGTGACCGAATCTATGGGAAGATAGAAAGCACGCCCCTACACATTTACCGAGGCAATGGTTCTTTAACATCCGTCACTACATAGGCATAGTGAGAGATGGACAGGCCTGTTTTAAGTCATTTGTCTGCCATGACCGCCGAGAGACTTTCCAGCACAGCCTAGCCAGAGCAGAGAGGAACTCAACCGACACCTTACGGCGAAGTTTGGAACCACCACTGTGCCCCAGCCGGGCCGGGAACCGAACCCACAACCTTACGGCCTGCGAGCGGACGCGCTACCGACTGCGCCACGCCTCCCGGCTTTCCAAACCAGAGAAATGTACACAGAGTCATGTATTCTCTTTAACCAAAGTAAAGGTGTAGTCTAACCCATGGGGCTCTAAATACCCTTAAACTGCTGAATGAAACATGCCATTCTGCTCACCATAAAAGTGTTGTGATAGCACGCACTATGACAGGATTATTGATTATAATGCTGCATGGATTCTCTTGATTAAAAGGTCAATAGTGTAATTAACAAAGCTCTCAGTGAGTGGAGTGTACACACATTTCTTAACACATTTATGGTGAGCAGAATGGCATGTTTCATTCAGCAGTTTAAGGGTATATAGAGCACCATGGCATAGACTACACCTTTTCTTTGGTTAAAGAAAATACATGACCAGTCGGGGTATTGATAAATGCAGACAATATTTGAAATGCCCCTTTGGGTTGGGTCCTTTGTGTGGACCATGCTCCTTGAGTTAGGAGTGCGCCTTATACGCGGGTTTTTTCAAATATTAGACTCAGGAGCAGCAGATGGCCTTCTATGCAGAGCTGCCTTCCCTGAGTTGGGGGTGCGCCTTCTACGCGAGAGATTACGGTAGGTAGGCAAAGTGAGTAACACACACAGTATATTCTTCTGACTATACATCATGTATAATTCAGAGATGCCACTCACTGACCAACAGATACCAGGAAAACTGGACCTTTAGACACATTTTCCCAGGAATTTAATATAATTTAACGCAGGAATCTTAGAATGACAACCAGGAATTCCTTGTAAACCAGGAAAAGTGGCATCACTGATAATTAGACAGTGCAATACCTCCAGTGTGTGAGTCTGCTGCAGGCTTGGCTAGACCTTTAAAATGAATATTTTTTGTACAAGGTTGAATGCAGGGAATTTTGCCTTTAACCCTATTGATGTTCAACCAAAAGTTTAGAACCATTTTATGATAAGAAGATCACTGAGCACCAAACAATAAATGGTTCCCACCTGTTCTGTGGATAAAAATGATTTAGAAAATGTCTAGCTGCAGTATGTTTGACCGACCCTGCAAACTTTGGACACTTTTCCCAACCTCCCCCATGTTGGGCACTTACCTATCAATTAAGACCTTATCATATGCATTTATAATTGGTAGCTGTGACAAAAAAAAATTTAACGTGTGATATACATCACATATGGCCCTGGTTTTGGCACATATGAGTTTAAGTACAATGTATAGGAAGAAAAGATCAAAAATTCTGACGGGCTAGTTGAAGCGTCCAAGACCTAGCGTAGGTGACTGGTACTATAGTGACAGTCTGTCAGTTGTCAATGGTTAAGCCTATGGAGAATACACCCTTTATCGCTCCCCATGTTTCATTGGCGAATAACTCCTCTCCTGACGAGTTAAGCATTGCACAATACCAGCAGGTCTTGAATAAGGATACATATTAACCATACAAACGCACGAGACTGTTATTCTCCTCCATTTTGTTATAATCCAGCAGTTTCGATTGAACCATGAGTTGATCATCTCGCTGTCCGCCATTTTGGATTGTGATGTTCTGTGCGCATGCGGAACCCTCCTTGCCGGAAGTAGCATTTCCGACGGAGAAATGATAGATTCTATCAACTTAACTTGAAATTTTGAATATAATCCATTCATTTTGGGCAATATTTATCGATTTGATTCGAATACACCCTATCCATTTACTGTTATCAAATCAAATCTGACGACCGGTTACTCTGCGCACATGTGCGAACTCGTACGAGAATATTCTGGCTGGGAGGGAGAGTGTAAAGCCTAGTACATATGTACATATATAGTATGTCAGAGGGCGCACACAGTAGCCGGTGTAAGGGCTAAGACCAGGGATGAAAGTCACAAAGCACGAAAATCCCTGAAATGGTCCAATATCGACCCCAAAAACCTTGGTTTTTATATAAATATATAGCGTCTTTGAACTTCAAAATCCCTGAAATAAGGGAAATCCCTGAAGACTTGCATCCCTGTAAGACATAGAAATCATAACAGCCTGCATCCTCTGTGTATACTACTATGTACATAGAGTCCTAGGCTCGCGCTAGCCATTCACCAGATCGCCAGTGGCGAATCAAACTACAATTTGGCTATTCATTTTCCCATTGGATTCGCCAGACTGGCTAATCCTTCTCCCAATTCACAACTGGGAATATGATATATGGAGTGTAGCATACCGTTGGAAAGCTCCCCCTCATCATACAAATGAATTTGACATTTCTGTGATTTTTCTCTTTAAAAATCTTTAATGCCTAGCCTTATATTAAATCCATATCTATGTGAAGCTCTATCACTGAACTGAGCTGCATGTAAACCCCCATTCGAAAGTGGAGTGGAATATTTAAAAGGTCTGATCATCAGGGCTTTTGACAGGATTTTTTGCAATGCGCCAATTGCACACTTTTTAGCAAATAAAATGCACCATTCTGTAAATGAATGGCCATTCTAGCCATTTAAATGCGACATTTAAGCATTAAATGTGTGTATTACGCACTGCGCAGCCCTGTCAAAAGCCCTGGATCATATTGAAATATCACTACCTTTGTAAATACTCTGTGGTACATGTACCTAGAAATGATGTGTTCTAATATTATATGACGGTTGATCAGATCAATCTGGCTAATTGATTACATAGCTGGCTAATCAAAAATGAGGCAAATTCGCCAGACTGGCTAACAGAAAATATGTACTAGCGCTAGCCTAGGAGTCCTACACTCGCCTTGCCGGAAATGCGATAGCCATAACAAAAGTTTGGCGGTCCGATTTACAAGGTCGGTCTATGAATGGTCTTACCCGGTCTTATACGAAAATTTCCCAATTTTTCCTGCATCTATCGCATTACATAAACGGGTCTTCCGGCCTTACCTACTGAAAAAAAGCGTCTTAATTGGACAACTCCCATAGGAACCCATGTGTTATGTCTATCACGAAAATCTATCGCACAATGCTATGCTATGGAGCCTCGTTTTTGTGAGAAAGAAGGTAAAATATGTCAGGTTTTTTGTTCAGCTATTTTCAAGAATTTTTTTCCCAGCAATTGTGCATGTACAATTAAAGACAACGTCCTAAAGAAAATGTTTCCATGATTCTTTGTTTAATTATCCCCCAATTTCCATGAGCAATTCCCATATAAAGTTTCAATTCATGACCATCAGTTTTCGACTGAAAAGGCACCGCCAATGAACCCAGCAGGAGCTGGGCCAATAAGTGGTTTTGCTTTTTAAATAAAGTCGTTATGACAATTTATTAAATGGAAGTTATGATCATTCAAACATCCTGAGTCAAAGACGATATTCTGCCGTGGTTCTGTCCGAGCGCGCAGTTCAAGGGAAAAGATGACATCAAAAGTTTGCTTTTACATTGTTTGATTATGACAAAATGTATCATTATTTACATTCTTGGGAGTATATCTTGCTTATCTGAAATAAAAATTGCCTAATGAGCTTCTTCATCTTCCTGTTTATTCCAAAGGGTAAAATCCTTTTCCAACAAATAATCATTTTAGTGATCTAGTCTACATTGGATTCATTTTGCTTGATCACAAAATTGGATCCAAATTAAACTCTTAACTATGACAGAATTCTGGGTCTGATTTGGTACCTTTGACCGGTCATAATTCCACTTTAAATTGACAGAGACTTCATTTAAATAATAAATCTACTTCTTTTCTCAAGATCTGTCCACTGCTCATTAGATAAGTTTATTGGGATAGTCTTGAAAAACTAAGTAAGTGCCTATGTATATTAACCTGATTATTCTAGCACTGTCCCATCGGCCACCCTTCCCTAACTACCGACTGAATCGGTGCCATCTGCGGTCGCCTTTAAAGGTGCTCTGAATCGAGGACCTACGTCCGCCTATGTTAGCACTCTGGCGGACGTAGCTGATTCAGAGTTCCTGATACCTACTAATGCCTAAAAATATAAGGGCAGAAGTAATTGCTGTAAATGGCCTTCAACTTTAAATAGTTTTACTTTTAGTTCAGACTTATTAAAGTAAAAGACTTGAGTAGGCACTTACCTACCCCCGGTGCATGCTTCTGCTGCAGTGGAGGTGTAAAACTGTGAAAAAGCTGAAACTGGGGAGTGCTAAACTCTGCTTTCTTTGCAAGCTCATTGTGTAGCTATTTATTGGAGGATCTTAACAAACATGGGCTCATTTTAAAGGGATTGATTAGGGGTTAAATAAGAATCTATTTGAGAAATAATTGATTCAGATAAACATCCCATTCTTCCCAAGTGAAGTTACCCCATAACTTTGAAAGCATTTTTTGGTTATAAAGGCCAAATCTCACATAAAAGAGAATAGTTCCAACATTTTCTACAGAAAAAATGGTTTTTGAAACTGTATAGGGTTTTTCATTTCATAGGGGAACAGGATGTTTGCCAGACCCTACAAAAATTTTAGCATGCCATTTGCTATCACCCTTCCACCAGCTTCTCCATGTTAGGTCCTTGTCTGTTTGCTAGAATCCAATCCTATGTATATCATTTATATAGCAATGGATAGAGCTTATAAAAAAAGTGGATTTCCTTTTCAAATGAAGTCGTTACATCAATTTAAAGGGAAATTCTGACTGATTAAAGATCTCATATCAACTCTATAACTTTGCGCCAATTCTGTGAGATTGCTAAATCGCAGATGATATTAGGTCAAGATAAAATCCCTTTAAATTGTTAAATTTTGATATGATACATTGATTTTCAACCTTTTATGGAGAACTCTTCCATACATGAACAGAAAATAGTCCAAAATAATGATTTAAGAGATGTAGCCACTCCTGTATCAGATATGGTTGATCACAAATCTGGGCCCTATTTAAACTCCTAACAATGGCAGAATTTTGGGTTCGATTTGGGGTCTTTGATCATTCATAACTTCCCTTATACTTGGCATAAAGACTTCATTTAAAGAGCAAATCCATTTCTTTTGATGAGATCTATCCATTGCTTAAAAGATAAAATGCATGGGACAAAGTCTCGAAAACTAGGTAAGTGCCTAACTTGAGTAGACACTGAAATACCTCCAGTGCGTGAGTCTGCTGCAGTAGAGGTGTGAAACTGTGATAAAGCTGAAACTGGGTAGTGTTAAACCCTCCTTTCTTTGCAAGCTTATTCAGAGGCTATTTACTGGAGGATCTTTACAAACAAGGGCTCATTTTAACAGGCTTGACTAGACCTTTAAGATTAATATTTTTTGTACAAGGTTGAATGCAGGGAATTTTGCCTTTGACCCAACAAGCTTCAACCAAAAGTTTAGAACCATTTTATGATGAGAAGATCACTGAGAACCTAAAAATAAATGTTTCCCACCTGTTCTATGGTTAAAAATGATCTAGAAAATGTCTAGCTTTTCTTTTTCTAAGGGGCTGCAGTATGTTTGACAGACCCTGCAAACTTTTCTGCAAGAATATCTTGAACACTTGTCCCCCACCTCCCCCATGTTGGGCACTTACATATCAACCAAGACTTTATCCTATGCATCTTATATGATGAGAAATTGATAGATGTGATAAAAATAAGTAGTTCTGCTTTTTAAACGAAGTTTTGTTGACAATGAGTATGGATGGGCTTCCCTAGCCCACTTAAAAGGGTCTATTTCTCCTTTCCTATCCCCTCGGGATGTGTGTGGTGCACATATGCGCGGGCACTGACACATTCCCCTGTGAAATTTTGTAATGTAGCTCTCGCCATGAATATGACCTTAGCTGTTGAAATGGCGTTAAACATCTATTACTCACTCACTCACAATGAGTATGGAAGTTATGATCATTCAAACATCCTAAGTCAAAGGCATGTTCTAGCGTGGTTCTGTCAGAGCGCGCAGTTCAAGGGGAAAAGATGACATAAAAAATTTACTTTTACATTGTTTGATTATGATAAAATATATCATTATTTACATTCTTGGGGGTATATCTTGCTTATCTGAAAAGAAAATTACCCAAAATAATCATTTTAGTGATCTAGTGTACCTTGGATTCATCTTGCTTGATCACAAAATTGGATCCAAATTAAACTCTTAACTATGGCAGAATTCTGGATCTGATTTGGTACCTTTGACCGGTCATAATTCCATTTTAAATTGACATAGAGACTTCATTTAAAAAGCAAATCCACTTCTTTTCTCAAGATCTATCCATTGCCCATTAGATAAGTTTAATGGGATAAAGTCTTGAAAAACTAGGGAAGTACCTAACTAGGGAGGCCCTCTCTAGTCTTTTACATTTTATTTTCAGTTATTCAATTTAACACAGTCAATTGACTCAATGTCACCCCCTCCCCCGGGGGGCCCCCTCCCCCAACATTTTCGACTCGAGACAAGGGTGGCTGTCATTCTAGACTAGTCTCCATTGCCTGCCTTGGCTTTTTTTTTTAACAAGAAATGCGGTTGTGACCGCGTAAAAAAACGCCTCCCGCCGTTAATGTCGGTATTCAGTAATTTTGTATTGTGAGACCTCATCACATGGGGCAAATGAAATCATCATAGCGCACTCCCGTACCGCTTCGCGGTACCGCCGCTACGCGGCGTGGGAGGCGCTAAAAAAAAACATGTTTATTTGGTCCTGGTTTACAGAGTTCAGTGTTACTGTTCTACCCAATGCAAACCAGAGGCTTGGGATTCGCTTGGGATAAATTTCAGGGCCCGGGCAAAAACTCACGCTGAACAATCAAACGACGCCGGGCGAATGAAGAAATGTCTGATAATACAAGAGTATCACTTCATATGCCAATTAAATGTTAATCATTTGGTGGTTTGTGTATCCTCTTAATGGGATTTTCACAGCAGAAGAGAAAACATGTCGTGTAATTCCGTGAATTCAGGAAATAAAGAAAGCGGGAAATACAAACCCTACCTCACGATCGAAAGATGGCGACCCGCACTCACAAATTATTACCTGCAGGTACATATTATTGGGGCTCTATCCTTTAAAAAAATTATTGATTTTTAGATTTAGAGTCTGAAGATTAAAATTAACATTATCAGTGACAAGTGTAGTATTTTAAGCGATGAACTTTCTCTGTATTTCTAATCAATATAGCGAAGATTGTGGAAACGGTGCGCCTTCATGTGAGATTTATAAAAGGATAATTTCGGCATAATTTCTTTTTTTATAGAGCTTAAATAATTATAGCATGATCAGTGATATTTGACTTTCCTAGTCTGAATTGACAGAATAATAAAGTTTAAAGTTTCCAATAGTAATGTATGCCTTAAAATTAACAACAATATATATTGCTCTTTTAATACTTTTTAATTTGACGAAGTGACACCTCAGTTTTCAATATGGCGGCCTCCATGGACGAAGACAAGAAACTGATCGAACATGTTGTAGAAACGATTAATGTGACATTTGGTGAGGATACGAAGACACTTGTGAAGGCAAAGGAACTGCACGATGAGTATGAACAGATAAAAACATCAGTTGAATCTCAGGTATGTATCAACGCGCTTATTCATGACGTGTAGTTTCAGACCTTTACACTATACACTTATTATCGCTCATGTAATCTGAGACGTGGCACTGGCAGTTGGGGACGAAATGAAACTAACAAAGAAATGCTGACTTTTGCTTCTTGCCATGTTGCTCAGTAATTAATGATTTACACAGTACACCCCACAATAGGGGCAGAATGTGGCGTTCTGTATCAGTGTGACTGCTGACCTCAATTTCAGACGGGACAAACCCCAGGGGCAGGGCCAGACTGATACCGGTACTACCGTAATCTCCCGCGTATAAGGCGCACCCCACGTATAAGGCGCACCCAGAGTTTCAGAATATGGTAAAAAAGTTAAAAAATTCATAACTTTTGTTCTAATGAGTGGATTTTCAAAATTCAAAAAGCTATGTGCTGTTTGGACCCCCGTGACCCTCCTGGACCCCAAATGCAGCAGATGAGCTTATATGGTAGTGTAACATATCAAAAGAAAGGTCTTGGTGTCCCCCTTGTGGATCCAATTAGAACTAAAACCCCCATATAAGACGCGCCTTATATGCGGGAGATTACGGTACTACTGTTACACTACTAGTAGGGGTGTGAAAATTCTCTGTGCCAGAGGTGCAGGGGGGGGGGGGTCTTTGATGTTGACTGCCGTCGAGGGGGGGGGGGGCCTAAAAAAATTTGTTTGCACATCCGCGCAAAAGCCCACCCCCCCCCCATGTTGATAAATAATAACCACTCCCTAACTATAAACTATTTGAGGGCGCCCATTTAACACACATTTAGTATTGTACTATCTAGGTCGTCCGAAATGCCTGTCTAGTAGCTTTAGTTTTTTTGTTGTTTTTTTTTGTTTGTTTTTTGAGGGACGGACAGGCCTAAACTTTGGTCCCATATAGGTCTAGTAGCTTTAGGGAGAAGGCTAATGGGGCTTGACTATGTACTATCCTCCCTGGGCACTAAAAAGTGTTACCATAATTCCCATCGGTATTGTTCCATGGTATAATCATTACAATTTGTTGAAGCCACACCAAGCCCTCTGCCCCTCTTGCCAGTCTTGGGCCTCAGATAACCATAAATTACCTTGTATAAGCCACGTCCTAAGTATGTGGATAAACGATAAGCCGAACCTAATTATTTTGAATACAGGATGGGGCCTGACAAAGGTCACACTCTGGCCAGTGACCCTATGGTTTACACACATGCCTGATTTTTAATCATCCCAGTGTGCTAAACCACATTATATGACAGTCTAAGACACCAAACTTAGATATATTTTGATAATAAACACTTTATCTACCCAATATATCAAGTCTCCCAAAATGATTTATTCTTATATCTGAGATCCCATCCACATATTGAAGACATTTTTCTCCCCATTGTTATTATTTTATTTAACATTGGGAAGTAACTGTAACAATGATTACTAGCCTTGATTAACCTCAAATACACCTGATGAGACCTATTGAGGCGAAAACCTTGATAATCACCAATAACATTCTATGTAGTGCTAGGCTCAAAATAAATAATTGGAGTACCAGACCAAGGGTTGGAGAGTTTCATTCTCCAGACCCTGGAGGCACCAGGAACCAGTACTGGTGTCAAGGTGAAAATGCATTCCTGTGTATGACATCACTGAATGCCGTGGAGATACACCTTACCAACAGAAGTTGATAAGGTGAGGCGAGCATGGCAACCGTGCCAGTAGCATCAAGGTAGTGTTGAGGTGAGGAGGTCGAGACAGCCGTCTCCCGAGTCTCCAAACCTAGGTCTGGAAAATACTGTTCTATAGTGTCAAATGCCCTTGTGTAAATAGAGCGAACTAAACGACCATGGTGTACGAGGTGGCGGATCGGCCACCGAGTACACCAGGGGAGTTTAGTTCTCTATTTATTTTATGTTTTTAGAGGGTTTAATTAACGGAAAATTAACAAAATCTGTTACCATAGTTCCCCATACGAGCGGCAGTCCGCCATTTTGAATGTTTACATGCACCCAGAATGAGGCTGCACTACTAGATCGGCTGCTGTGGTGGATCAGCACGCGTTACGCCACTGTGTGTGTGGCGATCGGCCCTGCAATTCTATCCTTATGGGAAGAAGTTATTCACATAAAATAAAGGCATAAGCCACACTCTGACTTTGGGAACCTCCACGTCTGGTTTTCGCACAGGCCACGGCTTGCACTGAAGTTGTAGGTCATATTAGCTCAAATGAGGTTACTGGTAGTTACGATTGGGTCCATTCAACTAAGATAATGGTATGCTTAATTGTATCAGCTCTTGGAAATACTGTATTTATAATCGATGTAGCCTAATCCGAGGTTATTTTCTCTTCTTCTGAAACTAACTAAGGGTGCTTAATATTTCAGCTTAGTTTTGCCACAACAAAAGCACCTGGCAAAATTGACAGTGCCGTGACAGAAGCTGAAGAAGTGAAAGAGAAAATGATGAAATTCTCCACTGAAAAGGACTTACTCTGTGGGGAAATCGATAACTTTGTGGCAGATGTGAATCCCATGGTAAAGAAGTTATCAAAACTGACTGGCCAGGTTAAAGAATTGGAACGGTACTCAGTTTATCTCCAGATGATTGGGAAAATAGAAGATTACAGGTAAACATATTACTCAGTAATATCAAAATCAGAATGAGTGTTGTAGGCCTACTGATTTATTTAGAAGGAGGTAAAAAAAAGGTGTGATTGAATATAGTCGACCCTTACTTCCTCAGATTTTGAAAATGCAAGCAAAAATTGTCTGATGAAGCAAATTATTCGAAGATTTAAGTCCAATTATAATAAAAAAATATAAAGGGGGTTGTAGATCCTGTGTCTGGGGTAATGAGGGATCTGAGGAATCAAAGGGTCGAGGAAGCAAAGGCCGACTTTACCTATCACGATAAATGCTTTGGATCTAAACCGTATTGTATGATAACCGACGACGCTAAATTTTATAATACCGTAATCTCCGGCGTATAAGGCGCGTCTTATACGCGAATCAGATCGTGACTGGGTCTTATACGCGGGAGGGTAATTGCCTTGAGTTGGGGGTGCGCCTTATACGCGGGGTACCTCCACTTTCCAAACCAGATTGAATTTTTTATCTCACCTCGTGCCTTCCTTACGGCCGACACTCAAGGGTGAGAGGTCCCGCAGGTTGTATCCACACCGAAGTGAGATTACCCTTGTGGCGTTGTGCCCAGACCCTAGTCTAATGGGGAGGGGGGATGATAGTGACCGAATCTATGGGAAGGTAGAAAGCATGCCCCTACACATTTACCAAGGCAATGGTTCTTTAACATCCGTCACTACATAGGCATAGTGAGAGATGGACAGGCCTGTTTTAAGTCATTTGTCTGCCATGAGCGCAGAGAGACTTTCCAGCACAGGCTAGCCAGAGCAGGGAGGAACTCAAACGACACCTTACGGCGACGTTTGGAACCACCACTGTCCAAACCAGAAAGATGTACACACAGTCATGTATTTTCTTTAACCAAAGAAAAGATGTAGTCTAACCCATGGTGCTCTAAATACCCTTAAACTGCTGAATGAAACATGCCATTCTGCTCACCATAAAAGTGTTTGGAAATATGTGTACACCCCACTCACTGAGAGCTTTGTTAATTACACTATTGACCTTTTAATCAATAGAATCGCCTTCTACGCGAGAGATTACGGTAGTAGGCTTTTAGTGACAACTCACAACAGCAACATATGCAGAGAATGTAAAAGTCCTCATCCACATATTCTTCACTATTTATGGCTTGTCATGACAAAACTTTCTGTTCTTTCATAGCTCCGATATACAATCAGCACTGATCATCAGCTCGGCTGACAGGGCCGTCACTAGCTTCTCAATGCTTGCCGACCTCACCAAGACCATCCAGGGGTCAAATTGCCGCCACATTGTCAGATTTGCCAATGAAACCGTCATCTTCTGGTATAAAATCCTGAAGGAAAAATTT
Source organism: Acholoe squamosa (assembly GCA_949317995.1). Classification (NCBI taxonomy): domain Eukaryota; kingdom Metazoa; phylum Annelida; class Polychaeta; order Phyllodocida; family Polynoidae; genus Acholoe; species Acholoe squamosa. The sequence goes on along the minus strand of OX439040.1, from coordinate 44,522,214 downwards.
ACTACGTAGGTGTCTTCCTGTAGTTGTCTCACTCATAAATGTTCAAAGTGTTAGTGTCCCTTAATTTTCCTAAGGACTCATGGTTACTCATTCATTACATGGACATTTAATATGTACTACATTGTAGATTAATGTTACCCATGACTTATAACTGGAATTGTAATGTCTTTGGATACAAAATAATCTTGTTAGCTGCATATAAGATATTCACATGGATTTGATTCTGTTTGATTCTAGTGAGTTTGAGGAGGTACTTTCTGCATATCGCTGGCCGTTTATTGTCTCGACAACCAAAACACCGACCATTCAAAATGCGACAGAAGTCCGTGCTAAGTTAGACCCTCTCTTCATCAACCTTCTCCATCTTCAGCTCCCGTATCCTTTTTGATGCCCATTAAATAAGTTCATAAAGCCTTCACATGTAAACCTTTGGAAAAAAAACTGCTTATAAGGTGCACCTGGAGTTAAGGTACCGATACATCCTAAAGTGTACATCAGGGGGCCATCCTTGCATATAAGCCACGCCTACTATATGGAGACCTGCATTAAATTTTGTCCTTCAAAAAATGTTATTTCATACATGTACATGAGCGATGTTGCATGAATGATCTGCCTGTCTGGCAGTTAGAGAGCAGTTGATTTTACAACCAATACCCCTACAGATACACTACATATTTCCTTAGCCCCAAATAGCCAAGGATTGTCAAGTGAAGGCCAGCCAGCAAATCCATTCTTGGCAGATTTGCCCGGCTGGAGACCCTTACCCCTACCTCTACAACTCATGGTAAAACCACTGAGAAAGCGGTTCCGTTATCACTTCTATGGCAAAAAACAAACCAACAGTATCGATAAGGTGAGATTATATTCACTATAGCAATGAAGATGAGAACTTGTAAATTGATTACACCATTTTCTATGATGCATCACGAGTGAATTACCAAATTTACATTCAGCATCATGATTCATGGTGACCCTTCAGGATTGCGATATTCCTGCGTGGTACCGTATGGCCAAAATTACTTTATTTCTTATGACAAGGAATGAGCATAAAGTCTCAGGCTCTTGTTTTTGTAACATAGCCAAATTCTTAGAATCTCGAAAAGTGTTAATATGTAACCCTTGTTGTACCATAGCCTTTTGACATTTAACCCTCTGCACATTGTAGCCGGAGTGGTACCTGACGCAGGTCCTGACCTGGATCCGCGACCACCAGGAATTCCTCTCCACGCGTGTGCAACCTCTGCTGGAGAAGGCAGGCCTCCAGTCTGTGGACGCCGTAGTAAGTAGAAATCAACGAATATGTTCCATTTTGAGAAGGGAACACTATCATACTTTTCTCCTATATAGCGTCATGGATACATAGTACACATAACTGATGGTGTGAAATGCTTCTCCTGTAATCTTTGTTTGGCCTAGTCAAACACTGAACTCAAATATTGATTTGAAGTGTCATCGCACGATCTGTACACCTGTATTTTCATGAGAAACAATGAAATGAAATATATCTTTTTCATTGATGATTTAACATCTCATCAAATGTTTGCAGAACCACATGTAAATGTGTGCTTGTAATGCCTGATAGAGAAAAATACTCCCTTTTACGTTATGTTACTTGAAAATTTCCATTTCTACTTGTTTAGACGGAATTCTCTCGTGGCCTTGTGGTGATGGCCATAGAGAAGGTACTTTGTGATGTCCCAGAGACACTTTACGATGAGCACATCTTCTCACACTTGGTGGACGAGGCGCTGGCATTTGACCGTGAATTGCGCACTGGTTACAGCTATCCAGCCAGCCAGCCAGGTGTTCTGTCTGTACTCACTCAGACTGAGCCTTTTGCAAAGTGGATACATGTGGAAAAGAAGTGTAAGAAATCTTAGAGTATTAATAGCCCAGCAATGTTATATAGTATTGAATTAAGAGAAAGTACAAACACATTTTATTTACATAGGTAGATATTCTCCATATACATTTACTTTATGTATGTAGATTGTACATTAATGTGTTTAATCACATGGAGGTAGACAAGAAAATGCCATTTTATCATTTTATTTTGCCAGAGAAATGTAAATGTGCATTCTTTAAACAATGCCATTACCTTAAGCGCACGGTTATTTACCTGTGATACTCTTGTGTTTTCCTCCAGTTGCCCAAGAGCGAATGGATGCAATGTTGGCTTCAGACACAGCATGGCGGTCCCAATACAAGGACTTATCAGACGTTGACGACACCAAGGTACCTGAATGTGGCGAGAGCTTCATGACGCTAATGCTCACCATCACAGGTAAAGAAGTCTGATATAATGCTGAAAATAGTGTGAAGAAAAGAAAATATATTATCCGATCAGCAACATATTCTGCTTCAATATCTAATCATATACTTTTGAGATTTTCTCAAATATTTCCATTGGCCATAACAGAGGCCTCTCTCCTGCTGCCTGGATTCGCCTGTTGTCATTTGGACAAAAAATGACATACATTATCCCAAATACCTTTCTCCATTTTCAGACCGGTATAAACCACTCCCCGCGGTGTCATGTAAGTTACGCTTCCTCGAACTGCAGTTAGAGATGCTTGATGACTATCGTGTCCGACTTCTTCAAGTAAAAGCTGAGGAGAACAATAACCCACTAGGACAGGTCTTCACTGCCATCATCAACACAGTGGCCTATATTGTCAGCGTCTTAAGGGAATGGAGCGAACTTGTAGTGAGTGTTTAACTTTTTTTTCCAAATATTCAAATAGAGTAACTTATATGACCCAGGATGAATGAGTAAAACGTCTTATGTAAAGTTAATGGAAATTTCCCGGTAGATTCATTATCTGCTACTGTATTCTCAGGGGTGTGAAATCTCAGCATTAAGGCGGATTTCAGTCCTTTTTTTATGCTCACCAGAAGAATATCATCATCTTAAATTAACAAATTCTAGTATCCCAAAGGTAATTTTTTTTGGCCTCCCTGTAGATAAGAAAGTGTTATACTCTGTCTATTTGATCATTTGAATAACTTTTATGTAATATAAAGATGTTATTCATAAATCTTTACAAGGCTGTTCAGTGCACTCCAGCCTAAATGGATTTTGGTATTTCACACCCCTGAATCTCCCATGTAGAGGCCGCACCCCCTGTAGAAGGCACACCCAAAATTCAGGGAAGGCTGGTTCGCGTAGAAGGCGCACCTACCTCCTCTCAATTGGTATCTTGAAAAACCCTGTGTGTAAGGCAGCCCCGGTAATTAGTGTTCAAACTGAAGTAAGGGACTACCCCGGTAATATGACAATAGAAGAGAAATCAGTGAATGAGAAGGACATTTTTTTCATACTGATTACTTGCTATCTTTAAAAGAAAACTGCTATAAGAAAAACTTCTATAATACACGTTTGAAAGAAATGCCTATTATAGATGCGTCAGTACATAAAGGCTATGGTAATGACATTTTGCATCGTGTGTCCACAGTTCTTCCTACAGTTACAATACTACAAGGTACAGGAGCAGCAGGCTCAGCTTCAGGCTGCGACCACCATGTCCTCTCCAATAGTCCCGGTTAAACAAACTGAAGCCACTGAAGACCGCCGTAGTCTGTCATGTTCTGCTGTTAGACATGGTTCTACAGACAGCCAGGTAAAACTTTTCCATACACATCACATCTCTATACATCTAATATACCGAGTATAGGAGATAAAGGTGGTTCTATCCTACCCTAAGCACAGTGCATTTAAATACCCCTGAACGGGCATCTGTTTATCACTACCTCTGCTGTGGTGTGGATTCTGACAAAACAGGCCATAATCTTTATAGAACGATGTTTAGGACTTCCTTCCCTCTGCCAGAGCCAAAAAGATCCCCCCCCCAAAAAAAAAAAACAAAAACAAAAAACAACAACAATAACAAAAACACAACAACAACACCAACAAAGCCATGAGGCCAGTGTATTTCCTCAGTGTGAAATAAATGAATTCCAAACCAAACCTGTAAAGATTCTCATCTCCATAGACACCCGCGATACTGGCTTCTGAGAGATACATTTTCACTTAATAGGATGAACAGATGACAACGTTGTAATAAATAGAGCTGTCACCAATAGCCTACTTGGAAGACAGGCCCGTTCAGTACTTTATTGCCTATGCAATATCTAGAAACTCATAATCTTGTAACAGTAGTTACACATTCCTTAGACTCAGTTATAAACACATGTTAAGTAAATCTTTGGTTGAGCTGCACAATCAATCTGCATATTTGCGCTCAGTACATAATGGCTACTCTTAATGATATGATCAGGTATCATTTACATCGGTTGATGAGGCAAGTCTGTCAGCCCTGGAGGGTTGTGTGTTTGATGAGATCATTCAGCTCCTAGACCACATGCGGAATGACATGCTTAACAACATTGTACGTTATGTCATAGATGACGTCAAGGCACGCAGTAGACCCTATAGGAAGGACAAGTAAGCATTATCCACTGTGATTTGCTACATGTATCCATTTTACATGTATAATGGTTATACATAAAAACACCTAGGAACCAGCATTTCCAAGACAGAAAATTATAACAACGACTTACCCAATTGAAAGGCAGTTTTGGGAAGCCAACTTGGGATAGTGCCATTGGAATCACTTAAACTTCCCAAACTAGTCTCCCGTAGTACTTATCAAAATCCCAAAAAGCAATGCATTCACGTGCCACAACCACTTTGATATTTCCAGATGGATGTCCCTGCCTTCGCAGAAGGAATTTGTGACGCTGACGCTGTCACCGTCTGCGTGTGACCTTCTCCTGGTCCTCAAGGACCGCCTCCAGCTGCTGCAGCAGGTGCTGGCCAAGCAGCTGCTCACTTCTGCCTGGCAGATCGTGGCCTCCAACCTAGACACATTTATCTATGAAGAGGTCATTATCAACTTTACTATCAGTTCTCAGATTGTAGTCTATTTTTCCACTGTGTGAGAGAGGATGTATTAAAGTTACGAGGGGCATTTTGATTGTATTGTATGCTGTTAAGAGTTAATTATCTCATGTAAACAAATTCAGCCAAAAAACCTATACATATTATAATTCTGATCTTCAGATTGGTAATTTTTTTTTCACATATATTTGATAAAGAATATGACAGAATATGGCAAAAGCATAGCCAAATTTGATACAGTCTGATTTCTCTTTGCAGGTGATTCTTGCCAACCACTTTAATGAGGGTGGTGCCAGCCAACTGAACTTTGATATGACCCGAAACCTCTTTCCCATTTTTGGCCAATACACACAGAGGCCAGAAACATATTTTAAAAGGTAAGTGATAATACTAGTACCTTCTATTGATATGTGAGCGGTATGTGACATCATGATCCTATGTTCTGGAGGTTTAGAAAGAGGAAGAGCTGTTTTCCTGACTAAACTATTAAATTAGGTCTTTATTGTGGAAAGTACTACAGTAATATGATACATTTTTGTGTAAGCATGTAGTTATTATCTACGTAGATTTCAAATTTCAATTTATATGGCATCTTTGTTTATAAATGATTTATAATCTGATGGTAGAAGTGCATACCAGTATTTCATGAAATTACATGATACTTGTACTATGATATATAAAGTATTTATATATTTCTTCATGCTCATACCACAGGACTCGTGAAGCCTGCACCTTGTTGACACTTAATGTGGGGTCGGGGCTATTACTGAAGGATGTTCTGTACCGTGCGCTGCATGACCCAAACAGTGACCCGCGAGACCCACCTCAGGACCCTATCGCTGCACTCCGCGACCTCAACGTTCACAATTTGTCACCGGATGATGCTGAATTAGTTTTATCATTGCGCACTGACTTCACGACGTGATCTATTCTGTAGCAAACTAGGGTTTAATTGTATGTGTAAATATTTGAGGAAAAAAAAAAGGCATTTGTGTTTACTGCGAACACAAGAGTTTGCTATTGGTGATATTTAGAGTATTTAAATGCAGATTATCTGTAGGCTGATATTTGTCATACCAGAGGGATGGATGAGTGTGTTATGATGCAGAGCTTAATTAGGGTTGAATAGTTGTATATAATGCAAAGTATTGAGTGAGCTAACACCCACTTACCCTCCCAGATCGAAAGTATATAAAAGACTGTCAACATTCATTAAACAATGCCACAACAAATGTCTACCCGGTATGGAATGTACAGTTTCGAAATTCAATGTCATCCTAGATCACTGTTAATTGGCAATGTGTAAAATAATTCTGCTTTGACAATCACCTGAGATAATGTATTACGTTTCAGTCTTTGTGTTATATATAGAGAGATTCAGGAATGCCTCCATTGAGTTCAGCATGAGGTCATTGTTCAAGTGTTGATTTGATTTGTCAAACTGAGACATGTCACTTTTAATAGTATGTATAGAATCTAGTCTGCGAAGACATGTAAAGAAGAGCTGATAATGTGTGAGATGATGAAGTATGTTTCAGACAAACTAAACCTACAAATATGATTATATGATAAAAAGTAGTGGTGCTTATTGTTTGACGTGCAAGATGACAGAAAATATAAGGTAACATTGCCAACTGTTATACTAGTAAACTGTGAGGCGAATCGGATGGAAACCTGACCCCAGGACACACAAGTAAAGAACATATGAGTGAACTCAGAATTAATTACAGATATAAATGCTGGTGTCGTAGCTATATTAATTGCAACATTGGAAAGCACACTCCTGCGGTTAACAAGGTTTAGGCCATTTCAATAGTAATACAATACACTACTGATTATTGAGTAATGACTTTATGATACAGATGTATTAAATGTAAGCATTCTTCTTTCAGTAGATAAAGGGTTACAATCACCGTGTAAATGTTTTATAAACTATTGAATACAGAAATAAATAAAAAGAAGAAAAGCACCGCAAAATGCATTTCTTACCTTTAGCCTGTAAATGAATATGTATTCCCTACAGTAAAATAGTGAATTTGTCATAAAGAGTGCTTTATCCCTTTTAATCGTTGATCAACCCATTGAAAATGTCTGCAAACTATTTTAGTTTTATACTGAAGCATGAGTAGATAGAGGTGCAATAGTTAAACCACAATTTAGTGGGGTTACCTGGGTGATTTAACCAGTACCTCATAGGGTCCAAGGTGTGACTTAACCCAACGTCCCCAGCCAACATCTCAGGATAGGCCTTTGTTCACCAAGGGTTAATACAATTGAAATATAAATACACCTGACCATATTGCATCACTAGTATATTGATCCGTGGCACCATAGACCTACACAGTTTACTACTGTGTAAGTCCATGGTGGCACAAACCACCAATTTTCCGGTACCTATACCCCCATGTCTTGATGTTTAAATTTCATATTGGGGCCATCTAAAGAGAGTCGTTTGATTATATAGACAGGATCAATTAAAGAATATAGGTCAATAGTAAACTGATCTAGCCTAAGGACCTTGTTTACAATGACAAATGAATACACTACATGTATTTTCTACAAGAACAGCGCGGGGAAATGACTGAGACGCTGTAATGACGTCGTGGTGCCCCCTGGTGTTATGCTAATGACGTCACGAAAGGATTCCCCCCATTGAGGGGTTCCCAAGTTGGGACAGTGCTGCTGTGATCATGTGGAGCACCTCTAAAACAAGTTGTTTACACGCGCATTACACATTTTTGAGCTAAGACAATGGAATCAAATGATCTGGCATTGTCTGAAGTACATGTATCAGAATATCACCAGAAGGTAGGGGTGTTAGAAGTCCACAATGCAGCTCAAACTTCAGTGACAGGTGGTGGAAGCCATACCACTGCCACTGGTGCCACCAGTGGTGGCAGTTCCTGTCCTGCTAGTCCTACACAAATTTGTGCTATCACTGGTAGTGATACTCCATGTAGGGCTGACCACCTAACTTCAGAAACAAGGAATTCTGTGATCTCTGACCATAACTTAGATTCTGTTTCATATGAAGGTGAGTACAAATTCAGCCTACCTCTCAAGGCTCAAGCCTAGACCTTTCCTACATGAGCCCATAGCCTATGGCATAGGCATAGGGGACGGTCAACCAGTCAGGGTTTATATATATATATATATATATATATATATATATATATATATATATATATATATATATATATATATATAAATAATATAATTATATATAATTTAATTATATATATTAAATAATTAAATGTTTGATTCACATATTATGGAAGGCCGGTGCGCCATGCCATTTGCCTTTTTGTTATTTGTCATTTGCCATTTGCCAATTGCTACTTATGTCTTGCCATTTGCCAATTGTTAATATCATTTGCCAATTGCCACTTACATTTTATTTATAAATAATTGTTAATAATTATTGATAATTGTTAAAAAATATTAATAAATGTAAATTATTATTAGTAATTGTTAAAAAATATTGATAATTGTATTATTAGTAATTGTTAAAAAATATTAATAATTGTAAATAATTGTTAATAATTGTTAGCTTGATGTCATTTGCCAATTGTTAAAGGGTGACTAGCATGCTAATGCACGCCCACATTAAAAAAAATCATGTGACCACCCCTCGACCAATCAGATCGTCCCAACTTTTTCCGCTGGTTTCCGTGAATCTATCAACGATCTTTGGCCAGGTACCCATATTGTTAAAAGTCTGTGCTAGCCCCCCTTTAATTGTGTCTTAGTCAGGAGTAAACTGGAATAGTCATTACATCCGTATCTCGGTATCGTAAGGCGGCGCTCACTGGCTGACTATGCGTACACTATGCCAGTTGTTAACCCACAATTTATGAAAGGTTATTAATTGGCAAATGGCAATTGGCAAGCTATAAGTGACAATTGGCAAATGGCAAATGAGAATAAAAATTGGCAAATAGCAAGACGTAAGTGGCAACTGGCAAATGAAAATAACAATTGGCAAGTGGCAAGACGTAAGTTTCAGTTGGCAAATGGCAACTGGCGAATGACAATAACTTTAAACAACAATCGGCAACTGGCAAGACGTAAGTATCAATTGGCAACTGGCAAATGCCAATAACTTTGAATAACAATCGGCAACTGGCAATACGTAAGTATCAATTGGCAAATGACAAATAACAAATGGCAACTGGGATGTTGCACCAGCCAAACTGAATAATGGCAATTCAAATACTCATCGCAACGTGTCTCCAGCTTTTGTGAGGGTCAGTGCATAGTGGGGTGGTTGTGATGATTTTTATCGGATATCCTAGTGTTGGGAGGGGGCAGCGGAAAAATAATCTGTGAATCTGCCAAAATCTATCAACCCTCCCCAGCTGGTAATAAATGACTCGGCCCTATTTTATACAGTGATGGATGTCACTGATAAACACTGCTACCCGGGTATCTTTGGCATATTTTGAGATATAAACACTTAAATCAGACAAACAATTATTTAGAAAATGATGATTGGAAAGTGGAAAAAGGTTTTACATCTGAAATCCCCTACATCCCACACCTTATGGTCTTACCATCAGCCTAGAGTCATTGGTTTCTACATGGTATAGGAAACTAGGTGTAAATTTATACAATACACTATACATCAATTTGTTGATATCTTAAGCAAACCATGTATGACCGTCACAATGGTGGATGATTGTCATTGATGAACATGCAGGTTTTTTTTTCCTACAATTTGTAGTACAATTTATAGAACGGCTGACAGTGCTCTGCTGCACGATAGAAGTGACCTTGAGTGCATTATAGGAGTACAGTGCACACCTGAGCAAGGTCACCATAGCAGTAAACAAGTCAAGAACCATTAATTGGTCTAGATATACTTTGATTGGGCACTTAAGTGAGTGGAATGAAATGTACAACGTTTTATAAAGAGAATAGACAACTCCTCAGATGCATTCGTGCATTATAGGACAACAGACCCGGGGGGGGGGGCACTTTCTATGTAATATATACACATATGTGCGACTGGCAAGGGTACTTTTTTAAGGAAAAGTCCCTAGCAAGCCTCCTGTTTCAGCCACAAATGTCCCTAGCAAGGTTCAACTTTCAGCAAAATACCTCGATTTACACGGGAAATTTCGAAATTTTCATGGAGATCAGCACACTTTTCATGAAAATAGCATGAACCAAATTCAACCTTCTCCCCAATCAGTGTAAATTTAAGACATTTTGAAATAAATTTAGGATTATTGAGTCAAAAGTGCCCTAGTAAGGGTAGGCTTTCGAAGAAAACCCCCGCGACTGAGTGCCCTAGCAAGGGTAAGGGATGTCATGGGTTCAGCCACACACCCATATAAAAAAAATTGAAGTGCCCCCTCCCTGGGCAACAGACAGTCTTGATGTGAAGAAGATCGTTGTCTATTCTCTAAATGAAAGATAGACACATAATCATAATGCATCGAGGACGGCTCTCATAGCATTGTCTGATCACATGTACAGTCAAAGCTGTCAAAGTCATTGTCAGATCATTTAATACAGTCAAATCTTAAAATTAGGAAACCACCAATTTTCAGTTTGTAGGACGCGTTTCGTCTTTGATCCTGTCACCGGTGAGTCGCCTCATTCTAGTCAGTGTACCTCCTCACCCCTGGAGTATGATGAAGATGGAGACCTTGTAGTACAGCGGCGGTCAAGGCACTCACAAGTTATTCACATAGGTAAAGTGACTTTATGTCTAGTATTAAGATAACACCATTTCATCACATACACGTTGCATGCTGTTACACTTTAGTTTAATTTATTTTAAAGACTTTGAATCACACTTTTCAGATCACACACTGGGCACCAGACTACTTCACGTTGGCCTGCAGGTAAATTACTGGTGGATATCATATCATTTGTATTTGGCTGAATTTTTCAATGTCTGACTACCTAGGTTGTTTCACACCTTTACCTCTTGTAGGTATGGCAAGGATGCTTACTACTTTGCGACTTCATTCTTGACCGAAAGGCAGAGTTTGAAGGCAGCATTGCATTGGAGCTAGGAGGAGGTGTTGGACTTGCTTCTATAGTCATGGCAACCGTAGCAAAAAGAGTTATATGTACAGGTTAGTTAGAAAATAAAAAAAAATAAATAAAAGAGATACATATAAAAGAAAATTAAAAAACAAATTCTGTCTTTAATAGAGTCACTGAGTAAAGAGTACGCATTGAACTGAGTGAGCAATGGTTGTGACAGCAGAGGCCATATTCATGGCGAGAAAACTATATAACAACAATGTATGGATGAATGTGAAAATGCCCGTATATACCGGTATGTGCGCCAGACACAGAGAGGCCGGAAAAAGATGAGATCAAGTATAGCCTGTAGCACATAGCCTATATGATGGATGAGCCTGAATGCCCATTGCGCTAAAAGCTAAATGGTAAATGACGGGGGACCACCCTCAAAAGTAGGTCATGAGGGGTGCGTTATGTTGCTAACTTTTATCTCTTACTATGTCTGCCCACATGCCAGATTCTTTGAAGATTCAGAGAAAAGGTGACTTAATGTTATAATTTTAGGAAGAATAATTAAAGGTTTATTTTGGGGGGCATCCATTAATTATGTACGCATCTAGGGGGGTGTGGGGGGGGGGTCAGGCCAAATGCATACAGATGCGTACAGGGTGAGGGAGGGGGCTCAGAGGCTATGAGTATGTATGCATAGGGCCTAATGAATTAGGAGAAATTGAGGCATTTTTGGGGGTAGAGGGAGGTTGATGGTAGGTCTCTTGGTACAAAATATGGTGACTGTAGGAGAACAACCCCTCATTCAAGTATTCAATAAGGCTACAAAAATAAGGGGAATACTTACAAAGTATGCATACCATATTACATTTACCAGAGCGTAAAGGAAATTTTCCTGCATGCAGGAAAGGGGGGGCGCTCCCGGGGGGGGGGGGGGGTGGCTCCATGTGGCTTGAGTCTGTACGCATAGGGGGAGGGGGTAGGCCAAATGCGTACAGGGTGCAACATGGGGGGTGGGGGGGGGGTCAATTTTCAGCAAATTTGTGCGTGCATAATTAATGGAAGCCCCCTTGGGGTGATTGTAGATGCAAAAATTTGATTGGGGGTTCGGGGGAGCCCCCCGAAAATGGTTAGTTCTTAACTCTATGTCTGTTTTTCAGTGGTACTGAACGCACCATTCATGACCTGCTTTTGGGACTGGTCCCCCGTCATTTACCTTAAAAGCGCGGCCCCCATTGCGTTAGTGTTCAGGGGAAATTGATTTATAAAGATATGTTCTCTGGTTCTAACTTGCAGATGTCGGAGATTCTATATTAGCCTTATGCCAGAAGAATGCTGAAAGCAATAAGCATTTGTATAACCAAAGCCAAGATTGCAAAGAAGAGCAAATATTAATCAAAGAGCTTAATTGGGTGGAGGAGAGTGTGACAAAATGTACTGGTATGTAAGATAATATTTACTAGTAAGGCTGCATAAAATTGATAATCAGCTTTGCGGACAGCACACTCACCCCTTAAAAAGGGCCTCATGGACACTTTTTATCATCATAGTACAAAAAATGACCTACAAAAATGTGCACCCCTTGAAAAAAATATAAAAATATACCCTCACCACCATTGTGGTACTTCTACTTGATCAATATTCATAATTCAAATGGCTTTGGAATCCCTATATTGTATTCTATCTATCCTTAAACTGGCTAATTGATCAAGAGAGTGGTTAATGTTCTGCATGATGAATAATTGGGAAACATATTTTGCAGGGTATTGGAGAGCACATCAAATCCACAGCAGCATAATACAAGAATAATTAAACATGCAAATAATAAAACATGCAAATAATAAAAATAAAAATCTTCCTCCCTAATTGTTTTAAATAAGTTACCTCCCTCATTAACAAAGTAACATACCGTAATCTCCCGCGTATAAGGCGCACCCCCAACTCAGAGAATGCAAGTCCACGTATAAGGCGCACCTCTAAGGGCAGATTTTTGTTAATTTAATACTGTTCTATTCTGTCTATTGAGGTTTCCCATAATACACTCTGTTTGTGGAGGGTTCCTGCTAATTACCATAAGTAGGTCAGTCATGTGACCTGGTCTGGCCAATGGCATTGGTCATGTGACTCACCTACTTATGGTAATTAGCAGGAACCCTCCACGAACAGAGTGTATTATGGGAAACCTCAATAGACAGAATAGTAAAAATACCCCCCATATAAGGCGCACCCCAAACTCCAGGCAATGTCCCTCCCACGTATAAGACTCAACAGCATTTTGTTTGGCGTATAAGATGTGCCTTATACGCGGGAGATTACGGTAGAACAAATAAAATAAAAAGCCTCCCTCCCTCACTTCATTTTTTCAAAAAGTGTCTGCAAAGCTGAAAATCGATTTTATGCAGCCTAATCACGATTAAGTCTTTTTGATAACCACCATTGGGTCACTATAATGATTGCTTTTCAATATCATACTGCACTACCGGGTAAGATACATTTCATGGATGAGTAATAATAGCCAGAAAAAAACGACCTACGCAACCTCAGCATAAATTCTTGGAATCAGCTACCGGGGATACACATATACAATGTAATCTAATGCCATTTTATCTATAAAGTAGGGACGCTGCCTTTCTCTAACACGATAAAATGAGCCCATGTTACAGAAGAATCTAACCTTTCAACAGGTACAAAAAGCAAATTTCACTGGAGTCCTGATGATATAAAACTTCTCAGTGACGTCACTGTCCTTTTTGCAGCAGATGGTGAGTTCAAATCATCAAGCTAACATCTCTACACCAACCCTAAACGATAGTATGATTGTAAAATGTCGACTTCCATTTAGTCTTTTATAGTTTGATATGCTTTGCTGTCTTTTGATCATAATTTGTTTATTCAGTTGTGTATGACGCTGACCTGACAGAAGCCTTCCTGTACACAGCGACCCGTCTTCTGTCGACTCCTCCCCGCAGAGTCCTTTATGTGGCCTTGGAGCGGAGGTCAGTATGTCACATCAGAGGCAATATGTAAATGTAGTTTCATCGCCTATTAGTGAGCTCCATATCAAGGTGTTCCCACCTATTTAGATAGGGAAACACCAATGTTGATCATATCATTCTTCTTCCAGATTGAACTTTACATTAGATGACCTGGTGGTGGCTTGTCCTGCCTACGAGCACTTTCTGAGTTGTTTGGAACAGCTTAGATCTGACGGCCTTAATGGAGTGCGGCTTGACTCGGAACAAATAGAGGCCGACTTCCCACAGCGCTTTGAGTATAACAGAATGCCTCAATTGGTTAGTTCACTTTAAAGGTTTCTTCTTTTCCTGCTTTCATAAGTAAGTTGCAAACAATGATCCAAAGGTGCTGAGTCTTAAAGAGCCTGTTTAACATCAGCCAACAAAGGGGCTTGCAAGCATATGCCCACCACTCACCTTGTGCTGTAAGTAAAGTCATACAAACTGTGGAAGCGAAAAAACTGAGGCCTTAAAAGTGAAGAGATTTTTCTTGGAACTGTCATTCATACGTGAAAATTGGGGACCTATGGCAATCTCCCAGATGAAAATTTTGAATATTGATAAGCCAAATGGTGCAGAGGATAGCTGATACCTATGTATCCAAATTTTATAAGACCCCCCCCCCCTTATAAATGGTAAAATGATATCTCATTGGATCTGGAAAAATCACAAGATTGTCAGAATTTCCCAACTAACTTTTCTTGGGCTTTAAAAATGGATGGTCTTGGTGATGTTAGAGACGTCTTTTTGCACAAGATGTTATATTTTACTAAGATGATGCTTTAACATTTTCAGGTTCTCTGGAAGATCATGCCTACAACACAAATCACGTGATAACCCAGGGCCAAAGGTTACAAATTATCAATGTTGTAGTAGACTGGCCTATATAACTCACTACTCGGACCAACTCCGCACCAGTCCAAATGAGGAAGGCGTCCTAGGGTCATAGTGTTATACACGGTCTTTGTACTAACATAATCTCCTGCGTATAAGGCGCATCCCGAGTTTCAGAATATGGTCAAAAAAATAAAAAATTCATAACTTTTGTTCTAATGTATGGATTTTCAAAATTCAAAAAGCTATGTGCTGTTTGAACCCCATATGCAGCAGATGAGCTTATATGGGTGTGCAACATATCAAAAGAAACGTCTTAGTGCCCCCCTTGCAGATCCAGGGAACACTAAAACCCCTTGTCGAAGACGCGCCTTATACGCGACAGATTACAGTATTATTGAACGGTTGCAATATATGCCTGTCAGCTGTCCTCTGGGCCAACAGTAATCTGTTATTTGTATCTCCCACTTCGTCATATATTCAGGGGTGTGAAATCCTAAAATCCATTTCCTCTGAAGCTACTTTCAGAGATGTAAGTCAGGTACTGGGAAAATCCCTGAAAAGCTGTTTTCGCGACACTGGGGGAGTTGGCAGGCCCCTGGTATAAGCAGAGTGTTCAGGGCAGACTCTCTCCAGCGGAAGATCTGGCGGTCGGACAGGGTGTAAGTTTTATAGCCAAATATGCAAATGAGGAGGTAGCTGGGAGTGGGCAAGCACAGGTAATAAGCTGACACAAGCGCAAATAGCTTGTCCGACACCTATCCACTTGCCAGCATTCCCTTCATTTCTCCCTGGGAGGGTTTGTCCCTGAGATTCCCTGCCCAGAGTCGCCCCTGGACCAGTGAGTCCCTCTGCTTACACCAGGGGGGCTTAGTGGAGTCCCTAGTTGAATTAGACAACTGAGGACTGGGTCTCTGTGAAGAAAATGATTAGGAAAAGAAGACTGTGAATAAATTCTGTCCCTGAAGACCCAGGATATCCCTATTCAGACTACATTTTAAACATTTTTGAATTCCCTATTTTCAGGGAAATCCCTGGCAGCTTACATCTCTGTACTTTGCAATGATTTCCAGTTTACATTTTAATATTATATAAAGGTTATTTAATTTGACACATGCTACCGTAAACTCCCGCGTAGAAGACACGCTGCGCGTATAAGACGCACATTTTAAGGCTGAAATTTGTAAGATTAGAACATTTCTTTAGAAAAATTACCCCTCGTATAAGACGCACCCCAAACTTGGAAAAAATCCTATAAGACCCCTCAGGCATTTGTTTGGCGTAGAGGACGCGTCTTTTATGCGGGAGTTTACGGTATTTTCTCTTGTAGAGAGGCTAAGAACTACCACTGGGATACTCAAATTTCTGATTTCGGATGACAACAGATCTTAATGTTGAAAAAAAATTCTAAGGACCCCCCCCGATATAATTGGTAATTCATTTTCTCAGTGGATTTGCACAGATCTCAGGAATGGTCCCTGTGAGCATCAAAACTGTGGAATTCCGCGGAGATTTCACACCCCTGAATATATGCTACACTATACACAAGGTGTTATAGATCCTCTTTGGTTATGGGTGGTAATTAATTCAGATACCATTGGTTGACAATAAAATGAAACACGTTTAATTTTTATACAATTTTATTGTTTAAATTTCTTTTAACGCATCATTGGTCTAACATAGTTATGTTTTCCCTTTTGAAAATAAACAATTTCTCCCCTCTAAGAATGATCTGAGAATGATGCATATATACCTCAGCAATTCAAACCACCATGATCAATGTTTACTATCAATCAATGTCATGGCCATGTGACCGTAGCAAATTATAAAACCATGTCATTCATAACCATTTCATGTGGTACAACAATCAGACTTATATGGTTATATACACATACACAACTTTTGTACAATGAGTGCAATTCCTGTCCTACTTTCTAAAGTAAAAAAGAAAAAAGCTGCGTATTTTCCCTTTTCTATTCCTTTATACATACAATCCAATCACAGAATACAAGTAATTTATCATGACCAGGGCTTGGTGGCAACCTGGGCTCATTAAGTGGTTTTACAGACCTTGAGATGAGAAAGGTGCTACTCACTCACTCCTCTGGTCACACATACTGGTCATTCGTTCCTGTCACAATGATAAATACATGCGGACAACTATCTTCGGACCCATTCAATACAAAGATGTTCGCTTTGTGGTCTGTAAGGTTTTTCTCTTTCATTTATCGATCACAATTTTGCATGACTTATTTTATATGGGTATCCACCTTGCTCTCATGAATTTGTTTCATAATAAAAACAGACTATTAAGTCTGTCCCTGATACTGTCCAAGTTCTGGACCACCTCTCGTTACGGTGAGTGGCATTGGGTCGCTGTGGAATTATATGCGGTATATCAGCACCAACATGTCTAGTTGCCTATTGTAGGTTTCAGATATGGTTCATTTATCTATGGAGAGCTGCTGGTAACAAGGGCGTACACTGACTTTATCCCGACTCACTCACTGCGTACATATTATCTACACTATAAAAACCCATAAAGAACATGCCTCTATTCACTGATGAATGTTGGCATGAGATTCTCTCAGAAATGCCTATGACCACAGATTCTGGTCTAAATGGTTAAGATATAACCATTTCTTACTGTTGTCCATTTGATTTAGGTATGTGTCAAGCCAATGTGTCCTTTATGCAAAGCTCAGAAGATTGAAACTGTATTGATCATTTCACAAGGCTGCATGCTCTCCAAACTATCTAGCAAACTGGACAACCTCAGTCGATATAAAATCCCTTAGTATTAGCTTGTCGGTTGGCCGAATGCCTAGAACATAAGTCCCTATGATTTTGCATAAGTTTAGCAAAAAGGTTGACAGCCATAATGTAGCATCCTACTAGGTTGACCATTAAGTTCACAGTATGATTTGAGACTAGTTATTCACAGTAGTGGGCGTGTATTAATACTGTAGTACCTCGCATATACCGATAAGCACGGCTTATGTAGGAGAACTAAAGGCCTAATAGAACTTTTCAAAAGAGGGGGTGGGCAGGGTATATTTACATTAGAAAAGTACTTAACTGGTCAAAAACATGCCACAGGTCCTCTAACTCAGGGTGTGTCTTAGACGTGGGATGCGACTTATACGCAAGGTACTACATTAATGTTATATACAAATGTCAAAAAAAGGTCACGGAAAAAAATTACAGAAAGCGAGAATGAAATGAAGTTCGAGCATAGGTCTGGTACTGAAGGCAGCTGTCTTACTTATAGTAGTTGTACATTGCTACTTTTTAATTTTTGGTTCATATTTGAATGTATGGGTCTTCTTCTAACTGAACAGTTCATTGAGATGAATAAACTTTGGTTAAACATCTATGACATGGTTATCATTTCTACAGATACTGATACCTGGAACATTATTTTGCATTACTAAATATAGGTACCTATGCATCTTAAATTCATTAGACTTGACAAAACGAAGAGCCCCCCCCCCATGAGCTAAACCGTACAAAAAGAGAAGACATCATGTATGATATCAAATATGGGATAATAACAGAATGAGATTATTTTGCAAGTGCATCAACAAAAGTGCAAGCAATCATAAACAACCTATTGCATACTGGAGAATACTGTCTGAAAGTTCGTAACGAGTCTGCAAAGCTTACCATCAAGTCTTTATCCCTGATTAGCTTTTCTTTTTTGAGAATGCCATTTAGTATTAATGTTCTGGCCTAGGTTAAAATATAAGGCACCTAAACGTAAAAGCGGAAATTAGGGTTTCTTCTAGCTTTCAACAACCATGTTTCCATGGTACTAACCTTTTCTCCCTATTACTTATAAAGGCATATTTTGGGTTTAAACTGACGACCAGGTCAGTCTTAGCAATAACAGTGGATGGAATCTTGCTCACTCATATGAAAAGCTCTTGTCATTATCAACAAGTATCTAAACTGTATTTCTAACGCTGGATAATTTTTGTGAGCAAATGAAAACCTATTGCAGAGAGAGTAGGGTTTGGGCTTAGAGATGAAAACATGAAAGGAACCACCGTAATCTCCCGCCTATAAGGCTCACCTAGAGATTAGAGATTTGACCATAAAAATAAAAATTTCATATCTTTTGTTCTACTGAATGGATTTTGAAAATTCACAAACCTATGTGTTGCATGGACCCCCAGACCCCATATTCAGCTGATGAGGTTAAATGGGAGTGTAAGATATCAAAATGAAGGTCTTGATCTCCTCCTTGCAGATCCAGGAAGAACTAAAACCTCTCATATAAGACACGCCTTATACGCGGGAGATTACGGCAATTAAAATCATTCATTCACACTCAATAATGTTTTCTAAGTATACGCTGATCGTTTTCATAATTTCATCAATGACATCATGGTATCTAGTTAATATTGGTAATTTGGTTGTACCATTATATTTCCTACCATGGGTGATCGGGAGACATACCTGATATTATTTGAGCAATTACATTTTGGTGTAGTTAATTGAGTATTCAAAACAAAACCAAACATATTTCACTCTGTAGCTTGCTTTTCCACATTAAAGCAAGACGTATCAAATCATGGTAAGTAACTAACCAGCTTCACTGTCCGATGCCCAGATGGAGTTAAGGCCGCTTGAAATAATTATCAGTTTTGCGCACACGCTATGAGAAAAGTTGGCGAGGGAGGCAGGCTTTCCCCCCCTTTTTCATTATTTTGATCGTGAGAGAGGTCCCTTTTATTTCTATTTCAAGTGATGGGAGGGTCTTTTTCAAGATTGGTGGAAGTCTATTTCATTGTCAAAGGTCCCTTTGAATGCCCAAAAGGGTCATTTTTGGGGTTCTCCATGTTGTTTTTTTTAAATTTTTTTTATCATTACCCATTAATGTCTCCGCCACACACAGTTCATATGCATGATTGTCGATGATCACATTTCATCAATGACATTCGTATAATCTATGAAAATTATGTTCCACCCACTCAGGTACAAACTTTATGACATTTCAGGATGTAACCAAGTTATAGCAAAAATGTTCAAAACCGACCAAGGAAAGGCCCTATTAGGGTCCCAAATACCTTAGGCAATATTTCACTTTTTCTCTCCAAATCTTTTCTGAATTGCCGGGATTTTTGTATTCCATAAAAGTGAAAAAGTTGTCTATGCTGCCCTTCTTAAGTGGTATTAGCAAGGATGATAATCAATCCCTAGTGACTTAAGAACACGAAGTGTCTAATGAGGCAAAAAAAATATGTATATGGAAAACATGCATTACTTTATGATATACAGCAGGAGTAGACACTAACGCTAGCCTCGGGGCCAATGGCTCGTAACCTTGGGTGCGGGGCCGCAGATTCCTTCAGATTGTCCCTCCTATGGGCCAGGTTGGCACACAGGAGACCCTGCAAGATATTTGCTGGGAATATATCTGATCATCAGTCATAACCGTAATCTCTCGCGTATAAGGCACGTCTTATACACGAATATGAGGCCCCCCTGCACCTTAAAGAATCAGCCAAAATCTGCGTCTTCATATAGGATGAGGGGGTAAACATTTTCTACAGAACAGCTCTAAACATTCACAAATCAAGCCCCAGCTGCGCCTTATATCATTTTTTTCAATTCAGGGGGCACCTAATACGCAGGATGCACCCTATACATGGGAGATTACGGTACTTTGTTGGAAAACAGCAAATTGTAGGAAAAATATAGCATTTTGGTTCTATTTCATTATTCACGAATCTACAGAAGCCACCCCCAGCCCCTTTGAAGAGAATAACGAGCCTAATTTACCAGGAAGCCCACTCACCTTCCACAGAATCAACAAATTAGCCAGTTTGAACAATTCATGTAAAACTAAAATTTTGGGATCTTTGTCAGCCAAGCCCAGTTTTGTACATACTGTCTGTAGCATCCTGAGTACAAGACGCAGATCACCGAAGGTGCAAACCCACTCACGTAATTTGACTTGATTTTGACCAGTTTAGTACTGATTTAATGTTTAAATATCCAACATATAAGGTGCATCCTCAACGTTTTAACTAAAATGCAGTTATAAACTTGTTGCATGGAGGCGGCGATTAGCTAAGTATACCCCGGCTTATGAGAGGATTTTTTATTACAATTTCAAATGCTCCACCATAACCCTAAGTACACTGTATAGCTCTTGGAACAAAAATGACCAACGATTTCCCTCTGTCTTGGGGGAAATTAAGACTATCCGTCCAAAAACATTTTAGCACAGTGCTATTGCTTCATTAAATGTATACAACAAGACTTACGTGGGGCATTTCATTTCCTAGCATTCAATGTTGCTTTATGGTGTAGGTGTAAAAACATGCTTGTAAATATCAATTCAGTATCATCTGAAACCTGTGATTTCCCAGCTTTTACCAAATGCCACATGAATTAGTGGACACGATTTAACTAGGCAAAATAGCTTTATCCAGACTTAGGTACCAATTCATCTTATAGTTTTCATGATTAAATCCGATAGCACAACTTTAAATTTTCTGCAATGATAGCAGAGCTAATTGGGAAGATTCAAAACGATTTAAACATTAAAATTTGTACATGATGCAAGTTACAAATGTGAAATATCAATATATAGCATACTCCACAGCTGATCCCTTCCAAAGTCATAAAACATTAACAAGGGATCAATCCATTTTGACAAATTCAATTGTGAAATTTGATAAAATCCAAGAAGTTCTGCATTTTGACCAGGCAATCATCTTTGAAAATGGACAAACTCCCTCATTTTTTTCAGTTCCTTACAAAGGAAATCACGCACAGGAAAAGCTCACTTATATAACTGTATTTGCACTCAATGAGTGAGGAATGAATAACGGATGGTAGGTGCGTTGCCTCATGAATTACAAAAATGATGGATGATAAAAGTGAGTAATGTACAGTCTTGCAGCTGAGATGAAGTGTTTTGGACTGAGAACAATGGAGAATACTGGTGAAAATCTAATGATGATAAATATCAACTGACGACAATTCCTGAAGCCCGTCCCAGAACCTTGCATGTCGCTCGGCTGTATGGGGGTGAATGGGTCAGTCTGCCAGCTGGTGCTAATAATGGAACTGTGTGCGTGATGAAAATGTAATGAATGCATTTATAAATTCCTAATGAGTTGAATATATAGGAACATGTGGAGAAAAGACAAACTGTCCTGCTTTTCCCACATTGGCCCATGAGTTGAGGGTGAATGGCTGCCTTGGTTTGTAGAGCGGATGATGCTAAGACTGGGCTGGACTGATCCTTCCGTTGGATGTAACTGGGTGAAGGAAGGGATGATGATGCTGATGATGAGATGGCTCTTGGCCATTGGCACTACTGCCCTGAGTGTCCTGAGAGTTTTGAGCGACTGAAAGGGGTGTGAGCAGCTCATTACGCGTGCCATTGGCACTCACCGACTGCTGGACTGAGCTGTTGCTGCTGCCAAGCCCGACAAGTCCCTCTTGTTCTAGTTGGTCCCTCAGTCGCTGTAGCTGCATCATTGTCCGGAAGACTAGCTCAGACTTGACGAGGCTGAAGTCATACAGGTTGCTGAGGTGCAGGAGGAAGTTCCGGCACAGGTTATTTTTGATCACCCTTCGACCGTATTCCTCCACGAAGGTGTGACATGCCCGTGGCAACTGACAGTCCCCGATGAAACTAAGAACAAAAATCAACATGTAATGTTTCAGAAAAAAAATATATTGAGTCTCAAGCGTAAAGATTTCTTCATATGTGCATCTTTGTTTTAAGAAAACTTGAGATTTTTCTGCTGATAAACATGTCCTTCGTTTTGTACACAAAGGGGCGCCCACAAAGGCTTTCTTCAGATAGAATGGATAAAATGATTTCTTTCATACATGATAGAATTCAGTTCTATTATATCTAAAACTTACTTATAACGCATGATGTGAAGGTTCCACATCTTCATTACTTCCTTCTCCCCTTCATTCACGTCCGTAAATTCGTCTATTAACTGTGAAATTAATGAAAGTTAACCGTTGATGTCCCAAAAGTAGATGGCTGGTTACATTGTACACAGCGGTTTACAGGATAACAATGAAGCTAGTTGGAAAGGGCTGACTTTTTTTAAATCAATGTAGTCCCCCTAATTTCTACAACAAAAAAAGAATGAGAAAGCCTGGGTCAATGAGACTGGTATTCACCCAAAATGTTTTTTTTTGTTGTTGCATCAACTTACCAATTGTGTTTTCTGTTGGAGCCACAAGGGGTCATGTTCAGCCTCACTGTCTATGTCGATTTCCTGAGGTCGAATCGGTACTTGTGTTACCGTATGGAAGTATAGCCTACAATTTAAGAAAAGAAAAATTTCTTCTATTACTGTAAGCGTACACAATGTCAATATGTGAAAATTTAGACAAACTTGCACACATTTTCTAACGTTTTGATGTGCTTTGCAAAAAAACAACAAAAAGAAAAACAATACAAAAAAAAACATTAATAGACAGAGCGCTCACCTGTTGTGGCCCTGTATGAATTGCCGCTCACTATGAGGCTCAGCCTCAGGTTCCATGAACTCGGCAAGATCATTGTCAGGCTTCTTTGGTCTGAAAGGCAAATGAAACCGCAGGTAAGGACCATAAAACCTCATTCGCGACTATCGTGAGACAAGAGAGGCTCGTATGATTAATGCAAGTCAATCTCCATGTACAGCTTAGAGAAAGTTCACAAAGTCTGGTGTAGCTCATAAGGCAAGTAAAGCTTCCATGCTGGGATTTACAACACATCATATAAGAAGGGTCTATATGACTACAGAATTATCCCTGAGAGAAAAAACAAATTGCTGCCAGTAGTAGGCAAAAGGGTTCGATTTCAGTGCACACCTATTAAAGTAGCCATACCTGTTCTTTTTCTCTTTATACACTTTACAATAGTGATAGCCTACTTACTTGTATACTATGAGATGTGTAACAGGTGTGCGTCTTACGGGCCCTGTCCGACTGAAGGCGAACCCTATGTGTGAATGAAGGTCCTGTGGGTTGCCTACATACGACCCGTCATACGTGTCACTTATTGATACATCTATCCGTGCCCCTTTTTGATGTTCCTAAAAACGAAAGTTCGAACAATATGGCGCTAGTATATAAACAATTTGTAGGGAACTGGTGTCCCTGGTATTTAGTATTAAATCTTTTGATGATTTTATGATTGGATATCGGACATAACAAACTACAGATAAACAATTTCTGGAAGCTCAGCATATTGCAACACAATGCAGTCTTTGAGATAGAATATGAAGCTGAGGTCATAACAAAACTTCTTCAACTTACAACATAAGTGAAGTTGAAACGTGGATGAGATGTCCGCAGATGCTTTAAGAGACTAAACAGGTTGGAACATGCGAGTGAGCACCAAGGACAGTGGAGGTCGTCCCGCGCCTCCGTTTGCTGCCGTGTATTATTGTTGTACAAAAACTGGTAGAATATTCGCCGCCGCTTTGCCGGTGGCTGCTCTTTCTTTTTGGAGGGAGTTTCTTGTCGCGTAACTGAAATGTGGATGTTTGAAGTCTTACTGAACTGGGGAAAAATGAAAGGTTGCTTAAAATTACTGAAATGGCTATCTCTCACAGATCTTAAAGGGGAAGGGAGGGTATAAATATGACGGAACAGCCTGTGAACCTACAGGGGGTCTCATATATGGTGGGGTAAAGCGCTCTGGTCAAATATTTCAATCTATCCTGAATATCTATGTCTTTAGTGTATATTAATTTCTCTTAGATGCATAGCATGTGTGGGATTTACCTAATTGGCAGATACACTAAAATCAACTACTTTTGATAAATAGAACACTCAGAAGATGGGTTTCTTATTTTCCCCAACTGTCAACCTTTTGAAATCTGGCTGTTCCACCAATATATACCCACCCCTGTTGTCTGGTCAGTGGTCATTTTATGGAGCAGCTCCAGCCACCATCCCCCAACCCTAATGACTCCAGACAGACCAAACTTCAAACAGGACCCCCTGCAGGGCAAAAAAAATTAGCATCTCTGTGTGGAGGCGGCATAAGACCTGCTGGGAGGCCACAGCAGGACTCCAGGTCGTAGGTACACTAACGAAAATTTCCCCTTTAAAAGTACTGCAAGTGAATGTGCATATCGTCTTCAATCAATATTGATAAATATAGGACTGCCACTTACCTATGGGTTTGTCTATACAGTGGTTGTTTATGTGGTGGTTGTGCGGTTTGACAAGTTGCTCATTTTGGGTTGTGAGCAGCTCTGGGTTGTCTACAGTACCCTGAAGTGGGCGCTGATTCCAATTTAAATGGAACTTGAGTGTGGGGCATTTGTTGAACACCTCAAATGGACCAACAGCCTGTTAAATACACAATTTGAACATTCAAATCACGGCCAAAAACCCAAATACATTATAGTTTCTGCAATGCCTGTTATATTTTTACCTACCCTATTACATTGTTATATGCGAATCTGAGCCTTATTGTGCCTTATAGAATCTTCCACAAGATGGGGTGTGCCTTATAGGTGAGGGAATTTACATTAGACTACCATAAACCGCACATATAAGCTGCGGTTTATAGACCATTTCAAGCCCCTGGTGCTGCTCCATGAACACAGGGTTCGGCTTATACACGGGGTTTTATTCATATTGACCAAAGGAAGGAATGGGAACCCTTTCAGACCCCTGGTGCGGCTTATAAATATAGGGCAGCAATGTGCATTGCTCGCAACTCGAAAAGAAATAAAATTTTTATTTTTTTTTTGCAGATGTTAAGTACCATAAATTCTTGAGGTTTAGATCATATTTGAATCAAATCAAAAGTGTAGTTTATTGCAAGGTCAGTAATGCAGGTAATGTTGCTTGTATCACAGAATTTAAGGTAATTACAGTTAGACTCTCTGCTGTCCTAAAGCTCTGACCCCTTTATACTTGATAGTCTTTTCCATTACATTGTTTCTCCAGAATTAAAATCAATAGCCTTGAGCAAGTCTAGCTTGTGGTCCGACAGCTCTCCCATTCACAGACAGGAACCAAGCAGATGTTAAGTAGTGTTGTAGAGTGGATTCTTTCACAAGACATCTGCTTGGAGGACCAGATGCTACTCACCCAGCTTATTGGCACCACCAAGCTCCCGCCAAAACTGCCCTGTTTGCACATTGCAAAAAGAGCGGGAAAATTGATCCTGGATCAACATTCCTATACCTTCATCATTGCAAGCAAAAAGTGTCTTATGGCTACTGACCAACTGACTGTCTACAATATAGAGAATTACTCAAAATTTACAAAACTTGTTACTAAAATCCCTTTTCCTGCAAGACCCCTACATCTCCTCCTGCAATACCACTCCAAATTCCTGAACTAATTCTGCCTCTTATACATAAAAATTTCATCTCTTTTTGACACTTATTCGCACCACCCAAAATGACTGAAAATGAGGGGCCCATCCTTGTCTCCTATAACTCGCCTTTCGAGTTAACAAAATCCTGAACTCAGGGTGCGGCTTATACACGGATGCAGCTTATATGCAGTGATTTTACGGTAGTCAAAATTAACCCCCAGCTGCACCTTATAGTTTTAGCATCCACTCGAAGAGTGCTCCTCATTCGTGAGACGACCATTACATGGGAGGTACTATATGGTATTCATCAACAATGTAGACAGATAAGATTAGAGTTACCAACATTTCTAGCAATTTCTAGTGTAAGCTTACTTTGCCATCCATGACTGTTTCCCATGTAGCCTGTTTTTTGGACGGTACTTTACTTGTGATGTCCTGAAGGGCCACTTCATAGTCGCCTTCTGTAAGCAGGCACCGCTTGTGTTTGTCATACACAACAAGTTCTGAACCGTACACCACTTTCTCCTCCACACAGTCCTCCTCCTCGGGGCTGGTGTGACCATTTTTCCTCCTCTTAGCTGGAGGAATTCCATCACCTACAAGTCAGGATATCGGTTTAGTTACCTGCATTAATATGACATGATATTAAATAGCAAAGACACTTTCTTAGCTTTGAAAAAGTATCAAAGCCAGAAAATCAGTTATATTTGTAGCAAAAAGAACATATTTGGAGAAAATCTTTTCACCGACTTTTGGTACCCATTTTACATTGAATATTCTCACAGACTCTGTCTTATAACAGACAGGAGTTCCTGTGTTTACAATACGATAACCATACTGTGATGAATATTTCCTATATCTTGTTCAAATATAGGCTACACTTACCTGACTCGTTGATATCACCATTGCACATACTGTGGTGCCCTGTTGAGGGGACACGTTTACAACAGGTTACATTGAGCAGCAGTTTGTATGACCGAACTGTGTGTCCGTTACTGTGACTGAAGTTATTGCTGCCTACAGCGATGGCCTCTGCCTTGGACGGGGAGGCACACTCTGGGTTACACGGCAATGACACATGGCCTAGACTTATCTTCAGCACCGGTGAGGATACATCCTTTAGGGCAAATTGAAAATAGTTTTTAAAATATGTACAAAGTGTCATTTCTGTTAACCAAAAGTAATTCTTTGTGAACTTTATCGAAATTCACATTTACTGTTAATCATAAATGATTCACGTGAGTTACTTGAATTTATGTCAGATATCACTTTTTAATGCAGTTGATAATTCTACATATACCGTAATCTCTCACGTATAAGGCGCACCTCGCCTATAAGGTGCACCCCCAACTCATGGAGGTCTGTTTCACGTATAAGGCGCACCTCTAAGGACAGATTTTTGTTACTTAAGTAGTTCTATAGTTAAAATACCCCCCTATAAGACACACCCCAAACTCAAGGCAATGTCCCTCCCACGTATAAGACTCAGCATAATTTTGTTTGGCGTATAAGACGCGCCTTAAACGCGGGAGATTACGGTATGTACACCTTAATTCAGTACTTACTTTCCTCTTTTTGTGACAAATTTTCATCAAAATTGGTTCAACGTCAACTGTCTGAGTTGAGTCATTATCTGGAAACACAGTGGTATTCAAGTCAATGAGGTCAGTCTTCTACCAAAATAAATCCTTCTATTCAATAAGATCAATTATGGTTAAAATGAGACTTTATAATGAGAGGTATATTTTTGTCTCTTGTAAAACCCAGGGTATAAGCAGCTTCCTCCAAAGTAATATGTGGGAGTAGCTTCTACGTTGGTCTGACAAATATGAGGCGGTTTTACTGTGGTTGATTCGGTAGGCTTGTGCAGTGTGCCTCTAAGCACTTTTCTTAGGTGACAAGTATAAAATAAGACTCACCCTTATCAAAAAATCCAGTGAATGTCAGGTTCATATACTCCGATTTGTAACTGTAATTTGGAGAAAGAATTAATGTCATCTCGTATCCACGAATTGCTCTTTATGGCCCATCATAATACACTAATTCTTCTTAAAGCGTTGTCCTCATAGTTTCAAAGGGAAATCATGAAACTTTTGGGGCAAAGAAATTGTCATATCATGCCATTTACAGGGGAATACCTTTAGAACTGTTATTCTGTTACGAGGAACAGTATTAAATAACTACCACCATTTGTTTCCAATCTTTAAACAACTAGTTGTATGTACATTCCAACAAATAATACTCAATATGCTAACTCACCTTGTAATTTGAAAGTCTTTTTTGTATTTCGCTTCTACCTTTTCAAGAATACTGTTGACTGAGAACCCATCCCTAGAAACAAGGAAAACATTAAAGACCTTCCACACATTGCCGTCATGACTAAACTCGGCCAGGGCCCATGATTGGATAACCTTTAATATTATAGTGTTACCTTAGTGCAAGAAGTTTGTTGCATAAAAATAATCAATAGGATTAAAGGTGCCTCAATTTTACCTTGTTGACCCAGATGCAGTTACAACCTTATTGCATTAAGTCACTGCTATACGGAATAATGGTCTTACAATGTTCCATTAACTTGATGAACATTTACCCTTACAGATGTTGAACTTTGCTTCTAGATGTTGAACTTTGCTTCTACCATTGACACCCTCTAGTCATTTTAACAAAGTCTAGACGATCTCTGGCTGAGGTCTAACATCAACTCATGGAGACAAGACTCCTGTACCTTCGTCAGGTTCTCAGTATGGGCTAGGCTTTTGATAATTATGTCAAGTCAAATCTACATGCGAAGAGTTGAAAGATGACTTGGCTGAAATCAAGTCTGGCAGTCACTAATTAGAATCCATAGTCTTTCTTCACACTCCAGGAGTCCGTGCATGTGGTTTCCTGGCATCTGTACTCCCCGCCCACGCAGGCCTAGCCTGCACCTCAGTGCCAGAAAACATCCTGGACAATGGTGATACTATTGGGTTTTATTCACTTTTAATGTTGGTGTGTGACCTTTTAATTCACAAGGACTTCAGGTGGCCTTTATGTATAGGGTTAATGTGAGAAGTAAAGAGTGTGTCAGTGTTAATGTCTTTTTTTTCTCTCTCTCATAGTCACAGGCTAATGGAACTGTCAGACTTAACAGGGATTCTAACAGGGATTAAATAAGCTGGCACTTCTTACTTTTTATTTACTGGTCGACAAGTTCTCCTTTGCTATATCATCAAAAATGTGATAAATGCCTACTTGCATGGAGTTGTTATATAGCTACGGTATTGACCTTTATACCATGGTTTGAACTTGAAGCACTAAAGATGAGTGCCTTTAATCAGGGATGAAAGTCACAGAGCACGAAAATCCCTGAAATGGTCCAATATTCGCCCCAAAACCCAGGGTCTCTATATGAATGTATAGGGCCCTGGAACTTCAAAATCCCTGAAATCAGGGAATTCCCTGAAGACTTTCATCCCTGAAACTCCCTAGAATGATGCACATGAATATGCTGCAGCTTATATAGAGGGTTTTTACGGTACTTTACTTTTGGAAATTTTTGAACAGTTGTCATCCCAACTTCATGGCTCATTATGTATCTAAATGGCGCATTAATCTGCCTAAAAGTGCACCATTGGCTCATTGGCAAAAATTCTGGCAATATCCCTGGCCCTGTGTGACGACCTCTCTTAGAGTTAGTACAACAGCTGACAATGATCAAAGTTTTACTCGTGAATCCTATTCCTCGGACGTGGACTAGGCCTAAGGCTAAGGCTAATTGAATTTCACTTTCCATCCTAGTTACTCTGCCTCTCCTACCATTCACTTGAGTCTCTAAGACTAAGTCAGGGTGAATCTGTATGAAAAATCTATAGGTACACATGGAAATTCTAATATTCATTGTAAAATACTATTAAAACTTCGATCCAAGAAAGGGAATTTGAGTAAATCTTTTGGCATGTCGAACTCAGAAGATTCTGAAATCAGACAAAATTCCGAAATTACATTCCTGTCACTGTGTCTGTGAGGGGCACTGTCACTGGCATGTATTTATTTTATATTAGTATCAGCACTGACTCAAATGCAGCAATCTAAATTGGCATCATACCAATTTCAAATTGAAACAAATGACTTTCTGCCTTCCCCAAACCTGATGTGGCTGATCTTCACAAGATCTATCTAGACTACCTATCTAGTATTCTTTTAATAAGGGTAAATTTATTTAAAAGGCTACAGTAACTCACCTTGTGTTTGCTTTTCTATTTGTCCTATCCTTCATGTAACTCAAATTTCTGTGAAGATATATTGGCTGAAAATACAAAACAAATATGTCAAATATGCAGGGCTTTTGACAGGGCTGCGCAGCGCGTAATACAGGCATTTAAACCTTATATGGCGCATTTAAATAGCTAGATGTGTGCAAAATGGCGCATTTAAATGCTTCCCATTTTCCCAAGACCTGGAGCTATTACTAAGAATGACACAAAAATGGCAGACCACTCATTAGAAAGATAAAGGTCTATCAAATCAGCTCATAGTTTGTACCATGTTCTCCCTGCTTTATTAATTGATATCTGAAACATTAAGGCCAAACCAAATTAAAACATTGGTCTATGGATTTCCCGCTCCTGATTTTCCTAAATGAAAATTTTATTTTTAATTGAAAAAAAAACTTTGTCTATGGATTCCGCCCGCATCTTTTTCTGGAAAATTGATTTTTTTTTTTTTTTTTTTTTTTTTTTTGCAAAGTCCTTACAGTGTCAACCAATAAAGATACAGCAACAGCAGACCACTCATTGGATAGGTAGAGGTCTCTAGATTTGAACATTTCAGTGTCTATTCTGCATTTAGCAACCAAAATACCGTAAACTCCCGCGTAGAAGACGCGCTGCGCGTATAAGACGCACCCCAAACTCAGCACATGCATTTTCGCGTATAAGACGCACATTTTAATGCTGATATTTGTAAATTCAATACATTTCTATAGTAAAATTACCCCTCGTATAAGACGCCCCCCCAACTTGAAAAAATCCTATAAGACTCCCCAGCATTTTGTTTGGCGTAGAGGACGCGTCTTATACGAGGGAGTTTACGGTACTAGTAGACATAAATTTGAGAAAAGGAGCAAAAAAAGAAAAAGAAATCGCCCTCTTCACATCTTTGATATTGAAAATCCATAGACAAATAATTTTTTTTAGAAAAATAAAATAAAAATTTCGCCCTCCCGCTCCAGTTTTCAAAAATGAAAATCCATAGACCAATTATTTTATTTGGTGTGGCCTAAGGGGAAATTTTTTTTCATAATATGAAAAATCATCGATTTTTTTTTTTTGCCTTAGGCTCTATTAAAGGCATATTTTATTACAAATCTAGAAGGTGCATAATGGCCCATTGATTTACAGAATGGCGCGTTATTCTTGCTGGTATGTGCGCAATTTGCCCATTGCAAAAAATCCTGTCAAAAGCCATTATATGAGTTTAATACACCTCCTGTCAGATATGCTTAGTAAGCCGGGGGCTGATAGGGCCCACCATGCACCCCCCCCCCACATCCCAACACGACGGGTATTTTTTTTTATCCTTAGGGTCCCCTGAACAAGATTCAAGGTGTTAACATTGATTATCTTGGGATGCACTACCGGTTTTTGCTCATTATCCATGTGTGGGCTCAGACCACTTTTGAGTCAATTTTGGTACCATGTTATTCAAGGGGTATGCTCAATCCCTCAGCTCTAATACTAGCTTACCTTGTCTAGATCCTAAAGCTGTTAGTCTTGTTGGAAAGAGGACATAATAAACTGTTCATTAAGCCCTAATATCTGTTTTAAGTTCAAACTTGAGTGTACCAGATGGTCGGGAAGACTGAAGATTGAAATCACAAGGTTGATTTTTTTAACTGACAATTTTAAATGCACTCCAGATACATGTATAAAACATCCCCCATCTCCCCTCTAACAATGATATCTAATATGATTTCTATAGGCCAAACCTTTGTGAGTAATATGAGACATTTTGCAGCATTCCTTGATGATTATGACCCATGTTATTGCCTTGGATGCAAAGACACTACCTTTAGCCAATATGTTTAATTTCAATATATTCCTTATATATGTAAATGGATATTAATCTTTATCAATTGACCTGATTCTTATGTTGAAAAGGGTCCTGATTAAGAATATGGATGTTTCTACTTCATGGCAAGGCTGTATATGGCTGAAATTCAAAATGGCTGACAATATATTCAAATGTCACTTTGCATTACATAAATATGCAGTGTAGAAAGTATCTGGTGGGTCCTACCCCCTTAAAACAGCTTCATAGAATAAGAGTAATGGTTTGGTTTTATTGCTATGTGGTGTGGTTGCTTAGGAACAACAGCTTTGCATAGCAACCAAACCTGAAAATATGCTTGAATGTGCATATCTGTATGGTAATGGATTCTCTAGGAAACATCCATTACTATACACTTGCTATATATTTAAATCAAGAACAACTAATGTGATTATTTCCCTAACATGCCTTAACATTTTAGGAATGATTCATAGAATTGCCACCAGGTGAAGCCACTATCCCATTCCTGTATACTTGCTATATATTTGACTCAAGAACAGATGTTCAAAACTGTGTTTAGAGAATGGGATGATTTAAATCCATAACCTAACATGCCTTAACATTGATGGATTGCTCAAATAAAGAAAAGAAACAAAAAACTGATGATACAATGTTAGAGTTAAGATCTACTTCAGGTCACACCTCCTTTGTGGCAATAAAAAAAATATATGATCAGCATCATAGATGACTAGACTTGAAACCTATATAAGGCTCTCACCAACTACAAGGACCCCCAGACCTCCTAAGTAAGGGGTGCGCCTTATAC
Source organism: Acholoe squamosa (assembly GCA_949317995.1). NCBI lineage: Eukaryota > Metazoa > Annelida > Polychaeta > Phyllodocida > Polynoidae > Acholoe > Acholoe squamosa. The sequence goes on along the minus strand of OX439040.1, from coordinate 44,489,305 downwards.
ACTGGTTTTTCAAAATACCAATTCATGGGAGACAGGTGAGCCTTCTACGTGAACCAGCCTACTGAGTTCGGGGTGTGCCTTCTACACGGGCTGCGCCTTCTACGCGCAAGATTACGGTAGGTGTTATGACTGCCTGTTAGTGACAAAGTTGTAAGATTCAGTGGAGTTGATGCCTATACTGCTCCCTGGGGCTGACATATGGGGAGATCATCGAAAGGATGATCCGTGATCATTCCTGGTAAATAAAAACGTTTAAACTTGACTTGAACTTGACTTGGGGACAAAGTGGTGCTCTGTGCTCTAAGCTCCCCTTTACGTATCATAATAAAAATGCTACACTGGAGCCCTGCACATATTTCAAACACATATTACGGCCATTATACTGCTTCAATCTCTTATCTATAAATACAGTATCATCCCTCCCATTAGATCTTACTGGCTTAATGACAGTATGATATATTTGGAGAATTTAGACATTGAATGGTGCTCGCAATGATGACGCAGACAAAATTGTCCCCTGCACAAGATGGCGCGCACCGTGTGCACGTGACACGTTACCTTGGAGATTTGCTATGTTACATGGTTACCTTCACGAATGAAGCTGATTTATGGGGGGTAGGACCTACCAGATACTGTCTACACTGCATATTTATGTAATGCAAAGTGACATTTGAATATATTGTCGACCATTTTGAATTTCGGCCATATCAGCAATGCCACTCACTGATCCCCAAAAATTCGGAAATCCTCCTAATTTTCTCAATCCACAATAGGAAATACCTATAGGAAATAGGTAATTCCTAAAAAGTTAGGAAAAGTGGCATCTCTGCATATACAGCCTCGCCATGAAGTAGAAACATCCATATTCTTAATCAGTACCCTTTTCAACATAAGAATCAGGTCAATTGATAAAGATTAAACATGGAAAATATCCATTTACATATAGAAGGAATATATTGAAATTGAACAGCATCATAATGGCTCAAGGTAGTGTCTACGCTTCCAAGGCAATAACATGGGTCATAATCATCAAGGAATGCTGCAAAATGTCTCATATTACTCACAAAGGTTTGGCCTATAGAAATCATATTAGATATGGTTAGATGGGAGATAAGGGGATGTTTTATACATGTATCCGGAGTGCATTCAAAATTGTCAGTTAAAAAATCAACCTTGTGATTTCAATCTTCTGTCTTCCCGACCATCTGGTACACTTAAATCTTAACTTAAAAACAGATATTAGGGCTTAATGAAAAGCTTCTCATGTCCTCTTTCCAACAGGACCAACAGCTTCAGGATCCAGACAAGGTAAGCTAGTATTAGAGCTGAGGGATTGAGCATACCCCTTGAATAACATGGTACCAAAAGTGGTCTGACCCCGCATATGGATAATGTGCAAAAATCGGTAGTGCATCCCAAGACAATCAATGTTAACATCTTGAATCTTGTTCAGGGGACCCTAAGGATCGAAAAAATACCCGCCGCGTTGGGATGTGGGGGGGGGGGGGGGTACATGGTGCGCTATATCAGCCCCCGGCCTATAGACAGAGAGGCCCTGTCCCGGCCCTCCTCACGTTCCCAAGGAGGTCGTAATACTACGACTAGATATGCTGACAGGCAGTGAAAGATGCCACCTTTCTCAAAGGACCTACACTATGGAAACCTCAACTGCCAGTGTCAAAGCATGACAAGTGAAGTGTTTATTCGCGTATTCACTCACTGCTGTGCACGTAATCGGGTGCGCGTGTCAGTCAAGATTACTCACCGATATCAAGTTCCGCGACCGCAAATATCTGTAGATCTGTGTCGGTTCTGAAAAACAAAGGCAGAATTGCCCTTACAAACACGTCAAATCAACCCACATCATTAAAATTAACACAGAAACAGTGACTAAAGACGCGTCTCAGTGGAGATCGTACCGCGAAAGAAGACGCGAAAGGGGCCATCTTGGTTTCAAACGGACATCCTCACAGACAATTTCTGTCAACTTACTTTCAAAAGCCTGCAAGAAGAGCTCATGATCGGCTTGAATTTTGTCGAACTGTGGCTTAGGCTCTTCTTGGGGCGGCTTTTGACGTTTCTTGGACTTCATTGTGATAGATTTTCACTTGAATACAAACAGTTTTTGATTCCGCGGGAAACGCTCATATACAAAGCACATTGGTCCATAGTCTTCGAACAGCGAGCACAGGAAGTAGTTGCTGGGTCAGGTCACGGCGGGTAGCGTTCATTGGTCGACGCCCGAACCGGCCCTCTCCCGCCCAATTTTGATCAAAGGACAGGTCGTCGGCCAGTCGCCTTCGGTTTTGAACGTGTTGGGTCATAACTTCGACATAAGGCTATGTCATTTTTTTTTTTAACTTAGATTATTTTTCAACTCAACATTTTGGGCGGCCAGAGGCAAAAAAGCAAGAATATATATATGTATATATATATATATATATATATATATATATATATATATATATATATATATATATATATATATATAAATGGCAAGCAACACCCCTCTGCAGGGAAATTCAATGTCAAAGTTCATCTCAAGATCTTTAAAATGAGACATCATTGGCTTAGATATTCCAAGTAGTTATATCACAGTGGCGGACCCAGGAATGCATGCCTTGAAGCACCGCAATTGAAGTGCAGCGGTGAAACTAGGGGGGTTTGGGGGCATGCCCCCAAGAAAATTTGGTTGGTTTAGACTTGAAATGGTGCATTCTGGTGGATTCTTATTGAACATGTTAAGTCTCATGACCATATAATTTGAGGTAAATCCTCAAATCATTTTTCATGTTATAGATTATTGTTGGTTAGGGGACATGTATATCCTCCCCATGTTGGAGATCTCTACCAGGAAAATCTTGAATGGAACTTGTACTAAGATTGTGATGCCTTGAAATTTTGGGGGATTGGGGGCTTTGTCCCCCAAGAAAATCTTGAAATTTAAGACAGGAAATAGTGCATTCTGATGCATTCTGGCACACCATATAAATGCAGATCAGCATGTACTCTTCCACCCCAGCCCCCAAAGACTGCAAGTGTCGATATTTCACTTGTTCCCATTATGCCAAAATAGTCATATTGTCAGAAATCAAAATCTTTGGAAACATATTAATAGTTACACTACCCCCATATAGCAAACATGAATTGCTTTTGGGCATAGGTATAGATCATTTATACATGAGTGGTTTGTTGAAAGGTGAAAGTGGGGGAACTAGAATGATCTTACAAAGTTTTAAGGGAATCAATCAGTGAGAAGTAGGTGTATATTCAAAAGTTATGTCAAGTCAAGGTATTTATCTATCATACTGATACCTGTACCTGAGTAGCCACTGCTCTCAGAGCTATTAGAGACCAAAAATATCCCATGTAAGGCATGCACAGTTGTCCTGTATTTGTTGTCCCTAGGTTAACCTACTTGGCCCTCAAATTAAATTAATACCCACTCTCAAATTTTAGACCAATATAATCTTTGTACAAAAACCTTCAGTACAGTCATGTAAAAAGTGACTCCTCCTGCCACCTCCCATCAATTGGTGTCCTGCAACCTGCAAGTTAGACCTGAGGGGCCAGACATGGCAAGGGTGAGGGTGGGTAGTCGGCGATGTAGAATGGAACTTGTGACTTTTAACCTTAGTAATGAGAAATATTTCTCTTTTAATTGTGAAAATTACAATTTTTATCCTACATCTATGTGAGGCCAACAGTGTTTTTCCTCATGATCTAAGCTTTGAAATGATATATGAAACATCATATTCAAAGAATTGCTTCCCTCCCCCTTTCCCTCTCCTCTCCTCTTTCTCCTCCTCCTCCTTTTTTTTTTTGCAGGGGAGGGGCCAAGGCCCGTTCGGCCCCCCCTGTATCCGCCACTGTATCAGAACCCCTCCTTGAACATAGGTCGTTATTCATATCTGAAATCGATGATTAAGCTCTAAATATATCACAAACAATAATAATGTCTAGAAACACAATAAATCAGCCTTTTTCATCAAAAATACACAACAATACAGTGATTATGACCATAGATTTTGATCTAGAAGGAATTTTCAATTTCCATTTTCAGTATTGGGTTTTTGGTGAGTATCCCCAAAAATTGACATAGAAATCTGCAAATTTAGATCATTGGAATAGTTGCCATGGCAACCAGGAACAGGCATATAGGTCAATTTCTCATGAAAAATGTTCATTTTACCATTCAAATATTGGCCATTTCTACTGAAAATGGAGCATTTTAAATTAGATCATTGAATTCTGCATCAAAAATTAGCTTTATGTATTTCTATAATCATTTTAGAGTTATTTTGCCCTCCCATGCCCCCTGGTGGCCAAATGGGGAATTAAAAATCCCCCGCGGAGGGGTGTTCTCCCTTGATGGGTCACACACACACACACACACACACACACACATATATATATATATATATATATATATATATAAATGGCAAGCAACACCCCTCTGCAGGGAAATTCAATGTCAAAGTTCATCTCAAGATCTTTAAAATGAGACATCATTGGCTTAGATATTCCAAGTAGTTATATCACAGTGGCGGACCCAGGAATGCATGCCTTGAAGCACCGCAATCGAAGTGCAGCGGTGAAACTAGGGGGGTTTAGGGGCATGCCCCCAAGAAAATTTGGTTGGTTTAGACTTGAAATGGTGCATTCTGGTGGATTCTTATTGAACATGTTAAGTCTCATGACCATATAATTTGAGGTAAATCCTCAAATCATTTTTCATGTTATAGATTATTGTTGGTTAGGGGACATGTATATCCTCCCCATGTTGGAGATCTCTACCAGGAAAATCTTGAATGGAACTTGTACTAAGATTGTGATGCCTTGAAATTTTGGGGGATTGGGGGCTTTGTCCCCCAAGAAACTTTGCCCCCAAGAAAATCTTGAAATTTAAGACAGGAAATAGTGCATTCTGATGCATTCTGGCACACCATATAAATGCAGATCAGCATGTACTCTTCCACCCAAGCCCCCAAAGACTGCAAGTGTCGATATTTCACTTGTTCCCATTATGCCAAAATAGTCATATTGTCAGAAATCAAAATCTTTGGAAACATATTAATAGTTACACTACCCCCATATAGCAAACATGAATTGCTTTTGGGCATAGGTATAGATCATTTATACATGAGTGGTTTGTTGAAAGGTGAAAGTGGGGGAACTAGAATGATCTTACAAAGTTTTAAGGGAATCAATCAGTGAGAAGTAGGTGTATATTCAAAAGTTATGTCAAGTCAAGGTATTAATCTATCATACTGATACCTGTACCTGAGTAGCCACTGCTCTCAGAGCTATTAGAGACCAAAAATATCCCATGTAAGGCATGCACAGTTGTCCTGTATTTGTTGTCCCTAGGTTAACCTACTTGGCCCTCAAATTAAATTAATACCCACTCTCAAATTTTAGACCAATATAATCTTTGTACAAAAACCTTCAGTACAGTCATGTAAAAAGTGACTCCTCCTGCCACCTCCCATCAATTGGTGTCCTGCAACCTGCAAGTTAGACCTGAGGGGCCAGACATGGCAAGGGTGAGGGTGGGTAGTCGGCGATGTAGAATGGAACTTGTGACTTTTAACCTTAGTAATGAGAAATATTTCTCTTTTAATTGTGAAAATTACAATTTTTATCCTACATCTATGTGAGGCCAACAGTGTTTTTCCTCATGATCTAAGCTTTGAAATGATATATGAAACATCATATTCAAAGAATTGCTTCCCTCCCCCTTTCCCTCTCCTCTCCTCTTTCTCCTCCTCCTCCTTTTTTTTTTTGCAGGGGAGGGGCCAAGGCCCGTTCGGCCCCCCCTGTATCCGCCACTGTATCAGAACCCCTCCTTGAACATAGGTCGTTATTCATATCTGAAATCGATGATTAAGCTCTAAATATATCACAAACAATAATAATGTCTAGAAACACAATAAATCAGCCTTTTTCATCAAAAATACACAACAATACAGTGATTATGACCATAGATTTTGATCTAGAAGGAATTTTCAATTTCCATTTTCAGTATTGGGTTTTTGGTGAGTATCCCCAAAAATTGACATAGAAATCTGCAAATTTAGATCATTGGAATAGTTGCCATGGCAACCAGGAACAGGCATATAGGTCAATTTCTCATGAAAAATGTTCATTTTACCATTCAAATATTGGCCATTTCTACTGAAAATGGAGCATTTTAAATTAGATCATTGAATTCTGCATCAAAAATTAGCTTTATGTATTTCTATAATCATTTTAGAGTTATTTTGCCCTCCCATGCCCCCTGGTGGCCAAATGGGGAATTAAAAATCCCCCGCGGAGGGGTGTTCTCCCTTGATGGGTCACACACACACACACACACACACACACATATATATATATATATATATATATATATATATATATATATATATAAATGGCAAGCAACACCCCTCTGCAGGGAAATTCAATGTCAAAGTTCATCTCAAGATCTTTAAAATGAGACATCATTGGCTTAGATATTCCAAGTAGTTATATCACAGTGGCGGACCCAGGAATGCATGCCTTGAAGCACCGCAATCGAAGTGCAGCGGTGAAACTAGGGGGGTTTAGGGGCATGCCCCCAAGAAAATTTGGTTGGTTTAGACTTGAAATGGTGCATTCTGGTGGATTCTTATTGAACATGTTAAGTCTCATGACCATATAATTTGAGGTAAATCCTCAAATCATTTTTCATGTTATAGATTATTGTTGGTTAGGGGACATGTATATCCTCCCCATGTTGGAGATCTCTACCAGGAAAATCTTGAATGGAACTTGTACTAAGATTGTGATGCCTTGAAATTTTGGGGGGTTGGGGGCTTTGTCCCCCAAGAAACTTTGCCCCCAAGAAAATCTTGAAATTTAAGACAGGAAATAGTGCATTCTGATGCATTCTGGCACACCATATAAATGCAGATCAGCATGTACTCTTCCACCCAAGCCCCCAAAGACTGCAAGTGTCGATATTTCACTTGTTCCCATTATGCCAAAATAGTCATATTGTCAGAAATCAAAATCTTTGGAAACATATTAATAGTTACACTACCCCCATATAGCAAACATGAATTGCTTTTGGGCATAGGTATAGATCATTTATACATGAGTGGTTTGTTGAAAGGTGAAAGTGGGGGAACTAGAATGATCTTACAAAGTTTTAAGGGAATCAATCAGTGAGAAGTAGGTGTATATTCAAAAGTTATGTCAAGTCAAGGTATTAATCTATCATACTGATACCTGTACCTGAGTAGCCACTGCTCTCAGAGCTATTAGAGACCAAAAATATCCCATGTAAGGCATGCACAGTTGTCCTGTATTTGTTGTCCCTAGGTTAACCTACTTGGCCCTCAAATTAAATTAATACCCACTCTCAAATTTTAGACCAATATAATCTTTGTACAAAAACCTTCAGTACAGTCATGTAAAAAGTGACTCCTCCTGCCACCTCCCATCAATTGGTGTCCTGCAACCTGCAAGTTAGACCTGAGGGGCCAGACATGGCAAGGGTGAGGGTGGGTAGTCGGCGATGTAGAATGGAACTTGTGACTTTTAACCTTAGTAATGAGAAATATTTCTCTTTTAATTGTGAAAATTACAATTTTTATCCTACATCTATGTGAGGCCAACAGTGTTTTTCCTCATGATCTAAGCTTTGAAATGATATATGAAACATCATATTCAAAGAATTGCTTCCCTCCCCCTTTCCCTCTCCTCTCCTCTTTCTCCTCCTCCTCCTTTTTTTTTTTGCAGGGGAGGGGCCAAGGCCCGTTCGGCCCCCCCTGTATCCGCCACTGTATCAGAACCCCTCCTTGAACATAGGTCGTTATTCATATCTGAAATCGATGATTAAGCTCTAAATATATCACAAACAATAATAATGTCTAGAAACACAATAAATCAGCCTTTTTCATCAAAAATACACAACAATACAGTGATTATGACCATAGATTTTGATCTAGAAGGAATTTTCAATTTCCATTTTCAGTATTGGGTTTTTGGTGAGTATCCCCAAAAATTGACATAGAAATCTGCAAATTTAGATCATTGGAATAGTTGCCATGGCAACCAGGAACAGGCATATAGGTCAATTTCTCATGAAAAATGTTCATTTTACCATTCAAATATTGGCCATTTCTACTGAAAATGGAGCATTTTAAATTAGATCATTGAATTCTGCATCAAAAATTAGCTTTATGTATTTCTATAATCATTTTAGAGTTATTTTGCCCTCCCATGCCCCCTGGTGGCCAAATGGGGAATTAAAAATCCCCCGCGGAGGGGTGTTCTCCCTTGATGGGTCACACACACACACACACACACACACACACACACACACATATATATATATATATATATATATATATATATATATATATATATGTAGGGGTATGTTATTTACACTCTTACGTTCATGTACCCGTGGGACTCAGACCTAGGTCTTCGGGTGTAGTGGGGGAATCCGGATGGCAGGTGGCAGCACCTGCCTCTGGGTTCGTATCCATTGCACCAGGGGGCCTACCACTCGTCCACCACACGTCACGTGGCCGGTCTGAGTTTTGCGGGCTTTTCCCCTATATAAGGCTGGTTCTACCCCCATGTTCTCCAGTAGTGGTTTTGCCCACTGCTCAACCAGGTCATTACCCGAAAGGGTAACCGAATGCCCTAGTAGCATGTAGTCCTCTGAGGCTGTGATCGTATGTAACATAAGCTAAGAAATAAAAGCTTGGTTGCCTACCCGGAAACTTTTTCTCTCTTCGTTATGATTACTTAATCTAACTTAACGAGACAAACCACTACATATATATATATATATATATAAAATTACCCAAAAATATCCAACAGCCGCAAAAAAAATAAACAAGAAGCAAAAAGCAGAGGTTTCTCATTACCAAACTCCAAAGGCAAAGGCATGAGGCCATCCATAAATGACGTCATGGAAAATTTGACCTCCCCCCGGTCATGTTTTTTTTGCCAATTTTGCAATGCTTAAGGGAGTGGTCATATTTATCAACTGGAGGGTGGGGTTTGAGGGGGGGGGCGTAAAAATTTCAGACCCCTCCCGAGGGGGGCTAAAAAAATTTTGATCCCTCTTGAGAGGGGCGACTAAAAAAATTGACCCCTTTTGAGGGGGGGGGCTAAAAAAATATTACCCTCTTTTTAGCAAAAAAGCCTGCATGCTACCATAGATCAAAGAGAGGTGCAAAAATTCTCCATGCCTCTGGCTGTCAAGGGGGGGCATAAAAATTATGACATCATTTGTGGATGGCCCCAATGAAAAAAAGTGACCAGGGATTATTTTTGAATATAAAAGCACCTCATTTGATACGGTCCGATAGCCATCACGAGCCCATCATAAATGAACGTCTGTAAGAAAAACTTCATTATAAGGGAGTGATCATTTTTTAACAACAGGGGGGGGGGGCTGCTTGGTTTGAGAGGGGGGGTCAGAATTTTTTCAACCCCTTGACCGGGGGGGTCAGAATTTTTTCAATGGTGGGGGGGGTCAAAATAATTTCACCTGTTTTCAGTGGAAAACCTGCGCGTTACTATAGGCTAAAAGGGGACGTTCGCGCGCGATTTTTGTCCCTTATGGGGGATCGAAAAAATTTCACCCCCTCGAGAGGGGGGTCGCAAATTTTTTCGCGCATCCGCGCAAACCCACCAGCCCCCCTGTTGTTAAAAAATGATCACTCCCTAATAATAAAGTTATCGTTGACATTTTAAAGTTAAGAATATTTGTTGTTGATAGTCAGCTACATTCCCAGGACCATAAGCTTTCATTCGATACCAAATCTCACAAGGTGATATTTCTGACGAGGGTGATGATGAGAAACAAGTTTTTATTATTGGAGTGGGCTTTAATAGGGAAATGTCTTTTGGGTACTCAAATGTACTCTCTATATAGTCCCCTAGCTGATAGGAATACAATTCACTTAGGGAGTGATCATTTTTCAACAACAGGGGGGGACTGGTGGGTTTGCACGTGGACGCACAAAAAAAAATTCAACCCCCGCAATAAGGGACGGAAATCACGCTCGATGTGACCTTTTAACCTACAGTAAAGCGCAGGTTTTTCCACTGAAAACAGGTGAAATTATTTTGACCCCCCCCCATCAGAGGGTTTGAAAAAATTCTGACCCCCAGTCAAGGGGTTGAAAAAATTCTGACCCCCCTCAAACTCACCAGCCCCCCCCCCCTTTTGTTAAAAATGATCACTCCCTTACTATGTAGGACAGGGTCATATATTGGCCCAGGATATTGGCCAATATAGAATTTCTTGAGACACTTTCCACTACATAAAGAAAATGTTTCTCCCCCTCTCCCCTCAGAGGACTCTGAAATGTTTCCAACCCCCTTTCTTCTATATAAGATTGCGGGCCTTTTCACTAAAAAGGGTTGAACTTTGTCCCCCTCCCCCCACATTGAAGAGGGGTCTGATTTGTTTTGCCCCTCCCCCCGTTGTTTTAAAAATGACCACTCCCTATGTAACATTTCACATGGCTGATCAATTTTGTTGTAGGGGGCGGATCTCTTACCCTGTATAGTATCCTACTACATTGTATATAGTTCTGCATCAAAACATGTGTGAAAGGAAGTGGGTGTGTTACCCATTCACACTAACTAGACGTTGCTTGAAGGTGCTCATGTTGTATTTTTAAAATTCAATAGTACCTCACATATAACATGTGATTTGCGGGTAAGGCACATGGTAGGAGCAACTCAAAAAAAAAAATCAAATGAGAAGTTGGCTTCAGAAATTCCAAAAACATTCTTGAAAGATACTCTCATACTCCATTATTATTGCTCCCATGCTGTACTGCTTAACTAATGTGGTACGGTAATAAAAATGTATTCTGACTACCATAATGTCTCGCATATAAGGTGCGTCTTATACGTGGGGTTTATGCAAATCATTTGATCCATAAAATGATTTACCCTGAAAAACATGTAAATAGCCCCCCACCTCCATCACACCTATGGGTAAAGCTAATGAATGCTGTAAAGGTGTTGGGCGATATCAGCTCCCCTCCAACCCTACCAGTACTCTATGGTGGCCATAGCTTTTCACACCTTCCCATGTGACACTCACACCATCCAATGCCACCCTCACTCAAGATCCCATGCTGCCCTCACAGCGAGGGGATAAGAAAGAAAGATATAGACCCCTTAAAATGGGCTAGGGAGACCCAGAACGTTATTCATTTATTGGCTATTTCAAATAATAACTTTAGGTCCCATAGAATAGGAAAATGCAAAGAAATACATGTGTCACAGCGCTTAATCTCATTCTATGACCAGTCTAATAATACCTTAATAAGGAATGACTGGGAAACATCTTGTCATATATAAAGTGAGTTTTCCATTGATTCATGTACATAAAAGTATATATAGCATATGGACGTCCTTGACTAAAACAGTCTATATAATCATTATGATGGTGCGTCATTGATGAGCGCCACAGCAAGGCAGGAACACCGGCGGCCTGCTTAGGGAGTGGTCATTATTTATCAACAGGAGGGGGTGGTGGGTTTTCGCGCGGACACGCGAAAAATTTTTATGCCCCCCCTCGACGGTAGTCAAAATTTTTTGCGCCCCCCCGCGCCGGAGGCGCGGAGAGTTTTTCACGCCCCTCTTTGATCTATAGTAGCGCGCGGGCTTTTTTGCTAAAAAGAGGGTGAATTTTTTTAGCCCCCCCCTCAAGAGGGGTCAAAATTTTTTAAGCCCCCCCTCGGGAGGGGTCTGAAAATTTTACGCCCCCCCTCAAACCCACCACCCCCCCCTGTTGATAAATAATGACCACTCCCTTAGTGTCGGGACCTTGGGCTCCGAAGTGGCCTGGCCCTACCCCAGCACCGTGGAGGGTCCTGCTGGCTCCGCATCTGTCCCATCAGCAAACCAACCGCCTCCCGCAGTGAAGTTGACATGACCGACCAATTTGCTTAAGATAAGGGAGCGTTCATTATTTATGGCAGGGGGGTGCCAATCTGGCAGAAGGAATACGTAAAAAAAAAGATTACCCCCCCTCGGGAATAGGTTGAAAAAAGTGACCCCCCCTTAGAAATGGGTTGAAAAAAATGACCCGCCCTTAGAACTGATTGAAAGAAAATGATTCCCATCACATTACCTTATACATTTAACCATGTTCAACAAAGTCTATGTGCATCAGGTCTCTTCATTCCTGTCATATAAGGAGAATTTGAGGGACTAATGCACTTTAGCAGGTGCTGAAGTGAACCCTTTAAGGCAGCCACAGACGGGCCAGACTCGATCGGTTACTAGGGAGTACCGATCTGATCCAGTCGGTCAATATCAAACATGTTTGATATTGACAGACTGGATCGGATGTCTCCCGCAGATGTCCCCGACGTCAAGATCAGCCAACCCAGTCGGGCGCGTTTACAGTTCCCTTTAGCTACCCTAATGCTGACCCTAACGTGCAGCAAGATGTATGCCAGCTAAAGTGTATTCTACCTGAATTTAAACCATTCCAATTATGTGTTAAAAATGGGGTGGCCATTGTAGAATGTCGTAAAAGCTATCAGCCGTTGGCCAGCTTTCATTTCACATAAATGCAAAAACCTATTTCAATATGGTTCCAATCTTTTGAAAAATTGAAATATGAATACCCTGGCATTGATTGATTGACATCTGTAATAGTACCTATTTTGAAGGCTCCTCCATAGGGGGCGCTAGCATGGGCCACTTCTGATGCAGTTTAAGTGGGTACTATATTTCCCCGTGTATGGCCTCTGTGCTCAATGATAAAGCATTTTGGACCATTACCATACTTCAACATATGGTATTTATATATTTTTTCAGCTATATATATTTCCCCTACCCCTATATTTGTTGCAAAGAAAGATAAAGGATTATAGAAAATGTCTAAAGAATGATGTACAAACCATAGATAAGTCTTGAGCAAACTGTTTGCCACTCCTTCATTATTTCATGTAGAGAAAAGTAAGCCTGCCCTGTTTATAACCCTGGTAAATTTGTCACTTAGTGTGTTTACAAGTCCGTACAGGCTTATACACAGGGAAATATGGGATGTCTTAGCCAGCTATATCATGCGACCTATTCCTGACTAACTGTAGTGATTGAGGCACTTGCAGCTGTCTTTTTCAAAGTTTGCACATACAAAGACAAACTTTTTGAGATTTTTCTAGTGTTTCAATTTCATTCTGATCTCATTTGTTAACATTGATTTAGAAGGTGTGATGGATATCAATCGCAACAGCATCGATTTCAAAAGTGAAACTAAGGGTTAGAAACTGGAGGTTCTGATCAGTAGTTGCTGTGATTATAGTAGGTGACCTTTTTACCACCGAGAACTTTGCTGGCACCTCTAAGCTCAAGGGACATGCATCAGTCCTGCTTGTGTCATACCCATGCCAACCGCTTTTCTATGTATACTTCTAGAAAGCCACTGCTGTCATCTATTCAATGGTCCACAACAGATTGGAGAATGTTTACCATTCTCTCTTTCTCTTGTGTCAGATATAAGATGATAAGGTGATTTGATAATGGTTCACTGCTCCTGACACTCTGAACTAATAACCCGGTACATAGAATAAGAAAATGTTAATTGGAATTACAGAAAAAAATGATTTGTGATCTCTTTTGGCCACCAAGATTATTGAAAATGATATCTGCTTGTCTTTTTCAAGAATTTTCCTACAAGGAAAGCTGAAAACCATAGTGATTTTCATCTTCGTCATCTATTTTTTAACACTGAATACACTGAGAGTCCCAATCATATAAAGCGCTCATGTCATGCCTTGGTAAGGAGTTTAGAATTTAGATATTCCCTAAATAATGATACATAATTACTGTAATCTCCCGCGTATATAAGGCACAGGTCATGTATAAGGTGCACCCCTAACTCAGGGATGTGTGTTTTGCATATAAGGCACTCCTACTGCTTCTGGATTGATATTTTAAAAAACCCTTGTATAAGGTGCACCCCAACCTTTTGACATATATACTGTAAGACATAGCCTCCCCAACGTTTGTAAAAGCCAACCTATATATGTACATTGAATAGGCTTAAGTTGTGGAGAAAGCCTTGCTAAGGTGTTCCTGTGACATTAGAGGGTGTGAGGGCAGCATTGGATGGAGTGAGGGTGGCATTGGATTGTGTGAGTGTCACATGGGAAGGTGTGAAAAGCTATGGCCACCATAGGTGATGTGCAGTGGGAATAGGGACCTTAATGCACCCTGCACTAAGGGCCCTTTTCGCAGATCCTTTCCTTGAGCACCGGTAGCAAGGATTGTACAGTATAGGATAGGTCAGTCCATACAGTCCTATAGTGAAGGCAAACCCCCCTCTACCCCCCCATGAAACTAGGTGACCTTGTGTGTTCAGTATTGGGCCCTATATAGGATAAGGGGGTTTATGGAGCTATCATCTATCTTCATGAAAGGGATACCAAATGAAATGAAGAGACCATCTAAGCTAAAAAATCCTGTTGAATCCAAAAGTGTTGGTCTTTATTATCAGAATTTGACCAAAAGTACCCAAAAAGGATGTTTGATGAGGGAAATATTTTGAAAATATACAAAAATGATATTGAAAATGATTGCAAATCTTTAAATATAGAACACATAAATCAGAGTTAATACCTGAATCCACATACCCAACTGTCTGCCTATCTCTCAGTCAGGCAAGTCTGGGCCTGTGCATTATTCTGCCTATCCCACATACAGCATATCAATTGTGTACCTATCACTCATCCTGCCTATCTCTTCAATCTGAAACATCTACAGTTCAATCTGGTTATCTCTTAAAAGGCCTAACTTATAATGCTTACCCCTCACCTTACCTTATCTCATTTGTTCCTTCTTTCCTTTAGTCTACCTATCCTCAATCTGCCTATCATTCATTTTACCTATCCCTCATGGTGACTATCCCTCAGACCATCATGTTTAATCTGCGCTGTTTGTCTGCTATATAAGCCTTTATTGTTTAACAGTACATTCATTACCATGTCTACTATTTCAATTTTACCTATCCCTGATAATCGCAATAATGTAGCCTACCTATCCCTCATTGTGCCTATCCCCCAACTCTGCACATCCCTCATATTTGACTTGCATATCTGTCCCTAGGATTTTTTTTTTTTTTTTTTTTTTATGTTTGCTCATCTTACAAGGTACTCTGTGCCTATTCCTTAAATTGCTAATTGCTCATACTGCCTATCCCTCTTGCTGCCCATCCTTACCTATCCCCCATGCACACTATACAGCTCTCTTACCCATCTCACCTCTCTTTACCTACCTATGTCACAACCAACCTTCATTATGATGACCATTTCTTAGTCACCCTATCACCTAACATACTGGTTACAGTCCACCTTATTCATACATCTACCTATCATTCATGCTGCATATCTTTCAGTTTACCTATATAATTATATGAATGGAGGATAGGCATAATGGGGGATAGGTATATTTCACAAGGCATAGACCTGGAGACAGGTGGAGGAAATTGAACACAAGCTGAGATATGTATAGAGAGAGCGGGTTAGATTGACCGAGCTGACATGGTAAGAAAACCATATGGAGAGCATGAGGGATAGGTATTCAAAAGGATTGGTAGCAAGGGGGATAGGTAGCATGTGCAATATCTAGTTTGAGGGATAGGCACAGAGAGTACCTTGTAAGAATAGCAAATGTAAAACATGGGTGGTAGCGACAGATGGGCAAGTCAAATATGAAGGATATGCAGAGTTGGGGGATAGGTATAATGAAGGATAGGTAGGCTTTATGATAGGCATTGTTAAGGATAGGTAGGATCAAAATGAGAGACATGATAAGCAATGTAACTGTTAACCATTAGGGCCTAAATAAACAGATGAACAATACAGTTTAAACATGGTGGTCTTAGGGATAGTCACCATGAGGGATAGGTAAAATGAATGATAGGAAGATTGATGATAGGTATACAATGGGAAACTAGGACCAGAGACGATTATCGAAAGTAATGAGTAAGCTTTAGTATCTAGGTCTTTTGGGAGATGGCCTTACTTCAAGATGCTTTGGATTTAAGAAATAGGCAGTATGAGTGATAGGTAGACTAAGAGATAGGCAGTATGTGAGATAGGCAGAGTAATGCAGAGTTAGAATACTTATCAAATTTGGAGATAGGCAGACATTTGGAATTGTGCATTGAGGTACTAACTCTGGTTTACACATGTTTATTAAGACTTCTCATTAATTTGAATATTATTTTTGTACATCTTTAAAATATTTTCTTCATCAAACCTTGTTTTCGGGTACTTTTAGTCAATTTCTGAGAATTATGATAAAAACATTTGGATTCATCAGGATTTTCTGGTCTAGGTAGTTCCTTCTTCCCCTTTAGTATCACCCTGATAAAGGAATACCACAGCTCCATAAACCACTTAATCCTCTACAGAAATCAACAATGAAGACACAGGGGCACCTAGTTTCATGGGGGGGGGGTAGAGGGGGGTGGCCTGTCACACTCTACCCATAGACTATGCTCTCAGTGACCTCTCCTATAATATAAGCTTCTTGCCGGTAGGGTGGGAGGGGAGCTGATATTGCCCTAACACCTTTACAGCATTCATTAGATTTACCCATAGGTGTGATGGAGGTGGGGGGCTCTTTACATGTTTTTCAGGGTAAATCATTTTATGTATCAAATGATATTTTCATAAACTCCACGTATAAGATGGTGGAGAATTGTGAACTCCGCAATGTGTCGCGAAAAAAAATCGCGTTGTGTTGTGAAATTTTGCATTGTGTTCCCGAATACCCCCAAAAAAGGAATTGCCCTGCCCCTCAGGAATAGGTTGAAAAAAAATGACCCCCCCTATCACAATAGGTTGAAAAAAAATGATCCCCCCTCTGAATACCTCTAGAAATTTTGACCCCCCCCCTCATTTGCTCACCCCCCCCTGCCATAAATAATGAATGCTCCCTAAATGTACTTACCAACACTTAATTCAAATGGTCTGAGTCAGTAAAATCTGACTCTGATAGCAAGGGCTGCTGTGGTGGAGCGGTTGTGTACCACGCACTCGGATACAGCCCTACCGCTCCTACTGGAGGCGACGCCACAGCAGCCACCTCCTGCTGCTTATTTAGAGTGGTCTGGAGGGCTCCCGAATTGTATGGGGGGGGGGGAACCACAACCTTTCTAGAGACTTCGCCCGTGGGAACCAAGATGACTGGCTTAGACCCGGCCTTGGTATAAGGGGCTCCGGCTCTCTTAGAGTAAAAAGGTGTCCTTTCCCCTGGAGTGGACATTTTTAATAGAACCCTCATGCCCACGGTGGAAGGCACCTTGGTGCCCCCACCCCTGTTAAGGAGATAATACCTGTTCAGGTATAAAAATATGGCAAGTTTATAAAGCATCCATAGTGAAACCAAAACACCAGCTATTTCAGAAAAATAAGATAGGCCCTGACCATAGCCAAATCCAACTGTAGTAGTTTGTTGGGTAGTAGAAGGGAATTCAGGCTTGGGACCCACAATGAATGGCACTGGCAGACAGTGGCATAGCTTGTGCCTCCGTCAATATGCCAGCAACCTTTCTGAGCCTCCAGAGCAATTTTAAGGTAAACCCCAAATTAATAATAAAGAAGATCAAAAGGCATATCAGACACACAGAGGGGTGCGCTAAGGCTGTCAGCTGGAAGGCTAAGTGCTGCACCCAGCTTTGGCCAGCAATTTTAATTCTTTCCTGGTTTCTATTGCTAATTTCCCTGGCCAGTGTTTGTAGCGGGACACCAGCAGAAACCGGAGGGGAATCATTTTTGTATAAAAGTTCTAAATCTGGTAATCAAAATAAAAGGTGTCATTCACCATATCCGAGGCAATAAATTTGGAAGCTGTAGATCAAATGCTTTGGCTATTGGGATATTTACCCCTTCAGAGCAGACACAACCTCTACAGTTGTGCAAGCTACTGGATCAGGGTAAATAGAATAATTTTTAACCAGGGCCACACTCCTACAGGGAAGAGATATTATACAGACCCCACACTGCAGAGTAGCAGCGAAATCTGACCTCACTGACACCAGCTGACTTCCAGATACAACTAACGCGGTTGAATTTGGAAGATTTCTAACGAAAAGTGGAGCCTCTAAATCTGGAAAAATTAAATGTGAACATAAGGTGTGTGGTTATTGAAAAATAGGGCAGATAGGCAAGAGGGATCAGCCAATGGCCTCCGATTCGGCAAGTCCTGAGAGGTAACTACCTCAGAGCCCCGGCATTGAGCTGTATCCCCCTCCCCTATCTCCAAATAATAATGGTCATCCACTGATATGGCCCATAGGGCCACATCAGTGTCTAGTCTAGTGTAGACAGGTAAGTTTGCAGTGTGAAGGAATGGAAAACGTTGTAACTTTATATAGTGAATAAAAAGCCACCTGCCTACTAACTGGCACCTCCACATGAAAATAATGTTAGATATGTACAATCCTAAGTTCCATGAACGTTGCATCAGCGCGGCAAGCGACTAACCATTATCTCATAAAAACATCATCATGTTTGTACCAATAAATGCACTTCGTCCGCGACCGAAAACGTGTTCCGCCAGGAGGAGAGTCAACCGCTACCTGCCACCAGGTGTCAAATAAAAGAACTACCATATCTATCCAGAGTTAGCCAGTGTGGTACTGGTGAGAATACAGCACAGTAGAGACATGGTGTGAGTAATGTGGGAACTAGTTTTCATTGTCCACCATTCAGCTCTATACCAGATTGACTTCACAGACTCCAAAATAGTGTTTTTTTTAGGAATATTTTTCACCCACTGGAAGTGGGTCTCTATTAAATGGTCTCTACTGTACTCTCTTGTACATTTCATACTCATATAGATCTGACCAATATAGTCTTTATGTTGGAACTCAACTCAATGATTTATGAAGAATTTACAAATTTGGTCAATTCTAGGTTTTCAGAAGAACTCAAACTAAGCCAGATGGGAACATTGTCTTCGTTCTTACACAATGGCAAGCCCATTAAATGCAGCCAACACAAAGCCCAAAGTGTTTTTGAGGTAGATGTATCATTGAATGATTGTCATATTTGGTAGTATATTTGCATTATGGGATTTCCCTGGCCATGCAGCTGGACCCAGATATGCTGGTATTAGTTCTTGAATTTGCCACCAGATGTCCTCTATATTGTGCAGTTGGATCCCCCCCCTGCCACCTAGAAATAAATGACTCGTCCCTAACTTTACCAACTTTCTACTTCTACATTCCCTTTAGTATCATAAGTGGCACACTAGCAGCACACTACTGTCACCTAGTTAGAGTTGATTGAACAAAAAAAAACTATCCAAAATTATAATGTATATCATAAGTGGCACACTACTGTCACCTAGTGAGAGTTGATTGAACAAAAAAAACATATCCAAAATGATTCTGTATATCATAAGTGGCACACCATAGGCACACTACTGTCACCTAGTGAGAGTTGATGGAACCAAAAATCTCTCCAAAATGATACTGCTATCATAAGTGGTACACTAGCGGCGCACTACTGTCATCTAGTGAGAGTTTATGGAACCAAAAAAAACTCTCCAAAATGATAGGCCCCTACTGTATATACTGTCACCTCATGATTGTTGAAGGAACCCAATTCTCTTTACTCTCCCTGAAGCAACCCACTTATTGAAAAATGTGCATCAAAGATTCGGGAACGTGAAATCGGCATTGATTTAAGGAAAATAAATCTTTGTAATAGGACCCCTTTCTTACGCAAAAAAAAAAAAAATAAAAAAAAATATCAAAACTCATTTGGACATTAGGAATGAAAATGTAATTAAGAAATGAATATATAAAAGGGTCAATGAAGCATGATTAAAGAACTGCGTTTTTCGAACCTGAAAATGAGCACGTTTTGTAATAAAGTAAAAGCGGGGAATCCTCTTTTGGAATGTATATAATTCAAAACAAACGTTTGTAAATGTCAAAAAAGAGAAATTTCTTTGCTCAGTAGAAAGAGACGATGGGTCTTTAATTGCAATGTCTTGCCTTCAGAATATGATAAATACTGATGGCCTGTCTTTGGTTATTTTTTTTAATTATCTTTAAAATGCCTCCTCCCCTCCCATGAGACCGATCAGTCCTACATAACTAAATTGTTTTTGTTTTGTTTTGTAGACTCAACAGTCTATTCGACTACCTATTTTGTGATTTTCAATACATATTTTATGGGATATGTGCACCTCATATGCATCATATCAGTAATTATCAGCGCATATCGCCGGAACCAGCACCAATCCCATGTGCAGTCTGTGGGTGCGCTGTACGTAGTAGGGGGGTAACTATTTTGTCCTGGTTTTATATACCAGTGATTCCTGGATTTTGTGTGATTTCTTTTGGTATTGAATCATGTCAATTTCCCGAAAAAGGTGTCCATTTAGAGAGGGTTGTCCTATTTTTATGTCGGTAGGACTCTTTAGCAAACGTCCACAAAAATATACCTCCTTTTGGCGTGGTGCCCCCTAAAATTACAACAAATCCATCTTTTATTCCGTGGGATAAACCCTTGATTTGCCAGAATTGCACCCTCTGTGTAGTGTTACCCCTTAATTAGGCGAGCCCCCCCCCCCTCGGTGGATGTATGTCAGGGACAGATTTAATTTGGATGCACAAGTCATGGGGAGCCTCATACATATGCCTGCTGTTCATCTGCACACCTGACGACTCCTTCAGCTGTGAGTCATCCAAGTTTCACGTTCGAGATAAGATTTAAAAAAAAAAAAAAAGAGGCGACTTTATTTCCCCCTTCCACAACTCATCTTTTTTTTCCCCTCCAACTAAAAGCACCTCATGAGAAGGACGGCCGGAACATTTTTCTTTAACTGACATGAATAACAATCATTCTGCACCTATCTATATGCCTAATACTCATATTTGATAAACATGTTGTGTTAGGTTGGTAGTTTCACTACAGCCCAGACTGTACCTAATTAAAAATGTATCACCAATCACTGAACCCCTTCAGACAGATCTGAGTCTCCACATTGAAAACAAACATGTTCCACATACCCCAGCTATGGCACAGGTCTACCACCTAGTGATTATTTTAGGTACCATATATCCAGACAGTTACATAGACATACATCTGAGATTCTAGTCACTGGTATCTTTGAATCCAGAAATTATCCTGATTTTCTCAATTTACAATAGGGAATGCTATGAGAATGTAAGCCACAAATTCAAAACTCCTGAATAGATGGGAAAAGTGGCACTTATCACATGTTTGTCTGTGCCCAGCTGGTGGGGCCCTCTGTTGATACCATATTGCAAACTTGGGGAAAAAGGCCCAAAACCAAGCCCCATAAAGTTGTTTGATGACCTCTGACGCTAGCCTACATCAGTATGACTCAAAAATCATCATATTCTTCTAGTTTAGAGCTATTTGTAGCAGTTTCGTTTATTTGCCAGGTCATTATTTTTGGAATGACCCTTTACCTTAAAGGGGCTTTTTACCCTTTTTTTTATCATCATAAAAATATTTATACTACAAAACCAATCTATATTTCAAGATGATCAACAAAACTTTTTATGGTGATAATAAAACGAATGGGAGGATAGCCTGAAGAGAGTACCGTATTCATTCTATTAAGCGCAAATGTGCGAAAATTTAATTGTAAGATTCTTGAAACACCAATACAAAGATTAATTCTAAAATTGTTGTTTTCGCCCTCAGAATCTCTGTTATTGCACTGCATTTGCATGATCTGAGGTCCCAAAAGGTGGGTGGGTGGGGGGGGGGGAGGGTGCTCTTATTAGAGCAAGTGCGCTTATTAGAATGAATACGGGTACATGCATTTGTAAAAAAAGAATCTTGTTAAAATGTTGATTTGCAGTGAAATGGTAGCCATTCTCCCAAGGGTCATATTCGGGAAGCAGGCAAGAATAGACCTGACACGAGAGTGAAACAGGCATGTACCTTAATATTTTTCAATAGATTTCCCCATGGAAATGTATGAATTAAACCTAGCTCTTTATGTATAAGATAATCCCCTTCAAGATCACCTTTGATCAGGATAATATATATCTCTACATTACTCCTATTCAGAATGGGAGGATTAAGAGAACTGCTGTTTACTATCGTCAGATAGGGGAGGGGAGGGGAAATCAGCTTTACCCTCCGGCCACCCTACCATGAGGTAAGCCATAATCAGCACTTTTTGTTCATATGAATTAAACGAGAGTATGCCTTAAATGGTCCATGATTAGACTGGATTACTAAGAATGCGCACTGTGTCCATCTCTCTCTGAATCTCTGAAATACGGATAGGGATAGGATCTGCCGCGTTAATGGAACTTAATTAAACAGAACATAAAAGTTTTGATTCTGTAATTTTATTCATACCTTCACGACTAAACACATTCATTTTATATACAATGTATAAATTTGTTTATTTACACCCAAATCATTATATAGATTATACACGATGACTTTGTTCCTTAGCATACAACCAGGCGTGGGAACTTCAAAAGATACGGCAGTGCCAGTAGTAAAGCAGATGTTTTCTGTCATTGAGTCGCTGGTTCTGTGACTGCTGCCACCTTTTTCACAATATTTTCTATAGCTTTGCGAGCTGTTGACGTGGGATACTGTTCAAAGTAATTTTGTCCACTTTCTAAACATGCTGTGAGTTGAGGATCCAGTGGTACACAACCTACAACATAGAAGAATCATTATTATTAGTATTTTGACCAAGAATAACATACATCATTATGAAGATCTATGCGTTTTGCCTTTAAAAATATGAACATAATTCCATTTTAGATTTGTGCCATATTTTCTTCACTATTGATAAGGGCTAACTCGTCTATGATATCAGAAAACTTCAAGACATCACACGGAGGAAGGGAAAGAAAGCCAATGGACTTTGACATTGTACTTACCCAAGAAAGGTACGGACGCCATTTTCGCTAGGGATTCACCACCGCCTTTCGAGAAGAGATTAGTACATTCCTGTCGCGAAATATGATTAAAAATATGAGATCAAAATCCACAAATACATTATTCTACAAACTGGAAATGACATTTCAATAGTCTATGGTGATGTCTCCCAACTCACTACTGTCTGAGTTTTCTTAACAAGTAGAAGCACCGCGCTACATGTATAGTGGTGACAGTTCAACATTCACCAGATTCTGGGAAACTCAAAGTCATTTGTCTCCTTCCATCCCAACCAATTACGAGAATATCGACAACTATCATATTTCATTTGTCACTTAATTGAACAATTCATCATTCACCATCCATGAATTATGGAAGGCCAAGTCATATATTGTCAGCAGGCGAGGGATGGGCTTGGTCAGAATACATGTAATCGGAAAAAGGGTTTTCTCCAAAAAAAGGTGGGGGGGGGGGGGGCTTATATTCCAGGGAAAGTGTGTCTAAAAATGCAGTTTTCCCGGTTTTTTTCCGGCCAGTTAGTGGCATCTTTCTCCTCCCCACCTACCCTTCTCTCAACATGTATCTGGTATATGACTCGTTCCAAATGATTGACCTGTAATATGACCCGTGTAGAGCTTACCGTGCAGTGGGGGCAGACATAACCACTCATGTTCTCCACAATACCCAATACGGGGATACCAGTCTTCTTACAAAACGTCAGCTCCCGCCTCACGTCACCCACTGCCACAGCCTAGAAAGTCATGGATGAAATAATCAGTCAAGGGGCGTAGAAATCCCAGTACCTCGGCCAATACCTCATCTCAGTACACAAGTCACCCCTAAAGCTTCCGTTCTCATTAAAGTTCCCTACATATCGGAATTTACCCTATACTTATATTTGAGTGAGTACTTTAGGAGTTAAGTCAATACACGTACAAAAATGTACATGCACAATATATTTATAGTGACTGGGAAGAATATGCCCAAAATCCAATGACAGGATTCGTTGGGGGGAGACATTAGGATAAATGTCGAGAATTAACTACATGTTTGTACATTATGTATGTAATGTGGTCCCACCTGTGGTGTTGTAACAAGTATTGCACCGTCTGGTGAGTACTGACGGAGACTCTCGACAACCGCGATGTGTTCATCTGAGGTACCAGGCGGGGTATCAATAATCAAGTAGTCCACGTCTTGCCAATACACATCTGTCAGAAACTGCTTAATCATTGCTGTAGGGAGACACAGTCATAAGGTGAGCATAGGTTTTATTCAGTGCATCACTTAAAATATTCAATTTTTTTTTTTTCAAATATGAATACAAGTATGATGGTAATGAAGTCTCAGTGAGTAACACAGGATTCTTTTTTGTCTTCGAACTTTAGGCATGGAATTTGCATGAAAGAAATAGAAACAAAACAAACACAACATACGACTTTTCTCATCAAATATTCCACTTTATATCCACCATGGAAAGACTCGTTAATGAAATATTTGATGTGTTACTTAGTCTTAGCCTTCCAAAGAAAATTTATGCCCACCTGTTTTCTTAGGACCTCTCCACACAACGGCATCATCTTCACTTTTCAGTAGAAACCCTATTGACATAACTCCTAATCGCTGTTCAGGATCTACAAAGACTGGTACCCATCTGGAAATACGTAATCCAATTTAATGTATATTAGTTACATGAATAGGCATATAGAAAAGGCGCAGAGAGATCTTCTAATGCATCGACATATGGCGTCTTCTTGTCCTATGTTCAATCATCATTTTCTTTTGTACAAATGCATGTACCAAGCCCAATGTGCATCTAATTGTGACGAATATGGCATGGTGACCCTTATAACAAGTACACCGTATATACAGATTCAATCGACATAATGGGCACATGCGCATCCTTTCCTTTTGGGCACATAACGACATTTTTGGCCAAAATCGTGTTGAAGGGCAATTAAACTACTTGACGTACATATTAGATAAGTATTTATGCGCACAGTGTGCGTATACATAGACTCTGGTATGTACAGTAAGCTATGAGCACCTACCCCTCCGGACACTGGTGGACCTCCTGTGCCTGGACATTGAGCATTTTAGGGATGCTGGGACCGCACAAGTCAACATCAAGGATGCCAACCTATATAAGTACAAAAGTAAATCACCAGGCTGTGTATACATATAGAATATGCGTACATAATATACCTCTGAACCTCTGAAAATAGATAACCATCTGAGGGTCTGACATCTCTGCGGCCTCCCCCTGTACGCAGCTGTCCGCCTTTAGCTTAAACCCGCACCACCCCCAGCCTCTTGATGCGTACGTAATTAATGGATGGCCCCCCAAGGTGTGGGTCTTACAGTACGCCCAATATATTTCTATGAGAAACCCCTGATTCAAATTCCGGAGATCACTCCTAAAATGTCGTATCCTATATCAGTTCTAGACACTGGCCTGAAAAGTTAGTGAGTAAGTAATGGTTGTTTAACGCAAATTTGGCAGCTATTGAAGGTTATAATCTGTGGCGAGACAATTACATTACACATTAACCGATCAATATATCATGGTTTATCCAACGATATGTGACAATACCGTGCTGCCAGCTGAAGACAACTGTCCATGGCAATAGACATGATAAGTCTATGGATACAAACACTTGAACAGGAAATATCTCTCCATTAGCACATAGGCTTAAGAATTCTGCTGGCAACAGGAGACAACCGTCAATCGATTTAAAGAGATGACAAATCCTTCTGGTAACAGCAGATACCAATAGATGATGTAACTTGGTGGCTATTTTTGGAAACATTACCCACTCAGAACGCACACAGTGCATTGAAAAATAATTGGAGAATGTCTATGTCCTACCTCCAGGCAGTGGGCAATTAAAAGAAAAAAAATCAAAACAAATTGTGTACATGTATGCACTTACCTTTTTTCCTGCATGACGCAGGGCCAGGGCCAACTGGACACTCACGGTACTTTTGCCCACACCGCCCTTCCCGGATAGCACTAGTATCACATGCCGCACTGTGCGAAGGTTGTCCTTTCCTTCATCTAGAATAGAATAAAACCCATATGTCGACATAATATTTATTGCAATTTATCGTGCAGGTGGGGGTGGGGGGCTGGGGTGGGGTGTGGGATTGAGTGTGGAAACGGGTGTAGGAGTGCCAAAGTTTAAGAGTGTCAAAGTGGTGGGGGGATTTCTTTACAAAATGATGGTTGGATTTGGGTGACCTCCTGTAACTTGTGCAAGTGTGACCAGAATCACAAACTTCCCAAGCCCATCCTATAGCCCGAGATCCATTAGTGCGACAATCCCTGCGAATGTTGTTGCAATACAGAACGTGCTAGAGATATCAGTCACAAATATCAAAAGTCGTTGATTTTTGTAAATCTCTTCTATGCCACTGAGATTTGCGAAATTTGTAGGCCCATAGTGTCCATGATTTAGGTCATTATTTATCAAAGATGGGGGGGGGGGTAGTGGGTTTGAGGGGGATGCAAAAACTTTTGACCCATCCTGGAGGAAAGTAACATAAAAAAAATAACCTTTTTTGGCTAAAAAACCCACGTGCTACTATAGATCAAAGAGGGGCATGAAAATTCTCCATTCCTTTGGTGAATGCGCAAAAAACTTTTACTGCCGTCGAGGTGGGGGGGGGAGGGGGAATTTCCATGCGTCCGCTTGAAAGCCCACCATATACTTATACCCCAGTTCTAGTTAGGTTCAGGCACTTTCTCTCTTGAGGGGGGGGGGGTAAAAATTTTTACCCTCTTTTTAGCAAAAAAGCCCACGCAGTACTATAGATCAAAGAGGGGCACGAAAATTCTCTGCGCCTCCTCAAAATTTTGACTGCCGTCGAGGGGGAACATAAAAAAATTTCTGCGCCTCTGCACGCAAAACCCACCACCCCGTTGATAATGTTAATGACCACTCCCTAAGGAGGTAGTCATTATTTATCAACAGGGGGAGGAGGGCTGGTGGGTTTGAGGGCGGGGGCGTAAAAAATTCAGACGCCTCCCGAGTGGGGGGGGGGCTATAAAAATGTTGTACCCTCCTTTTAGCAAAAAAAGGGTTGCGCGCAGGGTTGCCAACTCTCACGCATTGGCACACACTCCAGTAGAGCCAGAGGGTGGCGCTATAAACAGTATGGCCAATTTCGTGAGAGTTGGCAACCCTGCGCGTGCTACTATAGATCAAAGAGGGGCACAAAAATTCTCCGGGTCTACGGCGGGGGGGGGGGCACAAATAATTTTGACTGCTGTCGAGGGGGGGTGTAAATAATGACCACTCCCTAATGTTGCCAGAATTCATATTATATCTAAATTTTCTACACTAATGACAGTTTTTCTCAGTCCTCTGGCTCCCCCTGTCAAAGTCCAATGACTTGTCAGCCTGACAATCATCGGACTTTGACAGTCAGCCTCAGCCTCGGGCAGTCAGTGTCTGACTCTGAGTGTGTGTATTCCGGTGAGTGATAAATAGAGAAATCATGGTTAGATATAGGTCCTATAGCTGACGGCTTCACCACGATATTTCATGACGTCACCCTAAACAGCTATTTTATATTAGAGAATTCTCGCCTTACCATCACAGACAGAATAGTTGTATTTCTTTCGGAAAATATAACATACAACCACAAATCATGCCGCACTCACCCATGGGCGCCGCCATTTTGATCTGGAGTGATCATGTGACTTTTCTATAGTACACTTCGATACCGCTAGATGTCAGTTAAGTGCCGTTGCTGCTGCTGCTGCGTTCGGAAGTTCCCGCTTCATTCCCGCCCTGCTGTAAGCAGCGGGGCCGATGTTCAGCTTTCTGTGGCTCCCGGACACACAACTGCTTGTGCGTCCGGGATCCACTTTGGATTGACCAATCAGAAAAGACCTTTTGGCCACCTGCAGGGGCTCCCCCATGACGGAACTACATGCAGCTGTACGGCCTGCTTCTGCTTCACGCTCCCTGCCCGCTGCTACACCGCCTGCTGCGACCTGCACAAGGCTGCGAAAAGCAAGTTGTACGTTTAATTAACTGCTGCTATCTGCCCGCTGCCCCCCCCCACCTGGCTGGCTGGCAAACAACATGATACAGAGATGAGAGTTGCTTTCTAAGCTACTACCTGTAACGTATGCGCTTGGCGCCATCTTGTGTGTAGAATGTTGGGGACCGGAAGTTGAGTGATATTAGGGAATAAACGTTAGTCTAGCACGAGGCACCGAATTGTAAGGTCTTGGTTCTTCCTTCAACACATTACATGGTTGTCAGAAGTGGTTCTACAGCTCTAGAAGAGAAAGCAAACCCACCTGGTAATGCCAATTGATGAATTGATGTATAAGCTTACCAGGAGATGTCATTTTGTGAAGGAATTGAATCCAGGAAATTGTGAGTAGACCAAAGTGTCCAGCCTGGATCTCAAGAACCCTGAAAGTGAAGCCACATGTTGGTGCTTGGTTGAACTCTGCTAGTATACTATGAATTTGTGTGCTACATGGGCATTTTAATAATTTGCTCCAGCCAATCCCATATTGAACTGACTTTGTGCCATTTGCTTGTTGAGGCCTATTCTAGCTGGTCAAGTGTGTTAGTTTCTAACATTGATTTAGTGGTGCTGGCAGCTAGTTGTGAACATCTACAGTGATTTAAAGGCTCAAAATAGTAAAATGGCTGAGAAAAATATTCCATCCATGGATTGGGATGCCTCAGACCTGGTTAGAGAATGGAAACGGTTTAAACAACACTGTGTTTTCCACTTTGGTGGTCCATTGGCTGGCAAAAGCGAAGTAGAAAAAGTGAATTATTTGATGACATTCATTGGTAACAAAGGTCGCGAATTGTATGATACCTTCCCTTGGGAGCCTGCAGATGGGGATGATGCGGCAGCAGAAAATGAAGTTCTTGAGTCAGTATTCAAAAAGTATGAGGACTATGTCAAACCCTTTAGAGATGAAATCAGGGCTACAGCTAGGTTTTTGCGTCATAGGCAGAAGCCTGATGAGAAATTTGATGACTTTGTGACTTCTCTGCGTGTACTGGTAAAGGACTGTGGATATGGTACACATGAGGACCGCATGCTCAGAGACATGATAGTTATTGGGTCCCGCCATGCAAAGGTCAAGGAGAAGTGCTTCGACAAAGGGGAGGAACTCACCCTCAAAGAGGCCATCACATTTGGTCGAAGCTATGAATCCTCCAAAGAGACATTACAGGAGGTGAATTGGGAGGAGGATGACACTGTTAAGGTAGTTAAGAAACAGGAGCCACCCAAAATAAGAAAAAAGCCCTCAACATCTAAAGAGAAACCACCTAAGTTAGAGCTATGTGACAAGTGTGGCTACGATGCCACACATGAATATTGTCCTGCCCGTGGTGCGACCTGTAACTACTGTAAAAGTAAAGGCCATTTCGCAGCAGTCTGTTATAAAGCAAAGAGAAAAGTCAAAAGTAGGTCTCAGAAAGGTGCACATGCGGTCGACGAGCAATCCGAGGACAGTGGTGACAAGTCAGGTAGTGATGATGGGCTTGCTCACCTGGTCAATACTGTGCAACAGCCAAAGGATCCTCAGAGTGAGTGGTGGGAAAAACTGATGATTGGTGGTGTCAAGGTTCGGATTCAGCTCGACACTGGTGCAGCCAAGTCTTTCATGTCAGTGAAGACTTATAATCGGATGGTGGATAAACCTCTGATTCATCCAACCAAGCGTGTTTATCAATCCTATACCCAGCACCCAATCCCACTACTTGGCACTGCAGTATTCCCAGTCATATGGAAGTCTCATGAAATAAACGTTAAGTTTTACATCACAGAGCAGGACCAAACTCCACTCCTATCAGGGTCAGCATGCACACAATTAGGTCTCCTGAAGCGTATCCACACAGTCGATCAAGGCATAGATCAATACCCAGAGCTGAAGAAATTGACAGGAACTCTTCCAGGGATCTACTCTCTCAAGATAGATCCAACCGTAAAGCCAGTTGTGCATGGAGCCCGACGTCAACCCCATGCTCTGCGTGAGAAGATTGTGGTAAAACTGAAAGAAATGGAGGAGGATGGTCACATCACCAAAGTCACAGAACCCACAGACTGGGTAAGTTCTATGGTGGTGGTCCAGAAGAATGATAAAATAAGAATTTGCCTTGATCCACGAGATCTAAACACAGCGATTAGACGGGAACATTACCCAACCCCGACCATTGAGGACATTGTTGCATCCATGGGAGATGCCAAAGTATTCACTGTTATTGATGCAAAATCCGGTTTCTTGCAAATTAAGATGGATTATGAGTCAAGTCTATTGACAACATTCAACACACCGGTTGGAAGGTATCGGTGGCTGAGGCTACCCTTTGGGGTGAAATCCGCACCTGAAATCTACCAGAGGATAATGGATGACATGCTTCAGGATATCTCGGGTGCATATGCAGTGATGGATGACATTCTGATAGCAGGGAGAGACACAACCCACCATGATGCTATTATGAAAAGAGTAGTTGAACGAGCTACAGAGTGGAACTTGAAGTTGAACTTCGGAAAGTGTCAGGTCAGGAAATCTAGCGTCAAGTATGTTGGTCATATTGTCTCGTCAGAAGGTCTAAAGGTTGACCCAGACAAAGTCAAGGCTGTGAGAGAGATGCCGACACCTCAGACAAAGGAATGTGTACGTCGATTTCTGGGGTTTGTTCAGTATATCTCAAAGTTCATCCCTAACCTCAGTGAGATTGCAGCACCTCTACGTGCACTCACAAAGAAAGACTCAGAGTTTGTGTGGGAAGAGCCTGAGCAGTGCAGCTTCGAGAAGCTGAAAGACCTGTGTTGCAATGCCCCAGTACTGGCATACTATGATGTGCGGAAACCAGTCAAGATTCAGTGTGATGCATCCAGCTATGCACTAGGAGGTGTGTTGCTCCAAAATGACAAACCAGTGGCATATACCTCAAGGGCCCTGACAAGTACAGAACGAGGATATGCTCAGATAGAGAAAGAAGTGGTTGTGCAGTCAGACCATAAACCACTTCAATCGATCTTCACGAAACCTATCTTAGCAGCGCCAATGAGACTCCAGACGATGATGCTACGCCTTCAGCCCTATGACCTAAATGTCTGCTATGTTCCAGGAAAGGATATTCCTATGGGAGATGCACTGAGCCGGGCAAACCTGCCAGAAGCAGAAGAAGACATAGAACATATTACAGTTAACATGGTTAACTTTATCGCTGTTACTCCAACCCGGTATCGCAGTTTCCAAGAAACAACAGCTGATGAGATGAATGAGCTGTACAGCATCATACTCAAAGGTTGGCCAGATACAAAAGAACAAGTGCCACACAGCATAAGGGAGTACTGGTCCATTAGAGATGAGCTTGCAGTTTCGGATGGCATTGTATATAAAGGGATGAGGATTGTGGTGCCACCTAGTCTTCGAGAAGAGATGCTCACCCAGGTTCATGGATCCCACCTTGGCATCACAAAGTGTAAACAGAGAGCGAGGGAAGCACTGTACTGGCCAGGGATGAGCCAAAGAATCGAAGAACTGGTCAGTGATTGTGCAACCTGTAATACTTATCAGAATAAGCAGCCATCAGAGACCCTACGTCCAACCCCAACACCCCAACGCCCCTGGCAGGAGGTGGCTAGTGATATATTTGAGTGGAAAGGACAAAACTATTTGCTGACTGTAGACTATATGACTAAATTTATTGAAGTAGACAAACTGCATGACATGTCATCGGCAACTACACAAGAGACTCTGATGCGCCAACTAGCAGTTCATGGCCTACCAGAGACTCTTAGGACAGATAATGGACCTCAGTTCTCCAGTCAGGATTTTAAACGATTTTGTGTTATAAGACACATTACACATGTCACATCATCTCCAAACTACCCTCAATCTAATGGGGAGGCCGAAAGAGCAGTGCAAACAGTGAAAAGACTTTGGGCCAAAGCCAGTGACAAATATATGGCACTGCTAGATCATAGAACAACACCGATGGAGAGTTGTGGTCTGTCACCAGCACAGCTGAGTATGGGCAGAAGGCCACGTAACACAATTCCAATAGCTACAGAGTTACTAAACCCAAAACAGATAGACATTAAGGATGTGAGAAAGGCCTTGGACCAATCTAAAAGGTCACAGAAATATTATCATGATGCCAAGCACCCAAGTGACCTACCACCACTTAAAGTAGGTGATCCAGTAAGGATGTCACCATTCCCAGGATCTAAGAAATGGGTGCCAGGGACTGTTGTGAGACATCATGAGGAGCCAAGGTCTTATGTGGTGGAGCGTGAAGGGCGAAAGTATCGGAGAAACCGTCAGCATATACGATTGGCAACACATGAGGCCAACAAAAATGCTAACAATAACTGTGCTCCTGAAATAACTAGGGCTACTGTGGCCCAGAGAACAACTGTGAACATACCACCTATCGATATAATACCGCAAACACCTGCTGAATTACCATCTCCACCTAAGCCACTCTCGCCACAGAAATCACCTCACCCAACTGTTACTGTTAGTTGCCCAAGAGAAGTGCCTCCAACTCCTACTTGCAGGAAAGACTCTGCTCAAGGTGATGGGGCTCCATATCGCACCAGTAGTGGCAGGTTGAGCAAACCACCCAAAAAGCTCGATCTTTGAAACATTTATGTTATCTTCAAAGGACTGTTCAGTTAGTCATTGTGACATTAACTATAAGTGATCCAAAGGGATTTGATATTATGGTATTTTGCATCGTTTTATCATGAGACTGTTCAAGAAAAGAAGACAGACACTTGATTTTTTTTTGTTTTGTTTTCTTCACATCAAAGTAGCCGTTGCTATATTGAAGACTGGTTGAGTCATGTTCATTAGTGCAGGTTGTGCTATATAGTAACTTCTCTTTTTAAAAAAAAAAAAAAATAAAGAGAAAAAGGGAGATGTAACGTATGCGCTTGGCGCCATCTTGTGTGTAGAATGTTGGGGACCGGAAGTTGAGTGATATTAGGGAATAAACGTTAGTCTAGCACGAGGCACCGAATTGTAAGGTCTTGGTTCTTCCTTCAACACATTACACTACCTAGTCAACAAGAAAACCTTATTTAACGTAAAAAAAGGTTTGTAACGTTTTAAAACTTTTGGCTATGTTAAAAATCCATAGAGAAATGTTCTGAAACGTTTTGCAATGTTTTTTGTTGACTGGGTACTAGAAGTACTACTACTACAGCTTGGAAAATTACAGGCACTGGTAGATATGTAATGAATATTAATGAAAATAGCCTCATTTCAACATGGCTCAGACAGTAAACTGTAACCTGACTTCCCATGGGCCCTATTTATCAACAGGGGTGGGTGGCGGGTTTGAGGGGAGGCGCAAAAAATTTTGACTGTTGCCTGCCCTGCGCCCCCCCCGGGGGGGCATAAAAAATTTTTGCGCGTCCACGAGGATCTTTTTAGCCCCCCCCCTCTGGAGGGGTCTGAAATTTTTACAGGCCCCTGCAAACCCACCGTCCCCCTCCTGTTGACGAATAATGACCAATCCCTATAGTAAACCATCTGCATACATGGCGGTTGCCTCCTGCACTTTAGGAAGTGCTCATTATTTATCAAGGGTTTTTTTTTTGTGCGGCGGCAGTCAAAATTTTTTGCGGTCCCCAGAGGCGCCAAGAATTTTCACGCCCCGCTTTGATCTATAGTAGCGTGCAGGCCTTTTTTGCCAAAAGAGGGCAAAATATTTTTAGCGCCCCCCATGGGATTGGGGATTTGAAATTTTTACACATCCACCCCCTCAAACCCACCACCCCGCTTGATAAATAATGACCACTCCCTTTGAAATTCCAAATGAAAATAAACCTTTGGGGGGGGGGCCATCCACAAATGACATCATGCTGCGAAGGGGGAGGGGCATCATAGAATTAATTTTCCATATACCGTACCTTCAGATTTACAACATTGGCAAAAAGCATGACCAGGGGGTTCAAAAATTCAAAAATTATGCATGACAAGGGGAGGGGGGTTCAAAAATTGGCAAATTTTGCATGACATCATTTATGGTGGCCCCTTTACAGAGGAGCAAGCTATAAAAAAGTTAAATGGGGGCTAGAACGGCTAATGCATGCCCACATTAAAAAGTCATGTCACCACCCATTGACCATGCTGCCCCCTCTCAAACTCACCACCGTCCTATTGATAAATAATGAGCACTCCCCAAAGAGAAAAATATTCAATCTTGGCACCCTTTCCTGACCGTATTTAGACATTGTCCTTGGGAAAATTCCCTTTCCTGCACCATTTCAAGAAACCAATTTTCAAAAAGTACCCATTTATCATCCAATATTGTCAGAATTTCAGGGGGAAAAGCCCCCCCCCCACGGCTTCCCAGTCAAAATCCAAGAATTTACTTCCCTGAAAAATGTCAAGATTGTAAGAAAGGTAAAAACACTTTGATATTTGGCCATTTTGTTGTAATTAAAATATGTTGCCATTGGAAAACGCTTGAGAAATATACCCCTTTTAGCCCAACTTTGCTCCAAAAAGACCAACAAGTCTAGTGTATCCAGCATCCACAATGGAGTCCTCCTGTATCCTGGATCCACAATAGATGCCTAGTGTATCCAGGATCCACAAATAACACCTAGTGTATCCAGGATCTACAATAGACACCTTCTGTATCCAGGATCCACAATGGAGTGCTTCTGTATCCTGGATCCACAAATAACACCTAGTGTATCCAGGATCCACAATAGGGTCCTTCTGTATCCTGGATCCACAATGGAGTCATTCTGTATCCTGGATCCACAATAGAGTCCTTCGGTAGTGCCCTTCGGTATGCAGGATGCAGGATCCACAAATAACAGCTAGTATATCCAGGATCCATAATAGAGTCCTTCTGTAACCAGGATCCACAATAGATGTCAAGTGTATCCAGGATCCACAATAGGCTGCTTCTGTATCCTGGATACATAATGGAGTCCTCCTGTATCCTAGATCCACAAATAACACCTAGTGTATCCAGGATCCACAATAGGGTCCTTCTGTATCCAGGATCCACAATAGACTGCTTCTGTATCCTGGATCCACAATGGAGTCCTTCTGCATCCTGGATCCACAAATAACACCTAGTCTATCCTGGATCCACAATAGAGTCCTTCTGTATCCAGGATCCACAATAGATGTCAAGTGTATCCAGGATCCACAATAGACTGCTTCTGTATCCTAGATACACAATGGAGTCTTTCTGTATCCTGGATCCACAATAGACACCTAGTGTATCCTGGATCCACAATAGACACATTCTGTATCCTGGATCCACAATGGAGTCCTTCTGTATCCTGGATCTACAATAGACCGGTTTTGTATCCTTGATCCACAATAGATGCCTAGTGTATCCTGGATCCACAATATCCATTCTGTTTTGGATCCTTCATGCAAAGTCATTGTCTTTGCGCATCAAGGATATAGAAGCTGCACATTGTGGCCCCTTCGTATTTAAGGACTTTCTCGTGTACTTTGGGGACAGAATGAATCTGTTGTGTATCAGAAGGATCCTGGGGACAGAAGGCATTACACATTATTAACATTTCTTTTAATGACGTTTCTTCCTCCTCATTATCAGGTATCACAATGACCTCTGTGAAAGAAGTCTGCCATCAACAACTGATTGCGAAATGGCCGAAAGGGAAGGGTTGTACCACTCAAGTATTCCAACTTGATGAAAATGACCCTTCAGTGTTCATCCAGGAACGGCTGTCTACATGCTGGCCAACTTACCTTCACCATAATTCAGCAGCAAGTAACCCTAAAACTTCCCAGTATCGTTGTGAGAGGTCAGGTAAACAGAGAAAAGGCAGTTTTCGACGTGTTGGATGCAATGCATACATATCCTACAAGGTAACCATTCACTTGTAAAACCCAAACACCTGTCATAAGCTAACCTCAGCAGTGTTGCCACATTATACCTTAATTAAAGTAAATATTGTATTTTAGCAATTTTTCAAATTCATTCTTCACTGCTACTTTAATGTTATCAGATACTTTATTTTTACTACTTTGTTTTCAAGAAAAAATTAGAAATTTCTGAGGATTTTGCTGGATCTTAGAATGCTATTTTTTTTTCCAAAAAAAGTTGCAACATTCTAGGATCTATAAAACCCTGTCATAATCGAAGGATAGAATTTGGTAGTACATTAGAAATTCCTTCTGTCCAAAAATATGTGAAAAATGGGCTCGTGAAAGGTACCAATGGTGATTAAACAACAATATTCAATTCTCCTTAGCCCTTGTATCCTTCTCTTTCAGATTGATGAATGTCCGACTCTCGGAACAGTTGTTCTGGAAAGAGCATATGATGTGCATAACAATCACATAAAGGATAGCGATGACGATAAGCACTTGTCTCGAGTTTGTCCAGAACTGGAAGAAAAGGTGTTGGAGTGGATTGAAGTGGATTGACCAATGGACATAATCGTCATCAAGGCATATGAGTGGGCCAAACAACATGGGCACCATGACATAAACGATGGCAGATACTTCCTGACTCCAGATGACATTAAAAACATACGGAAAAAAGCTGTCCGTGCTACTCGAATGGACGATCGGGATTCTGTCAGCCTACATGATATTGTAACCAACCAAAGAAGTGATGACATACTATATTATCAGCAGTATGTGGCAGGGCAGCAGGAACTCATTCTAGTTCTTCAAACAGACGAAATGAGGGCAGACATGAGACGTTCCCCAGCGAACATGGTGTTCCTTGATGCAACAAATTCGGTAAATAAGTATGGGTACCCACTCTGGAGCTTTGTGGTAACCAACGAATTTGGACGTGGGGTACCCATAGCACATGTCATCACTAGTTGTGAGACCAAGGAAACCTTGCAGACAGCCTTGGAAAAATTGAAGGAAGCCGGTCTTCAACCTAGGTAGGACATATTCCCTTTGTTAATATTTAATTGGTCAGTTGTACTGTTTTTGTGCTGTATGATGGAATGAGATGATGAAAATTCGTAATCCTTAATTAACTTTGCTCTCTACTTCTTGAGGTTATTTTTGATTGCAAACAGTTAAAACACTCTATAAAGTCCAGCATTGATGGTAGATGATCTCTTTAAATGCTGACATATCTTTTCCAGAGCCTTCATGACTGACAAGGATTATCGTGAAATATTGGCTGTGAAGGCGGTGTTTCCTGAAGCTGATCTTCTGTTGTGTTATTTTCACATGTTGCAGGTAAATTTTTAAAACTTTGATATTTGCAAAGTTAAATGTGGTGTTGGAGCTACTCCAGGGTTGACTTCTAATTTCCCTTTTTCCCTGTTTCTTTTCCTGTACCCATAAATGTGTGTACAAACATTTTTAAGCTTTTAACTACATGTGTATACTGGAAAATGAGAGAAATAAATATTGAGAATATTATAGGGGCCTTTGCATTATCAGATTTATATTTGTGAATAGGCAGTCCACCGCTGGATGTCAAGTAGGAATTCTTCCCTTTGTGGTACTGGTCATGGGCTTAAGAGGAACCTGGTGATCGAGTTCTTTGCCAGACTAAAGCGCTGCAGTTCGGTGAGCATTTATTCGGTGTAAGAGGTTCGAGACCAAGGACATGTTTAACAGCATTTGTTATATACATGTTAGTATAAAACCTGTTCCTGTTCCTTTGTCACAACTCGGTTCAGGACACCTAATGTATCCAGGATCCATTATAGACACACTCCTTCTGCTATCCTGGATTCACAATAGACTGCATCTATATCCTGGATCCACAAAAGACTGCTTCTGTATCCTTGATCCACAAAAGACTGCTTTTGTATCCTGGATCCACAAAGGACTCCTTCTGTATCCTGGATCCACGATGGAGTCCTTCTGTATCCTGGATCCACAAAAGACTGCTTGTGTATCCTGGATCCACAAAAGACTGCTTGTGTATCCTGGATCCACAAAAGACTGCTTGTGTATCCTGGATCCACAAGAGACTGCTTCTGTATCCTGGATCCACAAGAGACTGCTTCTGTATCCTGGATCCACAAAGGACTCCTTCTGTATCCTGGAACCACAATGGAGTCCTTCTGTATCCTGGATCCACAAAAGACTGCTTGTGTATCCTGGATCCACAAGAGACTGCTTCTGTATCCTGGATCCACAAGAGACTGCTTCTGTATCCTGGACCCACAGGCGTCTCCCTCTGTAACCAGGATCCACAATGGACATCTAATGCATCCAGGATCCACAACACAGCTGCAGTATCCAGGATCCACAATAGATGCCTAGTATATCCCGGATCCACAATGGAGTCCTTCTGTATCCTGGATCCACAAAAGACTGCTTGTGTATCCTAGATCCACAAAAGACTCCTTCTGTATCCTGGATCTACAATGAAGTCCTTGTGTATCCTGGATCCAAAAAAGACTGCTTGTGTATCCTGGATCTACAGGCGTCTGCCTCTGTATCCAGGATCCACAATGGACATCTAATGCATCCAGGATCCACAACACAGCTTCTGTATCCAGGATCCACAATAGATGCCTAGTATATCCTGGATCCACAATGGAGTCCTTCTGTATCCTGGATTCACAAAAGACTGCTTGTGTATCCTGGACCCACAGGCATCTGCCTCTGTATCCAAGATTCACAATGGACATCTAATGCATCCAGGATCCACAACGCAGCTTCTGTATCCAGGATCCACAATAGATGCCTAGTATATCCTGGATCCACAATGGGGTCCTTCTGTATCCTGGATCCATAAGACACTGCTTCTGTATCCTGGATCCACAATAGACTGCTTCTGTATCCAGGATCCTCAATAGACTGCTTCTACATCCTTGATCCTCAAAGTCCTACCGTATCCAGGATCAATCATTTCAGAAAGAATATTTGATTTTGACTTTGTCTCTTTTGATTACAGAAAGATGATTTTGATAGTGTGTGCCAGGAATTCCAAGAGGAGTTTTCTAATCATCCTGACCTTATTGAGTACTTTGAGGGCAACTGGCGTCCAATTGCACAAATGTGGGCTGCATTTGGGAGACAATTCAATCACAATAATGCAGACACCAACAACCTTGCTGAACGGTAAGAGTATGTTAGTACTGTAATCTCCTGCATATAAGTTGCATTCCACAATTTAGAAAATGGTGAAAATTTTCAATAATCATATAACTTTTGTTTTGCTCTACTCAATTAATTTTCCACAGTTAAAAGGTATTTGTAGTTAGGGCATCTGGACCTACCCATGTCCTATTATGACTTAGGTGGAGTGTAAATTATCTGCAACTTATCAAAAGAAAGGTCTTGGTGTCCCCCTTTTAGATAAAGGAAGAACTAAAACACGAGTTAATGATGCATCTTATAGGCAGCCGTTTATGGTAGGAATGGTATATTTTGGTGATTGATATATTCATTGGTAGTGAGATATGGTCTTCCACCCACAGTATTCGCAGGGCATTCGCAGGGTTCACAGTGGGGACCACTCTTATATCCTTAGATAATAATTGACTTACTGAGCAGTTCCTATATAACACTATGTATCTATGCTATGATCCTACCATTTTGTATAATTTTGGACATTTCTACTTTGGTTTGGTTGCTTATTTCGACTCCCTCAAAGGTCAAAGAATTATTTCAAAACCAGTGCTCAATTGACATCATTCAAAGAAGCATTGTTAAAATTGAGATATTTCTCATATTCAGATTCTTTCTACGCCTCAAACATCAGTTTCTTGGAAAGAGAAGGAACCGACGACTTGATGCTCTTGTCAACCTTCTGCTTACAAGGGTGCCAAATTACTTCACAATTATATCTAATCTACGTGCAGCAGGGCGCATCAAAGATCAGAAAGTTCCACTTGTAAGTAATTCTGTGTAAACATCTATTTCTTTGAGGGCTTGAACTCTAGTGAACTCTAAACTAGACACCTGAACATATTGAAATGTCTTGTAATATTGTACATATTTGTTCTTTTTCACTCTATTTGGATACAATGATTAGGATACAATGATTCGTTCCGAACAAACTTTTTTGGTTAAAATTACCAACCACTTCAGTCTAACAGAATTTTGCTGTACTAAAAAACCCTGTGTCATTCCCCATCTATTCCACACCCTGAATATGGTCGTGATATATTGCGGGAGGTTTTCTGGAATGAAAATATATCTGTATTATATCATAATTGCAGGCACTTGCACCAGCAGTAGCAGCAACCCGGATGGTAGCAAGCGGATGGGATTCCAAGATTATCAACGTCGGAGATGGGACTTACATCATTCGTTCAGAGTATGATGCTGACCGATCATACTGTGTGAACATTCCGGACTGTAGCTGTACATGTCCAGCAAGTGAAACAGGAGGCATGTGCAAACATGTGCATGTTGTCAGGCAATATCAGCAACAAAAGCACCCATCCTTTGGGTCACTTGAAGTTGACCTAGCTTCGGGGTGTGAATTCCTCCGCCCCCATGTGAACAACATCTGGAAGATAGAGGAGGGGCAGGGCCGAATAATATTTCACATGCCTGACAGTGACATACCTATTAAGGCCTCAAGGACTTCATGTTCATGCATGGCTTTCTCATATTATGCGGATTGCAGCCACATAATCCTTGCACAGTCTGTACTGCTCCAGGAAAACCGTGCAAGACGTGTGAGTGAGGATATTGAGCAGGAAGAAGAGAGTGTCAATGTCAACAATACTGACGGCCTACACGAGAATGACTCAATATTGATGCTGAAAGCACTCATTGAACACTATGAAACAACAGGCACAGTCCCTGATAAGTGCACGAGTGGTTTTATCAAGAAGGCTCATGACCAAGTGTTCTTCAAAGACAAAGGTGACAATAGGAGATCTTATACACCGCTTTTCCCAGGCAGAGTAAGTAGGGTAGAGGCACAGCGGCAGCCACGCATACCACTACTACCATCATCTTCCAGGGCTGCAGCAAGTCCTACTGCTACAGGTCCATTATCTGACCACAATATGGCAAAACCCCCAAGAAAAAGGAAGAAGCCACAATCCAAAACAGAATTTAGGGTTACTGTGAAGAAAGTTGCTATGACCAAAACAACCACCCCTTCGATGCTGACTCTCCGTTCAAGGAACCTACGCCAGAATGGACTCGTATCTGTTGGCAACATCAAGATGAACCGATTAGCATATGAAACTATTGATGCTATATCTGCCTCTGAGTTACCTGAACCAGATGATGAACACTATGGGGTATATTTGAATGGTTTGGTTGTGAAACTGCGCATGTTGTCAACAGATAGTCTTAAAGAATTGTCAACTAAGGTCATAATTGAAAATCTAAAAAACTTTTTCTTAAAAAAAGTCAGGTAGTGAGGCTGCCTCGCATTCAAAAGTCCATAAGAAAGTAGTACAAAAGGTCTCTGCAAAAGTTATTAGGAAAGTTATTGGTAAAGGGCATGCTTGTTCACTTGACTGAATGGTGCAAAGATGCAAGCTGAAAACAAACATAGCATGTCGCATATATATATAGATTCACTCTTGATCGGACACCTTTGTCCTATAATTCCAACTAACAGGTTACATTCAAAGATAAAGTCTCATCAAATAATGAGAATTTGAGTATAAATCTTGATATGCATATGGCTGGTGCACCTTTACGGTACATAGACCACTTTATTCGTTTGTGTTCAAGTCAGAATGTATTTCCTAATGTTTGGATCAGACTCACAACAGCAAATTCAAAAATGGTTTTCCAAATCCATCTATTGTGATTGTAATCGTGATGCAAATGGTTTATATACAGAAACTAGAGGGAAGATCTATGTCAAATGAAGCTAAGAAAAAAGAATCACAGTGGATTGTTATGTATAGAAAAGTAAAAAAAGATCATGTAATTTCACCTTGAGTCTTACACCAATTCCAACAGCTCTATATGAAGTAAAAGCTGCATGCCATCATTTGATCAATAACATAACCATATTGACCCTGTGTGACCATTCCATCATAAGAGAAAATATAGAAACAGTAAAATTCACCTTGTTTGAAAAACAATGATAGACTATCAAGGCAAACTGCACTAACCTTCGGAAATACACCCCAAGAGCTTATTTATACATATATATATATATATATATATCAGTGATAATTTTCATTTTACAGGTTGCAATAATTCCACTTTAGATGTTTTAGATAAGAATCCACTATGCTAATGTATGCCATGTTTTCCATATAATTCTAACTGGATACAATAGACATCTATTGTGGATCCTGGATACACTATGTGTTATTTGTGGGTCCAGGATACAGAAGCAGTGTATTGTGGATCCAGGATACAGAAGCAGTCCATTGACCATATTCTAAAAATCGACATTATCACACTTTTATAATGTAAATGAGAACAAGATATATGAAAATCAATGTTTATTTGTATCAAATGTTACACTTCAGGTTTAATACAATGATAATAACCACTAGCTCTTGGGTGACGGTAGGTAGCATTTTCACCCAGCACTCAGTCTTTCAAAATAATAATGTAGGAATACACTGAATGCCATGTCAACTAAAGTATATATGATACATTGTAGGTGGCAAAAATCATGTCAAGTGTATTGCTTCAGTACAACCTGCTAAAAGAGGCAAGATGTGGCAAATCTGTACTTTAGGTAAATATTAAAAAGTGAGTGTACTTTGAGATACTTGAACACTTAAAGGGTGCGTAGCTGACTTTATGCATGGCGATTTTATTGCCATTTTGTACAGACAAGTCTATATGTATAGTACTCAATAAATGTAAATGGCAACTCAGGACTGTGTACAATGAGTGTTTTTGGTGGGCACAATCAGTCGAGACAGAACATAGTATACTGATAGGTGACATCATTTACCCCGAAGGTATTCTAGCACAAACTTGAGCATCCTGCCCCCAAAACCATGGGACAGTATATCGAGTTTTTCATTTCCTTCCTCAAGGTTTGCCTCCATCTTTATGAGCGACTCCCTGAGGAGAAAAGAGAAACACAGATTACAAAGGTAAAGATAAACAATTGACATCATGTACAGAAAAACTGTGCAATGAAATTCATATTTTTATTCACAGTTTACCTGGGCGAAAATAAATGTTTACAGTAGGTATGAATGAATAACAGTTACAGTCTTCTTGAAAACCTGCTGGATAGGGGCAATGTCTGGTTAAATATTCGTCTGTCCGGCATGACACCATAGTCAGCAGGACCAGGTGTCTGGCAGCTTTCTAACAGTGAAAGAATTTTTCAAATATTCCTACTAGAACCAAAGATATGAGAAATTTAATACAGGGTACATTTATAGCCCTCATGGGGCCATTTTAACTGACACTGTCATGAGTAGTCATGACAAATGGCATCTTTTCTCAAAATAATATTGATTTTACTGACTTTTTGTAACAATCACAACTGAAACACGAAAAGACATTACATTTCTTCCTGAAAAACAGGATGATTTTTTGAAAATAGGATTATTAGGAAAATAATTCTCTGAAAAATAAGAATAATTGGAAAATATATGACGGCTGGCTTGTTTGGTGTCTGATCCTGCGAAAAGGTAGCCGGTCCTGCACTAAATATAAATCTGCATGACTGAATGTCCTGCAGGATGAAAAAGTTCTCGAGAAGACTGTAACAGGCTTAAGGAAACCTTGCACTTCGCGTATATTAAGGTGTACCAAGTTTTGGGATTTAGTCTAAAAAATATATGTTGTCGTAAGTTCTATTCAAGATTCAAAAACCTATGTGTAGCTACCCCCCCCCTGGACAACATGCTGAATATGGCGACATAAAATACCACAATTTGTAACAGTCTTACCTGAAAGGAGTATTATCTGAAATCCCTTGAAGGATTTGATGCCTCAGACCTGACTGGGTCAGGATACGGTTGAAGTCAGTGGCCAACTCTTTTGCCTCCCCTTCAACCAAGGTCGTGAAAAGTGATTTGAATTTGAGGCGTGGACACCCACCACCCTTTCCCTTGAGAGAGCTGCTCCTTTTCTGTTCAGTAAGAAAGAAGAAAAGAAATCAGTGAGAGGGTAAACCAGAAAAATAAACAATCTACAAGAGCCTCCCCCCCCTGCCCAACAGTGCAATAATGGGATTGGGGATGCTCAGAGATGTTTATGGTTTTTTGAATATTTTGAAAGCCCATTGATTACAATACGATTAATTTTTCATTTTCTAATGATCAGGGCGCCATTGCAGGGATATTGCTAGGATATTTTTGGATGGGCCAATGGTGCACATACAGGAAGAATAACGCGCCATTTCTAAAACCTATGGACCATTCCACATTAAAAACATATCACAACATTTGCAGGCAGGGAAAAATATATCAAAATGACAATATATTGTAGTGTTTCTTTTGGTTGGACACAAAAACCTAGACAATGGATTACTGTAAGGGAAAGAGTCACCCATGTATTTTGTATCTAGTAACAGTTACAAGCAATAAAGGATTGATCAAGCATAGGTCTATGCATCATTCCTAAAGTCGACTCTGCCTAGAGGGCTGACTCGGTTCGCAGTGGACCGAGCTGAAGCATCGACTGACTGAGCAATGGACCTGTGACGTGTTATATACTCGTCACGGGCACCATGCTTCCTGTCGCTCCCGGACCGAACCTGCCCTCCCCACAGAG
This sequence comes from Acholoe squamosa, assembly GCA_949317995.1. NCBI lineage: Eukaryota > Metazoa > Annelida > Polychaeta > Phyllodocida > Polynoidae > Acholoe > Acholoe squamosa. The sequence continues at coordinate 44,444,767 of OX439040.1, read as the reverse complement.
TCCCGCGGCATTCCTAAATGACCAAAATATCATGATATATCTATGAAATTGTAATAGTGGTGAGAGGCGGAAAAATCATTAGATGCAGGAAAATTGTCAAAACTTGGCATATCTAACTGCTCTCCCTATTTACAAACGTCTTAGATGTACAGATTTTCCTCCAAGAATGTATCATTAGAGTGAGTCTATGGCATTTTGGGAAAAGAGCACAATATGTCGCATAATGGGATTTTGAGAAGATCAGCGTGACTTGGTGAATGATCTAATAATTCTTGAAATATTCAGCAGGGAAAAGTTTTTTTTCTACAATTATACAACAATATCTAGGAGAGAGAGTGAATGAGTGATAGATGTTTAACGCCATTTCGACAGCTAAGGTCATATTCATGGCAAGAACTACATTACACAATTTCACAGAGGAGAATGTGTCAGTGCCCACGCATATGTCCGCCACACATATCCTGAGGGGATAGGAAAGAGGAGAAATAGACCCTTTTAAGTGGGTGGGCTAGGGAAGCCCGATATCTAGGAGAAGTAGGATTCTTATCTCATGTTTGCAGCATGTAAATCACCGAATTCCTGATGACATGTGCTTTCCAATGATATATAACAGTTCATAGTTGGAAGGCCGACATGGGTTTGAGAGGGATTTTTTTTTAACCCTTGGACTTCCTGATGAATTATGCACCAATGGGCGCACAATTAATCATTTTAATGCGCCATTTTGCATTTAAATGTGTCTATGGCGCATGGCGCAGCCCTGGCAATATCCCTGCATTGGCCCATCTAAAAAAATCCTAGCAATATCCCTGAATTCTGATATCACAAATTTGAAGTGTCCCTAAATGAATCAACATCTACTTGATCACCCAGGAGGGCACATGCATATATACTGCTGGTAGACTAAATTTGGTGTACTGTAAATTCTGTATAAGCTGTGGGCGGCTTATACAGAACCCAAATCAAAATTTGGCTTACAGAATGAGCCTAAAGTGTGGGTGCGGCTTATATGAGGGTTTATTACACCATAAAACACTACTAAAGCCCTAGATGAGGGTGGGTTTTTCTAATAATCAGGGATGAAAGTCTTCAGGGATTTCCCTGATTTCCGGGATTTTGAAGTTCCAAGGCTCTATACGTTTATACAAAAACCCAGAATTTGGACAAATTTTGCACAATTTCAGGGCTTTTCATGCTTTGTGACTTTCATCCCTGAATGCTAAAATTGGTAGTAAATTGTGAAACATACCCTTAAGTACTGAACAAGGACCTTGTGACTAAAGCCCTCAAATTTCTTTCGCCGCAGGATTTGTTGGCGATCTACATGATACACTTTGGAATTGTGCGACAGCGACAGACGTCCTCGCACTTGAAAACCTAAAATAAAACAAAAATCTCCATACCTCAGCCTTCAATTTTTTACATTTTCGACCATCTTGGGACACAATCAAAAGTTCATGGTGGCCTGTCCCAAAGTTATTGATAGAGGAACATGTTATATCTGACTTGATCTATATTGTTCATACAAAAACCTTCAATTTAATACATTTAAATCTGATAAGTAGTATCAGGGATTTTGCCTAAAACTAAATGTCTGAGATAATCTACTAGAAGACATGATTTGGATGAAGATAGACTAAAGTTTGCTATGAAATAGTGGTACGTCATATTTTTCAGGAGTTGGTGATGAGAAACCGTTTTTCTTTTAGTGGCCTAATGAATGATGTTTTCAAAAGAATTTCTCCTGAGCCTGAGTGGAGGGTTTTGATTAATATTAACAGCGAAAGAAAACATATCACCTTTCCTCCGGGCAATTTCCATCAGGTCTTCTTCGGTACCTTCATCATCTTGTGCCTGAACACCATCTAGACCAGCTTGATCATCATCTTCTGCCTGAACATCATCTAGACCGGCTTCATCATTATCTTCTGCCTGAACGCCATTTTGAGCCAGCCCGCAGTTCGGGGCTGGCTGCATACCATCATGGTCAGGCTGGTTGTCAGGGGCTTCTAAGTGGGCAGCTGCAGCAGATGCCTCCCTCTCCACCCTAGCAGCAGCACCGGCCTGTCTCTCCCTCTCAGCAGCCGCTTCCCTCTCCCTTAGGGCAGCTACCTCTCTCTCCCTTTGGGCAGCTGCCTCTCTCTCCCTCTGGGCAGCCGCATCTCTCACCCTCTGGGCAGCCGCCTCTCTCTCCCTCTGGGCAGCCGCCTCTCTCTCCCTCTGGGCAGCCGCCTCTCTCTCCCCCTGGGCAGCCGCCTCTCTCTCCCTCTGGGCAGCCGCATCTCTCACCCTCTGGGCAGCCGCCTCTCTCTCCCTCTGGGCAGCCACATCTCTCTCCCTTTGGGCAGCTGCCTCTCTCTCCCTTTGGGCAGCCGCCTCTCTATCCTTTCGGGCAGCCGCCTCTCTCTCCCTCTGGGCAGCCGCCTCTCTCTCCCTCTGGGCAGCCGCATCTCTCTCCCTTTGGGCAGCTGCCTCTCTCTCCCTTTGGGCAGCCGCCTCTCTATCCTTTCGGGCAGCCGCCTCTCTCTCCCTCTGGGCAGCTGCCTCTCTCTCCCTCTGGGCAGCCGCATCTCTCTGCCTTTGGGCAGCTGCCTCTCTCTCCCTTTGGGCAGCCGCCTCTCTATCCTTTCGGGCAGCCGCCTCTCTCTCCCTCTGGGCATCCGCCTCTCTCTCCCTCTGGGCAGCCGCATCTCTCACCCTCTGAGCAGCCGCCTCTCTCTCTCTTTGGGCAGTCACCTCTCTCTCCCTCTGGGCAGCTGCCTCTCTCTCCTTTCGCGTAGCCGCCTCTCTCTCCCTCTGGGCAGCCGCCTCTCTCACCCTCTGGGCAGACGCCTGTCTCTCTCTTTGGGCAGTCACCTCTCTCTCCCTCTGGGCAGCTGCCTCTCTCTCCTTTCGGGCAGCCATCTCTCTCGCCCTCTGGGCAGCCACCTCTCTCACCCTCTGAGCAGCTGCCTCTCTCTCCTTTCGGGCAGCCACCTCTGCTGCTTCCCTCTCCCTCTGGGCAGCTGCCTCCCTCTCCCTCTGGGCAGCCACTGAAGCTTCCCTTTCTTTCTTGGTGCCAGCAGATCTCTTGCCCTTCGTTGCTCTCTCAGCAGTGCCAACGTTCTTGCCAGAACTTGCAGCATCCCCTGTACCATTTTTCGCGGAGGAGTAGGGCAGGTACCTAGCAGGCGCTGAAAGAATGAGAAAATATTTTTTCATGATACAAGTGGATTTTAATCAGATGCATATTACCACACTCTCTGCAAGTTTTATACAATAACTAGTGGCTTCGCCCCTAGATGGGAGGGGGCCAACACACATATCGGAAAGAAATAGATTAAAAGATAGGTAACATATAGATAATAGATAATCCTCCTGCTCCCTACTTAATAGACTGTTCACTAGTTACAAATCTCGTGCCTTATCTCGTCCTTTCACGCCCCTGTTAGTCAGGTTCCATGTGCTTTTCTCTCTTTGTGATGTTTAATTTCCACCCATATATCTCAATGAACAAATATATTTTAACCGTCCAATGAAACATTATGTGCTAAGAACAATCATCCTAAATCAATAATCATAGAATTAAACATCACAGACAGGGGAAAGTACATGGAACCTGACTAAGAGGTGCGAGAATGCATTATAAGATAAGGCCAATATTTGGTGACCGGTGGAGACTCTATGCTGCCCTCTAGTGTCTTAGAGGGGCATTACTTAACAGTGCGTAACCTAGCAACGGAGGGTAAGCTACTAAAGTAAAACAATCTCAGCAGTCTCCCAGCAGATTATTTCAGAAGATAGATCTTCTTTGAGTTTCTCTGGAACTACTTATCCAATCTTAATGTATAGAATATAAAATGAAAGATCTTGATTAGTGCTCTCTCATTAAAACAAAATCGAGAACATCTAAATACAATTGAGACCACCAGGAGCGGCGATCGCTCTTAACTGGGACCCAGTATATTAGGCCCATGCATCATAAAAGAACTGCCAAGCTTTCTTACAATTTGTTGTATTAGAATGTACTGCTCTACTGAAATTATGAGGTTACCAATAAGCTGTACACCATTGAATTTCTGAGACAATAAGCTTCAATTAAATATAAAAAATATCAATATAGATATGAAGAGGATTTATCCAAAGGAGTCATTTTTGAGTGTGATGTTACTATGTATTGATATGTGGGTAATGTCGATACAAGATTTACTATTTCTTCGCCACACAGGCCCGAGCTCTGTCCACAGGCCTACCACCTGCCCCTATCTATTTACTCAATAGTAGGCGGGGTCACTAAACACCGAACCCCGCCTCCTCCAGTGGGATCCATTGAGCTGCTCACACGTCATCCCAACACGGATGTCATGATAGCCAAACCGGATTATTCGGGCCACGACCCCACTGGAGTTACTGCGACATACCAGCGGATGCTATTTTGGGACCAGGACATATCTGAATAACACCCCATTGTCCCTCATTGGTCCACGTGGCAGGCTGCTCTCTGACTGGTATTGGTGTTGCACCTGATGTAGAGCAGACGTCATAACTACCAGGAGCTTCTCAGCTGAGTATATAACACCCCGCATGAGCAGCTCCCGGTATCTCTACCTTAAATCTCTTCATGCCATACCCATACCTCATATCAGGACCTAGGACAGGTTGAGCTATAGGCTCAGGGACAGAGCTTGGACACTGGCAAGTGTATCATTGTTACCACCTCTATGAACACTCATGTCAGCTGTGCAATAAAGAGGATCAAATGAACTTCTCTGGATTCAGTGTTTATCACTTCACCCACTTGTAATGGTTCGTTGACAGTATCATAATAAAAAGTTTCCCTAGCTAAAGCCTAGTATTCATAGTTATTGTAAGGGGTTTTGTATAGACATTCAAAAGTGCCCAGTTCTCGGAAAGGTGTCCCAGTTCACGGACAGCCTCTGTATTTTAAAGATAGCTTTATAAGCTAAAGCAGGCTCACCACCAATATTAGATATCGATGAACTAGAAGTCTTGATGTATTTGCTAGTATATTCACTCTTATTTTGATTTTAGAATATCAATTATCAAAATTGTCAGGAAATAGGCATGTCATGCCCAATTACCGGACGCCGCATTTTGAGTGGTCCAATTCTCGGACACAAGTTTCAAGTTACACCAACAGAGGGCACCACACACTTTGAAATTTATCAATTTGCCATTGGGAATAGACATCTATTAGATATAACAGAGAGGAAATCAAAATAAAATAGGGTTTATGGCCTGAAATAACATTAAGCTAACTCCAAAAAATCATCCAAGAATTGGACCTGTCCGAGAACTGTCCTAGTATATGATATCTACCAAGAACCTGTGAGTTTGAAATGGAAAATGTAAGGGCCTCCACCATAAACTCTAGGTACGTAAAATGGTGCAATATGCTAATAACCCAACCACCGATCATTGTGTTAAAAAGGCAAAAAATGAGGGGAATACAGTAAATCATTGCAGGACAGCTTACTTACCAAGTCACGGCTAAAATAGTAATAACAATAAGTATTAAGAATCAACAGAGAAAAAATAGATTTTAATTTATCTGTACTTAACACGAATAAACTGTGAGTATATAAAAGGGTGAATGGACTTTAGAATAGTTGGTAAATTATAAAAAAAATTGAAAGCCAAAGAGAAAGATAATGAACAATGTTCTGAGGACATGGGAGGTTTCTGACTTTTAATCATACACTTGAGGGTAGAAATAAAATAACATTGCTGTCTTTAAACTGACCTTTCTTTGTTCGTCGAGACCGCTTTAGCCCTGTGTTTTCCATTCCACTGACCTGCTTCAACTGACCTGCTGTTTAGAAATGAAGTGAAGAAAAATGTAGACCTAATTAATTGTTGTCTATTAAAAAAGAATGAGGACACCCATGGCGAGGATTTTAGAGATCTTCCTGTAATTCTTCTTGTCAAATTGATGGGGGTCAAATAAATTTAGGAGTATTGATTAGAAAAACCCGCATATTGTTGCTTGGAATCCAAAGATTGTAGGTATGTGAAAATCAGGGCTACTGGGAGTGCAGACGTTGTCACATAAAAATGCCAGAGTTTTTGGGCTTAGTGCAGGGGGCAGCTCTCAGTTATCATCTTATAAGTAAGGTTTACATTGGCATTCTAATGTACCTTTAATAAAATTCTGACCCCCCCCCCTCCTCAAACCCACCAGCCCTCCCCCTGTTGTTAAAAAATGATCACTCCCTTGGGAGGGTTGGACATATTGTTACAAAGTGTTACAAGGGTGGGTCAAAAAGTGCCGAAAATTGTGTTACGTAATATTTGAAAGGCCCCCATCAGAATGCACATTTTGATGTCTAGATTTCAAAATTTTCTTGGGGGGGGCGCATGCCTCCAACTCCCCTAGATATGTCGCGTCACTGCATGCTGCACCTGCGACCTCGCAGAGCTGCGCTTGCGACCTCATGGGAAAGTGGTCCCTGAAACCCATGAGCAAATGTTGGCATCTCTGCACCCCCGGGGCTAGACCTGCCAACCTGTCCCTAGGCATATGATTTTAATGACCGGCTCCTCTCTACTATAGGACCTTTCAGCTACTGGTTCTGCCTCCTGCTGCAACCGGAAGTTACAAGCAGTTTATTTATAAGTATCTTACCGATATATTTTGAGTTAAAACTGGGTGCTGTAGAAGAGAAGAACGATAGATTATGTTTACATCTGCTACATTTGAAAAAATGGAAGTTTAACTCTCCATATTTATTTAGATACAGGAGGTAGAAGTTGGGCGGGTGAGGGCTTAAATTTCCCATGGGGGGCCATCTTTGTTTTGAAAAAAGGCACACTAGTGTAATGGTTCGTGGTCTTACGGACCTAGGGGGTTCGGGTCTTACGATTCGGGAAAGAAAGAGTAAGACGGTGTTTCAAGTGTATGCCAACGGTTAGTCTTTATTAAAATACATACTCACGGCTACCCGGTAGTTATTAAGAGGGCAGCTAACAAATGCTAAGGATGGTCTTACACACTTCGAGGCCAGAAGGGCCTCTGACGTAGCGGCTGAGCCCTGGGCTTTATATAAGGACCCAGGTGTTCGTCGTCAGATGCCCCCACAGACCCGGTTCGGTGCTGCCACCTATCCGGAACCTGAGGAACGTCCGACGACTCGACTCACCCGCCACGTCAGATGGTACCCAACACTATGGTTATACAATAAGTACCTCTACACTAGCAAGAAGGGCAGGCATGCAAAATTTTCATTTTTCATATCTTAAAATGATCGTAGGGCATCCATACTTTCAGGAGAGATTAAGCCGGGATGTATCTACATGCACACTTTTTTTAGACAGATCCAGAGAGGGGAAGGGGTGCGGGGAAACTCAAAGAAGGATGAAGTGTGACCTCCTGCCATATATCCCCCAAAATTTTAACAAGGATAACCTATATTAAAGTATACATTTCCCGAAAGCCTAGAACCTTGCGGATATAAAGCAGTTTGAATGAAGCTAATCTGACCACTAGAAACAGAGCTATGAATTTTTCAAAATAAAAAATGTAGGAAATAGCTGAAAAATAATGAACTACCAAAACCTGCAGAGCTAATTAACCTATGTGCGCACCGATAGATTTGCTTCATTTTTGGACAGTAGATACTTTACACTATAAAGCACCTCTTAATATATGTTTTAATGTACTTTATTAGATATTATGGGTAAAAATGACACATTTCTTTGATTCACATAAATAAGGCTGTGATTAATTTTTGAGTGTGTCTACATACAAAAATAATCAACCACCACGTAGAGAATATTGTGTACATAACATTAGAATTTTAAAGCAAGTTAATATCTTAATCAAAACCAGAATTACAGATGAATTACTGAGGGCTACCTGTGCACTACCTTCAAAAAGAGTGACAGAGGGGAAGGACCCACGTCCGTGCTCATAGTAGGACTGACGTTAACATATACCTACCGTAATCTCCCACGTATAAGGCGCGTCTTATACAAGTGGTTTTAGTTCTTCCTGGATCCACAAGGGGGACACCAAGAGCTTTATTTTGATATGCTACACTCCCCCTTACTCAAAAAATAACATAGGGGGGTTCAGGGGGGTGTGGGGGGCCCTAGCTACACATAGCTTTTTGAATTTTGAAAATCCATTCAGTAGAACCAAAGTTATGATTTTTTGATTTTTTTGACAATATTCTTCAACTCTAGGTGCGCCTTATACGCGAGGTGCGCCTTATACGCGAGAGATTACGGTACATATGGCATTACAACTCTCCCACACGCGTACAGAACGATCTTGGAGTGGCAGACGGGTGTGGATTCCCCACACTACCTACGCGGGGCATGTACAGCCACAGTGAAACCCCGGGAGTGAAACTGTTTTACAGTTACGAGTTAGATGGACAAAGAAGGAAAGGCAGTTGTTCAGATACGTAAATGCAGGTTAGTTTGACAGACAAGATAACAGTGAAAATGTACAAAACACATGACTTACATTAAAACGTGAAAAGATGAGGAGCAAATGCCAAAAATTGGCCACAGTTTTTGCTTTTGCTTGCCGCGCACTTCTCAATTTCGAGTAAGCAATGCTTTCCTTTCTCCAAGCGCGCGAGAGTTCCACAACAAGGCAGGAGAAATGCAACTGTTTGGTTTTGGTTGTGGATGCAGATACAGAGAGGCAGAATGGCTCCTAAACACGAGGGCAACGGACAAGTAAATAGTAGGACACGTAACTATCAGTATTTCAGATGAAAAAAATTACACACAACAGTAGCAAAACATGGGACTATATAATGTTGCTTTGGGTTATCTAGAAGTGGTGCAGCGGCCAGCGCGTAGTAGGCCCGCCATCTGCTCAGCAGCAGGGCAGCCTGTGATTGGCCAATCCATAGTGGATCCCGGACACACTTCTCGTTGTGTATCCTGGATGCAAAGAAAGCTGAACATCGGCCCCGCTGCTTCCTGCAGCTTGTAAGCGTCGCCTTTCATACACTGTCCGCCTACCACGTGGAAATCCCGGTGGAAAAACCGTAGATCGCTTCTTATTCTGCTATACAGTATTACCTGGTGTAGGCATGAACATACATACTGTATAGACAGGTGGTTCTACTACCTACTTGCAGGAATATTTATAGCCCATTTTAATTGGGACTGAGAGTTACCTCGTCATCACCAGATGTTGTAATTCAGCCAAGAAAAAATAAAGTTATGTTTCCAGTAACATGACTTTAATAAGTTAGGGTCTGTAGGTCGGATTTTGTTTTTTATTGATTTCTTTTTACATTTACATAGGAAATGTTAGGGTACATAACAATGGATGTATCAAGTTCTTTGATTTCATTGTTAAATAATGATGGGAAAATGATAACTGTGAGAGAGGGAAAGAACACAAAAAATCCACAAAAAGTAATGAAAACACTCTTTAAAATGTGAAAAAATGAGACAAAATTCTTCAAAATCATAAAAAAAAAAAATTTTTTTTGCCCCTGTTTTGCTAGGGTCGGTCGGGTTACTGGAAACAAACCTTTTTTTTTTATTTGGCCTAAGGATGACATAAGAACATCACAATTTTGACATATATTTGTATAACAGTATTTGTATACACATTTGAGGTAGGCTATTTGACAAAGCTGATGTTAAAGACAAATGCTACCCGGTACACAGAATCCACCTGGTGGCAAAAATCAAAACCCATCAGTTATACTATTTCAATGGTATTTCTCACCCTAACTGGACCACTTTACCTGTATGTAATGTTCTATGGGCTATGACCTGAATAATCCATGAATTTAACTACTGGAGATACACACACAACACTGAACCAAAATGGTTGCTGGACTCAAACTGATTATTTATTCACAAGAGGTCACATGACCTGAATACTGGTCTGTGATTGGCCGATGGCTCAACACCACATCTCTCCTCTTTTAGAATAAACCTTGGGTTACTCGTAATGTTGAAACACATATTTAGGATAAAGACACTGTGAAAGTACTGTTCAAATGTTCAGAATATATACTGTCAGTTAAGAATGTTTATGGTAAACCATGTCAGCATCTTCTCGTATATATCAGATATATCAGTCACTGTCCTTTTACATATTGAATGCGTGTACTAGTTCTCAAATAAATGAAACATATGCATCAACCCTAAAATTCACAACCTATCTATAAGGAGAGGATAGACTGTCCTCATCCTTTATAAAGATCTTGGGGATTATTCTGCCCCGTGTGGAAGATCTTTATTTCCCCTAAACTACATAGTCTTTTAACCATGCTGGCTTTGATCTGTTACATTGTGGTCTTTCATTAACCACAACTGGTTGCTTTGGAGTTGAACGCTGAGGAGTTACTAGTATTTCAGCATGCGGACGTGGCGGTGTGACAGGCATAGGACCTGTCTCAGGCACGTCAACAGGTTGTTGAGTACTTTTAGTTGGATAAGGCATCATCCTGGGAGCCTCATCATCAATAACTTTAAACTTAGAGGTGTTCCTGGTGATGTGTTTGTCACCTCTATTAGCAGTGACCATTGACCCTTTACACTCCCTAACAATGTAGGGTTTGGAGTCATACGGTGTTGTTGTCTTGTTCCGTCGAGGTTGCTCTACCAGGACAATATCTCCTTGTCTGATGTCACTGGGAACAGCATGTCTCCATTCATCTGCATAAGTCTTCATTTTAGCCTTTGCTTGCTCATCTTGGCAACGCATCATACTATCATTCCTTTTCTTCCCTAAAAATGAAGGAAGTTTCACCTCAAATGGACATCCAAACATGGCAACAGCAGGCGACTCACCAGTTGTACAGTGAGGTGTAGCGCGGTAGTTACGAAGAAACTTGTTCATTTCCTGTTTCCAAGGTTTTCTCTCAGTGCGTGCACCTTTCACAACCTTGCCTAGATTCCTCATGAATCGCTCACACTCGCCATTCGCCTGAGGCCATAATGGTGTGATCCTTTGATGATGGAAACCAGAGTATTTGGCAAAGTTCGTAAATTCTGCTCCTTGAAATGGAGGTCCATTGTCAGTCTTGAGTTCAACTGGGTTTCCAAGCGTTGAGAATAAGTCATCCAGGACTGGTACGCCAGCCCTAGCACTTGTAGAATACACCGTCAACACTATTGGGAATCTTGAGTAATCATCAATGATGACCAGCAGATATTCTCCTGTCATTAAGGGTCCATAGAAATCTGCTCTCAATATCTTCCACGGTCCATCTGGAAGTGGAGTCATCATGAGTGGTGTCTGTGATTTTTCTTAACCACAGCTTGACAAGGCAGACACTGATCAATTCTCCTCTTTATCTAAGCGCCAATACCTGGAAACCAAACTTTGGTGTGGATCAGTTTCTTTGACTTCACAAGACCTTGGTGACCCTCGTGTGCTAAGTCAATAGCTCTGTCTTGTAGACTTAGAGGCATTACCAGTCTTGTACCCCGAAGAATGTATCAGTTGTCATGAGCTACAGTAAGCTCATCCTTTACCCTGTGATAGGCCTCATATGTTCCTCAATCCGGACCTGGTCTCAGTAATTTGTGCCACTTGTTCTCTTTGATAGCAGTAGCAACTTTCTGAAGAGTATCATCTGCCAGCGTTTTCTCACATACCTCTTCAAAAGTGATTGCGACTGGTACTGAAGACATAGCCACAAAGTTGGCATACTCCTCACCATCTAACTCAGCTCTGTAAGCCTTGGCCTTCCGATTGGGATGCCGTGATAGATAGTCAGCCGGGTTGTCTTTTCCTGGTCTGTAGACAACTATCATGTCATACCTCTGGAGTCTTAAAGCCCATCTCTCAATCCGTGCAGGTGAATTTGCATGAGGATTGTTATAAATGGAAGTCAGTGGCTTATATGGTCGGTGACTATAGTGAAAGGACTGCCCAGTACATACAGATGATACCGCTCACATCCGAAGCCAACTCCAAGTGCTTCTCTCTCTGTCTGTGAGTATCTCTGTTCCAGTGTTCTGCTTGCAAAACTAACCACGACATTCTCTCCATTGATCTTCTGTGTCAGTATCGCTCCCAGACCAACCAGACTCGCATCGACAATGATCTCAGTCGGTTTGTCTGGATCGTAGTAGCGGGTTACTGTATCCTCACGTAAGGATTTTTTCAACTCCTTGAAAGCATCTTCCTGACGTTTACCCCAGTTCCACTCAACGTCCTTGTTAGTAAGCTCTCTCAGAGGCTCAGTAATTGTTGCAGAGTTCGGGATGAACCTAGCACAGTAATTGGCCATACCAAGCAGAGAACGTACCTCTGTTGGAGTCTAGGGAGTATCCGCATCATTAAGGGCGGCAACCTTATCTGGGTCTGGTGACATACCTTCCTTGGAGAAGACATATCCTAGATACTTAAGATTGTCCATGTTCAGAATACACTTCGCCCTATTCAAAGTTAGGTCCTTCTCACAGAGTCTCTGTAGCACTCTCTGTAGACTGTCATCATGGCTCTCTTGGGCCTTTCCATAGATCAGAATATCATCACTGACATTCAACACACCAGGAATACCTTCCAGTGAATCACGGATAGCATTCTGGAATATCTCGGATGCACAGCATATCCCAAAGTTCAACCTTTTATATCTCCACAGTCCAATATGAGTGGTAAAGGTAGTGATAGAGCTTGACTCCTTGTCCAAGAGTAACTGATGATACCCCTGGTTCAAGTCCAATTTAGAGAACTTGACTGACCCGTTCAGATCACTCACTATTTCTTCAATAGTAGGCATTATGTGTCTGACCCTTAGAATAGCTTTGTTTGCACTCTTCATATCCACACACATTCTGATGTCTGTAGGATCACTGGACTTTGGTGGAAAGACAGGTTGGGAGACCCAGGGTGTTGGTCCCTCCACACATTCAATGATTGTCTTTCTCCAATTGTCTGAGTTTCTCTTCAACCTTACTTCTCAGATTGATGGGGATCCTTCTGTGTGGTTTTGCCACAGGTGGAATACTCTCGTCTATATGCAGCTTGACAGTAAAGTCTTTCAACAGTCCCACTCCTTTGAACAGTTGATCTGAGTCATCAAAGGATATAGCAAGGAGGCGTTCCATGTTTCCTTGTATGAGACCTAATGCCTCTCCAGTCTCATAAGTCAGCAAGCTTCCTTCGTTTTCTTTTCTGACAAAGAATAATGCATCTCTCATGAACCTGAATACAAGCTCTAAATCTATCTCGGATTTTGATTGGTAATTTAGATGTATAGGCTTTCACAACAATATCTGGGGATTGCAGCGTCGGCTTTATCTCCATACTCTTGAATGCAGCATTGTCAATGATGTTGATACCTGCTCCCGTGTCAAGAATGAATGGGATCCTGGTACCATCAACCTCTGCCATCACCTTCAGCATGTTGCTGTTCTTAGAAGTTGTAGGCTTCAGTGTGTAGATGTACTTCTCACCAGTATTAGCATTTGTATCCTCCCTAACCTCATTCACACGTGCCTGTTTCTTCTTTTTCTTCTTCACTTCTGCCTGCGGCTTACACTTTTCTTCTTTAGAAGGTGAAGTACAGCATCGTACAAAATGATCAAGGTTACAACACTTTCTACAAGTCTTCCCTTTGGCAGGACACCAGCATTGATCATGCCGGAAATTGCAAGAACTGAGATGACTTCTGTTGCTGTTTAAACTTGAGCCTATGTACAGATGTCTCACCTCGCTCAATAGTACTAGATTGTTGCTCAGACATCTCCATAGATCTACCTTTGTCTATGATCTGGTCGAGTGTCCAGTTCTTGTTCTCCATAGCGTCTTTCCTCAACTTGGAAGATCTACAGTGTTGAATCACCTGAGACTTCAGTTCACACTTCAAATCAGTAAATTCACAGTACTTGGCAAGCTTCCTCAATTCAGTGACATACATATCCAGAGTTTCACCTGGTTTCTGCTCTCTCATGCGGAACTCATAGATGCCAAACTCAGGATTCACTTGAGGTATGAAATAGTCATTGAGAGCATCACGCACTAATGATAAGCATCCTGATTGTTTGCAGCCACAGGATCTGGGATAGTCAGTGTATCACAAATGTCATCAACCTCTTCACCTGCAAAGTGTAACATCAGAGACTTCTTCCTTGCAGCATTTGTTATTGTCAGACCAACCATCAGGTGTTCAAAGCGACTTACCTACTTCTTCCACCTGACCCCGACTGTGTCTCTGTCTGACAGATCAAAAGGTGGAAAGTGTGGCAGAGCCTCAGCCATGATTGCCTTCAAGCACAGATACCCAGGGTTACTTACAGGATCAACAGTTAATGTAAGTAAAGTCACTCACCCTGTCTTGGAAGTCTTAATCAGTCCTACCTCAATACACAAAGATTAGTGGTGGTGGTAGTAGCACACTGTTGGCCTGTTCCTGGATCTTAGCACACCTCAGCAGTGGCAGGTGTACACACAGAGCAGCAGCAGGTAAGCAGGGAGGGGAGCTCCAATCCAGCTTGAAAGTGAGCTATTTCCTCAAAATTCTCCTTATTTGGCCAATAACTCATGTTAAATCCTATCTCTCCTGGATCACCGAGTTACCATCCACATCCTAGATCGCCAAATGTAATGTTCTATGGGCTATGACCTGAATAATCCATGAATTTAACTCCTGGAGATACAAACGCAACACTGAACCAAAATGGCTGCTGGACTCAAACTAATTATTTATTCACAAGAGGTCACATGACCTGAATACTGGTCTGTGATTGGCCAATGGCTCAACACCACACTGTACATATTTTTTGTCAATTCATTTCTGATAACTATAGATACATTAAAGATATTTATATGCCATTTGAATTCCCATAGGGCCTTATGGTTAATGCAAAATTAATATTTTTGAATTTTTTTTTCATTTCAACCATGACCCCCCCATTTTTTTCATCAAAATGTTTATATAGATGTTCTCATTCAATCCAAAGAGTCTTGTAGAAAAATCAGTAGAGGTTCAGAATGTATGAGACATGATATGAAAAAATAGTTTTTACCTTTGGTTTCTATACAATCGTTTTATCAATTTGATAAACTAGATGGCGTCCTAGTTGACCCCTAGGCTACAGGGGCTACTCACCCACCCAGCCCCTGCAGCCCAATAGGCCTATTGAGGGGGCAGAAACACCCCTCACAATTATACTGTTTTGAAATTGAAAAACGGTTCCAAGAGCTTAGAAATCAGAGATATCCAGAGAGAATTAGTGTATCTAGATATCCCATAAATATTGGATTGGAAAAATAAACCAAACACCTTCTATAGCATTTCAAATCTTCAGGTACACTCTGCAGTGAGTAAGAGAGGAACTCACCATTTCCCTGTAGCAGGAGCAATTTGGCTTGGTCGACACTAACGCCATCTACTGTATATCCTTGATAGAACTTTTGTATAGTTAAGGCATTTTACACTTAAATTGCCATACTGTAAGCACCGTGACATAGGGATTTTTTTTTTGCATTTTCTTATTGTTAGTACATCAAACTAATATATAGTTATTTGAGAATATCAGCAGCAGAACCTGTTACGGACATATGGTAGCATTTGTCTTTAAGATCTGCCACGAGACAGGAAGAAGAGCGGGTGATGGCAGGGGGCAAGGGCCCTCAAGGGGCCAGGAGCCGTCCAAGGAAGGCAGAGGAACAGGCCGGTTGAATGGAGATGGTTGGTGGGACTCCGGTGATGGGGGGGGGCAAGATCGCTGAGGGGTGGGATTGGGATGAAAGGACACCTTTGGGGCAGCCCCAGTTGCCAGAAGAGGAGGAAGCTAACCAGCAGGACGAGGGGATGTTGTGAGGGAGGCAGAAGGGCCAGAAAACCACTTACCTGAGCTGCCTGAGGAGGCTGAGGAGGGAGACACTGATAATGCCGGAGGGGAGCTCGGCTTGGAGAGTGGCTAAGGAAACCCGTTTGAGCATAACGGGACATGTTCGCAGACTGTTACGGGAGGTGCGAGAGCTTGGATTTGAACATCCGAACCAGATGGAAACCTATAAAGATCTCCTTAGGACTAGGGAGCGCAAACCAGGAGGAGCTAACAAAGTATATGTATACCCGGTTGGCTTACCTGGACGCCGACTCCAAGACAGTAGACACTCTTGTTCTTGATTGATTCCTGGCAGCGGCGGGAGACAGCCAGACCCAGCCTAAAGATTTGCAAACAGCTGTGATGACCGCCATATGGGCGGGGGTGTACCTGAAGATGGGAATCAACAGGACAGGGGAGAGAAGTTTTAGGTGAGAGCCGTGGATGCGTCCCTCACAGAAAAAATGACGACCTATTGCGCAAAGATGGATGAAATGGCAATCGTTCTGAAGGAGCTGAGCAAGAAGATGAAGGCTGGCTCACAAGTTGCTACCCATAGGCGATCTGGCTGTTTCCAGTGTGGACAAGAGGGTCATTTTAAGAGAGATTGCCCTCAGCTAAAGAAAGGAGGAGACTCTGAGAGGGCCGAGGCTACCTCACAGCCACCTGCCCATCCGGGGGAAAACTAGAATCGACCCTTACAAGCGGCCTAGTTTGGGTCGAGGATAGTAGGCGGGAAGAGAGGGTGCAGGGGAGGCAGGAAAAGGGGGGAAATGGTGTTATCTTAGAGGGAAGATAGGGGGAAGGGAGTGCAATTGTTGGCAGACACCGGATCGTCATTGAACCATCGCCGGGATGGTGGGAACACTTCGGCGGTGAGTGGGAGTTGGATCCTGCTGAGACGGATATCTTCAACGCGGATGGTCGGCCCATGGCAGTCCGGGTGAAGTTCACGAGGGAGTTTTAGTTGGGGTCCAGGACAATTGCCACTCCATTCACAGTGGCGGAAATAGGCAATGAGGCGATACTGGGAGCCCCATTCTTAAGGGAACACCGCATCAGGGTAGATCTGATGCCCATCAGAGAAAGGAGTTAGCTAACCTGTTGAGGGGAAAGATCAGCGCCTTCCAGCTAGGGCCAGAGGACAGAGGGCATACCACCTTAGCCCAGCATCATATTAACACTGGGGATGCAGCTCCCATAAAACAACCACCGCAGTGGCTCGCACCACATAGGAGGCAGGTGTTGGATGAGGAGGTGGAGAAGATGTTAAAGGCGGGGGGCATTGAACTGGCGGAGGGGCCGTGGGCGTCTCCAATTGTGTTGGTCAAGAAGAAGGATGGGACTACACGATTCTGCGTTGACTACCGCAGGCTTAATGCAGTTACCATCAGGGACACTTATCCCCTCCCCTGGGTAGAGGACTGCCTGGATATAATGACCGGGGCGGCTTGGTTCTCCTCATTGGACCTTGCAAGTGGCTACTAGCAGATAGATAT
Source organism: Acholoe squamosa (assembly GCA_949317995.1). Lineage (NCBI taxonomy): Eukaryota > Metazoa > Annelida > Polychaeta > Phyllodocida > Polynoidae > Acholoe > Acholoe squamosa. The sequence continues at coordinate 44,427,500 of OX439040.1, read as the reverse complement.
TGCCACCAGTGATAGGGGGCTTTTTCACTTCCGCCAAATGCCCTTCAGGCTCTGCAACGCCCCAGGGACGTTCGAGCGAGTAATGGAGGTTGTTCTGAGGGGGTTGCTGTAGGAAACCTGCCTCGTCTATCTGGATGACGTGGTAGTCTTTTCATCTGCCTTCGAGGAGCACCTCAGGCGATTGGAGGAGGTACTGGAGAAGATAATACAGACGGGACTCAAGATTAGATAAGAAGGGTGATGTTCATGGGCAATTCGATGAGTGAGGAGGGAATAGCCACCGACCCGTCCAAGGTGGAGGCAGTGGGGGGGCACTTTTCAGAATATCGCCAAGGTCCGGGCTGGCTGGGTATTACAGAAACTTTGTTAAGGACTTCTCGTCTATGGCTAAACCTCTGTCAGCCCTGCCGAGTTAACGACAAGCCAATCCATCCCTATTACAATCACCCTTCCCTCCCCGACTTTACTGGTGACTGTTCTTGTCTCCTCTGCCTCTCTAGCAGTTCAGTGGCCTCCCTCTCTCTCTCTCATCCCTCTCCTGATTTTCTTTTGCTGCTGCTTCCTCCTTCAGCCGATCCCTGTCCGCCTGCTCTCTCCACTTTTTCTCAGCGGCCTCCTCTTTCCTCCTTGTTTCAGCTTCATGGGAGACAGCCTCACCTCGGTAAATACGATGCAAAATTATTCCATGGTCGTGGACATTTGCTTATATACCAAGATGACCTTGACCTTGGGACATGGTAAAAATGAGTGTAACTTTTCATGCTGATGTTAATTGATGTATCATAATAATGAATATCTCGATTAGATTCAAAGTTAATGCAATTTGAGACCGAAACTTAGTCTGAAGGTGGCCATGTTGGATTTGAGGCACTTGCACTAGGTTGATTTTGGTAAACTTTTTTTCCCTGGAAAGAACAGGTATCAAAGAGTTTCAAACCCTTTTGTTAAAATTTGTTGAACCTAAGTCCATTTTTCACCTTCAGGTACTGGACTATACCAAATACGAGGTCCCCTCCTCTATAGGACTCAGTATGGAGGCCTAGTGGAGGCACCATTTTGAATTTAGCTGGTTGAGGTAAAACCCACTGATAAGACATACCATGATGGGTACCTTGTCCCTGGTTAATTCCCACTTCCAGGGACATACTGGTCCCATCTTATCAGTTCTTATCAGTGTGTGTCGCCGGAACCAGCTCCAGACCAGCTAGTGGCCAATAGGGGGAGGAGGGGAGGAGTGGGGGAGGGTCCAGGTGCGTGTGGTCGGCCATGCTGAAACACACTTGAGGTCGAGTCCATGACATTACCACTTCGTCCTCCTGCTGGTGGCGACTAGACGTCCCCTAACTCCTGTGGAGACTTATCTTTACTATTCCATTCCACCTGTGGTTTATATGCTTCTAGCTGTATGTATGGGCCATGGCTAGTTTCACAAGGTTCCAGCACATGTAGGCTGCCAGGCCCTATATGTCACGATTGCAGAAGCATGTACAAAACCTATGGATTTCAAGTAGCCTCAAGTAGGCATACTGAAATATTTCGTCTAGATGACCAGCTGATGTTCAATTGACTGTCTAACGCCATACATAGGAATGAAACATGGGCGACTATATATATATTTATATATATATGAATCTGGATTCCCATTTTACTGTATTTTATTGACTGACAGAGAGAGAGTCGTCAAATCTTGTCAATTTCTCAAGGTAGTTTTCTCACTCTAATCCTAATTCGTGTTTCAAAGGATCGTTTTGAAGTAAGTGACTTGGGTATTTTCGTGGAAAAGACAGCAATTAACATTAGGAAATAGAGGACAAAGTATTAATGACCACTTTTTGAGCAATTCTTATATTTCACCCTGATTTCATGGGGATTAATGTCTATAAGTGTGGCATGAGCAACGAACAGGATCGTACAAGAACAGGAGTCAGTTTGTGACCATTTTTCACATTGAACAGGTTATTCCTTGAAGGGCTTTCGCACAGCACTTCCATTCTAGAAGTAGATTCTTGACACAGTAATCAAGGCAATTCTACAGGACATTATCTACGGGACACCTGGCACGTTATATACCTCCTGCGTGGGCTACACACAGGAGGGACTCCTTCACTCATGTATTACTGCTACCGTCAACGATCAAGGTAGGCACTCATTAATTGCTGTTCTTGGACCGTGCGCAAACTATAACCTTATGATGTGTTCTTAACTTAAGGGAGGACTAGCAGGCAATGGGAATTGAAGACCCCGCCAGCAGAGGAACAGGGCCAGTAAAATATAGGCATAAATAGCTACAGGGATTTTGCGTATTGCCAGCTAGATTGGTGATTGTTGGACAAGGTTTACATGACAACATTTAGATGTATTGTTTTGATTGGGATATATTTGCGGATTTTCCCTCTTTTGTGAAAGCCAATAGAATTATTCATATGATAAGAAAGTTATCATAGGAGTACGCCCAGGAGTATTGGACGCAAGATCGTTATATGTGAGGAACCGTAGGTTCATATTCCATATGGTGAGATATGACAAGAACATTAAATTACGATGGTCAGCCCTCACATCTACACCTTTGTAAGGAAGCTGTTATATTTCTACACAGAAAAAAAATCCAAATTAGTAAATACTAATTTAACTTAGACAAAACCACTGATTAGGCAAAATACCCAACATGTTAGTAATATTTTACTAACGTGTTAGTTGTATTCACTAACCTATTCACGCAAGCTGGCTTGATTTAGCTAAGAGAGAAAAGCGGTCTTTTTGTCTAAGGGGTTAGTAGTTTTATCTAAGGGTTAGCAGATTTCTTCACACCAGGTGGCAGTGTGGTTGGCATGAGGACTATTATGGGAAGTGTCTATCATGGAAAGGCCTACAAATGTTAAATTAATGGTACTTCTAATGACTATTGACATGATCAACTTGGCATAGGACTTAACAGAATACAGCCTATAGGTTTATTATGTTATTGATGGAGCAAGGAAGAAGAATTGAAACACCTTTTCTCTGGAAATTCAATTTTCTCATATATCCACATCTATGGCCCTATGAGTCAAACCCCGAACAACTAAGTTCAGGGGTTGCAAATGAAAATGATATGAGGCATTTAACTTGCTTCTCAAATGGAGAGGCTCTATTCTGGGTGTCTTAATCCATGTGGAGTTTACACCTATCATTTGGATCAAAATAAAAGAATGGGTATTATGGGTATTGAAATAGTCCATGTAGTTAGTGAAAAAGTTTAAGGCAAGTTAAGAAGAATGCCCAACTTGCCTGATTTCTCCTAAGGGTTAGGCGTAAACTCCCAAGAAAACTTCGGTGGTTTGGCGACGTGCAAACTCCCAACTTGCCTTAGCAATTCCAACAAATGTTAGGCGAACAGCCTAAGATATTTAGATTTTTTTTTTATGTGTAGAGAAGAAGAAATGTGCCATTCCTCCTAATAGGGCTGTTTCATAGATTGGTAAGCTGAAATGAAGGACACAGTGAAAATAAACTCCCTAATTTAACTGTGACTCTGTAACGTTAATCAGGTTGTTACAGACCCTGTAGCTATATATTGTTTTGGCGTAACATTGAGCCAAATAACCCCATAGACAAACAGTGCTGAAGTATCAGTGTGACTTACTGTTGTGGACACAAATGCTTATATCGTTTGACGCTTTATCCCCCTCCCCCCATACACAATGTGGTCAAGTCCCACATATACATAAATGTTCATGATATTGGCAGCGACAGTTATTTAGGAAAGTTGTAATAACTATGGGTTGAATTGAGCTATTTAAATTACAGTGGTAGTCAATTCGAGCTTTTGGGCGAGTATTAATTTGAGTTAGACACCCAACTGATCTATATAGGTATTTCAATAATGCCCTTCACCCCGGCTCTTGGGCCTTCACAAGGTCGATGCTTATTCGCAGACTCTTAGATGGGTCAGCACTTTTTCATTTAAAGAGACCATATACAACTTAACATTTAGTTTACTAGGCCCCCGAGACACTTGTTTTATATGATCTAAACATTTAAAGAGATCGCCTCGAATGTATACGAAGCGATGATTCCACCCCCAGCTCCCTCTTAGACATGGACCGTTAAGTGTTTGTTGTGACTTTCCGGACATTCTTTAGGCTATTGGTCCCTCCTTCCGCAGTCCTCGTGCCGTCCATTAGGATTATGGTGAGGATTTGCCCAACCCATTATCCACCAACTGAAGTAGAAGACTTGTAACTTGTACTATAAGCCATGTACTACGGTACCAGGTCTATGTAATATGTCTACAGTAAAGCCATGGGTATGTTTCAAAAGGATTGACAATATGACCCTCATTGAGATTTTGTGCTTTCACAATCGTAAGATTTATACAATTCTGAACGTAGTTTTTAATTGCAGGGTCGGATCCATGATTTTGAAGGGGGGGGGGCGCCCCTCATTTAGCCCCTAATTTTGGCGCCAGACTATCTACAACTTTAGAACACGTAGTATTGTTGTACATTATGTAGGACTATTTATAACCTTGGACATTTGCATTGTAGATCGTTGGTGAGGCCTTTATTTCTGCTAGAATCTCAAAGTGGTCGTCGTAAAGCCGTTTGATTATCGTTAATCGTTCTGAAACATAACCCATGTTTTAGGGTGAAGTTAGTGTAGGACTTACAATACGTTACATATCATCCATCCTCAACAGCCAATGGCTATATCCCAACTCAGGGGTATGTTTCAGAACAATTAACGATTTGGTGCTTTTTAAATATGATTTGAAGGTCGATTTCTACAACCATGATTGCTTTCAATTAGAAAACACAAAAAAAGCATACAGATTCCTGGACAAGACTATCACTTAGAAAAGCCCTCCTGAAGACCCTTAATAGGTAGTCAATATGAAGGCCCAGTACTCCCCCAGGGATAATCAATTTGACAACCTAAAGTAGTCAAATTGGTGACCTAAAATAGTCTTCACAGACTATTGTTTTCACCATCAGGTAGTCAGTGCATGTTTTCACATATGGATACTAGTAAATAATGTATATCCTGTATAACAAAGACATGCATCTTGCAATGTAAGGCATCCAACGATCGTGCTAGGAATTGGAGTGATATTGTTCCTTCGCTTAGAGCCACATCAGTAGTTATCTTGTGTCTGTCCAGAATAATTTGACCCCCAAAAATGTATGTTTCCCCTTATCACCAGACCATACGCATCTTATCAGGGCCAATCCTAGGATTATGTATCCCATTAAAAAAAGTGCATTTGAGATAATTTCAGGTGATTTAATTTGCTCCTCCCTGACTTGAGAACTAATGTCACAGTTGGGGAGCTAATTTCAAGGGCCAGCTGAGGATAAAAATGAATAATCAGAAAATATAAATCCGACCTATGCTAGGGTAACTATTCTACTTTTTGGACCGTGGACCGTGACTGTTACCTGAACCATCTTTTTTATATCTTACACTTGCTTTATTGTATTTACAATTCGAACTATACCCAATCAGCAATAGAGCATTGGGCCATGCTTGTCCATGCTTGGCCCAATATAAGCCAACATTGGCCCAATCTAAGTCTACATTGGCTCAATGTATCCTTGCTACACTGTCCGCTCCACCACATAGATATACAGTAGACTGCTTTTTATTCTGCAATACAGTTTTAGTTGTTGTAGGCATGAACCTACATACTGGATTTAGATACTGCTGTAGCTACAGCTAGTTCTACTGTCTACCTACAAAGGTATTTATAGCTCATTTATAATTGCGACTGAGAGTGTATGCTGAATCAGGATTAGGCACCACCGTAGCCAAAAGTTCATAGGCTCTAAATAGCTTCTTTTTTTTTGGGGGGGGGGGGGACAAAAGGAAAGAGTGTGGCCTGATCCCGTGTCACTTGATTCAAAACGTACTCACCAGGTGGGAGAGTGATGTTCAGGGTCATATAACACCAGAGGGTCACGAGGAAGTTTGATAAAAGAGCCTGCAAATTTTGCTTTGTTGTATAGATGATCAAATTTCTGACTCACGGGTGAGAAAACTTGGGAATTTGCTTTCAAGACCATTTATAAAGAGGTAATATGCTATCAGTTCTTTCATATCATCTAATATATATAGCAGTGCTACCTGTATGTTATCTTATATTTGGTAAGGTACTGATTTCAACAAAGATCAGTGGCGGATGCCGGCATGTGTCTCCCTAGAACCTCTCAAAATAGGCCTTGGTCTGACTTTTGGAAATGCGACGTGGCATCCTGCCTGTGCCTCCCCTTGACATCTAATTTTCCTGGTTCCCGCCCCTTGACCATCCCTTTTCCATACAAAGTGCAGAATGTTAAAAAATGTATTCATGATTTCTATACAGTGCATGTCTCACAAATAAATCATTATAATGTACATACAGCTATAGACCCATGCGGCAAGAAAGGAAATGTGGACATACACGGGGTTCTTTATGTGGGCATAACACGTTACCTATGCACAGTGCATCTAAATCAAGTTGGGTGTTCCAGTAACCCGACCTGCCTAGAAAACACGGCCAATTCCCTATGAAAACAAGTGTTAAGTGTTTTCATGACCAAAGCAGCGATAAACCAATGAGAGAATAATGATCATGTGTGCCCTATCTAGTTTTTCTTTCAGCCTATTATCCGAATCAGAACATTAAATGTTGTCTTTGTACTGCAGTTAAAGACAAGAGCGGCAGGCGCCTAGCGGCTGTTTTGTGAACCACTGCATTCAGCTCATTGAGGGGTATCTGGCATTTTTTGAAACAAGTTTCTATCATTATTAGTTCAAAAGTTAAGTCTAGTGATATAAATGAACATTAATTTTACTAGGTTTGAAGAAAGTTTGTAAATTACTATGAAGCCCCCCTCTATCCCCCCTCTGGATGTAGTCCATAGGCTTATGCTGTATGGGCCCACCCCCCCTTTCATTCACGCTCACCTTGTGCAAAAAGTAGAGTTGGAACCATAAGATTTTTCAATTTTATCTTCATAAACATACATCAATTGACATAATTGTAGTTTTTTAGAGAAATTGTTTGTACATTTTTCGAGATATTCACAAAAATCCCTCCAAAATCCCAATTGGCTAGATATTGGCCCATTGAACTCAATGTTAAAAGGGTCCTACAAATGATGGCCAGTACCAAAGAAAGTAGCATTGCTACCCCAACTATTTCTTCCATATTTCAATGTAAAGAAAAAATATTTCAAGTTACAAGGAAATCCTTTGTTAATTTATATTTGGGTCACCTGGAGCCCTTGTCCTTAAATATTTTCTACAAATTGTTCATGTAAACTCGTTACTCAACAGTGGCTAAGAATCAAGGGTAAAGTTATAATCTTATATACTATCTGCCTCAGTAGGCTGTAGAGGGAATTGTGAGAATTACCCCAGTGGAACAAATAATTAAGTCATGCATGTTTGTATGGTCAAAGAATTCAGTGCACCTATACTGATGATACTTTCATACAGGATGAATAATTATGCCGCTTTAGATTAGGACTTTGGGTTGCAGTTGCCCTGAATATAAACAGGTGTCGATGGGAACTTTCCAAGTCTAACAGAGAAAGTTTGGCTTTACTTGATTCGAAACTAAAACTTACATTATTCCATGCTCATGTTGGTATGGCATATACAATTCCTGTACACGTGTAGTTTCATACCGCAGGTATATGTTTTACTGTTTTCTTTCAAGCTAGATTTATTTATTTCCTAAGCTAGACAATAATAACTTGCTTTTCTGACCAACAGGTTTGCCACTACCCCTCAAAATCCAGAGGGGAAAACCGGCCTGCTACAAAGTATACACAGCACAAGTGCTCACAGCACAATGGTACTTGGGGAAAACGAGGTAGAGATATGTATATGACGACAGGTGCAGGTAGAATTAGCTGAAGACTGATAATGATTCTCCACTAAATTATACCCAAGTTTCCCATACTGACACCTTTATTATCACTCCTCGTGAGAAGTGTTTCCTCCCAACTTGAAATTCAACAAAAGAGCCTTACTTCAGTCTCAGGCCATTGCCTACTGTTAAAGGTAAGGCACTTAGTACATAGCCTAGGCATGTACATATTGCACATGCCTAGGTAGGTTAGATGGATACAAGGTTTTGTCACATTAATGCCATCTATTCTTCTTTGGTCATGCGTGATGGGGGTGCATTTATAAATGTCTTGTGGAGGACAATAGCAATTCCCTCCCATGCCATTTTAATTTTTACTAAATTGGTGTGATGCTACTGATGCTAAATGGTATTTTTTATGTGTAGAGGTATGAATATATCTTTATTGTTTTTTTGGAGAACAATTCTTTGAAGTGCAGAGCATTTTATGTTTAGTCTATTGTTCGACAATAAGAACAGAGAACGTGACATAAACAAACAGACCAACAATAATAACAGAAACAATGATTTTGACTTGATACATATGTACTACATCTGAACCTGCATCATTTTGTAAATCACAAAGCTCCAACTACCCCGTTACTAGCATTATACTGAAAATTGTAGCAAAAGGTAGATCGGACACAGAACCACCCCTCCCTTTTCTAAGTGTATTCAGCAAAGGGTGACACCCAGGATTCAGCCAGGTGTGACATGTTATACAGACTGTGACGTAACCCTTGCAACCTGTGTAACCCCTGGGTCTTTGATCTAAACCATACTCATAGAGCACACGTGGACGCTGGGTCTTGCTTCATGAAGCACTCACTAGAGGTCCCTGCTGAGTTGAACTACACTTATGGGTTCGGAATTGGAAAGACTTTCCCTAGAGTGAGACAGAGTAAGGGGGCTGTCAGGAAGGCATTTTCAAGATGGTACGACTAGAACTTGTAGTAGGAACCCTCAATCTATTGTCATTACACACAGTCCCGCATCAAGTGCTGATTATATGGAGCTGTCGTAGCACATTGCCTACGATCACCCACTCTAATTTTAAGGTTTCTAAATTGTAGTAGCAAGGTACAGTCTCACCATGTTGAGCAATGCCTTCCAGCAGACTATAATCAATGATACTACAGAGACTTCTTGTCATAATTTACTAAGCCAGAGGAACCCACTCCATGGAGCAGACCTCAAACTGAGCTTGTCCTAATACATATCCTTTTGCAAACATGTCTTTGGATTTCGTTAGCAATGTCTTATCACAACTCTACAGTAGTTAGCTGTGTCATTAAGGGGAAATTAAGACACCCATGGATTCATAAGGAGATCCCCCACGTTTAAAGCATGTTTGACATTTATTGCGTACTTTGCCTTGTATTTTATGTCCTCGATCCTGGTCGTCAAGAAGGCATAAACCCCACGCTGTAGTCACGGGTCAAGTTGGTACCTGCTATTACATGCTTCGTGCCATCTCGGGTCATAAAAATTATTGCTTCTTGACATACACATGGCCAATATTGCAAAGGACTGGTGTTACGCCATAAAACCTAATATGTTTTCACTAAATGTGGTTATACCAAAGCCATGGAACTATCGACACTAATTCTCCATCCAAAGAGGCACTCAGTGAATATGCACAACCCTGACATTTGAACAGAGAAAGTTGTTAAGACGATATTTATTATCATATTCAATGTTTAAAACGAAAAGATTACGTTGGCTGTAGCATTGCCTCAGCAATCGCGTGGATGGACCCCCCCCCCTCTTTTTACCAGCCTTGGTAAATATCAAAATTAGAAGTTCAATTCTAAAAAGCCCTTTCCCCCTACCCCACTTTGAAATTGCTTGCCACGCCCCTTCCTGAAGCTGCATAGAAGGGATATTGGCAGCAAATTAGACAATTGGTGCAGAGACTATTGTTCACTAGGATCTTGGCAGTCAAAGGTATCATTAGGCCACACCAAAAAATAAGTTGGTCTACGGATTTCCCTCTCCATATTTTCGGAATTACATTTTTTTTTCTTTGAAAAAAATCTTATCTATGGATTTCGCTCGCTTCACTTTCTATAAGTTTTCTCTTTATGATGTTAAAATTTCCAGCAAGGAATCCATTGGAGGTCAAACAAAAAATCTTGAAAAAAAAAACAAAAAAAAATTTGCTCGCTGGCACCATTTTTTCAAAACCAAAATCCGTAGACCAACTTATTTTTTTGGGTGTGGCCTTATATCATTTACTAATTTACATGATGGCAAATAGGATGACTCTAGCAGCTATTGTGACCAGTAAAATGATCAACCACTAACCGTTTCAGAGACACCTTCACAGCCAAAGACAGCCTTTGTATGAACAGCCTTGTCAACCTACCTGGTACCTATACGTCTGCACTGAAAACCTATTCAGTGCAAAGGTCATCACTGCTGACGACGTAAGAAATGTGAAGCCGTATACATTATATAATATGGAGTCTTTATTTTGAATCCCCCGTTTCTTCACCGAGATGGGGTAGGTGTGTATTCATTCTACTTTTCCTGTCCAACTTCAAGTTCAGATCACCAAGCATTCTAAATGGTATCGCGAGTGAATCCGGAATTGCAAATGCCATTGAACATAATTATCTTCATATACCTCCCATCCACATAGATCTAGGTCCAAAAGTTTGATGTAGCAGTATAGATAAAAAGAAATTAGCAATGGAATGCATTGTGATGATGAATCCATTTAGATAAATATAATCATGATACACTTCAACTTCTGGCTGGTGGAAACCCGCTTAGGGATATTTAATTTTGTTCCTACCAACCTGTAAGAATCAGCGGCAGGCTCTCTGTTCGTCAAGAGGGACGTCACGGGGGGACTGTAATTGTCAAGACCTGCACTGCCCCCTACAGGGACCTGAGAGCATTAGAACGCCAAGGGGTGAGTGAGGAGGCAGGTAGATTAATGGGTTCAATTCAGGTGTGTTGAATTTACTCTTAATGGTTAGTTGAGGAGAGATCTGATATAGACAGGTGAAAGAAAGGGAGGAACAGTTCCATATTTTAACCGTTTAGGCAGACTTTATTATACCTAAAAGGGCAAGATATGATTATAGAATGTACTGATTTCATATAGATTTTATATGGCACGTAAAATGACAGTTTGACTGCCAACATAACTGCCATCAAAACCATTCCTTTAACCCACTATTCTTGCTGGTTTGCTATTGTGTAACCCTGAATGACTATACAATAGATGCCCACTTATAGCGACCCAGTTCCTTCTTGTTGGAGCTCTGACATGGGAATTTCCCCTGCAGCAAATTCCCATAACAACATCTACAATGTAGTCACTTCACGTCACAATAGTTTTTATTTCTCAACCTGACACCCAGGTTCATTGAAAGGTAGATATTGACGTTGGCAATACTTTTGGTTGCCTTCATTTGAAAGGGAGTATAGGCCTACACAAGTTGACACCCAAATTCATTCACTGATAAGAAATAATTGGCTCTGGCCATACATGGGTTACCTTCAGTATAGAGGGAGTATAACCATTACATTACAACTATTTGTCACAATACTTTTACATAGATCTACAAGGGATGAACCCTACACTATAAGAAGTAGGCAGGGTTATTTTACAGCAAAATTCCTTGGCAACTTTGGTTCCAGTACATTTTGCTGTAAATCTACAGGAGGTGAATCACTGTAATTTTACAGAACAATTCAGAGTAATCATACAGTAACAGCCACTGTGATCATACACCAAGATCAATCAGTTCTACTGAAACATATGCTGTAACTTAACAGCAAAATGTGTTGTAAAACTACAGAGAAATGTCTTGTAAATAAACAGCAATATTTTCTGTGAATGGGCAGCAAAATCTGTTGTAAATGAACAATAAAATATACTGTAAATTTACAGAAATCTTTGCTGGCAACCGAGGTTCCAGTAACTATTGCTGTAAAATTACAGAAACACGAATTGTAGAATTACAGCAAGAGGTTCTGTTAATCAACAACAAATGTATTGCATATACAGATATGTTATAAAAGATACTGCTATATACTGCTATTGGGGTAAGTTCATGGTAATCATCCCAATAATATCATTTATGCGTTTGCTCCATGCATGCATTGATTCTATAAATCATGCATGCCTAATGAAGACAAAACTGTCTCCAATCCCAATGAAGTGAGGCACTATTGAGGTTAAGAGAAGAAGAGAACCATCTCACCCAAACCATTTAATAGTCATTCAGTTTTAACACTGAAGTAACCTAAAGGCAGGTAGGTCTATCTTAGCTTCAACCCCAGAGTCCAGGGACTTGTATTTCAGATTAAGACACAGTTATGGTGTCATGTTTTCATATTATTGGTTATTCCTAGGTTCTTCTCGGGGAACCATGTACAATATCTTTTGTGCACAATGCTAGATTGATCCTGTTGAGGTCATTATCATATTGCAATTCATTGCAATATGATAATCACAATTGGGGACAATATTGGATTGGGGTGTGCAATATAAGACTCTACATACTAAACATATGGTATACTACTGGCCTCTAGTGAGGGAAAGTAGATGTAAGGCTATTTTAGTAAATCCTTTGAAGGGTCACTAGGGTGACTGGCTGGCTTGGGCATACTGTATACAGAGTAATTATACAGGATCACTCACTGTGAATATATATCTACACCGGCAAAGCTTTGGTATTACAGTAAGAGTCACTGTATTTGAGAGTACAGCACTTTCCTCTGTGAGCTTACAAGAGACATCTCTGTTATAAAACATAAACTTCTTACAGTGTAGTGCAGTTTGGTGTCTATAACAATATTGCTTTTGAGATATAACGAAGAGCAGGTATTGTTCACCTCTTTTATACCAAACATAGTAAGAGTGGGTCCCATATAAAGCCCATAGCCTGCCACGCCTACTCCTCCAGGGTATTTATAATGATGTCCATACCACACCTGCCCATATACAGAAGGACAGGTGCATCATAAGACAGCCCATGCATGGAGACCCTTTCCATGGTGTGAATAGCCTCTGTTGGCAGTGCTCAGAGGTTTGTTGTGTAAATACTAGAGTTTGTAGGAATAAAGACTTGGCAGTAGATCTGTGTCTAGGGTAACAAGCCCTCTGTGACCATACGGTTGTCATATGGGGGCTCTTTGAGTGGGATGGGAACATTAGGGTGGCATGGATAATGAATGGTTATAGTAACACAGGACGGCAATTAGCACTTAGCTCTAGAGCTTGGTGGCCGGCATGGGCCAAAAGCACAGACCTATGACAGCTAAACTGGTACTTCATTTATCTTGTTATCAGGTGGTAATAGATGCAATAGATGTGTGGAGGCAAGGAGAAAGTGTGCTCCGTGCTAAAGGTCAACTTTAAAATTCAGATCACTAGATTTCCAGTGATATATTGCAAGAGAAGATACTCCTGTTAGTTTCAGGGGAATGGCTTGCTAAATATGGGTAGGTATGACCATTTCCTGAATGGCAATAAGCTCTATGCCTAATTGGTCATGAGATACATCTATAATTAGCATAATTTATGCTAATTAGCTAAATCAATATAATTTTCTTATTCTTTTGCCTATAACCTTTAATCTAGAAATGATATTTTCATTCTGTTTTCACCATAGTAAACCTGCTGAAAAATTCTTGCGAATGGGAGCATTGATTTTCCTATTTAGAATGAAAATCATGTTTCAATGGCAACAGAAATCAACAAAAATGCCTATTTAGGCCCAAAAACTTCTTTTTACAAGACTAATTTGGAACCTTTTCACCCAAAAAATAACATTCTATCAAAAATCATTGAATTATCCATAGAAAATACCCTATAATAGTTTTAGGCATATTTTTCCTATTCTAGCCTATAGTGGTGCCCCCTGGTGGCTAAAACAGGTACTAAATCCCCCAACAACCCCCATTTCTGCTTGCTGGCTCACAGATGTTGTTACTCATGATAACAATGTATATATTCGGTCATCACCTATGCTTCAAGAATATTTCGAAGGTGCTTGACATAAAGGCTTTGAATTCTTAGCCTAGTTGAGATCGGAGTCACTAAGTCTCATTGCATGGCAGGAAAGCCCATTTAGAGAAACATTTAAAAGGGAGAAAATCATGATAGTGAAAAGGGGAGATAGAGGCCCCTTAACATTTTAGCTGAAAATAAATTATGTCATGATGGACATTCAGAGGTGTAGGAAGCAAATCTTCATTGGGGGGGGGGCAGCGGGGTCCCAATTTGAACACCTTGAATTATCAGCTCGAGCCCGATGATGCCTATACATACCCATAAAAGAATTTAATAGAAAAGTATTTTTGGTGAATTTTAGATCTGATTTGAGGTTCAGGGCTCCATTTTCCCTATCCCTTTAACATATTAATCTAATTTGGGATGGAATGTTTTAGCTGCTTTTCCATTTCATTATGACTTCTTGGTAAATTTTGGGGGGGGGCCCAGACATAATCAGCCCCCCTCCTTTATGATTGGGGGGGCAGGCCCCCCTGGCCCCCCTTTTTCTACGCCTCTGACATTTAGGCTAAATGACAAAAACAGAGGTGAGTTACAAAAGAGTTAAATGCAAGTAAAGCCTCTATATCTCTGTGATAAGCATGATACTTTCTGATCTGTGATATTCTGTCATCAGAGATGAATGGGAATTGAAGAACCCTCATATCATAGTTGTCTTGGTGATTAACCTAGAACTATATATATCATATATGCCTCTTAGCAGAATACATATGAAATGTGTCACTTTGACCAGGAAACCAGAGCACACCCCAAAGAGCATCAAACACCCTGTATAGATCTATAAATAGATCCACGTATCTTCTTACTCTGTAATACAGAAATTGGGTTCGAGCTATACAAATCGATTAGTGTCATCCTTTGAATTAAAGGTTATGCTTCATGTTCATAGAGGAGAAACTTGAGCCGGAAAATATCGAATTTTCACTTTCTGTGTTTTTATCATCACTACATAAGCATGACGAAATTCATTGTCCTAAAGTTGTGTTTCTTTACTTCTATTTTGAAACTCGTGTTATCAAAGACCGTTTTAAAATGTGGCATGTGAAATTTTAGCCAACAAAAGATCTGTCCTCAGCTCACACGCTGTATGGTTATTAGAATGTGGCCTTCTTTATTGACAAAGGGGAATTACCATGAGATAGCCTTGCTTCTACACCTGTGGTATTATCAAAATTGTGTCCTTGCTGATTTCATCCCCTATGAATATCAACGAGACCGAATTCATGGTCCTTGGTGCTGCATTGGTTGCCCTGATTGCAACGCTGTGGCCTCTTCCATACATATCAAGTTAGCCCACTTTGGTGCTGTTATTATTTTTTTGATTCAGCCTAGAGGACTTCCAAACCACATTTCCCACCCCAGTGCCGGATCCAGGATTTTCAAAAGATGGTGCGCGCCCCTCATTTAGCCTATATTGTAAGCTTAATTTGAAGCTTAACCTAAATTATACATAAGCCAGAGTTTTGGCATAAGAGGATTGAAAATTTGTGCGTTAATGTCTTGTATGCCTAAAGTGCCCCATTTCAAATTTCGTGGTGACCAAATGATAATGTCCAGTGATATAGGGTTTTCAATGCTGACCTACATGTAGGTTGTTAGGAGAATCCATTTGTGTGGAACTGCATAGGTCATAGGTATCACCTTATAGTGAATTTTGTATATTCAAGGTCAAGTCTTATGACCTTAACCTTGAGTAAGGTCACTCATATTATATTCAATTATGAGGATTATATAGCATTACACAATGTCAAAATTTGATTAACCTAGACTAAGCCATAATGGAATCTTTAAGGGAGGAACTTTAAAATATGATTGAAATATATAATGCATCTTATTTTTTCAGTAGGAGGGGCATGTTTCCTCGATGGTATTGTAAGTGACCTACATGTACGTCATTAGTATAATCCGGGTTAAAGGAGGAAAGTTAAGCCAATAACTACTTACAAGAAGCAAAATGTGACATACTATCGGATGGACCCAGCCAAGATTAGTTCATGTGTTGTCCACGAGGGGGGTGCCCCGTAGTTCTATAGATCTTGGAGCCAAGTTGTGGGCTACAATTTCAGGTTGTGCCGCAAAAGGATGCATGCTTGGAGAATCAACCTGGCCAACTGACGGCAATCAGTCACTGACGGACGGCGTAGGGACACTATCCTTAGCCCTTTAATTGTTTCTAGTTCTATTAGAGCTTGGAGAATGATTATTTGGTCCACTATTAATCCCAAATCTTTTTTATTCCAGTATCATTACCGACAGCATTAGATTCAGATGAGATCTCAAGATTCAGATGAGATCCCATATATAGGACTATAGCCAATGGATGACCTACTTAAGGGTTCCGCGGCTGGGTCCATTCGATTTACATATATGCGTACAAGAAGGAGGGGGCTCACACCCCCGCGCCCTCCGTTTAAATCTGCCACTGCATTCACTATAAATGGGAAAGTTCCTCCAAATGCGTTCTGAGATCAATATCTTTCATGTTAATGGAGTCTGCATCTAAAATAGACCCATAGCAGGTGAAATGGTCGTACCATAATATGTGGGCAGATGAGGGGAAAGGGCCCTCCCTGTGGGATTTTTAGTACTGTGTTTGGCCACTGGGGGAGCTACAACAACCATAAATGTGAAAAATAGGCCAAAAATTACTATTATGTACTTTTTTACATAGAAAAAGATGGTTTTCTCAAAAATGTTCTATTTTCTGGTACTTCCTGTCTATTTGGAATGTAAATGGAATGTTTTGAATCCAAAAAGAGGCTAAAATAGGGGTTCTCAGGTAAATGTGTTACCATTGCAACCAAAATAAATGTTCCAAATAGAAAAAAAAATAATGTCAATTGATAGAATGATTCATCATGATTCATATGCTGAAAAAGGCATATAGATACCATTTCTAGATCCAAAACTGTGCCCAAAAGTATGAAAAAGGTTTAGTCATTTTTGATTGATTATTTAAATCATTATGCTAATTAGATGTCAAATTCAATGCAAACAATGAATAATACAGCTTATTGCCTATATTGATACAGTTATGTCATTCCATTTTTGTGAAGCAATATCTCCAAGACCTAAAGGGCTATCTGCAAGGGTGATACCTCATTTTAAAGCTAATAACTTCAATTCTTTATGTCACATTTCACCTCGGAGGACCCTTTCCCCTCATCTGTCCACATATATATATATTTCATTGTTTGTGAGCAGAAGTGAAGGTCGGGTGGGCGTGTCACAATATCTCAATTTAAAAAGTGCCTTTCAATTGGATGGACTGTCTATGTTTTAAACATTAGAGAGTTTTGTCAACATTGGCCTGTGGGCGTTGTTGTATATTAAACAACTAAACACAGACATATGCATTGTAAATTTACTTTCACCTTCCTATCTCCTTCCTGTGTATTTTTTGTCTATCATTTCGAATTTTATATCACGAAATTAGTGAAAAAGGAAAAACCTGAGCACACAATGACTGCACCTATATATAGGAGTAGTTACCCTGCCACACCACTCTTCCATTGGTTCAACAGGGCGTATATCAACATTGACCTAGGAAACAAGAGACCCACAAGTCTCCTTTACACAAAGGGAAGTGAGACCGGGGATTTTCCAGTACCACTCGGGATGTTCCGGCACGGGCCTGCCTAACATGAGAGAATCCCAGGTGAGGGCATCTTATGACAAACCAGGTGATTGTGTGGGTTGTGAGGAGGGTTTATTTGCCGAGAGGGACGGTCGTGTGAGTGCGTTTATTTTCCTATATAGAATAGCATAAAGGGTGTTTGGTAGGCAGGTGGCCCATATGGCCCGATGGGAACTGTGCAAGATATGGGTGTTGGAACTTCACAGAGAGGTGAACAGTTCCTCAACATATTCTTTTGCATAGAAGTATTATCCCATTTGAATAATTGGAACTCATAAAAGAAACCACCACTAAGATTGTTTATTTATACATAATATTACCCTATAAATATGACTGAAGTATAGATAAAACGGCATCCTTTAAGGAAGCACTTCGTCTATTTCGATTTTTTCCCCATTAGGGTTCTTGGTAAATATTTGATTTACCTTCATTGGCTATTTGAATATAGCTCCATCAATAGTAAAGTATTTTCTTCTAACATCAACGTCGTCCAAGCCCCCGAATAACGTCAGGGGATCTGTCAATGTAAATCGACTCTTTTTATGCTGAGAGTACAGTGACTGAAAGGGGGCGGATGTTTATTTAGATAAAAGGTACCACTTCTCACCCAGTGTTGATTTTCTGACAGGAATCCAAAGTATGAGATCATGTTGTTGGTGGAAAGGATCCCATTTAAAACACCTTAGCATCCATGAAAAATACATATTAAAAAACAGAGGGGAAATAGTAGTTATGCCTGTCTGTGGCCCTACTGCAAAGGCTAGATAGACCATGTGCGTGCATATGATTGTCTACTATGTAGGCATCATAAATATACAGGTTTGCGTATTGAAATACAAAATGAAACCCAAAACAATAACACTTTTAGTTAATTTGCAATAATAATATTTACCCTACAAATAAAAGGAAACAGACCCTTCTATTAATCATGTATATATAGGTTTATGTAACAAATGAAAATGGACAAGGAAAAAAAACCTTCTTCTCCTAGTCTGCCTAATTACTAATCAGTGTTAATCATTAAAAGCAACTTAAGGTTAGAGGCATAGCTTTGCCCATTCATTGTAAATTATTCAAATTATTTCTTTATAGCCACAGGTCTCAAGGTGGAGAGAAACTTGTTTCTCACACCAGCTTTAAGCTCCATGCCATACAGGAGTTGCTCCCACCTTTCTAATCCTCACGTCAATAATTGAGCAGCTGAAGGTGTCTTTTGTATTCTCCAACTCATGAGCTACTCCCGTCGATGTATTGAACTGCAGGTTCTCATAGCCATGGGGTCGAGAGGGTACCATGGATATCTCAGGTTAAAAAAAAAACAAACAAAAGGGTCACCTGAACTTGGGAGTCTGCCAAGTAGGAAGTACAACCACCTTTAGAACCGATTCTGGAACCATGAAAATAAAAAGTAATAAATGCAAAAAGGTGAGCAAGACAATCAACCAAATTCCACACGCAAGGTGGGTCACTTACTAATGATTCTTGAGACATTTACACAGGGTGATATCAATCAAGGGTCACATTTTTATTCTGGTCTCATAAGGCTCAAGCAAGACTCATGGAATTTGAAATATGTAGTTAAGCAAATTAAGTCGCCTTATTGAGTGGATTTAATTGGTCATACGCGGTGAGAATGTATAGGACAACTTGATTTCAACGGTGTATAGTTATATAGAGACAAAGGAAACAAAAGGTACAGGTGCCACACCCACTCAAATTCAGATAATTAATTCTCATAGCTAAGGATTGCACCACTCTGTTGAGGAACATAATGTGAAAAAAGACGAGTAGAAGAGATACGTTGTTGTAGCCCTCGTATTTGTTTAAAAGCAATTAATAGCAGAATGGCAGCAAAAGAAAACGGATGTTAAATTCGACATGCATTTCGTGTAAGCAGTGCATGTTAAGTAAAACACCATATATAGGCCCATATTTACAGAGAAATACTATATGTAATGGGTTTTATATATTTAAGCCATATGCCCCGGAGAATAGACCTATGTCAAGTTAGCACCGGATGAGACTTTGAGAGGAGGCTCAGGGTAGAGATAACTTGAGGCTCGCCCCCCTCCAGCCCGACAGAGTACT
Organism: Acholoe squamosa; assembly: GCA_949317995.1. Classification (NCBI taxonomy): domain Eukaryota; kingdom Metazoa; phylum Annelida; class Polychaeta; order Phyllodocida; family Polynoidae; genus Acholoe; species Acholoe squamosa. The sequence continues at coordinate 44,407,868 of OX439040.1, read as the reverse complement.
GAGTATTAATAGCCGCTGGCCGAGGCTGAGATAACCTAGACATGGGAGATGTGGTGCAGACGGGGTTTTAGCCAAATCTCCCTTCTCCTTACAAAGACGAATATCTATCCCATTGCAAACAATGGTTTTGGTTCCAAGTTGTCCTCTCACCTTTCAAACGTATAATAATTTCCCCATACTATACTAAGGCAACCAGTACCTGGTTTGCTGAGGCTTTATCATTAATGAAACATCCCTTTTAATCTGTACAGATATACCCTCTGGATATCCTACCAATACAAAAGGTAAAAGAATGCAATAACCATTAATATAGATATACATGATAAAAAGAAGACAAGGAAGGGGCCTAGAGTTTTTGAGTATAGATACTTAGATAATAATTAGCCTAGATCTATTCACTGAAGGTGTGCCTTAACATGATATTTACCAGGCCGGGGCTTGTAGTACACCTTTTAAGCTCATCAATAATAGAAGTAAGCCTTTCTGGAGCTCGTTGGACGTTTTCTGTTAACTTCTACTCCAAGACCTCCCACGTGAAAGCATTGAATCGGAAGTGGTATTTTGCTTCCGGTCAATGGTCTTTGGAAAGCCAGGGTCAAGGGATGGGTTCTGTCTGAGCACCACGGTACCTGATTCTCAACAGCAGGGGGTACCAATATGGATGGACCTTTTTATCCACCTAATCAGTTTTTGATGCCTCATTAGATATCCATTTGTAGAATCGATGAGGCCTTAACCCTTGAAATATGGCATATCTTAATTATATTGACAGGGACGTTGTTCATTTTTATCAAACAAATTGGACTATGATTGAATTTTATGCTCTTGATTTTCTCCTTCCCAGATGTTAACTGACCATCCAATATCCATTGCCCATATGGAACCATACAAATGGCCTATAGCTATAGCTGCATCGAGCGATACTTAGAGGGAGATGAGAGGAGGTTAGTACAGGTGATGACAGGGGATGGGCCGAGCGGGGTCTTTATAGGTGTGTGGTGAATCGAACAGATAGGTAGGTATTTAACCCCAGGGGTGAAGGTGAGAGGAACATAGGTGATCGTTGTGGGGGATGGGTGGGCATTGTTAGGGCGTGTCGTATGCTGGGGGTGAACCATCGAGAACAGAAGAAGGAATACGCCTAAAGGAGGCCGAGGGGTTGTTAAGAGATAGAGTAGGCTGTACTAGGGGTACTAAGGGGGTGAAGGGGTGTTTTAAGGGTGGAGGGTAGGTTAGGATGGTAGCCATGTGTGTAGACCCTAAAGGATGAAGAGCTTCCAGCTCCATGAACCAAACAGAGACAAACACGACCAAGTGGAGAGAACGGTAGGTCAACAGCAACACTTCCTTTGAATTGGACATTCTGTGAGTCTCGGCAGAAAAGGCGTGTTCAACTGTACTCCTTGTTTATATAGTTTTTATATGGGTATAATGAATATAGTATTGTCAAACTCGTATGTAGGCCTATATCTGGGCTATAGATAGTACCATTTTTCTATAAATTAGTGATCAGCACAACACACGTTTTTATATTTTCTTTCACACATTATACTTCAGAGTGCATAAATCAGTATACTCTACCATTTGTATAGTGACCCATCGCCAATACCAGACATAAAGCTGGAGTAGGCGGTGTGTGTTTCTGATCTCGAACACCTCCCACCATACCTCACCTGTGGACCACTCAGGCGTGACAGCAAGGCTAACGATCTCCTGTGCCTAATGAGCCATGGTCAGGTGTCACCCTGTCCAGAGTACCGACCAGATGAACCGATCACCCCTTCTCATGTTCAACACTAGTTCCATGGGGTCCCAGGTAGGGCCTCTCCCAATTTCAGTGAATTCCTAAATCTGTCTCCCTGCGATGATAAAGTTTGTCGTGTTAGATTTAGGAACCTGACTTTAGGTAGATGAAGTGTAACCAGTCGTGGTTGACACTGGGAAGTTCACCTACATATAACAAAGAATATAGTGAAGTCTGAAAGTGCTTTAACCACATAATAGTCCAAGCAAGGAGAAAGGTATTCTGCAAATTCTATCCATTCGTGAAAAGACGCAGTGAATTTCCCATATATAACCCAGATTATTATCATACGGGGAATAATGCATTCCAACCATCAATACCATATATATATATATATATATATATATATATATATATATATATATATATATATATATATATATATATATATATATATATATATATATATATATATATATATATATATTTGGGCCTAATGAAATAAATTCACGTGTTGTGTATCAAGTGTCTCGTTTCTATTTCAAGTGATGTAAATAACACCAGGTGTCCTGAGTTGAGTAAAAAGAGCATCACTTTTTATCTGCAGTAAAAAGTGGAGATCATTCAGGTAAAAATGAAAAATATGGCGGGTGACAATGAGTCCTTTTTACTTACTACACAAAGGCTTCAAAAGGGAAACCATCCAGTAAGCATGTCGTTTAGCTGGGCGATATTACCGAGCTTTGCTGAGTCATTCCCTTTCCGCTTCACTGAACACGAGGGGAAATACAGGGGATGCATTTGTAATTAGAGGCAATTTTCAGTTTCCATGGAAACACCTTGTGTTGGTGATAATTCATGGGCATTCCTGGTGTCATTGTGGATTCAGGATAGACGACCGTGTCGGCCTCTATTGGTGATTTAATGAGTCATTGTTTGAATTCACTGAGCATGGATATTTTATTCCACTTTTATTTTTTGATACTTAATGTCCATGGTCAGCTGGTTAAGGAAATTAAGAATGTTTCAAACTCACTAGGGAGTAGTAAAACACCCAACTCAATTAATTATTAAAATGACAGATGTTAATCTAATAGGTAATTCTGAGATCAGAGATATATGGACATTATGGTATCTCCATACATAATTTTGACATTACAGAAGTCAGTCTACATAGTGTACTCTAGGCCTATACAGAGAAATGAGTGGATCGAACTTTATTCTCCCAAGAAGTACAATCAATACTCCAGAACATGATTATATTGATACAGATCCGAGCTGATCTGATCTGGTTTTACCACTGCATGTTCCTGGTGCGTGAGTAGCTCATAGATCATTAGGTCAATGGAGTGAGCCCAATCGACTGTGCATTTTCTGCACAGTACATAATTAAGTATGACCTGTCCCCTGGGGGATCATATTGATGTTAGGATAATCATTTCTTTTGTATTTTGTTCTTAGTATTTTCTTTTTACAAATGACGGAACTGCAGGCCTAGCTATAACACGGCCAATGATTGACATTGACATGTCCGAGTGTACACTACTGTTGATAACACTCATTTTATTCCTCCATGACAACTTCTTTTGATTTTTTTACTTTTACAGGGTAATTTTCAGCCTTACATGTAATACATATTCCCGAGATATAGGCCTACCTGTACCTTTAGTACCACCACTGAATCTTTACCTGTATGAAAGCTTCATAGACAACCCATCGAGGCACCTTTGACCATAGCGTGTGAAGTGTGTTTACATGGTATGGTAGACTCACATACATAACACCCTCCAGTAAACTCCCTCATGACATATTGGATAGCAAACTGGTCCTGTCAGCTATTGGACACTCCTCACTTCGGCCCTCCATCATGAGACTATTGTTCTTTTGAACATGATGGGTATGTTAAATGCTAGGTTTGTTCATAATCATTTCACTGGGTTAAATAGTGCATGGGGCGAGGCAAGTGGGTACATAGATACATTATAGCATAGGTCAGATTGGTCCCAATAATTCAGTAGAAAGGGTGACGTTCTCATGAAATTATCTTAATTTCATAGGATTGTCCATGACTTTGCTTGTTGTGTAGACTGTACGTGTGCAAACAATTTACATCAAAAGTTGAGTTTGAAAATTATCTTATTTGGTGATAATCAAATCCAATACAACTAGCTATTTATTGTAGCCAAAAGGCAAACAAACCAAAAGATTAACCTCTAAAATAATGTACACGTATGTTACACGGCAGACATGCACAGATAAATATTCACTTTCTCATCAGGTTAACCTTAGAAAATTCCAAAACCTTCGCCAAGCACCTCTCTAAAAAGGCACCCTTTCTTGCTGTATTGTTCCATGGGAAGGTGTCAGCTTATTTCTATTTTGAGGCAGGAGACAAGGATTGTCATTAATGTTGGAAAAAAATTATTCACCATATAGGAATCTAGCCCTGCTTTACATTGAGGTTTTAGTACATGTTCACTTCAGCATAGACGCTACTTTGTCCCCACAAAAGCTTCATGGAATCACAAGGAAGAACATGTATTGATCTATTCCTTTATCAACTAACTGTATTATTCATGGGATCTAGACAATATACAACGTAGGTATACAGTTGCATGAATTATGTACAGGAGGAATAGATACAGGGAGAGATAAGCTTAGATTGATAATGGTGACATTTAGGTGAGAAGGTTAACAGGTTATCTGCCATTTGGTTTGTGTTCAGCTACTGGTGGAACAACACAAAGGAATACAGCAAGGGCCAAGGATAAACAACTGATTGTTCATTTTTCTGATATGAACTTTCATATAATGATGTAATATTGTTTTTCAGGTTTATTTAAGTAGGCTATACTTTCCAGTGACATTCCCAAATGTTTCATTTTAGAGCTCTTATAGGATAATTTATTACTTAAAACAACATAATCTTTTAATTGTAAGCAGGGGCATGGACGTTTGATTACCCTTATGTGGTAGAAACGGTATCTACCTTTTCTGCAACGCTAAGTTAAAGTTTTCACTAATGAAAATTTCAAAAAGGAGGAAATACAACGGCGATTCTCTAAAACTTTATTGCATGCATGAAACCATGTACCCATACATTAGACATCACAAAAAACACATTCTGAAATCAGAGACATAAAGATGCTGAAATCAACACGCAGCTTTGATCCCCAAATCTATTCTTGCCCTTGAATCAATATTTCACATCGATTTTAATTTTAAAACCGTTTGTATTTCCCTTTTCCATATAACAAATCAATTTGAGTAAAAAAAAGACGAGAATATCCTGTGCCCACAGATGGATCTACTGCAAACTTTTAGCACAACACTAAAAGTAAAAATGGCTGTCCGTCTAAAGGGGGGGGGGGTAAGTCGTAAAAGTATAACGTTATGTTGTCGTAAAAATTGACAGTTTTAGGTTCACCTGGGTCAATATGTTAGGGCCTACCATACACTTCTACACATTAAATTTGTAATTCATCAAAATGAGTTCAATAATCTTAACAGGATGGGGTGCTCCTGTCCATCCAGAAAATAGTCCCATATCCCACCTGTCAAGCTGGTAGTCAAGGAAACATTTTTGAAGTATGGATATAGACTTTAACACCGGTAGATGCAAACCAAACGTAGAATATGAGACTAGCTGGTTTCACTAGGCAAAGAAGCATCCGCCATTATCATGATTAAAGGATAACTAACACGCAATTATACCCTAATACCTCTAGTTCATTAGACTGTATATCATCGATACTTTGTATAGCATAAATACATCAGAGTGGTAATTGATATGATATTGATTTTCCATGGGTATGTAGTTGTGTAGTGAAATCAATTCATTTCCGGGTTCACAAGGGGCCAAGTACACGTATAGATTAGTGTTGTTGCTAGACGTGCTCACTCTATTCACTGAAGTGCTGTCTTGTCATCGTGGTCCTGTGCATCTATGTCATGTGCATATACCCCAATGAATGTTTGATGTGTCGAACTACTCTCTTTATCATTTGAGATTTTATCTCTCGCCCATACGATTACAATACAGAGACCAAAAGTGTCAAATCTATTCAAGAAACAAAGAAACCAGATAGGTGAGCCATGGTTACCTATATGCACTGACTCGTGCAATTCTCACTTAATAATCATTGTGCAGACAACGCTATCCTCGAGGTGCTAGTTAATCCCATTTGGTCTAATTAATCTCACTTTGACCTAAGTTAATGGGTAAAGCCGATCATTTAGTAACGATCGTACTCACCTTCACTGATGTAGATAATCTTTCCTTATCCATAACGGGCCTTATGGTGCCCATGAAAATTGTCCTGGTGGCCATAGACCTTGTTTTAATTGTTTTATTGCAACCCCCCCCCCAAAAAAAAAACACACAAAAAAACAACAAAAACATAAACAGTAATTTCCAGTGGATACACTGCAAGCTGTATACCTGGAAGTGAGATTACAGATGTAAGCAGAGGATGAATATATTGATGAATTTATAAGTGTAGAGGACGGTGAAAATATCTAGGATCACCGGGACTTGAACCCAGATCTATGGCATGACATTCCAGCATGTTAAACATTGCACCATGATCCCTTGCCTGATATTTTCACCTTCCAACTACACCTGGATTGGTATGATACTCACTAGGGGAGCAGTGATTATCAGGTAACTGGCCCCTGAGGGTCAATGTACCGGTCAAAGGGATTTCTAGTCCCCTACATAAGCATTTGTGTATGATTTTCGGATGAACTACAGGCCTATATGTGTATTTAGAGCAAATCTAAACGTTTTTAATGTTTCAGGGTCCCTAGCCTATGTTTCCTATCTCCACCAAGTATCCGTATGCATAGACATTGGCACATGTACATGTACAAGGAATCCCTGTGAAAATAATGACTGATCTCTGGCAACTTTGGGACAAGTATTCCGTCTTTATTTCAAAGACACTTTTTTACAGTGTATATTCTCAAATAATCACCATGTTTCACGTTTTTATACCCCATGTAAGAGTTCTTTATTCTCTATTGGAAAGGAAAACATTGATGCTGGGCCAATAAATCTAAAGTTTGATTAGCTGTCCCTTCTTCCCATAACAATGGGCATGGCTATCGAACCACAGAAACATTCTCAACGTGCTTATAGGTCTCTGCACGGCATGCATGCCATTGTCAATCAGCCAATAGTAAACCAACACAGACACGGTTTTTTTTACATCACTTCGGCTTTCAATTTGAAGTTCCCAATATTGCCGATTGATCTCTCTGAATTACCTATGTCTGCTGGATGAATGGAGAGATCCTGTTTTTGGTCTTATGTTTCCAAATCGCTGCTGTGTTTGCAATGCTTCTGCTTGGCAACCATTGATAAATCCACTCTCTGCAGTACCTAGCCCACGTTTCCAGAGAGAAAATAATTATATACAAAAGGACGAAGTCAGTGAGTGGAATGTAGCTGGGATGGTAGTAATATATGGGAAAGAAGGTTCTAATTCTCATGCCAATTCTCCTGCCACTGACCAATGACAGCCTCCTGCCTCCAAACATCAAAAAGTTATGACAGGATCTGCGAAAAAGGCCCTTAGTGCAGGATGCACTAGGCCCCTATTCCCAGTACATTATTATTGTGACATTGGCAATCCCTTTGGACCATATTGAATCTCATCATAGCTCTCACCTATGAATGTTTTAAGTGAATAACTTGAATTATGGAGTGTTCGGGCATTGATCGGTATAGCTGTTTGTGCGAGGCAGACGGTTAACATCGCTTAAGTCATTATTTTGACAACTTAGACTATGTGATTTTCGACTCAACATTAGAGTAGGCATAGGGGAAAAAGAAGAGGCAGAAAAAAAGAATATTCAAAGAATTACATCATTTTGGGTGTTCAAACGTACATTCTGATATTTTTTTTTTGAATTTGCCAAACTTTTCAGCGACGGGTCCGTAATCAAAGTGATTAATAAAATGACTTTAATGCCCAAGGATCTTCTTCACAGCGCCCTTTTTAATAATGCCTGAGCTCAATCAGAAATAGTCCATTGAACATACCACCCAGGGCTAGCAGGAAAGCTCGCATGGGAAATCCCTATAAACCTTTATACATACATTAAGAGTAATTTCATGCTATATACATGCCTTATCTATCGGAATAAAAGTGAGAAGCGGACAGTAAAAAGAAAAGGCAAACAGGAGAGTAATAAAATCACCTAGCCGCGGTAAGTGTATTGGTATGTGAATAATAGATCCATGCACCCAGCAGAGTTAAAAGCAATTTGGTGTTGGTCTTCTGCCATTTCAAGCTCCTCCAATCTGGCCTTCATCAAACATACTTTATGGTCAAGTCCGGTATTATAGAAATGTATCTGTGGTTGTGGTTTCCTGTGGCTTATTATCAATTTATACATTTAATGTGCTTCTAACAATGGTTCTCATGTTCTCCATGTGAATAATACAGTGGAATTGGAGAAGCATGGCACCTTTTGTAAAAGCAGTGCCACTCGGGTTGGCGTGTTCACCTATATAAAATAGTGCACACATATCTATGGCCTTCTGTTCCTCGTAGGGGAAACAATGGAGGACCTTCAATAATTGCAGGGCTTCCAGAGACGTTATACTTAGTAGGGCACTAAAACAAAAAGACAGATTGCTTGTTCCCCTGTATTTATACCATATATCTAACAACAATCAACATGGAATGGAAGTCTCACTTTCCTCTTCCTGGTCACTGGCTGGGTCGGCAGGGGGGGCGGGTATCCACACACTATATCCAGGTTATATCCGATCAGATACGGCCCATTGAGCATCTCCAGTTGCTGCCATGCTCCATTGAGTCCCCAATCAGTGGTAGGGGTGGGTTCCTAAAGATAACCTGCACTACTGGATAGAGTTAGATAATAAGTATTAGGAGCAGTACTATGGGGGTATGAATCAGGTAAATGGATTAAATTTGGATTATCCATGAACATGTAAGGTAACCATCTCTATTCATCAAATTAAGTGGATTCATACCTTGGGTTGCTCATAAATTAAGACTAGCCCAACTTCTCAAAATGTGGAATAGAGATACAGGCATCTTTGTATAAGACCTTTGAGATAGCCCATGCAAATTGTACAGACTATATAAGGTTACCATGAAGTATTTGCTGCCCTTGTAAAGACTCCGGATATTAAGTAAAGAGGGTTAAGACAACTCATCCAGCCAGCATTGCAAGAGGACGTTGATTGTATAATCTGATGGAGTACCAATGATGACCACTCGATGATATACGCAGCACATATAGTGGGGGAACTGAAATATAACTTTAATTAGCTGTTATGTAGGAAGTAGCTGATACCCGTGCACAAGTTCAGATATGGCTATATATCGTGATCTAGCAGCAGATACCACCATAGATATCCATGACATGGGACAATCACGCCTCTGGCCGCACACCTTTGTAATTTCAATAATTCACACCCTTAGACAAACTTTCAATTGAATCTAAAGTACAAATCAGCATCCTAAACCACCACCTATCCTATTTCTCACAAAGATTAAGTCATGATTTAGGGGCAGGGTCTGTGAGTTGGCAGAGGTGCAGGCTCTGTCTGAGGTGGATCAGAGTCAGTGGTGGAGGGATCCAAGGCCTGGAAAAGGCAGGCTTAAATGGGAAGACCTGGAGGATCCAGTGCCAAAAGGTGGGGATAAGATCTTTGTGTGATACATCACATTTCTGGCCTGTCTGACACGTTTTTGTATGATTAGTATTGTTCTACATGCACAAAGGGAGACACCTAGACACCTACATGCTTGCCTCATATAAGTATACATATACACGACCTGAGTACTTCTATAGCAAGTACAGTCCTACACTTTTACATTTAAAATGTATTGGAATACGTATTCTTCACATGGAATGATAAAGGATGTGTAATATCAACACTCATGAGGTTGTCTCATATTTTCAGGTTTTCAGAACCTAGGTTACACAATGTAATACCAAAATTGACAAATATTCTTGTGAGATGCATTGCATCGACAATGTCTTAGATTCTGAATATTTCAAACCCTTAGGAGCACAGGGGGTACAGGTCTATACTTTCACGAGGGAGCTATGGTAGTGACACTATCTTGGTATATCAAATTGAGTGTATACTTGTTCACACAGGTGTGAAGGGAGGCACACAGCCCCATACCTTTGGAACTCATATCCTTTAAAAGGGATCATCATGGGTCAGATGATGTTAGGACTTAAAAGCCAAAGGTCACAACGATAGAATTTGTGGAGGCTTACATATATTACACAGTACTCACAGGGAACAGCCAATATAGTACATGTTGTATGGGCTCAGGGGAGTGAGATATGGGAACTTTATGGGAGTCATATGTAGTAGTCTGTGGTGATGTGAATAATGTGATGTGGGGTATAGTTGCTATAGAGCAGCCATGTAGTTTACAATGTAGTAACTGACATGTGGACCTTGGACATTAGATGTCACTGGAAAAAAATGTAAAAATAAAAAACGAAACAAAAAAAAACACCATTGTACTTATATTATTGTAATAATTGATGGAAATAGACAAACAGAGGAATACAGAGAGAAGAGGGGGCGGGGTGAGAGATAGAAATAAAATGTGGACAGATACAGAGAGTGTTAGAGAGGGGGGTTCAAGACAGAGAAGGAGAGAGTCTATGTGTATACATGTGTGTGTGACAGACAAACAGACAGATAGGGATTGGAATGAAGATGGGATATGGCACACTCCATGTGGTTCACAATTCATCTGTAGGCTTAAGTTAATGGTCTCCGTGATTAATGAGGTTATAATACCTAATCTTTGGACTTGAGAGGGTTCACCTATGATTATGGTTTCAATGTAGAGGCCAACAGAAGATTTGTAAATATTTTTGTTGTGTCAGAAATACTGTTGATTTGAACTCAGAAGCACATAATATCGTGTTATACACGTTAGACTTTATTACAATTGCCTTCTCCCGTCATACACGAGTGTAGATGCTAATGAAATACAGATTTTACACCCGAATGGTCTTTCAATGTATTGCACATTGTAACCTATTCTGAAAGCACGACCCTGTGATTTCATACTGTAGACATTCTACAACATGCTTGCAGTAACGTTAGATAAAGTTTTTTTTTATAAACTTTTGGTAACAGCCAGCTTTCTCTTTTACCCCACATCACGCACATAGATAGATACCCTCACAGAGAGACCACAAAGATATCTCGACATCTGCTGACAATACCTATCTCGACAACCATGATTGATTCTTCTGAGCATTCTCTCTAATCAAAGAGTAATGCAACAATGCCTATGAATTCTGGCTATGTTTTATTGATTGTAGCCATACGGTCTGATGAGGGAGGGGCAGGTGGTTTCTCTGTACATGTAGCATACATCGTGTACATGTGAGTGGTAATGTGCGTTTAAAAAATCAGACCAATGATGGAGTTATACAGGCCGTTATCAGAGTTTACAATGTATATGTTCTATGTTCATAATTCCACAATTTAATGGCCCATTTATTCTGTAGAATGACATCAAAGTTAGATACATAAGGTTCGTCTGTATGTATAGCAGTAGTAGTGTGTTTGTACTGTAAAAAGTTTTTTTCTTCAAATGTACATGTATCAATTAACAGTCTGTCCTTGGTTTATGCTTTTGAAACATGGTTATTCCATTTACACAGATTCACTCTATCATTTGGTAGAGTACTTATAGGTAAAGCCTATGGTGAAACCACCAGGTATAGGGTGGTAAATATTATACTACATAATATAAAGACCCACCTGAACAGATGTACACCACCCAGCAAATTGTCGTGAGTCCTTGTCAACCTGTGTGAAGTGGCTCACACATGTCGCTAGATGGAACACGATGTCGTTATAGCACAAGATCACCAGGAATAGCAATTGCTATGCCATGTGAGTCTAACACACAGTGGCGAAAGATGACGGAATGAGTTATCACTCAAAAAGGAGTCACCATTGATGACCAACCATGGCGACAGATGACGACAATTTGCTGGGCAATCTGCTACACACCTATGATTTGGGGGTATGAGCCATGCTAATTGGGTATTAATCTGCTAATGTGGTTAATTCAATGACAGATTACATCTAAACACATACCTCTCCCATCCTCTCAGCATCAACCAAACTAAACCCTCCCTCTCTATCCATAGCATTCATTTGTTCTTACGGAATATTCATACAGAAAACAAACGTTGCAACGCTTTGTTCATTTATGGCCACTACACTACACAACATACTTATAGGGCCCTCTTGTTAAAATGAGTATGAGACAGATGGAGTAGCTTGATGATAGAAAACATCTGGACAGCCCATTTATAATTTGAAACTTGAAACAGATATATAGTTTATTTGATTACAAAATGTCAAACATTAGACACAGCCAACCGTCATAGACATTTCCTGCTACTCTGTGTTTTTTTTTATCAGATAATGCCCGACTACAGAGACCCGCCTACCCGTGACATTAAGTGCGTCCAAATGATAGTTAGGGAATTGAAACCTCTTGAGATCAAATCTAACATTATACACATTCAGGTAGTTGCCTGACCCACAGAATAGAACCACCCACCCTCAGGAGGTACTTGGTGATCTATGCCTCCTGACTTAATCTCCGTGAACACCATTGTATACTACTTAGATAGGGGGTCCTCCTTCCCCGGAAGGCTGCCCATTCACACCTGGCCGCTGATATATTACTCCGCTGGCCAGGAGTGACAGGGACTACAATGTAAGAGCTCCTTCTGGCCAAGGTCTAGGGATTGGTTTACAATGTCCCAGGATCTTCATTAGTTGTATGGGGAAACCTGGTATAGCTAAACTGAGTGAGGCCTACGTATCCCTAAGGGTGTATCTCGGATACATCGTGTCCGCCCTCCCCTCTCGATATCACCAAATGCATGCTATTAGAACTGTGAGTAGTGCTGGTTTGATATAAACAAGCATTAATAACCCGGCCAGCAATATACCTTAATAATCATATGAACTCTCCAGTGCCAGCATTTCTAGCAACACCTTTGTTAACATAGACCTGTAATGCATAGTTCTATACACCCTCCTGTACCTTAAGACTATGTACCTTATTATAAACCTGTTGAACTTAAATCTCTATTGCTAACTTTCGTTATCGAATGTCTACTGAACACCCTTTAGAAATGCAATGTTTAAATAAGTAATTACACTTCTAATTAGTCTTCACTTAAAGGTAATCATACCGCAATTCAAACTAATTAGACCTCTAAGTGTACTAGTAACTTGCAATTATCCAGGCAATTAAAGTGTCCATCCTGTGGGCCTGGGTCCGTTAGTGATCAGCCATGGTGACGATCACAGTCTATGACCTTTGATCTCTGAACACACCTGTCTTTTCATGTGACCCAGGTGAACATCTCCTGATGGTAACTTACCTGTCTCCTGTATACTTGGGTTCCTCGGTGAGCTTAACTGGCATACATTAGAAAAGACCCAGTAATTAAATTGTATACCCGTATAGAATACCAGGTTTATACACACGTAAAAAGAAAGTTTGTTAACGGCAGTACTAAGCAGGGCTTCCTATTTTGAATTCAGAGTGAAAATTCTTGAATTCACCTTATTACTGTGGTCGTATTTTATTTCGCGCAGTACATATTTTCGCGTATTTCACGGAAATTAAAAGCCAGCAAATTTATGTCTTCATTTAAAGTTTATCCAGGCAGTAGTGTTATAAGTGGGCATGGGGTGGGATGGGGTGCCTGTGGGTAGTTTGGTGGGGCACTTCAAAGGATTTAGCACCTTTGCAAAAAAAAGCTGCATGCTAAAAGGTGTGAAAACTACAAAAGTTATTACAACAGCTATCACTGCAAACATTAATTGGTGTTACCTAGGAAGATGGTCTGTAAATTCATGGGCGTGGAAAGCAGGGGGAACATGTCCCCCCCACTTTTGGCCAACTCCTCAAAAGGTCAAAACTAAAAGGTCAGCAAAGGGAGGCCAAAAATTGCAGCAAACCCCCCTGGTCCCACCCACTCTGAAACTGCTTCCCACGCCCCTGAAATTTGTCTGCCAATGGCCCTCAGTTGAGACTGCTTTCAGTGAAACAATGGGACTAGCCAGCACAATAAACCACTAAACAGGTTGAATTCTAATAAGCAAACTAAGGGATATAAAAATCCGTGAATTTAATACAAGCGAAATTGTCTTTTGCAGCATTTCCGTGAAAATTTGTACCAGGGAAAATATCTACGACCACACTATATGATTTTGATGAGATGAAGTCATTTAGGGATGAAAGGAGAACGTATAACATCATCAGCATTTCATAGGTCTTACCGGTACATCTTTTTAATTCCTCAGTCTGCTTACTGGGACAGAGGTAGTGATATACCTGTCTAAATGTACATGCAGAGGCCTAAGTATCACTACGTATACTTCTGTACCCATCACATGCGTATAAAACATAATAGTGATTATACTTCAAGCCATGCCGTGTCTCTGCCTCTGGAAGTTGGCAAGATGTAAGGTCAGCAGCTCGATCAAACACACAGTCTTTTATGGAGTAAAAAAAGAGTCCTTGTGTATATGTCATGCATTGTAATCTTCACACCTGGGTCAGCCCCTGTAGAGACCTGTCCTACCCTATGTACACACAGCAGGGTTCCACAATATACAGAATATCAATCATTGTCATTCAACGTCTTATGGATATAGCTTAGTGTACGACAATGTTAACACAGTCCTACAGCTTCACATTAGTAACAGATAACACATAGACCCCCATGTCCAAATACATACACACACACCTTTACAAATATACACCTGCCAAACACATGCCATCACTGTACCCTCCACCAAAGAGCCATAACCATTTATAACCAATTTCAATAGGAGGTATCTATACACAGCTGGCAAACATTCACATATGTATTCAGCAGGAGTTTGGAGATCTACCTGCCATGGGTAGAATAAGTTGTATGCATTTGGCTTGGTATGATTGGCATTGCTCTTATAAGAGACCTTGTCCAAATAACGGGTATATAGACCTCTGACAGACATTTTCTCTACGAAGATCATTTGAAGGGACCACTTCTCAGTGAAATCTGTTTCAAGAGCCCATTTATATTTTCCCCAAACCTACTTATTGTATGAATGGGGTACATGTATTGAACTAGTTTATAACACGTGTACAATGGCACTAGCACACAGATCAGAAATATATAATCCATATAGATTCATGATTACTTACTAGCCAGGGTTTAAAGTACAAAATTCTATGTTGCAAACGACAGACATATTTGTGATACATGTAGAAAACTATCTGAAAACACTATTATATATATATATATATATATATATATATATATATATATATATATATAATATATATATATATGGAACTATATACACTCGTGTATATTTATATAATTAGCCGCGGATGGTTAGGGACTACTTGCAGCGCAGATTGGTATTTATGAGGTCATCGATGACGTCATGGTAAATAATCCTCCACTGTATAAGGGGGAGTTTCAAAGTAACCGTCAATTGGCTCGATTCACCTGTGCAGGTAACACCACGCTGGGTGTTTCCTTGATTTTTAAATGATTTTCTTGGTTGGTATTTGATTTCTGGAATCAAGATGGGGAGAAAATCAACTAGAGGTGTCAAAGCGGCTACGGCTTCAAGAAAATTGGCTAAATTGGCTAAGAAAGCAGTAGAATCGGCCAATTTGGGATTTGCGAGTTCTACATCACCCAACCATGCTAAGGGGTTAGGAGACGAGCAGCCCATTGACCAGACGGAGAGGTTGGAGTCGTTGGAGGATGAATTGTGCAGTATCAGAAGTTTGCTACAGGAGCTGGTGGCTGGAAAGGACAAGAAAGACGAGACGAAATCAGCCGAGGGGGCGTGGCAGGCACGTGCGAATGTTTGTCAACGACCGATGACGTCACATCACCAAAGATGCAGCTGCGTATCTAGGCAGCGGTCTCCCAGCAACGGGTCCAGGTGGGACGAAGAAGCATCTCGTGGTCGGCGCCGGAGATCGAAATCTTTGTTTTCCACTCGTCACAGACCTCGGTCGTCTTCAAGAGGGTCGTCAATAGACTCCACTACTTCCAAGCTACACACCAGTACCAAATGTGGTGAGTTTGACCATGAAAAAAAACGGGAAAAGATCGACACCGTAGAGAAATTGGTACTAGTCAATCTAAATTTTGTCCTGGATTATTACAAAGAAAACAGTGATGTAGAAGGCATGTTAAAACATCTACAGGTTCTGGTTGAAAAGGCAGGGACAAGAATGTATACAGTACCAGCCCTTTTGGCTTACGATAAATCAGTTAGGACCAGGGCAAATAAGGATGGTATAGAGGCCTTTGGGGTTATTGATAATTCTGACATTCTCAGGCACATCTCTTATGATGGTACTATTCAAGCACAGAAGGCATATGCCACCAAAACTAGGAATGGGATCAAACAAAATATCTCAAACAATTCTTGCTATGCTTTTAATAGAGCAGAAGGCTGTGTAAGGGACCCCTGCAAGTATAGGCATGTTTGCCGTGGATGCAGTTCCTCTGGACATGGTAAAACTGAATGCCAAAAATCCAGGGCTGAATAGGAGACTGTAGGTGGTCGATGTCCCATAGCTGGTAATGATTTTTGTTTGATGCTTGACCAAGTTATGGTAGGTGTGGTAGATGTCGACTTGCCTTCACAAACTCCAGTACAGGAGGTGAATGATACAGAGAGGGTCAATGGTTATATTCATTCGACTGAGTCCGTGTCAGAACAAAGTATTTTCCAAGAATTTAATTCTCCAGGAAATGGTATAGACATTACTTGTAATGATCTAATACAGGTTGAAAATGAACCACTATTTACTGTTTGTGTCGGAGATTTGCCTAGCATCAGGGTATATGACAATTGTATAAAAGGTGTATGTACATGTGTTCATTTCGTTGGTGGGGCGAGAGCTCAAATTTTACCATGTAGGGTAGCTTCTTTCCTTCAACAAAAGGGTCTCATTGATATAAGTGGTACAGAGGCTGATTTTCTATGGCATGGTATTGTTCAAGGGTTTAAAATTGTAGATCCGGATTGTCAGACTACTTATGATTGTAAAAAATATAAATCAATCCTCGAGGGAAAATTCTACAATGAATTTTGTGGTATATTATTGGACGAGTTAGAGGCGGGTCTAGTCTCAAAAAGTGATATTAAACCTCGTTGTATCCATTCTCTAGGTGGTGTAGAAAAATCAAATGGCAAGTTAAGACCCATAACTGATTGCAGTATGCCCGAGAAGATATCTATTAATAACTTTATGGACACTACCAGCTCGACATTTTCTTATAATAATATAAGCACTGTGACTGCTCAATTGAATAAGAAGGATTTTATGAGTGTGGTGGATTTAAAGTCAGCCTATAGGTCTATAAATGTATATGGTCCTCACACAGCCATGCAAGGTTTCAGATGGGATTTTGGGCATGGTGAAAATTATTATGTGAGCAACAGGTTAACTTTTGGTCTGAAATGCGCCCCTTATATATTTAACAGGGTCTCTGATTTTATTGTAGAGGTAGCTAAATTCTATGGTGTAAAGAGGGTTGTTATTTATTAAGACAACTTTATAATTATTGCAGATTCATACAAAGAGTGCCTCAGGCAGAGAAATTTGCTAATAGAATGTATGGAATACATGGGTTTTGTCATCTCTGCTGAGAAGGTAACCGAGCCAGCACAAGAGTGCAAATTTCTAGGTATTTTGATTAATTCTGTTGAGCTGGAGTTATCTTTACCCAAGGATAAAGTGGAAAAAATGAGAGGAATTTTATCCAACAATGTTAATAAGAAGTATATTACCAAAAAGGTTCTTGAGAGAATTGGTGGTCTCATGTCTTTTTGTTCCCAGGTGGTAAAAGGTAGGAGAACGTTCAGTAGAAGAATCTTTGATTTGTGTGCCCGCGCTAGTCCTAGGGGTTACATTAAGGTTTCAGAATGTACCAGGCAAGACTTTCGGTGGTGGTTAGATTTTTGTGACACTTTTAACTGTTAAAGTTTAATCCTTAATGACTTGGTTAATACTCCAATGTATTCTGACTCCTCTATTAGGGGCTTTGGGGCATGGATGAATAATGATTTTCTGTACGGAGACTGGACATCCTTTGATAAATTTGAGCTTGGATATGACCATTTTACTGTCCCTCCAATTTTGGATAATCTGAAAAACCATCATCGAAATATTAATGTATATGAATTGTACCCGGTTATGATGGGTTTGAAGCGCTGGATCTCTAGTTAAAAAAACAAAAGAATACATTGTATAACAGATAATATGCAAGTTCTAGCTATGATTAATACAGGCAGGTCTAAAAATAAGCTTTGTATGGAATGGCTAAGAGAAATCTTTTGGCTGTGTTTCATTAACAATGTAGAAATATACGCTACTTATATTAAGTCAGAGGACAATATCCTGGCTGGTAAATGTATAACCTCTCTCCATGATAATAATATGTGTTGCTTCAATTCCAGAGTGGGAGAGACTACTAAACAGAAAAAGGTTACTTTTAGCCCATGGTGTGTCAGACAATACTAAGAGAACGAGGAAACATCAACTCAAAAGGTATAAGAAATTTTGTAGTATATTTAAATTACAACCATTTCCTTGTTCCCCATCCCAAGGTTCTATTTATTCGGTGTATTTGTCTGAATTTATGAAGCCATCATCTGTAAAAAATTATTTGTCTGCTGTTTGGTATCAACAAAAACTTAAGGGTTTTGTGGATTACAGTAGTAACTTTATGGTAAAGAAAACTCTGGATGGGATCGAAAGGTGTAATGCTAATCCTTCTAAATTAGTCCATCCTTTTAAACCCAGAGAAATGTTAAGGTTGAGGTCGAATCTGGACCTATCTAACAGAGCAGACATAAAATTTTGGTTGGCTATATTAACCTGTTTTAGGGGTGTACTTAGAATAGGCCATGTGGTTAAATCCCCTCACTCTATGAGGGTAGGTGATGTTAAATTTGAAAATGGTTATGTTAGTTTACATGTTAGGACATCTAAAACTGACCAATTTGGTAAGGACTCTTTCCATGTATTTTTGGTTAGGAACGACAGCTCCCTGCTATGTCCTTATAAGGGTTTACAGCGTTTGTGTAGGGGTAGAAGTGGGAAAGACCTCTTATTCAAGTCTGGTAGTGATGGTATGGATTATCAGTATGTCAACTCTAGATTGAAACTTTCAGCCTTACAGTCTAATATAGTAGGTTGTGTTTCTACCCATTCACTTAGGCACGGCGGTGCCACCTTATTAAAGGATTCTGGCCTCAGTATAGAGGATATTAAGAGGAAGGTTAATTGGAAATCCAGTGCTGTATATGGTTATATTCATAATCATAAAGATGAATTATTACATCTTTATAGGTTGTGCCAATCACATTTGCAATGCTGATTGGTATGTGTTTTCACATGTGTTTGGCGTATTTTTGTGTGTTTTTGGCATGTATGGTGCTGATAGCCCCAAGGTCAGTAACCCACCAAACTCATGTGTTCTGTGATACATCATTCATTACATTAATATTATATTAATAATTTTTATTACCGGTACATCTGGTATCTATTATTACTCTCATCCATATTATTACCGGTATATTTATTCCCTGGTAGCGAGATAACTTATGGAACTATATACACTCGTGTATATTTATATAATTAGCCGCGGACGGTTAGGGACTACTTGCAGCGCGGATTGGTATCTATGAGGTCATCGTTGACGTCATGGTAAATAATCCTCCACTATATAAGGGGGAGTTTCAAAGTAACCGTCAATTGGCTCGATTCACCTGTGCAGGTAACACCACGCTGGGTGTTTCCTTGATTTTTAAATTTTTACTATTGTTATTACTATTGTTATTACTATACTATTGTTATTATATTATGCATTTTACTGACTATGTTTTTTGTCAACTAATTATTATAGTTGTTTTAATAAAGGCATGTATGGTGCTGATAGCCCCAAGGTCAGTAACCCACCAAACTCATGTGTTCTGTGATACATCATTCATTAGGGTAGAGTGACCTTGAGTCATCCAGGTACCTTGAGTCGGCCATTTTGCTTGGTTTTGGGCACAAAATGAAGGTGTTAATGAATATATTAGTATATTCTAAGCTATTTGCACTGATGCTATATAGCAAGATATGCTATAAGCCATCTTAGCATTTCTTTGGAATATAAGTCTAGCACCTTCCAGGAGCTCTGGATGACACTAGAGTTTGTAAATTATTCTTGAAATCAGATATAGGTTTCCGATGATTTTCCAGCAACAAAATGATAGATTAGTGATAATGTGATATTTAACAAGTAACAGAGTTAAACCTAACTAAAATTGAAATAAAGCATTGCATTCATACTCTGTAAACATCATTTAACTTGAAATTATTCCTTTTATAGTGTTCAGTGCAAAAGTCAACAATCTGCTGTGTAGAAGTTGACTCATCGTATGATAAGACTGACTCAAGGTGTCTTTGAGCAATACATGTACCTTGAGTCGGCCATTATACATGTACCTTGAGATGGCCACTATTGCTTTTTGGTCCAAAATGAACTTAGTAGTGACCATTTCATTGGGTTCTAAGCTATTTACACTGCTAGAATATGTTGAGCTGTAGCACCTGCTATCTTTCCATCTTTGGGAAAGTGAATCTAGCACTATCCATTATTTTTCAACAAAATCTACTATATTTTACCAATTAGATAGAGGGGTCTTCTGATAGATTGACAGCCACTTTGAAATGATGGACAGCTGATAAATGGTGATAAGTTTGCTATAGTTTGTGTTTACCCAAGGAATGGTATTAATCAGCATTATAATTAGTAAAATCATTCCAGAAACACTCTGACCAAGATCACTTAGCCGGGAATAAACATTTTCCTTGTATTTCTTCATAAGCACACTCTTTACTATGAATTAGTTGAGTCATTTTATTATATGCCTGACTCAAGGTACCACAGTGGCCGACTCATGGTACTGATAAAAGAAAATTCACATCTATTGAATAATTGGTGCTCAAAGAGCTCCATGACTATGGGTATGAAAGTTGTAACATCACTAGATGGAAAGAGTAAGACATCTGGGTAATAATTATATCCATTTTTAGATGACCCCTGCAAGTTTTTCCACTATTACAAAGATCCTAGAATAACTAGTAGCTTGTAAGGAGGCCCAGGTGGACGACTCATGGTCACTTTACCCTACATTAATATTATATTAATACATTTTATTACCGGTACATCTGGTATCTATTATAATTCTCATCCATATTATTACCGGTATATTTATTCCCTGGTAGCGAGATAACGTTATTGCAAGTTCGGAATCAACATGTCGAATTGAAGCTCTAAAATCTCTGCGATAAACAACCTATTGCGATTTTAGCCACTACCTCAAGATCGCAACAGATATAACTAAAGAGGGGAAAAATTTCAGATAAATTGTATTGATTAATGTTTAAAATATATCTGTATCTCCTGTCCTAAAATCGTAACAGTCAGCTTGTGTTTTATACTAACTACTGTATTCATAGTACATGTATTCATTATGCAGTTCAAAGCCAGAGCAATAGAAAAAAATTATGTAGGCCTAAATTAATTTGCAGCTTTATATCTTCTACAGAAAATGTTTGCTGTTGTCTATTCCAGGTCCAACTTTCGAGAGCAGGAGTGATATACGAGGATTCTAGATGAAGTAAGTACTTATTTTGCTAAGGCCTAAAAAGAAGGTGTGTTTCCAGTTACTCGACCGACCCTAGCAAAACAGGGCCGACCTTAAGTTTTTTTTTATTTTGAGAATTTTTAAGAAATTTTTCATATTTTTCATGAATTTTTAGCTATTTTCATGATTTTTTTTTCATATTGTTCCCTGGATTTTCACTGGGTCTCTTGTCGCTAGTTCACATATACGTATTTAACACATTTCCCATATGCTTTTCATATTTTCTACTGTTGAATCAAAGAATCTGGCATATCTGCCCATACATTGGTATACAAACTTTTAAAAAAAAATCCGACCCTAGCCCTTTCAGCCATGTAACTGGAAACACATCTTTTATTTTTTTTGGCCTAATATATGTTACCCCCAAGTTTACAGGCAACTGATCTGATACATGTACCACATCGTTCATGTCTGACCAATATTGACTATGCTCACAACACTAATCACCAATTGTCCAGATCAATGGGTAGCTTTTCCTTCAGGCAAATTGTTTTGTATTGTTGATGTACCTTTATACCACTATTCTGCCACCTCCCCTACCATTATGCTGTCCTTTACCAGTGCCTTATCAGAGCATATACGAACATGTGCTTTTTTGGGATTTTTGGATATACTTTTTTGAGGTCAAGTTGGACTTGGAATATTTTGGGAAATGCTGGCAGACATACAAAGTTAATCTTGCCATTGTTTCAATGTGAAAAATCGTGTCAACTCGTAGGAGTATTGAACCCTGGCCACAGTGGAGGTAGGCTAGGGTCTTACCCAATACGCCACACTGAACGGTGCTAGACGACAATGTAAATGTTGTACTCTACTAACCTGCTGTGTTTCCACCCATTTTCTGTCTTAATTCCAAGCTTGTCATGTTACAATATTAAAATCCCAACAAGTATTTGATCCATAGATGATAAAGGCATGCCAAATTTCTCCATTTTGTTCAAAATAAAGAAGAATCATTTGGCCATTCGCGTCGTGCTCCTTGTCCAACGAAATTGTGTAAGTGGCCCGGATGTGGATGTAGGTCAACACGTCGCAGTTGAAGAAGATGCTGAAAATGTCAGATTGCGACTCGCTTGCAATTGAAAAATCAATGGATTCTTCTTTATTGTTAATATTATGGACTCATTTGGCATGGAGGGATCATCTAGAATATATGAGGATGTATACATTTTAATAACTCGACATGACAAGCTTGGAATCAAGACAAAAACTGGGTGCAAAGTCGGGCACCCGCCAAGCAATAACAATGGATTTGTGCAGAGCGAACCGGGGACTATCGCTGGCACTTACAAGATGTCTTCTGCTGTATTTATTCTGGGGATATCAGGTAGGTAATTAATGTTATTATGGAGGAAAAGGTGGTATGGCAAATATGGGCTCCCATATTTATGTTATATTGGATTGATATACTCAGTGCAATGATTGATGCAAACTATCGACCCATGCCTTTCCATAGTGTAGACAAAAAGTGAGTGAAAGACAGTAGTGCCCAAGTAGTGCAGACTAAGGTAGAGCCAGTAAACCGCTGTACCCAAATTCCCATTTACACACCCACAATCCCTGCCACCCCCACAACTCCTGCCACATAACCACAACCGCTGCCACACATCCACAACCCCTACAGTGTACACAAATCCCCCGTACAACGGGAGCATCCATTAATTATGTACTCACATTTTTGCCAAAAATTGACCCCCACCCCCCATGTTGCACCCTGTACGCATTTGGACTACCCCCTCCCCCTATGCGTACATACTCAAGCCACATGCCCCCCGTGCCCTATGTGCAGAGAGATTTCCTTTACACTCTGGTAAATGTAAAATGGTATGCATACTCCGTAGGGGGCTTCCATTAATTATGTACGCATCAAGAGGGGGGGGGGGAGGGGGTCAGGCCAAATGCGTACAGATGCGTACAGGGAGAGGGAGGGGTCCAGGGCCATTTTAGCATACTCATTGTGTATGCATAAGGTGTATAGAAATAGCCCTGCAGAGCCAAGAATATATGTACAATAGCAATCTTGGCAAAGGTCAGTTATTTTTCTAAGTGGACCCTGTAAGGAAACAGCAATTGAAGGTTATATTATGTGTATTGGTCCCTAATAATTACAAGTGTAAATTAGATTCATTTGGGCATTTAATGTCTTTCTACAGTGGAGAACCCTATACGGCCTTCCCTTGCAGTGGGGGGGTCTAGTAAAAAACGTATGTACACAAAGGGGGGGGCGGTAACCCCTATGCATACACAGTACAACAAGGGGGGTGGGGGGTCTATTTTTTGAGAAAATATGCGTACATAATTAATGGATGCCCCTGTAAGTATATATGCCTTATTTTTGTAGCTTTATTGAATACTTCAAGGGGGGGGGGGGTGTTCTCCCTACAGTCACCATTATTTTGTACAATGTACAAAGAGACCTACCATCAACCTCCATCCTACTTCCAAATAACCCAATATTCCCATAACCACTGCCACCCAACTACAACCGCTGCCACACACCCATAACCCCTACAGTGTACACAAATCCCCCCCCCCCCACAACCGCTGCCACATAACTACAACTACTGCCACACTCCCACGACCAATGCCACGCCCCCTCAACCCATGCCACACACTCAAAACCCCTAAACAGTGAACGCTAATGCCCTGCCACAATGTTGGATGTTTGGGGTGAGGGATAGAATCAATGATATCCCCACAAACCTAATTAAAGAGCCACACAAAGACAATTAGACAAATTGGTGACTTTTCAAGGTCTAGAATTCGCCTAAATGGATTTGGATTCACCATTCAAGATTTGAAGAGTGGCTAACGGAATCCATGATATAGAACATTCAAAAAGCGATCAAAATATAAATCATTATGCACCTAATAAATTGTTCCCGAACTCCGGGTGCATCTTTTACGCAGGGGCGCACCTTATTTTGTTTCAAGATAATTGTTATTCTACATTCTAGTATTCAGTGCTACTTCTAACGACACTGTAGGCGTCCCCAACAGGGAGGTCACGGTCTGTTGCCCCCCACCCTACCCCGTTCCCCACCTTCACACCAGGTGGGTGTAGTGGGGCTCTATACCTTTAGTAAGGTGGGTCCATTTTTTGTTGTTTTTCTTTCCATTCCAGGAGGAGGAATCAATGGCTATTTCTCTGTTATATATTGACAAATTGTTGACAGATTGTGAGTAAATACTGACATGTATTGATAATTGCTGACATAGAGTGACTAAGTACTGACGTATATTGATTAATTACTGACAAATAGTGAGTAATTACTAATATATATTGACTAATTGCTGATAAATGGCAAGTAATTACTGACATATATTGACTAATATCTGACAAATTGTGAGTAATTACTGACATATGTAGACTAAGTGTTGTTATATAATGACTAAGAACTGGCATATATTGACTGAGTGCTGACAAAATTTAATAGTGGGTAAATACTGACATAATTTTATATTGATTAATTGCTGACAAAGAGTGAGTAATTACTAATATAAATTATATTGAATAGTTGCTGACAAATAGTGAGTAGTTACTGACATGTATTGATAATTGCTGATATAGAGTGACTATAAGTTCTGACATATATTGACTAATTGCTGACAAATTGTGAGTAAATACTGACGGATACCTTTGATACGGGTACCTTTGCATTCGGAAACCTTTAGTCTGATTGTATGTAGGATCCTGAATGAAACTTGTTGCCTCTTCTGTAACGGAGATTGTCGTTTGGTAGTCCTTTCCGGATTAGACACACAAACTCGAACTCGGAATACATGACCATTACACTAGTAATTACTCAGTAATTAGTCAAAATATGGCAGCAATAATGCACTACTTGTCAGAAATTAGTCAATATAATTATGTCAGTATCTAGTTAACATTTCTCAGCAATTAGTCAATATATGTCAGTAATTACTCACTATTTGTCAGCATTTAGTTATAGCATAGTTTAGCATAGCACATAGAACACAGTTGACCATAGGTATCTTAGGGCTGTGCCCTAGCCTTAACCATTTTTAATGGCATGCATTACCATGCTAGCGCCCCTTTAAGATAAATCCATACTGGGTAACCCAGTGGCCACTAGTAGGGAGCCCCAATGCAGGTATCAAGAAGCTCTTATCTTTTCTTATCTCAGATGCGGGTGCTGGGTCGACCGGCGACCCTATCACCGCTCTGCTAGACCACACACTGTATTGTTTTTCTTTATGTTTCATTTCAATTTGATACCAAATACAACATGTACCATAATATTTTGTTTCAAATAAGATTTTCACAAACATCCCAAGGTTACAACTTTTTTGTAGGCGGTGATGAGAAATCAGAAGGCCCGGGTCTTTTCCTTTTCCTTTTTTTGCTTTATTTACTTTGATTTCCGCATTTTTCTGGGGGTTGAGGGTGGCCTTTAGTACGGTATTGGGTAAAAATGTATCAGGGTCCCATTGATTGGAACCTGACCTGGTTTTAGTTGGGCTGTTTGTCAGCCATCCGTAACCAACATGGCCACCGCCCGGAAACTATGAGTTGCCATGACAACTACAAACTACAAGGCCAAAACAGCATCATGGGTGTTGAGGTTACCCAAGGCAGGAAAGCCTATAACCTTGCATTATAGTAGTTGTATCCCCGCCCCTTCCCTTTGGTTATTTGAGAGAAGAATGCTATCTACCAAGGGCTGGGAGAAGGTAGATACACTGAATTAAGGCAGTGGAAGTTTTGCTTCTTTTATTACACATATCCATGAAAATTCCCTCTCTCAGAAAAATCAAAATATTATGTGACCCCCCCCCCTATTTGAGCTAATACTATGACAATATGTACATGTTACAGCCCATGTCTAATGTATGCTGGTCCACCTCATGCATGTAATCTTTCAGGACTTAATTTAGACTAAACTCAATTTCTTCACTGATACACATATATTGTTGCTTGTGAACTTTGTCTAACACTATAAGCATTATGATTATCTAGAACTCATCCATCCTCCCACCCACAGTACAAAGTAACCACAGTACTTACCTTCCAGACTGGGTCAGTAAGTCCAGCCCTGTCTGACTTAGTCCACCACTCACTGCCATGAATCTTTTAAATGTAGGCTAGTGCACACCACTTTGTATCGGGGATTATGGAGGGGAAGGAAGGTGGAGCAGGAAATGGATGGATCTTCGTTTTTAATCACACACTACCATGTCATATTGATCATAAAGAAACCATTGCAAACATAGAGGAAACAGCAGGAAAGGGGATATAGTGTAATGAAGTTACTAAACTGTGCCAGAAAACCAAAAGTGTGAGAAAGTAAAAAGTGACCATATAATAATAAATTAAATGATTTAGAGATGTAATGTATATTAGATTAGCTACCAGTCCTGGATATCGACCAATCGTCTAGCTATGTACACACGTAAAATATAGCAGATTATCGAATAAGTTTAAGTGAACTGTAGTCATTGCTGTGGATGTATAGGTGGTCCAGGAATCTGGAAAGAATACTTTATGGCAATGCCTGAGGTAGATCATTGACCCATTACAAATTTGCAGCCGTGATTATGCAGCTTTAGGTGGTAAACTGTACATCTCCAGCTGCTGCTACTGTCAGTTTGCTGTCCTTGATGACACATGACGACTGCTCCTAAATCCTCATCTCCTTACACATTACTATTGACTGAATAGTTTTAGGAGCCTCCGCCCACTGAAGATCCCGGCCTCCTGCCAGGTGGCTCTTAATTCAGGCTGTCATAATTAGGCCGTGATTAACCATGATGCAATCCTAACCTTACACCTGTATGCAGCAACACGCACCATTACACCATCACAAGCATCACAATTATAGGATCTCCTAGCCATTGTATATGTGCAATTGGTAGTTCCTCCAACCGTGTGTCAGCTAGCAAAGTCTAATCAAAATCTCTTATTTTAATGACAGTATGAAGCTTTCAGAGAGTAGGCCCTATACCTGACTGGCATGGTGCAAATAAATCCTGCAACATTTGGTGAGTAACTCTCCAGTATGGGCTATCACAGGCGGAGGGGATTAGAGGGGGTTAACTGATAAAGTTGGGGGGGGGGGATAAGTTTAAATGAGGTTTTAGCTTCTATAATGGGGTTTAGCTAACTTTAAAGGGGGAAGCTGTGATGCAATGATCAACCTGGGTTTCCACCAGTTATGTTTCACCTCAATCCCATCTCCACTCACAATTTAATTATGTACTTGGGGAATTTTCTCAAGCTAGCGTCAAGTAGTAGAGCTTGTGTTTAAATCCCATAGTCCATTTGGAAAGAAAACACAATTAGGTACTTCATCTCCAAGGGTTTTTATTGAATAGGTATATATGCCAATCCAAGGTCGAATACAATTCAGACTCCAGCGTCGATTTCACATTTCAATTTAGAATTCCTAAACACACGCCTTAAGCAGGAAGAATTTCAATAAGTTAGATCCAATCGATTTCAAAGTCAATGGTGTCAATATCTCTAAACCTCAAATAATAATGCCACCACATTTAATCAATAACATCATATAGCCAATCTCGGGCATGAGTAATTTCCATCGTTGTTGAATGTACTTAATTCCACACAATTACAAACCTTTACAAATTTTCATCCTCATTAAAGTTCCAATGCGAGGGTATTTCCAAAACACAAATTCACAAATATCGTTGAATTTCTAAGCCTAATCATAAATGTCTATCCCAATGCACAATCACACACCGTGGGGCCTTTGAATTCTCTTATGGCATAACTCCAAATCAAATTAACATGAATTCCATCATGGCACAACTCCGAGTTAAATCAATAATCACAAATGGCTATCACAATACATAATCACAAACTGTTGGTGTCTTCAATTTTCATCATGGCATAACTCCAAGTTAAATTAATAACTCCATAGTGAGAGGTTCAAGTGAGCATTGAGAATATAGCAATGGGTAGTGAGACCAAATGAAAGCTAACCAAATCTAAGTCCTTCTGATGTATGGTTCCTCTATGTAATAAGCAGATCCCTTAGAGTGCGTGTCTAGATCTCCAATTGAATGAAGTTAAGACTTCAGAAAAGCACTCTAGACAGTGACCAAGGCTCAAGTAAATACTATTCAGAATTTCAATTGATTCCTACTTGTGGACTACCGAATATAAATCTCTTCCCCTATAATTCCAGGGAAGACCATGAATCCCTTACTCCTGAGCACAGCATGCACCCAACCCCTTCAGTTCCAGCCTTATATACTCCCAGACTGCCGGTGGTTCTGATCGTTTGTCATCCGACACCTTTAGACTTTAAACCTGGTGGTGCTCTAACAGATCATTCATAGAGGACACACCCATCCACTCATAAGGACATAATCTCCCCTCTTGCCACCGGGACCCCCAGGAGCTACATGGGCAAAGTCCAAAACAAAGTCTCAGCCTTCACAGCCACTCCTGGCATCCTATAGGGCAATAACATGCCGTGCCCACTCTAGATTTCATGCGACTAAGAACTTATAGTGACATTCTTTAACTATTCCCGGTGACATATCGCATTCAAAAGTTTTCTTTCTTTGTATCATACTTTATAGTAAACATTTATGTATACTACGGGAATATACCTACAGACACTTAGTATGAAGGAACCCCTCGTCTTTATATTATTTCCAGAATTACTATTGTATCTCCTCAAACAATAGCGGTCGACTTGTTGCTCTTCTCAATTCCCTATAACTCAAGTAGCTGTTGTTGCATGAGTTCATGCATCATACCGGGTCTATACCTCACTCCTCAAAGTTTAGTATTAAATTGTCACACAGTCAGTGGCACTGAATTACTCATTATAGTCTTGCATTGGTGCACTATGATGACAATGAAAATGAAGGGTTGAGCCATCATACTGGCCTGAGCGGGGTAAATACACATTAAATATTGCTGGTAATGTTTTCATGCATTCCTCTTTGAAATGCCGATGCACTGCATCGTAAGTCTCTAATAAGAGACTAATTATAGATATGTGCTGGTGATCATGGCTTCGCCTGGCGCTGTCCAGGATGACAAAAACACATGACTTGGTCTGTGGTGCGCTCTGTGAGTCAGGATATCAGGATGACAACAACGCGTTGTCATGACAACTGAATCAACTACTGTTAGGCACGGGGTTACGAAAATAAAGGAAACCCAATACCTCTTCAGTCAAAGGTAGGCCTAGAATCAGATGATATCATGATTTAGCAATTTGCTTTTTTTCCCTCTTCCCTTTCTCAACCGGGGGAGCTGGACCCAATACCTGAGGATAATTTAGTTCTCTTTGGATCCACAAGGGGCTCGCCAATTCTTAAGACCTTACATTTGAAATGTTACACTACCCCTAACTCCAACCTTAGCACAGGGGTATGTTTCAGAACGATTAACAAAATTAATAGTCTTGGGTTTTGTCCAGGAATCTGTACGATTTTGTGTTGTGCAATTGAAAGGTACAACCAATTATTGTACAAATCTAACAATTGTGATTGTAAACGATCCCAAAAAGGGCAAAATCGTTAATCCTTTTGAAACATACCCCATGTCGCCCATGGGAGTCCATGCAGGGGCGTTTTATTCTTTAAGATCAAATCAACAAACTCTATGTGCGCGTTATATGCGGGGTGCGCCCCATACGCAGGGTATCACTCTTATTATGGTAGGTTAGATTGTACTATAACAGTGACGGGTCGTAGACACACCCGGGGTCGTAGATTCAACGAATAAAGCAGAACCTGCCTACGTAATAAACTTGTGCAGCAAAAGGTTTAGAACCGTTTAATATGGTTAAAGATACCGATTGTAGGTACCTCCTCTACCGAACATATGTCCATACGTATTTTTTTTTACCTCAGACATATAGGCACTTATCTTATTCTTTAATGTTTCTGAAAGGTCTATAGCAAGCCAAACTCATTGGTGCAATTGAAACCAGATATGTGTATGGAACTGCATGTACATTGCATCAAGGAACGAGCGGAAATCCCGCGAGCTCTAACACTTAAAAGCAATTTTCTGCTGGCCCAAACACAACTTGCTCTTTTCTTACGATCACCACTTGGGAATAGAGCTGGTATGATGTGAGCGTGCTTTCTTTAGGTAAAGGGTGAGTTTTTTGTGGTCTCTGCATGTCTAAGGCGAGATGCACCAGATGTGAGAGTTGGGTGGCGGTGTATAAACTGTCCAGTGTTAAATGGGCATTTCTTCAAAAAGGAAGGCCACAGTACAGTAATAGCCCAGTTATAACACTCTCGGCCCCAATTGTAAACGGGCTATAGAGACCACTGTACTTGGTACAGGACAAGCCACATCATGACATAGCATTTGTACTAACAGCAACTCCTACTGTTTTCCAAAATTAGAAGCGATCTATTGCAAACCCCTTGACCCAGTCTAACAGTGTAGGGTAAGAAACGTTTGCAGATGACGGAGCTTGGCTTTGGGCCTTTTTTTTTTTTTTTTTTTTATAAACATCACGATAAGTTTACATTATATGCATGTACACCCATGCATTTACAAGGCAGCTTATATATTATTGGCGACGGAATCTGGCATTGGTAAAGTCCTGCAGCCAAATACCTGCCAGCCCCTGCTTACTGCCATCACTATCTCTCTGACATCAGTATCAATTACCAAAGATGATAATGTAGGCATTGCCAAAGACAATAATACAGGCATTTATGGCATATCTTTGAGTGATAACCCTCTATTACACTGTATATCGGTAGGATATGATATAGGAGGGTTATCTGGGTATATTGGAGCAGCCTTGGACAGTCTGAGTCAGTTAACCCGGGATGGCATATTTCAAAGACCCTGGAGGAAGGCTAGAGGGTTACCTGGAGGTCATCCAGTCTCATCCACTTTACACCCCCTATACCCTTAGGGGGGAGGGGGCGTGTAAACTAAACATGTAACCATGTTGCTAGCATGGTATAACATACAGGTTCTGTAGTGGTAAAACACAGCGAGGTCCATAACTGAACAGACAGAACTTTTAAAATGATCCATCATGGGTTTTTATAAAGATGCCAGGGTGCTGGCTGACGACTCTGTGATGGGTATGGGGAGATAACGATAGAATAAATGCGAAAGCTGTCATTGATCTTTCTTCTTGATAGCCATTATTCATATTGGGCGTATAATGCATGTAGGTACACCTTAGATGGAGATGGTCTTATCAACGGGTTAAATACATGTATATGGTCACGTCTTATTGTGTATAAATTCCCGTGTGAGCTGCGGCTTTTATTCATTGGAAG
Source organism: Acholoe squamosa (assembly GCA_949317995.1). Lineage (NCBI taxonomy): Eukaryota > Metazoa > Annelida > Polychaeta > Phyllodocida > Polynoidae > Acholoe > Acholoe squamosa. The sequence goes on along the minus strand of OX439040.1, from coordinate 44,376,075 downwards.
GTCTATATAACAACCATATAATGTACTTTTATATATGTGATTTATTATAATATTGAACAACGTACACGATAGATAACCCATATCTAGATTTGTCTACATACAGGGGAGCAAGGTGGATCATATGACACCAATGACACAAGCAAGGTGTACCTATTAAATTGACCGTATCCATGTATCAACCTGTTCACAGACTGATCATTGTCTATAAAATTGGCGTCAAGATATACTTACGAATAAATGATTCCCAGGGTCGTATCCTTATGCAAGCCACCGTGATCGATTGAAAACCATAATTTCTCAAAACATTTTGTACATGACAAGGCCAATATTACCGAGCAACGTACCGGTAGAATCATTCTCTTCCAGCCATGTTGTTCACAAGTAGGCCTACATGGCCGGGATTCCACTGTATTCATACAACATGGGGCGAATATGTGATCGCAACTGTGCGCAAATACTGATATAATTTGCAGTACAAGTTCTATTCTTTGATTATAATTCTATATTTCATTTGACATTATTGGTCCATAATAAATTGCCAACTTGGCCTTGCAATGTAGAACAACAAAGTCTCACGTAAAATGTCCATTAATAGTGTTCATTTGTACATGTACAATATGGTGGACAATCCATGGACTATCTCATATCCCAAGGGTCATTTTCTGTACTTATTCTCTATTTTTTTTTGTGCTGGTGATTACATCACTGTATGAGACTTTACGACTGTCAAGCAAAGTGGTAAAACGCTATGGTATGGGTCACGCCCAGTTATAAATGCGTTTTACACCCACCAGCTGACCTGTACACAACCTCAGGTCTAAAACCACCAAATGCTGTGTCGTGTTGTAACAGAATAGGATTAGATTACCGAGTCACTGGGACTCAGGGCAGTGTCTATACAAAAAAGGTTTTGTTGTAGTTTTTTTTGAAAATCTCGACAAAGCTGATTATAGAGCTGTGTGACCAGGACTTGACATCGACCATAGCAATTGTAAATTCAGGCTGTATATTTGTGGATCCTGCTTCTTGACTACAATTAGTTTCTCTACCTAGTGCTATAACTTTGAGTTACAATGCAGTTTCCATAATTCCACAGGAACTACGGATTAGAAAACCTTCGGTGGCAACCCTGAGAAAATGTTTGATGCTTTAGTACTGTGCTTTACAAATGTATCTCTGCCTATAAGGCGCACCCCCACCTGCTGCTGAACCTATAAAGAACAGTGGAGCTCCACCTTTGCGTATAAGCTGCACCTTATACGTGGGCTATTGCGGAAGGTCCACTTTTCAAACCCAGGTTACCCCCCCCCCAACATAGGGTCTGGTTACGGGCCTGAAACCCCTATGAGTTTTGCAATTTGGTGCTACCCCATTCCATTTTTTTTTTTTTTTTTTTTTGTTATGCAACTCATAACCGTTTATTGCTATGATTTTCCGTTACATATTGAGCGACCGACCTGCATGGGGGGGGGTTGACTTTTTGTACACTATAAAGTTCAATGCTTACGATACCTTATGGGCGATACATCATAAAGGCTACATCAAGGCGATACATGATTGTTTAGTGTTTTACCATTTTTTAAACAAATCTGATCACAATTTGGCTGCAACTGTGCAGACTGTCAACAATTAAACCGCGAATATATACAAATGGTATGAAAAATGTAAAAAAAAACAATGGGAAATATGACAGAGTGGGGAAGATGGCATTGCAACCAGAGCTTAAAGTTGACTTCATAGTCAGAGCTTGGCGGTGGGACAGGTTAGTCAGTTAACATATCATCTCTACAAGAAAATTACCACTGGTGCACCTAAGGAACTAAGAACTTGCCCGAAAGAATTGCCTTTCTACGACCCACCAGATACGTGCCTAGCCATTTCTTGGTTAAGGTTTTAAAATTGATCTTATTTGGAGCTTCCTGTATTTTTAGAGGGAGGCCATTCCAAAGCATTCGCCCTCTATAGGGGCATGACTTTCTATACGCTTCATTTTTGGGTCTTTTTAAATGAAAATTCTTTTTGGCATCGGTTCTAGTCCTGGCCCTATTTGGGTGGGGGGATGGGGGGGATGTTTGTCTTCTGCGCTTTTTGTACATCAATGACAGTAATATCTCATTTCTCCTCACTTCCTGATAGGGTACTTCACACAAATCATGTACAGTTTGGACATGCTCATCTCTTGTCCTTACTCTTAAAGCACATCGCAATATTCTGTTTTGAGTTAACTGGATTCTATCCAACCATGATTTAGTACAGGAAGTTAGGAGGAAGGAAAGGTAATCAAACTTGGGCATTATTGTCTGCTTGTATATTGAGATCGCAGCCTTAGTGGTGATCAAATGTCTAATCTTACCAAGCTTAAAACCTAAAAGATTTGTGGCCTGCAATGCCGCTTTGGCATGAAGATGCATTGTCAGGGGTCTATCAAGAGCAGCACCTAGATAGGTAAAATTGTCAACCTCCTGAACAGCGTAATTACCAAGTTTGGGAGACCGCTTTGGTGCATCCGTATACTGATAATTAGAACAGAACCACATAAACTTAGTTTTATCTTTGTTTACCGTAAGGCCGAGGGTATCAATAGCGTTTGTCAATAAGTTCAAGTCACTTTGAATCTTTTGAAGTGCTATATCAAATTTAGCATGAGAGAAATATAATACAATATCATCAGCATATAGCTTGATTCTTGAGTGAAAACTCAAATCCGCAACTGCATTAATATACAGGATAAATAGGATAGGACCTAAAATTGATCCTTGAGGAACACCAAACCGTACAGTTTTGGAAGAGGAATTTATACCATTAACCTTGGTCACTTGACTTCTATTTTTTAAGTATGCCTGTAACCAACCCAGCAGATGAAAATCAATCCCAGTATATGACAATTTCTGCAACAATATGTCATGATTAACGCAATCAAATGCCTTTTTTACATCAATGAATATGGCAGCAGTTACTAACCCTTCATTCTTAGCTTCAAACAGATCCTCCACAAAATCAAACACTGCCTCAGCTGTTCCAAAGCCCACTCTAAAACCATATTGAGAACAAGAGAGTAAAGAGTTGTCATCAATAAATTTTCTTAAAAAACTTTGAATTTGCTTTTCCATAATTTTGGATGGGGCAGGTAAAATAGATATTGGCCTCCAATTTGAGACATCAGAGAGGTCTCCAGCCTTTGGAATTGGAGTGATTGTGGCTTCAGTCCAGGACCGTGGAAGTGCCCGTTCTTGCAAGGAAGTATTACAAATATGTGTGAACTGTTTGGGTACACACTCAATGACATTTTTTATAACTGCAGTACTTATGTTCTTAATCCCTGAAGGTTTAGTAATATCCAGGTCCTTAGCACAAATCTCAGTGTATTGCCAGCTTAAATTGTGGCAAGGAGGGGGGTTTCTAATGTCTGGGAGGATAAAAAGTTGGGGGGCTAGGTTTTTTTCCATGAAAAGTTTTTCCCCAATACTGGAAAAGAACTCATTAAAATGTTGAGCGGTGTTATCTATTATCTCATTTGTGGTTTGGTTCTTTAGTATAGGGGGGGAGGAATTTTTAGGGAGTTTAATAAGATCGTTGATTTGCGCCCAAAAGCCCCTAGGATTTTTCCTATTTTGATATAATTTTCTTTGCACATATAGCGACCTTGCCGAGCGTATCATCTTATTAATTTTCAATCTGAGTGTTTTTGCTTTCTGCAGGTCCGCATCTCTCTTAGACTTAACAAATTTTGAAACAAAATGATTTCTTTCATTGATCACTTCCAGAATTTCAGGGGTCATCCATTGATTTTTGTAGTCTTTAAAGAACCTAACACGCAGAGGACAATGCTTGTCCAGGAAATCGGTTATCAGGTTTTCCAGGTATTGCCATTGGATCTCAGATTCATCCATCTCATAGAAATTAAACCAATCATGATCCTGAAGATATAGGACTAGGTCTTCAACTTTATAAGCTTTATAGGATCTACTTTGTGTTGTGGTTTTGATGAAAGAGTTACGAGCTTTCTTCCTAACTGCGCAAATCGGCAGATGATCGCTTATTAAGGATGGTAAAGTAAAATGATCCATTATGTATTTAGAGTCTGTGAATATGTTATCTATACAGGTACCTCCACCCTTCTTGGGCCTGGTGACCCCAGTCATGAGCCAGCGCAAATGTAGGGATCTGGACATTTCTTTAACATTTCTCGTGCGGGGAAGTTTGTTATTAAGGAAGTCAGCATTTACATCTCCAACTATCCAGTTTTCAACCTTGGGATTATAAACAGATTTAAGATGTTCAACAAAGGTATCAACATCACCACGGGGCGGGCGGTATACGGCTGTTATACACATTACTCTATTGTTAGGAATAGTCACAAGTATGGGAATACATTCAATATCTTTGTTTGAAACACATTTATCATATAAGACCTTAGTATATGGGAATATCTTACTATTTATGTAACAAATTACTCCACCGCCTTTCTTGTGTCGGTCCAGTCTATGAAATTCCTTTCCAGACCATTGAAGCAATGCTTTATCATAACCAAAATGCAACCATGATTCGGTCAATGCAATGAAGTCAAACTCATTCAATTCATTTTTGACCTCAACCAACTTCTTATATAAGCTGCGACAGTTTAGGTGCACCAGTGAGAAACCTTTATATTTGCCTACTTTGCTATGTTGTGACATTATTACTAAGCAAGTACTGTTTTTGTTTAAAAGGGGGGTTGGGAAGGGGGAAAGTTACAACTGAGACATGAATGATAACCAAAGGCGGTGCAATTATTCCGCACTTCAGTTTGATGCCAAGTATCAAGGCCCTCCGGGAAAAAGGGGATGGGGCTTGAGAGTGTGTACACATGAGATTAGAATATGTGCATGGTCAAAGAACTAACTGTGAAAAAAGGGGGGGGGGTGGGTGGGTGGGGTGTGTGAGCCCCGACAGTGGTTACTTATTAGTATGCCAACATAGCAAGTCAAACCATATCAATGTCAAACAATTATAAGTGTACACAGACATTTGTAATACCATATTGTAGAAAGCAAGGCGTCAATTCACATCAGTGTCAAATAACCTGTGAGAGAAATTCACAAATTTACCAGAATTATGTATAGGGGGAGGTTATATAATACTAGCAGGTCAGTTACAGTCTGCGCTTAAGTATGTACATGAGGTCTCTCTGCACTTAGGTATGCATATAATGTCTCTGTATGTCCAGCTCGCAAGTAGTATCCATACAAGTTCAAACAGTGAGTGGAGAAGGTGGCTTAAAAACCAGGGCTTAGGCTATGTGTAGGTGACTTGAAAGTCAGAGCTAATTTGATGATGAAATAGATCAGGCGGGAAATCAAAGGTGGCTTAAAAACCATCTTTATAGCTGTACACCTTGGAGGAGGTGGCTTAAAAACCAGAGCTCCAGACATACATCAGCATTAAGAATCCAGAGTTAAAACCGAGGATTTGCCTGCATGGGGGAGGGGGGGGGGGTGGGAGGATAGGTAACCACCTTAATCTAATAAAAAACCTTCCTCCTTACTACTAACCACCATGCGGGTGTCAAGGCATCTGATTTCCATCAGTGGCGGAATAGGTGGAGGAGTCCATGCAAAATACCTATCCGGGGGGGGATCCGGTAGTGAGGTGGTGGAAGAGGCAGTGTGTACAGATTGAGGGGGTATTGATTTCTTGAGTCTCTTTAATGGAGGAAGAGTGCTGTCTTCAGTTAGATCAGATCTGTATGCTGTGTCCAGAAGTGCTTGGTAGATTTTCTCAAATATCAGCATCTGAAGTGAGGGACTTGGGTGAATTCCATCACAAAGCTGGGTGAAAACTGGGCCTGCATATACATCTGCATGGTTATATAATAGTGGCTCAAGATCTGGGTATGAGACCGACCCAATCCTGTTTAGCTCCTGAATTTCGTTGTTCAGAACACCAACAATGGATTCAATTTTTGATTGATCCGTATGCTTATGTCTTTTTAGTGACAGTTTTTTTGTGTCTACTGAATATAGGGGGATTATCATCACTTTGGCATCTGGGGCCAGCTTGTTTGTTAAGGCGAGCAGATTTTTAAGGTCGCCCACTATTTTGTTTTTTACATGGCGGTGATTCTGGCGGAATAGCAACTCATTATTTTGCGGTTTGATCAAGTCATACATTCCCAAGTTCATTAGGATTATGTCAAAGTTCCAGGGGGAGAGCCCCTCCATTCTAGGAGCCATTTCCGCAATGGTAGAATCGCGGAACACTTTAGATTTCAGAATACAAGAACATTTTTTGGTGAGGAAGGAATGTAAGCCATTTCCTCTAGAATCAAAGATAGATAAGACTCTGGTACTCTGAAGCAGCTCCATTAATAATTGTAGTATGATGCCTTTTGGGCTGTCAAATAATCTCCAGTCACAAGGTCTTGGCCTTCGTTATATGAGAAAGCTCCACTGTTTTCAGAGTGACTGGTATATGAACTGTTTGAATAAGTATCAAAGTCTTGATTTTTTGTTGAAGATTGAGTTTGGGGTTTTTGCGGGGGAGGAGGCATAGAGAGATTTGCCCAATTCACCTGCGAAAGCGGGTTGTAGTGGGGGACGAACCTAGGTTTTTTCTTTTGTTGTCCTTGGCGGGCAGTGCTGTTGTTGTATTGTTCTAGAAACTGCGGAGGTGAGTGGTTGCTGCCTTGCCCTTGGAACTGGGACTGTGGCTGTTGCGGTGCAAAGGGAGCAGAGGTAGTCCGACGTTGCGGCCTAGCTTGTAGTATTGCATCTGTGGATGGCTGTGATGATCTTCTTTCTGCTCTGATTCTCATGAGTAACTTTCCGTGTAGATTCTGTCCTGGAATAACAGTATGCACATCATTATAGGCTGGGTGATCAATATCATACCCGCCCCCCCAGACATCATCAACACAAGCTTCAATCAATTGAGTGGGGTAGGAAGAGGATAACTGGTCTGCAAGATGTGGATGTTGCTCAAATTTAGCTGAAAGGAGTCTATACATGAGTTCAACCCGGTATGATTCCCATTCTAGCTGATTACCAATGTAGATTTTTTTGCCAATATTCTTCATCCTCCAGGGAATGTTTTCATCCATCACACACCTCTGCCTATATTCATCACCAGCATACTTGGCTTTTAGATAGACATAAGCTTGCTCCACACAAGTGAAAGTCAGAAACAAGCCATCTTCGACCTCGAAAACTATCAGGTTTTCATGGAAATTTGAGAGGTAAGACCCTGTTCCTCTGTAAAGGGTCCCATGGGAGGTTTCCCTCATGCTGCCCTTTTTTAGCTGCCCATTATTGCTATTAAAGTTACCAAAATTTGTTTGATTTGACGGGGTCGGGGGGCGCGCTGTTGCCGCTGATGCACACGTGGACGATAATGGGGGAAAATTTGGGTTGTGTACATATCCGGTCGTGTTCGAGTACGCGCCGCTCTGCTGGTGCGTGGATGGGTTCGGGAATGCATTTCGAGCTCCCCTAGATTTAAATGCCGGAGGAGGGGGGTGGGAGGGTTTGGCGCTTTCATGCGCAGCACTTTTATTCCGCTGTGGAAAATTAGTGTTTTTCTGTGGGGGGTCTCTCCAATTGGGCAAATCACTGGGTCGGTTTTCCTTGCTGTATTGAGTATTAAACTGTGAGTATCTCGCCTGTGCTTCATTGTGACGACTGGGCTGCTGAGCAGGCTGGGCCCCCTTTTGGTTGTTATTCTGCGTGAAGTTAAATTTGAGAGGCTGAGAGCCACCTGCGGTTGATTTTGTGTCGGTGTGGGGTGCAGGCACCGGGTTAGTTCCATTTAAGTCGGCGGTTCCTGGTTGTTGAAAGTGAGGCGCTAATGGTGTTTCAGACCAATTTTTATCCTGGTTGATAGTAGGTCTTTGGTTTCTTTGAGTATTGGGCGCCATGGCGGAAACTGCATTTCCTTCCATATTTAGGGTCATGAGTGGAGGTATACTGCGGCGTTGTTGAACAGGTTGCTGAGGTCTAGGGTTGTTATTTTGACCTAATCCATCTCCAGATGGGACTGCGTTCTTCCTAAGATGAGGGGGGAGGAAGCGATCCGGTATGTTCTCCAATTCACCCAAGTCGTAAATAGTACCATTGACCTTTAACTGACCTTCAGTGGAGGGTGTGGGTCTACCAGCCTTCTCATTGAATTGGACAATCTGTCTAGCAAGGAATTTTTTTTCCCTGATCTCTTTAGGTTCCTGCTTCTCAATCTTAACTCTCTGGTGGTTGTCGGTGTGTTTACATCTGCTACCTTTATCCAGCAACTGATTCCGAGCTGCGTAGCTACTAAGGGAGACAAGGATGGGAGCCGGGGAGGTAGTACTAGGAGGGGTTTCAGGCCTACGTAGTCTGGTAGTATTAATAATGTCAGCAGGGGTTATCACTGCACCTATTTCATGTGCCAGGAATAGCACCTTACCAATGGCGTTTTCACGGTACTGCTCGCGGATCCCGTGAACAACCACATTTCTGTCAGTAGAGATGGTTGCGAATCTGACTGTATTAAAATTTTTAAGAGCTGCGGTGAAGGTATTTATATCAGGGGGAGCGCCATCCTGTCTAGACATAGTTTTGAGCTTTCCTTCCAATAAGTCATTTTCCTTTACCACTTTTCTAAGCTGGTCTGCCTGGTCATCAATAATAGCTTTGAGTGTGGCCACCTCCTGGGAGAGACCATTGAGTTTGATAAGCTCCTTAGTTGGTAAGGGATCAACCCGACTCACTTTAATTTCCATCTGAGTTTGTAGCTCTTTGAGGTCCGCAATCAGAATTTTTGCTTCAGCAGGGTTAACCATAGTCTTTTTTAAGGTCTCGAGCGACGCTTCCATTTTTACTATGTGTTCTTGAAATTTTTCCCAGCAGACATCCTGATTTTGATTCAAGTCTCCCACGTTTTTGTGGACCTTATCAAAATTTGAATTTGAGACAGTGATTACATCATTCAGTTTGGTACACATTGCATCATAATCAGTGCGCAAAACCGTTGACTCATTCTCCAGCTTTGTTAGCCACCCACGGCTATTTTTATCAGAGTCCTGGAGCTCTCCCATTTTGGTGTTTATGTCTGCCCACTTAGATTCCAGCTGGACAATACTGTTTTTGTTACCACCTGAGGTCGAAGTGACTGACTGTAACTCCTTTCTGATTGCACTTAATTGATCAGTTATTATTGGCATTTTTTCCTCCATTGCATCTGCTATTTTTTTGTCCAGGGTGTCAAATTTAGAAATAGCCCCATCTAACTTTTTATTGCTGGTCTCGGTAGAGGCTAATATTAGGTCGTGGAGCTGCGCCAGTTTTCCTACAATATAGGGAGCTGATTCCCCCTGCAAAGGATCAGCGGACATTGTTTCAGTTTGCAGAGGACCACCAGCCATTACTTCAGCTTGCTGAGGACGGTTATGCTCGCTATAGTTATCCGGCATTTCGTCCTGGTTATGAAGTGGGGATTCACGCCGCGGAGATCCATTTACTTCACTTTGTAAATTACCATCAGGGAACTCCTCCTGGTTATGTAGTGGGGGTTCCTGCCGTGATTTATTAAGTTCATTTTGGCAGTGAATCTAACTTCTTTGATGCTAACCAGTACTGATAGAGCAGTGCGCTGCAAGACATCTATAGTATATAAGCTATCTTCTCCCATCGTTGTCTCATGGAAATATGCCTCTGCAAGCATAATTAATTACCATGGAAACAGTATAGATGCACGACCACCCAAATACAAAAGTCAAAACGAAAAGAACATCTTATTATGGTTGGTCTACTTGGTGTCTTTGGTTTGGTTATAGCCTAGACCCACCTCGAGTTTCTGCCCTCTCCCACTGTCGAGCAGTAAATGATTTAACGTCTAGGCATTACAGGCAAATTCCACCTCAACCCTCCTGCCTCCTCTCCCTCTTTCCCAGGCGGGTGTACCCCCACACCCACACTTCACCCCTACCCAGGTAGGCCAGTACCAGCCGCAGTCACGCACGCTGAAAACTAGAGTAGACAGACGCTGGGGTCGAGTGCGCGTGCGCGTCCGGCCAGAGTTTATTCAGTTTTACAGCACACCTTTGCATTTGTCCACACCGCCACAATAACAAGAGGTGTGTCAGGCTACGCTTGGAGAGTGCAGGTTTTGTTGTGAAAAGCAGCAGACGACAAACGAGGTGGAACTCACGGTCAGAGTGGCCGCGCGTTCGGCAGGGGGAGCACGTGGCGGTACATAACAGTGAGTAAAAATTATACACCTGCTTGTTTGAACTGCCTGCTACCTCCATACACATACAGGATACTGAACTGGAGTATTGTCTTACTCACTTGAAGGATACCATTTTGGAAAAGCATTGCCATCCCATGGAATAGGCTCTGCCATTGAATTTACCTGGATTGTCATAGACATAAGCTTATATCGAGGTATACTGAACCTCCTTAGTTACTCAACTATAAGCTCACCAGGCAAAGTATCGATTGCCTCATGTTTACTGTAATTTTGTAACGTTGGATTTAACCCAGTGGTCAACAAAATCAGAAGGTAAGTTTTCACTTAATATCAATAACAAGCATCTAAGAGACGCAGTGTAATGCTCCCCCAGTCTTCAGTCTATGTTGTTAGTGGGTCGGCATACCAGCATCTCCCGTTCGTTATGTGTCCGACGCATAAAAAAGCTCACGTTGACTACATTACTCCCCTTCTCTAGTGGGTGAGGGAGTAGGGTACCTCTACTAGGCAGTTAAAGTGCTCGTAGAATTATCCATAGCCACTCCTTTTTACTCCCCATGTCCTGTGAGACTGAATGCATGCCTTTATCTATAATACCAAAAAAAAACAAACATGAAATCCGTGCATGCAAATAAAATATAAAAAAGAACTACAATATTCTGAATGGTGTTATTGTTGGGGTGTAGAGACCCAGTATTTCTTATAGTAAAGCTCAGGCAGGCATAAGGAACATTGTGTGAGTGTGGCTAAAGCAAATGGTACTGCAATCCCACTGCATTCATTTCACAAAGCACCAGTCCCTACCCTCTCCACCCTTTTTCCGTTGCCTTAAGGCCTCCCCTCTGGGGTTGTCTTGGCGTTTCACATGACCGGGCAGTACTTAAGTGAGCAACACCTTTCCCACGATTCCGTGTGGATCTTGTCACACATATATAGGTACATGTAATACATCTGTAGATATAAGCAGGTGGTTGTAATAATGACTTAATAACACGATGTACACAATAGGAATTGAATTATGTTTTGTATCTTTTTTTAAAATGTGGAATGGAATTCCCTTGTGCTATATTAGTATACAATATCAGGCTGGGATAGCCATGTCATGTCATATGTCTATATTGCAAGTCTTAACTATTTAATCAAACTTGGACCATTGTCAAGTAATGGTAACTTCTCATTTATTGTTAAGCAAAGGGCCTACAATTAGGGCGGTCATGCGACACCCATATATCAATACATTTGCTATTGTGGAAGGTTGTCGTTCTTGAGAAATAAGATGTTTCATATCTCTCCTGTTGGGTATCTGTACTATAATTATGTTCAAAGGAAGGTATATAGAGCCATTGGTAAAATTTCATGTATTGGCCATCATCCATTCGTGTATACTATCACCAACAATATGTTTATATGCATGTACTAATGATGGACAACTATTGTTTGTTTTTTCTAAACATTTGGAACGCCATATCATAATTCCTTGACATATGTATACTCATGAGAATCACGTGCATGCATCTACAACCCAATCAGCAATGGGGCATTGGGCCATGCTTGTCTATGCTTGGCCAAATATAAGCCGACATTGGCCCAATATAAGTCGGCATTGGCCAAATTTATCCTTGCCACCTTCAAGTTGAAGGTAAATTGCCCACATGTGTCGCTCTACTGTATTTCTGTATCATATGGTACGTCAAGATGAACATAGATATATGTACATGTTACAAATACGGGACATCACATTTCTATAGTCTATGTGACTCATTGGCTGCCATTATTATATAAGAATGCAGGTTATAGCAATTTAAAAGGGTTCAGCAATACTCAATTTCTTATAGAACAATTACATGAAGCATACAGTATACAGGATCCTTAAAGCATTTTGTTACAGCTCTACCGCGTCAGTGTAGTCTATTATGATACTATTCTTCCCTGATATTATAATGGCCTACTTCCCTTTTAGTCATGAAGACAGAGGGCGCAGTAGGGGAACATTACTACTGGCATTTGCAAAAGAATGCCCAAGCTCTAGTGTGCCTAGACTACATATGAAAGTGTATTCTAATGCATCTATGGTACGTGTAGTATTCATGTGGTATGGGTCCCATCATTTGCTCTATACAATACAATGAATTATACATTCTACCACAACCCCAGTTAAATGATAGAAGGTCATTAAAGGCCCACCTGTCGACAACCCAGCAGCAAGCTGCTCTAGTTTCCACCATTTGTAGTCTGTCTGCAATCATCCCTTTTAGCAATATCAGTATCCATCATAGGTCTGACAGGGTCCAGGAGTGATGAGGTGCCGCGCCAATACTACCTCTATTAGACGTGCATGTGAGTGGGACTTACCCGCCCTAACTTCACACAGATCAATGGGAACAATGGCTGTTCATCACCTGATGGATGGAATACAGAACAAGAATAAACATCTGCACATGGGGCTAAGTTCCATGCCATGGCATATGTATACCTACACTGAGAAAATATTCTTACTCACTTGAGTCTGTATCCAGACTCAGGCAACGTCGCCAAAATGAGTATGATTTGAGACTCAGCCTGAGCCTGTGGATGATACTCAGACAGAGCCTGGGGTGATACTCATGTAGATCCTGCGCCTGGGGTGAATCTGATACTCTGGCTCTGTCTGAGTATCATCCACAGGGTCAGGCTGAGTCTCAAATCATACTCATTTTGGCGACATTGCCAGAGTCTGGATACAGACTCAAGTAAGTAAGAATATTTTCTTAGTGTACGAGATATCATGCATAATATAAATATGTAGCTTCTGTTAGGGCCTACAGAACCAAAAAAAAGAAGGCTAATTTCATGAATAGCAGCAGAATGATGTGGCTGTCTAGCAGAAACAAGACAATAAAATAACAGTTGAGTTCAAAAGGGATTCATGGTTATATACACTATAAAAATTACCATCTGTTGGTAAAGGGCAGGGTAAAATTCGACAAGGAAATTTAGTGGAATTGCCATGTAGCAACCATCCCCCCCCCCTGCCCTTCTCCTTCCACCCACACCTCGGGCGTGACATGTGTAACTACCTGAGGCCATTGGCAGACTGACAGCTAAGTGCCCCATTGTATGAGAAGTCCATACCCTATGTACGATTTAGGTTCCTCAGCCAGGTGGTTTTTAAGGGCCCATAGTATGGGAAATTGTTGGCATGACTAGTATTAATGTGACAAAACACAGGCGGGTGTCATGGGTAAGTTCATAAAGTCACTGTTTCAACCTTAAGATAAGCCAAAGATAAGATATGCTATGTGTAACTAGAGGTTCTGTTGTAAGCGCTCGAACCTTGGGGATGTATTGCATGATGATGCATAGTTTATCTTTTTCTTTGGTGTTCATATCTCTAAATGCGGGTACAGGAACTAAGACATTTGGTAAATGCTCTAGTAAATATTTGTCTTATTTGTCTGAGTGACACGTTGGGCTAAGGCGTTGTGGCAATAGGATGTGGCTGGGGTTAATCTAGTGAGATAATCCAGCGAAGAGGGATTAAGAATACAATGTGTCATGTCCTGAAGACGCCAGCAGGTTTCCTATCGTGTCAAGCTTATCTGTCACATAGTCTGCCATTCTGTCCCATCTTCTGCATCTTTATCTAAACAGCCCCAGGTGATTTGCGATTGTGGCTACATGTCCCTTTAAAGGGGGTATTCTATCTATTCTACTGTCATTCCTTGGACATGGCACTGTAATTATTATTGTTTGATGATAAATGCTACATGAAGCAATATTTGATAATGCAGCCTGGTTTTATGAACATAGGATACACTTGACTTTTCCTGTACAAGGGATATGGATGGTGTGTTTTTGACATCTTCTCTTGACACTGAGGTTCTTCCACAGAGACTCTGTGACAATAATGAGTCTGTGTGTCCCTTTTAAACTCCTTGGCTAACGGTGCAGTTAACACACGAGGTGGCATTAGATGTGTATATTGCATTGGAATTTGCTTATACAGTTTATACCATGTCTATGACAGAGCAGTGCTTGTGATTAATTCTATATAGAAGCAGTCTACTAGTATAGCCTGAGTTAACCTTCCAGAGTGGCAGTAAATTATAGGCCCATGATGCTTCCAGAGTGGCAGTAAATTATAGGCCCATGATGCTTCCAGAGTGGCAGTAAATTATAGGCCCATGATGCTTCCAGAGTGGCAGTAAATTATAGGCCCATGATGCTTCCAGAGTGGCAGTAAATTATAGGCCCATGATGCTTCCAGAGTGGCAGTAAATTATGGGCCCATGATGCTTCCAGAGTGGCAGTAAATTATAGGCCCATGATGCTTCCAGAGTGGCAGTAAATTATAGGCCCATGATGCTTCCAGAGTGGCAGTAAATTAAAGGCCCATGATGCTTCCAGAGTGGCAGTAAATTATAGGCCCATGATGCTTCCAGAGTGGCAGTAAATTATAGGCCCATAATGCGATTCTTGTGATCAATGTGACTACATATAATTGCCAACCACTCTGCTATAAGGCTGATATATAACACGTATGTCACTGTGAATACAATATAGCATTATGTCAGTTACAAGCCTTGCTGACTGCCACCCTCCCACCCAAGGCCGCCCATCCATCATCCACCTCCAGCTTCTCAATCAATCCCATCGACTTTTGTGTCAGTTTGCAACGAACTGGAAACGGCCTCACGGCATGGCTGACACAGACAGACAGATACCCAGACAAGGGGGGGGGTGTTGAAAGACAGACAGCTGAAGACACAACAATCATTGTGTGACGTTGGTTTAAATGTTCTGGTAGCTAAACTCTACAGAGGAATACGCATGATTAAAGGCTCGTGCAAAAGCAAGTTTTATCATGGAAAGTTCTATACAAGAAAAATCAGCAGATGAATGATTTCTATCATGGTTGTATCATAAATATAGCCAAACACAGGCAGAGAAATACCAGAACAAAGACATTATGACCAAGCCGAAGGTTCTAATTTGCATTTATACACAGACCATACGTTCAGAGACAGACTGGACCACATGTTCCTCGTTCTACACCACACGTGTTCTCACAGTTATTGTTTATTTTGGTGGGGTAGGGTAGGGGTCCTTGTTTACTGTTTGTACTAAACAGGTACTTTTTGCACATAATATATCCCTTAATCCGCCTGAAAGCACATGCAGACAGAGAACAGGAGACACCAACGATAACATTGCATTGATGAATGCCAATGTGGACGACAGGCTGGCTTCAGCATTCCAATGGGTAAATTACAATGAATCCATAGACCACTGAGGTGTGTGATCCGTACCGTCTGGAGGATGTTATCTTTAGTCTTTCAGGGTATGTCAGTTATGGTCAGATACATGGACACACATGTGGCCATGTTGTCTCAGATGCATCTGGTAAATCCCTGTCTGGCCCTGTCTATGAGAGGTCAGTGGCTTAAGAACAGGAGGTTGTTGCACAAGTACGACTGCCCATATAGGATCGAAGACACTATATCGATCTCAATGCAGGCCTACATTAGTGTGTACAGATCTTTACACTGCTACGACAGGTCTAGCAAATCCAATCTACCCTTGGCAGCCATTGGACAGCAGTATTAACTTCAGTCACATACCGCCTCTAATTTGTACAGGATATGACAAAAAAATATCGAACATTCCACTGGTCATACAATATGCACTGGGAGTTCTAAATTCACTCAGCAAAAGACAAAATGCATTATTTGACATCCAAGGGAGGTCAGTTGTAAATGTTAATGGCAAGTGGTAATGTTATATTTTTAGGGAGGGCTGGAGGTGGGTAGGGGTACCCAGGGGACCACCAACTCGGGTAATATGTCAGTATTTGTTTAGTGCTCTATTACCACCACCAAATACTAACGACGACGTGTTCGCGCCGTTTTCCGGCTGAACGCTCCAAATGTCGTCTGCAACTAACATGTCCGTTTGTCTCAACACAAACAACACTGGGGTTTTCCCAACAGGTGGTATTGGAAAGCAGGAAAAACTACCATTTCACCAAAGTCTAAGAACACTGAAACAAGATAGCATCGGGTTTATTATTAAAGCCCTATTTTCGTCGAAATATGGGAAAACGTGTTAAAATGCATTTAGACATTTCTATTTACGTTGCAGGCAACTTTCAAGTGATGTATTACTTTATATTTCAATAAGTTCCTTTTTTATACCATATAGAACGTATTGAATATAAGATAAAGAGGAACAGTCGAACACCCTAGTCCCGAGATCCTAGTCCAAGTCAATCATTACGAAGGTCACATTGTCCCATGACAGTTAACCAAAGTTATTTCCTAATTTACTTGTGAAATCTATTATCAGCCCAGAGGCTAACCCTTTCATTGAGGTCCTGTCTAATAACAGAGACAAATGGCAAAGTCCCAACCCTCACATGAGAAACTTCCATATACCGTTTGCCTGGTCACAGTGGAGCCCTTTCTATCTTTACAATGACAAGCCAATAGCCCCGTGTCAGAGCGGCCGCCTGCCATCTTCTTCCTTAATTAAAAATTAATGTAACGGCCTCTAGAGCTCTGCACTGTCAGGGGTCGATGGGATCTATATGTGGTCTGGTGGTGTGACCTATGGTTGCCTTTTACGTTGTGTTTTACAGGTGTGGTACACATACATGTATAGTAATATACTTGGGCATGACCTTACCTATTATGTTATGGCAGAGACATTTTACATATCAGTCAT
Source organism: Acholoe squamosa (assembly GCA_949317995.1). NCBI lineage: Eukaryota > Metazoa > Annelida > Polychaeta > Phyllodocida > Polynoidae > Acholoe > Acholoe squamosa. The sequence goes on along the minus strand of OX439040.1, from coordinate 44,359,173 downwards.
ATATTGGTATACACATGCTAATACTAGAGGCATATGTATTGGTATGCTTCAGTGATCATGTACGAATACATGTGCACTATTAGATCTGCAAGCATAGTGATACAATGTACCATACAGATTGGAGACATTTAACTCACCATAAACGGCCGATTTCACATAATAAATATGAATAATTGCAGGCAGTTCAGATGCATTTGCTATGCATCAACATATATGTTTTGAACAATCCCTGGTATGGATAGACATAAAGAGCATTCAAATTGAAATTCAAATGATGGGTTATTGCTTTTTGATATCATCATCATAACATTAATGGCTATTCACTCACTGTTTCTAAATGCCGTTGCCCCAAGGGTCGGGGATAGGCCGTATGACAGAGACTATCGTGCAGAAGCCTACTACCGTAATCTCCTGCGTATAAGGCGCAGCCCGCATATAAGGCGCACCTAGAGTTTTGGAAAATTCTCAAAAAAAAATGAAAAATTCATAACTTTGGTTCTACTGAATGAATTTTCAAAATTCAAAAACCTATGGGTAGCGTGGGCCACCTTGGGCCCTCCTGGGCCCCATTTTGTCCTATTTTGACCAAGGGGGCATGTAAGATATTAAAAGAAAGGTCTTGGTGTCCCCCTTGTGGATCCAATGAGAACTAAAAAACCCGTATAAGACGCGCCTTATACGCGGGAGATTACGGTATCATTGGAGTTCCTTTCCCAAGACAATTATTAGAGAGTTTAAGATCAGGACGTGTACGGCAACGTGTACCTCTAGAATGAAAGGAAGTGGTAGGCTAGACGTTGCCGTACACGTTAGAATTAGGCAAATCTTAACCTCTCTAATACACGATTGCACATTACTGCAAGATGTCACTGATATTCCAATAGGAGACATTATCGACACGTGCCCCCATACGTGTCACATGGTGACCTCTCCCAGTTCCCCATTCTCATTCCCCAGCTTCAACCCTCACTTTACCTAGATCTAATATTTCCAAATTCCAGTTTGCAACGCTAAAAAGGACTGCTCCTTTCACCGTGTGGCCACTAACGCACCAATCCCTGGGAAAGCCATGAAATATATAGCTCAACAATCAGCAATCTAAAACGTACGTTTTAGCTGGACAAAATATTGGCCTTTCGTAGCGACCCTCGTCTGGACAGAACACCATATTCAGATCTTCATTAGTTATGCATAACATTCTTTGGTTCAACCGACGCATCGTGATAGACGATGTCTTCAGCTCTTCTACGCTGTGACTCAGCGCTTTACCTTAGTATCATCAAGTATCATTCTGGTTTCATCACTATGTGAACGTGTTTTAAAAAGGTGAGAAGAGTCGTGTGAATGAGAGCTTGGAGAGAGTGTCAGAGTGGTGTCACGGTGTTTATAGTGGTGACAGGTGTGACCATGCTGGAGGCGGACGTCGGGTGTGTGAGTCAATAAAGATCTCATAGACGCAGGTCAGCCCAAATAACAGGCCTTATAGAAGCCCCCTCCCCTCCCACACACACATCGTACCCAACACCTTCATCATCTCTATACTCTACCACACATATACCTCAACCTTTACCCTCATAGGAAAATATGCTGTGTGCCACTCTTAAACCAGACGAACGAGCTATTCTATTTCAAAGAATGGTACTACTGGTAGAATAGACATTATGATCAAATGTTGCAACGTTGGTCATGTACCAAACCACCAAAGCTGGCTCGTGTTATTGGCGACTTCACAGATGATAGAGGGACACAGGTAACCCCAACCATGTGGACTGTATAGAGGTCTCTTCAGTATTGTCTCCACCATACTATAATATATTCCGTTGCATATTGACGACACAAACGAATAAAAGGCCATGTTTGTACATGTAAATGTATATGTTAGACAGTTATTGAACCTTCATGACGTCACACTATAAATTCCCATATCGGCCTTATCCTTAGATATTAGTTTGGAGTTCTCTTTTCATAAATACCACTTGAGGCAATCTCATACAGTATCGGAAGCCTTCAAGAAGGATAATGTTACATGTAAATTGTGAAGCACATGAAGCTCTACATGTAGTCACCAACACATGGAAACTATCCTTAAGGTATACATTACATAGCATCCTCATATAATAGGTACTGTAATCTAGAATAAAGGGACCTGCATAACAATGGATGGAGTAGGATAAAGCAGTTGCTGTGTTCATCCAGTGGTGCCCCAAGGCTCTGGTGTATGTATCCCCACCCTTTATCTACCTGGTGCAGCCTAGAAACACCGACATAAAACTCTGTTTACTACCCTCCATAACCCAGCTTTTGTCCACAAGCCAGCTATCATGAGTTCAGATTTAAAGCTGCAAATGATGTAGCCATCCCACTTCAGTCAGACATAACACTTAACAATATGCCAACGATGCAATTGTTTCTATTATCTCTATCAGGGAATCACATAAACTTAAGTCCTGCGTAATTAGTTCAATTATGCTGGGAAAAGTGACTCATATTCATAATACGGCCTCATCTTTATTGGACCCGAGCTTTAAATACCGAATCGACTTGCACTGACCAATATCTGACCAAACTTTATCATACATGTCCCACAACCTTGCCTCTGGAACCACTATAGGGGATACTGTCAGAGGTACCACATCAACCCCAGGCTCCTGTCATCTCCATCCTCCCCACCTACCTGGACAGTGCACCCAGGTGTAAGATGAGCCATCTGAGTCACCCTCCATCACACACCTGTCTCAGATGAGAGGTCATCACCCCTGCTGACCCCTGTGGTGCTGTGGGTCACGCTGCAAAGGGCCTCTTCCTTACAAGGAGTCACGCGTCCCCGCATAAGTAGTTCACCAAAATGGCGGTTTGAGGCGGGCCCAATTATAATGATCAGGGGCATATTTCAAACACAAAGTAGGATAATTGTCATGGGACCAAAGGAAAGTTCTCTAGGCACGATCACCATAAGCCATCAAGTGTGTTTGTAGTTACATTTGAGTGCTTCTGGTTCAGGCTGAGGTGGCAAGGCAAACCATAATAGTGACCTGTCGGGTAGCCTGGGGTCTGGCCAGAATGCGTATAATATATATGTGAAATAACACCATCGGGCACCACTAAGGCCCACCCACAGACCCATTATTGTTAGTCATGGTCAATTTAAACATAACGAAGTAAACCTCTGGCTGAGCCTTTTATGGAAGGTCAGAGTAGTGGACAATAGACCACTTGGTTAGATGAAAAATATTAGTCTCGCCGCCTCTGACCCAAGTGAACTGAATGGTTTGTATGATGAAAGCACAGTACTTTTTTTTGAACAAGTTGAAACTTTATTGGTCATAAAGACATATGAGTTAACAAGCGTATGAAAAAAATATACAAGGTAGTTATTATGTGTTTTAGACCAATAAGTTCATGGGTAGAGGCGTATCAAAAGATATTATTATGCCCCTCCCCATAGACATTTCTGCTTAGTTATGGCCCTGCTTTCACATCCACGCCAAACACATTGGATTGCCCTTGCTTATGTCGATGGTCTCCGAGATACACGTACCTCAAGATCTTCCTTAGCATTGTCTGTATAAAATAATAAATACTCTATCTGCCCTACACTACCAGGAGGGCATTTCTCAATAATGCCAATATCGGCGAACTTGCCAGGAACTACAAAACAATGAAGTGTGACGCGCGTAGGAAACCACAATAGATCTATACATCATAAGTTGTCCCCTGAGTGTTCCAACAGATATATTTAGCCTTGGTACAACCTCTTGGAACCTTTATCTCTTTTCGGGAGAAAGGTGAGAAGAGTCGATGGAAGCGCCCTCCTATAAAGACATATCGGTATGTGGATAGATAAGTAATCTGCAATACTAGTAGTACATGTATAAACCCTCTTTCATCCCACCCACAACTAATGTAATAGATACACCACACCCCTGATAGGGACCACACCCTGGGTACTAAAAGGAGGCCAGAAGCTACCAGTAATTATAGGTAACAACACAAGGGTGGCCAAACATTATTGCTGTCACCATCCAATTTGACACTCATTTGGCGCTCAATTGGCACCATTTCCAGAATGTTCTGGCCACTTTGCAACAGCCCAGTAACACCTAGAGGATATATTATCAACTTATCTTAGGCCTAGTGCTATATTAGCTTTATGCCAGAAACCAGTCTTACCCCAGGGAATGTATAGCTCACATAGCCATTATCAGCTGGGGGCCGCCATTACACCCCGACTCCACTATGACTAACACCTTCAGCCCCCGACTCCGCAGTTTATGCCAGGGATGCCTCCCATTGGTCAATAATACAATAGCCATGTGCCGTATAGCGAGGACACGGGTCACGTAGGGCGCGAAAGTTGGTGCCATCCTGGCGATGAAATCGACATGTCAATCACTGTACCCAGCCGAAGTGGTGCTCTATTGTCGTGCTGCTAGTTCCCGAAATGTGCAACTGCTTACGTAATGCTAGGATGTCCATTTCTCGCGAGAAATTATGAGATGGCTGGCCCATGTCTGCGCGCACAAGTCCTTCAGATTGGTCGCTATAGTGTAGAATTATACATCCAGTAGCGCGGATATAAGTTCAGATCCCTGTCAGTGATAAAAATACAATGTCATGTGCATTGAAAAGAATATTAATAGGCTCAACTAAATCGGTCCCTCACAATGGGGTAGGTCAGGTTCAATTGACAACGTTTTACCTTGATCTGCAATCCAGCCTTACACCTTGAATAGTTCAAACGGATATACAAAGTCCTAGAGTAGGCTTCCCGGAATAAAAATCAATAATCCTATTTGGGTTATTGTCAATACCCATTACCCGTGACCCCGGCCTTGATGATAATATATGGATCTCTATGGGGTGGGGGGCTACAGGAGCAGGCTTATTACACCTGACCTCATTCCATGAGCTGCTCAGCCTACCTGTCTGATTGTATAGTAATAGGATTGGTAGAAGCCTGTTAGTCCCACTTTGGTGCCGGACATTTTTGTACTTGGTTTAATGTTGAAGGGATGAAACTGCACTACCAAAAGACAGTATATATATATATATATATATATATATATATATATATATATATATATATATATATATATATATATATATATATACATACAATGTCCTATTTCATTCTGTAGCTGACATATTCATCAAACAAGCGTGGGACCAGTAGATTCATTGTCGATCCACAAGTGCTGGGAAATTCAGATGCCTTGGTATGGGGCATATCTCATGGAGCATATCCACTTCATAGAATACCTCTTACAGCCAACAATATACTAGCATGCTCACCTTTAGCTGAGGTCAGCATTTTCTCTACTACATTGTGCATTTACCTATGAAACCCTACACTTGACATGTAGCAGCCAATTAACGTTTTGTCAGGTGCGACACACGGCCACATACAGATACATACATAATTAACTGTACCATCACCTGACAGTCCTTTGATATTATGTTCATGCACACCTGGACTCAAGTATAGGCCGTCCCAATACCACAAGGTAATTACTGCCCGACACAGGTGAGGGAAGTATATGGCTCTTCATATATAGGAGAACTTAGCTACTGAAGGTGTGCTTTATTTTTAGTCTCGATTAGATGTAACTGTATGCCTAAAACAATAATGATATCACAGGATATATACTCTATGGTTGCCTCTCATTAGTAACAGCATTTATGAAATCAATATAAGACTTTATAAAATATGAGACGGATCTAATTTCAGGATGTTAATGACGCTGTGCTATTTGCATTAACATGTATATTCAATCTGTGAACACTATCGATGTAGACATGGTATTTAATTCTTGGACATGATATTATACTTTACACCTCGCACAATTTACCTTGTCTAATATACCTTATCATTGTGATGTACATCACCAGGATGTAGTAGTAGTCCCTGCAGCTAGCATGTAGGCATTCCCCATGGATTGTAAGACCCCAAGGTAAAGCAATAGCCTCAAGGCAATCTCAATGAAAGTTTCACAAGAAACTCCTACTCAAACGATGGCTATAGAAATGATCCCTTACCTTTCAATAGTCAATTTAACTTTCCAATTACACTACGATAAAACAAGCAGGATGTTGATCAAAGAATGCACACATTGTATTAGACCCTCCTCCCATAGATGCCTCCAGGCGCACTGAAGGGTGACCTCTTTCTACATTGAGAAAACCACAGACTATGTGTTAGCCATGTATTTGCATGGCTTTGTATGATTAGACAACCAATGCCCAGGGTGTCCCTTGCAGCAAGTCTGATTTGGGTGGGTTTAAATGACAACTATATTTCTTCTGTAGACGAGCAACTTCACATCAACTAAAAAAATGTGCACATTATTGTACATAAACACCTCAGTTGATACAATAGTTTGGTGATTAATTGGCGTATTAGATATGACTACCTGCTTTTTCATTGACCAGCAGTATACCGCTTAAAAACATACTTGATAGATGATAAACAGGCAAGCACTTCCATTTAGATCAGCTTATGGCTTTAGGGGGTTTCCTGAATAGGAAGAACCTGAGCACCACAGTTACACACAGCCAGTACCTCCCTGCATACATTACATCACCCCCTGGAGATATTCCAGCTTGATCTCCCATGTCAGCATGGTAAAATCTCCCTATCTGCTGAATGTATGATAATAGTACATGTCTATCCATGATGGCCTCAGTATCTGGATGGCCCACCTTTAATTCCTTTTTGGCATAGAGTAATGCTTTGGAAGGCTGGGGTATTGCATGTGGATTGCATATTGGTGCTGGTATGCCCTTTGATCTACATGAATCTATTTGTATCTCCTGCCTGTATACTAATGACTCTATTGGGGTACCTTTAAGGTGAAACTGTGACCTTGACCTTAGCTAGAGTGGTCAGCCTAAGAGTCTGGGGGCGGGCAGGGGGGCCTCCTCCAGTGTCTAGCACCACACCTGGGAACAATCAGTTTCTGCAGACTTCTTACCTCCAGCACACCTACCACTCCCTCTTAGTCCACTCACTCTGCATTAGCATGTCTGATCTTTCACATCCTGGGAGGGTCAGTACATAGCCATTAGCTGTTTCCTCGAATATGCCTACTACATACAGTACTGCCACTGTAGGTACTGATATAATCAGTACCAGAACACAGTAATTGCTATACACCAACTAAGGCATTGATCTGCAAATGATCTGCAAATCCGAGAAATATATAGGTATATGATTATGAGGGAACCTTGTAATGTGAACGAACATTGAAGAGGTCGACATTTAATCAACATTGCATATTGCTTGACTGCCTACGTGCACGCCCCCCCCCCCACTGGAACATAGCTTGGTCTAAACATAGGGCTCCACATATGAGCGTACATGTACCGGTAATAAGTTTACCTGGTCTGATAAATTGGCAAAGAGTTTAAATAACACAGCAGGTATCAGAGTTGACCTTCATATGTTCAGTAGGCCCAGCTATATAAGGATCTCCAACTATAGCCTAGGTCACTTGGAATTTGTTAAGCGTGCAAGAATGATCTGCTTGAGATCTGGAACAGCTACTGAGTTTTACTTTGCTAGTCACAGCGTGAGGTCTTATCAAAACCACCATGTAGAAAAGTCCTTGCGAGACTAGCGAAAAAGTGCCTTTCTTTTTTTTATGATTCCATTCACATAATCCTGAAATGTTTCCAAAATATGGAGGTCGCTACAGATTGCAGTGATAGGAGTACTCTTGTTGTTTCTATATTGACATCCAAAGAGGGAAACAATATAATGCACTTATCATGTCAAAATGTTACCTTTTCACTCTTTCTTTTCTCCTAGAATTGTGAAGGGAACACTATTATTGGCATAGGAAGGGAGACTATGAATGTATGTAAAAAGATATTTGAAAAAAAAGAAGAAAGAATTAGATCGAAAACAGGGTGAGCTGGTGGTTGCGTGCACACACCTGCAGGCTCTGTATTATCACTCACATAAAACAGTTTGTGGACAGGCTGATAGGGGTAGAGAACATCAGTCCTACTTCAGGAATGTCACTGAATGTTACCTGCCATACCACCGCACACCCACCCTAGGTTCACCTGGGTATTTATGCAACATCAGGCCAATTTGTTTTTTAAATCACGTTTACAGGGAATGTCTGGATCTGACTCGTGTGGGTGTTGTGTGGGTGATTTATATTTGATTTAGGGCTAAATACTGATAAGTAAAGAGGGATTGATCATTGAAAAAGTAAAATAATCTGTCGTAAAATCCCTATAAAGAGTAGTCTGATATATAGGTTTACCTGTCCAATGTTATTCTTATAAGTTTTCATTTGCCTCATCACACTATGTTCCCTAAATAATGATATAACTTTGGTCAGTCTGTTTAAATCTAAGACGACCTGGCATTATTTACAGGGTATCTGGAAGCAAAAGCAAAACTCTCCAATATTGTTATTAGAATACATCAACTGTAGAATTACAGATCAAGTAACACAATGCAGAACCTATACTAAGGTGTGTCAAAGGATCACTTATATTTTAAATGATTGACCCTAATCCGTTGGAATACTAGGTGGTATCTCGGGGTGGTATTTGGCATTGAGCCTTAAAGGTAATCAAAAGAGGTGCTACATTTGATACAACCAGGAACGAATTCCTGCAGACTACACCTAAAGGTGATTCTTAAGTGTATCCCATATTTAGGGTGTCCAAAGTTAACACCAGTTACATCGGGACTAATCCTTACGTCTGCACTTAAGTAAAGCTAGCACCAACAAACCGCCCACTTGGAACACTGCACGCAAATACATTACGCAAATGCCATGTTTCTTCTTCTCCACTACAGGAGAGCTCCATGTTTCCTCTTGTTTATTCCATGTACCCTATGCGCTGGGCCCATACATTACCAAACCAAACATTTATGTCCTCACACTGGGCCACATATAAAGAGTCTGGTGTTAGTTAGTGTAAGACAATGACCCACAGGAAGCGTAGGCCTCTGAAATTCTACATATAGCATGCGCATGTTAACAGAGTTGAACAAATTGATGCTGTATTGAACATTCTTGAGAAGTATACAGTACTAATTTACGATGAGACAAGCAATAGGAAATCAATCTGATCTAAACCTTTGCCCCACTTCCCGCTGAGCAACATTGCCTCAACCCCTCAGGTGTGATTCAGGTGTGTTGTTTGGCGGCATTAAGGTTGCGTTTTTGTTGTTTTAACACAGTTTATTGATACTTGACACAGGCCTTAGGAGGGTAATCAAGACTGGGGGGTTTTACACCTGGAATTTAACCATTCCCTCTAGGGCTGGGCATTACTTTGTGCCCTGCTTTGGGAGCCTGTGCTAGATTGGTAAAACAAAGGACACGATTATCGTTCTAATTAACATGGGCCATATATTCTATTAGCACAAGGGTGCAAGAGTCATCTGTTAATAAAGTCTGCACAGGCACTGGAAGAAAGGCGGTCCGTGATATGTAGTCTAATATGTATATCGAAAAGTCACTTGATACGTATCTTACAATGAAGAATGAGAAGATCTACACCGGAAATGGTTAAGCTATCCAACCAACAATTATAAGCTTTGAAAAATACATCTGGCACTGCGTTACCGTCTACAATTACAACTATTAACTCTGACAACTCTGCACTGGCAACTTGAACCCTTGTATAACATGCATTAAACTTTGGCTTGTTATGTTATAATTCATAATGCAACCAATTACTACCTCTGCAACGCTAACATAAACTATAGTGGCTGGTATTATATCAGGAAGGCATTTCTGTAGGGTTTGAAGGGGGTCTAGTACCATCTTGAGAAATGCCCTCCTGATCAGTTCACTTTATTGAACATTCCCTGCAACCTCTCAGGAACACTTCAATACTAACACAAACTATTGGGTCCTATTACATGCATTGCCTTCATATATATATATATATATATATATATATATATATATATATATATATATATATACACACACACACACATATGTACACATCAACATCCTGAAACCATAAAAGACACACTTAACTATTTTCATTCAAAAACAAACAGTTCCATTACCAAAATAATCCTTGTGACTTCAGTGGCTGCCTGGTGCCATATTTAGACTGTACAGCAATGTTGCCCTAGTAAGGACGGACTGGAGAAATAATATTGTTAGTGGTAGGCCCCAACTGAAGCCATACAGTCACATATATGACTCTGGCTGAATAGCTAAGCCAACTGGGCGGGCCATGTACAATAATAAGCCATTGTGAGAAGGTAAGCACACACATAATTCCCAGCAGAGTTCTGCTCAAGCCTGTCCCTTGCTTCATTATTATTGGGGGCCAGAATAAAGCCAACCCAGGCCTTTAGTTCTTGAGAGTAGCACCATTCATGTGCCCCCCATCAGTGACACTTGATTGAATTATGCCCAGACCCACTCTCACTGAGAATAAACCCCCTCCCCACTTCCCTTCACATTAAATAATAAAGGCATTGCTCCCTGGGCCAGCATGGTGGCATAACAGGCAGCATGGTACAAGTAGCAGACCTGGGTTGATCAACACAGTTAGTCTGCTCGTTGCATTAATTACATAAAGTGACGATTTCATGGAAATCCATTATACAATTCCATCAGAACATTTTAGGTGAATCTTGTAATACTTCCCTCCCACAGACAGAAACTAATGCTATCAAATTGGGCGTGCTGCATAGACATATATATTAAAATAGCTTCTGTTCTATACATAGTCATGTCCAATGCCAACCTTCACAAGCATATGAATGCAAAATTGAATGTAGCTACCACCTATTCGACTTAATCAAAGTCTAGGTTCAGTTCAGAAAATATTCCAAAGTATGACTTGCAGGTTTCCAGTATCAATATGAAACCCTTATTATTTTCATAACTGGACCCTTGACATAGGTAGACACACCCCACTGCTTTGTGTGGCAGATGGTTCATAATAACATTATCGATGGATGTTGATCCTCTTTATTAGATTATGATCATTATATAGACTCGTGTTATTGTTGGTGTCACGGGTATGTGAATATACATGCATGTAGGCATTTTCCATAGCCGTGCACCTCATCGAACGTCATGCATTGAGACATCTAAGTCAGGCTACATCTGTTAACTGATGAAATATGAATTATACTCATGATAAAATGGACATTTGTGCTACGTCCATATAGCCAGTCCAATGCATTACATTTTAAAGTGCTCTCAATAGATGGAATTTTGATGAAGCTATGCAATTTATCTTTTAAAATAATGTAGCAGTCACTAAAGTCTGGATGATTGATTCCTCATGGAGTCCTCAGACTTGCATTCCAGAAAGGTACTCCGACATTCAGTCTCAATCATTTTTCTTATATTTTCATCCCTAGACTGACACTATGTGAACTAACAGAAAGTTGCTACTTATCCTCTCCATCTTTCAGTGTTGCACACTGAGAGGAACTTATCATCTTGAAGGAGCATCCCTTTCCTGTCAGTTGCTGTATGAAAGCCTTTGAAGTAGGATCAAAAGGCTTCTCATAGGAAGGGTGCAAAAGGACTTACTATCTATATGCTAACATTTAATTTATTACGGTAGCTATAGAAAGTACTTAAACCATCACGGCGTGTGTCACAAGGGTTAACTGTCATAGTTTAAAGTTATAAGGGACCAAGCCCAAGTCAAGTGAAAACAAACTATAGAAAGATGAGCTTTCTACTTGTCAGAGATATATATAATGCATCACATCCTAACCCCTGAAACCAATTTAAGCATCCCGGACTAATAATTGCTCCTATCCACAAAGAGAGATGAACGCTAAAAATAAAGTCTTACATTCATTATAATAGTCGCTAGCCAAAACGTTCTTACACTTGTGGCATCCATATTGGACCATAACTCCCTTTAACTATTAGTACAACATATTTTATTTACTGAAACACGGTAGGTACCTTGTGCATAACCATAGAAGCTGTTTGTCCAAATACCATCAATAATAACGGAGCTTGTCTGGAGTGAAATTTTGTTTTGCACTAGCCAACGCTGGTGTGGAGAATTTTTCAAAAAAAAAGAAATCTGGACTACATTTCAACATGCAAATCATCATGTTAGATAGGACTCATATATATATATATATATATATATATATATATATATATATATATATATATATATATATATATGGAACTATATACACTCGTGTATATATATATAATTAACCGCGAACGGTTAGGGACTATTTGCAGCGCGCATTGGTATCTATGATGTCATAGCATGACGTCATGGTCAACACTCCTCCAGTATATAAGAGGGGAAATTCAAGGTAACGGTCAATTGGCTCGTTTTCACCTGTACAGGTAACACCACGCTGGGTGTTCCCTAAAATTTTAAATTTTAAATTTTTTAACCGTTTTGAGGGGCTCCTGGTGCCTTTGTTTACCATTGAAATGGGTAGAAAGGCTGCTAAAGGCTCGAAGGCCAATACACCAAATGGAAAATCGGTTAAATCGGTGGAAAAGACGAAAAAATCGGCCAATTTAGGACTTGCGAGTAGTTCGACTCTCTCACTTACTGGTGATACACCGTCAGTTCCCCGAACTGTTACAGGTGTTGTGGGAGGGTCGTCTATTGACCAGACGAGGCTAGATGTATTAGAAGACGAGCTGTCGACCATTAAATCACTTCTACAAGAGGTCGTCAATGGAAAGGACGATCGGGATGGAGGATTCGTCAATGCGTCAAGTCGTTCCAGCAGAGCACGTGCGGATGTTTACAAACAGAGAGGTATGACGTCACGTAGTCAAGGACGCGGACCGGTTGCTAGGGCGACCCGCCAAGCGTCTCCATGAGAAATTTCGTCTGACGGTGGGGACGAATGGGTGCAAGTTGATCACAAGCGACATAGACGATCATCTAAATCCAGTATTTCTGCTCGTCAGTGCAGTCCGAGCACATCTAGAGGGTCGTCATTGGATTCAACGTACTCTAGGCATCATCACCGTGTAAAATCGGGTGAGTTTGATCATTCTCAATTCACCAAACGTAAGGAAAAAATTGACACTATTGAGAAACTGATGTCTGTAAACTTGCAGTTTATTTTGAAGTACTACAAATCAGGTGACGATGTTGAGGGTATGCTTAAACATCTTCAGGTACTAATTGAAAAGTCTGGCACCAAAATATATACGGTTTCAGCCCTGGTAGCCTATGATAAGTCAGTGAGGGACAGGGCTAATGATAGTGGAATAGAGGCTTTTTCAACCATTGAAAATTCAGATATACTACGTCATTTGGCATATGATGGGACCGTTCAGGCCCAGAAAGCTTACAGTGCTAAACCTAAAAATGTAGGCAAACAGAGATCGTCTAATAACCCATGCTATGCATACAACAGGGCAGAAGGTTGCTCGAAGGAACCATGTAAATATAGGCATGTTTGCAGCGTGTGTAATGGCACGAGTCATAATAAGTTGGAATGCTCCAAGGCTAGAGGCGAATAGGAAAATGATGGTAATTTAAGTCCTAACTCTGTAGGTTTCGATATCCTGGTGCCAGAAGCAAAGTTAGTAAATGTGGTAGACTTTAGATTACCCCTACCCAAAGTTTCAGATGAGGGTGTTGTAAATATTAATTCTGAATCGGATAAAAATATTTTTGTCCCCCGAGTGACCATAGGTCTAGTCAATATGACTTGGTTAATGAGGTTAATATTGATGTTAATATTAACTCAAAAATTGTAAATGTTACACATAGTCATCCGGTACAGGGTGAAGTTGAACCATTATTTACTGTTGTTGTAAAAAATTTACCTAGCATCAGAGTATATGACAGTTGTGTAAATGGTGTGTGTGAGTGTGTACATTATATTCATATTACCTTGTAGAGTTGCCTGTTTCCTAACTCAGAAAGGTATTATTAATGTAAACGACAAAGAGGCGCTATTCTTATGGCAAGGTTTTGTTGAGGGGTTCAGGATAGTGGATCCTGATTGCAATACTTCTTATGATTGCAAAAATTATAAGTCAATCCTCGAGGGTAAATTCTATAACGAGTACTGTGGTATATTGTTAGACGAACTAGAAGCTGGTTTAGTCTCTAGAAGTGTAGATAAACCTCGTTGTATCCATGCCCTAGGTGGTGTAGAAAAATCAAATGGCAAGTTAAGGCCTATAACTGACTGTAGTATGCCTGATAAAATATCTATTAATAATTTTATGGAGACTACTAGCTCGGCATTTTCTTATAATAATATTAGCACTGTCATTGCTCAATTGAATAAGAACGATTTCATGAGTGTGGTGGATTTAAAGTCAGCTTACAGGTCTATAAATGTGTATGCACCACACACGACCATGCAGGGTTTCAGATGGAATTTTGGGCATGGGGAGGATTATTATGTAAGCAACAGATTAACCTTTGGCCTGAAATGTGCTCCTTATATTTTTAATAAAATCTCTGATTTTATTGTGGAGGTGGCAAAATTCTACGGTGTGGAAAAAATTGTAAATTATCTGGATGACTTTATTGTAATTGCGGATACTTATGATGAGTGTCTTAGACAGAGGAATTTATTAATGGAGTGTATGACATACATGGGTTTTGTAGTATCCGAAGAAAAGGTAACCGAACCATCTCAATTTTGTAAATTCTTAGGCATTAACATAGATTCAGTTAAGTTGGAACTGTCTCTGCCTATTGAAAAGGTTGTAAAAATGGAAAATCTCTTATTAGATAATGTTAATAAGAAATTTATTTCTAAAAAGAACTTAGAGAGAATAGGTGGTTTAATGTCTTTCTGCTCACAGGTGGTTAAGGGTGGTAGAACCTTTAGTAGGCGAATTTTTTATCTCTGTGCCCGGGCCAGACCTGGGGGTTATATTAGGGTATCAGCTTGCACTCGCCAAGATTTTCAATGGTGGTTAGATTTTTGTAGAGTTTTTAACTGTAAAAGGTTAATTTTAAATGATGTTATTGATACACCTATGTACTCTGATTCGTCTATTAAGGGCTTTGGAGCATGGATGGGGAAGGATTATTTATATGGTGACTGGACATCTCATGATAATTTCAACTTAGGTTCAGGCCATTTTTCCCCCCCTCCTGTATTGGATGGTCTACAAAATCATCATCGAAATATTAATGTATACGAATTATATCCGGTTATGATGGGCCTGAAGCGCTGGATTTCTAGTTATAAAAACAAAAGAATACATTGTATAACTGATAATATGCAGGTACTAGCTATGATAAATACAGGCAGGTCTAAAAACAAACTTTGTATGGAATGGCTAAGAGAGATTTTTTGGCTTTGTTTTATCAATAATGTGGAGGTGTATGCAACCTATATTAAGTCAGAAGACAATGTCCTGGCCGATCAACTATCTAGACTTGCTTACAAGGGTGTACTGGACAAATGTGTAAATTCTCTTCTTGAAAATGATATGTGTTGCTTTAATTCCAGAATGGAAAAGGTTACAAAAAAGAAAAGAGTGTCTTTTAGCGAAGAGTGTGTCCGAGAATACGAGGAGAACAAGGAAACAACAACTTAAAAGGTACAAAAAATTTTGTGATAAATTTAATTTACCTAAATTTCCTTGTTCTCCCTCACAGGCTGCTACATATGCAGTATATTTATCTGAATATATGAAACCCTCTTCTGTAAGGAATTATTTATCCTCTATTTGGTATTATCAAAAACTTAGAGGTGGCTTAGACTATAGCGGTAATTTCATGCTAAAAAAGGTGTTGGATGGTATTGATAGAAATTATTCTGTTCCTGCTAGGGTTATTCATCCATTGAGTCCAAAAGAAATGTTATGTATTAGATCATATTTGGATCTCTCCAACAGGGCTGACCTGAAATTTTGGTTAGCTATTCTCTTATGTTTTAGAGGTGTTCTCCGGATAGGACATGTTGTATCTTCTCCTCATACGCTAAGGGTAGGTGATGTAAAAATTTTTAATAGTTATGCTAGTCTTCGCATTAAAACTTCAAAGACTGACCAGCTTGGTAGCTGTTCTTTTAATATATATTTATGTAGGGACGATACCTCACGGTTATGTCCATGTAAAGACTTAGGAAAATTGTGCTCAGGTAGGGGTGTGAGTGAGTTGTTGTTCAAAATTAATGGTGTTCCTCTACAGTACCAATATATTAATTCGAGGCTGAAATCTCTATCTATACGTGCTGGTATCAAAGGTTCAGTCTCCACTCATTCACTTAGGCATGGTGGTGCTACTATGTTAAAGGACGCAGGACTTAGTGTAGATTCTATTAAGAAGAAGGTAAATTGGAAATCCAATTCTGTTTTTACATATTTACATAATCATAAAATTGAACTTTTGGAATTAGATAGACTTTGCCAATCTCAATTGCATTGTTGATTGGTATGTGTTTTTTCACATGTGTTTGGCGTGTTTTTATGTGTTTTTGGCATGTATGGTGCTGATAGCCCCAAGGTCAGTAACCCACTAAACTCATGTGTCTGTGATATGATCATTTATATTACTACTGTATCATATATTATTATTACTGTTATCATCATCACTATCATCGTTATTACCGGTTTATTATTCCCTGGTAGCGAGTTAACTTATGGAACTATATACACTCGTGTATATATATATAATTAACCGCGAACGGTTAGGGACTATTTGCAGCGCGCATTGGTATCTATGATGTCATAGCATGACGTCATGGTCAACACTCCTCCAGTATATAAGAGGGGATTTTCAAGGTAACGGTCAATTGGCTCGTTTTCACCTGTACAGGTAACACCACGCTGGGTGTTCCCTAAAATTTTAAATTTTACTATTGTTATTACTATTGTTATTACTTTGTTATTACTGTATTACTGTTATTATATTATGCATTTTACTGACTATGCTTATTGTCAACTAATTATTATAGTTGTTTTAATAAAGGCATGTATGGTGCTGATAGCCCCAAGGTCAGTAACCCACCAAACTCATGTGTCTGTGATATGATCATTTATATTACTACTGTATCATATATTATTATTACTGTTATCATCATCACTATCATCGTTATTACCGGTTTATTATTCCCTGGTAGCGAGTTAACTTATATATATATATATATATATACACACACGTATGTGCATATTGAAAGGGACCAGATGAACATTAATTTAAAAGCAGTAAGCTCCTGTAAGATACGTTAATAATTGAAGTGGTTGGGTCGGATTAGTCACAATTGTAGTCAGGCAGCTCCTCTTACGAGTGTGACCCTATCAATAATTGACCTCCAGGGTTTAGACTGGTCACACAAGGGAGGCAGTATGGTGGAGTGATGATTATATCCAAAAGATACCCACAAAAATAATAAACAGCAGTAGAACACCAATGATCAGAAAGACGAAAAGTAGCCAGAAAGAGGAAAAAGATGAGGGTCTAAAATCCAATTCTCCCTTTATAGTACAGAGTACCCTCAGGTCTATATGCACATTACATAAGCACAAATCGGTTCAGCTGTTCATATTGACACTGACATTAGCCCTATGTCTACACTGGTCGTACACCTCAACCCATCCTACTATGTAAGGACTCAGTCAATACTTATTGACTCCAAGGCCTGCAACAGTTAGCGTCAAGTTCACTCCACCCTACATACCCCAACACCTCTCCTCTACCACTGACCAATACATGTACATCCAGATGGCCAATGGGTCAATTGGTCTATATCACCCATGATCACATCGGGATCTCTTGATCCTACATCGTCCAGTGTTTTCCCAATATAGAAATAATAATGGGGTCTATCAGGAGGTCATTCTTCATACACCAAATCCAGCATTATACCAATACTCCACTTGGCCTTTCTTTTTAAAAATTTATGGCAAAGGTCGGCCGAATTAAGGGACCAGTGGACTATTGGTCTTAGTTGCTTGTTGACAGAGCACACACGTTTCACTCCATCATACAATATAATAGATTCATATGATCAGACAAGTTTATATCTTATATCATGCACTGTTTTACAAAAGAAAATGAACAAAAATATTAATTGATGAAGAGTAATGTCCACAACTGATTACAGCTGTAATAAAACTGCAATTGCATGCATTTCTTGATTTAGAAGAGCCATTTAAATTTGGTAGACTTTACAATTGCTGTTAAGGTTAGCTATAGAGGAGATAAATAAATAACAGTTAATTCACACCGTCTGGGAATTTGCTATTCCCTACCATTCTGCTTTCTTAATGTTAAATGGATCGAGTAACAAATGAGGAAAGCATGGTGCTCATTTATGGCATTGGCGCTAGGCCAACATGTAGGTGTAGGTGCCTCAGGTTCTACGACATTGTGATGGAACTATTCGTGACAATAATAGGGCAATCGGAAAAAGAAAAAAAATGGAAAAGTTAAGAGTTAAAAAAAAGGGAGAGTCAAAGTAGGCATTTCCAGACTGAGTAATGGTAGTCAACTACGGTTTTGGAACTGAAACAGGTATCGCCAACTTCACCTGGAGTTTTATTGTTTTGGTGCCCGGGCTTTGGTACTACAGATACCGTGGTACCTTTCGTCTTTTAATACCTATCACACCCTGGGCCATCCCACATACTTCATGGGAAGTATATATCCCAGGGTTGCGGCCCATATACTTCATTTCATTTTGAAATAGACTTATTTTAACAATTTGCCACTTCATGAATAATTATTTAAAAAAAGGTTATAGCTAAAATAAGTATATTCATGCCGGATTGGCCATACATATGAGGAAGTGGAGCTTTAATTGTATTTATAACTGTTTCTTATTTTAGGCGGCACCTGACGTCCATATTAGTAATTATCAGGACAATGTACCCATTTGTATCTTACGTTTAGCTGATACATATCTATCAAGATTGCTGGCAATTGTGAACACTTTCTTTAGAAGCCTTGGTCAACTAGCAGGATGTTTCCCTTTAAGAAAAAAAACAGGAATTGGGAAGTTGAAAGTTGTAGATGGCACGGTAGAAAAGAATGCAAACACAGAAAGGCAAAAGTCATATAGCGTGAAGGTTTAAAAATGCATTACCCCAGATCCACATAGTCTAGACTAGATGTCAAGCGCATTCTCCAATCTTCTGTTCAGAATATCTAGTATGTCTCAGCACAACAATTAAGGTGGGTCGCTACCATTGAATCAAAGATCATAGATTTTCTTAATTTTTTCCCCTAGAGGTACAAAAAATCATATAGAATAAGAATATGAAAAGAAAAGTGGGGGGTCCCAAGCTACTTTTATTTCTACATATTTCTGAAAAATGAAAGTATTTTAATCTTCACCTAGAAATCAGAGAAAATGTGTCTCAGGTTTGAGAATTTCTTTCTGTCTTAAGTCTTTAATACAGAGATATGAAACCTTACATGGTAAACGGTCTGATATCTTTATTTATTAAGAATTCTTGATTTTAACTCCATGCCATGGCATTCTGGGTAAATTTCTCATTTTTCAGAAAAGAGAGGAGTAAATTTTCTATTATTTTATAATAAAAACAAATAAAATTCATATTTTCAACCTCTAGATCTTTCTTGAACTTCTTCAGAATATTGTTCAGATAATTTGCCTTTCAATAAGAATAGTTTTGATACGGGGTCCCATGCATTATTTTATAGTTTTGGCCATTTGAATTAAAAAAGTATTGAAAAAAATAACAAAAAAACAAACTTATTCAAAGCATTGCATGATAGGTAAAATATGCAAATCCTTGTCATTGGGCAGCTTCATTATATGCTCTTGGTCACTGTGAAGAGCCTACCACTTCTAGGGCATTGTCTTGGTATTGTAAGTGCTATAATTCTAAGGTTCAAAAGAATGTTAGAGAATCATGAGAAAAATCTAGATTCAAATGTCCCAAAATTTCAAAGTGTCATAGAATACACAATTTTGATTGGAACCATTCAAATCTTTTTTGTGAACATTAAGGACTGATATTAGTATGCCCATACCAAAAATGATTTGATTCCGATGAATATAACCTATATGCGCAGGGACCTGCGCAGTAGGCTCAAATCCAATAGTTGCAACCCACCTTCATGCAACTGCTTACCTTCTCAGCACAGGGCAAGTGATAAAAACGTCGACCTACTTTTCAAGTTGGAACCTATAAATTGGCTCTTGCACTTATCAAAGAGGAGCATTTCCTGCTGGATTTATCATTGTACAAAAAAACTCTTTGGGAATGTTATTTTCCCTGACAATTTAATATGTTTTACTCATGGCCCTTGGTCAAATGGGATCCAGTCATGAAGGGTGCTATAAATTTTCCGTTGTTTGTGTTTATTCAACTCTGTTTTAATTGAGGCTGCTACTTAAGGTGGGTCGCTACCATTGAATCAAAGATCCTAGATTTTCTCCATTTTTCTCCCAGAGGTACAAAAAATCATCTAGAATAAGAATATGAAAAAAAAGTAGGGGGTCCCATGCTACTTTTTTTCTATAGATTTTTTAAAAATAAAAGTATTTTAATCTTCACTTAGAAATTAGAGAAAATATGTATCAGATTTGACAATTTTTTTCTGTCATAACTATTCAATACAGAGATATGAAACCTCACATGGTAAATGGTCTGATATCCTTATTTATTAAAAATTTTCGATTTTAACTCCATAACAAGGCATTCTGGGTAAATTTCTCATTTTTCAGAAAGGAGGTTAAATTTTATTTTAATTCATAACAAAAACAAATAAAATTCATATTTTCAACCACTAGATTTTTCTTAAACTTTTTTAAAATATTTTTTCAGATAATTTGCCTTTAGATAAAATACTTTTGAATGGGGTCCCATGCATAATTTTGGAGTTTTGGCTATTTGAAATAAAAAAGTATTAGAAAAACTGACAAAAATCCATATTCAAAGCACTGCATGATGGGTAAAATGTACGCATACTTGGCATAATATTGCTCCATTATATGCCCTCGGTCACTGTGAATAGCCTGCCACTTCTATAGCATTGTATTGATATTGTAAGTGCTATAATTCTAAGGTGCAAAAGAATTCGAGAGAATGATGAGAAAAATCTGGATGTTAATATGCCAAAATTTAAAATGGTCATGAAATGGACAATTTTGGACAGAATCCCCCCAAACTTTTTGTGGACACTAAGGATATATGTAGGTATGTGCCTACCAAAAATGATATCATTCTGATAAAGTTAACCTATATGCGCAGGGACCTGCGCAGTAGGCTCAAATCCAATAATAGCGACCCACCTGAAGGATCGAAACTAAACTAAGGGCGGGCTCTTACAGTATCATTGTAATACATCTCATCCCAGAGCTTTAATCTATAATAATGCAAAGAAATGCTTTGATCACCTGGGCAAAGGGTGCCACTCGAGAGAGCAAAGGACGACCTCCTATGACCATTATTGTACATGTATACCCTGGATTGGGCCAGCCATAGAAAATCTGCGATTTATCACTCTAATGGTTATATTGCTGGAAGCAATTGTCTCTATTCTTCTGCATAAGACGATGGCATGAGGCTTCTGATATTTGTCCAGGATACATTTCAAGTAGGACTATTAAATGATTTCAGATGGGAAATAATCTCCCCTTGGCCTTGTGCATACTCTGCCTTCTCTAGACCTACCTGTCCGCCCTGTTGGCACCTGGTCAGGCCATACTGCATCCCAGCATACATGCCTAGATTTCTTGTGATAGTGGTGGGATAAGCAGCGTATTCTAACCAGAAACACCTTATGCCTCCATCTACATGGAATTATCCTTGGGGATGGCTATGTGTCCATAGGTAGACCACACAGCTACCCGACCCACGATTTTCTATATACTTGACTGTTGGCTGTTGGCATTGAGACCAGGTATTTATCTTCAGGGGTGTATGAGAGGGCATAAATGTCACTCTCCTTGCCATCTCACATATCTCTGTCCCAGAGAACTTTCATTAGAACTACTATATTTTACACATATTTACAAACCGACATCACCGATAGACATTATGTGCATTACTTGGCCTACATTGAAGGTACAGCGGTCGTGGTAGCCCTGTGCTTGTCTACACTGAATCTAGAGTCTAGAGTTGAACCCATTGATATTTTTCATACCAGCATACACCATGTGCACAGAGGTGGCCTATACCATTGTCATTGACTGAAGCCGGCTGGATATTGTCAACACTGGGCTCTGAATACATTATGAGCAGTAACATGCTCATGTCCCGATACATGGAACATACATGTACTGCAGCGTTTGAGCTACTAGACTCATCAACTCTTAGTCTTTCAACATGATCTAACCGCCTAGGTTCAGTTGTGAAATCTAACTCGGGTTTGACAGGTTTCACTCCTGTGTTCCTACAGGCATATCCCTTGTGAATAGATTGCATGTAGATCTAATGGACTGCAAAAGAGGTGAGTTCATTCCAGCATTGTTGTAATTCATGTATACATCCTAATATCTCAGCTGGATATTTAAACCTCATCACATCAAAAATGTTTGTACAATATTGCTCCTTGATATCTTTAAAGCCATGCAGGTATGGGCAATACATATATGCATATTACTAGTATATGCATTCCTATGGAGACAGCTGCTTGTGGAATTACTCTACATTAATTGTATATCTAGGATACCCAACCTTTCATTGGGCCAGTAAGATGATTATATGCAGTAATGTGGAGAGCACAATTTGAAATGAGACTATGAGGGGTCTGTGTGTGGTGTTAGGTGTGCCTGGGGGTCATGTGTGTCACGTTGTGTTCAGGTGTGTTGAGTCGTGTATGACGGAGACGCGTGACTCACCCACCTATGTTTCTTCATACATAAGGCACGTGGCATAACCCCCCCCCCCCCACCCACATACACACACAGTCAACTATTGCATTGTGTAAAAAGTAACCTTTAATTATAGCCCCCTGCATTGGTAAACATGGCTACTATCACCCCTACTTCATCACTACATACAAGGACCCCTCTGTCCCATCTGTCGGCACTCCCATGCACATTGACAGAAGGGTTATTGAATATCAAATTTATATGAGAATGGATAAAAAAGCTATATAGCGATTAGATCAAATACATTTCCCCACATGTGATGTTATACAGTCATAGTGGTAGAAGTGTTACTCTACACAATGACACTTTTTTAAAATATGTAATTTACTTTACAAAAAAAACTACAAAACTCACCATACTGCATTGCAGCGAATCAGATATGGATGTAAAAATAGCAATACGTACAGATATCATTATGCAGAAGGATATCATGGAATCAATATGACCACCTTCCGCTCTCATTTAATAAGCTTAAGGACAATCTACTTCACCTGATGTTCAGGTAACTGTCCAGGTGACCAGGTGACATTATTACCAGACACCATCTCCCCTTCACACGCCACTGCCTATCGACTCGCACCTTCAACAATGCCTTATCCTCACCGACTTATTGTGCTGACTTGACACATTAACAAGGACCAGGTGATGCTACATGAAAATAGTGTTGCTCTAATATGGCCATAAAGGTAGCCATGACATGGCGGCAACTATGTTTTGTGTAGTCATAATGGCAATTTAGATGCCTATAGTGTCAAAGTGGCTACAGGCTGGGCACATCTGGATATGACAAAGGTAATTTAATGGGATAGACACATGGGGTCAGGTAAGGTAGGGGGTGGGCAATAATGGGAACGTGAGGTGACATTTATGAATGTGATATTCTGTATAAGAATCTGAATTCAATTCTGGGAAACTTTAGGAAAGTAACTAGTTTCTAAAGTACCCTGTAGCTCTTCTTGCAAACATGTCCCGGCCCGTGTATACTGACCACCAAGTGCTTGTTAGGTATAGTATATAGTATTCCATCAACTGCCTTATTAAGTTACCTCCGTTACACAACATTAACATTAGGACCCATAGGTTACAGCCGATCAAATGTCAATTTGACATACTCTACCATGTATTTGCCTGCACCTCTCAGTAACCCGATAAAGGTGAGACACAATGCACATTTGGGCACAAAGCGTCGTCAGCGATTCAGTATGTAAGTGTTAATTTGTTGCATTCATTCTTCGGTAGAGTGTATTGCACCGCATTTAATCACCACACCCATGAAAGAAATCATGTGATTGTATATTGACTCATTTCCAACAGAAAGGATAAGAAGGGGTAAACCTATAGTCAATTTGTCAAAGGTTATACCATGATAACGTGCATCCAAAAACTATCTAGGTTTATCTCTGTCAGAGGTTAATTGCCTGCAGGTTTAATTTGATAGTCTCTCTGTTCAATAATGTATACATGTAGCCTTTAGTAAGGCTCCAGGGGCTTGTGGGGAATTTGTGTTTATTATCCAGTCCTCTCCCTATGTACATGCACTCCCCGCTGTTTACGACAGTGTACATGTATCACCATGGCTCTATTGAGCTTCTCTTGACTTGGCAAAAAGCACCAGCCAATGGCATTTTACCCATGCCCCAACCCTGGTCTGGACCTAATTTAGTAAGTAGCTACATGTATGTTTTACTTAAAGTCACAGATCACTCAGGTGGAAACTCCCCTGAGCGATGCGTATTATGTCTCTAGAGCAAGAAAGAAATGGCAAAAGTGGCTAAGAAGTAACAATGGACCACAGAGAGAAGAACACTGATCGCTTTGACGCATACTGCACAGGTCACAATTTGTCTCCCACATGACATGTATGAAGGCATGTCGAATGAGGTTGACGCTCTCATATTTGGTTCGTCAACTCCACTTGACATGCGTAATGAAGACACGTCACATTTTTCTGATCCATTCACCTGAGTACTAGGTAATACTGTGAGACAATTATGTAAGGGTCAAGAACAGTCAATAGCTATGTACCAATGGTTCAATCAAGGCAGGCCTATAATAGAAGGCAGGGGATATCATAGTCCCACAGGCCTGCAACACTAAGGTACTTTTTCCTATCTACAGAACTTCTACTTGAATTAGGATATCTATGCAGTCCATAAGACAAGGGCATGGAGGTGCATGGCAGTGCCATCTGTCTCCATGTAATGAAGATACTGGGATTATAGACTGTGGGTTAGCATACAATCTTTTGGTATTTTCACTAACCCACACACAAGGTGTCTAACCTCTCCAGTTGAAGAATTCAGGATTGTGAGTGTCTATTTTGATATTCAATAACAAATGCAAATTTAACAATGAAATATAATTCATTACCATTCGTTGATAGTATTTACAGACTTTGGTGATCTATTCTTCATGAAAACAAAATGACACAAATGTCTCAAGTGTTGGTAGTACCTCTTGGTAGTGATTAATCCTGGTAACAAAACGGTTGTTTGCCCCATCTAGTGGAATACCCTAGAACAATTATGTATGTCAAACCATCACATGTCAAGTGCCTTCGACATGGCCGTGACCCTAGTCAACTCACAGATGACGTGGCATTTTAAGGCATGTGAAATCATATGAGGATTACTGTGTGCTACAGTTGTCATGGTGACATATGTGCACATGTCCCAATGATGTGTGCTGTCTGTGTTAAATCAAGTAGACATGGGTATACATGTCACTTTGTCAGGAAGACTTTTTTCATTGCAGAAGGAGCATGAAATGGCTGGAGGAAAATGGGGGATAGTGGGATGATAACAGAAAGAGAAGGAAGGATGGGATGGAAGCAGCTGAGCAGAATGGGGTAAATCGGTCCAGAAATATGGACGCTTAATAACCTGGGTGCTCGCTTCTCCTTCAGGAAATCTATACTGTACATGATCGCCCATCTAGAACACAATCTGACTCATATCTTCTGTGTAATATTAATATCTTTTGTCACTCACTGCATTTGAAGTCAATGCCTACAACACCTAAGCCATAAGCCAAGTGAATAGTAGCCTTTGTAATCTAAGTAAGTACACTAGTAATGTTTGACAGATTACAGTACCATGTAATCCCTGACGTGTGTGACACACACAGATCTAATTTAATACATACTCCTTCTAGTCAAGGATTATACTTAACCCTTCAAGGGTCACATATATACATTACTGTACTAAACCCATTGCTAGTTATGACACCTGAATGCTATACATCCTCATGCATCATATCGATCCTCTGGGGTTGAGACACTTCCTATAAGGACGCCATGATGTTACAATGCAGCGCTGGCGAGCACTAACCAGCAGTGTATCATGCTGACCAATATCATGGCTTCAGATTCAACATGCTATGCATTAATTCAAGGGTTGGTCTCCTCTATACCAAGTGATCCTCTTAGTATAGGTGATCCCTTCTCTGCTACACACTCCTTTCATATAGCTAGAGCTCCACTGTTCAACACTAATCAGGCTTTATAGGTGTATCTAACAGGTTCTATACCAAGGACAAGTAGAACTTTAGTCTGAATGACATCGAAAATGGCATGGTCCACATCCAGTTTAGTAGAGCATGTGTAGATGGTATGGAAATAATGTAAATTGAAGTTCAATGAATATACTTAAATCCCTGTCAGCCTGCACAGCCATCTTTGCACCGTCACATCCTCCTTTGAGAACCTCACATGCCAAATTCTTCAGCTTTTCTGTTGGAATAAGCAAACATTAGTATACCTAAAGACACACAGACATTGTCAGTGTTCAGTGGTATGATTAGATTTTGTGAGTCAGCAAACACATATTACAGCTTTAGCCACAAGTCATTCAGAATAAGAGCATATATTATTTTATGTCAAGGTGAATATTGATGCTGCATAGAAAATGCACTGAGCCCTCGTATTGCACCCCTGCATTGAATTACCAGTGCCAAATCCGCATAATGACATCAAAGGCCCACCACGCATGCGCAGCCTTTTTGAAACGTAAACATTCAAGATGGCGGCGGTCAGCATTTTTGTGTTGACGACAGGGTAATTTGGGTTTACTTTGTAAGAAATTGAACACCTATGGCTGGAAACATCTTGACATGAATGTAAAGATGAACTCTGACCAGTTTGAGCCTCCTGTTTCTTTACTCGCATGTCAGGCCCACTCTGTACTCGGCCTAACGGCCTCGTGCAGAACGGGCCTGACACACTCAAGAAGAAATGGTCAGCTAAAACTGATCATTGTTCACCTTTACCATTGTATCCAACCCAGTATCAATTGAAAGCATCTGACCATTAAGCGGATAATTTCCAGGGGATATAAATTTCAGCAACCACAAATTCCCTCCATGATATATTTACAATCTTTCTATCCTGAATACGAGAAGTATGTGGTTTTTTTTTTCAAACAGAATACATTTTGCATAGTCAGAGAATAAATAGAAATAGATAAACATAATGTGTATACTACAAAATTGCACTTAATAACTAACATATAGGCTCTCATGTAGTTTACAACAGGTTTATCCCCATAGGCGTAATATAAACTGCTTCATGGCTGTTCACACAGTATATTTATAAACTAAGAAAGAAGCAGTTTTGTGAAGAATGATATCAGATATGACTGGCATAACGGTTTTAGCCCTGAGGATTGTATACCACACCCTGTTTATGAATAGGAGTACTGTTTCATTAAGAATACAAAGTAACGCTATATCTAAAATTGTACAATTGTGGAAGAACGGTACTTCTATACTCTTCGCAAGAAGTAAGAAAAACAAAACAAACAAAAACAACGACTCGTGTCCAACAACAACACAACAGATTGCTCCACAAACATTTGAGAAAAAAAACCAACAACTTAAAGTAGAATCTTCGCTATGAACTATATTTATATATCTCTTGAAAGCACCTACACTGTACAGTACTTTTTGGCAATCTGTAATTCAAGGCAATACTGTACTAGTGGTGCAAAAGAAACACACAATATTTGGTCTGCGTTCGATAATGTACACTATACAACATCAGAAAGTAGTGATATACAGACATGAGAGATGGTGTTTAAACATAGGGCCTTATATGTGTCCACCAGCCTAGGGTCTAACCGGTTGATTTTTACCTGTTTCAGGTATGACGTTGTGCTGACATCAAAGGATGCCCTCCTCACCACCCACTCCCTCATAAGGTAAGTTAGCCACCTGCCCTGATCGAGGATCACCTATTGTATCGTCGTCTCCGTGCAACAAGCATATATCTGCATGTTTCAAGTTTTGCAGGAGAGGCAAACAAAATTTTGTAATTACTATAGCACATGATTGACGCTTCTTTATTGCATCGATGTCTATAGACACACATTTCATACACAGAGCTTCAATACTTTTATAGACGGTATAAAAGGGTCAATAGTATATTAAAACAGAAGAAAACTCAATTTCGTCAAAATGTTAGCTCCAACCGGTATGCTCTATGTGCTTTGAACAGGGAATGTCTTTAGGACATTGGTGCACAAGTGTAGGTATCTACACCGAATATCAGTAGGCCAATGTATCCATAAATATTTGCGAGTATTGTAGGGTGTATTCTGAGGCATTATTCCTAAAAAAACTATGTAATCACACGGTAGATATTTATATATAGGATGAGGAACAGGTCTAAAAGAAGAAAATCTAATATAGCAGTATGGCACAAGGAGGCAATACCTCGAGTTCCACATTCCTAAGGTTACACCAGCATTACCAATATCAAGCACCTAGAAGGTGCAAGTGACCGTATGTGACTGTACTTGGATACTTTGTCACATGAGACAGACCTTGGGGAGATTCTCAAGGTGAATGATTGATACTATAATCAATGCTACACCACTGAATACTTCTCAGCTCGATACTCCACTTTGTAAGGAGGCGCTATGAGGGGCCAGCTGCTCAGGGGGATGTACACCGAGCAGCTCAGAACTGCTCTAAGTTCTGTTGAGTGGGTTCTGGTAGTTTGAAGAGTCACCGAAGGTGCTCACAAGGACTCGACTTTCCTAATTCTAACAAATAGTGTTACATTTGTTCGAGTGGGAATAGCGGCAAGACAATAATGTATACATTACCCGATGGCTGTACATAGGCAATAGATCAAATGCATTTGCTGGCATGCAACCACTAGCATAATACTCGCCTCTTCCAATGACTAGATGCCCATGTATTATGGAAATACGTGACAACAGTTTCACACACATGAAAGGACATAAACGTTAACCAGACGATGCTTTGGTCACTTATATTGTATCCATTACACCTTAATAGGTTGTAGATTCTATACCAATGACCTGATGCCAGCCCTACTGATCTGATCAAAGCACCACGCCCTGATTGTGTATCTGTCATGGATTCCCATTTACCTACTTGGTCTGAATGATCTCCCTTGGTCTCACACACCAGAGCCAAGTCGTACATTACCGCTGTATGTAGCTGGCCTTTTAACCTCTGTCATTTGGTACGACCTCTAACAAGTGTCAATGGTACATTACGTGTCCTATTAATATAGGTATGTATTAGAGAGGGCAACACCAGAATGGAATGTACTGTCTATGGCACTTATACTACACCCACTCTTACAGATCGCTTTGCCTGTACAAAAACCAATCGCTCAAAATATCCCAGCTGTGATCAGAGCCAACCCCTAGCGTTCCACATACACCTAACACTTTATGTCATGGCTGATACGACCGTCACTATAGATTAGTACTAGAACCGCCATATTCAATGGGGGGCATTGAATACAATGTGTCTGTATTCAATGGGTGTCCGCCATCTTGGATTTTGAACAGATCTGAGCTGTTTTTCTTTATTTAAAGGCAAAATAACCCCCTAGGCCATGACATAAATGCAAATGTCCATTCCAGGGAATAAATTTGCATCGTATTCACCTCGGTGAGGCCTGTCCGCATTCAACTCTGCCTATAAGGCATCGTTGAATACGGACAGCCTCACCTCAGTGAATACGATGCAAATTTATTCCCTGGTCATGGACATTTGCTTATGTATGAAACTTTATCACCATAAACACCTATAAGGCTACACTCCCCTCAAAAGGTGCATCACACAGAACAGAATGGCACCCTAGCAATTTGCCATATTCTAGTGACACCCTATACTGGCCACTAACTAGTCTATCATACATAGGAGGACTTCCATTGAAGCATCTACTCAAACATATATATGGGGAAGGTTGGGACCAAACTAGACATGGGTTAAGTCTGGATCGATTTTCGCCGAAGTATTCAACAAAACAAGAGATACAAAACAAGCAGGAGAAAAACACTGAGTACAAAAGCATTTGCATTCACTATCAAAAGACTGTTCAGGACTTTGTTGGAATTATCCTACCCTGTGGCTATGTGACCCTTTGTTAGAGTCACAGTTGCGAGCGATAAGATTTGAAAAAAAAATCTCTGCATTATATTTCAATGGATATGTGTGACATTGTAAGAAGCTGTATGAATTCATGTTGAGAGCATACATGGAGGACCCCTATGCCATGGTCAATAGTAGTCTTCAATAATAATCACCGTGCTCTCCACTACAGTTACACGTAGTCGGCACAACCATAGCCAAAACTAATAACATTCTTGAGCCTGCTTCAGCATTACATGAGCCCCCAATGACTTGTGTCCCTGCCACCAATGCACACCTGCAGGGAAAATAAATGTTAGCCTAACCAGTTAGCCTTCAACCACAAATACGTCTATGGAACCCCTTCTTTGGTCTTCAATTCCCAGGTAGATATCCAGATACAAATCCTTCCTATTCAATAAAGACCATTCCCATTTGTTTTGCATTAGCATTATGTGGACTACATCCACCAATTCCTGCTCTTCCTATGTGGCCTGGAGTGGTAATTGGTGGTAACATTGTTTTCCATCTGGGTTTAGTGTTTGTTAAGGGATTTTCCAGGGGCACAGGGCACACATTACTGTTTGCAGCATACATTGCTGTTTGTAGACATCTGTTAAAGCTACTGGTTGGAATGCAGGAACAGAAAAGTGTATTTGACATGTAGGAAAATAGTAGATGGACAGACATGTGTAGTGTGTATTATTGCCATTACTTTTAAAAATAATGCCAATGATAGCATGGGTGGCTTATACCACGGTACATTAACATTCCATCTTTAGCGTTGATAATCATAACACCAATATGCTATACTTTCAGTTCTATTGCTTTTACATTGTATAAAGAAAATTAATCTATGAATTGCATTATACAGTGATTTACAACTTTCCCCTTTAAACCCGAATGTTGGTGCATAATTAAGAATAAAACAGCCTTTACACCGGGGCTGATTGTTTCCGAAACTCCTGCAACGTTGTACTGCTATATATCTGAAGTGGAATAGTTGGAGATCCTATTGCACCTCTCGACCGTGAACCATTACAAGTATTATTCAACCTGACCGTACATTGTAAATGCACGAACCCTGAATCAAGTCAATGCAAATGATGTAAGCATTCTGAAGTATACCCATGTATACTTCATTGCCCCCCCCCCCCTAGAACATGGGGCTTAAAATGCTTTCTGCAGTCTATTGCAATTTCTCGGGATCAAGCTGGAGCACAGAATTGTGCTTTTTGAAACGGATCTCTTTATATATTTGGTTGAATCTTTAACTATTAGGTATAAGATCTATATTCATGGGTATGGGTTATAAATTATCTTAATATAGCCTTCTGGTGATTAATCAAAACTATTAAGTCTATTTAGGTTTCCAGAATTAGCTGCACTACTCATATATTAAGCTCACAGGCATTCATATAATATGATGTATGACTACAGGTTCCTACAAGCCTCACGCGGCTAACTAGGATATCTTTTCTAGGAACGGCCCATTGATTATATCAGGCCTATATGATGTGAGATGCAGGATAGGGTTTAGAATACAGGTGTTCTCTAGTTCAACACTGGTCAGGTGTGTTGTCTGGGACACATGAAGGTCCAAGACACACACACACCTGTCCTTGTTCTACGAGGCCAGGAGGGAGGGTGCTGACACCTGCCACAGAGACAGGACAGACCAATAACATCTGTCGAGGCAGCATGCAATGTTGAATTTGGATAAGGGGATCTGATGTGCACAGGTCAGGTCATTTGGTGTAAAGAGGGATAGTTAAAGGTGAATTTTAGCTGGTTTATTTAAGTCCGGGGCTGTTGTGTTCTTTAGTTCGTAGTGTTTATGCTAGTAAGCTGGGGTCCTACAAGCTCAGATACGACCCCAGCGGACACAATGCCAAAACAATAGCCTAGAAACAGATATGCACCCACCTGAAAACACTGATAATGCATACATGTATCTAATAATATATCATAAAAACTAGAAAGATGAAGCCCGAACCTATTCAATGCCATCGGTATTGGCCTTTTATTCTGCTGATAACTGTGTGTCATCACGTGCACGGTATCCTGGTCCTTTCACTATGCCACCCCTATCTCGGTCATTCAATACAATACTTACTAGAGGAGGGACTAAATATAGAGTAATGTCAGGTTTTATTTCGGCACTGCAAAGTATTGGCTTCTATTTCTATAGTGCTGCAGAGTGAGTTCCCCTTGATATATCACAGCAAGGCTTCGTACATAGAAATCTCGCTGACCGTTTGAACTGTTTTGTGAGTGAGTCAATGCCTTTAGGTGAGGTGGCTTATGTAGGTATACTTTATATGTTACATAAAGGTGACCAACAACTAGGGGAAAGAAAAAAGAAAAGAATGCTCAAGTACTTCAGAGTTAACCTGCTTATGTAAGTTATACATTTGGTGTATAGATCCAGTTTCTTCTTATGCTCCGCAGCAGCTATAGCATCATCATACCATTACGCAGCGGCCCGTGAGCAATATATGTGGCGAAAGCCCAGTGAAAACAGAATATTGAATCAAAGTTAACAACTGGGTGAAATGTGTTGACAATATTAGCGTTTAAAAATGATCATCATCACACATTCAGTATTTCGCCACTTTTTGAAAGATGATACCAAAAAACTTTCCCAAAAGCTACATTGGTGGCAGAAAAAGGTGAACGTACGTGTTTTCTTTCTTTCATTGCCAATGGACAATGATAATTTTAGCTATAAAAGCCCTCACTCGAAGTATGTAGAATAACATGGCCTAAACATGAACTATAGACTGGATCTACTTTCCACATCTCAGGTAATTTGTGACTTTAAGGACATGCCTGCAGATCTGTCCAGTCAAACATACAGGTTTAGACAAAAATAAACGAAATAAAAAACAAAAACAAAAATAAACGCACCTGGTTTTATTTAGGCTTGCCAAAGCCGCCTGTGCCTCTGGCCTGACCCAGAGGGATTTGGGAGGTGTGGAATGGAGTGACGATGATGTGGGTGTGGGAATTCTAATTGGTACTGCTGGTTGCCAGTCAATCAGGTGGAAGTAGGTTAGACCCCCTATGGCGTCCTCCATGGTATGGCTATCAGTTTGTTGTTTAGCAACTGCTTTGTTTAGGTCTGTTGTGGGGGTAATCAGAGATAGTTGAGTGGTGGTTGGTACAGTTCTAGGGGAGGTTTTAGAAAGGGGACAGGATTAGGGATAGATGTGGTTTTGCGTGGCATCGAAGAGCATCAGAGACCTGGCATCAGAGACAAGAAGTTTTATTAATAATGAAATTCGAAGATGACAATACTGAAACATTTGGCTTTAGGCATCAAATTTCAGATACATAATCTATAATACCTACCTACAGTAAGTCTGTACATGGTACTTTCAACCAGTCTAACATACCGTTTTGATAGCGTTGTTTTTTCCACTATTAAATAGAAAACAAGAAAACTCAACCATGGGCTTCGTGATGAGATCAAATGCAATTCTTTATAAAGGAGACATAGCACCATATTTGATCTCGGTCAATATCTTTGTACTAATATCTATACAACAAGTGGTATTCCTTCAAGGTTAAACACTGCCACTTTCATCACAGAACTCATACTGTGGGTTGCAACTTCTCGAAACATAAATGATACTACAATCAATAGTCTGCAAGCTCTTTGATGGACAGTTAATATGAAATTTCAGAACAGAAAGAAGGCAGAACCGAGCTGAAACCACACGTTCACTTCTCTTTAAAAAAAAGAACGGGAGAAAGGCCGAACACTTACTATCTACTACCTATAGCAGGTGAATATACATATCTGTTAGACCGCTGGTAGGGTTTTGCAGTAGATTGCTTCTATTTTTAGAAAACAGTGGTGTTACTGGTAGTACAAATCCAATGACCCAACAGTGGCTTGCCCTGTACCCACTACAGTGGTCTTTATAGCCCATTTAAATTAGGACTGAGAGTGTAGGCCTACTGTTAGTCAGGGCGGAAAAAGCAGGGTGACTGAACTTGCAACTTATGCAGTTTCTATGGTTTATTAGGGTCTCGCTTTGGCATCTGTAGAAAGGTACCTCTGATTTCATGAAGCTTTGTCATAGCCACTGCCATGAGTAGGATAGGGATGCTATCTCACGAGTTGCTACAACAGCTTGCAGCCACTCTCATTCTGAAACCCTCCTATGGTAGAGGGTAATGACGCATGTCTATTCTTTAAAAATGGACCCTATGGGGGTACCATACAGGACTATATAAGTAGAGCTGTAGTATTTAAGTAGGAACTTCGGAATCCACCAGGTGTGCTGCTTGGGTGTTGTGCATGGGAGCAGCCTGTTTCTGTGCACTGGCTGTTTACCAGGGCCTCCAGACACTGTAGTCGAAACTCTCCTAAGAGCAGGTTTTTTGTACAACCCTATTTTAGGCAATGGCCTGGTTAGACAGTAAAAAGAATTGCCTTTCCAGCCATACTAAACACCACTGTCTCAAGAATAAAGAATTTCGATTTTTTTTTGTATATGTGAGTACGGTATTTTCAGAGCATGAGAAGAGTATATAATTCATGCTGCTGTTGGTTGCCAATTTGGATGTAGATGTTCTATTAGGTACTTGATATGTGTACAAAGCCTCAACACAATTGGGGGATGCTCTCTAGTGCTCCAAGGCCATGAGATTAAGGTAGTTTTACTGCCAATTCTGCATCTTTCACTGTAGGAACTGTGCCTGTACACAGTACTGAATATACACAGTAAAATAAAATCCCTTAAAATACATTGAACCACTGGCAATGACGGGTGCCAGTGGCTCTCCTTTATTATATTACTTTACAAAATTGCACCATAAAGAGATGTCAGTGGAACACCTCAGGGTGAAACACTGTCAATTTAGGGGATGTCACCGTTTTCTCAGTTAGAGTGAATCACCGGAAACCTTTATGGAGTTTCCATACAAAATTTAGGCAAATTTATTACATTGTAGAGAAAACACTCATACAGCATTCTCAACAGCAGTGGGTGGGTGGTGGCCACTCAGTCACGCCTCAGCAATGTTGGCAGGGCAGGGTAGGGTCTGTGGCTTAGTCAATGACCAAAGGCCAGTTTGGTGGTCAGTGGTCACAGCTTCTGGACAGCAGTATAATAGGAATGTACAGGGGCAAAATGTCAATTTTCCAGACACAAATCATTTAATATCTCAGGTTTTAAAAAAGATAAAAAAAAATTCCAAAAGATTTAGACTCTGTTCGGCAGGCTCTATGGTTATGATAAAAGAAAATCGAGGATATAATGAATTAGACATTTTTCTAGAGTCCCTAGTTTAAGTGAGCACTATTTGGTGTAATCAATAAAACCAAGTGTACGATGGAACAGGCAAACCCAGGTGTGCTTTGAAGAGAAAATCATGGAACTTATGAAATGACTCCTTACTCACTCGTGATAACCTAGGTAGCTCAGAGGACTCTTTTACTAGAAGGCTGTCACGTATCAGAGTAGATAGCCAAACGGAGGCTGATGTCCCTAAACGCAAGACCTAAGCTGATGCATAGTGACGGCGTCTGAATTTACCTATAATATTGATGTGACATTAAATAAAATCAATAAATATTGATGTGAAATTGAATAAAATCAATACTTGGTCAGTAGAACTGTAGCCTATATCATGTAAAGATGACAGGTGTCTGCGCTTGAGGCATAATTAGGGGTAGTATAATTTTTAACTTTGAAAGGATAGCGTTCCCACAATAGCTCATCAATCATTAATGTATAGACCACATGTTTTATAGACTTCGATGAAAATACAGCTTGCAGTTAGACGTATGGTGGTCATACAAAAAGTAATCTCATCACACAAGTATTAATAGTACACGAGAATGTATCCAGCAGCCGAAGCCGACGAAAAATACAATAATGAATTCCTTGGAGGGTAATGATGTCCCATGTTTCTGGTTATTCAACAATACATATCCTCAAGTGACCAAGATATTCAGAATAATAATAATATTATATAATGAGTGTAGCCAGGCCGCCACCAGCCATGCCTGTCGGGTCCTCCGTTCCTGGTGAACCAGTGGGGGAGGGGGTACTACCTGAAGCTCCGGCTGCGCCAGCCATGGCTTTCCTAATCCGTTGCTCCTCTGCATCGTTCTCCAACTTGAGTTGAGCTAGCTCTGCTGCTAAATCCGCTGTTTTCTTTTGCTCTGCCAGCTCCTGTTTACGCCGATGCTGACGATCTAGTTCCTTCTCTATATCCTCTTGAGTAGTACCCATGGCTTCTTGTTCCTTTCCTTCTTCACTGTCAAAAGTATCTAGGTCACCCACCGGCTGTAGATTACCTGATGTAATGTTCTTACACCTCTTGCCCCAAGGACCAAAATGGCGCAGTCCACACCCTGACCTGCAAAGTCTGGTCGTTCTTGCTTGGTGGGAATCTGGTTCTAGGCTTCCCAAGGATGAAGCATGTAGAGCCAACACTCTGTTAAGGTCCTCTACACCTCCCATGCCCTCAGCCATAGCAAAAACCAACAAAACTCACACAACACTAGCAGGCCCCATACCGGTGGCAGTGTTGTTCTTCTGCTGAAGAGGTGAATGGCTGCTGACCTTGAACTACAGTGGGGTCAGCTTAGACAGGTGCTGCCCTCTTACAATCAATACTCGAACCAATTGATGAATTGCTTCTACACATAATGAGTATCTGGTCCTGAGCTACATGTTGCATTAGATTAAATTTTAATAATGAATTGCAATGCAAGGGACTTATGTAGTGTTTAGTAGATAGCGGTTGGAAAGCTTAATATATATATATATATATATATATATATATATATATATATATATATATATACATACACATTCAGAGGAATGAATTGTGCATGTGTTTATTATACTGGAGAGCCTAACTACCAAAATATTAGTCCCGATGGCCCTTTCCCCCAACGGCTACATACTGGTGCTGGATTATTATAAATACTGGTATCTATATTCACAAGAAAACATACGCATGCATGCACTTCTTGTATTCCATACTCGGCTTGCACCAAGGAACTAGGATAGAGTTAGTAGAGATATATTGAACCCATTCTCGGCACATAACAAATAGCTATCCACATGGAATTAAAGTCAAGTCACGCAATGGTGGAGTGAGCTTCAGTTTCTTAGCTGGAGAATTGAGGTCAAGGCTGGCAATTTGTGGTTTATTCACCAACTCATTGAACATCCCTACAATGTCTCCACATAAATCTTAATTACGATTGATATATGAACTGTTATGCTTGGCAGTTTCTAAAATGAGAATGGAAGCAGTGAGCAATAAATGAGTTAGTCAGAGTCAATAGACCATAGATAATGCATTGCAAAGTTCGTAAGATGTCCTTGACCCCATTAAGACACATAATGCAGCATGTTCAGCCTAAATTTGATTAGTAGAGTCCTGGCACAGAATGGCAGCATTGCATGGTCTGACTGCTCTACCTGCACCCTCCCCCTCCTGTACCCCGGCGGCCAGGTCAGCACCTACAGCGGCTTCCCTTCTACACCATCCCCCCTGGAGGTATGCTCTGATAGAAAAACCCCATAGAGGTTGATGATGTATATACACTTATGGACAAGATACATCATTAATGGATACTTCCTGAGTAGGATGGGGAGGTACCAGACCTATTATACAGGTGGATGAGTCTCAGGTATGGCATTGTATACTTTCCATGAGGAGGCTATACATGAAGCATCTATACTGTGAGTGATGTTGTGTATGGGAGAAAAGGGACCAACCAGTGAGTATACACCGGAAGGCTCAGATTTGGCCTAACCATCGATCAGCGATTCATTCCATTTCTAATTCTAAGTTCAGGCTAATTTTCATGTGTCTGCCTTAAAATACCGTTAACTGTCATTATGGACAACCAGGGTCCCATTGGGCACAGACCGTTGAATTTATGCTAAGGACTGGATGATGAAATAGTTTTCAACATTGCTTCAACATTCTGTGTCCACTGTGGCGCCAGGTGGCATTTCTCAGAGAAACATTAATTTGTCAAAAGTTCAGATTCGAGCATTGTATCTTAACTCATTAAGGTATCGATTTTTCTTCAATGATTTATTTCATGTTGATACGCCCGAGATACTCACAGGCTATAGGTTTAACAGTTCAGCTGCATATCTCACACCCCCCATGAGATAACCCATGAGGTCACATGACCATTTGATGATGTCATAGCTCCAAGATGGCGATGTAAACAATGCGAACGGTGAGTCATTATGGTAAATTTTATTCTATTTATCTGTTTTAGATCAAAATAACATGAAATAAATGCAAATGAACATTCGTGTGGAGAATTTCCGAGGGTTATCTCACTTGCAGTTCAGCTGCCGCATTGCACACCGCCCGTAGGTTGTGCGCTACGGCAGCTGAACTGAACATGAGATAACCCTCGGAAATTCTCCCCACTCGTGAACATTTTCCTATATAGTACCAACCCTAATATGATATCAGCACGACTCTACTTTCTTTCTGCCACACAATGGTGCGTTGTTGTCCACAAATGTCAGATTAATACCATTATGAGTTTCTCTTGTCTTGCTATGATGCTCTGTCGTTAGCACCATAATTATCTCTAAGGCTGATTAGAGATAATATCATATGAATATTTCAAACTTACTACTGCATCAAGCGAGCCCAGACCACCTCCTCCTCTGAGAGCCAGACTAGTGCATGTCTTGTACGTTATATAATTATCGCTGACATAAATGACGTGTACATGCTTCATTATGAAGGTTCTATATCTAAACACATATATTATTAATGGGTACAGCTTGTGTAAGTAGACATGGAGCAGGTTATTACTGGAGGAGCAGGGCTCAGGATTAACTCCAGTAGGTACCACAATATATGTGTGTTTGTGGTCTGTGTATACCCGTATATATAGAACTAGGGGTCATAGTTATACAACAATCTTACATAGTAGATGATATATTTACACATATATACAGGCCTGGATCTGAAGTCTCCTTCATGCAGAGCCATTGTGAGAGTATTAATCCTATCAATGATATTTTAATTGAATGTGGAATTAGAATATGTGATGACGCCACTACCATCATCTATAGGAATATACACACGATATAATCTAGATTTCAAACCTACTTTCTCTTTCCCTTACCTAAAGGAATCAAACTACAGTCGGCTATATAGAAGTAGTCCAGCAGGGGCTGCATGCAATCCATACACAGCTAATGTCGATCCACTTTTCCTTTACAATTTCATACAACCTTTTGGTGTTTGACTGTTGTAATGTAAGGGTCCTATACAAGTATCAAAGCAAGATGTCTAATACCCAGGTCACGTATGGGGAATTCAATAATGGGGTATACAGGTGTTCAGACAGTTTCACTGGATAGCAACAGGCAGTAACCATGACCTGTTACCATGTTACCAGTCCCTCCCTCAAACCCTACCAGCAGCATGATCATGCTTTATTCATAGACACCTGAGAGTTAGCCCCTAGCCCCCATCCTCATGTCAATGTTTAATGAGGGCAGAGGTAGTGGTCAGTGATACCTCCAAAGGAATTGCACAGACCTAAACCTAAACCACATTGATCAGTGCAAGATAGACCATGGTTAAAGGGGGGGGGGGAGTAGGATGGAAAACGGATGTTTGCTGTTTGCTGCAACTGGTACTTGAAGGTTATGTTCCTAATTATATCCAGAGTTATGGGGCAGAGCAATATGGTCAATGATTATTCCTAAATTGTTACACAAATCATGTCATCGGGCAATAGTTTAACCCATTGCAACCGATCAAAAGGTTCCCTCCTTAGATATGGACTGCTTGCAATGAAATATTTTCCTAAGCGGCCATGGAGCCAAATACCTAAGTCATGAACTCAAGAGGCTAAGAGCATGATAATCTAAACATTTATTTATGAGGCAAAGAAGCAACTGCCAATTCCAAGGTGCCTATGGGCAAATCCTCGGTGTATTCTTACCACGTACCTAATGCATATATTTTTGGGTTCGGTATTCACAGTTAAGAGAAAAAGGGGAACGATTTACATTTGATTATTAAAGTGGAAAGACACTAGGAGTTGTAGATAAAGCCATTATCGAAACCAGTTTAAATCATTTTAGTGTGGGGTACACATTCAATTTGAGGGATCTCAATGTGATAAACACAAAGGTAGCATGGACTCATATTGACCACTATAAACATTCCCTCACACTGGTTATATATGACTAAGTTTATCCCCTATTTAGTGTCTCTGTTTTGACTGTGAGCTGTTAAAGTAATGAGGGTTTTAGCTGTAATAACAGGGATTTTAGCCATTGAGTGACTCAAATGTGTGCACCTCCTACATTGATTTGACTGTGAAGAGGCTACACCTGAGTGAATAACTACTCTAATGGGATTATTCATTGATGACTTCATGGGTTTCTTTCCATTCATATATTCATAAGGTTGAACGCTCACTATCACCTCCTAAAACTGGGTTAGTGCGGGTGCAAGGAGAACTCTCCATATTTAAACCCAGGCAATTTATAATTAATGAAAGTATTGACAGTTGACTGACAATAATGTCGGTGGGTGTGTGGAATTGCCTATTTCTGGAGTCTGTCCAGGTGTGTCATAAATAATACAGCTAATTTTAGCATTTTGATTAGACGTTTTGTAGGGATCGATTCACATATGATCATAGGACATGTATTCAGAAAGTGGGCCTTATTGATGTGGGACAAATGTCCCTCCTCCCCCATAGTTTCAGGAACTTGAAATATTATAATTTACAGTAATTGCCCACGATGTTCATCATAATGAACCTATTATGATTGTTGAGTGTCCTTCTCATCCCATTGCATAGAAATGGACGTTTTTAATTGGATCAAAATTTCTGACTTGCAATTACCAATGGAAGCCTACTTTTTTATGGTCTCCAATTCAAATCATTTCCTTCTGAGATCACTGATTTCACACCCTTTCAACTTCAATATAGCTTTGTCTTTTCAAACGGTTGTGGTCTTTACTTGCTGTCCTCATCAAATTAAAAAGAGCCTAGATACCAGAATTTCGACTCACTCGTGCCGACCCACCTGTGCCCACCTGAGCCATCCCACCTCGATCTTAAGCTCTACTCCATACTTCTAAGGCATCAGCCACTACACGGTATGTCAAATCAATTCCCAGTCAGGAGGTCATTTCTCAATGCACTACGATCACACACAGCACTACGACTTGAAAACTCAATACTCTTCCTATTGGAATTTTGGTACGACTTGGAGGGTGCAGTCGTAGTGTGTTAAGAAATGGTCCCCTGAGCTCCTCTCTCATTTGTGATCTACCTGGAGCCCTTTAAACTGCTCCTCTGTTGCCTAGTTACAATTCAGTTTGGCTCTGTGTGACTATGTATATAGATGAAAGTTCGTCATGTCTACATGCACTCTGTTACCTTGGTGTCTGTGATTCTAATGGCATGATGAGGCATAGCTTGGGGATTGGCTGCAGGTTATGGGGTGTAGACACGCCAATTGACACCAACGTGAATAATGCCCATGACCTATTCCACAGGGGCATTCATGTTCACCCAGCCGACGGCTCTACCCAAAGTTATGCACGCACAGGACGCCTTTTGATTAGAGTCAATTCCACATTTAGTTTACGTACACTTTCAAATGGTTCGATATTCAGGTATACATATATCCTTTTTTCAAATGGTGAATTTATTATGTCCACATTTCATACTCGTACTACAAAGAGGGGAATATATATGAGGCTTAGGCTGTGCATAAGGGCCGTTTTCCACCACCCGATGAGGTCCTTCTATCGGCCGACAGCTGCTGCACACGACCATCTCAGCCGACAGGGCTGCCATAGAGTTCAATGGTGGTGCATGGCTACTCTCGGCCGACGATGGTGTAAACAATAGGTGAAGCTCCACTATGCGATTTTTGCCGAAAATCGGAGCTATTCTCACAAAAGCAGACACAAACACAGATTATAGAGTGGTACTTGTTATTATTTCAAGGTGTAAATAGAAGATTGAGAGAGCTTTTTGTTTATGTGGGGAAGGCTTTGTGTACAATCTCAGGCACATTTTTGTTGCCAAAAAATGTTTTTGTTTACTAAATCAAGTTGACCTAATGTAAATATTGCAGACTTTCACACTGATGACTCTCTGCAACCCAATATCAGACAGGTTTGATTTTTACAGTACAAGACCCTGCGATCTGTGTGACTGCTGTGTTGTTATTTATATTTTGCTGTGTTGATGTTTACATATTGAACTCCCACCCAATCACAGAGACTGTGCAGGTGCAGGTTAGTTGGTAAATATCGCACACAAGGAGAGAGATCACCTACAAAATAACCCCTGAAAT
This sequence comes from Acholoe squamosa, assembly GCA_949317995.1. Classification (NCBI taxonomy): domain Eukaryota; kingdom Metazoa; phylum Annelida; class Polychaeta; order Phyllodocida; family Polynoidae; genus Acholoe; species Acholoe squamosa. The sequence continues at coordinate 44,316,654 of OX439040.1, read as the reverse complement.
CTCATGTTTACAATTTTGAATCTCACGTTTAGAATATAGGAATGTCAACACCCTATACCTTAGGAACTATAGGGATAGAATTAGGTGAGAATGTACCAAAAAATCGCGTAGTGGAGCCTCACCTTATGGGTCTAGCGGCCGATAGAGGTGCCATATCGGGTAGTGGAAAATTGGCCTTAGCAAATTGTATATCAAGTTAAGAGATTGAGAGCTATAGGGGTATTTGAATAATAAAAATCAGGGACAGACGAATTGCTACTTTAACCATTTGGTGTAATGATTGGTGGAATTAGCAAATGGGAAATCGAAATTGCCTGTATTTGCAAAATGTTGTGGCAAGATAGTGAGCATATGGTCCTATAGACTAGTCTCAATTACTTTGCCTCTCCTCCAGTATCCCTTTTGATGCACGAAAGGATTAACTTACATATATTTTACGTCATTATTTCCTTATAGTTCTATAAAATCAATGGAAGAAAGTGAGGCTAATAGTCCTGCCATTGTGGTTACAAAACATGTAGTCAAACAGAGGATAATGGCTTGGGGCGGGGCTTATATTCTTTTGGACAGGTAAGATGTGAGACATTGTTAGGATAGGGTCAGCCAGAAGACAGCAGCAGAATGTAAGGAGAGTGCATATCACATAGAGAGAATGTGGTGAAGATGTGAGACATTGTGTTAGCCTGCTACCTGTTGGTGTTACTGACTGAAACAAAACAGGTAAATCATGTCTCATAGTTTATAAACACAAGGGCACATGGTAAAGGTGTGAATGTATGACGTCAAGAGGCTGTCACACCTTTATAGAGTTACAGAAAGGTGGGCGGTGCCAGGTAGTCCTATAGTGATTAATGTAAGGATCTATACTGATCCTGTTAGGAATAGCCTTGACACTGATCACCCGTTGTACATCCACCCTAACCACCCAATAACACCCCCCCTCTCACATACACATCGATCACTAATACACATCTACTCTCTATCCCTCTCTTCATCCCCTGACCAGCTTCTGCGTCATCACCACATCACATCATCCAGTGCTACTCACTACCCTGAAGTCATAGACACCAAAGTCCTCACCTTTAGAGTTACATCTCCACTGCTTGCTAAATGCCTTCCTATCACCCACTTGTAGACAAAGACAGAACTTTGGTTCTGATTCTCCATTTCAGTCACTTGTATGGAATTGGCCATAACCCCATCATTGGATGACCTCCGGGGCAGGCCCTCAGGAGAGCATTTCTCAAGATGGTACGACGAGACACAACCAGTACAACTTGAAACCCTCAATATCAGAGTGGGTGATCGTAGGTACTACTCTGTATGATCAGCACTTAAGACAGTAAGTACATAGGGTTTGGTAGGGCAGTCATACCAGTGCAATTGTTAGCAACCACTAGATGCAGGGCCGTAATGACATTTAACTGAAGGATCTCACTACGACTTGAAGGGGGTCTAGTCGTACCATCTTGAGAAATGCTTTCCAGGAAACTCTCGTAAATGCCTGCAGTCAGCAAATGTTTGACCATTGGAAGGAGGTTGCAGCCTTTTTTGGAAGGGCATTGGTAATTCTATCAGTGATTAAAAGATATCTAAATTATATCATACTTGATAAGAGTCACAAGGTATTTCTTGAAATTAGATGAACAGCTCTCTCATTGAACCATAAATTCATTAGAATGCAACCGGCATTCATGATATCAGCTCACCTCATGACCAATACTATCTACTTTGCCCATGTATATATGTCAGCTATATAGGTGTACAATGTTACCAGAAAAGGAAACCTAAAGATAACGACAACACTGAACCTTCAATATCCATCACTCATACACTGGTCCCCTTTCCTGGTTGAAGCTCTTGTACTGTTACCCTTTGTATTGCCTTGCTCCTGTCATCCACCTTGTGCCACTACCAGCCTGCATTGGTGGTCTACATTTGGAGGTCACCATCTGTGTCCAGCTTCCACCGTACCCTATTGTCTCCATTGATACATAACACTTAGCAACCCAAGGTAGTCATTGATTGGACGTCCTTGACATCTACAAAAAATATATAGGCCTATACGTGAACAGACGGTTTGGTACTTAAAGACAACCCTCAAATAAGCCAGCACCCCTATCTCTCTGGCTTATAGTAGCAAAATGTACAGGTCACTATTATGAATTAGGGTTTACATATATGTATATGATGACATATATCTGGAAACCATTTCTCACGCAATGACAACTATGCAATTGATAGGTCGATCGCCACTGACCCGACCACTTAACTAGTGGGTACCTCAATGCTACCAGATACCTTTAACACATGTAGGTAGTTTTTTTTCTCTTAGTAAGATTTGAATAATTTTAAGAGCTTGAAGTTCATTAGTAGGTGTATCTCATATTAAGGAAGGTAGTTCAGAGTGGACGACTAAAGCCAGGTACCATCAAACTAACTGGTCGAGTGTGGGGTGACTTACCCTGCTCCTCACAGACTACACTGTAAAAGATGTCGTCGAAATAACGGCGCACTCCTTGTCCCAAAGATACCAGAGATCCATAGGTATTTTCATAGAGATTCTTTGTACAAGAAGCCCCAGGTGGCAGTATAGTGGTATAGTGGTACACGGTGGTCCACTGTTCAGTTTTACGAGGATCCCTGGTATATTCAACAGTTATTTTTTACAGTGTAGGACTAGGGGGTCATTATGGGAGGGGATCTATAACCTTGAAATATTATAAGCAGTTGGAATTTTGATGGATATAGTATAGTAGTGGTATCTGTAGGCGGATATGAATTAATCCACTTACTACTGACTGGGATCATCCATGGTATACTACTGGAGGAGTTGCGCTTTGTCTGTTCTCTCCTTGCATGAGGAACAAATATAGAAGGGAGGGAATTTGACAGTCATATTGAAGTAGAATACGATTTAGCAGTGTACAATAGAAGAAAAGTGTATTGTATGTCTAAGTTTCAATGAAGGAGCACCAGATATGTTTATCATACGGAATGATAACTGAAATGTACAACCCAATAGTCATGTGTCATTGTACATGGAGAGGGGAGAGAGAGAGAGAGAGAGAGAGAGAGAGAGAGAGAGAGAGAGAGAGAGACAGAGACAGAGACAGAGAGACAGAGACAGAGAGACAGACAGACAGACAGACAGAGACAGAGACAGAGAGAGACAGAGACAGAGAGACAGAGAAGGGCACAACAAAAAACTTGGCATGACTACCAGGAAGTAATACAAACTTTAGGTGGGCTCTTCCTGGCCCCAGGGAGTGAGGTGATGACCTTCATGGCACTACACTTGTCCTCTGTGCCAATACACCTGCCACAATACTCACGGATAAGCACAGGCGACCAATGTAAGCCTCATCTGACTTTGGTGAAAGGGGAATTTGTCTGACTCCAATCCAAGAGCAACAAGGTAGTGGGCAGTCATTCAAATGCCAGAGCTTCCCCTCAGGGCAATACAAACAGAGACTACAAGATGGTTTATGTTTGCAGGATCATGAACATTGGGGAAACCTTCAGGGCTGAAAACCCCAGTTAAGCAAATTGAAATGACATCAATAAATGTCCATTTGAATATGTGTAGAGAACAGGTCAATAGAGGACTGGGCTAAAGCTAACATGATCAGTATACCGATGTGCACAGCGTTATGTAAGGTTTACCAGATTAATGAGAGTCAGTGCTCAGCATTAATTCAGAGATTAGCAGGATCACATTTTGGAAATAACACATTCAACGATGTAAAACTGCCAATGTCCCTTGCCCATTGAAGAAGGAAAGAGTATATGCGCAGTAGAGAAAGGGTACAATTATGTTATCAAATCAGCAATATAAATGTTGTGAATCTTTTTTCATATTCAGTTAGTAATAAACTACCAGCATTGCCTCGTCTATCTTTCTTCTCCAGAATCTACAACCCAGACTTTAGAGAATTAAGCCCATAAGGGGTGCATCCACTGCGACGCATGGACCATCCGTCTCCCTTCATACGTCGGCAGTGGACGCACCCCTATAGAAAGTCAGGAATAAAAATTGTCATTGAGAAGCGAAATCCTATAGGATAGATGACTTGACATATCTAAACGACCGTAGGTTCAGAGTTATAAGTATGATACCTAAGCTCTAAGCTGACTTAAGGGGCTCATAGAGTGAGCTGCTCCAACACCGAGCTGACTATTGATCAGCTGGCTGTAATTCCATATCCTTTACTACTTTATTGTCTGGCAGACCTGTTACCTCGGTTTAAAACATTCAGTCAGATCTCAGATAACACACTGGCCTCTCTTACTGTTTTACAAAGAGTTCCAGCCAGGTAATAATGTAAAGGCTCAAAGGGAGCTATAGGTATTGTGGTTACTCTGGCTGAAACTTAAGACCACATTTGGGGAATATAACACCATGTCTCTAATTAGGTTTATATTCAGAGGCATGCAAGTCGCCACACTCTATCGGCAAAACGGGTAGCTGATCAGAGACTAGCGAGGTAAGGATTTGGACTTTGGATTTTGAAATTGATGTACTTTGATTAAACGACATCTAATTGGCTTAGTTCAGACAGTCTATTTGGGAAATAAAGTAAAATTATTTACTTATATTTTGGCAACTGGAAGCCAGATTAGTTAGACAAAAAGGTTCTGTGGACTTTATCGTGTAATGGCACTGAATGGTCATGAATTGAGAGAAGACCTTGAATACCTCACTCAAATGCCATTATGTCTATTCTAAAACTGAAGGTAGTATATTCTTTATCACATCATCCAATACTGCTGTCTCCAGACCGTGCATGTCTGAATATATTGATAACTACGCTGTCTTTGATCTTGCAACATTTCCACTTCAATACCTTCCTTTGAAGACAGCCGGTAGAAAATATCCTTTACAAATTAGAGAATGAACATAATTGATTGGAACTGTTGATAAAGTTTCCACACTTTATATCCATTCTGATCCTTATTGAATCAAACTCATATTGCTGAGAGGGAATGTCGATATGGAGAATCGATTGATCTCAACCTCTCTGCACATCCTGTACAGTGTTGTTCGAGTACATACACCATTATAGGCGGTACTTTATATTATTAGATATACATATATACATACATGTACACTGCAAAAATGGTGTTTAGATCCTAAACACAATTCTAAACATATTCTTGCAACGTTTTTGGAATCACATTAATTTCCTACACATGTTTAGCCAAACAATGTGCTTAGCTCAAGTGTTTAGAAATCTAGGTATTTAGGTTTAAACTTTGTGTTTAGATATCTATGAATTTTTGTGTTTAGATGTTTATGAATTTTTGTGTTTAGATGTATAAATGCTTTGACGGAGAGTTAGGGTATGCAGACATGTACACATTAAAAAAAAAAGATGTCTTTTGTTTGTTGTCTCATTTTCTGGGGGGAGGGGGTATTTACATGTCAAAGTCTTCAAAGATATCAGCCTCACCTATTTATGTGTGCATGTTAGTACACACTGCATCAGAATGAGAAACTTGAGAAAGTACAACAGCTTAGCAGGAAGGAAATTGCTTTGTCTATTCCAGAATAACATGAAATAGGTGTCAGTCATTGAGCTTATTGATTATTTCATGCTAATGATGGTGGTGTAAGGTGAATCTAGTCAACTTTCTATTGCCCTTTCTATTCTCATGACATTCAATGAATAGAAACTATGATAAACACGGGGTTCGGGTAAATTTGTCACAAAAATTGATTATCATTGTGTAAAGATAGTCCATTCAAAGGTAGTGCTGCTACCTGGTGTGGATTCAACATCCAAGTATCTAAACATAATGATGTATAAATCTAAACACCTATTATTTAACTGTTTAAACTCTAAACATCTAAACATATTTAGCAAAAATGTTTATGTAGTTAGAATAAAAGTGTACATTTCCTAAATGTGTAGTCGATGAGACACCTAATTGACCCATATGTTTAGGTTTTAAACATGTTTAGACCTAAACATGTTTAAAATCTAAACACCGTTTTTGCAGTGTAGGCCTACACCGTCTAATATATATCCCATCGAGAGACAGCTTTGCAAACACTAACTTTCCACCTGTCTTGAACACTTTCATCGCTGGATAAAAGAAGCCACTCTGTACTGAGACCTTTCATCTCCATCACCTTTTGATTGAAAAAAGAAGTACACTGTTGTATCATTCAGCAGAGATGGAGATAGGAATGGTCAGGCTGTAAATAGTATGGCAACGTTGACGTCTAAATTTGGTTCCCAGAGAACAAAACGTTAATTCAATGAGTGTCATATCTGAATGATATCAAGAACCAAAAGCCGGGCCTGAGCCTTCCCTGTGAAAAACTTTGTGCAAACTTTGTCAGCTGATCAATAATCCATATTGATATACCCCAGCCTTATTTGTGGTTCACATACAATAGTGAACAGGTGTTTTGTTTCTGATACGCACAAACATGTAAGCAACCACTAAGGATAATGGAACAAATAAAAAGATCAACTATCACATTATTTAAGCAAGGCAAATACTCTTTGTTATAGTTGCGTGTCCTTTTCATCTAGTGCTGTTTGTGGCATGATGGTAAAAAGTCGTCCGCCAGATGATGACGCAGAAGACAATTTTCTCTAGAGAACGCGATGCTAAGTTGCCATGGTAACAGTATCTGCTAGACTTCAGAATTCACAGGTAGGACTCTGGGATGGGATACAAGTTACCAAAGGTCTGTGACAGGTGTAGCTGAGTGTTTATGAACTGCGTAGTAGTTATTATTAGGCAGATTGCAAAGCCAAATGCGGCTTTCCTTCTTAGAAGATATTGAGGATTCCATCTGAATGGTCTTAACCTGTGGAGAGTCCCTTGAGAGGTTTCTGCTCAGTTAGCAGTCTTTTAATAAAACCGCAATGGATATTTATGTATTAATTATTTTAATTCGCAATGAATAGGAACACTTACAATTCATGAGAAAAGTAATACGAAAAAATGGGTTATAATACTTTAGCATGCCATTTCCATTATACGCAATCAATTGTTGTCTAAGAAAGGTTTGAGTTTTGATATCAAATGAATATTTCAAATGCCATTGGTTGTGCTCCTTCAGTATAATTTTTGGGCATCATTCTAAACAGGTGATGAGTAATGATTACAGTCCATGAAAGCAGACATTGAAGCAAAATGAATTGAACATCGTCCCGACATATAAAGTAAAATGATCATTCTGAAGAGTCTACAGCCGTCCCGGCGGAGAGGCCAATTAAAGAAACGCTCCTAGTCCTACATGAATACACATTAACCTTGTTCTTCTTTTCTGTCTTCGATATAGTTCTGGATGCGATACCATATATATTGGCACTTGCTGTGTGAATTATCTATCCATGTGTACTTTGATGCCAGGTTATTATCACAGTAGACTGTGTCTGTCCCCAGGGACATGGAAGACCAAACTACAGAATTACATTCACAACTGGGCCTTTCTTTATCAAAATTGAACACCATAATTATATAGCATTGATGGAGCAAACTGTTAAATGATGGGTATCATTTTTATTGTAGATGGAGAGGTGCAAGTCAGATCCGTCTGCCAGCTAGCACAGGAGAGTATTTCCTCCAGGGTCCAGCATCGTCTAACTGGCCACCTAGCCGTCCACAACACCAGCAACAGCAGCCTCCCGATTCATCACCATGATGTCCTCTAGACACCACCACCTTCTCCTGTGTTTGCTAACCCTCACCAGTCTACATCTGGGTATGTGTACAAGTCATACTAACATCTGCCAGTAATTGATACGATTTTATTTTTAGGATTGCATACCAGTTTTGGTATATTATGAGCCATGCATGGGCCTCGCCTATTGGGATTTTTCGGAATGGTCCTTTATTTTATTTCCTTTAGTCTTGAACCTGATGCTTGAAATTGTTGTATGGCCACAATTAGACATAGAACTCATAAGGAACGTGATAGAAAGGCGTATAGAAAAATATAAAAAGTAAGAAAGTATAAGTACACAACATATTATTGGATATTTGGCAGTAGGTTCTACCTGCATGTGTAAAGTATTTATGTTCTTTAGAGTCATTTGGATCCAATGAATGTACTGTATCAATAATTGCTACAGTTCACTGCTTTAATGAGGTCAATGAAACAGACAATTCCAAGTAACATGTCAAACAAGGAAAGCATGCTATTGTTAAGATGCCTGACACAATTTGTGGAATATATTTTCCCCATCTTTTTGAACCCACCATAGATGATCGTTTAGGATATTGAATCATCACGATCAGATCTGGCTCTGTCTCACCAGTTTGATGCAAATACGTTCGGGGAGGTTTCTGACCAAGGTTTCTGACTGGGTAGGTTTCTGACTGGGGAGGTTTCTGACAGAGGTTTCTGACCGAGGTTTCTGACCGGGAAAAAGGTATGGCCAATTGTGCCACAAATATAAGGGGTGGCAAGAAATTTGTCAATCTAAAATAAAGTCAGGATAGGATCAATCCTATATTGACTGAAAAAAATATACCTTTGTGTGATGGAATTCAAACTACAGGTCAATAAATGTTTTTATAACTGCTGGTCAGAAACCTCCCCGGACAGAAACCTCTTTGGCAGAGGGGGAAGTCAAGAAAATCTTCCTTCTCGGTTTTTCCTGAGTCTGGAAAGGAACAAAAAGCACAGGGAAGGGTGCCCTGGACCATAAGGAACATGGGGGAAGTGAAAAAGCAGTACCTTTCTGCAACCAATTTCAAACTGGAGGCTAAATTAACTCTGTAACCGCTGGTCAGAAACCTCGGTCAGATCCTCGATCATAAATGGTCAGAAACCTCCCCGAACGTGATTGCATCACATTGGTAAGGAATGAGTCATCCTATATTCTATTCAAACAATAGAAAAAGATCTGGCTTATACAAGTACATCAGTTCCTATACCCATTTTGAGACATACACATATACATCAACGTCATAGGCCACCACAGAAATATATCTACCTGATACACAAAAAGCATACATCTCCCATACAGCCTTTACATTAATACCTTTTACTCTCACCATAAACTTGCAATGTCCCCCCCCTTTCTATTGTATTTTGGATGCTATGGCCGTCCGTTGGCCCCCTATTACCTTTGGTTGACATATAATAATTTGGGGTCGATTTTATGTTGCATTGGTCCCCCTCTTTACCCAGACTCTTGCATAATCGTGCATCTTGAAACTGTCCTTGTGTGTCATGTGAAATATGTCCCCAGACTATATTCATTCAAATTGTGTCACGTCTAATGTTAGCCCCTGTTCATTTATAATTGTTGTTTATGTATGAATGAAAGCTGTATGAATAGAATGCATGGACATAAGTTAACATGTGCCTTAAAATAAGTAGTTATTCATTCTATAGAGATAAGTTCCTAATTTAATGACTTAGATAAAAAATATTTAAATGTTATGTTACACCAGTTTTATGTAACTTGTTAGTGACTAGATTGTATCTCACATTCTTAAAAAGTGTGTATTTTATTTATAACACATTAACAAACTATGATATCACCATGGCAATAATGCATAACTGTATGTAGTAATGTTACATTTCAATATTATCTCTTTGGCTGATTGAGCTGCTTTTTTACTCATTGACGTGGCCTAGCCACCCCTGTTGTGTGAAATGGTCCCTTTGCTCAGCCTGATATGTACATATGCAATTACAAAATGCATATTGGGTAACCCTTGGGGGAATTTCAACACAATTAAGTACCAAACTGGCCTTGGATATCCAAGATTATATGACCTATAGAGATGTGAATGAATGAACCTGTTAATCCTAATGGACACTGCATCTCATCATAAAGTGCTCAACTGTACACCTACCAAAGGGGCCATCCACATTGCAAAACAATTCCACTCTCCCTTGTGCATATTATAGGTATACGCAGAACAGCTTTTTTTACTTACCTCTGTACCATATATATAGAGGCAATCTCAAACACAGAATTCTATTTCACCATCATCGATTTTGTAAAGTGTTTAAAAGTTGACAACTACGTGTTTTTTTTTTGTTTTGAACTTGCATACATGGTTCAAATGTAACCATAGATGAACTAGAAGCCTGAATCGCTTCTATGTTCCTTTTGCATCAATAATAGATTGGTTTGTCGATACGTGCTTGAACGTGAAAACACAGACACCTATAAACATCTAATGGCGTGTTTGCCAATTCCCATAGAAACGCCTTTTGTAATTGTCCCGACCCAAATACCCCGCCAGTTAACACATCATTTGCCCTTCGTGTTTGGCACATGATCGATGGTAGTCCTAATTAAGGCCATCATCATTAGAAACCTAGATAGCCCCTGATGAAAAATAAATAGAGTATGAATTGGGAAAGGTATGCCAAAGTATGTACAATACACTGTAAAAAATAACTGCTGAATCTACTAGGGATCCTCGTTAAACTGAAAAGTGAAACAACATGATTAAAGTTTCCCATATAGATTAATTATATTCTTTTGTTGACTCGACCAAGGAAATATCGTATGAAAACCGGAAGCTGATATAATTGAACACATTTGCAAAGTGAACGTATGGGAATCATGCTACAAATTTAGTTGATAAGAACATGTTTATTGTAATTGACTCTCTGAAGAAAGGCACATAAGTGGTAGAGGAGAAACGGAAAAAAAGTACAATACGGGTCTGTACATCATGGGAGACGGGAGTCTGTTTTCCCAATAGTTCAGATGTCAGCTGGGAGAATCATCTTATGGAGTGAGGAATCATGTGATTGCTATGGAAACCATGGCATTTGTGTCTATTAGTTGTAGAATTAGCAGAATGCCTGGGTTATGAGATCTCAGGGCCATAACTTATATTCACCTTTTAAACTTTTTATAGTGACCAGTAACTGATTGTAACTTGTACATGGGAGAGAATTTACACCTAAGGGTAATATCTTAGCATTCTTTGTTTAGGTTAGTATCATTCCTGGTAGTACAACAAATCGGCCACTCCATGGGGGCATTTATACGGTCTAACATTATGCTTACACCATGTACGTGCTACCAATATGGATGTAGAGTAAATTTGAACAGGATTAAACTAACAAGTGTGCACACACAATAAGGTCTATATCCTGGACCAAATAGTGTTATAGTGTGGACAGCTGAAGTACTTGCTCATACAGACAGGTTGGGCCTGTACCACTTGATAGTTCCTGGTTGGTACCATTATGGAGGTTTTATTAACGTCTTTGGGGATTAAAAAGACCTTTCATGAACAAGGGGCTGGATATAAATATCATCTTTCGTGGTAGAGATAATTCTATGTAATAAAGGAGAAAATGCATTCTCCCGTACAAGAAGTTCAACTATACATAAATGAGATTCAGCAGCATAAGAAAGGCATATATTTGCATTATGAGATGGTCAGCTGCCCTGCTTTATAACGGTCACGGGTCAATACTCCTGGCACCAGCATACAGGGATGCTGCCAGGCGGTTCTAGTCCATTGCGCACGATACACTATGGGATTTCCCTATCCTCTAATTGGCAGTATGTCAACTGATGGTCAGAGAAATTACACATAATGGGAAATACCCCACATGTACTTTAGAATCAGATGCAATATGTGAACCATCACATCTTATGTATTAAGAAGATAACATAGAACCAATCATTAACATTATCAATTATTTATAGACATCAATCTATATGACCTTTAATGTAGTAGACTGCATGGGCACCAATTGCACATCTCCCCTTTAATCAGGGCTAGGTGATTAGTTCATCATGCGGCCGAGTAATACCCAGAGCAGCTCACAGAACACCTGGGTGAGCAGCTCAATAACTGATGGGGGTTCTCAGTGGTAGATTTGGCAGGCAGCCCTGGACAGTGTCCAGCCGGGGTTACATACCCTGACACACTGGGCAGGGCAGGTGGAAGATGGCCTACTGGGTGCTCAGCCAAGGTGTGACATAGGTGATATATAGCGTACAGTCCAATGTGCTGGCTACTTGAGATGAGATGTACATCTATAATCTGATAATGTAGACTGCTCCTCTTACAGTAAATCAGCAAGCATATTATGTCCGAGAATTTCCAAAGGTTTTACCTCAGCAGCGTGATGATATCAGCCTAGTCCCAAAGGCAAAAAGGACATCTTTTTTTTTTTATATCATATAGCTGTAACAGGGCGGATCTTGAAAAGGGGGGGGATCCAATCCTGGTTTATGAGGATAATGCCGCAAGCGCAGCGCCATGACATACCTAGAGGGATTTGGGGGCATGCCCCCCAAGAAAATTTCGAAATCTAGACATCAAACAGTGCATTCTGATGCATTTCTAGATCCCAATCCAGTAAAGAAATTTGTTGTACCATCAGTAGTAAACCCATTATTATGAGAACAGAGAATGGAAATCTTATTTAATTTTGATTGCACAATGGTGTTTTAGGGAGGCTTGGCATGTCCCTTAGAAAATTGTAGAAATATATATATCAAACTCCAAATTTTAAAGCATTTTGGTGTTAACCTAGGATGGGCAGGTTTCCATGAAGGGGATGCAAATCTTATGTGGTAATGCTTTGTCCTTTGTGAAGTTTTAGGGACTGGTCCCTCAAAAGAAATTTGAAATATAGATGTCAAAATCTTCAACTAGCCTCAGATGTGAATGTAGTATTTTTAGATATTGTTCCTTAAGGGGGTGTGGGGCCTGCCCCCATCCCTGGGAAGTTTTTTTTTGAAAAATGATGTTAAACCTTGAAGTTTAAAGCATTTTGGTGTACCCTCAGGAGTATGTTTATACACTGGTGGAGTTTTGGGTCATTCCCAAACATAATCATCAAACCTATATTTAAAACGTTTTGGTATAGGAAAGGGATGCAAATTGTTCTTTGATAGAGTTTTGACAGCTCGTCCCCCAAGGAATTTTTTGAAATATTGGTTTTAAACACAGAGGTCTAAGCATCTAAAGAATTTCTGTATCATTGGGTGTGAATCTAGTAGTTTTATTTGAAAGTGATTTAGAGCCTACCATCAAGAATACTTTGAAATTTTACAAAAAAAAAAGATGTCAACTCATTACAGCACACAGTATTTTGATGCACCCCAAGTGATGAATAAAATTTTAATAGGATATAAATCTGATAGAAAATTACCTGGGGGACCAAACATAGTATCCCATGCATAAGGCACACCTGATGCCTATGTGGTCTCACTGGTGCACGTTGGGTCACGTTAGAAATCTTTTTTGAAATTTTATAGATTTTAGATACTGTAGAGTCATAAATTATAAAATTCAGAAACAATAAAACCATATCAAAGAGAGATAGGGGCCATGAATGGGGGTATACAAAGTGGACACCTTGGGTGAACATGTTATGGGTTGACCAAAAGGGGGGGGGGTCCTGACCTCCAGGACCACCCCCCCCCCTGGATCCGCCCCTGCGGCTGTTGTACAGGGGATAGTGGTTAGGCTTTTTTGGCTAATGGGCTCAAATTAGATTCATAATTCTTAACTCGGCATAGACAGATGTAAATAGCTTTGGAATCAGGCAACACAAAGAACTCCATTCCATGTATAAGGTTTGTGTGAATTTAAATCCAACTTATCTACACTTTTCACTGCCATTTTGGCACACAATGCCTTAGGTCGTTATCATTGCTATGGTTATGATACTTCCGACTTATTAAGTAATATTGGTATTTCAAGTTATGGACATTTCAAAATCTAGAAAAAAACACACACACACACACTTAAAGTTTATTTAATGTTGAATGTATAGAGACGACATCGTGTTTGGTATGCAAATGGCACGAACTCACAATTTTCCTTCCTTAAACAGTTTAAAGAGACATTTTGTGTACATAGCTATAGTTGTGTTATATTGTTCACTTAACTTTGCTGTTTGGAATATAACATGTATATTTTGACATGTCTGTGAGGTAACAACTTTGCACAGGACTGACAGACAGGGGCACAATTGGCAGGACAAAACACCCCATAATTTCAAAATTTGTACATCGTTGAGTTGAACTTTCATTTGACATATCATTAGAAAGAAACCACGACATTCACCAGTACACAGTGGCTTTCAGAGTGTGTGTAGAATAGATATTGTACAGTTTGATCCCCGTCACCAGCCCGACCTGCATGGTAGACTATCACCTGAATATCACCCCAATTAACCAGGCTGATGTTAATATTGCACAGACTCATGCCTAGATCATTCACCCCACCTTAATAAAATACCCAAGAAATCACTTTGTGTGAACTAGGACTTAATTTCTTTTGATTTAAAAAAAACGGCCCCTAAGGAAGACAGTGAGGTGCGTTTGGGGCATATTGTTAAGAAATGGCCTCCAGAGCAGATTTTGAGTAAATTAGAACTTGATTCTCCTAAAGTGAAATAAAAAAAAATCAAAAAGTTACTCCTCTCCCAGAAAGACAGGCAGGAAAGAAGTAGAAACTTTCTCAAATTGTAAATCCTTAGGATTTAATGTACAGAAAAGTGCTGATGGTGTACATACATGTAGGAGAGGTTGCATGGACATGTGCTAAATGTTGTATGTTGTTTCGTTATACCCTCACTGTGCATGTCCCTATGGTGGTCGTCATTGTACATGTAGTATGTGTGACTGTGATGGAATATCATTCATGTTATGTGGCGTCTATGTAGCATGTACTTTATATATATATATATATATATATATATATATATATATATATATATATATATATATATATATATGTTTACCCTTCAACTCATTGCATGCCCTCTGTTATTTTCATAAAACCAATGCCTATAGGATCATTGCTTTTGGTGAATAATACAACTGCATGATATACAGTTTATAACATACACACAACACCACACGATCCCCACTCCACTCTTTTTGGTTGGTTTCCTACCTTTTTCCTGAAAAGGTTTGCAAATTTTACCTGCATGGACAAAATACCTCACCTAGGTATCTACTATCCCACCTGTGCACCTTCCTCCCATGTATTTTACTCCTGAGCATGGGGTCTGTGACCATGAGGCACTAATAACACTATACTATTTATGGCCAATGTGTACTGTGCTCGTCCAGAATCCTTACATGGGGTATATATAGAGAACGGGTTGTGTTGATGCTGTAAAAGGTGTGGGTTGGTGGTTCTTGGGCACCTTCAATGTATGGAATTTGTGTTGTGTCCCAGATGGCACATTTTCAGGATTTCAGGACTGCAAATATTCTCCATTCGTAACATTCTACAAAATTTGACATTGTAGTATTTAGCACTGCCTTCCGGCAAATGAGTTTCTATTTAGATTAAAAAAGAAAGACATTTCTGCCATCATCATCAGATCATTACAATCTTACCTCCCCCCTAAGGTTATTTAGGTGAATGATTTTATGTATTACATGTATAATATTCAATGTTCACAGCAAATATTCCATAAAAAACGGTGCCTAGGAACTCCCTTCTCTACCACACATATCCATCACACACACCACACCCTTCGGTAAATCCACCCTACCCGTGGGTCCCAGCCTCTGTCAGCTCTGTGCATGGCAATGCGTTGCTCATGAGTTGCTCACCGAGCTAATCATACCCCACGTCTTCATGTCTTTGTCTTTGCATGCCCCTTCCCCAAACACATTCATTCACTACACAATGCGGATACCACAGAGCATACACAAGCAGGTAGGTCCATGGTGCAAGGCCCTACCCCTTATCACTGGTCAGGGGTTTCAAAACTCATTTTGTGATAAGGAATACATCATTTAATGAACTGTGATTTATTATCGATACATCTAATAATGAATATCATCATATTTAATGTATGCATGTTTGTGATTTGGAAAAAGGGAGATAAACATTGCATGGGGCCTCGTCTTTCCTAGTGTACCTGAACTACTGACTGTTTATCTGACTTCCCTTCAGTTTTCCCTAAAATAAAGTCTGGAAAAGACCAAAGTAAAACTACATTTGAATATTTCTAAATTGAATGAAAACTCTCTGATTGAAAAACAAAATAAAATGATTTCTCTAGCTATTGTAGCATTCTCATTTCCTCAGTTCATTCATATAACTGTGTTGGGACGTCGATGTATTGTTGCTGAAAAGATTAAACCGCTTTTAGGTTAGGGAATATAGGCTTAGATATGATAAAATTGGTATGGTTTGTAGATGAGACCGTACAATCCTAAAATGTTCAAATCTAGTAGGCTCTGTTCATCAATATCTACTTCTCAAAATAAAGCATCATAAAATTTTTTATGCTTACTGCCTAGAAAGAAACACTAATGTTTGTAGATACCCTTTGGCTATACTGAAGATTCCATTCGATGTATATTCAATCAATACACCAGTAGTTCGATCACTATTGAATAGTATTGTGGAAGTGTGAAAAGAGCGAAAACTGTTGTTTGTTTAGGCGTTCAGCCAGTCAAGTCCAGACCATGCATTATTTATTTGTCCTCAGAAACATTCAGCCCTCCTCAGTCTGTCATACAACCATTTCGGAGTACATAGATAAAGGAATAATCCATAAAAGTGCACCCACACAACATCTACCATGTATAAATCTCAACCATAATAAATGTAATATTTATAAGAATGTACTGACGTGATCTAAATCATACTGTCTGTCCCCAGCCAGTTCTCTGAGTGAAATCATTGTCACTGTAATGACACAACCAAGATAAATATTTTCACTGTAATGTCTGGTTTTGCAGTGACCAGTAACCAGCCGCCGCGGATCATCAACTTCAGGAGCACCATGTTTGTGTCAGAGGACACACCAGTAGGTCAGTATTATGATATACCTTTGTCTGAAACTATCATATAAACCCTTTAATGACAACCCAGTCATTAAATCCACTATAACAAATGTCACCACCAAGCTTGGTTACAGAACTGTTGAGTAATCTAAATAATGAAACTGTATAGAGAAAGTGGTTGCTATGGCAACAAAGAGTGTCACATAATTTTGGGAACAGTGATTTTTGGATTCAGGGGGGGGGGTCTAAGTTTCCAAAAAATTGTATAGTTTATACTTTCACCACGAATACCCCACAGAACTACATATTGAACCAGACTAAACCATGCACCCTATCGGCCGTATGGTGTTGGTGCACTCCTGCAGAGTTAGCATGATGCAGCAGTTCAGCGCTGCAGAGTGTGTGTATCATGGCAGCAATAGAGCATAAAACCTTGGAACAGTAATGTTTAAGAGTGTTTTACACATGCTGATGCCTCAGCATTGGATGTGTCAGTGAATGACCTCGACTAAAGGCCAGCATATTAGATGGTATACTCCAGTCGTCTAAAAGCCATTTTAATGTGCGTGTGAGTTCTGGCCGACTGGAGGAATTTAGAAAAGACATTAAGATCATGCAGTTGCCTTTGGAAAGAACCCATTTCTACAGTCCATATCACAGTGAAGTGTAATCATAAGATTATTTGAAGCCTTTAGATCCCCCAAAGCACCATCAACCTTCATCCCATTATACACCAACTCTCACCACCACCACTTCACTCATCTGACATCAACCTCACTGATTTGCCCATTTTTATGTCCACAGACACTAAGCTGGGGACGCTGGAGGCTATGGACCTGGACGATGACTTCCTGACGCTGTCCATCCAGGGTGAGATCGCCAACCTCATCCTGCGCCTGGAGAGGGTGGACAACAAGAAGGCTGACATTATACTCAAACAGACTGTGGACAGGGAGGTAAGCAGCTCATAGTCATAGTTGCCTAAGTGATGTCCCTAACCCTTTATGTATGGCATATTACCTTGGGGGCCATAGTGTCCATTTGCATTCATATCGCAACAATGCTCTGCTGATTAGTAAATCATGTTAACTTTAGTCGATGCAGCATCCATCCATCATGGCAAAAGGACTGGTTCCTTAAAATACTGTGCTGTATTTAGAAGGTAAATTCCAACTTTTTTGTATAGCGGGAGGAATACAACATGATTAAACATATACGCAGTGCGGTGCATAGATGTACTTAGATAGGGCTAAACACTGGAAAAGGAAACTCTAATCTAATCTTTTATATTTCAGAGTGCGGACCAGTACACTATCATCTTCAAGGTCGGAGACGGACTGAACGTAGTAAGTGGAGTTTACGATTATTAGAAGTAGGTTAACAAGTCTGCTTGTCAGGTAAAGACTATTGACATTAAGTAACATCGTTGTCACAAGAATAGAATCTGATGAAACCCTCAGGTAACTGGCTATTGAAGTTGTCTGCACAGGGATTATAGAAATGCAGGGAGTACGGAAATGGAGAAGCTGAACATCTACAATAATTGTAGGTGAACCTGTCATCTCTCAAAAGCCTTAACTGTGCTGGATGAATACGATGGTTTTAGCTGAACATTACTATATGCACGCCCACCTGCCTCAACCCAATATCAGCGGAGGTTAAGTGGCAATAATTAAGACTACGTGCAGATGCGTGACTTGTTCATGAAATTATCCATTAGCACTCAGTGGCCATAACAATGCCGCCTCATAAAGTCCACCACGCTATAAAGTGACAATGATGTCCTATCAAATGATGTTAAACAATTGGACAATGGTCAGCGTTAATTTTATTGATTTTTTATAATGGCTCATAATTAACGTTTCGACATTATCAGCGCCTATATGTCCTTATTCGGTTTTTGTTTTTATATATGACTTCCAAGAATTTTTCTATTGCTCGTTCTCTTTCTACGTTTTTTCCTTGTTAAATCTCTTCCTCATATTGGATATGTATTCTATTATAGGTACAAAAGTCTGCGGACCTGTGGGTGAATGACGTTAACGACAACGCCCCACAGTTTATGGGTCAACCTTACAAGACAGAGATTCCCGAGGTAAGTGGTTAATTGCACATTTTAGACTGATTGGTCTTATTTATATGGTAAATCTGGAAATGAATTTCAATTTTCTTTTTTTTTATATTTCTTGTGCCAACCTGCAAGGCAATCGTCTCTAAATTTAAAGTATGCCAATCTATTGTATTATGTTAAAAAGGTCCAATCCTGGGATTGCTTTCTCAAGAACATTTCCTCGGGCCCCAATTACAGTTCCCTTGTCGGCATTGAATTAAATCTTAAAAGAAAAAACAATACAAAAAAAACAACAACAAAAAAAAAACAGAAGAAATACTGAGACTCTATGACAGTCTTCATTATATATTTTCAGGATGTGCCGGTGGGGACATCTGTGTTCCAGGTCACAGCACGGGACCCAGACTCTGGCATCTGGGGACTTGTCAGTTACAACCTGACGGTAAGTATCCACCACAAGACAGTCTCCCTACCACCATTTCCCACCACAGGACCACTATCTTATACCATACAGATACCTAATTGTGAATGTACATAGTCTTATCTTATTTAAGGAATGTCCACAATGTACCTAAGTTTTAAGCACAACCTACACACTATATATATGCACGAGGAATTACCTGTAGTTAATGCGTATATTTTGACTGTTCATTGATTCGGAAATAGATAACAGAATAAGCATAATACCCAGTTTTGACCACATGACAAAGGTCAACAATTGCACATGTTCCTGGTACATTTATTTGATATAATGATATGACTTATGAAACGGTGATTTTGGGAACCATGTAAAATTCCTAGAAAAAAAACAACGTAAGGGCAAAAATGGGCTTTAGACCCCCCCCCCCCCCAAAAAAAAAGCGCTTGCTCAAGCTAACATTGTAAGCCTTGATGCCACTGTAAAATGATTGTCATTCATGATACTTCAACAATGCCCTGACACATCAAAGCATAGATGTTACACCTATGTTGATGTGGTGATTAATACCCGCAGCTCAAGTATAACTTGGTTTTCAGGTGGTAATTTATACATGCAATAATAACAAGGCAGGTAGCCATGCAGCTTGGATGCTGATATAGCTTCATTGAACTTGAAGGGTGTCCCAAGCATGAGCTACGAGTGTGAACACTATCCAGCATCAATGTCATTATGCATGACACACAATGACTAACGATTAATCAACATTATTTAATCAACATTATTAATTGACACAGTAAGATGACCGAGAATCATACCTTATAAAAATTCAGTTGTGGGTCCGGGAAGAATTCCCATGGTTCCAACCTGGTTATAGGGAATTGACAGAATATCAAAATGTGTATGGATCGTAGACTTTGTACACAGAATGCCACGTGGTAGTTTTACTAGTGTTGGAAATGTACCATTTGAAACGACTATTTGAACAACAATAGAAACCATCTTAGATCCTATATATTATACCTGTGTATGATATCGAAATTGCCCATTCTCTTCGTCCATACCAGTATTAGCATGTTCATCCATAGCCTTTGATTGTATTGCTATTACTTAATGCTATCTTTAGTTCCACTTCATTTATATTATTCACATCTTATTATTAGAAGAATCCGACTCCCTAAACCCATATTGAATTGTTGTGGAGTGATTTTGATTGTTATTGTCTTTGCCATTTCCTTCAGCCAAATCAAAAGGTAATTGTTACCACTAAAACAACCATACGTGCGTGGAGTTTTGGGGTTTGTTTTTTCCAGCTTCATGGTTTATATTTTTACCAATCCCATCCTAGATTCCTCTGCCTTACAGTGTTTCCCACACATCGCGTATACCATTCCCTACCTTCCCATCTTATACAATCCCTTTATTATTGAAATAACAGTTAGGTGAATGCAGCATGGTGATCTTTCACAGTTAGCGAGGAAGTCTGTCTAAACATCTTCAATAAACATTCTCAATCCTGAAATCCTTACTAGCATTTCTATTCCCTACACTTAGCATGACGGCAAAATATTTATGTCAGGACCCCATATAAACTAACTTCATTTTCCATGAGACGTTTCTATCACCATACTAACTAACCATGGTTTCCATGAAGGATCATGGCTCTAGTAACAGCGTTTGAATCTACGTTCAGGTGGAGCCACCTGGTTCAATTCTGGGAAATGATACCCTCCCCTTGCCAACCCAGGTGGCCCCACCTGTCAAGCCCATCCATGCACTTCTGAAAACCAAACTCAACCAACTCGTTTATTTTCCGTAAGAGCTAAGGGTGTTTTGATATTTAATTCATCATGATATTACTTTAAGATAATCTCCTGTGGATGTCTTGAAAAAGTGTCAGTAAGTGAAAGAAGAAGTCAAAGCCCCTTAAATGGGTGTATAGATGTCAAATAAACTGTTGTCTTAATTAACGTTCACAACATATTTCCATAAGCAATGCTATTATGTAACTACATGTACTAAATACGGTCGGCGACATGCTGGCCTACATTCATCTAGAATAATAATGTAATGCTGTCACAGATAGATTCAGGGGATCTTTTAACACTTCACGATGCTTTCCCTTTTGAATCAGGGATCATTATGCTTTAGGTGCAAATACTTTGATATACTACTATATCTTCTATATAGCATCGTCCATCATCAATGACATTCTATTGTATACATTCATTTTTGCTACCTATAAGAGATCGTCTATTTGTATTGTAAACCATTTTATTGGCATATACAATTAGTAATCATGACTAAATGTCTCGTATCCTACACGTCGAGCATTGGTTAGCATTTTAGAGGAGATCCAACCTTTAATTTCCATCTTCCAGTAGTTTGAAATACTAATCTTCTTGTTTGGGAAAATGGGCATATTGATAGATTTCCATTTATTTATAAGCTTTTTGAATTGACATTTGCTTCCTTATGTATTTTTCTACTACCGTAAATCCTCGCGTATAAAACGCCCCTCGCATATAGGACGCAGCCTGAGTTAAGCACAATCATATAGGACGCATAGATCTGGGCTCAAATTTTGGTCAATTTAGTACTGTTCAATAGTGTACAATCCTCGCATATAAGACACACCCTGACTTGGGCTAAGTCCTAAAGGACACAGAGGGTGTATTTTTGATGTATAGGCCGCGTCCTATACGCGAGGATTTACGGTATTTAGCGGGCTTTATAGTACATGTACTTAGCATTGCAGTTCGCTTCGTACCCTTCCGATCAAAAAGTGAGAATCGGAACTACTAAGTCATATTAAGGCAAACCTAACAATTACTGTAGATGGTTACAGACCAGGCGTACCAGAATGATTATAGCTATGTTGATCATTGTTCCCTAAACCGCCTCATGAATTGATTTCACTAGGAATATGAATAATTTTTGTTATCGAGAAAATTATTTAAAACTACTATGTATTTAATGAGTAGAAACTAATCCAAGATAACATAATTAGGCAACCCATATAGGCAGGAACAAAGCATTTTCTTTGTCATTTTCTGGAAATAAACCTGGACGTTTATCTTTTTGTCTTTTGCTTCCTTAAAACAGGCTAAAGCAGGTTTGTTTAGCATTAACTCCCTGTCTGGTGTGGTCACGTTAAAAGAAGCTCTGGATTATGAAGCTGAAAAATTCCTACAGCTAGAGATAATGGCTTCCGTAAGTACAATCACAATCTTATCATTTAACAATAAAGATAGCTATAATCTCAGCTGAAATCTAGGAAATTTTCTCCAAAGGAAACTATAGACCCAATTATAGTATTCGGTTAATTTTGCTGAACTTTATTGTGAACAGTTCACGGAGTCTGATGTTCATTCTCCTTTACACTTCTCAGGATGGAGAGTCAATGAACAGCACCACAGACCTCATCATCAACGTGATTGACGTGCAGGACACGCCCCCATACTTCCTCAAACTACCTTATTTGGCAACGGTCAGGGAGGACGCGGCAGTGGTGAGAAAAGGAATTTAGGAAATAATAGCAATGAAAATCCTCTATTCTATATGGCTTTACCTCAAACGTTTACCACGACTGATACCACTCAAATCCCTGACTTCACATAGGAGTAAATGGGTTTTGTGGGATGTTTTGGATAAAGAAAGAGTGGATGAGCAGGCCATTAAGATATGCAAGATGAAAGAAAAAAAAAATAGTGGTTGGCATACAGCATTATTCTGTAATGTGTCTTCCTCCTATTTTAGGGCACGTCTATCCTGGAGGTAACAGCCGTGGATGGCGACCGTGGAGTCCCTAACCCTGTCACATATAGCTTTGTTGGAGGTATGATATTATTCTGAATGTATTATAACTTATTTTCATTCTTCAGAACTTTATAGTCAAGCCTTCAGGTACATATATGTCAAGTTCACACATAACCACTTAAATGCAATAACAATTATGATAAAGCATAAGTAAGATCCGCCCAATGTCTTGTTTGCATCTTCCCTCCTTTTCTTCGAATATGGACCTTAATAAGCAATATTCCGAAAATCGGTTGCTGGAAAGCATGAGGTTACTCAGACTTAATCAACGCGTAGGATACATCACGAAAATAAAAGTAATTCGCCAAAATTGAATGCAAGTGTACCTCATTGGCCCCCTTTACTCGTTACATGTATTTCATCATTTCTATTCCCATTCAGACAAACCAGAGTATTTCAGCATAAACAGTACCTCAGGACAAATCACAGTGGCCAAGTCGTTGGATCGGGAAGACCCTAACATTCGCCGCCTTATTGGCTCTATAGATATGGTTGTACAGGTAGGTTTGATGAATAGTCCCTATACATTGTCTGAAAGCCATGTTGGTCAAGGGAATATCTACTCTTTTAGAAATATTAAAAAAATTGTAGATTTATGGTTCTGAACACATTAGGCCCATTCTATAAATTTGTGCATGCATGTATTTAACGAAAGACTTCCAACAATTAGGACCAAATCATGAATCTCCTGTGGATCTATGCCCCAAGTTCTCCCAGAAAAAGGAAGGCAGACAGCCTCAAGGAGAATACAATTTGAATCACATATTGTAAACAAGATCTCTGTTTGTAGACGGCGGAGGTGACGTCCACGCCCCGTGGGGTGACCACGGCTACGGCCCGGGTGACCATTACGGTGGAGGACGTGAATGACCAGCGTCCAACGTTTAACCTGCCCCAGTACACGGCCAGGGTGCCGGAGAACACCCAGGCACGCATCCCCATCACCCTCACCCCTGACGGCACCGAGATGCTCGTCACAGACTATGACCAGGTAAGGGCAGTGAATAAACTCAAAATGGTATTTTACCATAATGGTGATTTACACTTTGGGAAAATGCCCTCCAGGTATAGTTATCTGAAGCAGTATTGTATTTATGTAAAGAAATGTAGGACCTAACCTACAATTCTAAAAGAATCTATTACACTGGAATCACCACTTCATGCCTTAACTAACTGCTCTCAGTACTGCCCTGAGACTATCTGCTAATCTTTTACACTTAACCCTAAAGTTCTATTAGAGGATGCATTGAGCTATTTTGCAATTATCTTCAAAGTGTGAAAGAAACCTAACTCATTGGCTTTTGTATTTGTCTTGCAGGGTGACAATGGTCGTTTCTCCCTGACGGTGGAGAAGGATGGCCAGGTGTACGGTGCCTTTGAGGTGGTCCCCCAGCTGGTGCTCAACGAGGCCCCCGTGCTCATCAGGGTCAAAGACACATCACTATTAGATTTTGAACAAACTCAGACTCTCACTTTTCAGGTGAGCAGAAAATTATTACTTAAGACTAAAATCAAATTTTGTTTTTAATCTGGTGAACAATTTTCGAGAAACAAAGGTAATATAAAATTCTAGCTCTAATGTATGTCGCAGCTGAGGCATTTTAATATAAACCCTGGCTATTGAATAGAATACTTCTGAGCCTACCCTTGGTATGGTAAATATCATCATGTCATTTATGCTCTGTATTGCTGATATACAGATCGTGGCACGAGAGACGAATACTGCCGAGCTATATTCTAGTACGGCCACAGTTCAACTAACAGTAGAGGATCTGAATGACAACTGGCCAGAGTTTGATGAACTGGCATACCAAGCCGCCATCCCTGAGAATGCTGCCAAGGATACCTTTGTTACCAAGGTTACGGTAAGTAAAGATATGAACATAGCTGCTCCTCATGGTTAACAAAAACACTGATTGGTTAAACATTTATTTCATATACTACTTACAGCACATTCCTATACTACTTTCACAAAGTCAACATTCCATATACTACTTACACCACATTCCTATACTACTTCAGCAAAGTAAACTTTCCATATACTACTTACACCAGATTTCTATACTACTTCCACAAAGTCAACATTCCATATACTACTTATACCACATTGT
This sequence comes from Acholoe squamosa, assembly GCA_949317995.1. NCBI lineage: Eukaryota > Metazoa > Annelida > Polychaeta > Phyllodocida > Polynoidae > Acholoe > Acholoe squamosa. The sequence goes on along the minus strand of OX439040.1, from coordinate 44,291,508 downwards.
TATACTACTACCACAAAGTCAACATTCTTCATACTAATGTGCCACATTACTGTACTACTCTGGAAAGTCAACATTCCATATACTACTTCCACCACATTCCTATACTACTTCCCAAGGTCGACATTTCATATACTACTTCCCAAGGTCGACATTCCATATACTACTCACACCAGGTTTCTATACAACTTTCATGAAGTCAACTTTCCATATACTACTTACACCAGATTTCTATACTACTTCCACAAAGTCAGCATTTCATATACATGTACTACTTGCAGCACATCTCTACTACTGTGCAAAGTCAACATGCGATATACTACCATATCACTTTACTCCTTCCACTTTTCATACACTACTTACACCCCATTAACATGCTATTTCCCAAATTGTTGGCATTCTATGTACTACCTACACCATTGCTTCACTAGGCCTACTACGTTTCATGATTACTCAGCTTCAGAAAACCAGCCGTATAATTACGATATACACCATTTTCAGTAATCTTTATCTGGTTGTTGTGTTTACACAGGCAAACGATCAGGACTCTGGTGTATTTGGCGATATAACCTACAGCTTACGGGGAAGCAGCAGTGGCTTGTAAGTTTAACTTCTTTTCTCTTTCCGCATCCTTAGACCCCATAATTAATGATGAAATATCAATCTCACTTTATCGTCTATGCTAGGAATCCAGTACCGACCTATTAGGATTACGCACCAGAGACACAACTTACAAAACAGTCTCTACCTTAGATATTCCACATAATAAAAATATAGCCTCGTAATTGACTCATCGCCACTTCTCACTCTTCAGGTTCCGTATAGACTCAACTACAGGAGACATCTATGTGGCTGTGGCTGCAGACACTGACCACTCCCTGCTGGACAGGGAGAAATTGGACACCCTATTTGTTATAGTACAGGCAGGTGACTCAGGGGGTCTCAGGTCTTCTGTCCAACTACAGGTCACCCTGACTGATGTTAATGATAACCCACCCACAACTACAAGATCACAGTATGAGGGCTTTGTCAAGGAGAACGCACTGACATTAGAGAGGACAGTAGCAGTGACGGTAAGTGGCCTACACGCTATAATTATAAGAAGGTACAGCTTTTAAAAGCTTTTCTCCTTCACAATCAGCAATAAAACATGGCATAATACAATACAATACATTAGGGGAATATTTATAAGATCATAGATAACAGCATACAGGCACTTCTACTTATAATGTACTCACCTATCTACGTTACCAAATTTTGAATAGTTCACCAAATATGGTACTGGGACAGGGGCGTAGGAAAAGGGGGAGCCAGGGGGGGGGGGCTGGGCCACCCCCCCCAAAATAATGAGGAGGTTCCCTATGTAAGCCTATATAAAAATGTAGCAGCCCCCCCCCAACCGGGACCCCTGCCTCCCCCCCCCCATAAAGATTTGCTTCCTACGCCCCTGTGGGAAGACTGTGATACCAATGTAAATCCAGAGGTAGCTAAAACACAATGTATAAACTAACTTCATGTGCACACTTTCTCCCACTCACAGGCAAACGATCTTGACCTTGCACCAAATAACGAACTCGTTTACTCCATCGTGGACGGTGACCCAGACCGGAAATTCGCTGTGGACGCTAGTTCCGGTGAGATCTCGGTCACGGAGGCCATAGACTTTGAGTCTATGGACGCTGGTGTGGGAGGAGTGTTCCGGCTGACGGTAAAGGTGACGGACAAGGGCACGCCAGCTCTCAGTACTAATGCTACAGTAGTAATTGCCGTGGAGGATCAAAATGATGAGACGCCAGTATTCAGGGAAAGGAGCTATACCGCTGTCATACCAGAGAATACTGCTGCAGGTAAGGGGTAATATTCATAAATAGGCCTCTTGTAATGTTAATCGGAAAGCTTTGGTATGCTCATTTGCAGCTATAAATTCAAGCATCGGGAATTTAGACATATGCTGAACTGTCTTTATTTATGCAAAAAATAAAAGCTTATGGAGCACAATGCATTGTGGGCGGCATTGTTCCTGGATTTCAAATGTAATAGCTGACAATCACATCGAATCCACTCAGGTCCGGTTTTTATAAAAGTTCTCAAACTTATATCATATATCTCATATATCTCTTACCACCAGGTACAACTGTGACGACAGTGGCTGCTGATGACGCGGACGGCACGTCACCAAACAGAGACGTCATCTACCGCATTGAGGGTGGGGCGCGTGACAAGTTCAGGATCAGTCCCAAAGAGGGCGTCTTAACAGTAGAGACAGGTGCCGACCTTGACCGTGACCGTTATGGGAGTCAGTACCTGCTCACCGTGGTAGCTATAGACAGGGGAACACCACCCCGCACAGGGTCTACACTGGTCAATGTCACCATCACTGACATTAACAACAAGATGCCTGTCTTCTCACCAGACTCACACACTGTGGCTCTTAAGGAGAATGCACAGGTAAGGATACTGTAGCCTACTTGTCTTTTGGGGATATTGGTAAAGATTTCAGGGCCTGACATCACAGTGGTACCCTGGAGGGTATTGCCAAAAGATAACGAGGATGAACCTCTGTAAAAATTTTCAGAGAGTGCTAAGGAAAACGTGTATGGCCTTACTCATTTTCCTAGTATTGACAACAAAATTAAAGCAGAATGTATGGAAAAATCTTTTTGAGATGTAAAATGACGTGCACGTTTTCTCTAAACGATTATCCAAACAATTATTTAGCAAGACAAAAACGTGCACATTTTCTTTCTTGGTTCACGTATCTTTTTTTACAAGACCCTCCTGGACACTTCCTCGTCAGAAAAATGATAAACGCCACTTACGACTCAAAATAAATTATATGTAATTTACAGTATCGATTTTCAAGCACTTTTCAACACCCACTTACCTTCGCCGCCATCCCTTTTCAGATCCTTTAGAATTATTTAGTGGACTGATAGAAAAGCATGGTAATGTCATATTCCAAAATATATCCCACTATCCCCCATACTTGAATAGCTTCACTAAAAAAGATGGGACTGCCTTTCATAGGGCCAGCAATTATTTGTAGCCTTCAAGGTACAATCCAATTGATAACTCAGCTTCTCGCCCTACAGTACATTACAGCCATTTTCTCTGTACTCACAGGTGGGTCGGTTGGTGTACACGTACACAGCCTCAGACCTAGATAAGAACGCCCTGCTCGTCTACAGCCTAGTGGAGGATGAGGTGAGTGGGGAGGATGAAGATAAGAGACCTGTGCTGGACACTGACTACCTCCAGGGGCTGTTCGGTATACACCGTGATAACGGCACCGTCTATGTGAAGGGAGCCCTGGACAGGGAGACCGTGGAGGAGGTGACGTTAACAGTGGTTGTACAGGACGATAACGCACAGATACCAGCTGTACAGAGTGCCAGGGGTGAGTAGACTACCTGATATGGAGAAGGGAAAGACGCAAGAAGGAGGACAAACAGTGGAAGCAGGGGGGGGTTTATGAATGGTACAACTGCATCTGAGGGTCGTCACTAGAAAAATAAGATAATTTATTGAAACCTTCAGACATACTGATCATGCAAGTAATTAGTAGCGTTCACAAGGTAGGCCAGTAGACATCATATATATCATAGTGGGCAGTGTACAATTTAAAATCCCTCCATTCATTCCTACTGTCATCTCTCCTCCAGCCAAGCTCACAATTCTCCTTGAGGACGTGAATGACAACCCGCCGCGCTTCGTGCCTGACGATGTGTACCGGTCTCGCATATCTGAGGCCTCTAAGCCTGGGACTGAGGTCAAGCAGGTTCTAGCAACAGACTTGGACAAGACTTCGGGCCCTGTTAGTTACCATCTGGTGTATGACACCCCTGAGAGCAGGGCCTTCCAGATCTCTGACACCAACAGGAGGACAGGGGTCGTTACTCTGCTGACAGCGGTAGACCATGAACTGACACAGCTCATCAATCTCACTGTTAAAGCTGAGGATGCAGGTAAGATATAGTAGAATGCAAGCTATCTGTCATTTCCATGTACTACCCACTGGAATAGAGCATGACACAGCCTGCTTCAACTTACCATTTCTTTGTACTACTTACTCTAATAGAGGACGGCACTACCAGTCTGTCCTGCTTCAACTTGTCATTTCTATGTACTTCTGATTCCAATGGAGCACGGCACAGCCTGCGTCAACCTGTCATTTCTATGTACTACTTACTCTAATAAAGCACCTCACAGCCTGCTTAAACTTGTCAGCTATACTAGACTCTATCAGCATTTACAATGTAGGCTATATATTCCATTTTCATAATATTACTAGTAGACATCATTTTCCATGCTCTTTTGTACGATTTGGAGATTAATTCGTCTCCACAATTTAGGTCAACTGTTATCAGATAACCTTTTGTTATGGTTACATAGATAATAGAATCCACCATATCGATAGATAAAATGTCAATGACCATGGGCCACTAGTAAATTCCAACAAATGCCACATCCGCTCTCGGGGTAGATTCTGGGAGTCTTAATATTGAAAAATCACCTGGATGTTCTTGGACCCTAAAACCCTCAGCAAACCTCTAACATACCACTCTTACCCCATTACACCCTCCAGGTGTGCCCCCACTGTCCAGCCTGGCCATGGTGTACGTGGAGATAGAGGATGTTAACGATAACAGCCCTGAGTGGGTGGTACTGGAGGGCGAGGTCCATGTGTGGGAGAACTCCACCCTCAACACGGTGATAACCACCGTGATGGCTACAGATGAGGACAGTGGTATCTACGGACAGGTCACCTACCACATGACTGGTGACAATGGCGGCAAGTTTGCCATTGATGAGAACACGGTAAGGGGTACATTTAATGTCATAAATGCATTTACTGACACTACGAACTGTATCGTATGATATGTAAAAGATACTATTTCCCCTCAATTGGTCATTGAACAGCTAAGGCCCTCATGATAGTACTTGTTCAATCGATATTACGTGAACAAGACTAGCCTTTGCTGGTCACAGGGATTTATTACCTAGCTTTGGGCGGCCAAAGGCTATGATCATTGTTAGGCCGAAGTGAGCAACCCTCCAAAAACAGTGTTTCTCCTTAGCTACCGGCAACCCTAGTGTTGAAAAATTAGTTCACTTGGAAATCTTATCTCTCTCATTTCTTTTACCCTCAGGGTGAGATCAGTGTGGTGGGCCTGTTGGACAGGGAGTCGCGTTCTGAGTATCGCCTCACCATAGAGGCGCGCGACAACGTGGGAGCTGTCCTCAGTCAACGACGTAAGACGCCCGGCTACGTCAAGGTCATCGTCAAGGACGTAAATGACTTTGTGCCACAATTTGAGAAGCAAAACTATACAGTAAAGAGCCTGCAGGAAAACGTCCGTGTCGGGGGTCAGGTCATTACAGTTAGAGCCACTGATGACGATGACGGTGATAACGGAAGAGTGCAGTACTACGTCGACATGACGGCCGGAAACGCTACAGGCGTCTTTGACGTAGAAGCGTCCTCTGGCGACATCTCAGTGAAGAAGTCGTTGCAGGGTTACGTTGGCTGGCGTCACCTTGTAGTTATTGGCAGAGATATGGGAGCTCCAGCGCTGAGTAGCCGTGCTAATGTGTATGTGTACATTGAGGATGTCAACGATCACAAGCCAGAGATTGTCGAACCCAAAGTCAACCATACCATCTTTATCATGGAGGTGAGGAACACTAGAAATGCGTCTGGTCATTCCTTTATTTGCTCTAATGAAATGCCATTCTATTATTATTGTTCTTGGTTGTCAATTCTCATGTAGTGAAATAAGAATATAATACAAATGCCATAAGCAATGTAAAACAAAGCTCACTTTAGCAACCAATGAAGGTTGTTCCATGAAAGAACAAACTTCAAGGTAAAGCCATACATTGAAATTCAAAATGTGTATTTAAAGTTTGACTTTCTCTGTCACAGAACATGGCAGTCGGAGCTCAAGTGGTTCAGGTCAAAGCAGAGGATAAGGACGAGGGGACCAATGGTGAAGTCCGTTACAGTTTGGTGGAGAACCCAACTAACCCCCAAAAGGACTGGCTCAAGTTTAACATCACCCCTACCACTGGCATTATCAGCACGGCAGTGGCTATAGACAGGGAACAACAGGAGACCTACTACGTATGTTACACCTTCTTATGTTTCAAAGCAACTGCATAAATACTGATTAGTACCTGAAATATCTTATCTGATGAGGGAAATTGTTATTCAATCAATGTAGCAGAGAGCAGAAGGCAATATATGAAACAGTTGATCATGGGACAGTAGTGTATGAATCGTTGAGAGGCATTTACATTCTATGATTATAATTTAGATAGAGAATTCTACTCTAGCATACATTACAACCATTTCAAATTACAAGTTGGAGATGATTGGTAGTGATTCTCCTCATCAGTAATTGTCACCTCTTTTTCCAGTTGGAGGTGAGGGCCTATGACCTTGGCAAACCTCGCTATGAGGATCGGCGGACAGTGAAGATCCAGGCCCTGGATATAGACGACAATCCTCCACAGTTCTCCAGGATGAAGTACCCACCTCCTTATCAGGCTATGGTACAGGAGGAGATGGCAGGGGTAGTAGTGGACCTCCTCAACCTGGCAGATGATAGTGACACAGGCAATAACTCGGTCATCTGCTACTATATCGTGGGTAGGTATCCTAGCAGAATCTCAACAAACTAACCAAAGGTACATGTGCATCGGTAGATAGAGATAAGACCACATAGATATGAAACGGCTAGGTCTCTTTTGGCATGGATTTCATTGCAGTTCCTCACAATAACCCCCCCCCCAGTCCTACATGATCCTACATTTTCATTATACACCATTTCCCTTCTCGTATGGATTCTCTTCTTCCAATACCATCACTGACCCTAGTTTCCCATTTCGTCCACTAGGTGGCGAGGAACCTTACTGGCAGCAGTTTGCCCTGAATAAAACAAGTGGCGCCCTCTCTATCCAGCAGAGGCTGGACCGTGAGAAGGTGACTAGTGTGGACCTGGTGGTCAAGGCCAGTGAGGACTGCTGGTCAGACAGGTTTGCTGAACTTAGGGCCCTAAATGTACCCTTTAACATTACCGACCCCACTTTACTCTGGGTCAAAGTCAATGTTAAGGACATCAATGATAATCTACCTGTGTTTACTAGGAAGTGGTTCACAGCTGGAGTTACAAGGGACACTGACTTTGCAGAACCAGTTATTAACTTCAGGGTGAGTGCTTGTTTAGTAACTATAAGATTTCTTTTGATTTTTATTTACCTTTTAATATTTTCATATATTAAGCAGTGCAATATCGATATCAATATCATGGGGAAATGAAAGCAGATGTGGCAGGAATGTGATTATATTAATTCATATTGACGGACGCAGGCAAGATTTCATGCTAAATACCGCCATTAATGTCTACTCGCATACTCCCTATAGGACTACGTGTATGACCCTGATGAGGAGGAGAACGCCCAGTTCACCTTCACCCTCCGCCAGCCAATCAGGATGACGGAGCCCCTTAAGACACAGCTCCGGCAGCGGGAGGAGAAGGAGCCCTTCCTCCTGGGGGAAGAGGATGGAGTATTAAGGACCAACATCTACTTCCAGCAGAACATGCAGGGCTACTTTGAGTTTGAGGTGGCTGTTAATGACGCCTCCAGGCGGCATTCAGAGGCTGCAAACGTATCTGTGAGTTTAAGTGTCATATTTGTAAATTGTAAAAGTGAAAGACGTAATTCTTACGGTATTGATGGGATTTCTTTGCAAATTCTATTACCTTAAATCTATACATTGAATATTTCTATGGGAAAGTAAAAATCGTTCTTCTATTCCCTTTTGTAGATTTATCTATTGAATGAGGAGCAACGAGCTAAGGTAATTCTGCGTGGTACAACGGACTACGTGGGAAGCTTTAAAGATACATTTGCTGCGTAAGTAATTGCTGACATAGAAAGTCAATGAAATGTGAATAAAACAACACAGTGTATTTTCTATTGACTTTGTATATTGATATCAAGGAGGCAGGATTAGCCGAGATAGCTTTATCTATGTCTACTATAACTATCGTCTCTATGTAAATACCATACTGTATGAATATCCTTCCCGCAATTGTTATTCACATTGTGATGGAATAATAATAATAATAATAATAATAATAATAATAATAATAATAATAATAATAATAATAATAATAATAATAATAATAATAATAATAATAATAATAATAATAATAATAATAATAATAATAATAATAATAATAATAATAATAATAATAATAATAATAATAATAATAATAATAATAATAATAATAATAATAATAATAATATGATTTTCCTCTCTTTCTTTTACAGATTTATTTCCAACATAACAGGGACAATAATAAATGTAGACAAAATACGAACACATCAGGATCTCTATGGGAAACCTGATCAATGGAGGTAAGTTCACTTTAAGAATAAAAAGGAGAGCACTCAGGCATATTGTATTAGACAAGGCGGGGGATCATATTTGAATACTAGAAACGCATTTCCTCGCATAATCAGGACGATTTCATAACATAAAAGTACTTCGACTTCTATATATACATATATATATATATATATATATATATATATATATATATATATATATATATACATATATATATATATATATATATATATAATAATCTCATATTTTAAATAGATTTGATGAAATAGTTTTAGAAAAGAGAAGCATAATGCATTTATGTCATTTACCTTTTAATATTTGCTAATTCTGAGAAAGATAGTATTCGTAAATCAAAGTAAATGTTAAAAAATGAATATCGGTGCACTGTACTCTTTATGCACTAGATCAAACAATCAATAACTTAATAATACATAATGTCTTATATGCCTAAAGGCGTCAAGGGTTTGTATCTTTGTTAAAAAGTGACAATTACTTTGCTATAATGCACTTATATATGTTATCTCACGCTTAGACTAGATACATCTAACTATTCCCATAGTTGGAATTGCCAATTGCTACATAAACTCGAACCATAGATTGGTATGTTAAATATAAAAAATCACCTGATGGATTTCTCAGTGTCGCTTAATGTCTAGAAGTTTCAAACAAAAATCAAGCATAAACATAATGTTAGAGCACAGACATCATTTGTTGTACTGATGTACCAAACAGTGAGGCTTCCATAATTTAAAGAAGCACTGAATCAAGAACCTAGCCCTGCCGACTTTTGCACACAGAAGTCGTTGTTGATTCCGAGCTCTGAGCATCAGCTTCATACATTGCACATTTCAATTGTTACAAAGCCGTGATACTATTTTCCTCCAAGAAGCTGAGGTCTCCTAAATGAAACATTGGAAACATTCAAACTTTAAGAGATTGAAAAATGGTCCACTGGTTGCAATATCTCTGTTTCTAACAGTTGTAAAATTATAATTTCTATTCGCCCCTGATTCAAGACCGCTCGGTATGTTCGACCCCTGGCCAAACTGACGTGCGTAAGTTACTTGAGTAACCTGCCAGGTTATCGGATTGGCTACCAGTCTGTGACATCATAAATGGGTCAGGGCAGGTTGTTGAGTAAGTAATAATGCCCAATGTTTATTTTCAGGGTGGATATGTTCATCCATGCTATAGATCCCAAAACAGGGGAAGTGTTGGATTCAAAGATCCTAGTCGAGTAAGTACAATAATAGTCTTTTGAAATTCACATATGAAGCTTGATATTTACACTTGAAAACCTATACTGTACAATTTCTTTTTCGTTCATCCGTAAGTAAGATTTAACCACCTTGGCTCTACTTATATCCATCAAGCAACTCTAATTCTAACCCCTTTTCTGTTTCCTCCCTTTTCTTTAGCATCATCGACAAGAAAAGCCAATCGCTTATTCATCTATTTAACCAATACAATGTGATAGAAATCGTCGTAAGTATTTTTTACTTAAATGCAGACGTTTTTATAACATTACCCAAAATTCAATGTAAGATAGGCAGCATACCTATTTTACAGATTGAATAAATATTTTAAATTGAAATTTCTTTAATCAATTCAATATTCAAATACTCAAATACACCTCATTGCTTGACTCTCTCCAGCCGGCAGTGGAGCCAGTAGTAGCGAGCCGTATAGAACAGGACCTACAATTCATACTCATTATAGTAGCCGCGGCACTCGGCGTGCTACTCATTATACTCATCATCACCTTTATAGCATGTAGGAAAAAGTAAGTTAACCTTTTAATTCTATAACAGAGAATGTAACTAAAAGCAATGGTACAGACTCATGAATAACATAGATAAGCAGACATATTGTTGTCTGTACGTGTAGGGGGCCAGAATTAACATAAAATATTTCCCCCAAATCTTCTCGTAGGCACACACGCACACACACGCATGTGTAAGTTAAGATTTTATCGAGTTAGTGTCACATAGAGGAGAATGCGGGTGGTGTATTTTACTTATACAGTGTACACAGTCTTTGTCCAAAGAATTAAAATCATGGTCCTTTGTGTTACAGATATAAGAGAAAATTAAAAGCTGCTACAGCGATGGCGTTTGGTAAGTTCTAACCGGTTATTCTTTGTCAAGCATACATGTCCGAATAACCATCTTTTGATATAGAAAGATGATTTTAAAGGATTTTGGGGTTTGGTTGTAATAAAACAACAAACAAACACACCAATTGCTCGTCTGTATACATCCTAAGTTCTTTTGACAGCCCTCTGTCAATTTAAACTTAAATAGTGATTATGAATTCTCATTCATGCTCTCATCTGTTATCATTATAGGTGGCAAATCCCATTATAGAAAATATGGTAAATAATCCTGATGAATTTTATAACACTTGTCCTAATTGCATCTAACCCTTTGCATCTTAAGAAACAACTACTAAAGGTTTTCTTTTGTTCGAAGTCTCGACAAATCTGATTCAATGAAATAACCTCAACATTAAGCTCACGTTTTTCAATTTTTTTTTCTGTAACATACACATGGCACATTCCAAGTTAAGTCTTGCAAATAGGGAGAGAAAATGTCTAAAATTGGATATATTCACAGAGGTAAATGTGAGGTACCAACAAAAACTTGAAGTCATCCTGATACTTCCAAAAAAAAGAAGTGAACATAAATGTTTCCTGGTTATCAAAATATTAGCCCTCGAATACAGGTTGCACAATCGTACTTCAGCCCCCCCCCCAGGCAACTGCCATGGAGATTGGACATTTTTCCTATGCAATTATTTTCTCCACTTTTATCAAAAAATCCCTTTTTAGAATAAAAAATTGCATCTGTCAATGGCCCCTAGGTTGTTTCTTGACTATTTGTGCAAAATAGGACCCATCTTAAAAATTGGCATACTTTTTTTCTGGAAAGGCCTGTTGGCATGGTAATCTGGTTGCCATGGCAACCAGCTCAAACAAAATGAGAAATCGAAGATATCACATATTGAGCCATAGCATTGCTTTAAATTCATTTTTTAACACAATTTGAACTTTAAAAAAAAAAACATCTACTCCTTGAGTATCTTTTCAAGGTTATGACATGTTGACCTTGACCAAGGTCAAGGTCACCCTTTTCAAGGTCAAACACTAAAATTTAGCAGAAATTAGCAAGGACATCATATTTATGGCCATAAAATTGGATTAAATTCACTTTTTGACATGTTTTAAAATCCTAAAATGGTCAAGTCTTTGAGTCCTTTTTCAAGGTTCCAACATCATTGACCTTATCTTAGGTCAAGGTCATACTTCTTAAGGTCAAACCTCTAAATCTGATTGAAATTTATATGAGAATTAAATTTTTGGCCATAAATTTGGTTCAAATTCACTATTTGACATGCTTTAAGATGATAAGATAGTCCACTCCTTAAGTTACTTTTACTAGAAATGGCCACATCTAGGTTGGTCAACTTATTTTTTGACACACCTTGAAATCCAAAGATTTGCTACTCCTTGAGTACAAGGTCATGACACATTTAACCTTGGCCAAGGTCAAGGTCACCCTTTTTAAGGTCAAATGCCTAATTTTGGCAGAAATTAGCAAGGAAAAGCTGAAGGATTGGACCTCTTTATACCAGTGTCCAGTATTTTAGGGTGACCTCCGTTACTATCAGCCTTTAGTGGCCCTGGGCAGAAAATAAAAAGAATATTCTGGTCAATGTCAGACTAAAATGAAGACCAATTAGGGACATAGTTATGTGCCAGATTAGGACTTGATATCTCCTGACATCTCTGGACTAGATGCATTTCCCTGGCAAAATCTGAAGTAGTTTTTTTTAAGGTGAGTGACTTCTGTTACCATGACTAAGCATGTATTATTAAAGTGGAAACAAAAATAACTAGTACTACTCCAAAGAAAATGAGAAAAAGGAAACTGTATTGCAAAAATCAGATTGATTGATGGTATATCTAATTTTTTTTTAGGGAGAAAGTACTGTGAAAATGTGACCTCCGTTACCGGTGTCCTCGTTACGAGTCAAGCCACAATGTCTAGCTTTAAAATCCTAAGTTGGTCAACTCATTTTTGACACACCTTGAAATCCAAAAATTAGCTACTCCTTGAGCACAAGGTCATGACACATTTAACCTTGGCCAAGGTCAAGGTCACCCTGTTCAATGTCAAACACCTAAATTTGGCAAAAATTAGCAAGGAAATCATGTTTATGGCTATAAAATTGGCTTCAATTAATTTTTTGGCATGCTGTAAAATACTAAAATGGCCACATCTTTGAGTCCTTTTTCATAGTTCCAACAATTTTGACCTTAGACAAGGTCAAGGTCATCCTTTTCAAGGTCAAACATTGTTGAAATCAGCTGGGAAATTAAATTTATGACCATAACATTGGTTTGAATTTACTTTATGCCATGCTTTGAAATACTTGGTCTACTTTTTGAGTGCATTTTCAGGGTCATAACACAGTTGACCTTGGCCAAAGTCAAAGCCATCCTTTTCAAGGTTAAACACCTCAAATTGGCTGGTTATTAGCAGCTCATCCTAAAAAAATGGGAGAAAATTTACACTTTTGAGAACACAGAAACAGGCCATTTAAAGGTAAAAATGCTGTTTTGTCCAAAAATGAGTTATGGTAATTTTATTAGAATGGATGTCAATTTAACTGAATCAAACATTTTTCGGTAGATTCCCACTCTGAATAGTGTAAAATCATCATAGATCCTGCTGGATGGGACTAATATGCTGATATAAGTGGGGGATATTAACTAATGACAACAGAGTATTTCAGGTTACCATGGTAATCAAATTTTGAATTTTCTTTAGATTTGTATTGAAAATGCCACTCCAACAGCTTTCAGAAGATGTAATGTGAACTATCAAAACAGTATGTTCAGAGATAACACAAAGTATATAATTGTGATTACAGTATAGTAACTGATTAATTTTCCTGAAATTGATTGGTTTTGTGAATATATGACCAGAGCCTTTATGAGGCATTTTACAGTTTAAGATATTTGGCATGATATCTTTCAACAATGGTTTCAATATACTTCCCATGCTCTTATTAATGTGTATTATATGAAATGAAAGCTCTTGATGACCTTTTTTTAAATACTCTTTTCTCTGAGGCCTATCCCTTAGTTTTAAGGATGGGTCAAAATGGTCTTCTTTTTGTTTAATTAATACTTTTTCGAAGTTCTAACATTGTTGACCTTAGCCTAGGTCAAGATCATCCTTTGCGAACACCTTTGGTAACATCTCTAAATTTTTAACCTGTGATTTGTGCCTTTATATTTGTTTGAAGCAGAATTCTTTAATATATCTTTAACAATATGCAGGGTAACACTCATTAATAGTTCAAAATGGCTGCCATAAATTATACATGGTTCTAAATGTCATGAATAGATTCCTGGACTTCAGTAATGTCCTTTTAGTACTAATTTTTTTTTGTCTTTCTATTTTGATTAGGGATCGAGTAGTCATTTTTTGAAAACACCCTATTGTTCCAAGATTTTGATCTAATTCTGGCAGCCATCTTGATTATCTCAATTTCATTCATAGTTGATATTGTAACAGTTACAGAGAACCCAGGGTCTGGCTAAAAATCCATCTTCCACCAAATACTTTAGTCAGTCACATTAAATTTTAAGTGTCCTTGACCTTGTGGTACACAACTTTGACCTATTTACCTAGGTCAACCATGTCAACTTTAGAATTCCAAGCATGTTAAAAAGTGTATATAAACCAATTTTGTAGTTGTAAATATGATTCCCTTAATGACTAAAATACCTTAGTGTTTGACCTGGAAAGGATAACCAGTGATAACATTGAACTTGAGCACGATCTACCACATTATGGCCTTCCTTGGTCTTGGAGTAGACCACATTAGTATTTTTTAAAGCATGCCATAAATTGAATTTAACCTAATTTTATGGTCATAAATGCAATTTCCTTGCTGCTTTTATCCAAAATAAGGTGTTTGACCTTTCAAAGGAGGACCTTGACCATGTCAACCATGTTATGACCATGAAAAGGTAATCAGGAAGTAAACCATTTTAGAATTTTAAAGCATGTCAAAAAGTGAATTTAAACCAATTTTATGGCCATAACTTTTATCCCCTTGCTGTTTTGACTTTGAAAAGGATGACCTTGGCTAGGGTCAATAATGATAGGACCTTTAAAAAGGACCCAAAGAGTTGACCATTTTAAGTTTTTAAAGGTAGACATTATTTGTCAGAGAACTGAACAGGTGGGGATTTTTTTCCTATGCTTCCCCGGAACACCGGGAAAATACAAAAGATAGGGGAAAAAAATTAGTCGAGCAGACCACTTTAATTTTTTAAAGGATTTCAAAACCCTTAAACTGCCTGTACTGCATAAATGCATCACTATAGCACTGTATTTGGGAAACCCAGAGATGGAAAGTCTATTTCATAGCCATAAAGATGATTCCCTTGAGAAATTCAGCCGAATTCAGGTGTTTGACCACGAAAAGGATGGCCTTGACCGAGGCAAAGGTCAACCATGTCATGACCTTGAAAAGACACTTAGCGTTTAGTTACCTGCCTGATTTCAACCAGATTTAGGTGTTTGACCTTGAAGATGATGAGCTTGCCCTAGGCTAAGGTAAACAATGTTGGAACCTTGAAAAAGTATTCAAAGAGAAAACCATTTTAGGTTTTCAGATGGGTGTTAAAAACTTAATTTAAGCCAGATTTATGGCCATAAACATGATTCTTTTGCTAATTTCAGCTGAATTGAGGGTGTTTGACCTTGAAAAGGATGGCCTTGACCTTGGCCAAGGTCAACCATGTTATGATCTTGAAAAGGCACTCAACAAGTAGACCACTCTAGTATTTCAAAGCATAACATAAAGTGAATTTAAACCAATTTTATGGACATAAATTTAATTTCCCAGCTGATTTCAATGATTTTTGACCTTGAAAAAGATGACCTTGACCTTGTCTAAGGTCAACCATTGTTGGAACCATGAAAAAGGACTCAAAGATGTGGCCATTTTTTTACTTTACAGCATGGCAAAAAGTTAATTAAAGCCAATTTTTTAGCCATAAACATGATTTCCTACCTAATTTCTGCCAGATTTTGGTGTTTGACCTTGAAAAGGGTGACCTTGACCTTGGCCAAGGTCAAATGTGTCATGACCTTGTACCCAAGGTGTAGCTAATATTTGGATTTCAAGGTGTGTCAAAAATGAGTTGACCAACTTAGCTGACATTGTGGCTTGACTCAGGTGGGTGAGCAGGCTATGGAAATGGAGGTAACTGAAAATGGGGGTGGGCGGTAACGGAGGTCACCGGTAACGGAGGTCACTTTTTTACAGTATTTCCTCTCTAGAAAATTAGATATACGATCAATCAATCTGATTTTTGGTATACAGTTTCCTTTTTTCATTACCTTTGGACTAGTATCGGTTATTTTTGTTTCCACCTTAATTATACATGCTTAATCATGGTAACGGAGGTCACTCACCTTAAAAAAACTACTTCAGATTTTGGCAGGGAAATGCATCTAGTGCGGAGATGTGAAGAGATATCAAGTCATCATCTGGCACATAACTATGTCCCTAATTGGTCTTCATTTTAGTCTGACATTGACCAGAATATTCTTTTTATTTTCTGCCCAGGGCCACTAAAGGCTGATGGTAACGGAGGTCACCCTAAAATACTGGACACTGGTATAATGAGGTCCAGTCCGTCAGCTTAATGGGGAAATTTAGGGGAAATTTTTATTTTTTGAATTTTAACACTTAAAAAACTATAAAACATCACATTTGATACCATACATATATTTTCTTTGCCAATTGTAATGGATCAATAATTGTAATCATGCTTCAGGACATAGTGTTTTAGGTAAGCAGCCTTTTTCATCATAAGGCCCCCCACATGCAAAAAGTATGAAAATAATCTGTGTTGTGGACATTTTTCTTTAATTAGTTCTAGAAATCCTAAAAAAGTCCAAAAAGTTAGTAAAAACTGATTTTTAAATGTACTATGGCACATAAACTTCCCTGGACAGCAGTTCCCTACTTAACATGGAATGTGCCACATGTTTTCAGACTGTATTCTCTGTTTTTTTATCACGATTAGGAGTGATTCATTCTAGACATAGATATCATAGGCACTTCTTAACGGGTGAGGAACAAGGGTCTGACTTTTGTGTGAATTATAAATTGTGAAGAATGGAGTGAGATAATCCCATATCACTAACAGCTTTTGAACAAACTTTGAACAATACCGAAATCTAACATTCACCGATGTCAAGGTTGACTGCTCTGGGTTGTATTCATTAATCGCATTGAATTTGTTTATAACTGAAATCCCATTTATTTTATCAGTGCAATTTATCAGTTTGTATCTTCTACATAAACACAAAGCGTATAAAGTTTTCAATCATTTTCATCATGCCTGTGAAATTGCCTGATATTACACATACGTTGATAGCTAGAAAGAAAGATGCCTTTTGTAGCCTGTCTGCATCGTGCCCCATTTGTCGCATATATTGTCCTGTTCGCCAAAGCTTGCTAGATAATTTAAATGTCAACAGTTTTGCAACTACCCCTACATGAAAGTAGTTGCGCCTATTGCAACCTAATTGGTACCTGGCACGAACAATCTACCATAGATTAACATTCATAAATAAGTCTACTCTTCCCCGACTGCGAGCCTGCACATAAGTGCATGTCATTTCACAGCAAAGGCTAAAATCCTAATCATTGAACGTTCCACGAGCGATCTTGAAACAACCATTGGCTCACATAAGTCAAGACACCCACATGTCAAACCGGAACACCAACATAAGAAATCACACTGGTGTAGAAATTACCAGTTGAATGTAACATGTCCTAACTGCAAACTGTCTCTTAATGTGCAAGTGCCACTTTTCCTAACTTTTCCCGAATTCCGACTTTTTGAATGAATGAATGAATCGTGTTTATTGTATGGAATCGCCTTTACAAATGTGGCGTTCTTCCGTGCACTTGGCCGGGATCAAGAACGCAGCTTCCTTTCGGGCATCTCATATCATACATTGAGAAAATCAGATAAAACCCGAATTATCATTCCTCAATGAGTGACATCTCTGCTTAATCAACAAATTACCAAGATTTCCATATAATTGTCTTGGGGATACAACGCAGCATCATACTACAGTTTTCTATTTCATTTCTTGAAGCTTTTGGTGTACCTATAGGTGCATACGACCCCCCAGGTGGTGTCATCAGGACAGTGAAAGGTCTGATATAGGCAATGTTCTTAGTAGTAATGTCAAGAAATTAAATAATTATAGTGCACTATCAGTTTTAGTACTAGGTGGCCAATGGTAAAGGGATAAGGAGAATAGACATTGTAGCTAATATCATAATATATGTGATAGATAAGGACTAGCTAGGGTAAGATGGTAAGACCAACTGTGATATGTTTGTTTTGGGTTTGGTAATGTTGTCAATGCAACACAAGTAGCATGATATACCATTATCATGGTGGTTTCCATTATACTGCAGGTTACTTAATCTTTAAAGGGCTCCATGATGCCAGTAGTGGCTCCATGTTTCTTCTTCATTGTGATGCATTGATACAGTGCAGATGTGGCAATTCCAAGTGCTGCATTGGTGCAGTGTGCCAACGCTTAAGAATCACATCAGCCCCAATTATGATAATAGGATTCGCCCCATGCATAAACGCAGCACAAGCAAATGAACGACTACACTGAAAGCCTAGAAGTTCTGAAACTAGTCAGCGGTGACCACTTTAGGTCCTCAAGTTAACGATACCTAAAACTACAGCTTTAGGTAGTCAAAATGACGACTTTAAGGCCTCATCCTGACGACCTGAGTCATCAATATGACGACTCTGTACTGTCAGTATTGTCATCCTGATAACTCAGGTTGTCAGGATGACCACCTAAAGTCGTCATTTTGACTACCTAAAGCTGTAGTTTTAGGTATCGTCAACTTGAGGACCTAAAGTCGTCACCGCTGACTAGTTTCGGATCTTCCATGTTTTCAGTGTAGTAAAATTATGCATCACATCTAAAGAAGGGATATGACGCAATAAAAGTGACTATACATTCTTAGAACCATTATGAACTACGGTAAATTGGCAATTCAATTGTCTTACTCTTGCGACGACCCATGCTGTATACAAATCATGCTATTTTGACTGTTTGAGGTTCAAAGCATTTCGCTGGGAGAAAATCTCACAAAATCAATTAATACCCAGCAAATTGTCGTCATCTGTCGCCATGATTGGTCATCAATGATGACTCCTTTTTGAGTGATAACTCATTCCGTCATCTTTCGCCACTGTGTATTAGACTCACGTGGCATAGCAATTGCTATTCCTGGTGATCTTGTGCTATAACGACGTCGTGTTCCATCTAGCGACATGTGTGAGCCACTTCACACAGGTTGACGAGGACTCACGACAATTTGCTGGGTACTCTATTGAATGCATATATGGATTGTGTATGGCATAAGTTAGATCATATAAGAATGTGGTGCATACTGATAAGACATGTGTAACAAACTATAGAAAATGTGTCTTGTAGCGTGCACTAGATATATAGCACCAATACCAATATTGAATGACTATACTGACCTCGGCCATTTATATCATGTCCCCTATTTTGTATTTGCTGTGTAGAAACCCACCAGAATGGAACAATAGGTAACAGCAACAGCAGCGTGGTGATGGGATCGTCACATGGCAACCATGCAGTGGGTCTACCTATACACGACAGTCACTGTTGTACCTCTTCATTTAAGATGAAAACTAGAGCCTTGTATCTTATACATCCATGCTATGTAGACTCTATAGTTAATGTTATCAAAGCATTGCGTGGTTTTACATATATAGTAGTTTATTGAGTATTTCATATTAGCATACTGAGTATTAGACCAGTGGACTAGGGGTAATTTGTACATGTATAAACAGTGATTCTGGTATAGGTAGGCCCTTATGTATACTCTAAATGCCAATCGTGCCATATGTGTCACTTTCTGTTCTTTGGTGCGAGACACTATCTATTTCCAATTGCACCATATTCCATTGTTTCTGTTCTTTGGTGCCAGACGTAATCTTGTCCCAACTGTTCTGTGTTCATCTAACAACAGGAGACTCTAGCACTAGAACCATGGGCAAAGACTTAGTAGAAGTGTAAAGGAGCTGGCAAGGGTGTAATGGTATAGTAAAAGGTATGGCACTCTTAGACGCCTGTCTGCTGTGAGCCACTGTAGTATGGTACTCTTAGACGCCTGTCTGTTGTGAGCCACTACAGTATGGTACTCTTAGACACCTGTCTGCTGTGAGCCACTGTAGTATACCTGTCACAAATCCCTATTGACAGGTCTGACATGTATACTTACAATGGCTCACAGCAGACAGGCCTCTAAGAGTGTTATACCCTTCACTATATAATTACACCTTTACCAGACAGTTTACACTGCTACTCAGTCTTCGCCCATGACTAGAACATAGAGGTTAATATATATTAAAACATCAGCAACACCATGCACCATGACTTGCCAACTAATATGTCTGGTACTGCTTTTGTTAATAGACGTAGTTAGTTGTAAAGGACAAGAAAGAAAAGATGTCGCACAGCTGTCCCAAATCAGTTTTTGTGTATTAACCTACACACTGTATGTCTTTGTGATTAGTTTGATGTTTGGTGATATTGTTTGGGATGTAAGTGTGGGTGCTATTGATTTCTTTGATTAGTATTATGTTATAACTTGAGCACAGTCTGAATGTTTCATGTAAAAAATATATTTGTGTTAATACATTTAAGACCATCAATGTAAGCAAAAGTATTGAATCAATATTCCATGGAAATAGAACCTTTTGGAATTTATCTTATCAAAATGTCCAAAACGATGAAAAAGTACTCAGTACTTCCCTAAATATAATATTATGCATGTTAAGAGGTATATAAAAAGGAATTAGGTTGTGTGTTTTATATCCATATTCCTAGAACTACTGCGATATATTTCCAATTACCAAATATACATTACATCACTTTAATTTTTGAATGTATATGTCCTTTGCCTTCCAGGGTCAAGGGATTCCGGACTTAATCGGTTAGAAATGCCAGGAACAAACCTTCACTCATATGAGGGGTAAGTGCAAACAACGACCTTTAATTTGTTAGATAGCCATTAAAAGGACCTCTAACCCAATTTGGACCCCTCTCACGAGGCCAAAACTTATTTGTATGTTCCATAGTTAGTAAGAAAAGGAGGTTGGTAATAAGTACCAACCACAGACTGTTGTTCACTGACCACCTTCAAATGTCGAATCCATTGAACACTTTTAGAAGAAAAAAAAAATGATACATTATGTTATCTTTCAAATGTTCTCGCTTGTACTCACTGTTTGGAATCCATTTTGTAACCTCAAGATTATGAGATATAGTTTATAGTTGATGATTCGGCAGAAATTATATATGGAAGGATGGAGGTTCATTTGGATAGGACTTGAAGTGGCCAGGTGATATATTGAATAGTTACTAATTAAACATGCATTGAAATTAACCATGCACGAATTCAGGCTGATTCTCATCCCCATCAATTGAGAATCGGAGACTGAATCTAAATTGTCTCTTTACCCCTCGGGTGGGGTTATTGTATAGTACATTGTGCTATTGGTTTCAGAAAGAACATTGTATAGATGTGTATAAAAAGAACAAAAGATTCCCCTGAATGTGCTTCTCGATATCATGCTTATTCCCTCTGTTAGCAATTAGCATATATGGTGTATGAAGGGGGCCTTTTGTGCCAGGGTTATAGGTAAGATGCAAATCAACAAACCACCTGCTACATTTTGAGCGAAAGATTGATGATGCTATCCATGATCTAAGGAGTCGAAGACAATGGATGAGGAAAGTCTTAAAATGAGAGTACAAAGAAGCAGACCTATTATTCACACAGGTTTTACAGCACTGATTGGAAATCAGGAGTAGCTTGGCACTACCCGAAGTCTATACTACCATACCAAGCAGCCTCAATGGTGTACGTTCAGATCTGTTTGCTGTCCTCAGACAATGGCCATTATCAAGGCTATTCTCATTTCCCCATCCCTTTTACAGTCAATTTAATCTTTTCCATAATCTTTTATTTTGCATTTTCTCTATTTCCCCTGGTGGAGGACTACATAATCTCATGCAGTGGGTTCAAAATGCGAGTTTACAGTCTGATAGGATTTCATTAAAAGCCTACGTAATTATGATAACAATTTAAGATAAATTTTCATATAGCTTGAACATGTTTACTATTGCTATACCAATGTGAAGGAATGACATGAGAGAAGGGGTTTTAGAATAACTCAATAGCCAACTGAATTGCATTTAATTCCTACCAAAAGCTTGACGGGTTGGTTACTCTTTTTAACAGAAAAGAGACTCTCCAGCGTTATCAACCTAGGGAAGAAAGCTTACACACTCCAAACATAAACTACACCCAAACAATTCTACAGCAAGCCCCCTCTGCTCCAGAAGCAGAGGGGGCTCTTCTTACTAATGGCGCGGCCCACCCATTGCCAAATGGATCTCTAGAAAGAGTTAACCACTCAGATGTCTTGAGCCATGAAGAGATCTCTGTGGATCTTAACTCAGAGGTAGTCTCAGAAGGCAGAGGTTCAACTTTGTCCTTACATAGAGTTCAACAGCAAAATGGCGGCAGGATTTCAAACGGCCACATTGACTGCAGCGACACTTGTGGTGTGTAGGCGAGTCAGTACCTATCACTTCCGGTTCCTGCTATGACTGGAGTCTCATTTCTGTATGATCACTGAACCAGTATTTTCCTCTGTATTCAATTGCTTTTGTGAGATTTGAGCATATCACTCCCACAGTTATGGGATTTTGTTTACGTGCTACTCTTAAATAAATTGTGGTTAAGATCTTTACCCACGGGAATTTTCATACTTTAGCTTGAGTTGGAATTTTGTGCAACTTCTCACCTCTAGATTCACATTGCTGTTTGTGACATCACATAGCCTACATAAGAAAACATGAGCATTTTCACAGAGGTAGATTTTCTTCTCTTTTTTTTTATTCATGCATTACCTCTAGGTTTGACATTTTAGTCAAACTCATTTCCAGGAAGAATCATTCTTTCTATAGCATTTTTGACTTGGCGGAATAGATAGCCATGCAGAACATTTCCGAAAGTATCTTGTTAGCTCACAGTTGGCCAGCTATTAAAAGGAATCACATTGAGATACCATACAGATAAGAGAAATCATTTTAGATAACTTCAATATGTTGCATATCATAACCAGGCCTCACAATCAGAAGGGCGAGGGTTGGGGTCCAAGTTACCACCACACCAAACAGGAGCACACAGACGCAGCTGGGGGCCGAGTCCACGCTGTTGCTATGGCAACAGTGGAGGTCACAACTCAGACAGGGCAGCATCACTCATTTGAGCCCTCCATGGCTCCAGGGCAGACACAGACACAGTTCATGGGGCATCCACCAGGGTGTGCCAACTGCGACACCACCCACCCAGGTCTCACATTCACTCACTCTGCTTGAGTGGTGCGTCTGTCATTGTTGTCACATGTGACGACAAGTCGCTGTTGTTACCTTTGAAGTCCTTTCCCAGGAATTTTACTCACATGTTATGTCAGGGGTGGAAGTGTATCTTCTTTGGCTGCTATGTCGTCATCATTGCACCGCTCATGACGTCATTGTTATTACTGTGGCTTCGCTGGCGTTATTTCCATGTAACCGGCCATAAATATGTCATTTAATGATGCATTATCATAGTTTTGAGTCGTGTTCATGTCATTCTTGTCGTATGGTGGTATTGTGACATTTATATGTTCTGGCCGACACCGACAAATACATCAAAGTGACACAATCAAACTCGAAACACTAAAGCCCCCTAGTGTTGCAATGGTGAACTCCTTTTAACGTTCATAGACCTTTAGAATAATTTATTTGTTTGATTGTGGCCCTTTAACTGACACAGCTAGGGGCCTAGCCCTCAATACATCGTCTTAGGAGAAGGATTTAAGAACTAGTTCTACTAATTAGGTATTGGATAAATTTTCCCTATCTCTGATTGTGAGATGGCAACACATTGTATACTTAGCTGCATGTTGTGAAGTGGTTTTGAAACATTTTGCCTTTTTTTCGAGATGACTTGTCCCTAAAAATATCAGGAATTCACCCTTAGCATCTAGAGACATACTTCAATCACCAATACACAATTGTATTTTTAATTGGGTTGCCTCATGGCATCGAGTCATGATTTTGCCCTTTCTTGGAGCATTCTTTGCTTTGTATGTAAACATGCATGACATAAGCTACAACTAAAAATGCAATATATAGATCCACCTTTTCTATACTGTACAGTCTTGTGATTTCTCTTTTTAGTATGACAAAGTTAGTAGACTATTGTAGCATAGCAGTCATAGAATACTAATGACAATTTTCAATAAACTATATATCTGATCGTATTAAAATATATGGAATACATTTTCAGTCTATACAGTAGATGCCGCAAAGGAAAATTCACAGCCTTGATCAAATATTTCAAAGATTAGGACCCTTGGCAATTCTGTTGAATATTTACATGCAATGTTCTAAACCTTTCTTTAGAAATAAGTAAATTGAGTTTTACCTTATCATAGCCTAATCATGCAGTAAATCAAACATAGGCCTAGATTAAGTTAAGTAATATTATAAGTAGATGCAAATATGACTTTTTGTAACATGCTATAAGGACTGGGCCTAGAAAACATAAAAATGGAGGTCATTACTGACTTTCCCGTCCTTCATTCCTTGCCTAGGAAATTCTTTGAAGGACAAACGAGATTCTAGGGTAAACTTTTACTTTTTCCAATCGAATGTGATGTTTGAATGCCATTTGAGGGTAGCCTTTAGGCCGTGGAGTCTTTGGCGGCTGTCGCTGGGCTCCCTTCCACCTCTAGCTCCAGCCTTGCACTTGTAGTCTTGAAGCACTGTTTCATGGTTTATATTTGTACTCAGGACCATAGCTTGAATAATTGCTATTGCCAACATTCCATGATTGGCTTTGATTGTCAGATTTTAGAGTTTTTGCTGTTACATGATGTAGATACCTCATTTGATGCCCCAGTGGATGAAAATAGCTCAAGTTTTATTGATACTAATCTCAGAGCATGCCTTAAAGGGGCCTGTGAGAAATATGTGAGAATTTAAGCAAAAAGAAACCCTTTTGCACCTCAGACCGAGTCCCTTTCTGTTTGACTTCTCACATATGCAAGAAGCCTATAGCTTTTGGAGTTCGGACAATGTTTTCAATTATTTCTGACTGACTGTTTGGCCCTTGGTACAGATTATGTGATGTGTAGCTGTGTATTACATGATAATAACACGATGTATTAATGTTATTGATAATAACCAACACCCACACCTCAGTGACATGGACACTGCACCCTGTAATGTAAGGTCCTGTCCTTGTATAAGTCACGTCACATTGTGACGTAACGTCGATTTGAGACGTCATATATGTTGGTGATGTCATTACTAATACTGCATGTTATGCACAAAAGGCTCGTAAACGTCCAAATGTCAACCCGTACCTATGATATTATATGCATTCGTAGTAACTTTTAACGTTTATATCTAGTGTATAAATTATTCACATTGTATCCCCATAACAACATCCCTCCCCTTGTAAATGGTACACAAATTTGCTTTAAGACAGTTTCATATTCCCGTTCTTTCATTTTGATTTGCATAAAAGACTTATTGGCTGACTTGCCTGACAAAACCCATCTAGAAAATCGATGCAACTTAAACATAGCATCAGTTAACAAATCTGCAGTGGCTTCTATTAACAATAGCTCGGACGCATGCGTGAGCTAAACTGTTTGATTCTAGACAATATGAAATATACTTTTGTAATGAAACCATCCAAGAATTATCCAAGACGATGTAGCTGAAATAAACACTCACTCTATCATTAAGCAACTAACCATAATACTTGGAGCAATTTTGTTAGATTTAAGTTTGGTGATGCTATGGTATTGAAGGAGGTGCGATTCCTATGGGACATGACCTTGTGTTTCTTTCCTCATTCAGACTAAAAATACGTTTAGATTTAACATGGCTGTCATATTTTCCAGTTCGAACCCAATATGGTTGGAGCAAACTGACAATGGCTGGACCAAGGAATCAGATATTGAAAGGTGAGAAATACCATGTAGTATATTTTAGTCTATATCTTTTGTTTCGTGTTTCGAAATGCGACTCTTTCCCCATAATACTTAACCAATCATTTATTTGCTTTATTTTATGCAAGTTGATTCCATTCATTGATAACGTCGGTGATAGTTTAATTTGAGACTTCTGTTATTCCATTAGTTCATTTGCCCCCCCCTTCCCCGCCCTATTTCCTCCCCTACTCGCATGCTCATTTACCACAATTTGGCAAGAAAAGAAGACAAGAAAAGGAAAATGATAAAAAAAAAACACATGTCAAATTTCCACCACCTTAATTCAGTCCTCATTCCCAAGGTTAAGGAATTTGCTAACCTGTCATATACTAAATTTTCTAGACCTACAAATAATCGCGTGTGAAGAGGTAAGGGTCTATGCCTCTATATCTAATACTGGCTCCAGTGACACTGGATCTACCCCTGTCTGCACTGTGCATTAAACAATCCAAGCGAATTCGTTTATTTCTAGTCTTACTAATATCCCTAAATGCACTGTTAATTCAACAGGTCACAAAGAAAGAGGCCCCTTGGGGACTGATTTTATTTTCATAAAAAGTAAAATGTTCATGGAGTTTACCCCTGTGCAAAATCTCAATGCTTCTCCAATAATCTACAGGAACGCGCCGGCATTTGTTCATTTAAGGCCCTCTCCCACCACCACGGTCCCCCTGTTGACGTAACAGAAACAATGAAAACTTCTTTACACGAGATAAATAACTCTCCTATGATGTGTTCAATTCAGCACGACACATGACGAACAAATGAAAAAAGTAGAAGTCCTTTCCGTTGATCCTATTGGTGTAAGTAGTGTATGAAATTTGGACTTTGTACCTGGTTAGGGGCGCAAGTTTTCCACTCCTATTAATAAGAACGAAACACCGGATCTTTCCAGATAAATTTATAATTTTCTGAAGATAACTTTTAAGACTTGCACACATACCCTTAGCCCAGCGGTACCCTGGACGGGGGCTGGATAAACTCATCATGGAATCCGAATTGGTGGTCTGGACTTTACTGCCTCTCGTTTTATGAAACTGAAATTCCCAGTTTATTTCTATCACTATACGGCACATGGCTATTGTCTTATTGACCAATGGGAAGCATCCCTGGCATAAACTGCGGAGTCGGGGGCTGAAGGTGTTAGTCATAGTGGAGTCGGGGTCTAATGGCGGCCCCCAGCTGATAATGGCTATGTGAGCTATACAGTTCCGTCCATACTAGCATTCAAAGTAATGGCTGGTGGTCCTTTCTCAACTAACAAGCACCACCTCTTCCACTTTGCATGAGAACCATGAAAGAATACATTTTTAGTTTTAACAAATTGTCTCTAAGGTAATTAATGCGATCCTCTGCTGTTATTCCAAAACGAAAAGAGTATTTCTTATTATGTAGACACAGACCAAAGAAGAATATCTGCGTTGTATTTCTCAGACTCATCAGAACTCTAATATCATAGACCTTAGTATGGACTCCCTCTATCCACTGCAGATCTTTGGGTACATTACATGACAACTGGCCCCTTCATGCTGGTTACCAGTACTTATCTCTCCAAGTTCCAGATCTAGCAATGGCGGCCCCCACATACTAAGGCCGACACATATCTCACACCTATCACCAGACTATACTATGCATTATCAATTTAGTTTAAGGCTTAACACTTCCATGACATCTAACCCTACCTCTTTATATTGCAGTAAACAGTCAGGAAACTCGCTAGACGAGAATGCCCTGGATGGGAGTCAAGAACAGAACAACCGGTATGACGAGCAGGAGATGAGTATGGAGATGTTCAATGATGATTCTGATCACTTTAACAAGGTGCCTGCCACCAAGTACATGGAGTCGGACCTCTACCTCCAAGCAGCCCTGGAGGAGCGCAGGGCTGCACGGGACCGCCACACCAACAATCTCAACCAGGGAGGCAAGACTAATGGTCACCCACCCAATGGTCATCCTCCCAATGGACTACCACCCAATGGACTGCCACCCAATGGCCTCACGCCTAGCAATGGTCACTCACATAAAGGGCAGCCTACAAATGGTCTGTCCAAGCCTAATGTAGGCGCACCCGAACATCAGACTGGGTATGACAATATAACCTTTGTGCCAGATGGTTACCCTAGCCGTCATATAGACGGTCTGCAAACAACAGACATCTAGTCTAGGTTAATAGAAAAACATTTACTTGTTGTGAATACCATACAAAGACAGAAGTGGCTGTAGTTATACAAGGACAGTGCCACAAAATAAGAACCCCTTCTCCTCTGATGAAGAGGAATAAGAAGGGAGGCAGATATAATGTCAAGTAGTACTGGGGTGCTTTATCTAGTCAGCATTCAGTCACCCCCTGCAGGAGGAGGGGGACATGAGTGACTAATGGACAAAGACTCATGTCAATCATCGTTACAGGCAGGGCCTGGTTTAAACGATTGATTCAGAAAGCTCACTCTGAGGGTTGTGGCGCAGAAAGTAAAGTTTATCAAAGGCAGACCATCAAGTGCAGAATCCCACTCTGTTCTATATGTGAGGCCTATGCTATGTGTCCATGATATGGGCTTGGACTTTTGCCAGGTGAATAGCCCCTGTTATAGGGCTCAGGCAGTTAAAGGGTGGAACACATCGGGAATGGCCTAGGGCAGAGGAATATACCAAATACCCGCGCGTTCCAGGGTATAACTTGTATGTTGCAGAGAGAAGAACCAAACAAGTAGAAAATGTAGTACATCGGTGAAAGTTATCCCTCCGCCCCGGCCTTTGACTATTCCTTCTGACAGACAAAGGAAAGAGGCACCCATGGGGAAAACTCTTATGTTGAAGTATCAGACCCGTCACTATTGTAAATCTCCTATTCAGATAATGCAAGTTTATTTAACCAGATAATCGTTATACAAGAAGGGCTACATAATTATACGTACGCTCCTATATGTGATAAGTGTAAACCTTGTATCACTTGACCTGTGGCGTTGTTAGGAATAGTGTGATGCAAAAGGAGTCTATTTTTATGGTAAGGGTTTCATACTCAATTTTTGTATATTCTGTACAGTGAGGTCTGACTGATGATTACAGAATGAATGCGTCATATTTATTGTACGATAAACTGGCTTTTATTATGTGTGAAAGGACAAATGTAAATATAATGATTGTTAGTGATTATAGGACAGGTTCCTGCCTACATGATAGGCACGCTTAGCTTTTGAATCGATTGTTTGAATACCTTGAAAAGGACGGAATCAAATTAGATGTAAGAATGCTTCCATATAGGGATCGGTGTACCAATTGAATACACGTTATTACATGTATTGTTATCTCTGTTATCATCTTTGATAGTTATCATTCCGACAAGAATCATTGAGTAAAGAGATCAATGTTGGTCCCATGTATGCATGTTTCAAGAAAGCAAACGTGAAACATAATTATAGATCTATGTCCATGACAGTATTGTAAAGTTAATTAAAGGTATTCCAAACATTCCATAGAATATACATAATAGCTTATCTAGAAAATTTGTATTTTGGATGCTGTTGATTATGTACCAGCATATAACAATAGCCTAGAGTTATATTCCACAGAGAAACCTTTATACTGTACTGGCAGATGTGTAAGAGAACTATGAATGAATCAACAAGGTGAAAGGGGCCACCTTGAGGGGCCTCGTGGTGATTCCTTTTATCTTGCTGATCATATACATGTATACAAAACCAATTCCAAAGCCAGCGTATTCTCGTGCCTTGAACAAGAGCCAGAAGAATCTGGTACATATATTGTATTACCTCCAAGCAGAATTACAGTGGAAAAATCTGTTTCCCCAGATTTACATAATAGCGATGAAAAGACGAATAGGGATAATTGATATTATTTGGTCACTGCCTTCAGATTTGAATCCCTTTAATTATTTTAAACTTTTAGAGAAGTTCCTTTATTGTATCACCAAGATTGTACAAGCAATTGGATGCTCAGCAACTGTTTTTTGTATGATAAAATCTCCGTCCAACTTATGTTGACCTCAATCTCAGCAATACCTTGCAGTCCGTTTGCATCAAAGTTTAAACTGTTCCCCTTCAAATGAATGAATTTATACATTGAACAGTGTATATCATTATAAGATCATTAAAATCTTCATGCCTTTCCAGATTATCATAAAGACTACCATAACTACAACTATTATCATGTAGAGATATAAAAGAATAAGATATGAAATTTACCGATATGATTAGGCACAAGTATAAAGCGTCTACTTTAGTCCCATTTTATGGATAGCAACCTATTTCTTATTTTGAATAAAGGTAGAATGAATAATGATATTCTTATTATTCTTATCTAGATAGGCTATTAGATTGGCTGGCCATGCACTGCCACAGCACTGCTATTTCTAGGAAGGTGTTCAATTGGTTATCAAAATGTTGGACAGAGTTATTTTAAGTTGGAAACAATGATCATAACTTGGGTAATTTGTTGTTGTCGGCGAGAAAATACCTGAAGTTAAGTGCTATAAGCTTTGAAGTGTACCCAATTACACTTCCCCATTTTAAAGGTAGTTAGTCTACAACTGGAAATCAAAGTTTTGGAGTCTATGGTTAAAGAGCCAGCGGTTTATAGCCAGAATGATGATCCATATGAGCCATACCATTCATGAAGTTTTCTTTTATTTTATTAATATAACTGAAGTGGTTGTTCGAATAGTAGCCAAAAGTTGGAAAGGCTACAGAGGTTTATGGTGCCATTTGTTATTGTAAGTAAGATATAGTGAGCATCAACGAGAAATACCTTGTTAAGAAGACAGGAATGTCGTTCTATGTATTTAATGAATCAAAATTGTGCAACGTGATTTGACTCGCTATTTCTCAAAAGAGATAAACTAAGAAAATACCCATTGTTGTTCTGTCCTATTTATTTTTACATCCAGAATATTCAATTCAATTAGTGAAATATTCATCCTGAGAAAGGTAATGGTCTAAGCATGGCACTGAGAAAAGTGCGGGAGAATCTCTACTATATAACAGACATGCAAGATTTGTGACGAAACAGGGAAAACCATAACATTAAGGGAAATACCAACAAATGCTCCAAATATCATATTTAAGGAGATATAACCAAAAGAGTAAAAAAGTGATAACAAGTCTAGGGTAACTTTTTCTGAGGAATCTGATTATGCTATAGCCAAGACTCTATTTTCCTTCTAAAATGACCTTATTTAGAATCCAAAAAGAATGTTTTCCACTAAATTTAGCACATTTGTTGACATTTGGTTGCCATGGAACCCATAATTTTGTTGTTTTTGAATGAAAAGTTACTCTATCTTATTAAACTGTCCATAAGGTTTCCATAACTGAAAACAAATTAAATTATCGCTTGGAGATCCAAAATTATGGATGATCATGTTAAAGAATATTGTGTTTGTTTTTTTTTCGAAAATGGCATTTTCTATGCATTATGCCTATACACAATTGATCTTATATTTCTGTAGTTATTTAGATTATTTTATCATGCAAAGTACCAAAATGTAGCTGAAGACATGAATTTGAAAAAAGGGATTTTTCCCCTAATGATATGATTTCCCAAGTTTTATCACATTTGTTTGGTTCTATAATAGTATGACTAAGTACTAATCTGCACCCCGTCCCCAGTTATTTTCTATCCAATTACACTGAAGAAATATAGTTTTCAAAGTGAGGAGCACAAACTAAACAAGACAAACCCTGTCAGGCTTGTCAGCCAGGGTATTGCCTCTTCATAGTGACAACTTTAGGGCCTGTCACTGAAAGACCGCCATCAAAAAGTTATCAATGTAAGGATGTTATGTCTAAGATGATACATCATGTTTGGCAGTTTTAACTTGTTTATATCATGCTGCACACTTAGAAGACCTTACCGACCCTATATTCTCGGTGTGTACACTACACTGAAGCCAGTAGGTAAGATCTAAGGTCTCCCCTTACTAAGTCACGATGGATATGGGACAGGCAGACAAGAAGGGAGGGGTAGGAAAAATAGGCTGGCTGACAGGGAGGATGGAGGAAGCAGGTATAACTATAGGCCCTCTGATAGGGAGGGACGACCATAATATTTTGAGATTTGGGCCATTTCTGTGTGCTTATAGCAGGCATAACACCTTAAGATTTAAGACATTTCTGTATGTTTGAGGAAACGGCATTTTGAGCTTTGGGGACATACATTAATTTTCTCTATGTTTAAGGCAGGCATCACATCTTGATATGTAAGGACATCTAAAATAAGTTGCGACGTAGGGATCTCATATAGACCCTATGCCCGCACCCTATGTTACAATAGTTTTGTGTGATAGGGACTTTTTAGCACATAGGGTCTTCACTTGGTTACAATCTTTCAAAGGGGTAATTTTGATAGATGGGGGCAAAAATGAAAAAAGGTTTGTTTCCAGTTACCCGACCGACCCTGGCAAAACAGGGCTGATTTCTTTTTTGACAGGACCATAGTAACAACACCAATAGCAGTACAAAAATGGCAGACCACTTTATAGAAAGATCTCTATGCACTGAATAGGCCAATATTCCAGTGTTCATAAAACATTTCTTATTTATTTGGCATAGGCCATGTTATCATAATAACTTGGACATTATTTATCAATAGGAGGGGGGGTGTAGGCGTGAACGCACAGAAATTTTGCATGCTCCCATTTTAACTGTAGTAGCACAAATTTTTTTAAATTTTCATACCTCCCCCTCGAACCCACCACCCACCCTGTTGATAGGTTGGTTGGTTGATTCATTAGTTTTACTCAGGTTTGATCAGACATTCAGTCCTTTCTTTCACAGTTTGGACAGGTATTTAAAAGCTGCTTGTCCATACACCTAGACAGGTTTATACGCTGCTTGTCCATCACAGCTGTGACCGTATCTATGGAAAACCGAATCTATGAGATGAATGACCACATCTATGAGGAGGGGTGAGGGGGAAAACCGCTACCGGGGCTTGATTCCCCTACTCTTTTCGAAGGATAGCATGTGTTCTTTTATTTTCCTGGTCCCATATGCAGGGCCAGACAAACCACGGCCTTTGATCACTCAGACGTGGTTCACTGAGGGGGAAACCCATGAAAAATGACAAGCATGTAGGCCCGGGCCCACACATATGGACACCAGCTTCCAACATGCTCACCTCATGTCACAAGGAACCCCGAGTTTGTCACCTTTTACGAATCTGGTATGCCCACTGTTAGTATGGAAGGGGACTACTCCTTCATGGACTTTGTGCAACCCTGTTGATAAATAATCACCACTCCCTTATATATTGATGGACTATTGTGGCCAAATATTCTCTCAGATTCACCTTGAAATTAGGTTTCTTTTGATATATAACATGCCTATATTGGACAGGAAGAAGACTCCTCTCCCACCCCCACCCCAAAAAAACAAAAAAACAAAAGACAACAATTTTTTTTTAAAATCCCACCTACCGACCCTACCATTGCAGCTCATGTAACTGGAAACACACCTATTTTTTGCCTGGGGGCATTTTGAGAGATAGGGGTCTCACAAGAGGAGAATTGTACAATGATTATTACGGTAATGTTGGATACACTTCAATGCAACCCGGTCCATTGTAATTGGGAATGCCCTTAGATGAGATAATCTGTATCATGGAGAACTCTTTGAATTACTGCCGGTAGGAGTAGGGTTGGACTTCATAGGTGAAGGTTGGAGGTAAATAGGAACGTCATTCGTTTGTCGGGCTTCCCTAGCCCACTTAAAAGGGTCTATTTCTCCTCTTTCCTATCCCCTCGGGATGTGTGTGGTGCACATATGCGCGGGCACTGACACATTCCCCTGTCAAATTGTGTAATGTAGTTCTCACCATGAATATGACCTTAGCTGTCGAAATGGCGTTAAACATCTATTACTCACTCACTCATTCGTTTGTCTAGAGAAAAAGAGAGCTACAATAATTTAGAAGTAGCATGATGAATATCCATGTGAAAACTATGGATGGATAAGTTAACACAAACTTTGGACAAGTGGAAGTTCATGACTAGGATCATTTAGATAGACATAACATACCGGTATAATTATGTGTAAAGCCGCGTGTCCACAGGGCGACATAATTGGTACTGACAACATTTCCCGACGATAAAACCACTTTTGTCGTCCATTCCCTACGACAAAAATCAAACATGTTATGGATACTATCGTCGGAAATGGACGAGAAAATTAGTTTTATCGTCGGAAATGCAAGGTGGACTTTGTCATTACTAATTCTATCGCCCTGTGGATACGCGACTTGACAATAGTAGTTTCGTTGTGAGGGAACCCGATGTACTAATTACATGTATTAATACATGTATTTCAGTTACAGGGGTATCTGGCATTATGGAAATAATGAGGATGGAGGAAGGGTGGATGGAGGGTCGGGGTCAGTAGTTATACGATGATGACTCAAAGTTGTCACACCTGGCAAGTGGCCATGTTGACCTTATCATCCCAAATATTGACTGGGGAGTAGCACTTTTTGTGTGGGGAAACTCAGGATGCGTCAGCGAATTCCACCACTTTTTGTTTGTCCATGCATTTATATGGGTAGGAGATGGGATGCCTAAACATACGTATACACAGGTGCCGATGCCCCATGTGCGTATATGTGCATGTATCCTTATAATCTTACGCATGCAATTCTTCCTGACCTGCCCGGCGTAGAACTGTAGTTATGCTATAGTGCAAGTAGTATTAGTAATCTACAAAAATGGGCATTTCTGGTCATTTCAACAGATTCCTAGGGAGCTGTAATACAGCACCGCGAAATTCTAGACATGACAGGGAGAACATATTATCTAACAAGGACTATTGATATAGATTTGGCATATACATGTAGCACACTGCTTGGATATCATGGACCATAATTATTTCTATGCACACAGTGCTTGCTTTGAATCCTAGTTATAAAATACAGAAGTGTGCAACAGAGAAATTGGGATGAAAACTTGAAGTTAAGTATGCATGTCATGTCATTAAAGAGTTAACTTGAAGTAAAGTATGCATGTCATGACATTAAAGAGTTAACTTGAAGTTACGCATGCATGTCATGGCATTAAAGAGTTAACTTAAAGTTGAGTATGCATATCATTAAAGAGTTAACTTGAAGTTAAGTATGCGTGTCATGTCATTAATGAGTTAACTTGAAGTTACGTATGCATGTCATGGCATTAAAGAGTTAACTTGAAGTTGAGTATGCATGTCATTAAAGAGTTAACTTGAAGTTAAGTATGCATGTCATTAAAGAGTTAATTTGAAGTTAAGTTTGCATGTCATTAAAGAGTTAACTTGAAGTTAAGTAAGCATGTCATTAAAGAGTTTACGTGAAGTTAAATTAAGTATGCAGGTCATTAAACAGTTAATTGAAGTTACGTATGCAGGTCATTAAAGAGTTACTACTCTGGCAAGCTGAACGGCCTACCTAGGTAACAGTTTCAGAATTTTCATATCATAGCTATAAGTCCGATGAGGAAGTTTATATATGTGATATGGTATTTCCTATATAACTGTAATACCGGGGTTTCTATTGTGATATCAAATTTCTACTTCCGACATCAACGATTCTATCTCTGATTCAAAAGGGATGTCAAATTATTGAAACATGACATCATAATAATAAATTCTGGTGAGATTAGAGATAATGATACTTAACAGTCAAATGTATCAGGGGTAAAAATAGGCATGCCGAATAGAGCCTACACCTCATGGAATTCCAACACACCCAGCACGCTTGGGAAACCCCTGGCCTGTTTTCTTTGTATTCCCACTAAGACTTCCCATACCGTCCAGGTATAACTTTACCACCAGCACCCTTCCCTCCTCCACTGCCTCTACACTCTACCTTCCCAATGCATTAATAATAGAAAACCAGTTCCCCTGGGCAGGAGCTTAACAGGGATGGGAGTCATAGCAACAGGTGGTGTTTTGGTTGATAGGGTGCTTGGTTCAGTTGGTATGGAGGGGAGGGGGGCTATAAGTGTGCATTTGTATATTTTCATTACATTAATAAAATCAAACACAAAACATAGGCAGTTTGAAAAAATGGCAAGCCTTCTGAGCAAGCAATTGCACTGTTTGCCTAGTTATCTGGTTATCCATGAGCAAGAACGATCGATTCATCCCTCATGCAGTTAAATAGATATATAGCTCAATAATATCACGTAGTCTCTCTTTGGTTTCATATTTGAAAAGTGGCTGCCCATTAATTTTCCGCTATATTCAGGAGGTAAATTTGTTGTGGAAATACTGATGATTATTGTGACCTTCATGTGGGGGGAGTATTTATGACATGTATTCTATTATTTACCAAGCCTGTTAAACTATGCACATCGCCTGGCTATTAAATATCCATATATGGTTTGATACATCTATTAGATTCTTTTAATAATCATCACCAAAACAAACTGGGGGGACAAAAGCAAAAGCAGAAAAGACATATAGCCCTACGGTAGATGCATGTATTATATGGAAGAGGCCACCAGCGCGACGCCCCCATTTGACGCCTGGCCATTTCCCGATATCCTCCTACTAGTTCCGGTATGCTAACCGTGTCCCTTCGTGCGTGACGTGACCCTTGTTTGTAGTCAGCCAGCTGTGACACCCACCAGGCGGCGACACCGACTCCACTCCTGCTCTTCAAGCCTAGCCTTTGGCCAACTTGTATTCTGCTCAATGATCAGTATTTGTGTTTGGAGAGCGTGCCTCATGTTGTGTTCACAGGGTTGAGACGCAGGCATGAGAGGCATGCCTTGTGTTGAATTACTCCTCTTTGTAATTTAACAATACACCATGTTTGTATTTTGGTGTCAGTCTCATAAATAATTCGCATCAAATCTGAATCCAATAAGGGGCTTCGTATCAGGAGGACCAGGTGGTGTTTCATCCGAAAACGACAAAAGTCAGGTTTTCTCACAGAGCAAAATAAAATAACAAAAATGTAGTCCTTTAGATGCAAAAAGTGAATACACACAATATAACAGTAAGCATTACAGGAATCCACAAATTCAGTCATAGGCCCTATGATACAGAATGACGTTGACTGATCAATTCTTTCAAAAAGATAATTATACTGACATCTTTTAAGTTTGATTTAAAAAGGCTGTGGTCTATGAATTGGGTCACAAGGTGAGTTTCAGGCAATGAAACATCATGTGAACTCATTGATCGAAATCTGATGCGTGACGGTGGGAACAGACCTGGTGGTGGTGCAGGGTTTGTATGGAACAGGGGGAGGCCCCATTAATTAAAGGAAGGACAATTACAATTGAATTAAAGACCACAAAATACATGCAGCCACGTTTCCTCTTTTTTTGCCAGTTCTGTGAAAATTTTCATTCTTTCCAAATTTTAGTGGCAAACTATTTAAAACAATTATAAACTGCGATGATGGCGGAGGTGACCCCCGAGGTGACCACTGCATCAATAAGTTGATGACCCACTGGTGTTCAGAACCTCCACTATGCTAGTTCATCATCCGACCACCAGGTGGTGGAGAGGTTGGTATTGACTAGCACCCAGCACCCCAGATGGGCGGGTACAGTGGGATCCTGGAGTCTACCTGCATCAGACGCTGCTCTGTATAGATGTATGTGTGTAGAGGAGCAGCTCATTAAGGTAAACAAAGAGCTGCTCACCGGCTTGGGCATTCCAACTAGGAGCCAAGTATCAACTGAAAGATACTATTTTGCAGTCTAAAGGTGGAGCAAATGACGCCCATGGTAGCTTCAGAAAAAGAATGATCCTGTTACATGAGTTCACTATTTAATCAAAAAGTCTTGGAGCATTGTAGACTTAAGGATACTTAGAATTTAGTCTACAAATATACACCATTCCGTGTCTGGCACTGTTATGGATACCTGCCAATAGCGACAAATATAAAACAAATTTCAAGAGCAGCAATGTAATTTGAATGAGCGGTGGATTACAGCCAGAAACACGATTGGAAGCACAATTAGAAAGATAGAATAATAGAGCGAGCCCAGCTGAAGAAGTATCATGTTCAATAGGGCCATTGTCAGCAGAGTATAACATGGTGGTCTATGCTGGTGTCTATTACTGAAGCACATGGTGATTCATGTACCACACCTATATATTAAGCATTACTACAGAAGCACTATGTGCAGACTAGGGGCATTCCTCTACATTCCTGCCTGTCCACCAACGCCGTCATTGACAAGATAGTTGGATCCAGCCAGGCATACAATAACTCCACACTAAATGGTGAGTGTAGACTTCATATAGTACTTTCTGTTAGAGCTTCTGCATTGAAACGACTGATAAAAAAATGCACTCATTTCATAAACTTGCAATGTATCTTATTTTCAGGCCTATGTTTATTTCATTTGTCGCATGATAACGTAAGGAACTAAGTCTTTCAAAACGGGAAATCTATATGTACTATATGATAAAGATGCACATAGAATCACCTTTATATGATTATGATAACTACTATGTTAGTTATTGCTGATTAGCTGATGAATAAATATGCTGCATGCTAAAACAGACCACAACACTGGAACACGATTACCACATGCAATATGGCGCTCCATAATCTTTTATGGGATCTAATGAAGCCAATGGTCCATTACCGTGCCAACACACCATATAGCCTTCACTGGCACTACCATGTGTCACACATCAGAACTGCAATTTTCAAATAGCTGTAAACAATTACAATGTATCTCGGATGGAGGGAAAATATGAGTTCAGTCTCTGACGCCTTAACCTGATAAAAAGCTAAGACTAGTATATTTTCAGGCCTACCTATTAGAAATAATATAACAGAGAAATCAGTTAAATTGGTGGACTGTCACTAGCATAGTTATTAGCAAACTTCTACCGGACAAGGAATGAGTGAGCATTCTCTCCAAAATAATGAGAATAGAAGAGAGCCCTGTCTTCATTAAATCTAGATACAATTAGGATATGAACCTACTGTTGGTTTGTCCGTGTGGATCTAGGGTTGCCACCACGTCATGGGCCAATGAGCAGACCGGTATGAGCACATCGGGTGTTCCAACATGTTGAGTGTCCGTCTGTCCGTCTTTTAAGGTATATGTTGAATGAGTAACTCAAAAATATACATATTCCATTGCTTATCAGCGGTGAGGGAGATCAACCATAGGCCTATTTACAGGATCTAGATTTTTCTGCATGTATATTCGTAGACTATACCATGGTATATATAGGCCCCACATTTATATTTTACAGGATTTGGTCTATGTTTTTAGATACTTTAGAAGTGGCTTATTATATATGCTGCGACAGCCTGTTACAGTTTTAGAATATTGATCATAGCAGAACAAACAGGGACATGATTGGGATATACCAGCTACCGTTTCCTATCCACTGAAATGATAAAACGGCACAATTTTCAATAGGATTTCCCTTACTAAATGCACGTTATAATGACCATTGTTATCAAATTCGAAGCAAGCTAAATATTAGTTTCTTCTTAAAAAAATAAACAAAAGATGTTCGCAGTGACACTGTTATTCAGGGGGTGATCCATTTATTGACAATACATTTACATCACGATGTCCAACCCTATATGTCCTCCAGAACCCTTGACCACTGATCAGACACACCTGGTGACCCTCATACAAAGGGCATATTGACTCATAACGGTTCAATCTGTAGGGAAATGCTAAATGTGTAAATGAGCAACAGTGACACATATGTCTAAATCAGTAGTAACTGGTTGTGAGCAATGTCCAATATGTTCAAATTATTGCGAAAAAAAGTTGTATATATAGATTCCCAAAGCTGCTTTCTCAGCCGATAGATTAAAAAAAACAACTTATTTTGCAATTTCCCCCCTAAGGCTTTATTCTTTTTCTGCCCAGAGTGTGGACTATAAAAGTTTTGTGAAGGGTTCTCATATATGAGTATGGACTGCTCTAGCGCCCTACTCTGCTTTATAGGGCATTTACTAGACACTGATATTAAACTTCACATAATCATACCTGTATAGCAAACACAGGAAAGTGTCATTCTTTGAAATCAATCTTGTTCTATGCTTTTCTTTTTTTACACATCCTGGAAACCTCAGCAGTTTGTCTCTGTTGTAGACATTCATTTTATTGCTATTCAATGGATCAATGAGTGTCTCAGTGGTTGGTATGGATTTCCGGTTTTGCATGTTACAGGGGCTCTGCTAGTACCGTGTAAATATCAGCTTTTGTTGATGGATTGTCTGCATCACTAGCAGCATCCTCATCACTGGTTGTCAGGCAATCCCAAACACCATATGCATCCTTAATTAATTTGTAAATCTGCCAATACTACATGGTTGCTTATGAGCTTGAATTCATACAATAGGGCAATCCTGAGTATACCTCAAGGGTTTAGATATATACAGTCAGCAGGACATTTCTCAACAATGCTAAATGACACTACTGAGAAATACCCCTGGATTGTGTTTCGATAGTTTCCACGACTGGACACCCTCAAATCGTAGTGGGAGGTGTAAGAAATGACTCCATACCAGTGACTACATAGTGAGCTCCAGTAGAGGCCTCAAAATAGCAGCTGCTATTTATTCAACTACTGGCTCAATACACACCACTATGAAGTCATAGCACCCGGTCGTAGGGGCCACTATTGGCTACATAGTGACCAGTCATACCTCCTTCATGATCTAGCATGCATTCCTGTGTTCAAATGAGCATTGGGCTGCAGTAACTACTGTAATGTCTATAGGAGCCAGGCCTCGAATAGCAGCCTCCCTTGAATAGGGGCTGGGGTAGGAGGGCTGTCAAATCAATAGGGGCCAGGCCTTGAATATGGGCCTGGTGGGGCCAGTTTTAGGTGGTTTTAGGAAGACAACCGAGACCCCCCAACCCAAATGATGTATAATTGTTCTAGATAATTCCCTTTCAAATCACATATGTGACATGATCTGCAAAAAGGGGGCTTAGTGCAAGGGGCCATAAGACCCCTTCTCCCAGTTCATGTCACATATGATAGATCTATATCTAATGAACTAATTGTATTGAAAACGCTCTGTTATTCTTTCTTAATAGTAGGGCTGAGGTGTCAGCTAGGTGTGATATCCTTTGTAATTTTATTAGAAAGCCATGGTGGGTGAGGGTTTGGTATGACAGGCATGACAGCCTTGTGAGGCCTAGTGCTCTATCTACACCACTGCATACTAGTAACTACATAGTTGGCCCATGTGTGGACATAATGCTCAATTCTTAGGAGAAACACCACACTTTTCCAAATGATACTTTATTCTTTAGGAAAAAAAAACTGCCATCCCAGAGCTAAACGTGCTGGCCACAGGGTTATAGGTAGTAGTGTAAAGAGCCCAGATTGGGTACATTTGAGCAAAGGAGTACAGTGGGCAGCAGCTAAGGCTACCCACTAATTATTCACATGGAAGGTTGTCATATCACGATCCCTTATTAAGTCACTGCTGTGGTGGCTATTTAGCCAGCAGACAGTACGATCACCCAGTAATGTAGCCAGCTATTTAGTCACTCTGGCCAAAATCCTAAGATCACCTGCTAAGATTTGACCAATCTCCAGTAGCTGGCTGAACCTGTCGTGGAAACTATTGAAACACCATCCAGACATACTAGAATATGGTAGATATGACAGCAAGAGATGTAACATCATCATAGCCATTGATAGCTGGGACTATCGATGCAATTCTCTATGTTGAATGGACTGTTAGGCCTACCTGCAATAACCCTACGACCCTGCTGTAGACAAGCTTGAGAATTTGATATGTGTATCTGGACCTTATTTCAATAGTTCCCACGACTATCAAATCGTAGTGGGAGGTGTAAGAAATGACTCCATACCAGTGACTACATCGTCGTCTTAGTGCAAGAAGGTTGTAACTGACATTTTGACAAAAATGAGTTTTCTTCTGTTTTAACAACTATTGACCATTATCTTGCTACTATGAAAGTACTGAAGCTCTGTCTAAGATATGTATGCCTACAAGCCAAATTGCAGTATTGCTATATATAGCTGTATCCACATAGGTCCATAGTAAGTGGAACACTTCTTTTGCCTCTCCTGCAAAACTTGAAAATGCAGTTACAACCTTCTTGCACTAAGACGAAAACATAGTGAGCTACAGTACAGGCCTCAGAATTAAATAGGAGGTGCTATTTATTCAACTGCTGGCTCAAAACACACCACTATGAAGTCATAGCACCCAGTCTTAGGGGCCACTAATTGCATAATAGTGACCTGTCATACCTCCCATATAGTCTGACTTGCACTCCTGTTAGATAGGGTGTTGGACTTAAGTACTTCATGCTGTATATAGTAAGGCCCATAAGCCTTGGGTATATGTAGGGTAGATTCACCAAATTCCGACCTCATACCTATAGTCAATCACCTTCAGAAGCTATTGTTACATATCATTTAACAATTTCACCCTTAAACGACCTCACTATCCCTAAGGTGAATCATCCAAATACCTTAGCCTTTTATGTAGCCCACCACCCCTCTTTTTATCAAGGAATATTACTACTGCATTATGTTGCCTGCATCATCTTTATCATTTTCATATCTCTTGAACCATTTAAGTGAATCTTAGTTGACGTTAGGTGAAAATAGCTGATAGAAGAAATTTGATGTCATCAGTTAAAATCCACAACAGATATCAAAATGACACACACACACCATTGAATATTCAGGTAATAGCCTGTACTCTTTTGCTGTGTTATGTTTATCCAAGTGGCCGACTCAAGGTCCATGGACGACTCAAGGTCACTCTACCCTAATGTTATTGGGACAAGTAGAGATTAAAAAGTCAGTTTTAGACTTTAGTCACAAAAAATGCTGGACAGCAAGGTTTGTCTCATGGTGAATCTACCCTATATGTTTACAATGGAAAAGGCACAGGTGGGGTACTTTTAGGCAGAGGAGTGCACACACGCAATAACCATAAGGAAGGTGGGGTATGTGTACAATGTGCCATAATTTACAGGAGTGCGAATATAAATCCATTGAAGTATCGCTCGAGTCCAAGTTAATTGTAGGCCTAGGTCATCGTCAATAGCAAAATAGCTTTTTCAGAAGGGCATACCGCTTTTGATGTTGTAGATGACCTTGTCTAGAAAATCTGTCAACCTCTTGATTGTGAGGCCATTGGAATCTGCGTATTGACTACATTGGTAGTAGTTATATTAGGCCTACTACAGGACTAGGAATAAAGTAGCCCTATCTGAGGTATCCACACTCATCATGATACTTTGTAGAAGAGTTTAGTTAGTGTGGTTTATCTAATTTCGCACTGTGTGACTGTATCTCTTTTTCTGTCGATGTTGTCAGGATCGTGTTTCAATAGTTTCCATGACTGGACACCCTCAAATCTTAGTGGGAGGTGTAAGAAATGACTCCATACCAGTGACTACATAGTGAGCTCCAGTAGAGGCCTCAAAATAGCAGCTGCTATTTATTCAACTACTGGCTCAATACACACCACTATGAAGTCATAGCACCTAGTCATAGGGGCCACTATTGGCTACATAGTGACCAGTCAT
This sequence comes from Acholoe squamosa, assembly GCA_949317995.1. Lineage (NCBI taxonomy): Eukaryota > Metazoa > Annelida > Polychaeta > Phyllodocida > Polynoidae > Acholoe > Acholoe squamosa. The sequence continues at coordinate 44,248,347 of OX439040.1, read as the reverse complement.
ACCTCCTTCATGGTCTAGTATGCACTCCTGTGTTCAAATGAGCATAGGGCTGCAGTAACTACAGTTATGTCTCATATAGGAGCTGGGCCTTGAATAGCAGCCTCTCTTGAATAGGGGCCGGGGTAGGAGGGCTGTCAAATCAATAGGGGCCGGGCCTTGAATAGGGGCCTGGTGGGGCCTCCCTTGTATAGGGGCCAGGGTAGGAGGGCTGTCAAATCAATAGGGGCCAAGCCTTGAATAGGGGCCTGGTGGGGCCAGTTTTAGGTGGTTTTAGGAAGATAACTGAGACCCCCCAGCCCAAATGATGTATAATTGTTCTAGATAATTCCCTTTCAAATCACATATGATAGATCTATATCTAATGACCTAATTGTATTGAAAACGCTCTGTTATTCTTTCTTAATAGTAGCGCTGAGGTGTCAGCTAGGTGTGAAATCCTTTGTAACTTTATTAGAAAGCCATGGTGGGTGAGGGTTAGGTATGACAGGCATGACAGCTTTGTAAGGCCTAGTACTCTATCTACACCACTGCATACTAGTAACTACATAGTTGGCCCATGTGTGGAAGTAATGCTCAATTCTTAGGTGAAACACCACACTTTTCCAAATCATATTTTATTCTTTAGAAAAAAACCTGCCATCCCAGAGTCAAAGGCGCTGGCCACAGGGTTATAGGTAGTAGTGTGAAAAACCCAGATTGGATACATTTGAGCAAAGGAGTGCAGAGGGCAGCAGCTAAGGCTACCCACTAATTATTCACACAGAGGGTTGTCATACCAGGGTCCCTTATTGAAGCACTGCTGTGGTGGCTATTTAGCCAGCAGGCAGTACGATCACCCAGTAATGTAGCCAGCTATTTAGTCACCAAGGCCAAAATCCTAAGATCACCTGCTAAGATTTGACCCATCTCCAGTCGTAGCTGGCTGAACCTGTCGTGGAAACTATTGAAACATGATCCAGATATAAGGTGAAGAAGTCAATGGCTATGCCCAGTAAGCCGAGAGAGGTATTTTTTTTATTGTCATGAAAGTGCACTCCAAATGTGTTTAGATCCTAAACACAATTCTAAACATATTCTTGCAACGTTTATGTGAACACATTAGGCTCCTAAACATGTTTAGCCAAACAATGTATTTAGCTCAAGTATTTAGGTTCAAAATCTTTCTGATATGAAATTTTGTGTTTAGATGTCCAATTGATGAGATCGAGAAAAATCTCCAAAGATGTCAGCCATTGGCATACGTACACATATATGTATACACCACATTAGAATGAAAAACTTGAGAAAGTACAACAGCTTAGCAGGAAGAATACTGCTTTATCCTTTACGAAATGCCATGAAATGGGTGTTAAACATTGAATTTATTGATTATTTTACACTAATGATGGTGATGTAAGGTGCATTTTGGCAATCTTTAATTGATGTTTCTATTTCCATGATATTCTAAGAAATGAAAACGATGATCGACATGGGCTTTAGAGACGTTTGTCACAATAATTGATTGTGATTGTGTGCAGAAGATCCATTCAAAGGTAGAGCAGATACCTGGTGTGTATTTGACAACCAAGTTTCTAAACATATTTTTGTCTAAATCTAAACACCTACTATTCTAAACATGTTTAGCAAAAATGTTTATGTACTAGAATAAAAGTGTTTAATTCCTAAATGTGTGGTCGATGAGACACCTAGCAGACCTATGTTTAGGTTTTAAATGGGTTTAGACCTAAACACATAGAGGGGACAGGCGTGTAAAATCATAATGTGGCTTCTGTGCCATACAGCTCCATGACATAATCAAGGATAATATGTTTACCTAGAGTCACACATGGTTAAGTGGACTCACAGTTATACATTCACAGAGAAGTACAGAGGACGGACATGAACTAAACAGCACCTGGGTATCAATACCAAATAAATAGGCCATCGGCTTTAACATTGTCAGAGTTACTCGTTAGATATGGAATTTATAACACGAGACTATTTACTCCAATACATCTATGGGGCCGTCCATAAATTATGTCACACAGTTTTTTGGTCATTTTCAACATCCCCCAACCCCCCTGTCACATTATGTCACACTTGGCTAGACCCCCGTCCCCAGCCACACTATTGACTCAGCTCAGCTTCTGATACTAATATCTTGGAAACATCCCACCAAATTTTGCCACTACCCTTACAGTGCTGACCTTCGGTAGTTCCCTTTTATAGCTAACATGGCTTCTGTGCCATACAGCTCCATGACATAATCAAGGATAATATGTTTACCTAGAGTCACACATGGTTAAGTGGACTCACAGTTATACATTCACAGAGAAGTACAGAGGACGGACATGAACTAAACAGCACCTGGGTATCAATACCAAATAAATAGGCCATCGGCTTTAACATTGTCAGAGTTACTCGTTAGATATGGAATTTATAACACGAGACTATTTACTCCAATACATCTATGGGGCCGTCCATAAATTATGTCACACAGTTTTTTGGTCATTTTCAACATCCCCCAACCCCCCTGTCACATTATGTCACACTTGGCTAGACCCCCGTCCCCAGCCACACTATTGACTCAGCTCAGCTTCTGATACTAATATCTTGGAAACATCCCACCAAATTTTGCCACTACCCTTACAGTGCTGACCTTCGGTAGTTCCCTTTTATAGCTAACATATTTAGCTTGTTTCATATGATGTCTTTGATATAGGTCTTAAAATTAATTTTTGAAAATGTGACATTACACAATCATTGACACCCCCTCCACCTCTGTCATACTTTGTCACAATAGGAAAATACCCCCCCCCCATCTCACCCCCTACTGTGTGACGTAATCTATGGCCGGCCCCTATAAGTTATATAAATAGTGTCCCGGTCACCTGGAGCTAGATTCCATGACCTCCTATAACACCTATATGGTCCTCCGATCTAGTCATGCATCGATCCCTCCCTGAGCAGATTAAACTTTCACGAGTCCCCCCCTACCCACCCCCCGGCCCTCCACCTACCCCCTCCCATTCCCCAACCGTCACCCCACACCCTACACGTTTAGCAGGCGCTCAATCCAGTCAGACTCTATTTTTCTAGTATCCATGCCAACCAGAATTGCACACATCCGTCTCCAACTCTACGCGACTTCTCAAAGCTGAGTGTTGGCTAATGGACTTGTACTGGTGAAGAAAAACAGCAAAATGAGAAGAGAAAGCGCAAAATCTGTGCTAGAGCATTCTAAAGTTATCTTTGCCGCCCAGGTCACGCACATACATTTTAGTTTTATGTCATTTTCTTAGGAAAACCTAGTTACAGATGGCTGTATTCTTGGTAGGGGCTTATGAAAAAAAAAAACAAACATTTGTATGGTTTGTACCAGCGCAAACAGAAGGTTTAAGAATTTCAATGATCAAATAGTCAATTGAAACCCCTGTTTAAATAGAATTAAATCGTTCTTAAATAGCCACTTCTCCCCGAGAGGAAGCTGGCTCACACCACACCACTTCACATCTGCCTAGCAATATTAAAAGGGAGTTGTGTTACCTGTAATTTATTCTAACTTCATATTTAATTATTGGAATAAGTGTTCTTTATATCAGTGTCACAGTCCAAACAACTGGCCCGTCTGCTGGCAGGTGGGTTCAGTGTAGCCTGATGAGTGATGGTAGGGATCTATAGGGTAGTGGAGGACATGGGGTGGGAGAAGACCTAGGACAGGTGTGTTGCCATATGCAAATACTACTCACCTGTACGCCCCCCCCCCCACCGATCCTTTACCCAGGTAGAGGAGGCAGGTTGGTGCATCCATGTGTGACTGGGCATCCTCTATAGCCTAAAGTTCACATTAGTAGAAGGTGCACAGATGTAGGGGTGGGGGTGTAGATCCACTGGGAGTAGAGAGGGGTTGGGGTAGTGCTATTATTGATTAGACTGACTTATGTGTGCGATTCATGCATTGGTGATGAACTGGCATTTAAACTGACAAAAAAATATCAGACGAATACTTTAAGCTAAGAATATGTAGGTCGTTTTATATATGTCGTTATATAGCGTTATAGGGATCAACAAAGAACAAAAAAGGCGTGGCATAAATTAAAGGTGCACATCATATGAGAATAATGCATTTAGAGGATCTTGGTATAATCATGGGCCTCACACTCTAATTCCCGTAGGGAATCCATATGCTGCATTGCCATGCACTAAATCATTATAAGTATCTATCATTTATGAACATAGATATTTCCACAGTCTCCGTCTTCCGTCTTCACAATCAGGGTTTTACGTCCGGGTTTCCCACGTCAACTCATCAATCACAAATCGATAACGGCTAATTACTGCGATCCAGTGTGTTGAAGGCTATATATTCTATCTAATCTTATCTGCACATATATCTATAATCTATAGCAGGGTGACCCCGTGCCACTAGCATTAATTATTGCTGTACATGCCTGGGAGGAACCTGTTTCTAAGGAGACGTCCTGGTGTACATACAAGTAAACAGCAATGTCACGAGGAACAACCCCCAGTGTCATTCCACACTGGGACCTACCTCAGTCACACCGTGGATAAATGCTTATGTCTAACACTGTCCGTGTTTTTTGGCAGATACCTGAGACGTCTACATATCTCATAAGGCTTCCACCACAGCTACTGGATTTAAACATAAGTTTGGTACTAAATCAACATTATAAACCAGTAGAATCAATTCTGATCAACAAGGCAAACAAGACAAGACGTCTCAAAGGTATGTAGACGTCTCAGGTTGACGCATCCTAAGTATTTTCGACATAAGAGGTGCTGGTAAATGCTTTATTCAAGTACGAATGTATATAATAGGTCACAGTAGTTGTATTATATCAGCAATTCATATCTTGGATGTATTATGAGTTCAAACATAAGCACATAATCTTTTCTGTGCTTGTAAACACACTTGTGAAGAGCAGACATCAATGATAACAGGCAATATTGTTTTGTGCTTAGAGAGATATAAGGAACAGACGACAATGATAACTTGATAATTCGCTCTTGTGCTTACAGACACCTCAAGAGCAGAAAACAAGGATAACCAGTTGAATCAATTTTTGTGCTTGCAGATATGTAAAGAGCAGACGACAATGCACTCCGTCCCATCATGCTCTACCTACCGAGTCTAGCCTTAGCCACTACTATCATCCTACTTGCTGTGACGGTAACCTTCTGCGCATGGGCGGAGGCCCCACAATTAGGTATGTATAAAGACAATGTTATGAAACTTACCACTGAGATATATACAAAGGGCACAATAATTGAAATAACGGAGGACATAATTATGATGTGCTCCCTAAAGACTTTCATTTTGAGTAAAATCATGTATGCAATTTTATTCTACATGGCTGTATTGATTGACATATTGGTGGCCTTATATTTTCTTATGCAACAGGAATTACCTCTAAGGAGAATTTACAGTGTAGTTGCGTAACTTACCTTTTCAATCCAATGTTCATCGTAGATGACTGTCCGTCGGGTTCAGAGTTTGATAGTGTAGGTGGATGTAGGCCTTGCGCGATTGGCTTCTATCGGGAGGCAGGGGCTCAGACCGAGTGTCACCCTTGTCCCCAAGGGTGGGTCACCAGGGAGGTAGGCGCCTGGATGGAGACTGAGTGTGACAAACACCTGGGGGCAGCAGGCAAGTATAACTATATCAAATTATTTGATTAAATCTATTGAGCATTAGGGAGGGGTTACTACTTCTTAAGAGTGGAGGTTAGTGGGTTTGCGAGGAGGACAGCTGTCCTTTCCTTGAGCTAATGATAGATGGCAACAACTTTAACTTGCTGCCTAATTTAGTGTAATATGGAGCATGTCACCACCTGCTTCAAGGTGCCATTTCCGTGTACTACTCACGTAAATAGAGCATGCACTGCCTGCTTCAACTTGCCATACCCATGTACTACTCACTTCAATAGAACATGGCACAGCCTGCTTCTATTTGTCATTTGTATGCACTGCTCACTTCAATAGAGCATACACTGCCTGCTTCAACTTGTCATTTCCATGTACTACTCACATAGATAGAGCATGCACTGCCTGCTTCAACTTGCCATACCCATGTACTACTCACTTCAATAGAACATGGCACAGCCTGCTTCTATTTGTCATTTGTATGCACTGCTCACTTCAATAGAGCATACACTGCCTGCTTCAACTTGTCATTTCCATGTACTACTCACATAGATAGAGCATGCACTGCCTGCCTCAACTTGCCATACCCATGTACTACTCACTTCAATAGAACATGGCACAACCTGCTTCTATTTGTCATTTGTATGCACTGCTCACTTCAATAGAGCATACACTGCCTGCTTCAACTTGTCATTTCCATGTACTACTCACATAGATAGAGCATGCACTGCCTGCCTCAACTTGCCATACCCATGTACTACTCACTTCAATAGAACATGGCACAACCTGCTTCTATTTGTCATTTCTATACACTACTCACTTTAATAGAGCATGGTACTCCCTGCTTCCACTTGTCCTCTCCATGCACTATTTTTTTTCAAAAGAGCGTGGCACAGCCTGCGTCTACTTGTCCTTCCAATGCAATATAGCATCTACTTGTCCTCTCAATGCAATAGAGCTTTGCACAGCCTGTTTCAACTTTGAAACAATTTTGATTCCTACTCTCCCCAAACAGCCTGTTTAAGTCTCTTATTCCCATATAGGGCCTACTTCTCACCGCAATAGAGCATGGCACAGCTTGCTTCTGCTTGTCATTCCATATATTATTCAGTTCAATAGAGCATGGTAGTGCCTGCTTCAACATGTCATTTCCATGTGCTACTGACTTCAATAGAGCGTGGCAGAGCCTGTTTCAACATGTCAATTCAATGTACTACTCACTTCAATAGAGCATTGCAGAGCCTGTCTGTCATTTCATTTACCTTTTCCATATATGTACTGCTCACTCCAATGCTCTGACCTTGCTAACTCTATACATGTTCTACTGGGCACTTACTCCAGGCAGCACCTACTTTGAATATAATTTTATACTATAGGATACAGCGCAACCTCCTGACAATAATATAACTGCAATAGCATTATCCTAAATAAGTAAAACTTGCCTGTTTCTGCCCCTCGATAGGTGACTGTCCCTCAGGCCAGGAATGGTCAAGTACGACGGAGCAATGTAGCCTGTGTCCTTATGGTACCTACAGGACTAAGGGTAAGGACTTCTGGTGCTACCACTGTCCTCCAGGCCAAAACACCTCATACCCAGGAGCCATATCAGTGGACGACTGTGTTGTGCGTGAGTAATACAATAAAATCTTACTTTTATGTAGTTGCTATTGCAATGATCAACGCATGCACAGAAGTCGTGAGAAGCCTCTCTCGCGTAGAGGCGTTTGAAATATCATTGTCTGTCACAGGAATGAGATATATTTCATCTGAAAATGTTTGTTATCGCATATATCACTGTGTGTTCTTGAAAGAAGTTGCACAATAATGTAATTTGGAATGGCACTGGATTTTCAACGATTAGACAAGTGTGCGAATATTTGATTTCCTTCATGCAGTTTCTTTTTCAGTTTACAAACGCAGTTTGTGCTTGTTCACATTTGATTCTAGAAATGACATTTCTGTACTATGTACTTGCACATTATTGAACGCATAATAGGGTACTTAAACTCAGTTATGTCAGGAAGGCATTTCTCAAGATGGTACAACTAAACATGACCACTCAATTTGAAATCCTCAATATTAGAGTTGGTGATCGTAGGTAATGGCCTGCGACTGCTCTGCACGATTAGCACTTAATGTAGAGATTACATAGGGTTTGGTAGGGCAGTCGTACTAGTGCAGTCATTAGGGGCCAGTAGATGCAGGCCTCTAATAGCATTAGAGTGAGGGACCCCACTACGATTTGAAGGGGTTCTAGTCGTACCATCTTGAGAAATGCCTTCCAGATATACACTGTGATCCCAGTGACCCAGTTTTACACTGGATTGGCTATTATTCGAGTCTACAGGGAGAGTTGCTGTTAATACAAATCTAATGACTCTACAGTAGATTGCCCTGTACTAAGTACACGGCAATCTACCGCCAATTTACAATCCGGGCTGAGAGTGTAGATGATATGGGTGAAGAACTGCTTGCCTCACATTGACAACAGCTGCTTGGAGAGGCTATCATTTCAAGCATGAAATAGATTGCAGGTGCCGGTGTGCGATAGCAAGCGTAGCCTATTGGGCATTTTAGATAATTAGTTTATGAATCGCATATAATGTTTGTATTCCCCTTTCATGAAATTGAGCTGATGTGTGTATTTTCTCCTATTTAGAATAGAAATAAATTACTCATTTTCCCATCTATGCCTATTCAGATATTTGACATTGTCAGATACCATTCGACACTAGAATGTCGAAACCATCATATTTCTGACTTCTCTCATCTGATGGTAATGGGAATCTTTATCTTTGGGTATGTCTATTTCTCACTTCCGGTATGCAGCTACGCTACCTGTGCAGTGTGTAGCGGGATCGGAGTGGAACGAGACGACACGTTTCTGTGAACCATGCCGCCAAGGCAGCTTCCGGCCCTACGGCTCGGGCATGCGCTGTCAGCCGTGCCCAGAGGGCCATGTGACATTGTTCCGAGGGTCAAGGGCAAGGTCAGAGTGTGTCCCGTATGGCGGAACTGATCTTGTCCTAGGCGCAGGTCAGTGAGATTTGACGAGATGTGGTTCTTTCACCTAGCGGAACCTTGGGCATTCACTGACAACAATTAACTCAATTCTTTCACTCAAATTAACAATTAACATGTTTCAATCCACTCTCCAATAGCTTCACAAACAGTTGATATTTGAACTGCTATTTAAAATCCAATTTAGAAAACATTCACTCTTTTGTAGCACTCGAAGTATTATAACACTTTAAAGTGGGGAGTTCTATGGAGTGATGCTTCATTTCTTCTCACTATATTTATTATTGGCTTGCACAGCTTTAATTACTACCACTAATCTGTCACTAAACAGCATGAAAGTGGCTTTGCCAATTTGACCTTGCCAGAAACATTTTAATTGTTAAGCGAAGTGATTCTTTCTGTCATCTCTGCCTCTAAAACCCTCTGTCTCTCACCCTCGGTATCCTACACTTAATAACCAATGATGGGTCTATTTTCACCTTGCACTACCCCAGCACACCGTCATCTGGATGCCTACCTTTAGGATATTAGGTTTCTACAGATGCACACCATATGTTTATCAAATGCACCATTAATAACCGACACACCTTGCATTTTGTTTGGATCGCACTGATATAGCTCCATCAGCACCCAGGGATTTTGTTTACTAATTTTATATTATATTAACTGCATATTTACTTTCTGATCTATTGGTTGCATATACAATGTACTGCATCCGGTTACACCATTCATAATAACTCTACAGCGTCTACAAGCACAGTAGGTATATGTATAATCACTAACCGGACAATTGCTTGAATCTATTGCTCTATACTTATGATTTTAATGGCAGTAGATGCGAATATAAGAACTGAATAATGGAAGTCGAGCGAAGGGAGGCGTATGGCTGATATATGTTATCAACAAGCTCACCAGCATTTTGTCAGCTTTGTGCATTGTCAAATAATTCAGAATCAATTTGACCTATCTTTATTGATATCCAAACTTGGAATGAACTTTAAATATAGGAAAGTTATTAAGTATTGATTAATCATTATCGAAAATCACATTGTACTCTATTACACTAATGCAATATGACGGAAACTGCCCTGTTCTTGGTTCCAGAGGACTGTCCGGCTGGCACCCAGTATGAACCCAGGTTAGAGGTGTGTCAGGTGTGTGGGTTAGGGACGTACAGGGCTGCTGCTGATGCCTTCAAACCCTGTGTGTCTTGTCCTGTGGGCAGCTCCACCTTCACAGAGGGCGCCACCCACCCGTCACTCTGTATGAGCAGGGAGCAGCTCGTGCGGCTCAAGACCAGCTCCCACAGCACTGGTAGGCACTGTTTTATGTACATTTATACATAGGGATATCTTTAAAACGACTGATAATATGAATTAAAAGATATGAGAACCTAACCTCACCCATTAATTAATTTAATTCCCCAACCATATGTGTCTACAGTTATATGTAGAAAAGATGTTGGTCGTGGGATTCAAAGGAAATGGAATTCATAAATCACTTTAAATGGAAACTGCATTTAGTGGAAGTGACACCCTACGACAGTTGAGGTAATTAAAGTACTACACAAAATTAATATGCGTCAATCAACTCTTTAAGATTTCAATTATAATTATTATTCCTTTTGTAGTAATATGTCCTCCTGGGTCGGAATGGTTTACCATGGAGGAACCATTCTGGGGTAAACTGGAGGGGTGCCGACCCTGCCCCTGGGGTACGTATAGGGACCAGCGAAAACAGAACCTTTGTAACATGTGTCCACCTAGAACGTCCACCTTGATGATTGGCGCCACCTCACGGGACTCGTGTGTGAACAGTTCTATAGGTGAATCAGCACGGACAGAGGAGGAGCCACTCTCCGGGCCGTTATCCTTCTCACCAGGTGAGTAGGCCTCGGCCTACCTACATCTATCTACCAGTCATGCTCTACCCTTATCTATATTGTCGCCTTCTCTTTACACCGGGGTGGATATTTAGAGTCTACTGCATTCCCCTTTCAATTTTTTTTCTAACACTGAGGTCTCTATTTTTCATTCATTTATGTATCTATTTAATTGTTCATAAGCAGTACATGGCAATACTTGGATGTGATTTAAGATGTACTTGGATGTTTCTACTTGGTATAATCATTGGAGATGTAAAGCTTTTTCTACCTAGTGTTTCATATAGAATGGTATAATGGCATTATAGTAAAATTCTTTTCTCGCCCATTATCTGATATTCAATAATATGCATTTGCAGACAGTTGTCCACCAGGTACGTCATGGAACGTCACCCACATGGCCTGCCTTTTGTGTCCACAGGGCACCTATGGCATGACGGGTGCGACGTGCCTACAGTGTCCTGCCAACACTACTACCCTGGGACGAGGTGCCACTTACTCAGGCCAGTGTGGACTGCCAAAGTACACCTCTCAACAACCCTTCTTCACAGGCAGTAAGTAATAGAAAGTATTTTTGGCTTCTGTACCTGCACCCACACTTTCAAAAGTTATTCTATTAATATGTGCAAGGGTAGTATGATCTGAGGGTATTCTGGTTATATGAAATAGTAGAATTTCCTACTAGTAGACTAATTGCACTTTAGCGAGTATTACAAACCCCGAATTCATGAACTACTGATCACATAGCCTACAGCAGTGACTTTCGAGTAGTGCAGGCGTATGTTTCAAAAGGATTAACGATTTGGCCCTTTTGGGGATTGTTTACTATCACAATTGTTAGATTTCTACCATTATGATTGTAGCTTTCAATTGCACAACACCAAATTGTACAGATTCCTGGACAAGACTCCAGACTATTTACAACTATAGAACAAGTAGTGCTGTTGTACATTGCATATATATGACTATTTGTAATATCACCTTGTACAATTTGATGTGTATATTGTACTAGATAGTTGTTGATCATCTAGAGGTCTTACTTTCTACTAGAATCTGAAAGGTGACCTTAGGGCCATTCGGTGATAGTTAATTGTTCTGAAACATACCCCAGGGGTCACAAGTCTCGAAATGATTAAAGTAGCCATGATTGTGGTTTCTAACTTACACTTATATTTTTAACTATTAGCGTCAACTTATGCTAATGAGAATCAATATAATTTTCATTACATAATCTACTCCCCTGTGCCCCCTGTGCTCTAGGTGAATGCCCTCTGGGCAGTGAATGGGATGCCTACTCACACGCCTGTAGGCCCTGCCCACGTGGGTGGTTTAGGGAGTCTCATGAGACCTCGCGGTGCGAGATGTGCCCTCGTGGTCTGACAACACTAAATGCGGGATCTATGTCCATGTTTCTATGTGCTGTACCTAGAGAAGTACCAGGAAAGTTATACATAGGATCAGGTAGGTGCTATTTTTAGAAGACTTGTTATCGTGGGGCTTAGATTTAGTCAAAATATCCACTTAATTGTCTCTATTTAACCCATAAATCACAGTGGGGACACCTATGAGCATAATTCGAATTACTTATGTAGATCCTGACAACAGGTGAAATTGGTGCATATATGTTTCATTGAATTGCATAAGAACCATAGGGAATTAAAGCCTGTAATTTGGATAGGCTATGAGATTGACATCAGAGAGAATATGTATCCACCTATATTAGTCTTACATATAACAGTTTATGGATGAATCAGCTTTGTTAAAATGGAGCGTATGCGCGTAATTCAGTTGATGGTATGAGCCTAATTCTGTTATTGAAATTGTCAACTACGTCTGTAATTCTTTGAAAATGTACGAGCGTAATTTAGTAAAACCTCACACAAAGAAACCTGTCATTCTTGAATGATATTGTTATGATTTCCCCCTCCCCCTCCCCGATCTACCCCACTTCATGTGTTACTACTGTGATACAGGCTGTCACCAACTCTAGGGAATTATAAATCACAGTATTACAAGCCATGTTAAATGCACTTTCAAATTAAAAAGAAAAATCGCATGGGTTCACAGGGAAAAAAGTGTTTTTATCAAGCAGTACATTTCTCTGTAGAGAGCTCTTACAGATGAGCAGGAAAGTCCAGGATAGTTTAAGTTATCAAGTTGACTTGACAACAAAGGAGCTAAAATGGGTGAAAGAGAGCTGTGCAAATAAAGGGATGAAACAGTCACATGATGAAATGGAGAAAGATGAGACCAACACCATCACTGAATGTTCTACAAATGATGAAATATCTTAAATCTTTCACAGGGTTTTTAGGTGTGGTGAAGGATATTGGTTGACAAGAAGACTTCATTTCTACTCTCACAGGACTAGCAAATGGTGATCTAGACCCCAAAACATATCACTTCATCTCCTGTTGGACATTATTAGGGAACTTCTTATCTACTCAGACCACCAATTTTGTACATTACAAAAAAAAACATCATGGACTTTTGGTCTGTTTTTAAAGAGAGATTCAGGGGTAAAGCCACCTGCTTCTTCTGAGGTCATATGGCTAACAGTTTCAACTCAAGCAATGATATTGAACAGATTAGGAACTTTAGATGGGTATTATAGGGTGAAGGCCAAGGCATTGGTTCAGCAGGAAGAGGTACATGCAAATAAGTAATGGCTAGGGGGTTTGTGGCCATACTACTCCAACCTGGGATACAGGTCACTAAAGTTAACCCTTTGAAAACTGCTGATGTGGGAGTGCGTTATTCCCATTGCTCAGCATCATGATCCAATGAAGTGTTGAATTCTAATAAATGATTTTAATCAACAGAATCAAAAATCAACCACAGCTTCTGGAGATATTGTCATCCTGACTGTGTGGGAATTACGCTCATACTCTATCTGAATTACGCACATACATGATCACATGTGTCTGTTTTTCTTCCCTGAGGATGGATGGCCTGGGTTTATAGTAGCAGGGGATTTACTATGAATAGTGAGCACCATTCTCACACTTTTGAAAGAGGAATATGCTATTTTAAAGCTAGACCATTGGAATTGAACTGATACAATTGTCCAGAATTACGCACATAGCTGTCATGAATTATGCACATAGCATGACTTGAGTGCAAAGTGAATTATGCTCATACTTCAGAAACTTCTCTGCCTTCTCAGATTAAATCCTTAGCATTTGGCACCTTAAATGAAGGAACCATTGGTAGGTCTAACCTTTATGCATATGTGGATGTAATGGCAACTCCTGTAATGCCCTCTAAGTATGTTAACTCAGACCCCTTCCCTTAGTATAGCAATTCAGATCTATGTACGTAATTTGAATTACGCTTATAGGTGTCCCCACTGTGATAAATGTAATGGTATCAATACTAGTGAGCCTTTCACACAAATTTTCAGTGGAGTGTTTTGCACATAATTCCACATTTCCTGGGATCCCTGTATCCGTCAGCTCGGCGTTTCTCCTTACACTACTTATCTTAAGTGTTGCGCGTCTGTATGGGGATGCCACTGGCAGTTCCTATTGTTATGTATTGTATTACTGGGTGTCAACTGAAAATAATGTTAATCAATCAATATTGTGAAATACCCTCCTGGTGTGTTCAGACGGGTGCGAGGAGGGGTATAGGTCTGAGGCTAACGGTACATACTGTGTGCCGTGTGAACGAGGTTCGTACAAGACACAGGTCGGTCATGGATCGTGTATACCCTGCCCAGTGGGCCGTGATGGAATGCCTCTCCAGACCCTGCAGCGTGGGGCTACTGACCTTCACCACTGTATTCCCGTAGGTGTAAAGATTCAGTCTTTATGATTCTAAATCTGATAGCTGGTCATGTAAAAGAAAGCCATTAATAAATTTCAATTTCATTCAATCATTATCAAATTGTAGCTGATACATTGGTAAAGGTAAAACAGTGCAATCAGAGAGGAATTTTCATTTTGCCAGAAACAAATATATGCTTGGTTTGTTCAGCTCTTCGTTCAGCTATTCATGCATTAGCTTATAAAATAATCAGCATATCTACTTCATTTATTTCCCTATGACTACAGTCAGGGGAGGTGATCCAGATAAGCCCTGGTCATGGTCCCCAGGCTGGAGGGACCCTGCTCCAGGTGGAGGTGGATGCTCCCATAGACTTCAGGGTCAACAGTATTCAAGTTGGAGGTCAGCCATGCAAACTCACTGCCAATTAGTAAGTATGGCACAAATTTCCAATGTAAGTTTTCAATCCACAAATCAGATTATCCAGCAAATGACAATAGACGTATTAGAGTATTAGCTGCGATGGTGCGCCTATTGTAACTCTTTTTTTTTCAAAATACAAATTGGACAGAGAGTGAATTAGGGTTGTCATCCAATCATTTACCATGCGTAGTATAATAACACTATAGTGATATACATTTCTATCAGCTATATCCCATGCATCACTGATGTAACCTATACGTTTAACTCGTAGCCTAATTTCATGAACTGAAATATGCCTTTAATAATTCTTTGTTTCTGATCTCCTGTTAAGTCTTGTGGACGGTGTTGCGAAGTGTGTAACTGCCCCTGTTCGCAGCATCCCTCCTCCAGTAACTATCAGTCTACAAGCACCTGGTGGTGTCCAGCTCTCCTCTCCATTCAACTTCACCTACAACCCTGACCCAACCATCACCAGCGTCAGCAGGACCGATGCTCTTGTCAGGTTTGTTATCAAGATATCCTTTATCTATTCAGCGCATTATTAATAGAAGGTCACCGAATTAAACAACAGAGGCAATCTAAAAGAACGACAGAAATTCTTCTCAACAAATTTCTTCTTTAAACAGAACAATTTCAATTCTGTTTCTTTTTTTTCTGCACAGTGGAGGTATGACCATGACGGTGACGGGTACGAGTTTGATGTCTGTCAGTACTCCAGCCCTAATGCTCTACAACACTGCGCCCTCATTATCAGGAGTCGATGTCCTCAAGTGGGTGGGTATATATATGACATACATATGGAGTTACCCTGATACTATGTAAAGCTAAATGTTACATCTGTAATTCTTTATCATTCTATCGATAAAACTTCCAGTTTGCTATGCAATCCCCTACACTGGTAACTAGAATGCTCCTGCAAACTAATAATCATTTGTGCAACTGAATAGTGGTTCTTTTATTGGCACAAGTATGAGCTATACTTATCATTCCCTTCCCTGACAACCATTTAATTCAAACCACGCCTTTTTACACCCCAAATACAGCCATGTGAGGCGCATTCAGAGACAGAGATGCTCTGTCCTTTACAAGACTTGTCAGAACTGCTCTCCTCCTCACGCGCACCACCGCGCAGGCGCAGAAGAGACACCCACCAGGTGGGGCCACCAGTGACCTTCGAGACAGGATTCTCGCTCGATGGGGTGACGTACTTCCGGAACCTGTCTGACGTACTGCCACAATACGGTAGGCTGGTCATCCAGCCGGACCCTGTCATTGACGCATTTACGGAAAAGGATGGGGTACGGGCACTGGAGGCTAACACTCTAGAGTTGCAACTTAAGGTGAGTTCTATCAAATCAGAAATCCTAATGTGTATAACTATGATAAACCTGCTTAGCCGGTGATTACTTTCTGAAGTAATCAGAGGCATCTATCGATTTGAAAGCTGTTTAATCAAATCAACGATTAGCCTCAGAACTATATATAGCTGGTTATATGTCTGCTTAGATTGGCCATGCGTTAAGACAATGTTGAATATTTCAGGGGTCAAACCTGGACTTAGTTCTGCAGAAGGATGACTACAGTGTAGTTGTAGGGCCTTGCCAGGCAGAGGTCGTCTCCTTGACAACAGACTTACTTGTCGCCAGCCTCTGTGAGGATTTATCTAAAGACACACGACACAAAGTTACAGTAAGAACATTAATTTTATGCTACATTTAGAGTCTACCAATATTCTGCCCACTAGTGTGCCATTGTGCTTTCCTGAATAAAATTAATTCATCTCCCCATCGTATGTATGTATGTGTGTGTGTGTGTATATATATATATATATATATATATATATATATATATATATATATATATATATATATATATCACTGTGTTGACAACCAGTTCCCGTTGCCTGCAACTTGCAATTGTAATAAAGCAAGGAAAGATAAAAACAGGGGGCGACAGCAAAAACAAAACAGCTAATATTCGCCTACATTTTCCTAAAGAATTGTTTTCTACATAGTCTTGGACATCTGCGGACAGAGTGTTCATCCAAAGGGTCATACAACTGTTCATAACTTTGGAATAACATTGATAAGTAGATGACCAATGATGGTCATGATGTTGATAAAAAAACTGTCAATGTTGCTGGCTCAGTTTCTGTCCTCACCGGGTACATGTAACCTATATTGTGTGACAGGTGAGCATGGCCGGGTTGTCCAAGTACGTCGGTGACGTGACGTTAGTGACGTCAGTGGCCGCTGCTGCCGATTCTCGTACCGGGGAGGCACTGCGGATCATCATCCCCCTCCTGGTTATCGCCGGGGTCATCATTCTGATCGTCATTGTAGTCGTCACTGTCCATCTCTACAGAAGACAACGAGCTGAGAAGGTCAGTCAATATAATCACTTGATAGAAAGGTATACCAGGATTTACGGTTAATAAAAGACATTTCCCAACTCTTCACCTTAATAAGATCCGCACAGTGATCAATTTTCGAACAGATACATCCCAGTAATAAGCATTGAGCATTAATACGACATCGACAATTGTGAAGCTAATGTAGATCAACTTTTTTAAAATGTTTGCACAAAATTGAAGCGATTTTGATTATATAGTTCTCTCCAAACTCCTCGTAACATGGGTGGCGGTGCTGAGCCACGTACTGTGGCTGTATCGGTGAGAAGCCTTTCATGCCCATACTGTTAGGCACATGCTATATTCAAAGAGCCTAGTGTATATGACGCAACTCTCGTGTCTTAAGGCCTAAGTCTTTCCCCGCCTATGAGGCGCACCCTGAGGTCAGCGAGATTCTGCAAGGCTCAGCTATAGGGCCCAATCTCATGTCTAAGCCGCGTCTTATACGCAATGTATTATGGTACTTCCATTGCAGTTATTTGGACACTTGCTACTTAGCTCTTGCTATACTCAAGATAGGAAATATGCAAAGCTGGTCCAAGTGAACATGAACCTTTCTGTGAGTGATATCCATGGGCTCTATACATGGTGTCTTTCAGATCCTTGACTACAGCCCAGACTCGTCAATGATAACTACAGCAGCACAGAACGGTCACGTGGTCGACCCACGTCTACCACCACTTCCGGTCAATTCTGTCTTTGGACCAGAACGAGTCACTGGTAAACGATTTTAATGAATTGGTGTTCTCTTAGGGACCAATGCCTCTTAATGGCTCAAGTGGTTTGGAATAGTGGCCTAGGATGAGATTATGATCCAGATGAGGGCACCTTGTGATCTATTGAAACAATTAATGGTATACTTTATCAACCTTTCACGAGAATTAATTTACATTTTACTCAGATATAATTATACAATTCTGAGATCATTATGTTTTCTTTCATTATACATTTGCATGTATACTCAAGTACATTTAAGATTGCTTTGTTTAGGCATAGATACTATCCTAATGAACCACCATGTGTACTGAATGTGCACCACTGATGGTCCTCATCTTTCAGCGACAACACGATTTGCATTAGTTAGACTTAATTACTCTCAAATGTAGATCATTCTTTAGTGCCCTTTCATAAACTTTTAGAATAGAATAAACATCATTACTTTTCATCCTCGTTTTCAAACCCAACATTAGTTAAAATTTGATTAATTATGCTTTGAATGTGACCCATTATGTATGTGTAGAACTGAGTTTGTCTTCTTTCAGTTATGCCCGGCACGCAAGGTTTCACAACCGTCAGAAGTAAAAGAGGTATACACTCCTATTTCTATTAATCTCGATATAAATTCCTATATACTACAGTATAATCGTGTAGATTCTGAACCATATAATACCTTCTCATCTACGCATGAATCTATGTGTAAAATTGCATGCTATGTCTTTAGATAGCTAGTTTGTCTCTCAAAAATTTGTAGAACAAATACCTTTTTGCTGGGTTATCAATTATTTATTTCAACAAGACGTCCCCCAAACAGTCCACATATATATATATATATATATATATATATATATATATATATATATATATATATATATATATATATATATATATATATATATATATATTCACCGTGTGAGATGAAAGTACCCTGTCTCTACATGAGTCTTGGTAGCTGAACTTTTGACAAAAGATTTAAACAGTGGTCACTCAGAATTCCAAAAAGCTTATTTGTAACACGGAGACATAATATGATATTATTTTTTCACTTTTATTCCTCTTATTATCAGACCGTGGAGTATCTATGCGTCAGCTGGCTCTACCCTCTGGAGGAGTGAGTTCTGGAGGAGGACACACGGGTATGTCGGTGGTTGAGGCAGTGGAGATAGGTAACCAGGACCTCCTCCGGTTTGAGATGGATCAAGATGATAATGACTACCCTTACCCCTCAGGCTCTTCTGTCAATCACAGTGACATCAGTAGTGTCCAAAAGGAACGCCCCGGTACGTCTGCAGACTCGGACACTGACTCCGCCCCCCGCTCTGCTCCTAACTCCACCCCTAATTCTCAACCCTCCTCTATTTACAGGGGGCAGGGCGCTAACTCTGACTCCGCCCCCTCCACATCCACCTATAAAGCCCGCTACAAATCTACCAGGACGCGCCCCCTTTCCTCTGGGAGCGTGGCATCTGGGGATACTGGGCAACGCCCATCTTCGCCACCACCTCCTCCTCCCCCACCCCCAGATCTAAACAACCTTCAGCGTTACTGACCTGGTGCTAGTAGGGTGGACTGCCAGGTCTTGTGTCTTAATATCGGTAAGCCCTCTCTTAGATTCCCACTTTGATCTTTCTAAGATCCCACGGAAAGCTTCAAGCACGGCATGCCTGCATGCTATGCCATTTTCCCTTACAGAACTTACACGTGCACCATGTACGCTTCACCATTTTCAACTGAATTCCTCATAGATTGAATCAGTTCTTTCTAAATCAATACAGCCTTTAATAGATATGCCTATGTTGTCATTGCCATGTGTTCTTCACTGCAGACTGTGCAAAAAGTGCTTTTTTTTAATTTCTAAGAATCTTCCTTGGATAAATCTGCGTATATGCCGCACCTTATAGACCATTCCAGTCCCTTGGCGCAGCTTATAGGAGCACCCTAGGTTCAGGGTGTGGCTAATACGTGGGATGTTACATGTGTAGATGGAATAGATGGTATCAGCCCCCTGTGTGTACTGTTCACACCTCTACCGATTCTGAGAGTTCTAACTATGCTAATTTAAAAGAAATAGATGTCTAGAAATTAAATGCTTCCAGCATTTCATCTTTGTTGACAAGCACTTTTAAAATTGCATCAGCTCAGTAGTGCCACCTGTAGTTTATTGCAATGACTACTTCCCAAGGGAAGCCTGCAGGGTTGCAGACTGCTCAGTGCTGCCACTTGGGGACTTTGGTTTGAACTAATTAAGCAATGCAATTTACCTTCCCACCAATGCAGTGAGCACAGTTGAACATTGCATTTTTCACTGTATGTATTAACATCCACTTCTTACTAGATTAAATACCATGAAATTAACTGGAAAGTGATGTACAATCTTCTAAAATAGAAATCAGAAGAACGCATAACACATCTTGTAGCAGCTTTCATATGCAGGTGTTGCTTATAGGCGGGGCTTTACGGTAGGTGTGTTGGCAGTCTATATCAGGACGAGGTTGTTGACATGTACCAATGTATGTCAGCTTTTACTTTTCAATACAATAAGACCAATGTGACGACCAGGTTTAACATATGATTAATCGATGGAGATATGAAAATATTTTCTCTGGTTACAAATATGTCCCCAAGTTGGTTTCGCGAATTCGATGCATTTGAGGGGCAGGGTAGTCTCCAAGAAATTTTGGAGTGGGGTGATTTCTCTTTTCATGGGTATACTATGGGTTTGGGTGGTTACCATTGCGAAAGTAATTTTTCTTAAATATGTAAACTATTGCCATGGTTACCAATGCAAATTAGTACCATGTCAACAATTGCTCGGTTGTTGTACCTACTTGCAGCACAGGTACAATTCTGTTATCTAACTATCTACTGTATGTCCATTTCGTGCTTCCACCTACCCCCAATGTACACCCCTAATTTCATAGTTGTGCCATGTACAGGTACAGAGCTACAAAGGAAACATCATGTCAACAATTGCCCGGGCAATTGTTGACATGATTATTTTTGTAGCATAGGTGCAATTCTGGTATTTAACTATCTACTGTATGTGCATTGTATGCACCTATATATCCCCCATTTACATCCCTAATTTCATAGTTGTCCCATGTATAGTGACAGAGCTACAGAGGAGCATGTCAATTTTTGCCTGAGCAATTGTTGACATGTCAACAATTGCCCGGGCAATTGTTGACAATGTTAATAATGTCAACAATTGCCCGGGCAATTGTTGACATGATGTTTTCCCTTGTAGCTCTGTACCTATACATGGCACAACTGTGAAATTAGGGGTGTACAGAATTGTACCTGTGCTGCAAGTAGGTATGACAACCAAGCAATTGTTGACAT
Source organism: Acholoe squamosa (assembly GCA_949317995.1). Lineage (NCBI taxonomy): Eukaryota > Metazoa > Annelida > Polychaeta > Phyllodocida > Polynoidae > Acholoe > Acholoe squamosa. The sequence continues at coordinate 44,227,141 of OX439040.1, read as the reverse complement.
TGTACCAAATTGCATTGGTAACCATGGCAACAGTTAACATATTTAAGAAAAATTACCTCTGCAATAGTAACCACCCACACCCATAGTATACCCATAAAAAGAGAAATCACCCTACTCCAAAATTTCTCGGAGACCACCCTGCCCCTCAAATGCATCGAATTCGCATCATCTGCAGCACCCATAGGCCTTTCAAACTCAAACTGTGACGACTCTGGTCAACAGGAGTGCATATTTTAAGCATGCATGTGATGCACTTGGGTACAATTATATTGTACTTCCATAAATCATACACATATCTCACATCATGTGCCTTCAATGTCTTCAAATATGTCATGACCAACAGTTTACAATAGTAGTGTGTTATTTTACTCTTCATAACACACATTAATGTGATACTTGAAAAATATGGGGGAATCTAAAGAAACTGGAATACACAATCACACAAGCCATTAATCTTGATAGGACGAACATTTCTTTTCGACCACAAGCTGAAGAAAAACTACATGCCCCCGCCCCTAGTCTGTGTCGTGGCTACCTTTCTCTCATTTACTCCTCATTTATGAAAAGAAATAGATATTACTTCGATCAATTTGTAATGAATTATATAATGTTCCATTTGCATGTACCTGACACTGAGTTCATAAAAAGAGAACTTAGTCGAAAACTTGAAGGTTGTACAGAACTTGAAAGAAAAAAATAAATACAAGTACTTCAGGGCATTGTAATATCTATCTATCAAAGTGAGCCATCTTAATGAAGGTTAGACCCTGCTTATTTCTTTGGTGTTTTTTTGTGATCATTTTATCGCCCATTATTTATCAAAAGGAGACCTGATCTCCTCCAATAGAGAAAGACATAGGTATTTGTGCTTTATATAAAAAATAAATGATAAAGTCTATCAAATACCCCAAATTACAACCATGTAAATTCCATTTTACCTTCATTCATATGAACACAAATGAAATAAAACGTGTAATCTATATCCCATTTACAATTGCAGGGGTCCACTTTCGCTGGATATAGTACAAAGTCGTCCCTTCCGGTTGAAACACTGCCAACATGAGTCCGGATAATTTATATGGAGCTTAGCACTGTATTATCTATTGTTTTCTAAACACAAATACTACAGTTGAATGGTTGAGGTATAAGATGTTGCTTATTATGCTAAATATCTGCTTGTGAGATGCATTGCAATGAAAGTATCATGGTAATTATAAAAAGAACTGACTGACTACTAATGGTGTCGTAAAGTATGATTTAAAGTCGTGTGCCTTCTTTTTTAAAGTCACAAGGCCTTCATTATTCCACTTCAGTCAAGTTGCAAAAAGTCACAAAAAGTTGGCTGAAAAGTCAACTTTGAGTGACCTTTTCCCACTTTCTGATACTGAAAACGTGAAATCCTGACTTTTCCAGTTAACTGCCCCCCAATTTCACAGACTTTTCCTTTTTTCGTGATTCCTTTTAGACTTTTCAGTCAGAGTTGACTGAAGAAGTCAACTTTTTTCAAACTTTTTTAGCAGACTGACAGTCAGTTGAAGGAGTTTTCCAGTCAAAGTCAAACTTTTCCAGTGATTTTTTTTACTATTCTCCAAATAATACTTTTTTTTTTTCAAATATTTCAAAAAGTCAGATTTTTAGTCAGATTTTGTCAGCTCAGGTCTGACTTTTGACTTCTCAGTCTAGTCAGACCTTTTCAGTCAACTTTATCTTGACTGCTGGCCAGTTGAATCAGGTATACTGACCTTAAGTCAGACATGGACTGAAAATGTTTGAGAACTGACCGGAAAGGTCTGAAACCTCACGGGAAATGTCTGAAAATTGACAGAGAAAGTCAAAAAACTTTGACTGAAAAAGTCAACTTCATGATGGAATCAGTTACCACTTATTCAGTCAGACTTTTTCAGTCAACTAATCTGGACTTTGACTTTGACTGACCGAAATGGAAAAAGGCCTATAGACTGACGTGAAAATGACTAGTATGAGGCGATAAATGTCCAGTTGAAGTTTCCTCTACTTCTCCAAATATTATTGGCAATGCAGCAAGTGTAAACACTACTGTGTACTATGGGGACAGTACTGTAATGTTCCGGTTAATTTGATAACTTTCCAAAAAGAGAAAAGAGTCATTTTACCAAGTGAACTGTGATCTATAAATTGTCCACTAGCAACTGCATAATTATTGTCAGACGTGTATTTTCCTGTTGTATATTTTATGAAATTGTATACCGACATCCTTGCAACCAGAAACTAAGAATGGAGGTTGCTGTTTTTTGTTTGTTTGTTTGTCTGTTTTTTTTTGTTGTGTTTTTTTTTTTTTTTTTTGGGGGGGGGCGAACTGAAGCTGGATGCTACGAAATTATATTTCTAACAGTACTTATCTAAAGAAGACAATGCAATGATTTAAATGAAGGGAACATATAACATGATATTGTTGCATGATTTTACCGTTTTTACATTTCGTTTAAGAGTTTACAAACCTCCCTTTGAGTATTTCCAATAATTGATAAACTAATATGAATGACCCTTTCACATTATTTCTCAACTATGTGTGCCATGTTTGTATTTCTAAAAACTATGATATCGTATAATGTTCTGCTCTATTGTAACAGATTAAAATGCAAAACATGCTATACATGTTCCTCTACATACATTATTATGATTTAGATATTTAAAGGCGCGAAATCAAATTTTGATTATAATTAGAAATATTGCCTCAGAAATGTGACTAGTAAGCCGTTTTCTTTGAGTTGTTGGACAAATAAAATTTATAATAAAAAGAGTTTTCCCTTTTCTTCCTGTAGTACATAGTAAATCTCTGAAAATCGATCTTAGATTATAAATAATATAGACTATAGTAACTAACTTTGGATTTACGTTTATTGTTTCCTTTGTGACATCTACCAATAAAATGCCATTTACATATCTATTTTCACCTTCAATCATGCAATTGATAGGTTAGTGAAAAAAAAATAAGAGATCGAAAATATGTGTTTTCTGGCATGGTCAGCTGATCGTGAGCTGATAGCCTATACAGGTGCTTCATGAGCAGCCATGATCCACCTGATATTGTAATTTACCAGTAGACTCCACATAGTCTCCCAATGTTAGGTACTTCTCAAACTCTTTTTCAGTGGGTACCAAATCTAAGCAAGTTGGGAAACCTTTGGGTGGGGGACGAAGATGTTGTGTTGCTTCTTGCAGTAACAAAGACATACCATATTGACCCTCTCAGAGGCCAAATGACAGCCGGCAATCTAGAACCCTGGGTTATTGGCTTTGAACCTTAGGACAGCATACCCACGAGCAGGGATATTAACCATGTGTTTGGCCATTATGGCTGATGGGTCAAAGGTTATGGGGGTCTTAGAGGTGTTCCAGTGTGGATGCTGACAGATACAACCATCATCATCACACACAACGTCGGTATTGTAGGCAAGAGGCAGTCGTTTTACCTGATCCACTGGAGCAAAACCAACATGAACCACAGCAAAATCATGTCCATGGACAGTGAAGGGGCGATGTATAGGGTCATTTGCCTTTCCAATATTGCTCACAACCAACTGAAAAGTCTCCTCTTTAAGTAGTTCATAGCTCTGAGTACACTGATTAGTTTGGTCAGGGTTAGTTTTACAAAATCTTCACAATTTATCATAACAGAATCTTTCTGATAAGGAGGGGAAGATGGCCCGATGAAGGAAACTCCATTTATTGATGAGGATCCATTTGATCCTAGATTCAAGAAAATCTCTTTAACACCAGTCTCAAAACCTCCATATTGCTCTGCCAACTGTCTACTGCTTAGCAAAGACCTCGTCTCATTGATACCCATGCAGCGCTTGAGGAACTGAGGAGGGGCGAAGGAGAATGGGCAGTTAAAGGCATCACAAGGGGAGGCATCTGAACATGGTCCAATCACTGTCTCTGGGTCAGGGCCCTCAATAGAAGAATCATACAGGATAACGGCTCTCTCATTGTTAAGGGCTTCTTCATTCTCACCGAGCTTCATCAGAGTTTCAGCTCTCATCCAATACCTCTCACCGCATTGATCAGCCATCAATTCAAAATCCACTGTCTCCCCAACATGGAGAACAATAAAACGAACTATCACTGGCTCTATGTCATGTCCATCAGTTGAAATGACGCGCATGTTATGACTATAGATATCCTAAAGCCAAACTCTGCTCCAACATTGGCCATCCTGGGCGGCATATTGAAAAAAATGACTTTCCCTCAGTTTCTGTGACTTTGTTTACACTGGTTCCTGTGTCTTTTATCACTCTACGACACGCCCCATAGGAATCAATATTGAACAACCAAAAGGCAGAAGGTCCAAAGGAACTGCCTTTTTTTGTCGTTGTGTCGGCACAAAGTTAGAAACAACGACTTTTCTACAGTGAGAAAAGGATTGTGTAATGGTTTTATTCTCGTTTTCAGAGACGGAGAAAAAACATAGCAAGAAAACATTTGTGTAATGGTTCGACCATGACACAACGAGGATAGGTATATTCTCGTCTTTTGTGTAACGACCTCCTGAACCTATACCTCTATCCATGAGCAACCTTAAATGTTGTCAGAGGGTGTTTAATGTTGATATCATGGCGGCCACTTCCATTGATGAGGCCGGGATACCAGGTGGATTCACGAACAGGGTTGCCATCAGCGACGTAGTCCGTCGTGGTATGATGAGCAAAGACTCCCCTCCTAGTGCCCCTGTTTAGTGGATCAGAACTGTAAGGGTCCAGCAGCTGATGGAGGCTTCAATGTATGGGGAATCAGTCTCCCACAGTAACATGGTGTTCTGGTAATCTCGGTAGACTTGGAGGAACTCGCGGGTACACAATTAACATACCTGTGAGATATATCATGATTAAGTGTGATTTTCATAACAATTCATGATAAGCTTTTCATTTTCGCTGTGCCGTTCCTCAAGTGGAATCTTCTTACAAGAGTGACCAAAAATGAGGTAGAGGTAGGGAGCCCCCCCCCAACTGCAAAGGAATATTTTGAACGTAAACACTAACCTAGTCACACTCTTACACGTTTTCTTTAAAAAAAGCAACAACACGATATCAATTTTCAAAACATGTTAGGTCAACAATATGCTTAGCTGAATTGTCTGGATTTCTAGGTGTTCAGATTATCAATTATTTTCCTTATTTCTAAATTTATGTTGTTTTTGGCTATATAGACCTACATGTACATGATCCTCTTGCCTTTGAAAGTCAGGTTGAGAATTTTCGCTCATAAAATACTGATATTGAGTCAATAAAAATTTCAGACTAAAGATTCAAACCTTTACATACGATAGAGACCATCTAGCTGTTGCCGTACAGTGTATGAGAGGTGGAAATGATTTCATGGAGGATCAGCCACAAAGTGGTATGTGAACTTACTACTGAATATGACAGGACATTGACTCACTCCAGGTAACCGTCCATCCAGGGTGTCCCTCTCATGTATATGCTATGCCTGTGGATGCTAAGGTCATCCTGCCTAAAGAGATGGTTATCAGTAACCTGCATCTCAATCATGATTTTTCAATCACTCCAATGATAAATCCTGATCAATTTTACAATTTTTTTTTAGCTGAACCCATGTCACCAAATGGTTGGTGAGGTTTGGTTCAATAGTTTGACCATGCTGATTCAGCATGCACCAAACCCATTTTTTTAAATACAACCCCTTATTGGGGTGGACGACTCATGGTTTATACACCCTAGTCTAAACTTGATGGTGGCGGAGGTCCAAGAACAGATCAAATCATGTTTTCAGTGCGAGAAAGTTATTTATGATACATGTATATTTATCACAAAAATGTACTGAATAATAAGTTTGGCGCTTACCTGTGCCTTCCATCACCTCAATATTAGGACCAGGAAACTGGCCGTTGATAGTGATGATGTTAGGAGGTGTTCCATCTGTAGAAATCACCTCATCCAGGCCCACAGATGTGCCGATCAGGGGGTCAGGCTCCGACCTAAAACCATCATTACCCACCAGGAGGAAGCCATCCTCTGTAGCATTAAGCTCTACGTCATAGGCTCCCATCTCAGGGTGCATATACACCATGCTTCTCCTATAGCTGATAGCAAAGTCATATCTACAGATAGCTTCAGTACACAGCTCAGCAGTGGTTCCTCCTGTGTATAACAGGCACAGGAGGAGGATGGGAGGCATGGTACTAACCATTGAGGAGATAAGAATGCCTCCTGTTGCTAAGTGCTTTCTGTTTAAGGTTGTCTGATATGAGCGTGTTACACAATGGAGAACAATGTATATGCGTGTCTTTCATTAATGGAACTGTTATTTTCCTTTGATACAATATTTTTTTTTTTTCATTTTATGCACATTAAGTACTACCTGCATGCACGCTATAGGTTCATCCAGGACGAAGTCAAAGTGACGTGACTTGACTATAAGCACTCTATGAGTATATTAAGCATGGGGAATATAACCATATTATATAATTTCATGTCACCAACAAACTATGATCTCAAAATTTCTATAATGTGTCTGCATTTAAAGGAATTTGCCTGCTTAACTAATTTCCTCCATAACCGACTCTGAACGACATTCTATTTCTAATAGATTTTGTCCTATTTTGTTTTTCCCTATCAAAGGGGCACATTATGAGTAATTGGTTAGTTGCATTTTTAAAATGTTCTATGAAAGCTGCTTTATTCTAATAGAATGTAGAATGTTTGATGTCGAAGACAATGGACACCAACTTTGTGTTCATTTGTAATATACAAAGTAATAGGAATAATTATACGATTATACCTTATGATATCTAGATACCTACCCCATTTGCTGACCATATCTGCTGCCACCCACTTTGATGAGCACTTTTTTTTTCAATTGAAGCCTTGTGATTTTGACGGTGCAAATGGCGATGGCCCTAAACGAAGTCTGTAATTAACCCTTTAAAGGCCGCTGGTGCAGGAGTGCACCATGCCCATTGATTGTCATATTGCACCAATGAAGCACTGGTGAGACTGCTCGCCAGCACTTCATTGGAGCATCATGCCGACCCAACGGGGTTGATACATACTCATTGAAGTTCCGCATGATGCTCCAGTAAAGCACTGGAGAGCTGGCGAGACTGCTCGCCAGCTCTTCATTGGTGCATTATTTCCTTATTTCAACAAAACAAGATAATTAATTCATCCTACGTGGCGGATAAAACGACTTGTAAGGTGTTTTTTTTTTAGGAAGACTGTTTTTGACTTAACTCTAGCTATTTTCCGAAGCATGACTTACGGATTGGTCCATCCAATTGTAGCAGGTTTCATTATACAGTACATCAAGTTCGCAAACTCGACACGAGATGGGGTGGTTGCGTAGTCTGGCGATGACTGGTAGCTTGTGATATCGCACCAAGCCTTAGGGGATTGCATATTGCTACTCATGTTCATGAGAGTTTCATAAGACTATACGTCAACAGAGACTTGAAAGTAGAATTACCGTAACTTTAACATCTTTGTCCAGTATTAAGTCAGCTGAACAGCATTTAATCAATTTAAATACTGTATTACTGTACGACCATTTAATCAATTAAATTACTGTATTCCCCAATGTATGCCACAGTTAATTTGCTTTTCATCATACTTAAATTACCTCTCGTAGTCATTTAGTCAGATAGATATGATAACGTGTGTTTCTACAGATCACTATCGAGTTATCTTCGCGTCAGATTTTAGGTCAGCTGTTTTTTTTTTGTTGTTGCTTTTGTTGTGTGTTTTTTTTTTTTACATTTACGGAAAATGCCAAATATTGAATCGATAAGCCTCTCATATATAGCAGTGTTTTGAAATGCGAAAGATTTGGGATTTGGAATAACCTGTGTGATACTACCTTATAGAACATATTCTTCTTCTTTTTCTTCCCTTTCTTCTTGCTCTTCTTCGGTCTTCATCTTCGTCTTCTTTGTCGTTTGATGTCTTCATTGCTGGCACCATAGTTTTGTCATATGAATCATTTGTTTCTAACCGTTTATGAGAATTAATCAATAAAGTTGTACCGACTAGTATGTCATCAGATATTTATCGTTATATATTATTGAGTGATCATCATCAAAATCTAACCCCATCCATATCATTAGATATTGTGTACCCTCGTGTAAAATGAAGTGGTAATGGTCCTACCCAATAGCAGTAACATATTTCAAATAGTAATAAAACATAAAAAGCAAAAACCATTTAAATGCGCAATCACGATTTAAGATCGTACGTTGTCAACTGTTATCAACCAAATGATGAAATTGAAAGAGTAGGAACAATTTGTATATAAATTATTTGATTTTAATTGCCGGATGTTTTGCAATTATTGGAGAACATAAGTTTCAGTTTCAACAAGATGTTATTTTAGTTCTCTCGTACTCACATTGTTCTTATTTGAGATTCATATTTCATTCTTATCAGTTTGTGTTTGATCATTAGAATTGTCCACGTCAGTTCAGTCCAGATCCAGATTTAGAGTCTTAAAATGCATTTAAGCCTCCTCCTCTCCCTCCTCCTCGTCGAACTCTCCCTCCTCCTCAGCAGTGGCATCCTGGTACTGCTGGTATTCAGAGACCAAGTCGTTCATGTTGCTCTCAGCCTCAGTGAACTCCATCTCATCCATACCCTCACCAGTGTACCAGTGGAGGAAGGCCTTGCGGCGGAACATAGCAGTGAACTGCTCGGAGATACGCTTGAACAGCTCCTGGATGGCAGTGCTGTTTCCAACAAAGGTACCGGACATCTTCAGACCACGGGGTGGGATGTCACAGACGGCAGTCTTGACGTTGTTGGGGATCCATTCAACGAAGTAGCTGCTGTTCTTGTTCTGTACGTTGAGCATCTGCTCATCAACCTCCTTCATGGACATGCGGCCACGGAACATGGCAGCAACGGTGAGGTAGCGGCCGTGACGTGGGTCACAGGCAGCCATCATGTTCTTGGCATCGAACATCTGCTGGGTGAGCTCAGGCACGGTCAGGGCACGGTACTGCTGGCTTCCACGGGATGTGAGGGGAGCGAAGCCTGGCATGAAGAAGTGAAGACGGGGGAAGGGCACCATGTTGACAGCCAACTTCCTCAGATCAGCGTTCAACTGACCGGGGAAACGGAGGCAGGTGGTGACACCGGACATGGTGGCAGAGACTAGATGGTTCAAGTCACCATAGGTGGGGGTGGTGAGCTTCAGTGTGCGGAAGCAGATATCGTAGAGAGCCTCATTGTCGATGCAGTAGGTCTCATCTGTGTTCTCAACAAGCTGATGTACAGAGAGAGTGGCATTGTATGGCTCAACAACAGTGTCTGATACCTTGGGGGATGGCACGACAGAGAAGGTGTTCATAATTCTGTCGGGGTACTCTTCACGGATCTTGGAGATGAGAAGGGTTCCCATTCCAGATCCAGTGCCACCACCAAGGGAGTGTGTGAGCTGGAAGCCCTGCAGGCAGTCACAGCTCTCAGCCTCCTTACGAACAACATCAAGAACAGAGTCAACAAGCTCAGCACCTTCTGTGTAATGTCCCTTAGCCCAGTTGTTACCAGCTCCAGACTGTCCAAAGACAAAGTTGTCTGGGCGGAACACCTGTCCGAATGGGCCTGAACGCACAGAGTCCATGGTGCCTGGCTCAAGATCAACAAGAACAGCACGGGGTACATACTTGCCTCCTGTGGCCTCATTGTAGTAGACATTGATCCTCTCCAGCTGAAGGTCTGAGTCTCCATGGTAGGTACCAGTTGGGTCGATACCGTGCTCATCAGAGATGACTTCCCAGAACTTGGCACCAATCTGGTTGCCACACTGGCCAGCCTGCATGTGGACGATTTCTCTCATGATTGTAGTGTGTGTTGTTAACTTGCACAAAGACGATGTGTGTTTCTCGATGTAGTGAGTACCGTCTGAACGTGGGGAGGGCCGCCGCTTTTATACCTGTGTCGTCGTCAGGGGTCTTGACGACAACTGGCCGCACGCAGCACGTTCACTAAGGCGAGTTAGGCCACGGCAAAACTATAGTTTTGTTGTGCGTCACACCACGTGCATTTCCAGTAATCAAAACTACATTTTTAACCAGTTAGTTCTCTCTCTAAGATTCCGTTCAACAATTTAGCAGCTTCATCTGAACATTTCCATGTTGGTCTAAATCCGCGTTTGAATTACAGGGCTGATTTTTTTTTTTTTATGTACGGAATCTTATTTTGAAGGTACACGTCAAGAATTAGTTGTTTGCTTGATTTATTTGAAAACGTGTTACATGTGCCCGCTGAAGATGGTCTTTGGCAATAGCAACGGATACAACCCCCCCCCCCCCCACGTAGCACACTCATCGTGTGTGTGAATCAATTCCTTAACATTATAGGAATTCTCCAAATAATTATGGGGAAATTTAGTTAAATCAGAAAATTTCATAATTTTATTCGGATAATCTAGTTTATGCTATATTCATCAGGGATACTAGCCAATCATTTATTGCCAAATATCCTTTTCCTGTTTAGCTATAGCAGCATAAATAGGTATTGAATCTCTATAATTCAAATTCACAATGGTCTGGTGACAAGAAACACGGGTGTTATTTTCTTGGCCTTATTCTGCGGCTGCGCAGTGGTTGCTTCTGCTTCTAATGGTTAGTCAGACAGGTGAGACCAACACACCTGCACCCTAACAACCCCCCCCCCCCGCCCCACCCACCCTAACTCCCACCCAACCCAAGTCTGCTGTTACCTGTAGAGAGGTGGTCACCTCGATCTATTCTGGTGGATTCAAATGAATATATACTCTTACATTGGCATCCACCATTATTATTCATTGGACTCAGGGTAAAATTGTCATTATATAGGAGCATTTTCTTTTCAACACCACACTGTTAGACTGCGCCAAAGTTTTTGCAGTAGATTGCTTCTATTTTTGGAAAACAGTGTACGTTGCTGTCAATACAAATCCTATGGCCTGATGTGGGTTGTTCTGTAGCTACTACAGTGGTCTTTATAGCCCATTTACAATTCGGGCTGAATGTGCAGATCAAAACAAATTAAAATAAGATACCACTCCATCGCGCATATATATGCTTCTAATATTCTACATTTCATCCCGCGGGAAGTGGAAATTATTGCAACCGTGTATCATTATAGTCACTGGGACTCCTCTCTCGATATCTCAGCTACCATAGAACACACCTCATATAATTGACCTAATGTTGGCCTAGTTCGATCAGCCTAACTTTCACTGGGTAGATGACAGGTATTCATAGTGTATGGTGTGCAGGAATAACGTTGAACATTGGACGGACGGAGGGTATTCACTGCAATTATTTTTTTCATGATCAATTGAAGTTTTGTGTAGAAATCATACATATTGGTATCCGACATTCACTTTTTTATTTGTCCGTTTAAGTAAGGTTTTGGGATTACGTTTATTAACAAGCTGCTGACATTTTAGCATTTGCTGTGTGATCTCAACATCTGACATTGGCAATTGTAAAGGCCAAATCCCACTACAGATGAGTTGCTAGAATGATTCACAGAGATAGAGTATTTGATATTAAAATCACAGTTGTCTCTGACTATTTTCTATGGTTTGCAATGGTCTCCTGCATAGCATAAACAAATGTAGCTTGCATAAATCACAAGCAGAACCCCATTATGACTGTAGTATGTGGAACTTGGCTCCTGATTTATCAAAGACACACCTCTTCTGATTTCCTAGAAACTGTTGTTTTCCTCTAAATCACAGGGATTTTGAGTCTATCACAGAGATTTCAAGCCCTTTGTGAAGAAAATATCAAAAACTTTTGATGTACTATAATCCCTACATACCAGCACTTTGACAGGGATTCTTAGCCTTTATAGGTCTTCCCTAGATGATATTACCACCCCAATATCGGCTAAGCGCCCACATATCCTATTTCACAATGATTTCCCAACCATTTTCACATTGTTGGATTTGGCCTTAAGTCTCCGAGTTTAGTCATTTCCAAGTGTGGACTATGATATACACGTTATGATACGTGGCTTTAAACGAAGTATTTACGGTTAACTTCATATCGAAGTTCAATTTCAACTGCTTTACTTTAGCTAAGAAATAATAATACCCTCGAGTCATTCAAATATACACGAGATATGATAAGATCTGAGGGGCATCTTTATTTAAACCTTTTTTATGGTAGTATTATCATAATTGTGCAATAAACCCAATCAGAGAGTCTATTTCCAACTGGCCTCTATTCCTTCACCCAGTGAGTCAGCCCTACATAGTAACGACAACAAAACAAGACCCAAGACTCACAACAACCCCAAATTAAGAATGACGTGTCTGGGCAGCCCGAACAATTCTCCCGCCTAGACCACAGGGGCGCGATTTGCAGGGTGGGTCATTTTACCGACCCCGCTACCAAAAGGTGCCAGAGTTCTGGAATGACTTGGGTTAAAGCACCATTCAGGTATCCCACAGTTTGCTCAAAAGCCTTCCAGGCGTCATCAGCAGCATTACATAACGTGTGTACGGACGCACAAGTAAACCTCTGCTTCCCGCCCTACAAATCCACAATATGATATATTCACGAAATCCTTTCTAAAAACCACGAATTATGCACATAGAACAAAGTCAGTATCACACGTTGAAAAAATACACCCTTTATTTTGGTGGGAAATTGGCATAGTGGAAAGTCAAGGCTAATTCTTTAGCGCCTAATATATCTCCGAATATTTTCACGTTCTCGCGAAAATTACATGGCTAAGAAATACCGTCGCAGTGGAACCAGGTGGAAGTTCAGAGCATATGTTTGGCATGACATTCTTTTACATTTATGGCGACACAGCATGTACCTACATGTTCAGAAAAGGGCGCCATAAACATGTATCCAACTTCCATAGTGGAATTAATACACATTATAACGCGTGACCTTTAAAATTCTTTCTGTTTTGAATGTCTCATGTCCTGTCGAGACAACATGAAGTGTACTGCAAACCCACGCATATAAGGGAATGGTCATTATCCCGGTCATTATTCAGAGAATAGACAATGACCTTCTTTACATCGAGACTGTCTTTTGTCGCACGAATGCATCTGAGTTGCATTATAGAACACAGACAGTCAAGATGTGAAGAAGTCTGAGTTGTCTTTTGTCTTTATAAAACATTGTACATTTCATTCCAAACAATCAAGAACCTAATCAAGATATGTCTAGACCAATTAATGGCCCTTGACTTGTTTACAGCATTGCTGACCTTACTGAGCTGTGCACTACACTGCTATGATGCACTCAAGGTCACTTCTTTTGTGCAACCAGTCGTTTATCAACAAGGGAGGCGCAAACCTTTTTTGACTGGCCTCGAGGGGGGCACCCCCCCCCTTTGATAAATAATGAGCACTCCCTAAGGGGCGGCTTATACGCGAGGATGGCTCCTTGATGCTACGCCTAATGGAATCTACATGACGTCAGGGTGCGCCTTACATGTGAGTGAATTATATAATAGAGCAGTACAAACTGCCCAAAAATTGACGCTAGTTGCACCTTCTAAGATGTTACTGAACTCAATGTGCTCATAGCCCAGTCAATATTCTACTCGAAAATTTGTGCGCCATACTTATTGGCCACTAGCTGGTCTGGAGCTGGTTCCAGCGTCACACACTGATAAGAACTGATAAGATGGGACCAGCATGTCCCTGGAAGTAGGTGTTAACCAAGGACAAGGTACCCATCATGGTATGTCTTATCAGTGAGTTTTACCTCAACCAGCGAAATTCAAAATGGCGGCTCCACTTGGCCTCCATACTGAGTCCTATAAAGATGTATCCATTGGTTCCCCATTTTCTGCTCTCCAAAGGTATGTACCAAGAGTCGGTAAGCATACAAGCTATGGGCACTTTATTAGACCTATCGCCTATGTAATAAAACTAGATGGCGGACGTGGAGTATCACTATAATGATAAGCAAATTGGCACTTGGAAATATGAATTACGTTTGTATAGCTGAGCGTGCACTAGTCTATGCATGGATAGCCACGATGAATCATGGGTTCGACATCCCCCTAAATAGGTAATGACTCGTCTTGCATCGTTTCAAGCAGACCCTGAATAATATATAATAGTCCTCTGTCAAGAAACTATAAGTCAGAAGAGGAAAATGTCCCTCACAATAGAATGATATTAAGAATAGTGACAGGGATAAAATATGGAAGTATACTGTACTTGGATATATAATTTATTGATCCACAATCGGGCATATGCATCGTGATGTTACGCACGTTATACATTCCTGTCTAATGTTTGTCTCAAACATAGGACATTTGAGTGATTTGATATCAGATATAGCAAAAGCGACATGGGGCGACACACGTATGCCTTTAAGGTTAAGTACTGTGTGATAAGCGCTATCAGTTAGGGAAATGAGACCATTCCTTGACACAAAATCGGTATCCTAGAATATAACTTCGGACCTTTTCGCGGCAGGCAGACATAGGTTTCTCAATACACTTAGGGTAGGTTAACCTAGAGACGACCACTTACTTGAGTCGTCCACTTTTACATGTATTGTATGGGGTTGGGCCCTTAACATTCTCGAAATAGAGGTGTTATAGTATCCCATGGATTGATTACCTATGATAGATTGAGTAGTTGTCATTGTATACCAATGCACTGAAGTACCCATATTTGACTGGTTTTCATCATTCCCAAATGGCAATTTTACTAGAAATCTCTAACTTTGGTTGCAGGTTCTGAACATTGAAAATGCTCACATGTATCATTATTGATTCTAGACACAGAAACATATCATTACTAAATGATGGCATAAACAAAAGTAAAGAAATGTTAGATACTTTTAGTTTAGGACTTATTTCCCCAGGCATACCAATTTCACCATGAGACAACCACCATTTCACCAATTGAACCGTCCACCACTTACGAAGTTAGTTACGGGTATGCTTTTAACTGAGTAGAAACCATTGATTACATACATTTAGATATGAAGATTTGTGGCCAGAATAGCTTTAAAAAAAAATGGGGTGAAAATGTTTTTATTGACAAATCACAGGTACAATACTTGTGGTGTAGTTATGCCAATAAACGGGCGAAACCTTACTTCTCATCTTGTTACAAATCTTTTCCAGAACACACAAGCTCTAATGAGGATGAATATACATTGGATTAAGGCGAAACAATGCAGAGAGGCTATATACAAAAATAATTCAACAAGGGATAAAAAGTGTCATTAGATAATGCTCCGGTACATACATTTCAATCTTTATTGAAATCCTACTGTACGTACTATGTAGAGGAACTGTTTGATACTGAGATTTTGATAACAAAGCTAAGGAATGGATAATTACAGTCCATAGTGAATGTATATAACGCAGAGTAGGGAATACCACTCTTATTTTGATTTTACAATATCCGTAACATTGTCTCCGATTTCCATTCTAATTGAGCCACTATAAATCATACATTTTTATTATGATGCAGTGAAAAGGGCTTTGTTAAAAGGGTGGGTACCACGTGGACCTCTCAAGGTGCAAAGTGAACGTCTCAAGCTGAAAATAGACTAACTACAATGTTCTGAAAGATGGTGGGAAACTGTAAACAAAATTCAAACATAGATTTCAGAAATGTGACAAGTACAAATAAGCACCTTTCACCCAGTACCCTAGGCAATTTTGAGGAGCTATTAGTCTCAGAGATATTAGCTGCCCAGGTAGCAGGACACACAGATTTATATGACCCTCAATACCATGGCCCAACACAGAACAGATGGTGGCCTAACACTAAAACATATGTCTACTGAACACCAACTATCTATTATGTCCCCTGACCAACCCTAAATACATGTTGAACATGTCCTGCGACAAACCCTAAAACATATATGTCCTATGACCTACCCTAAATATCAAGCATCCATATATGTCCCCTGCTAGGTATTTCTCAAACACTACGATCTGAGCCTCCCCACTACGTATTGAACACCCCCTACGATCCAGTCAGATCGTAGTAAGGGGGAGTGGGTGACCCTATATTAGCTACGATTGCCTCTACAGGTACATGTCTTTCCCCTCTATATCTGCACCAATCGTAGTGATTGATCCTGTCAACCTAAGAATGCCCTTCTGATCCAGGTCAGGGTAGTACGATTTGGGGCTGCCCAAAACTTAGCGTTTGAGAAATGACTTCCTGACCAACTCTAAATACCTGTTGAACATACATTCTGTGACCAACCCTAAAAAATGTGATATTATTAGTATTCAAAAGTATGTCCTCTGACCAACCCTAAATTCATGTTGAACATACATCCTGTGACCAGCCCTAAATACATGTGGAACACATGTCTTCTGAACAACCCTAAACACATGTGGAATATATATGTCCTGTGACCAACCCTAAAATATGTCCTCTGACCAACCCTAAACACATGTCCTCTCACCAGCCCTAAACACCCTAAACTCACAGTCCAGTTATCTCCCCTCAATGTTCCATATCTCCCACCCCCCTACTCCTGTTCTCTGACCAACCTTTGGCTAAGGTGTCTTATATACACGACCATGTATGTGTATATAAGATATGCTATATTCACGAGATCGTCGTGTGAATATCTCGGGTATGTTCATACCAATAAACATATTTATGCATACAATAAAAGTTATTATTGTGCCCCATTTCTAACCCTCACTCGATTGACTCATTCATATTTTAATCTGGCTATAGTCATTCCTTGAGTCAAACGAGAGCAAATCAAACAACCCAGGTAGCAATTATACATTGGGCCAATGTCGGCTTATATTGGGCCAAGCATGGACAAGCATTGCTGATTGGGAAGGTGCCTGTAATCACAGGAATGCTCCGGGTACATGTTAGAGCATGTTGGTCTCATGCACCATCTCAGTACTGGAGTACTGGTATTTAGCCAACCATTAACCCTTTAAATGCCGCAGCTTGTCTCCAACTTAAGGTTTCTCTATCGCTATGTTGTTCCAGTGCAGTGCTGGTGGGTCGCCAGCACTGTTGTGGTGATAACCCTGAATTAACATATGGCCGGCATGACACATGCATGCAATTTTATAATTATTATGACGACCGGTGTGTATGATGCCTTAGTCATGTAACGGTACAACATGTATATGCAATCCTTGAAGGGTTAACGAAATATGGAGCCTTTGAAGATAAAGATACAGTAATGATACGCCTACTCAGAGGCATGCAGTTTTTACTCTCTCATCGGGTCATCAGCTAAATTAAAGCGAGTCATATAGAGAGCTATATTCAAGAAACTTTTGGTACATATTATACTTGTTGCCTTTTTGCATGATCAGCAGTTTTATACACACGTCACATTCCTAGAGCCCAAGGGGTGGGTTCCTCTTTCACTCAAGATTCTCAATCAACAAGGCATTACAGGAGGAGACACATTCCTCTGTGAAATTGTGTAATGTTGTTCTCGCCATGAATATGACCTTAGCTGTCGAAATGGCGTTAAACATCTATTACTCACTCACTCATTACAGGAGGACAGGTTAAATACGGCTATAACCTCTTTATCATCGATATGTTGAATATGACACAATAAGTTAAAACCTTTTACAAGTGCCTTAATTAATGGTTATAACGATGGGGACACCTTGTACATGTATACTTCCCACTAGCATTTTATGTACCAAGTTTGGTGGAAACGTTTTGCACTTTCTTTTTACGGACTTTGTTCAAGTGTTATCGATTTCTGCCTGTCTCCATTTGTAGAGTAAAAGAGAAGGAAATAATAGAATATTCATAGCACAAGGAAATCTACCGATTCCATTTCCTATTTGGTTTGGCTATTGTGGTTGTTGGCTTTTTCGCAACTAACCACCTAGGGCCGATACGTATCGGGGAACTTTCTTTAAATAAATTATGGCTACGCCCCGGCTCACTCCCGGCTCAGTCTGCTTCCGGGATCTGCCTCTGTCCACTCCCACGTTTGAATGACTACATAAATATGTAAGAATGGTCATGCCATTCAATAAAGTCCTACGGCTTGGAATTACCAAAACGTCTCCCGACAATCTGGAAAGGCAGTTGATTTACGGACAATGTATGTGTGGTAAGTCCATGGCTGGGTTGCAAATTTGAAAAAAAATAAACATAAGAAAAGCAACGATTGCCAACGCATTTTTTTCTCTCTCTGACGCCGCCATTCTCGCTCTTAGCAACCCGAAAGGTCAAATCCCACTACGCAAAAAATGTGTCTGAACTGTCTATGATTTAGGATATCGGTAGCTTTGAAGTCTAGTTAAAATTGTAAATCACAAGGACTGTTATCCAACCTCTCCCTTCCCCAAATCCCACTTTTAGCCAATAAGGTAAAGATAATTTTTGTGAATTTCCTTTCTCTACAGACTAGGTACTAGTTTGATTCACAGAGATTGAGTATTTGATATCAATATCACAACTGTCTCTGGCTGAATTCTTTAGTTTTCAATGGTTTGCAAATACAACTCTATTGGCTCCTGTTGCATAAATCACAAGCAGAACCTTCTTATAACTGATGTATGTGGAACTTGGGTCATGATTTATCAAAGACATACCTCTTGTGAATTACTAAACACTCTTGTTTTCCTCTAAATCACAGGGAATTTCAGTATAATCACAGGGGATTTCAGTATAATCTAAGATTTTCTACCTCTTTTAAGGAAAATATCAAAAACTTTTGATGTGTTCAACAACTGTTCAACACCCAAAATAACAGCTCTTTGGCAAGGCTCCTTAGCCTTTAGAGACCTTCCTTAGACGATATTACCACTCCAATATTGGCTAAGGATCACTGCATTCCTATATCACAAGGACATTAGGGCATTTTTCACCTTGTGGGATTTGGCCTGAAGGTATGGGACTTGGGGCATATGAAATAACCAATGGCCCAATGGGGAAATATTATGATAAGCGGGTTAGGCCAATGAGCGAGTCTTTGAATGAACTAATATGTTCTCAATAGACCCGTCTTAGTGAGTGGATCTTGTGAAGCAAACACGTTGGGGCAGATTCTATAGGTTGTACGTATTATTCTCTACCTGGCACATGCAAAGTTGTGTGGGTGACGTGGGGGAGGGCACTCACTCTATGACATACACTTTACAAGCGTTTAGGTTCTATTTTTCAATGCAAACCTTGAAGCAGATATATCAAAATGGTTTTATTCTTTGTAGTCAGTTAGACCTTAGTGAGACCCTACATTTTGTTTAGAACTACCGAACCTTATTTCAATGATGCGACGAGTAACAAACCCCTCCTGTGTGAGCCCCAAACTCTCGGGAAACTCTAGCAGGCGGATGGTATACACTATTCTGATCAGAGTAACCGCCCGCACCTTGCGCTGCGGGTTGTAGAGTTGAAGGTAGGGTCGGGGTTAGTGGGAACATGACGACCAATACTAACTACAAATAACACTCTGGCAACTTGAAACCAGAGCCTGATCCTGGTATACATCTCAGTTAAGGTCGAATTCCACTACGTGAAAAATGCGTCTGAAATGTCTGTGAATCTGTATATCGGCAGACTTGGCCTCTTAACAATAATCAAAACCACAAGGGTTCTCCCCCAAGCTCTGCCTTAAGGGCAAATCCGACTACGTGAAAAATGGGTCTGACATGTCTGTGATTCTGGACATAGGCAGTTCTGGACTCTTGTCAATTTCCTAAATCACAAGGGTTCTCACCCCACTACTCCCTATTCTAAGTCCCACTGCTAGCCAATATTGGGCAGTACATCTCTGTGATTTTGATTCTATTACTGCTTTTGACTGCTGGATCTCCGTGATTTTGATTCAATTGCTGTTATTGGGCAGTAAAGCATTGTGAAATACATCTCTTTGCTGGTAAATCATGACCTCAGACAAATTCACAGAGATTTCTGACCTTTTCTGAAGAAAATATAAAAAATATTTGATATGTTCTACTCTATAAAAATCAAGACTTTGGCAAGGCTCCTCAGCCGTTATAGGCCCTCCTTAGACAATATTACACTCCAATATCGGCTAAGGAACACTGCATGTATAAATCACAAGGATTCTATAGGTAATTTTTGTGTTGTGGGATTTGGCCTTTACCCAAATCCTACTATAAGCCTATATTGAGAAGGAATTCTTTGTGATTTCCATTACTGCACAGACAAGCTGTTAGCTTAAATCACAAAAATAGAGTGTTTGATATCAAAATCACAGTTGTGTCTGACTTAATTCTTTAGTTTACAATACTGATGTAGTAGCTTTACATACATAAATCACAAGCAGAACCTTCATATATAACTACAGTACATGTGGAACTTGGATCCTGATTTATCAAATACATACCTCTTGTGAATTACAAGAAACTCTTGTCTTACTCTAAATTACAGGGAAATTCAGTATATCACAGAGATTTCCGGCCTCTTGTGAGGAAAATATCAAAGTCCTTTGATGTGGCCCACTCCTCAAGTAACAACACTTTGGCAAGGCTCCTTGGCCCTTAAGGCCAAATCCCACCACGCGAAAATAGTTAGAAAATCCTTGTGATGTAGGATATGTTGTTATTCAGCTGATATTTAGGGTGGTATTATCGTCCAAGGAAGTCCAATAACAGCTAAGAACCCTCGCCAAAGTATTGTAATTTCAGGAGTGGAATACATCAAAGGTTTTTGATATTTTTCTCACAAGAGGCCAGAAATCTCTGTGATATAGGGAAATTCCCTGTGATTTAGAGGAAAACAAGAATCTTTAGTAAATCACAAGAGGTCTTTATATTTTTCATAAATCAGGACCCAAGTTCCACACACTATAGCCATAAGAATGTTGTACTTGTCAATCAAAGTAGCAACTAGTCAGTACAGAGATGAATATCACAGACATTTCCCTTCCCATAGTGGCTAGTAGTGGGATTTGAGAAAGGTAGGAGTGGTATGGGAACCCTTGTGAATTTTGTTTTTGACAAGACTCCAAGGCTGCCGATATCCAGAATCACAGGCGTTTTAGACCCATTTTTCGCGTAGTGGGAGTTGGCCTTTATGGCCCTTCCTTAGATGATATTACCACCCCAATATTGGCTAAGGAACCATATCTTCTTAAATCACAAGGATTTCCTGGTCGTTTTCACGCTGTGGGATTTGGGCTTTACTGCAGATATGTTGGTCATTTTCCTTTTATCAACAGGAACAAGTACTGGGTATAAAGTATAAAAATTACATTGCTGAATACTTTGCTGGATACTACATGTACTACCCCCCCCCCCCGCCTCAAGGTGTGATAGACCATGTAAGATGGTATACATTCAAGAGGCACAATGCTTGTGGGTAGTAGGTTATATGAAATTTGATCTCGTTATCATGAATATCAATAAATTGCTTCCATGGCAGAGTACAGGATTTTGAAAAAAGGGGGGGCACCCCTCATTTAGCCCCTCATTTTGGCTAAATTCTAGGGTAAAAAGAGTTAGGTAAACTCTAAAGTACAGGGAAAAGGGGGGGGGGCGCCCCCGCCCCCTCTAAATCCACCACTGCATGATACAAGCCTAGAGTTTGTTGTAAGATTGGAGCGAATCCGATGAACATCATGTACAAGTGCAGCTGATCCTGATTCTGATTGGTATGAAATATCATCATGAAAATAGAAAGAAAATGTGTGTGTGTGTGTGTGTGTGTTTACCTAAAACACTCACTTTGTACCAAGTGAGTGTTTTAGGTAAAGTTGGGTACTGAGTGGACCAAGGCTGACAAGGCAACCCCGTTATTATAAAGCTTAGGGGCTTGGATCAACGGTGCCACCGAGCCTTGGATATAAATTCTCAGTATGTCCGCTAATCCTACCTAAATCCCCGGCTCACAACGAGCGCAGTAAATCTAGTACCACCAGCTATTACAACAACCCTGCATGGTCATGTTCTTTCACTATAATACACATGAATGGAACCGCCGTGTGATAAATGAATTGATTTCGCTCTAGTTTGCAGTGGAGGGAAGTGAAAAAGTCAAAATTTGAATGGGGGAGGCCCGTAAGGACCAGGTCTGTTGGGTTACATTGGAAACTATGGGTTGTGAGCTCATGAGAAAGCTTAACATTTTACCTACGATTTGGTGAATTCTTGGTTATCTCTGGTTAAATCTATGGAGGAATGAGAATTTAGCATATGGTTATAATATAACATTATATCCCTGATAACACTGTGAAAGGTTGTCCCAATAGCAGTGTTAGGTACAACAATAGGCCGACGCACCCTGGAAACAACTGATTAGAATTCGATTATCACATACAAAAATGTATATACTCGGCGTCGCACAGCATTTTAAGCCAAATATGGATGTCAAATATTCTATCTGGCCCTAAACACGTCACATGCAGTTTTACCTGAGTAACACTTAGCGATTGCATAGCGATATTAATACAGTATATTCCATTAGATCGGTAATAGTATATACATGATGGCGGACATCCAGTGGTCGCCATGATGCGTGAAAGAAGTCATGATGCGTACATTGTCATGGCTGCATACATGCATCATGCCTACCCCACAGATCTGATACACTCCTGCATGGCATGATGCTTCATTAATTACTCCGCCATTACAATTTTAGCTTGTCAGGAGGCCGTTTCACTGTGTTCATCAATCAAACACGGACGTCCGTCTCCGCAACACGGACGTCCGTCTTTGCAGAGACGGACATCCGTGTTTCGGCTTTAGGGTCCGTAGTTGGAACAAGGAGGGGGTAGGGGGCAGTAGGTATACAAATATGGACATAACATGTGGTACACGGACGTCCGTCTTTGCAAAGACGGACGTCCGTGTTGCGGAGACGGACGTCCGTGTTTAATTGATGAACGCGGTGAAACGGCCTCCAGGTTGCACCTGGTTGTGATAAGACCACTATAGCTGTATTACATTTCTACGTTGTAGGGTTCATAGGCCAAATCAAAATTCTATCCAATCTGTGTGAATTCGATCAAGGGTCTAGCTTGGCCTCATATGACCCACCTACCATCTGCTTATACCCTGTAAATTGCAGTTGCTAAAGCGAAACCTACAGCTTGCTATTCAAATTGATAATGCTCTTAAATCACATCTGTTCATGTATATGTTTTGTACTTGTTTTTACATGAATTGTTGTTTTTACACCCACAACTGTGGAGTATAGTGATTTGGTTTATTACAACATTAGTTATTGCTAACTGATATCAACTAAAAACTCGGGCCCAGGTTTGGGGCTTCTAGGTGCTGTGGTAAATAATCATTATTAACTGCGCTGTGGCCTGCTTCATTTATTGTAAGTAGCCAGTAGATGTGGATGCATTGTAGGAATAATTGGTTTATAAGGAAATATTGATATATCGATAATTGATTCGGCCTATAAACATATTCACAACAAAGAATACGGCCTAAAGTGCATTGCATTAAATGGAAATGGGACATTATCGGGTTTTATTTCCAGTAAATCATTTTGGTCAGCCAGGTTTACTGGAAAACAGAAAACGACACATTGGAAAAAAATCCTGTGATCTGAGTGGATCCTGGACAGCATTTGATACATCGATATTACTGCAAATGGTGAGGCTCCTTGCTTGGCTGTAGGTTGCAGAACACCAATTGACGGGAGGTGGCAGCAGGAGACACTTTGGAGGTCCGCACTGAAGGGTGTTGTACAATGATTATTGGTCTAAAATCTGACAGTGGGTAGGCAAACCAGGCATCAAATTAATCCTTAGGATGTATATTAATCGATTTGAGTGTTATTTAGGCTGATATTGGAGGGTAAGTTGAGGGGGTGCACTCTTTTCAATTACAGAATTTATTGTAATCATTCACTGCAAAACCCCTAAATCTGGGTATGTCCGCACTCTACGGACGATAGCAGAAAAGTTAATTACATTGTACCACATCTCATGGCCCTAAATTAATGGGAAAAATGTGTGCCTACATGAAAATAACAGTGGCTAAGCCCAGAAATTTGCACAAATATTTTATTTTCGCCCATATGCTATATAAGCCAACAGTGAGAAAATAATTAGTGTCCTGCAGCCTCTACAGGCTATATAGGGCCTTCTACCAAGTTTGTCAAATTTCGCTAAAATGTGTTTATTTTGCTTAGGGTAAGTCAGTTTGACAATGTTATGGTGAGAAAGGGCAAGGGAATCAATAAAATTAATAAGAAATCACTGAAAATCGTAGTAGCGGAGTTTCGGCCTTGGAGAGGTTTATGAGAAATATTCTGGTGTCAATCCGCAAGCCTGATACTTCTCTCTTGGGGGTGCCAGGTAACCAAAATTATGGTTTTCAGGGTCAGAATGTCCTAAATTTTACATTCTCAGCTGTTTCCATCTATTTCTATCGTTCTCAGTGCTCTATGGGAGGCCTTTTCATGCATCGGGGGAAAACATCATTTTTCTCTCCCCGAGCTATGCAGCCAATGAATGTCTACTGACACTTAATAAAATGTCCTTGTATTCACCATATCTGGTTTATTTTTTCGTCCTCACATGGGGGAGCTTGAATAATGTGTAAATAGGGCCATCTAAGCCATTACACATGGAGTTAAGATGCATTTTGTTGAATTTATTCCTTTATAACATTATATTTCTGAGGGTTTTTCATACATTTTAGCCAGATATTTCTGTGAATTATAGCACCTAGAGAGAGAATAACACTCAGCACCTCAGGTGGTGCCCCTTGGCTATCAGCATGTCAAATTTCTTGGCCCTGTGACCATTTTTTCTATGGGAAAGGACCATACCTCCATGTCAATGCTAGAAATCGATGAAATCTACGGAGAGCGCACAGACTGATACCCGCTCTGGGAATTGATTCTCAGAGAGATTTGAGGGGCCTGAGGGGCATAAAAGTAAAAGATTCTGGATAAGACATTACTGGGCCAGTGAATATAAGCTTTCCAAGCTATTTCATTGACCACCAAGATTCCAACCCAGGCCTGTATCACTAGCGACAATTATCCCTTTAGTTCCTCGTTCTTCCACCAGACGGTGTGTCAGGCCAGGTGCACTGTACGTCTTGAGTTACTCAGACAGGAATACATGAGATCCGAGTTACTCCAGCAGGCTCCAAAAGCTGGGGATATGTCCGCTAGGGGGCGGTGTACGCGAAGCCATGGTGGGTCCCTTTCATACCACGACAAGCAGGCACCTTGACCACCCGGGAGGCAGGGGGTGGGGAGTGGACAACATACCCTGCACTCACGGTCTCAGCTATGTGGGTCAGTGTGTGTATCATACACAGACCAATATCTCCTATTTCTATAAATCATAATGAGTTTATTTTTCACACCAGCCAACAAGGTGTTCATACCCACACTATCATATTTTTTTCAAGGCAAAATTCCTAAAATTACCCATCAAAAGTCAACTATGAAATTATCTCCCATTGAATCAGCATTGTGGCCTAGTTAGGGAGACCCACCCTGCTCCTGCTGCCCGACCGGCAACCAGCTCACAAGTGGGCGCGAGGGGTAACTCAGACCTCATGTATAGCTAGCTACCTTGACCTCCACAGAGCTGCTCCGAGCTGCTCTCACGTAGACCTGCTCTTCATAGTCTGTATTTACAGGTAAAATGGTCTTATGGATCTTATGAGATGGTGCACGACTGTGTCATATGCTGTAAATGATGCGCATTGTCCCCAACGGATACAGCTTGATGTGCTGACGGTATGGGACCAAACCTGGGGTGCGGTCCATAAAGGACGAAATAAGAAATAATTTTTTCACTTTCACTAATAGATGGACCATCCACTACCAATTTGGCTAGGTATCAAAGATTATTTCATAAGTGAAATAACCTATGTCGAAGGAGGCCACCGGCGCAGAAATAAGGCCTTATTCCACCCATTTCATGCTATTTCAAATTGATATAGCACTGGAATGGCAAACTGTTGAAATAAGTCTATTTCAAAATAGAAATAAAGATTATGGGCCGCAACCCTGGTTTCACAGATTCTGCGTCCTCTAAAATCATTATCATTAATTTGGCGCAAAATCCTGAACAGAG
This sequence comes from Acholoe squamosa, assembly GCA_949317995.1. Classification (NCBI taxonomy): domain Eukaryota; kingdom Metazoa; phylum Annelida; class Polychaeta; order Phyllodocida; family Polynoidae; genus Acholoe; species Acholoe squamosa. The sequence continues at coordinate 44,201,175 of OX439040.1, read as the reverse complement.
CTTAACAGCATAACCCCAAATGTCACGGAGGAATTAAGTGGACATCAGCTATGTTATAAAGCTCCCAGCGATATGCGAATTTATGTCAATAGAATACAAAACCAATCAATCAGTGTCACAAAGGCATCCTTTCCCCCCTCCTTTCTCTAGGCAAGGCTTAGGAGGTAACTCCCAGGAAATATAACATCATATGCTGACTGAAACAAGTCTACTCCTCCACCAGCTAGCTCCACAGCGCAGCCAGCAGCTCACATACCCTGGAAGTTTATACAATAACAAGAAGGGAACATCACCCATGTAATAACCTGAGTAACTCAATCTAAATCACCCCTGATAGGCTAATACGCAACCGTTCTGAGACGTTCATTACTGTATAATATACCTCTTCAGAGAAACTTTAATAAGTTCTCCTAAACCTTTCATTTAGTTAGAGAGTTATCCAGAGCTAGTCCAACACTCCCAAGTTCACTACGCATGAGGAAAATGGTCTTGTTGACTAGGTGAGCAGCTTACGAAGAGCAGCTCACAAGCAGCCGGTGAGTCACAGTTTGTGTTGTTCATATCCGAGAAGTCAATGCTTAGAAACACCTAGCATATAATACTGAGACAAGTACGCACTATTATAAGAAAATACTGTAAGTGCAATACGAAGAAAGGAGAGAAGTCACCACCCTGCACCTAGACGGGTATTGTGAATTTAAAAGTCAATACCTCGAGTGACAGATCTTTGCCCCACCCCTGTCAGTCTAAAACAGATCTGACTGTCCGATTGCATTTGGGCGATACTTATGATTGCACTTATTACAGAGATGGAAGTAGGGGATCCTGTTGTGAGTTCCTCACAGGGGAAGCCAATCTACAGGGACCCCAGGTAAGTGTACCTGACATCTCTAAATGTGCAATTTAGCAAGAGCAAAGTTGGTGATGCTATCCACATTAATACCACTGTCAAATATAACCATAAATGGGTTAGGTTCTAAAATGGTATAATGTATTTGGGGTATCAATTCTTTAGCACCATACATAAAGGTCATATAGTACACTGTTACAAGTAATGTCGTTGAACTAATGGCACATTCCTCATCCCATAGTTTCACAGAGATTCCTTGTACATTTGTGGGCCACAGAACTACCACCTGGGGGTTCTTGTAAAAACTGCACTGGTTTAGTGCTTTTCAATTATGTTGGTTCACTGTTCACTTTTGTGAGGATCCCTGGTACATTCAGCACTTAATTTTAAATAGGAAACACAGATAATTCTTCATCATATAGATCTATTGCTTCACCCCTAGCTCCCTCTTAGACCTGGCAGGTCGTGCTATCGCAACTACCCCTCCAGTTGTACAACATGCCTTGGACATCGGGTTACCATCCAAAATCATCACTATTGTCTTCGCTACAGCAGTCCGCTCCCTTGTCAGGTGAGTTAAAGAAATCAACTCCCTTTATACACACATCAAAAGATATATTCATGGTAAGAGGAGGGGAGCGGAACAAATATGTCTGACCCCCTCCCCCCACCCTCAATGATTTGTCATATGATAAAATGCAAAATTACATAAGGCCAATGTGTTAGTGTGAGGAGATAGGGAAAATGGAGTCAGAATTAGAGTCCTACTTTTCTCAAACTGATTCTAGGTGGCTGTATTGGTTCCCGTCCCCGGGCCCCCAATGACGATTGGCTTCCATAGATACGATTCAAATAGGCCTTCATGAAATTTAATGAAATGTTTGTAACCTAGGCCTATAATGCCGGGCTTGCGGCGGTTGGACAGGCGGGTAGGGCGGCGGGTAGGGACACGCTTGTGGAGCCAGCTGGTGGTATCATTGAAAACTATGTTTTGCCTATAGATTTTTCTTTTTTTATATACACTTTACAAGGATATGGAAATGATTTATTACTTGGTGATGTATAATTTGCAGGAACTAAAATCTATATAATCATAGACCTAGCCTGTATCAAATAATTCGTCATTCTATCCCTGTCTTTATCGCAGTGGCTACCACAGGGGACTACGTGAGTCGGTGGTGTCTATGACATCACGATGGCCGTGTGAGAAGCTTTCTATAGTGGACCAGGTGGGACAGGAGCTAGGGACAGCGGCCCTGACAGGCACCTCTGGTACCCTGCTCATTGAGTGGCTCATGGAGGGGCTCCTCACAACCAGGTCAACCTCCAAACTAAGGGAGCTGGATCTCAGTGGATACACTGTATCAAGTAAGATAGGATGTATCTCTGTCATTGGTTTAAACATAATTCGGTCTATCCATTTGTGAATGTATGTATTTAAGAAATAATATTATTCAAAAGACCAATCACACTTATGTCTATAGAGGATGGGGCTATGTGTCATTTAAATGGTATGTAGTCCTTGAAAAGAAAAGTCTTATAGATAGTCTTATAAATTAGATAGGCCACACAAATTACTATACATGTGCCTACGGTGTATTTCAGACATGTTCCTGGTACCGTTGCTATGGCTTCCACCAGAGGAAAGAACGGTTGACGTGTTGTTGAAAGAAATCCATTCCAAATACAGTAAGTGCCAGTAATGATCCCTTCAGAATTAAATGAGATTTTTGTACACAAATCGCAAAGGTGATATAAAATGCACACCAATATGATAAGACCCTAGGAATAGAGTTCTTAGATATAAAATGACCACTGATCAAACTATAATCATCTGTGCACTTTGGAGAATGGACTAATGGTATAAACCTGTCCATTCATTATCTTCCGTCAATATAACAACAGGAACCTATGGCTCACTGCCTTTAACAATTTTACTAAAATTCTGTCCATGTATAAGGTAAAACAGGCTGGCTCCTCATATTTGGCTAATGGGAGCTCCAAAATCTAAATCCTACAGGCTTTCCTTTCCATATATATTTGATATCATAACCATGCCTTCTGCTATAGGTGATTATCTCACAGAAGACGATTCCAACATAGAGGAAATACTGAAATGGAAAGTGAACCAGCTTACGGATTCGTCTCTACATGGTCATTTTGAGGGCACAGGTAAGCCCCATCGCATATTATATTTAATTGGCTATAAATCCATGAAGCCATGCATTAGATCATTCATTGATATAATCCCGATTCATTACCATTGGAACAGAACTGCAATTATATACTACTTACAATTAGGAAGAACAATAGGTCTATCCCAACAAGTTTGTGTAATGTTGTGTCCGGGTGTTAGGCCCATTGCTACAAGGTTTGAAACGAGAACAGTGTGCAACTAAAGAGAAGACATAATTATGTCAATTATGTTAGTACCATGAGGATACTCTCTGCCTCGCCCTCTCTGTAGGGCCTGTGAAGATCCGTTTGGACGTGGAGGCTAACCTGTCCGAGTGGCTCTCTATGGGGGATGAGCTGCTCGGCCTCATGATCTCTAACAGAACTCCATTCACTCTCATTATCAACAAACTGGCCATCAACAATTTCCACACCAGGCAAACAAGACGTCTCCGCTGGCTGCTGTCGCTAATAGACAAGCAGGTAGGGATTGATAATGATTATAACGGCCCAGCAGATTGTGGTCACTTTGCGTCATGATGGGGTATATCCTGCCCCAGCGCATTAGGTGAAGAAAAATGAAATATGGGGGCATGCTGGATTCATAGAGGATTTCCTCTTCTTTATAAATATGAGATGGAGATTCAGTGCATAGGCCATATAATTTAATTCTAGACCTTTGGAAGTTGGCAATTGTAATTGATAGCATAATACATCTGCTTTTGCGATTATTGCAGGATCAGGGGGATACTGCAGAAAAAGCTACGACTGGCACCCCTCAGATCGTAGCGAAATTCGCTATGATGATGCCATTACCGCCATTACCGCTCTAAAAATCCTTCTATAAGAATGTGATTGCACAGTAAAATTGGGAGGTTTCAAATAATTTAGGCTGTCTGTGATCGTAGCGCAGTAAGGAGTAACCTCCTGCAAAACCTCCTCTAACTCATATCGCATTTGTCTTAATAATCATGGTACTTGAATACCAAGTGAGCATGCATAACTAGACCAAAATCAATTTTCTCAATTCCAGGATGTGAAGAAACTCGGTGTCTATGGCTACAGGAAAAGTGTGTCATTGACCTTCTATGAATTCTATCAAGAACTCAAAGGTTTCACAAATCTCACATGGTTTGCCTGGGCCACATCCGGCCCCAAACTACTGCGCACCTTGGACGCACAGGGTCCTACAGCAGAGGACATCCTCTTCCGGTCTGTTGACGTCCTGTGCACGTGGCGACACCTGACAGAAATGTTCTTTAACAAGGTGACCCTGACTAATCAGGTGTCAACCATGCTTAATGCAGTACAAAAACCCCTGAGTCAGCTCTTTTTCCGCTCAAACCACCTAGGTGTTCACGACCTGGAGTACCTTTCCACATGTCATCATGTGGAAGCATTAAGAGAGCTCACTATTGAGAAAACAAATTTGAGAGGCATGGGAACACAGGTGTCCAGATTGGTCCAGAATACACCACGACTGAGGATGCTGAATCTACAGGACACTAACATGGAAGATGAGGATAAAGTTGACATTATGATGTCATTGCAAAATGCTCTATATCTGGAGACACTTGTACTTATTGACAATGAGTCAGTCTCAACAATGGACACATACGAGTTAATTACAGAGCTGGCATGTAGTCTCCAAAGTTTGAAAATGTTTTACATATTTCCCTTCAATTATGAACCATTCGAGAGGACTATGAGGGATATGGTAGAGGCCACGTGTGCCAGGATCGTGAGTCGCAGTGGACAAGATGACTTAATCCTAGCATATTGAGGAAGAACAGTGCCACTACCCAATCAATGTTGTGTGGTGGGCACATGGAGATTGGTTATATGGGAGGCACATTCCAATATTCCGACTATAGACTTATTATTGTATCCACCTCAGTACATATTGCATTCACTTCAATAGCACACCCCGATAGAAAATGGTAGGCATATGGTCTAATTAGGCCTAAAACTGAATGATTCATTGCACCGTGATATTACATCTGTGGTATGATGCTAAATGACATAGAGGGGATGTATTTTCCTTCTTATATTCTGATATACCAAACAATTCATCCCATGAATTAACTGTCTTGTATGACCGCGCTCAAGAAAATCGCTCAATTAAATGTAAATGAGCCATCCTAAGATGAGATAGGCCTATCTTTACTACATCTTTGTTTGCAGGTAAAGTGGATATCCGCGTGGACTGTCAGGCTAATGTGTCCGAGTGGGTGTCAGTATGTGATGAGATGCTAGGTGTAATGGTGAGTGGACGAACACCCTTCAACCTGCTGGTGCACAAACTGTCCGTTAACAACTACCACAGCAGACAAGCACCCCGCCTTAAATGGCTTCTCTCTATGATAGACACGACAGTAAGTATATCTTAAAGTTACTCTTTGAACAATAAAGCATATTGAGTTGTGTGATTTCAATGGTATTTTCTCTTGATATACATGCACCTCAAAATTAATGATTTCTTTCTAAATCATGACAGGCTGGACACGCATGTCGGGAGCCATAATATATGACATAATAAGTCAGAATATTATTCTATTGCCATGCCTTTGCTTGAAATACAGATGTTACTTACACGATATTTCTCTCGCAACAGTCTCTCGAGCGTCTAGGATTATATGGCTACAGAAAGAGTGTAGACGAGGCCCTACACACCTTCCATGGCCACTTCAAACACCTGCCCAACCTCACATGGTTTGCCTGGGCCACCTGTGGGCCCAAGGTCCTCAAACGTCCAAATGACGATGGCAACCCATCGCAGATGGAGATTCTTGTGCGAGGTGCCGACGTTTTCCACAGCTGGGGTAATCTAACAGAGGGCTGCTTCCACGGTGTTCTGCTCACTGATATGCTCGCTGTATTGCTCAATGCCCTGCCCAATGCATTGAGGTGCCTGTATTTGGTGAGCAATGAATTGAGCATAAGGGATGTAGACTACCTGGCCTGGAGCCATCACCTGGATAACCTCAGAGACTTGACTATTGAGAAGAACAACCTGGAGAAAATGGGACAGTATGTGGCCGAGTTAGCACATAATGCAACCAGCCTTAAGTTCTTAAGTCTCAAGGACACCAATTTGTTGGAGTCAGACAAAATGGAGATTATGCTGGCTTTGCAGGATGCTCCCATATTGCAGACATTTGTTTTCTTTGATACACACTCTATGCTCTCCACAGAGGGATATCTATTTATCATTGAATCAGCTTGCCATATCAAAACCCTGAGAAACTTCTACATATTCCCTTTTAATCATGAACCTTTCGAGACATTTCAAAGGGAGCATGTTTACAAGGCATGTATGGAGATCATCACGAAGAATGACAGAAAGGATCTCTCCCTTGCCTACTAATAATTACAGAATTGTCAAAAAAGAAACAAGATGTGCCTGACCCAGAGCTGACGTCCAACAGCCTTCTGAAGAGAAATTGCCTACGCATGTAGCTTTATTTGTCGACCTATCGCGACGATTTTTTCATTAAGTGAAGCTTCTGAATTAGGGGATATATGGGTACCCTAGTGTCAAGTTGCTGAATTAATGTAAAACACGGAACTCTTCGCAGAACATGCGACAGTTGCACAATGGGGCTCTCTAGTGTGAGGCGACTTAAATAGGATAGTGAAAAACAGGCTTGGGCCAAGGAATGCTAAATGAGTAGCCTACATGTGAACTGGCTCCACCACGCGTTAATCGTGGTTCAAAACAAGACAAAGGAAAGCAGTATGGTTATGCAATAGGTTACTAAGCTGGTTTTCAATGCATTTGACTGAAAAGTCGGCTTTATGAGTGATCAATCAAATAATAGGCCATATTAAACCTTGCACAGATATAGGACATAATGATTCTAGGACATTTTATGATAGGCACGTTGCTATTTAGGAGGCAATTAAGTGTAGACCCATTGAAGATATCTATTATAAATGCTTTTCCTCATTCCAGTATGGTCGTGGTATTGTTGATACGATAGGCTGTTTATATTCAGTGCTCATAATCCATTTCTGTGACTAAGAATTCAATCTTCCAAAGAAATTGGTTATGCTTCTCCATCAGTGAAGATGTATATTGGCCTATGTCTTTTCTGTCGATAAGCAAATAAAAATTGACACTTTCTTCTTTATCATTTTCCTCTCCTACCGCACTTTATTGACAGATATGTACACAGATCACAGCCATCCTGTTTATCCTTTATCAACAACAATACGAATAATAGAACATACTTTATATACACATTAGGCCACAGTATGAATATCACTTCAACACTTCATCTTGTCACCATAAATATCTAACAACTTGCAATTGCGTAATTAAACAAATTAAAACAAACACACACACCCAAAGTTAACATAAAGCTTACAATCAAATGCACTGACTGGTTACTCTGAATACTGATTTCCTGAACAAAACGACAAAATCAAATCACATGCATCACAATACTGATAAGGTAAAGATAATATCATTGCTGTAATTCTAGATCAATAGCGATAAAGTTATATGTATGCTGTACAAATTTCAAACATGTTATTTGTAAAACTGTCATTTTATAAATGCTGAGAACAGGATATCACAGACAGTCACTCCAACTCTAGGCACAGCCCACGAAATATTTACATAGAACTCATCTACACGTCCTCGGTGCCTCCTCTCTTCAAAAAGACACTTTTGCTGCATGGGAGTCTTACTCGTCCATGCTTAACAATACTGTTGTTTGATATGTAGATCTGATATCATATGTAGTATTTACAACTTTGGGTCAATAACTATGCACTTCCTATCATGCTTATAACAGGAAAGAATTTCACAATGATGATGATCCGCATCATTGTGAAACACCCTCCACATTCTACCACGAATGGCAGTCCGAAATGAAGAGATAGTTGCTGATGGCTTTTTGAGCAACAGCCACCATTCTTTTTAATGAGTTTTCCTCCACGTTTAATGATAATTGCAAAAAGCAGAACCACGGATGAATTTCTAATTTCAAGATGATGAACCATAGCAATCAGCTGGTATGAATTCCTTCTCCCTCGGCAACAAACGGATACTTAACTCATAAACTAGCATGACCTTCAAACACTTGCAGCCCCAATACCTTTACAAATATGACATAGATATGTTAGTAACATGTGATTTATTATACCATTACATATCTATATGGATTTAGTAAGAGGGTACACGGGTTGCCATGGGGAAGGTTTGGCGCATGCCCATGCAGTTTTCTGCATCAATGGAGAGGGAGTTGGTCTTGATGGACAGGTCCTGCTCAAGAGAATGCTTGGTCCTCAGGAGGTGCTGAAGAGCATTCTCAGCCTCGCGTAACTTGGCCTTCAGGGAGAATACTGTGTCATTGATCTCATGGACCTCCTCAACCAGCCTGTGGGGAAAAATCAATTGAATAATGATAATGCAAGCCATGGGATTTATTTGACTCCTTACACAACTCACTGGATTTGATCATTAATGCTCACTATTCATGGTAAAATAAAGTGAACAAGAAATAACCTATAAAATCCAGGAATAGATATCAATCAATGGGAAGGCATTTAATATTTTCACTAACTTTGAAGTGATAATATTCCCACTCACCTATGGTGTACAGGGTCACGGCAAGCCTCAACATTTGGACGCCGGGTACGGGTAGCCAGACGAGTCTGGGCAACCGCCATTGGGTTCTCCTTATCATGGATGCACTTCTTAAGTAGCTCAATGTTCTTCTCCATGTCAAAGATCTCTTGCAGTACCTGTGAATAATCAAGAATAGCAACTTGGCTAAATATTTTGATAACAGAACATTCAAAAGCTTGTGTAAATTGAGAATCATGACTTAATTTGGTATCATCTAGATTACTGAGCAGCTCTAAATAATCTAAACTATACTGTGTAACTTAATTTGCATTATTAGGACATACATGCATATGAGTACAAACCTAGATGTCTTACTTGACTGAGCAAGTCCCAATACTTACACGTGAGAGATGAGCCTGGAGGTTATGCTTGGCAGTGTTTGTCTCTCTAATGCGGTCATTGAAGGCATTGTTGACTGTGTTCCATTGGTTAACATGGGCATTGGTGGCTCTGTTGAGGAGGGCCTCAATCTGGTTCCTTGTGTTTACAGAGGCAGCACGCTCACTCTTTGACCGCTGGATGTTGTCCGAGGAGAACTGGGCCCATGACTGTGGGATGGAGATGCTGCAAGGTAAGGAATTGAAAAGAGAAATAATTATCATATTTGAAGTTTTATCTACACAGGAAATGTTGGGTACTACCTATACCTTCATTGTCTACTCTCAATCTGTCACAAAACTTCTCTTGTCTCAGTTCAGTCACACATACATTATTCAATGATTATTCTTAAGTACTGACAGTAAGATCTTAGAGAAATGCAGTAATTAATTGCGTTAACATCACTTACGCATTGTCCACCCGTTCAACGCCGTCATGGAAGGCAATGCCTCTGGAGCTGTTACGGAGCTGGTGACAGCTGCTGTCCAGGTTAAGAGCACCACCCTTGTCACGGGAGTCCTTCTCCAGCTCATGTTGAGCAGCACGGCACATACTGTTGATGGGAAATAAACACCATGTCTTACGTTGTGAGAATATTGACCATAGAATAACTTATCATTCAGTGTTGTTTACATGATTATATATGGTGTGTTAATTGGTGTGGCTGTTAAAGGTGAATTTTTTGAGAATTAGCAGCTTCAGGATCATGTAGTGTACTGTTTGATATCCTTTGAATAAAGAGTCAATGAAATGTATGCCAACTTAAGTTAACAAGGCTATCTGTGGGGTGTTTCAGAAGCAGGTAATGTTTACAACCGGTCATAAGGAGATATGATAACAGTTTTAATAGTGATTGTAGGCTTATACCTGCATGTGTTTCTAAAGCATTGCCATTATCTTACTGAGTCTATAACTATATGACTGGTGAGAGATGATAATGGTTGCAGTTGTAAGTTAAGAATCTAACAGTTTTAGAAACAGATATTTAATGTTCATTATCATGTCCGGCTTCTGAAACACCCCACTGGGGCTACGGAGAATTACAATCTAAGAAATTGATCAAAATGAGTTGTTTAATTGTCTTAAATAAAACGCACTTACTCCAGATTATATCAAAGTCGTTATATCTAAATAATTCAGCTGATGTTTCTCAAATTGATAATATGAATACTGGAGAACAACATTATGATTCTGTATTATGTATATTCAAGCCAATAGAAACCTACGAAATCTGGTTAGCAGTGTCCTGGTTCAGTCTCCTCATTTGCTCTTGGAAGTTCTTGATAGTGTCAACTTCCTGATGAAAGGTAAGAAAACATTGATTATGACAAGGCAATGCGTATATGTATTGATAAAGATGCACATGCAAACTTGGTAATTTTTTTCCAGAGTACAACCAATGTAGGAATATTTCAGGACGCTGATACAAGGGTAATATGATGAATGATGATGAGATGGATGCAATTGGTAGGGCCATGTCATTATGATAACTTGGATTACGGAATTTTCAACATTTGGTCGGCCGAGGCAAAAAGAAAGTACCAAAACTGAGTACAAAAAACAACACCATCGACCAGAGGCAAAAAAAAAGAAAAAAAGGGTCATAATAAGTCATATTTTTGGACACCAAATGAACCTTTGAGCCAACAAAAGGTACATTTTTGGCACGTTTATGTCGGATAGATTGATTGAAAAGTTTATAGACGGATCAATAGTGGATATTTGTTGGTATCCAAGCACTTTTTTTTTCTTATCCCTAAATGTTGAAAAATCTGGTTGGCCAAAGGCAAAAAAAAAAAATTATTTTGCCAAAAATCTTGTCACCGGATCCGTAATCCAAGTTATTAGTATAAAACGGCCTAACATATTTCTGTCACCCACCTGGATAAGCTGCCTCTCAACATTGTCATGGACAAGGTCAATGTTTTGACGCTTCTCACGGTTGTACAGACACTCATTTGCAACACTCAAGGGCCTCTCGGTCTCTGCCAGTGTCCTCTCTAGGACAGCCTTAGACCTGACCAGTGCATCAATTTCTGCTTTCATGGTGGCTGTTTCATTGTTGACTTCAGTCTGCCAGAAGTGAATGTCACCAACACGCTCTCCAAGCCTCTTTCCAACATCAGCCTGGGTAGCTCTGGTGCGGTCATCAACCTGACGTACTAGCCTGTCTGTGTCCAGCCTGACCTGAAGGCCTGCGCTGCGTACCATGTTTGATGTCTGGTAGTTTGCTGCATTGGATGCACTCCAATCATTGGGTGTGAAGCGGGTGTAGAGAGCATTACGGGTTGCTGTGAAGACTGGTGGCACCTTGATGGGGTCCAGCTGAGTCAGCTGGTTGCGGGAGGAGGCAGGGCCAGGCATGCTCTGTGAGAGAGGGATACCAGGCTCATTCCTGGCTGGGTTGTAGTAGGTGGTTGGCCGCCATGGAAGAGTGGTAAGACTGCGGCGGAGAGGAGTGGGTGCTGGGTAGCTGTCATATGGCTTGTATGATGAAGATTGGTTGGCGATTGATGGCAGGTAGTTAGGCTGACCGGCATAACCCATGTTGCTGCCAGTCATGTAGCTGGGGATCTGCTTGTAACCAAGATAATCCATGTTTGCTTTGTGGATTCACCTGGAATGAATGGGCACAATCAATTGCTAAGCATTGTATGGAAAAGAAAGTGAAAAAGAGGATTATAATGTTACTATAGGTGACTATTCCTGTGGAGCCTAGAACCATAGTTCCTCTTCAAATGCCAAGACAACTCCCACACAAGCCACAATCCCTTATCTAATAAAGGGGTTGCTCCAATAAGGTCTTCAGAAAAATAGCTACCTGAGGAATTAAAATAAATATGATAAGGTACCTTCCTTCCATCAATTGTACTTAGAATGTGGCTAGAACATGGCTGACTTAACGTCCCTGCTCATTGTAGCTTCATACACTGCAAAAATGGTGTTTAGATCCTAAACATAATTCTAAACATAATCTTAGAGCTGACAACTGGTGTATATTTTATGTCTAAACACCAAGAAATATTAGTGTTTAACATCTAAACACCTAGTTTTCCGTCTGTTTACAGTCTACACATGTAAACATTTTAATGTAACTGTTTAGATATTTAGAATTTAAATGTTTTAATCCCAAAAACATGGTTGGCTTAACACCTATTGAACCAAAATGTTTAGATTTTAAACATGTTTAGCCCTAAACATGTTTCAAGTCTACACACCATTTTTGCAGTGTACTTCAATAGTGGTGGCGGGGCCAGAGAATTGATTATCAATTTCCCTTGGGACGTATATTATTCATGTAGGCTACATTGTTGGCCCCTAAGTATATAGTCTCCGTGTAGTGTAAAGGCCACTTCATAGGAACGGGTTAGAAATAGGGTTCTGAGGTGGGCCTCGTCGATGGATATAGTTCAAGTTGAACAGGAACCAAATCAAGATATGGCATCATCCTGTGGTATCCTAGAGTAATAATTCTTTAACATCGAACAGAAGGAAAACAATGTGATCAGAATAATACCAAAGTGTTACAGTAAGAAATACCTTGTGACTTATATAGCTTTAATTCCAAATATGCTATAGTATAGATGATAATAGTGAAATGAAGTCTTTGAAATGTCTAATCTATAAATCATGCATACATACTCCATACATTTGACATATTAAGTACTCTCAACCTTCAGCCGAACCACAACCCGTACTATTGAAGTGAGTTAACCTATTGATCCCCTGAATAATTTGCCTTTTGTGGTTCGTTGCGTGCAGATGTCTCACGACCCATCCCCGTTCCCACGATCCAAATCTCCCATACACATGTATCAACATACCCCCTGCCCTACCCCTGCCTCCTATATTCAACTGTTGTAAGACCTCCAACTGGGATCAACCAGTGCCTTGTGGCCAATGTTGGCAGACTTCCCTTACATAAAGTAAGACCATGGTATACACCTGTAAGAGCAAAGGAGGATCAACTCCATATAGTGGCAGAGGTGGGCCCATATCTCTTGTCATAATTCAGCAAGGTTATAACACTTTTGGCCCAGAGACGATGAGGATTAAGAGCTAATCCTCCTGGCGGACCCAGGAGGTATACCACAGGAGGCTTGTCCCTGGCAAGTCGTGAGGGGACCTTGTGTCTTGGAAAGCATCGTATTGGCATAAGGTATGAAAATGCAAAGTGTCCTGTGCCAAGATGTATGGACTTAATATAGGGGAGCTCACTTTTGAATGAACTCCAAGAGCCTTTGCCAGAGTAATGCAAATGGTTATGACCTATGAGGGGGGTTTAGGAGGAAAAAAATCGCAGTTTGCCTTTTCTGCCACAGGCAATGAAAGAGTTAGAATGTCTCTTTCACTGTCATATCAAAGTAGCATACGGTCGAATCCCACTTGGCGAAAAATGGCTGAAATATCTCTGCGATTTTTGAATCTGTTGCGATTTTGGGACCTATCCCAAATTTGCAAGGATATAACTACAGTAGGTTGTATAGAACACAAGGACAGTGTTGTGCTTTGTCATGTACTCTTTGTGGTATTTTGCCTTTATTCATGTTTATATCTTTGTGTATTATATATCCTCTGGCCTAAAATCGCAAAGGAGTGCTTGTGTTCTATACACCTAATTGTAGTTATATCCTTGCGAATTTGGGGTATGTCCTAAAGTCGCAACAGATTCAAAATCGCAGAGATATTTCAGCCATTTTTCACCAAGTGGGATTCAACCTTTTACTGCTGATGTTAGATAAGGATAAACAGTGAACCAGTTATGTTCAGTTTGTAGCCGAAATCTATACCTTTGAAATATGTTTATTCATTAATGGGATAAAGGTTAGTTATCATCAGTCAATCTAATATTGTATTGTACCCATGTAAAGGGATCCAAAAATTGAATAGAAAGTTAGCCGACATGTGCATACTACATGTATTGTATGGGTACCAGCATGGCCTATGACGGGCATATCAAACAGGCATGGTCGGTATTAGTGACTTGACATCAAGTATAGTTATAAATATTTGAAATAAATGGTGTTGGTGATAGATGGATCAGAGATGGGGTATATTGCCCTGTCGCTCATCAAAATGGCCATGTCAACTCACATCAAAGAAAAAAAAAATAAGAGTAACAATTCTAATTCTAATCAACATTAGTCACACCACTTATCTAATATAAGTGAGAAGAACAGTATGAAATAAATAAAGGAAAGAAATAACAATATGCTACTCACCTGCTGTGCCAATTCAGTACTGTGAAACCACTGATGTTACTGCTATGGGTGCCGGGTGTGGACTAGCTGGAGAAGGTGGGCCTCCTGGCTATAACTGCCTGTGTTCGCTACCCCTGGTTACCGCCACTCAGCGATAAGAGGGACAGGAACGAGGCTTCTGCTGCCTGTGCCAGACCTCCTAAGACATTAAGCTACAAACTTTGGCAGCTTTCCTGAGACAACCACGTGCACTTACATTGAACTGTGGACCACCCCTGTCAATGATATTTACTCAGCGTTGCTTTAGCCTAACCGCTACTTTCCTTTTTAAGATAAGGACAGGATGTGTACTGTACGTTATTGGAATCATATATGAACTTTGCAACAATTGCAGGCAAATCCGAAGTTTAACAAAGGAACATATCATAAAGGGGAGCAGAAAGGCTTTGACAAAGGCCTACTCTTTAATATAGCAAACGGTTATTAATAACCATACACCTGTACCACTCTGGCGATAAAGGACCTTCAACATTATTGACCTAGTGCATATATGGGAACCCTAACACTGCACAGTATACAGACCAATCGGTCAACATATACTACACAATTTGGATTAAGAGCAATTGCCTTGAAACGACATTAATGAAGTATAAGTAGGCCCCCACATACGACATACGTCTATTCATGACATGGAAGTTCTGGTCTATTGCCAATAGATCACTGTTTACTGATGTCTAAATCTATTGATGATAGGTTGGAATAGGCAGCATTCCAAATGATAACGTCCAGAACTGCAAATCCCCATGAAGTTTATGGTGGAACATAAATAATTGCTCTGCAATTAAAAACATTTCATCCCCGAAGCTTTATTCATACATTATATGGTCCATTTGATTATCTGTGTTTATCAAAGGAGAATTACATATGAAAAAAAGAAAGATCTACATTAGTGTGATTCGGGGAGTGGGATAGCTGGGGGGGGGGGATTCTTGGGGGAAATACCTAGTAGGCCTGTGCTCCGGGAGGCCTATGCATAACTTAGCCATCTATACCTAGCAGTATATACTATTGGCCACAGAGACCAGAGACAATTCCCTTCATTCATTGCAGACTTTATAGGGTGCATTACATGACAGCTGGTACCCATCATGCTGGCTGTTATCAATGTTTATCTCTCCATTACCAGATCAAGCAAAGGTATCCCTATCTAAAAATAACACTATTGGAGTAGTAAGTTCGTTCTAAATTTTCAACTTTCTTTCGTGACTAAAATAATTTTATGGTATTTGGTCCTGCCCAAATAATCTGGGCTGGTGGAATAAAAGATCTGTAGGACCCTGTACTTGATCGTAGTGAGGAGTGCAACTCACTATAGTAGCTACCAGTGCCACAGGCCAACTTTATCTTCATGTCATTCTACAGCAGTCTATATATCAATGGAAAGCTGGTTAAATATAAAAAGTAGATTCCAAACAAGCTGTTAGGTACAATATTTGGCATTAGTAGTAGATTTTTTTACATAATATTCATGATAATTGAGAGGTTCTGAAGTAGGAATACCCCTGGAGGAGCTGCTCATAGATGCTCAATAAATATGCTGTGTATGGGGATATTCTAAAAGGCTCCTTGCTTGCTTATAGGGTACATACTATTAGTCCATCTATTTGTTATATATGACTTTGTGCACCGTGTTCTTTTTCCAATGACGTAAGTGGGAAAACACATTTAAAAAAATGCAAGTATGCCAATGAAATAACTAGAACTTGCAGATATATTTGCATGGTGCACTCTGACCAGGGTCTCTGCTTATTCCATGTGTTGTGAATAGATGGATATTGACCATGTGCATCCAAATATAGCTTATTTATTACTATTGGCCAAATATAAGGGATGGAAAAACTAAGTAGAACTGGAAATTGCCCTGTGCCTGATCTGCACTCAGTGGTTGACAATGGAGTGGCAATGGCTACTATAACGATGCATTACCCTCCAATAAATCTTTATTTTCTCTGGACCTTACACATCAAACTACAAATACTCTTCACCGAATTTTGATATAGACCATGCGGTTTTAACCATACCTAATTTATCAAAATTGATTAAGTATAAGTGGTAGAAAGATTTTGTGGAAGTGAAAGGTTTTGCTGCGCGAGATTGGCAGTAGCCATGGCCACTGTGGCTCAATATTACCCTGTACAAAATACCAATTTTCTCTCTAATTACTGGACAAAATAAAAAAAACATCTTAGCCATAGATAGAAATACACCATAGCTATCAAAAGAGACCCTAATCGCTAAAATTGGTGGAGAAAAAGTGCTGGAAACCTTATGGGGAAAAGTAAAGTTTTGCTGTGCGAGATCGGCACTGACACTGCACATCCTGTATTGTTTACATCCTAGTATTTCCACTATGGCCGCGGCAGGCTGAATACACATGAAGTGGGCACGCTCTATTAACAATAACCAAAAATCAAGGCCCCCTAAGCCTACCACTCCATCAGTTCAGTTCACAAAGCTATACAGGCACCACCTGCAGAGTGATGGTGTCGCTAAACTACAGGACATGCTGTTTGATAACAAAATTAAATTTTGGTATGTTGTAGATTGATTGATTGATTTGTGTTTTACAGCACTTTAGCGGCACTAAGTGGCTATCCCATGCTTCACAGGTTGATAATTTAACAGAGGAATGTGACAGTGCCCGCGCATATGTGCACCACACACATCCTGAGGGGATAGGAAAGAGGAGATATGGACCCTTTTAAGTGGGCTAGGGAAGCCTGGGTATGTTGTAGAGGTACAATATACCCCCAAAGATACACATGATAAAAATGGCAATTGCTACCAGTTTCTCTGCAGTTCTTAGCTCCATCAGCCCAAATCCTCCTTGATATTTCATGTCTTGAACCCTCATTTAATACAAATGTATTTCTCATGCCTTTAACCTACGATAGTGATCCAGATATCACTTTGAACTTCAAAACTCATTATGATCTATCATTTGATTCTTTTAATGGAGGGAGGGGTGGAATAGCATGTCATAACTATGTTGAATGCGTAACATTGAAGGTAGTGGACTCTGTAATGGGCTGAAAGCCTTCCTCAGAGCTCCCAATCACCTTTAGATTGAGGTACCGTTAACTGACTAAAATAATCAAAACCCTTTTGGTCAATCAAAAGGACCTGATTTCTCCTACAAAGAATGCATTTTCTGATAGTTACATGGTTGTCATGGCAACGAGGTTTCCATAGAAATCAAAATTCCTTGTAATATTGATAGGGCACTGCCAGGGCTACAGAATTGTGTACGACATGCCCACTTAAATGGGAATTTGTACTGTAGGCTATATGTAAACATTACTGTGACTCATACAGGAAAATAGCGAAGAATTAGGTAACATAATTATGTCCTCGCTGTCCAGTGGAGTACATTTCATATATTAATGAATTTAGACTATAATATATATATATATATATATATATATATATATATATATATATATATATATATATATATATGTGGATCAACACGGTAAAAAGTACGCCCGTGAGGGGGTGTGCGGGTGTACCTTTTACCGCGTTGATCCACATATATTTCTCTTATAGAACCTGGGCCCTGTTTCTATACTTTTCAAAAATAAATGGCACTATCCATTTCCACTAATGCAAAGCAAAAAGTGCAGACAGAGCAAAAACTGCTTTCTGTTTTTTTAACTTGTGCTCTATCAGCTAGGGCTGGATAGGATTAGAAACACTAATACGATGGTGTCACCTTCAGTGCACCTCTAACTGGTATATCCTCATGGCCTTCTGCCTATTCATTTGTATCTTATATCTTATGTTTAAATCAATTGAAATACATGGATCGTTTCCATAGTGGATTTCCAATGACACCATTTGCAATAGTGTTTCTTAAGTTGCTCTGTCCAAAATGGCTCAGTTTCAGTTCTATCTAAGCTCATTGTAGCCAACTCCCTAGACCCAAATCAACAGAGCAAGATGTGCCACTGTTTCTTAACCTTTGGATAGATCTAGCGTTGTATATTAGTCCCATCTTCTCCATTGACAAAGGCAAAACAATTGCTTTTCAAAAAAATTTGCCGTGAACCGTTATAGGTGGATGGCAAAACATGAATTAAGAGAAGCATGCGGAAAAAAACCTTGTATGACTCATTTTATTATAGATGATCTGAAATTTATTTTATGTGAATAACTTCTTCCCATAGAGATAGCATTGCAGGGCCGTTCCGCACACCCCCAGTGGCGTAACGTGTGCCGATCCACCACAGTGGGCCGATCCACCACTGCAGCCTCGCTTTGGGAAAAAGTAGTCCCAAACGTCATAGAGGCAGCGTTTTTGGTGAAATAGACGAACAATCTGTCGAAATGACGACCCCCCAAGTATCTGACGAGCTGGATGTAGGTTCCTTTGATATTTCCACCATTGATTTTGGTTCAATCGACGTCAATACCGCTGTTCAAGCGTATATTGAAGCAGCAGACGACGACGATTTTACGTGCTCGTCAATGGCTAGAATGACGAAGAAACCATCAAAAACTGACGAGTCTGGTGACTGGGAAAGGGAGTTGAAGAAACCTATGGTTGAAATGAAGTCTGTATTGGAGTTAAAAGATTTCATCAAGTCGTCAAAGAATGTCAACACTGTAAAGAAGACGAGGCAGGTGAGCGATATTAAGTGCATTGACGAGTTTGACAACGTAAATATCGCAAAAATAATATATTGACGATGTAAATATCGCAATTATATCGTAATTTAATTGGCTTTGTGAAAATATGTATAGAAATTGATTTTTAAAGTGTTAAAAGTTATTTCATGGGTCTTATTTATATCACAGGTTGTCACAGCGTTCCAGAGATGGCTGTCAGAGGCATGTGAGGAGGAAAGGGCCATAGAATCTATTATGGGTTCTGAACTAGACCAATTTATAGCCAACTATATACTGCAGAAGAAAAAGCCAGATGGTACAGATCATGAACCCGACACTCTCACTGCGATCCACAGAGCTATAGGAAGGTAAATACATTTTTTTTGTATCACCTCTGCAGGCCAGGAATATATGGAAAATGTACCACAAAGTAAGAAATTGACCACCGCGTACACCATGGTCATTTAGTTTTGTCTAGTTATTATTTTAAAATTTTGTATATATTTTTTTTAATTTGTTATGTACCTGACACGCAAAATATTAGTAGAGAAGTGATGGGAAAAATAGGAAGAAATTACAAAAAAATCTGAAATTTTGCCTAATTATGTGTGTATTTTTTTTTCAATTTTAGACACCTCAGTGAAACAGATTAATGGGACATAATGAAAGACAAGGAATTCGAGATGTCTCGTGGAGTACTGAACTCTAAACGTATCCAACTAAAAGGTCAGGGTCTTGGAAATAAACCTAACAGGGCCGAATCTTTGGATGACGATGAGATTGAAGCACTTTGGAATAATGATGTTTTTGGCACCTCCACCCCCCCCCCCGTTCCCTACAGAATACCCTATATTGGATTTTGGGTGTTGGATTTGGACTAAGAGGATCACACGAAAGTAAACAAATGCTTTGGGGAGACGTAGAGATGTCAACTGAGGCTGATGGAACCTGTTATTTAGAGTTCACAGAAAGATGCACAAAGACCAGAAATGGAGCCATTGGTATGCAGCCCAGACCATTTTCCCCAAAAATCTATGAGACCAAACACCCTGAAAGATGTCCAGTGCAGCTATACAAGCTTTTTGCAGCACGTCGGCCAGCCAGCATGTTGGAAGACCCCGCCCCCTTCTACCTGACGGTGAAAAATAATGCTAAGATGACTGATGCAATATGTTATGCAGCAGTCAACACCATGAGAAAAATTGTAAGTGATTCCTGTAAAATGGCTAACATACCTGGCAAGAAGACGAATCACTCCATACGTAAGACATCCTGTGAGAAGCTGATCCAAAGCAACGTACCTCCAACCCTCATGCAGCAGCTCAGTGGCCACAAAAATGTACAGTCTCTGAACAATTATTCCACTACTTCACGCGCCCAGCAGCGAGCCATGAGTTCTATCCTGACATCCTCCAGCCATGAAGAAAATCCTTCCACCATGTTTGGAATGATCCAAGCTCCACCATCGACAAAAGCCATGGCGATGAGGAGCCCGCCCAGCCCCGTGGTGCTGCAGCCAGGACGAGGAGGGGGGGAGGCCGGGGAAGGTGCTTAGGGCCCAGCTGCTGCGACTACTGGCATGTTTGCTGGGGCGAGCATTACAGGCAATATCGATTTGAATGTGAATTATAATGTTAGTTCCAACAGGCAATCCAATGTAAATGTTTCTCCAAAAATCCTGCTGATGAATGAAGATTAATAACAGTCTCACGTGCGCGACAGGGCGTCGCCATCTTGTCATGTTCACTTTCAATTTCTAAATGGGTCAACGGGCTCATTTCCAAAATAAAGATAAAGACGTTCGAGTTCATTAAAAAAAAAAAGCTGAATTTGTGTTTCTTCTATTTGAATGTAATAAGAAATGTATGTTCAAAGTGATTAATAAGACGATTAAATTCTATATATAAAATATAAAAAAAAACGAAGAAAATTATGAAACTCAAAGACCCGAACACGTAGCATCTACCGGTAAAAACATAGTCCCGTAACAAGACGACATGCCATGTGAACTAAAACCCTCCCTCTACACATAATCATATTAGAATTTAAAATACTTAGATATAACAGAAAAATTTCAGGTTATTAGAGGCTTAAAAATGTAAATTTATAGTTAGATCGTACTCCCTGTACGAAAAGTACGAAACCAGCGCGGAGGCTGAGCGGTGCATCACTGCGTGGATGAATACAACTGTCATGGCTGACAAGAAGACGAAAACATCGCTTTGACAATTAAAGTTTGTTGAATTTTCCTTATTTAAACCTCTAAAAACATAAAATAAATATAGAACTAACCTCCCCTGGTGTCCTCGGTGGTCGATCAACCACGAGGGAGTCGTCTCCCCCTCGTGGTGGATCGACCACCTCGTACACCACGGTCATTTAGTTCTATCTATGTAGTGATTGTGATGGCACCATTGTATGGGTGTTTCTAAAGTTGTCCTGTCCAGCTCTATTCAATTTATTGCTAACACCTAATTCACAAATAAAGTTAGCAGTTTTGACAAGGGGATGGGATTTCCACTTCCATGGCCAATCAGATTTATGGCATTATGCCTATCTGTTGGATTTACAATAGCAGGTACTTCTTTCCAGTATTGTTGAAGATCCTTTTTTTTTTTTTTTTTTTTTTTTGGGGGGGGGTCTAGGTTGTTTGGAAATATTCTTGGGCTTGCCTATCACCAGTTCTAGCAGCTGGAATAAATGCATAATTTTTTTATTGAAGCAATTGTTTTAAGTTTCTTTTTGTTAGAAAATTCAAAATTCCTTACATGGCACATAAAGTCCAAAAGGTAGTTTATCTAGAATGCCCCATACTTCACCGACATTAATGCTTGACCAAAATCAATTTCAATTTCATGCCTATTTATATGCCCTATTTTGAGACCCATTTGGAACTTTTCTTCGTCATAGTTTAGAAGTCAAGAAGTGGTATTGAACCCTTAGAGTCAAAATGTGTATAGTCCTGTACATGTGTTATTGATAACATCCAATTTGCATGTATGATGGGTGTGCAGGGCCATGATGGCTCTCATCTCGTAGAAATTTGCCAGCCTCGCGCTATGCCTCTCTTGACATTTCGGGAAACAGCGATTCAGGCCAAGATGCTTTTGGTTGGAACAGTGATTTGCATGTACATTTCAATGCGAGGATGGGTAAAGTTTATACCTAAGGATTTGATGCCGCCACATGCTGGGGGTCGTCATCTTCCTTGATAGGTGTTATCCCATTAAAATCAGATAACATCTGACCACTCCAGGCTAGAATCACCCACAGAATTCACCAGACAATCTCTTGACAATGAGCAGCTCTATATTTGGGGAGTGGTCATTTATGACCTGGAGGTGATAGAACTGACCACAGTACCATGATGAGTATCCCCCTCTGTGAATGTTCCAGACTATGTACAGGCACTAAAAAATGACTCCTTGCTGGTTTAACTTTCCCTTTGGCAGCGGTGCCAAATCCTTAGGTATTAACTTTACCAATTTTCCATGCTACATAACTCAATAGGCTGCTATAAGGCACACAGTTTGACAGATTTCTATTCATCAGTCACATATTCATAGGGCTTGATCTTGACCAGTTCAGTACTAATTAAATGTATATGTACACCGTCTATAAGGTGCCCATTGACTTGGGGAAGGTTATACAAGGTGCAGCGAAGTCCATCCTCACATGAGCCGTGCCTTATCCCCAATGTAGGCCTACCTTCTATGGTACTTGCATTATTTACTTTGGAAATTGCCTCGCTGAATTTATAGAAATATGTGATTTTTTTTAATGTTGCATATGTTGTAATCCTGATGTTCAACTCATATTAGTTGTTGTTGTGAAAGTAATCTGCATATGCTTGTCCAATTCAATGTGTTTTTGCATACAGTAGGGCCTATTACCCCTTAGTGTCAAACCTGTATATCGAATGAACAGATTGATATGCATTGACATTCAGCAATTTTATTAATCAAGGTCCCAACTATTTGACCATACTAGAAAATCTCCACTTTATAGTCTTCCTATAGACACAATTATGTTACAAGTACATTATATCCCTTTGGGAGAAACTGATATACATACTGATATGTACATGATATTTGGTTCAGGTTGGATTTTGATAGCTATCAATGTGATTCAAAAGCAAAACAGCAAATACAGAAAACATAAAATAAATCTTTAAAAAGGCAAAGTATTAGATATTGACACTAAAGAGTTATACACAACACAAAATCATATATAATCTAACACTTCAATATGTTTGATTTTAAATGAAATGAGAGTTAGTAGCAATGTCAAATTTGACATGAAGAGCATGCAAATGCAGTATTTATCACAGCATGTTAAAAGGCAGTCAAGTCACACGTGAATGGGTCCATATCAGATAATATCATGCAATACTTGTTGGGATATATATACATGTGGAGAAATCTGGTTTGGTTGTATGTGCAGCATATAATGCATTGGGTTGTTGCTGTAAAAAGGACCACGTGTTTGGAATACAATTGACTAAAATACTGAAAAGGTAAAGGGAAGGGAAGCTGACATCACAGATGGTTTACAGTACATTATGATATAAGCACACACCATGTTCTTCTAGTGATTGATTCTGAACAGTAAAATGACCAAAAAAAAAAAATTCTAAATGTGCTCAAAAAGCACATCACTGGGCTCAGCCCGCGAAATATCCATGGCTACATGTTTTGGTAATCCTTTCTCTTCATAAAGACAACCAGTTTGAATATACTGAATGTGGTTTAATACATGTGAAATATGTCTGTAAATATATTGTATTTTAATACTGTGTTGTTGTTGTAACTGATCGCAGGGAATGTTGTAGTCACACATTTGTTTTAATACAATGTTCTATGTGAATTTTATGTGTTGTTGCATTGGGTATCATCCAATGTGTCTGTTTGTTGATCTACATATGCAACACCTGGAAGGTGTCACTGCAATCCGAAAATGAAGAGATCTTTAAGCACCCTATGAGGTGATGTCAGGAACCATTTTAATGACAATTGAATACAATACTCATCTGAAGGTTGCTTATAATACAATCAGTAACAGTTAGGTGCTTAAAGGTTCAAAAATATAGATTATCGTGCAGCAGCAACAATAATACAGCGTCTTCAGATATGCCATACTCTTGTGGCCTTCTATTAATACTCTTCCAGGTTCCATTATCTTCTTGTCGACATCATGCAGGGTTTGCCTCGGTCTTCAAATTGCCATTGGATAAGTTTATTTTTTTCTCTCGGTAATATCACAGATCCATGTGTATGTAGAAGGAATGAAAAAAAAAAAAGTACTGACAATGACTGACAGTATAAGAAAAAAAAGTCCATCGCCCATTCACTCAGTCATTCAATACAAATGTCATTTAGCAAAATTGTCTTGTTGTTATAACACCTCTGGTTTTAATCCAGAAAGTATGTCTCCTGACAATAAGTGAGATGTTGATGTTTTTCTGGTCTAATCTAGTAGGCTGACACACGGGGTGACATGGGGAAGGTTTTGCGCATGCCCATGCACTTTTCACGGTCGATGAAGAGGGAGTTGTTCTTGATGGACAGATCCTGTTCCAAGGAGGCCTTGGTCCTCAGGAGATGTTGGAGAGCATTCTCAGCTTCCCTCAACTTGGCCTTTAGTGACTCCACAGTCTCATTGATCTCACCAACCTCCTCAACCAGCCTAGAGAGAGGGATTAAAATGGGTGCATGGTTATTTATATATTTATTTATTTTTTGTAATTGCCAGTAAAATTGCTATTTAATACCATTCTGGTTTGTAAAATGTTCTCCTAAAGACTCAACAAGGCTTATGAGCCATAACAGGAAGTTAGGTAGGGCTGATGAGCAATGAGCAAACTGCATATTCATTTTATTCATTTCATTATGACCTCACCTGTGCTGTACTGGATCTCTGCAGGACTCCACATTGGGGCGACGGGTGCGGGTAGCCAAACGGGTCTGGGCAACCTGCATCGGAGCTTCCTTATCCTGGATGCATTTCTTGAGGAGCTCAATGTTCTTCTCCATATCAAAGATCTCTTGCAGGACCTGTTTGGTTAAAATGTATTTGTGTTTAGTCTGTCATTCCTGGTGTTTGCTGACATTATATATATTATTCTTTTTTTTTTAGCCTACTTTAGACAGTCACAATTTCTTCTTTTTTTTTGCATAAATTATTTCGGAAATGCAAAAACCAACTGATAAGGGATGTCATACTGAGTGTTCATCATTCTAGAAATTAGGCTCTTCAAAATAATTGACAAGAAATGTGATGATTAATTATTCACCTGGGAGAGATGAGTCTGGAGCTTGTGCTTGGCATCCATGTATTCACGGATGCGATCAGTGAAGGCATTGTTGACTGTGTTCCATTGGTTGACCATGGCAGTGGCACACTTGTTAAGGAGGGACTCGATCTTGTTCCTGTTGTCACGGGAGGCAGCACGTTCACTCTGTGACCGCTGAATGTTGTCATTAGAGAACTTGGCCCATGACTCTGGGACAGAGATGCTGTGGGATAAATTGATGGTTATCACTTGATGCACATAATCAATTTATACTTTCTTGATTCAAAAGATTACAGTTTTTCATCTCTGCTATCATTTCACTCCTAATCTTTATCATATGTCATTATTATCATATCTATTTCCTTGTACAAGAAGCATGCATAATCTTGATCATATTTCATTATCATCATATCTATTTCCTTATATGAAAAGCGTGAATAATTTCTTAGAACATTGCATGTTGGTAGTAAAAACCAGCAGCCAAAACCAAAGACAAAATAGACAATTGCAAGGAACCCATAAATGTGAAACACAACATGTAAATTATCAGACAGCATTATTAGCAATGAACAAAAAGTATCACTCTTGTGCCAAGATAACTTACGTAAGATCTACAAGATGTACACCATCGTGATAAGCTATACCTCTGGATGAGTTTCTGAGCTGGTGACATGTGTTATCTAAGTGCAGGGACATGAACTTGTCTGCTGAGTCTCTTTCACAGTCATGCTGTCCAGCACGGTCAACACTTTGTAATTGGTAGTAAATGCATGCAGATGGGTAGGGAAAAGAAGGAACACAGGTGAGGATTAGTTCAAGGTGTTATGTCATTTACTTTTTATACTAGGAAGAAAGAAAAGAGAGGTGAGAGGTAAAGGAGATTAATGGGTGAAGACTCCTAGGGAAGCCTTTCCTAGTGCTCAGCAGTTGTGCTGAAAAGTAAAGGGTTAGGTAGTGCAGATCTAGAAAGAGAATAGTTAAGCACACACACACACACACACGGATGGAGGGATTAGCTGAAAGAGCAGTGCTTATTGATTGCTCATTGCAAGCGACTTACGTGTTGTCCACCCGCTCAACTCCATCTTGGTAGGCAATGCCTCTGGAGCTGTTACGGAGCTGGTGGCAAGTGCCATCCAGATTAAGAGCGCCAACCTTATCCCGATTGTCCTTCTCCAGCTCATGTTGAGCAGCACGGTTCATGCTGTATGTATTGATAATTAAAATATGATATACTTCATTATCTACTGCATAGTAGTTAAGTGAATTAACACAACAGATGTAACAATTTTGTTATCATGTCCATGGAAATAACCTAATATGCAAAGGAAGCTCATTCAATGAAGATGATATATACAGGTCAATGCCTGTTCATAGATACTATATCCACAAACAACTAATGATGAATGAGTATTTGATACATGGATGACGAGTTATGACATTATATTGTTCTCTAGTCAGTGGTTCTGGACTGTATCCCATGAAGCCAAAGCCTTTGGGAGAAATGATCCAGACCCATTGAGTGAATAACAATGCAAATGTACTTCAATGAGATATTTTGTGTTTCTTAAATGGTCTTACTGTCCAAATACAATTTTTTATATCTTGGGCCTGCAGCTGCATATAAGCTGAGCCCTACAAGGCCCTAAAAGTCAAAAGCTTTTTGAAATTGAAAATCCATCGAATAAATCAGAAGTTAGGTAGATTTGATTTTCTTCTCTTTTTTGGGATCAAACAAAGGATGCACCTTATATGTGGTTGCTGTTTATCCACCGAGTATTACAGAATATAAGGATATTACATATAATGTGAACTATATATTTTCAATTATTTTTTATGCACTTCTTGTCTTCTCATAAATGTGCTTTTTGAGAAGGTGGTAAAATAAGAGAGAAAAAAAAACACGAAGATAACTTACGCAATCTGGTTGTTGGAGTCTTGGATGAGTCTCCTCATTTCTTCCTGGCAGCTCTTGATGGTGTCAACTTCCTGAGAATTAGATTGCCATAGCACCTTTAGTATGCTTACAAGATATAGAGAAAATTGCACAAGCCCTAGCTGCTACATTTATTTACTAATATATCTAAATTGCGAAGAAAGATACTTCTCTATTTATTTCATTAACATCCCTGTTGAGTCTTTATGAAAGGCCCTTCGATATTCATATTAATTCATTTGCATCATAATGTATGCAAAAGTCAACTTGAAATTTACCAGCAGGTTTGTCAAACATATTGAGAAACAAACAAAGAAATGATCTCATTAAAAGTGGACAAATATTCATGAACTCACCCTGATGAGCTCCTTCTCAACATTGTCGTGGACAAGGTCAATATTCTGGCGCTTCTCACGGTTGTATAGACACTCCTGAGCAATGTGCAGAGGGTTCTCTGTCTCAGCCAGGGTCTTCTCCAGGACCTGCTTGGAACGGACAAGGGCTTCAATCTCTGTGATCATGCTGTCAGTCTCGTTGTTGACCTCTGTCTTCCAGAAGTGGATATCACCAAGACGCTCACCCAGCTTCTTTCCAACATCTCCCTGTGTGTTACGGGTGCGGTCATCAACCTCCCTTACTAGGCGGGCTGTGTCCAACCTAACACGCTCAGCACCACTGCGGACACGGTCTGAACTGAGGTAGTTGGTAGCATTGGATGCCATCCAGTCATTGGGGGTGTAACGAGTGTAAAGAGCATTACGGGCAGCAGCAAAGACTGGGGGTACCTTAATGCTGTCCAGCTCAGTCAGCTGGTTGCGAGCTGAGGCAGGGCCAGGCATACTCTGGGAGACAGGAATGCCTGGTTCTACACGAGCGGCTGAGTAGTAGGTGCTTGGCCGCCATGGGAGTGTGGTGAGACTACGGCGCAGAGGAGTTGGTGCTGGGTATGTGTCATATGGCTTGTAAGATGACTGCATAGTAGAGATGGAAGGCAGGAAGGTAGGCACACCACTTTGGCCCACTTTGGGTCCAGTCATGTAGGTGGCCGTCTGTGTATGACCTAAATACTCCATCCTTCTACGATCTGGGTGGATCACCTCTGAAGAAATAAAAAGAGGCAGAATGAAGGGTTAATTAACAGAAATATATTGTTATATATATATTTATATTTTGTTTACTACACTCTTATAAAAAATTCCAACACCTATCATTTAAACACATTTAAACACAAGTGTATTTCACCTACTAGTATGTAGTCATGCCTCAAAAATGTCGGCCCTAGGTCATACTTGTGAAATAGTCCTCATTTATTAATGGCCTTTGTGTATCATGCGCAATGGATGAATGATACCATATATACAACAGGCATAATTATTATCAGCCTAGCTTTCCTCCTCATTCTCTAGCTATTGTATTCCTTATAATCAAATCTTGTCTGACCTAAAGTAGAAAGGGATGCTGGTTTTGTAAATCCCTTCTGAGAAGTCATGATATTCAGTGCTTGAAGTTATAGTTCAGCTGCCTCCCTGCAGTTGTGGCCGAGTTATGGTCATGTATAATGTATAATGTATGTCTATTGATCTTGGGGTTGGTATACATGCATGTATTATAAAGTAGCTTAGGCCCTAGTAATGCCGTTGAAGTTCTAAGCTGATTTAAGGAGTACATAAAGAATTTTCCAAAGAAAGTAGACACATTCTGTTTGTACAATATGTGATATCAAGCCTTCAAGGACCTACGGGATTCCTGTACTGTTGGGATCCAAAGTGCCACGTTCTAACGATGGTAGGTTCTGTAGCCAATACCTTCAACGGCGGCTTTTCGTAGAATTGGCTTTGTCCAGTATTATGGCGTCAAGGGGATGAAGCGGTGCCAATTCTGCCTGAGCAATTGCTATCAATTTTCAACAGCACTCATGGCATGGTGTAGAATGAATATGGGTGATAAACGTGTGGGTTGGGTGAAGGCTGATTGGGGGGGGGGGTACAGGGTGTAGGCTGGACGCATATGTGTGAATGCTAGATTGTTTAGTGAAGGTGTCATAAAAGGGACAGTTGTGACATTCTTCAAGTGTGTCAAACAATGCCAGACTATGAGTGTCTATTCAAACTGCCATACACATGCACAATGACTAAAAGGAAGAGAAAAAAAAAAAACGAAATAAGGTTTAAAAAAAATAAATAGAAGTAAGATGAAGTAAATAAATAAATGAACAAATGTACTATTGGAAATGACACTTCAGCTATACACATCAACAGACTATAACATGTAATTGATTGCCTTCGCTGCTAGTCGGAAAAAACATAATTTATTCAGAAATCAATTCAATACTAGATTACCTAGTTATGTATTATAGCTTGTAGGCTGTACAGTGCGTCTGTCTAAAAACCAGGAAGTGACAATAAAATATATATGAAGGAAAGTGGCTAAGAAAGAAAAGAAGAATATATGGTAAAATGGGAGGGATGGGTAGAGGGAAATAGAATATTCCTCTAAGATGATGGGAGAAAGAGTGTGAGGTTGAATCTAACTCTGAAAGGGGGAATCTGAAGAATGGCTTTTGAAATAGTTACCATGTCAAGTTTTGTTTTGTTATTGCCAAACTACGTAATTTGCCAAACATTACAAAATATATTTGCAGTTGGCAGTTGCTGAGTAGCTCTGTGCAAACATCTGTCCATTTGGCCATTATACCAAACTTTGTCTGGCCGTGATAGACAGGCCTATTTACTTACACATTCATTGAAGTTTGTTTGTCACTAAGTACAAACAAGTAGGTAACTGTATAAGTTAAAGTAAATAGGCGGGCTAATGAATGTCTAGTTTATCACACCTTTCCGAAGGCGGATCTGTCCAGTTGGTTGCGCATTCAGAATCCCAGTTAGATACAATTCATTTTCTTTAGCGCCCCCGCCCCCCATCAATCTACGTCCCTATCTTAGATATAATTTTATCGCCTCATCATTACGTCATCTAACGTTAATGATTAATGATTATTGTGAGAAAGAGAGACAGAGACAGAGAGTGCCAGACAGAGAGAATTAGAGAGACAGACAGACAAAGAGAGAGAGAGAGAGAGAGAGAGAGAGAGAGAGAGAGACAGACAGACAGAGACAGACAGACAGACAGACAGACAGAGACAGAGAGTTAACGTGCGTTAACTTGAGGAGACAGATAGGGCATGTCAGTTTTCTTTTCTCCAATAATCAGTGTGTCATTATTGATTGCATAATTAGACCAAATATCACAATAGTGAATAGATTCACGTAAAGCCTAATCAATCTGTAATAATCAATAACTCCAGATATGCTGCGCTTATAACCATTAAGTCCCATCAGACTGACAAGTACCTCCCAATAAACCACCGATATGTGCACATTATATAGTCCATGGTATGTATTAGGTCTATTTGGACGAGTGCTAAGGTGAAGCTGTTTGCTTAGTGGTTGTTTTTAGTCCATTTGATCCTGGCCAGGTATGGCTCTAAGTCTGAGTGTATACGTATACCCACCTGCAGAGTTAATATCTTCTGACCTGGCTGACCCACGTTGCATGGTAACGTCAGGTACCCAGGCAGGCCACATGAGACTAGCCATTCAAACTATCTTTGCATACATTAATTTCCCAGAATAAAGAACAGAAAAAAGGGAGAGGGAAGGAAAGGGAATGAATAGAAAGAGAGTTTTCTTACTTTGAAAATATCATAATGTGTTATGCCTGTGTACTGTATCATTTTTATGAAGATGCCAAATCGAAAGTTGTACTATAAACACGTGTCAGTTTTGCCAAAGCAATGGAATCAGATCATGCTAGTCAATATGACATTTGCCATTAAGAATTGTCGTTGACCAGTAAAAAAAAATCTATAGTAAGTATAATCAAGTGTATATAGGTGTAATGTGAGCTGTCAGTTGATTCAAAATCGATAATTGACATAATTATTGTAGTCGATTTGCCATGCCTTTATATTCTTAGAACATAATTATTCATATTAGTGTCATTAACTGATATTTTCTGCACTTGATTATCAAAACTGGTGTCATATTTCGATAAGTTACGATTGATCCACAGATAAGAGAAGACACTTAAACTTTATCAGCATAGGAACCCTAACTCTACATATGACTTCCATTTTGATATCTATTTGACCACTCTAGCAATAAAGAAAGGCATCTACCCAATTTCTGTTTTACATTAATAATCCTTTGATGTTTATCCAACTTAATGCACGTAAAGCTAGGCTCTAGGCTCCAGAGCGTGATATCTCAACAGGTAGCACTCAAAGGCCTCCAGGCGACCACCAACCCTGGAGAACAGAGCACAGCTATCCTCCCAATGTAGAATTCATACCAATCTATATCAATGTATGGGTTTTTGTTAGATATTATCAATACTAGTACCTACCCTCTTGTACCTATTTCTTATCCACTGGAGTGCCGATGGCCTGGCTGGTGTTATCCCAATGACAGCCTAGTCTACACTACTTTCTGTGAGCTGTATACTTGAGTCTCAGTAAATATACTATGGGCGCTCTGTTGTCGCTACCCTTGGTTACCGCGACGCCTAGGAGACTCCAAACGAGGCTAGCTGGATTGAAAACGAGACCTGGAGCGACCAAGCTGGACCCCCTACCTGGCCGCGTTATCCCTATTAATACCTGCCGCCGCTGGTCTGATCTGATGTGTAAAACTCAGCCCGGAGAGTGCCAGTGAATTCAAACTAGTTTCCTTTCTCTGGGCTGATTTCAGTAGGATTTTACTGCCATGGACTCTAGGTTCATGTATCTATTTTACTGGTGGTAGCCTAGATGGACATGCCTTTGATCCTGGGGTTTTGAGTGAAGTGGGAAAATTTCCATCTCAAATGGAAACACTTGTTAAAAAAGTGGGTACCAAGTTGTATGTAGTAAATCAATGTACCGACCATGGATCGTGAGTGTGTAGGAGGTGTATAATCAGAGAGTATTACTATTATCGTGATAGTGACCTGAGCATAGTCTGAATGGTACCTCTCCATTCCTTCCTTCTATCTCTACACACAACCACGTATCAATTGGATTGGGTTATTCATTGTCACTTCCTAACTATTTATGCTCAGTAACCCGTAATATAAACCATCCTGTTGCATTTACCATGCACCCCTCCCAGCCATTTGTCCAAATCCCATTCCACCCAGTCATTACGGGGATTAACCAAAGGGAATAACGAAGTCCTATAACAAACACATGATTAGAGAGTCGAGCGCAAGTCTAAGGTAATCAATACCGTTATAGGGCTGGCGGCGGCTACCTGTTCCTGGCCATTTGTACCTTCACAGAAACAGTGTAATTGTGCTTTCTCTAATTAGTCCTGACTAATGTCAAATTGGTCACTTTGATTAATCACAGCAGGTGGAGCTTTTCTATACATTCATACAGGTTTCTAAGCGCCCAGCATAAGGGAGCTACCTATTGATTCCTGGCTTTGCATGACAAACTCCAAGGGGCATTATATTAAACATAAAAGATCAATTAGCTATTGTTAATCCAGCCCCTTTAGTGCAGGGGGCAGGGTTCTTAAGAGGCACCCCCGGGTTGACATAATTACAGGGTTAAGGGTGCTGCTCCAGTGTTTGCATACATGGGAGGAGGTATAACGTTAAAGGCTGTAGAAAACCCATTTACATCATATGGAGTATTAGTACTCGTGCCTGCTCGGGATTAGTGTAGGATCAACTCTTTCCAACCCAGGTGATAAAGATAAGGCCCCCATGCTTGATGGATGACAAGAGTCCTCTTCATAGATAACACTTTATGCGTGGGAAACGATTAAGGACGACCTCCAGATACTAATTTGCCCCGGGAAACTTGAACACTATATATATATATATATATATATATATATATATATATATATATATATATATATATATATATATATATATATATATAAAAGCATTTTGTGATCAACCAAATTTGGTGCGCTGAATGAATCAAATTAAGTGGCAACCTCTTAAACCCGGAATTGTGTGCAGCCATGATTATGGGGAACTGCCACTTCTTAAATCCGAAATTGGTACGCAGTCATAATTATGGGGATGGGGTGAGTGATTTGGTATATTTATATTGACAAAATTAAATTAAATTAAATTTAAAAAATCAACAACAACAACAAAACAAACAACGTGATACCTCCTGTACAATGAACGACTTTATAGGCAAGGATGGCCCCTATAATAGAGAAGTGCTAAACTACCCAAAGTCTAAGGTATTGGTACAACCAAGCATATCTGGTGATTGAGTGTGTTCCCTGGGTGCCAGTGTTTATCTAATTGACGGGACCTACTTGTCGCCTGGCATTGTTTATGTACATGTCTGCAAGTGTTATATTGGGTTGAATGCCTCTTGTCTGTATGTCAATTATGGAATTCGACCTCTACTGATATGGAGCTTCCAGCTTGAGAAATGGTACTGACTATTAAAAGGAATGTATCATTTATTTTTTTATTTATTTTGCCCTACTTATATTCAGGGGTAGACAATACCTTATTAGGCCATGGGCCAATAGCTTCAGAAATCTTCGGGCCTGCACAAAAATCGTCGGTCCTGCGGAAATTATTCAAATTGCTTTTAATCAAAATGGTGGCTCTCTACGTAATTCATACAAAAACAACATGAAAGTAGGTGTTTTGCTCATAGTGTTCTGTTTTCAATGATGCATAACATGACATATCGCGGTTGGGAAATGTTTCTCAAGGTTTCTTCATCAACTGTGATGGGTCACAACTTTGGCCACAGCCAGAATTACAGATTATCCCCCGGGCTACTCTAAGTCACCTCCCCTGTATAGCTCACATAGCCATTATCAGCTGGGGGCCGCCATTGGACCCCGACGGCACTATGACTAACACCTTCAGCCCCCGACTCCACAGTATATGCCAGGGATGCCTCCCATTGGTCAATAATAATACAATAGCCATGTGCCGTTATACGCATCTTATGGGACTAGAGGCTCTAGGAGGGGTTGATAAAACATAAGGACTAGAGGGTGTAGGAAAGATAGATGGGTCTGGAAGGACCAGGGGCCCTAGGAGGGCAGGGATGTAAGTCAGTCTATGAACAATTCTGAAACTGTACACAGAAATTCCGAATTCATTGTAAAACAGTGCAGATCTTTAACTAAGACAGGACATTTGGGCTAATCTATTGACATGTTGGACTCGGAAAATTCTGAAATCAGACAAAATCCTAGAGGAGGTAATTCTGAACAAATTTGATGAATTTAATTTTCAAAAAAGATCATCCTACATTCCTTGAATAGTACTGAAAGTCTGACTTGGGCTTAAGTGTCCAACTTTGCCTGCATCTACCTACGGCTATTACTAGATGACTTTAGTAAGGTTTGTATTGTGTTATAAATATATTACCCACACCCCCAGGAAAATTTTGAAATTTTAGAAGTGAAATGGTGCACTCTGAGCCCACAATAGGACCATCTAACAACATAAAAATTCCAATATAAAACAGGGTTTTGCCAGGACCTATTAGGTTTTGACTGTGTAGGGGTTCGTTCCCCTGTCGGGTGCGCAGAGCCTTCAAAGGGACTGTTCACTTAATTGTGTCACTCCCCCTATGTATACCATACCGATTCAGGGTAGTTGGAAGGTAGAGAATGTCAGGCCAGGGGAAGTAGCTCAGGGGTAGAGCTTCCGCTTCGAAGTTGGAGGGTCCCGGGTCTGAGTCCCGGTTTCTCCATGACATTTTCCGCTGACCACTACAACTGTATGAACAGTTTATGGGATCCCTAAATTCAACATGGAAGCATGGCCTTTTCTTAAATTTGGCATGGGTCGTACTGACATGAGAGATAGTAAGTGACATCACAATAGGCGACATGGGACATGGTAGTCTCTTGGAGATGGCATAGGATATGGGGATTTAAGTGATAGGAGCATTTTTTAAGATTAATATGTGGTAAAGGACCCCTACCCAAGTTTAGTAGCCCCTATAGCCTTCATGGGGGAGCTTTCTTTGTAGGCTCCCAAACAACCCTAAACCTATCATACACCAGGAGGGTGTTGCTTCTAGGTAAATAGAGTTGTCAGTATGTACCCCTTTTTCAAAACAAGTCATGCTCTGCTTCACCATTCAACTTGCACACACCACATTAGTCTGAAAAGTCACATGTTTTGTATAAAAAAGAGAGAGCTGCACTATCAGGTACCTAGTTTGTTTGTTTGTTTAGTTTTACGTCCGCGGGCCATCGAGGAACTCAGACATTCAACAATTTTTAAACTATTCAAAAGTAATGGTAGGCTGCAGGCCTACCTCGGGTTTGTGCAAATGAGTACAAGGGTGTGTCTGTGTGCACGTGCATATATTTATGAGTCTGCTTGTAGCAGTGGGACACGGCTTTTAGCGGTGAAATACCACTCGTGGTATAAGGCCCCTCTTTATCGTGCTGCCTCACGCAGGTACATGTCGCAAACTGTAGACACATCACCCGGTCGGTACCTAGTACTTGTGTCACACACTCTATACTATACTTTACTGACTGACTTCTCCTGATTAGGTACCTGCTCAAATCACCCTTTTCTAGCACTGTACTAGCATGACCACTTGTGAGCAACACAAATGAAAGGTAATCACTACATGGAAAGCCAGTTCTACAGAAGAGGCACTTCTTAGCCAGTACTACCTTTTCCCATAGGAGCAACACCCTCCAGAGGCCCTAGGAGGGGAAGGTGGGTCCTGAAGGACTAGGAGGGGTAGATGGGTCCTGAGAACCTATAGAAGCCTCCAGTGAGCTGCTGATTTGTCTGAATTTAGGTCAATGTACAAGTCAACTGCCCTTGACCCTCCTATAGTAACTTGAAGGGCAGATCCTGACTCATAGTGTCTCATGACTAGCCATCACGCCATAAAATGCCTTTCCCAATTTCTCTCCATTGCTTCACAACCTTGTGACTTTTGTTTTTTTTTTCTCTCCCTGTTTAGATCTACTCCTCCTCCCCCCACATCCTCCCCCTGGGCAACTCAGGCCACCCTTAAAAATATGTCCGTTTCCTGTCCACAGGGTGGGATTTTTTAGATCCATGAGGGAGGGAGGGAAAATTTTTTATTTGTCACAAGCATTGTAATTGGGGACTGCATGAATTTGCCATCATGTTCTAAGATTTAGTGATTGGAAACCTAGATTATTGTGCTGATGGACGAAAAAAAAAATTGTTTTTCAGAGCTCAGGAAAAAAATTTTCCATTCTCACAAAAAAATCCACCAGGCCTCTGGACAGGAAACGAAAATATTTTTAAGGGTGGCCTCAGGCAAATACTTGTATTGTCCTTTCCTCCTTCATCTCACTGTTCACCATCGTATCATAACAAAAACCTACCCTTGACAAGGTATGGTTTTAACTTTTGTCCATAACATTATCCAACCTTAATCTTTTTTTTTCTTTCTTTTTTGATAATTTTGCTTTTCTTAAACTGTAACTGTTACACCACATGTCCTCCTTTTCATGTATTCCTTGAGATGATGCCAAGCGATATTTTGTCACATACCAGTTTTGTATGCAGTCAAAGAAAATCAGTCACGTGAATAAATCGCGTAGATCTAGTCTAGATCAAAAGAAAACAGAAAAGACAAAAAGAAAGGAAGGTAGTGGGGAGGTTGAAGATCAGCCCTGCATGGGAGGGAAGCATTTCCTTATGTCTAATGACTTTTCAAAAGTAAGAAATATTCCTTAGCAATGCTTTAGACTTTAGTCGATAGAATCCTGTCAGATTCCTTTATCTCCAGGGCTAGGCTTAGCCTTATCTGATGTGGTGTGGGGGGGGGGTAGACTGAGTATCGTCTGTATCACTCCCGTTCCTACGGGAGGGGAACTAGAGGGGAACGGGAGTAGAGTATAGGGTTGACCCGATATACATTATCAACCAATCAGATCATTCCCTTGATTCAATGCAGAATTTCTTGGGTACATTATGTAACACCTGGTACCCATCATGCTGGTTCTTATCAGTGCTTATCTCACCAGACAGGTGACAGATCCAGCAATGGCGGACTCACTAGGCCTCCATACTAAGCCCTATACGCCTGGATGGACAGATGGCTCTCACCTTTGCCACTAGCAAATAGCATGTAGCTCCAGCAGCTGTCACAGCTCTGCCTGTAAAAGGGGGTGGGATGGCACAGCTAGCCTTTGATATATTAATGAGCATACAGTGTTACTCACTTCTACTGCTTAAGGTGGATCGCTACCATTGAATCAAAGATCCTAGATTTTCTTCATTTTTCTCCCAGAGGTACAAAAAATAAGAATATGAAAAGAAAAGTAGGGGGTCCCAAACTACTTTTTTTTTCTATAGATTTTAAAAATAAAAGTTTTTTAATCTTCACCTAGAAAATAGAGAAAATGTGTCTCAAACTTGAGAATTTTTTTCTGTAATGAACATCAAACATAGAGATATGGAACTTCACATGATGTATGACCTAATATTGGTTTTTGTTAAGAATTTACATTGCATTGCATTCTGGGTAAATTACATTGCATTCTAGGTAAATTCCTCACATTTCGGTGCAGGATCGGATAAATTTCCTATTATTTCACTACAAAAGCCATCAGAATTCCTATTTTCAACCACTAGATTTTTCTTAAACTTCTTTAAAATATTGTTCAGATAATTTGCCTTTAAATAAAAGTAATTTTGATATGGGGTCCCATGCATAATTTTGGAGTTTTGGCCATTTGAAATAAAAAAGTATTTGAAAAACTGACAATAATCCATAATCAAAGCACTGCATGATGGGTAAAATATATGAATCCTTGGCAAAACATTGTTTCATTATATGCCCTCAGTCATTGTGAGCAGCATATCATGTTTTAAGTACTGTCTAGGTAATATAAGGGGTATAACTGTAAGGCCCAAAAGAATGTCAGAGAATGAAAAAAGTAATGCAGATGTAAATATGCCAAAATTCAAAATTGCCATAAAATGAACAATTTTGATCAGAATCCCCCAAGATTTTTTTGTAGACATTGAGGGCATATCTATGTATGTGTATACCAAAAATGATTTCATTCTGATGAAAATAACTTATATGCACAGGAAACTGTGCAGTAGGTTCAATAGGCAAACCCATGACACAGACGATCCTCAGTCTAGGGGGGGCACACTCACCGAGTTTGACTTCTAATGCGCTTCCCATATTATAGATCTCTAGACGTTGCTGTTGGCAATCTGCCGATTATCTGGGGGGGGGGGGCAAAAAAGTTACCCCACCCCTAGACTGAGTATCATCTGAGTCACAGGTGGGCCGTTCTCAGACTGACTGCGATGTATTGGCTTTTTGGGGGCAAAGGAGATATCACCAAGGCAACTAACAGAACGTCACATACATATCAAATTTTGTAGGGATACAAGAGTGGCTACCCCACCCGTAGCCACTCTCGTAGCCCTACCATTCATTTTGAGGGAAATTTTTTCAAAAGGGTGGATTACATTGAAAACATTAGCTTTACACAATAAGTGATATATGTTTGGATAGATCTTTGTCTCACCTTTGGGGATTACATCAAATTAGAACTGAATAACACTTAACAAAAGTGTAATTAACACAATTCTGATGATACCTGCAGTAGGAAAGACAGCGGCGGCCATCTTGATGTGCATATGACGTAACTATTAGTTGCCATAGTAACATCTAACTTAATGCCCCCAAAAAGCCAATACATCGCAGTCAGTCTGTGAACGGCCAACCCGTGACACAGACGAAACTCAGTCTACCCCACCCCCGAGCCTTTTGAGCGAAAAAAGCCTGTGTGCTAGGCAAGATCTAGATCTACTAGAATAAAAAAAAAAAAAGAAAAAAAAGGGGGGCACTGAAAAATTAAACCATGGGGGTGTCGGCAAAAGGAAGTGATGATTTTTTTAAAAACATTTTCAGGTTGGCTTTCTTGCCACCCCCCCCCCCCCCCAGACGGCCGTCCCTGCCCTGGCCCCTGGGGCCTTAGCCTTGGCTTAGGGGGTGGTCATCTTTTTTAAAAACGGAAGGGACAGTGGGTTTTCAGTCGGGCAGGTCAAAATTATTTGGCCCTCCCCCTCGGAGTCGAAGGGGTCAGAAATGTTTCGCCCCTCCCCCTTTAATACTAATAGGCTTTGTGCCAAATTGTGGTATAGCAAAGCTGGGCTATTTCACTAAGACTAGTCTAAGAAAGGGTGAAATTTGTTTCTCCCTCCCTGCAAGAAGGATCTGAATTTTTTTACCCTCCCCCCAATACCACCACCCTCCCCTACTGACAATTGTTAAAAAATGACCACTCCCTTAGGCCTAGGTTAGACTAAGCACCGTCTGCCTCACGGGTGTGAGAAGAACGGGAGTCATAGTAGATCTATATAGACTGAGTTTCGTCTGTGTCACGGGTTGGCCGTTGTTAGGGCTACGAGAGTGGCTAGTAGAGTCATAGTACTTAGTTAGTAGGGGTACGAAAGGTCCTTCAAAACTTAAATTTAAATCAATTAATTTTACCTACCTCCCAGTTGTTTCCTGTAGGCATGCACGGGCTGTGTTTCAAATGGATTCAACATGTTGCAGGTTACAAAAACTTAGGAAAGGAAAAAAAATACCCCCCACCCCCAGAAATATTTTAACCCCAAAGCCCTCCCCGTCCGTTATCGTTGTTATCTGTCACCGGGTAACCTAGGCTACGGCGGGAGATTCGTTCACCGTCCCACAATGCCTTGCGCTGTCTAGAACTCTCTACTGTCGAAGGTCCGAAGGTTAACAGATGTAAACAAACATGGCGGACGTTCCGACCGATGCTCCCGAACGTACGTAAATATTTTGTTCGTATATGCTTTCTCAATAAGCTAACATGCTGTTTATAGTATTGCGATTGATGCACATAGGGTAAACTTCCCTTGGACATACATTTGAAGAGTATTTACCGTTGGTCAGTTGAATAAACACAAAAGATACGTGCGCTTTTTCACCGGCATGTGACCTGCGGCGGCCACCTCACCTGTCACTCAGTGTCAGTCACTCACTCACTGTGCCTAGTCTGAAGTTCGCGATTTATTTTCAAGCCGCACGGTATTCAAATTTTGTTTAGAAGAGTCACTTGACATGATTCATTCATCTGCACCATCACTGTTCATCTGGTCAAGCACTTACAAAAAGTCCAGACATCGTTGACGGCACACTAATTTACCTTTTATCGCCCAAACTGCCAAAGACTGACCGCAAAGTGCACAAAGGTATAGACGGAACCAGCGCCTTCGGCACTGGGATACTGTAAACAGCTCTATAGTGTGATCGGCCCTCAAATACATAGTCACTGTGCGCGACTCAGTTAAGGACTGAGTCGCTGGTACTGCCCTAGCTAAAACTTGCAGGTGCTCTAGAAACAGCAAGTTTCTAAGAATAACATTTGACAGAAACAAATCCCCAACAATCAGCTTATAATATTGACAAGAGTACCACCTTAGTTTTGCTGTCTGTGAGTGGGAAGAGGATCTTTTGTTGGAAACCTTTAGATCGCACCTTTTTCCAAGGTTTGGCACATGCTGTGTGGGCTGCAACAGGTTGCCGTAAGCAGGTGCATTTTCTGCCAGACAGGAAGTCAATCTCCACTCACCAAACAGATTCTCATGGATAACATTATTTCATGAATAAAACCTCTGTTGTGAGACCTGAAACCACTTCCATCATGGCCGACCGTGGCAGCTAAACTTGATGTGAAGGCTAACAGATTTGCAAGAACCAAATAATCTGGGCCCCTGTATGAAAGGTTTCTCACAAAATGGCAACAAACATGTCTTAGGAAGCCATCCTTAAGAGGAAATTGACATAAAAAAATTATGTCCTACAATTCCAGCCACCTGACAAATTAGCCCTATACAGGAAGCCTGACTCTCCCGTTAGGTAAGAGTCAGCGCCCGCCGGACAACAAATACAGGACTTTAACTTTGACTTTGAGTCATCAAATTACTTGCCCCCCTCCCAACTTTAAATATCTGTCTCTGTCTCTCTCTTTCTGTCTGTCTGTCTCAGTCTGTCTGTCTGTCTGTGTTTACTAGAGCTACACTGTGGGGTTTTTATAAGTACAACGCTACGTTGTGGGGTCATTTCTTGCTTGTGGGGTCGACCCCACAAGCAATGTCCTTAAAATGGTTCAAAATGACCTTGTGGGGTGCACGTGAAGAGATCGTGGTACAACCCCACAATGATCGTGTCTGTCAGACAGACCCCATTAGTCTGTGCATATTACAGACAGTATCACCACCTACTGCCCCCTAGTGAGTAATACACATTGCACCCCACATGTTCAGACGCAATGACCCCATAACGACAGACATAACACCCCACATGCACAGACGTAATAACCCCATAGCGACAGACATTGCACCCCACATCTTCAGACACAGTAACCCCATAACAACAGATGATTGCACCCCGTGTATTCAGTAACTGAGACAGTTAATTCCAATTTGAAGATTGCCTGATAGCCCTTGCGATAAGCTTCGATTTGCACCCGGTCCCGTGTCTCTAAGTTCAATGGTTCACGGGTTAGAGCAAAAACAAACAGTTCTTTGACGGGCCCCATCACGCAGCGGAGGCACTTTTTCCCAAATAGTCCTACAGTGAGCAGATGAAGCCTGCATCATGTAGGTGCAAGAGTGAATGCCCACTGAGCCATGATCCAGTGTCCACGCCCAATAGCACAGCCAGAAACTCATATTTTGAATAGGGACTCTTTTACGATACTTCTGCTATAACTTTCAAAACTAAATATCTCAGCAACCGCTGGTCCGATCGACTTGATCTTAGGTGCGTTTCGAAGGCCATCAAAGCTACTTTCTTGTTCTTGCTATTTAATGAAATATATTCCTGAATAACAATATGACCCCACTATATTCAGACATTTTAACCCCATAATGTACATATGTACATGTATGAAATGTGCACCCCACAGTAATCGATTGTACCCATTACCCAACCCCACAGTGCCCAGACCAAATTTTTCCCCACAACGTAACTCTCGTCTGTCGGGCTGTCTGTCTGTCTGTCTGTCTGTCTGTCTGTCTGTCTGTCTCTGTCTCTCTCTCTCTCTCTCTCTCTCTCTCTCTCTCTCTCTCTCTCTCTCTCTCTATCTATCTATCTATCAATCTAAGGGAGTGATCATTTTTTAACAACGGGGGGGGGCTGGTGGGTTTGAGGGGGGGTCAGAATTTTTACAACCCCTTGACCAGGGGGGGAGTCAGAATTTTTTCAATACCTCTGATGGGGGGGTCAAGATAATTTCACCAGTTTTCAGTGGAAAACCCTGCGCGTTACTATAGGCTATCTATCTTTCACCCGTGGGATCATTTTTTTCCCATCCCCTGGAAACTCAACATGCTGATCTCACATGCAGGTTCAACATTTGCGACATATGACCCCCCCCCAACGTCCAATCTATCCTGATGGGATCATATTTTTTGCCCCCCCCCCCATAAACTTGAAAGTCAACATGCCAAACACCAAACCCCCAGTGACGTAGAAGTACACCCAGGTTCAAAAATTTGCATCATGTGCCCCCCACAACTTCGTTCAACTTCAGGGGTGTGAAATTTCTGACTATAGTCAGACTTTTTTGTCTTCAAAAGATAGTTCCTGGGATCAATGTAAATCCACTGAGAAAATATTTTACCGTTCACATGGGCGGGGGTCTGACATGACATAGCTGATCCCTTTGCATATTCTGGATATTTCACTACCGGGTATCCCAATGTCAAGTCTAAACCCTGAACACCATAAGATTGTGATAATACCTTACAATGAACCCCTTTTAACAACTCTATTCTGTTGTAAACATTATCTAAATGTTGCTGTTAAGTCATGTAGTGCGCTTCAGACTTTTTCATTTTCAGCATTTCACACCCTTAAACTTTAAATCTTATCTATCTTTCAGATCGAATTTTAAACTTAACATATGCCAAGTCCCATTATCTCATATCTGTCTTTCAGGACGAGGTTCTATCCCCCCCTTTTCATCCCCAAACTGCCAGTTTTTATCCTAATTTCTATCTTTCAGGATATATGCCCAATCATCGACTCACCAAATTTCTTTTAGGTTGGGGTCATTTTTTTTA
This sequence comes from Acholoe squamosa, assembly GCA_949317995.1. Taxonomy (NCBI): domain Eukaryota; kingdom Metazoa; phylum Annelida; class Polychaeta; order Phyllodocida; family Polynoidae; genus Acholoe; species Acholoe squamosa. The sequence continues at coordinate 44,157,927 of OX439040.1, read as the reverse complement.
TTCTGCCCCCCCCCCACCCCGCCTTGAAACTCAACATGCAATCTCCCATCAGTGCCCACACTGGGATTATAGATGCACAGGAATGAGAAAGTGGTCTTTATTTAACGGCGGGGGGGAGGGTGAAATGGGAGAGAGGAGAAGGCAGTCCTAAACTGTCCCCTTCCACTCTTGTATGCTCTGCCCACCACTACATCTGAATAATACTCCCTCTACCCAGCCTCCTATACACTCTGCATCCCTGCGTTTCACTCCGACACCTTCTATACACCCTGTGTCCTCACTCCGACACCCTCCCCCCTACACTGTGTCTCACTTTGCACCTTAAGTTCCACAGACCCTGCACCTCACTCCGACACCCTCCCCCCACCCCGCGTCTCACTTTTACGCCTTCCGCAGACCCTGTGTCTCACTCCGACACCCTCCCCCCACCCGCGTCTCACTTTTACGCCTTCCGCAGATCCTGCGTCTCACTCTGACACCCGCCCCAACCCTTCTTTACGCCTTCCGCACACCCTGCGTCTCACTCCGACTCCCTTCCCCCACCCCGTGTCTCACTTTTAGGTATTCTGCAGACGCCGTGTCTCACTCCGACGCCCTCCCCCCACTCCGTGTCTCACCCGCAGACCCTGCTTCTCACTCCAACGCTCTCCCCCCACTCGGCGTCTCACTTTTACGCCTTCCGCAGACCCTGCACCTCACTCCGGATCACACTCCCTTAAATTAATACCACTCCCTAACAATTCAGTCATCATGACCACCCCCTCAAAATTCAATCATCACTGACACTGTGACAGTTTTTTGCCCCTCCCCCCAAAACCACCACCCCTCCCCTGTTGTTCAAAATGACCACTCCCTAAGGGACGAGTCATTAATTGCCAGGTGAAGGGGCTTGTTAGATATGGGGGGGGGGTCATTTTGAAAAAGAGCAAACTTTTGAGTGGCACTGACAAAATTAATCTTCACTTCTAAAACATGTCCCCCTATTTGCCATTAGTTTTGACGTGTATCACTATCAGAACACACCCTTGTGACTTTTGACACTAAAATCTGGGCAAAAAAAAAAAAAACTCGGCAAAAAAATGTAAACAAAGTCGTTGTGATGCATCGATGATGCACAAAAACCACTATAACTGTGAATCAGTCAATGCTGTTGTAGTGTAGACCTTAAAGAAGGCCAAAAAACGTCAACCAACTTGGCCGAAAAACATAAACAAACTTGGCCAAAATTTGTTCCCCAGCCCCCTGCCGAAGCAAGCTCTCTGAGTGCGGACCTGGAAGTAAGCACCTTCCCAGGCAATCTCCCTTGAAATGTCACTGGAACTATATTAGGACTGCATCAGACATTCAAAGGCCTGCCAGATTGCTTCCCAGGACGCTAACCTGACCTACTTTACTTCAGAGAAGAAATAAACAAAGTTGTTAAATATTTTTTCTTGAAATGAGAAAAAAAATTATCAGAGATTTATGATGCAGACGGACCCTTTAGGATTTAGTTTGATAACCCAAGCTGGGGCCGAGGAAAGGCTACCGGCAGGCTAGCGGTACGGCGTGAATTTGGTTATAACTCCTTGGGTCAGCCTGCATCTTTTACTGTTTTTCAATGCCAAAACTTCCTGTCTGCATGTGGCGCCACCGACGGCCAAAGCATTGCAACTCGCTGGGTGACTTTCGCTGGTCACAGTCGGACTGCCTGTGACTGTCAACACGTAGTCAACGAGGGAATCAGCGGCAGCAAGACTTCAGACGAGATCGCTCAACTCGTCGGCGCCGTTTTGGTATCTATTGTAGAACCATCGCTTAAGGAGCGATGGTAAGCGGTGGCACTGGTGTTGTGGTGGTGGAACTTTCAGAGTAGTTTCCCAAGCCCCCAATGAAAACTTGGTCTCTAGTCTTATGTGGGGTTGGTCTTTGGTATCTTAACTCTAGGACCTACCTACTTGTTGTGTATTGTTTTGAAATATGAAATCATATCCATGCCTTTGTTTTTTGTAACCTCATATCTAGAACTCAGTCAGACATGTTGGGCAAGGTGGCAAGTGCTTGTTCCTGGTCAGTCTGACTGTTGTCTTTGTGGTGGTACAGGTGGGGAGGGACACAAGGTCCCTCTGGTGAGTAAAATATGAACTGTAAAGGCCTGCCACCTAGGGACCATCTAGGGACAGGAAGTTCAAGCCCAAATTGTTGGATGAGATGTTTTGTTGACATTTGAGACATGTGTGATCAATTCCAACACACAGGGAGGATATATTGACAATTATAAATTATCACAGTAAGTAGGACAGCTTCATAAAGGTCAAAACAAGACAGGGGTCTACTTTAATTAATGCACACAGGCATCATTTGGCCACAAACTGCCCTCAAACCCATGGGACTTTGTTTCAGTGGACATCAATTGCTGGGCCTCTGAATGAACATATCTAGGGCCCAGTTAGCTGGGTACACAAAGGTACTGCCCTTTGCCAAGACTCAGTAACTGTGGCAGGAGGGCGATTGCGTCTGGCAACCAAGTCCGCAGGACTTAGAGCTGCCGCATACCGTGTCTGCCCTGTGACTTCTATTCCCTGTGTCACACAGTGTGTGATAAGACCTGTAATTGCAATACACATTCTTAAGTTGTCAGGACTTCAACTCAAGTCCCAGGGATCTGTGATTAGGTCCCTGGGACTTGCTGTCAAGTCCTCGGGACTTGGGCTCACAATTCGCACAAGTCCTTGGGACTTGCCTTGCAGACCTGGGGACCTTCCCTTAGATTCTACTTCAAGTCCTTAGGACTTGGTTTATTATCAGGCAAGTCCCTAGGACTAGATAATAATTTGACAATTACAAGTCCTATATGGACTTGGGATCAGGTACTGGGGATGTACATTTGAGTCCTGGGGACTTGACACATCAAGTTGCAGGGTGTCCGGCGTTCCTACTTTTCCTACTTTTTTCCTATTTTTTTATGATTTTGCTATTTTTCCTACTTTTTCTCCAAAATACCTACTTTTTCCTATTTCCTACTTTTTTATTTTCCTTTGGTGCGTGCAATATAAAAATACTGTTAGTCGCTTTGAAGCACATCTTGCTTGTGTCAGTACATCTTTATAGTAACTTATGTCAAGTGAAATCAACCCTCAAGTCTTAATGTGTGCCATGCATAGGCTATTTTAGTTTGATTACTGATCCTAGATTGAGATTGAGAAATTGGCTAGTTGTTTCAGCACACTAACAGGTGAAACTTGTAATGGTAAGTCTATGGCAAAAGTTTTGCCTCAACATGGCTTCCATACAAGATCTGTGAGGTACTAACCCCTCTATAGAACTTACTTAATACATGTAGACACAGTTTTTATACAATGTATTCATGTACTACACAGAGGGTATGTCACAATATCACTCTCTATGCAGACCCCTGTCCATCTCTCCCCCTGTGGTGACCCCTCATCTCCATCTGACTGAAATTCCCTATTTGATTGCAGCCAAAACTGACAACATTAGTCTCATATTGACGTTTCATGTAGCCACATTTTGATATTACCTCCCTGATCACTATCAGTCAGGTGTTTGCACATATTCTGTTAAAGGGGTTATGAGTGAAACATTAGTATAATACTAGTTCTAATGCTCAAAGCATATATGTCCACCAAGTCAATCACTAACCATCGCCACACAACTTTAGCATAATCAAACATCAATTGATGCACCAATGGTGTCAGAGTTGGCTCTTTCATTCCACAAGCCAATATCTCTGAATCTTTAATGAAGATGTGATTAAAAAATAATGCAAATTGCAATGAAACAACCCACATGCTGAGTCATAGATATCTTAGATAACAGTAAAACTGCACTATTCATAAACCATGTGGAGGCTAAATGTAGTAGCGCTACAACTCCAGTACTCAGTTTCTTGCAAGTACTAATGGAGCGCGACAGACATGGCAAAATTTGAGTACCAGATAATAATGCAAATCATATTACAGAATTTGCTATCTACCCAAAGTACTGTTACTAGCCAGTACAAGACTAAATGGATCAGAGGCGTAGGAAGCAAACATCACTCGCAGTAAATGCCTTCATGAAACCACTGTATATCATATCAACATACCAATGATACAGGTACAAACTGAGCACCATTTAAATATGTTCTGGAATATTATCCTAATAGATTCTACATATAAGCTTATCAATTTTGAGGATAAATATGTTTGTTACACATGCATTGTTTATTCTACGTATGTCATACTTTTTCTTATATTTTCCTACTTTTGTCCCACTTTAGTCCTACTTTTTGAAAATTTTCAGTCCTACTTTTGTCCTACTTTTTCAAAGGGGTCTGCCAGACACCCTGCATCAAGTCCCCAGGACTTGGGGCCAAGTCCCTGGGACTTGTGTTGGAATCAATTTCAAGTCCTAGCGACTTGTTACCAAGTCCTGGGAACTTCAAAGAAAGACCTTGGGACGTGCCATTTACTTTCATACCATTAGCCTATTTAACTCCCTAGGACTAAATCTCAAGTCCTCATGACTTCTACCCCAGTATGGTATGTCATGTGTCGCATAGTGTATGAATAAGCCTATGATGGGAAATAGATTAAGTCCTTGGGACTCCAACTCTGGTCCCCAGGTCTTAGAGTTAGATCCCTGGGACTTGCTGTCAAGTCCTTGGGACTTGGGGGTTCAAGCCCTTGGGATTTGAGCACCTGTCCTCAGGACTTTCTATCAAGTCCTGAGGACTTAAAATCAAGTTTTGAAGATCTTAGACATTGCAGATAAGAGAATGCCCCCAGGACTTTGCATTTAAGTCCTCAGGACTTGATGCAGGGGTTCAAGTCCCAAGGACTTGAACATACATCCCAAGGACTTGACAGCAAGTCCCAGGGATCTAATCCCAGGTCCCTAGGACTTGCGATGAAGTCCCGAGGACTTAATATTGCAATTACAGGTCTAATCACACACTGTGAGGGTATAGAAGTCCTTGGGACTTAAGATTAGGTCTTGAGGACTTGAATGGGTTATGGCATACCGGTAAGCCTAAGCATTGCAGTCAGGTCCTGCTATAGCAACAAACCAATAACACTGGGAATTGGGGGTGTTTCAAACCGGAAGGGTTGGCATGACGCGCGAATGTAGCCCTGGTGAGTTACACGTCACATGTTTATGCGGACGAATGGGCATGACACAAAATTTTTTGCGCGTGGGGCAGAGCATGTCACGCAGCAGCCACAGGCAGACGTGATATGCGGTAGGCGCCAAGTCCGCGGGACTTGGTTGGCAGATGCAATCGCCCTCCTTAACTGAGTCTCAGTAAGGAAGTGGTCATTTTTTAACAACAAGGGACACATGGAAAAAGTTCTGGCCCCCCCCCCTCTTGAGGGACAAATTTATTTTGAACCCCTCCCAAAGGGCGGAAAATCATGTGCAAATGCGCCCTTTTAAATTAACGTATAGTAAAGCGTGGGTTTTTCATTGCAAACTGGTGAAATTATTTTGACCTCCTGGTCAAGGGGCCGAAAAAATTCTGACCCTACTTCAACCCCCCCTCACTTGTTAAAAAAATGATCACTCTCTGAGGGCGGCCTGTATTATAATAACGATTAAGCCAATGATTCCCAATGACTAGTCACTGTAAAGTCTAAGAATTTGCCTGAGAGTGAAAAAAGACGAAGAAACAACGGAAATTTATACAATTATGTGAGGTCCCGAAGTTGATAACCAGAAGAAAAGAGTTGCTGACCTCCCTAATGTTCACTCGATCCAAAAAAAAAAAAGCCCTCCCCCTCTCAACCCCAGAACAAGAGGACAAAGAAAGTTGAGATTCCCTTGCAAAAGACCTAGAAATATGCTGTATAGGAAAACACCATAATATCGTGGTGTTAGCCACTGGAATGAGCTGAAACTGCAGGAACAACTAATTGTTAGTAAAGAAAAGTTAAAAACCATGCTAAAAAAGAAACTAGGTACCAACCTCAATGGAAAGAGACAGGCACTCCCAGGCACTATTGAAAGCTAGGAGAGCTTTCAGAAATAAACCACCATAATAATGCCCATAAACCACCCATTTCTGTGAAAATAAGTATATTATAACCACCCACCTCAGAGAAAACAAGACTATCTATATTTTTTATTTCTATTTTTATCTTATATCACTTGGAGGGTCCCTGTCAAAAATTCAAACCAACATCAACCTTCACTTGTATATATTCACTTTGTACATATCTGTAAATACATATCCATTTTTCCTGTTGACAGTCCCCTTTTTTCAGCTAAATGGACTACTCTGTACGCAACACTTAATACATTAGGTTATCAATTATCTCTGTAATTCACATCATATACAGTCAATAAATCGGTCAGGTAGAACATTGTTTTACCGATGATGACCGCAAAAAAAAAGTAAGGCAGGAAGAGAGTCATTGAGTCAGTGTCTGGGGAGTGGTCATTATTTATCAACGGGGGGAGGGGGCGTAAAAAATTCAGACCCCTTCTTAAGTGGGGGCGTAAAAAATTACCCTCTTTTTAGCAAAAAAGCCAACATGCTACTATAGATTAAATTTGAAGAGGGGCGTGAAAATTCTCCACACCTCCGGAGCAGAGGGGGGAGGGGGAAGGACACATACAATTTTGACTGCCGTCGAGGGGGGGTGTGTGTGTAAAAACCACCTCCCCTTGTTTTGATAAATAATGACCACTCCCTTAGGGGGGTTTAGGGACATTTCTAGAACCCTTACCCACGGAAAAGCTTAGCCTTTGAGCTTCTACGATCTACTATGTCTTAGCCTTAGGGAGTGGTCATCATTTTATCAACGGGGGGGGGGGGGGGGTGTTTGTGCAGATGCACAATTTTTTTTTACGCTCCCCCACCCCTCTACGACGGTCAAATTATGTTGCGTTCCCCCCCCCCCCCCCATGCAGGCGCAGAGAATTTCCACGCCCCACTTTGTTGGGACCCATATGTGAGAATTGTGTTGGACACTCTGCTAGCAAGCCATGGAAGGGACTCGATAGAATAAGATAGATAATTATCCTTATTCACAATTTATGGCTATAGCAAATGCAGCACACAAGAGTATTGAAACCATTGCTTTATGGTCCTGAAGTTTGAATATATTTTTTTGCCTACCGCGATGTATAAGGAATTGCTTATACGGAGGACAAACCATGCTGCGCTTCGAAACAACCAAAGTTAGGTGTGGGCCATATGGTATACATGAAATTTAACACTATAGAACAGTACTAAATTGACCAAAATATGACTCAAGATGCACCTAAACCTTTAAGGGTAGAGGTGACTTGGTTGCCCTTGCCATGGGAGCGGCCCCTAAGAAGGTATAGTAGCATAAGTACCTAGGAGGGTGTACCTTATATGCGAAACATTACAAAATTTCCTTCTTTTCATTTTGTAGATTGCCCTGGTACACAGAGTGATGCAGCTGGCCAGTCTTCTGCATGTGCTGGATGTCCAAATCAACAGATATGTGCCTCAGGAGCACCACGCCAAGTAGACCCAGGTAACTTGTTACTTAAACCTAAAGATTCTCAGAATGCTTCCCTTATGGCTTCACATTGTTTGGCTGTTATGGTGCCCTGATGTATAGCTCTTGCCATCACCCTAGCCCTTTACGAGTATCATGAGATGATGCAGGGAACCAGGAACGTATACCGTAAACTCCTGCATATAAGACGCGTCTTATACTCCAAACAAAATGCTGGTGCGTCTTATAGCTTACTCTCAAGTTGGGGGTGCGTCTTATATGAGGGGTAATTTTACTATAGAATAGTACTGGGTTTACAAAATTGAGCCCTAAGAGGTGCGTCTTATACGCAAAATAACCATTGACAAGTTAGGGGTGCGTCTTATACGCGCAATGCGTCTTCTACGCGGGAGAATACGGTACTTACCGTACTTGCCAATGCAGTATCCATGCATCATACCACCAAAAAGTACCGTAATCTCCCGCGTAGAAGAAGCGCTGCGTGTATAAGACGCACCCCAAACTCAGCACATGCATTTTCGCGTATAAGACGCGAAAATGCAATTTTACTATAGAATAGTACTGGGTTTACAAAATTGAGCCCTAAGAGGTGCGTCTTATATGCAAAATAACCATTGACAAGTTAGGGGTGCGTCTTATACGCGCAATGCGTCTTATACGCGGGAGAATACGGTACTTACCGTACTTGCCAATGCAGTATCCATGCATCATACCACCAAAAAGTACCGTAATCTCCCGCGTAGAAGAAGCGCTGCACGTATAAGACGCACCCCAAACTCAGCACATGCATTTTCGCGTATAAGACGCACCTCTTAGGGGTGAATTTTGTAAATTCAGTACATTTCTATAGTAAAATTACCCCTCGTATAAGACGCACCCCAAATTTCAGTTCATCCTATAAGACTGCCCAGCATTTTGTTTGGCGTAGAGGACGCGTCTTATATGCGGGAGTTTACGGTAGTTCACTGACGTGACATTAAAACCCTTAACTGGGTTATGTTCTTCATCAAATATCACAAGCTCATGAAGAATCCATTTGATTCTAGCTTACATGGAATGGATTCTAAACTAGAGTGTATTTCTCTACCTTACAGCCCTGGAGGAGATCCGTGTGCGGATGCTGGGGGTGAAACACAAGATCCTGGTACTATCAGGTAAAGGAGGTGTCGGTAAAAGTACCTTCACGGCACACCTGGCACATGGCATAGCTGATGATGAAAACAGACAGGTAGGAAAGACTTGGTTTTTATCATATGCATTGTAAAACCCTGCTTATAAACCGCAGCTTATGGACCTAGACTTGATATGTGGCTCAATATGATTGGGCTGCAACTTAAAGATAAAGCTTTACCTTTAAGACTCTATATACAGCTTTAACAATTGTGAATTTTGAGGTAGCAACTTGTCTGTGAGTGCGGCTTATGTGCAGAGTTTTACGGTACTTCTAAGGTAAAGTAACACCAGTTGATATAATTTTTCAGAATATATTTGAAGCAGTTATATGAGCATGCAATATTATAACAGTTCGCGCCAAGATAGAGGCTTCTAGACCAGCGCTTCGTTTCCGGGCGAGATTAAGCTGTTGCCAATGCTAACAGATGAGGCATCATCAGCGGAAAACCATTAGTTGAAGGCCATGCCGTCTTAATGTAGGCGGGCTTCCCTAGCCCACTTAAAAGGGTCTAGATCTCCTCTTTCCTATCCCCTCAGATGTGTGTGGTGCACATATGCGCGGGCACCGACACTTTCCTCTGTGAAATTGTGTAATGTCATTCTCGCCATGAATATGACCTCAGCTGTTGAAATGGCGTTAAACATCTATTACTCACTCACTCTTAATGTAGGAGTTCTGATGGTAAAACTCGGGGTGCTGTGACTGTCAGTGAGGTTATTTAAGAGGGAGGGCTATCTCACAGGGTGTGAGCTATGGATATCCTAGGTTAAACCTATGGGGCTGCCATATTCTTCTGTCATATGATAGCGTGGTAGGAACTTTGTGATGGAAAGTACTGGCAGTGGTTATAAATAGCTTGGGCAATCAAACGGTTTGATTTTATAGGTAAACATATATCGTAATGCTGAAAGAAGGATAAGGCCAAGGTAGACGAAATATGCTTTATGAAATATATGTAAAAAAAACTAGTTATCTATTAAAGGCACACTCTAAAATCAAACATGTGAAGGAAATGAAATATCACTTAAGTTACCGATAATATTATCGATTGGTAATCAGCAGTGAAAGGTGTGATAGAAAGCAAATGCCCAAGTTGGAAATAAGATTTATTGGCACATGATCTGATGAAATAACTAGGTTATGCACTTTATTGAAAGCTTTATAACGACACACAAGCAGTCAGTATCCACTCCCCAAGAATAAGACCCAGAGAACCATTACGTACATTTTAAAGGAATGGGAGAGTGGAGAGAACTAAAGACTGGGTACATGCCAGCATATGATATTGTTAGCCCACAAACTCCAGGGCTTTGAGATTCTGATATATACCGTACCATATCGGTCGGCAGAACTATTTCAGTCAGAACTACAAAAAACTTTACAAAAGTATAAGAAAACAATTGAGATTGAAACTAAGGATGAAGTTCCATTTATACGTAATATGGAAAACATAGCTCACTTATATATATATATAAAAAAAAATTCTTATTTATGTTAAAATTGGGATATCGATAGCCCTTAGTTGGGCTTGAATGACTCGACAAATCCTTGTGCCCTGTACCCGTGGCACAAATACAAAAGACAGAACAAATTATAGAAACTGCAAATTGTTTAAAACCAATATTAACATTCAGTATTCACCATGGAGGTTTAAAGTTATGACAACTGAGGACTTGGTGCAAAACTCGGATTTATAGGATAGTAAAAGGTTAGGCATGCATTTCCCTTTCAGGGCACACCTATTTTTTTTTTCTTTTGAGACCAAGGATAAGTTGTTAATAGTTCTTGGGGCACACCCTCACTGACTTGATTTCATATGTAATTTAAGTTTTAATGGTGTTGAGCCAGGTCTTAGTTCCTAGCATGCTGGTTAAAGCTACAAGTACCACCTGGGCCGCCAAGTGGTACTTTAGCCAAAGTCTTCTTTTGTCCCTTAAAGCATAGGATAATACTCCACTGTGAAGTTATTGTATCAACATACAGTATCCTATTATAAATTTATAAAAGAGATTAGACGACACCACCATTTTGTGTCTGAAAAGTGGACATTTAGCGTTAAATAATAAATGGTGTAGGGAATGTTGGGGTTCTAATATTCCTAAACCTAATATTTATTAAAAAAAATCAGAATGGGTGAGTTTGAGCAGAGGTATGAGGACCTAGTTCTCCTCCTGGGTTCTACAGATCCTACAGCTTAACTCCCATATGACCCAATCTATATGGCGCTTCTCCAGGGTTTCCATAGGCATAGCAAGCTCCCAGTGAGCCACCCACGCTCTGTTGTCCCCAGTAGGGTTGTGAATATGACTTTACTCGCATCCTAGAGCCTCGGTATTGTTAACCTGTTAACCAAAAGGAATTGCATCTAAAATACAGAAAGAAATGATATTCCCTATATGTCATATTTTGTTATATTACAGGGTTCTCCGCAGACCCAAAATTTTAAATCACAACATAAAACGGGGTGAACTGAAATACGGAAGGCTTGATTCAAGTTTTAGTCTCAAATCATTACTTTTAAAACTATTGAAGTTATCATCGGTTTTAAGGGGGAAAAAAGAAATCAGAACCACGATTGCTAAAGGATTGTCCGTATATTCAGATTTTCATAACTTCTGTTCCAAATGATGCATTTTCAAAATTGAAAACTAAAGCTAAAACCAAAATTCTAAAGCCAAAATTCAAAACTAAAGCTAAAACTACGCAAGTAGTTATTGCTGGTGAAATTTTGACACTGACAGCAGTAAAAACAATATCGTGGCATGCAATGTGGGAATAACTGGTCATTGTAATGTGGGGATAACAATGGTCTTTGTCCCTTACTTAGGGAATGGTCATTTTTTAACAACGGGGGGGGGGGGGGGGCTGGTGGGTTTGAGGGGGTGGGTCAGAATTTTTTCGACCCCTTGACCAGGGGGGGGTCAGAATTTTAGCTAATTTAGGCTAAAAGGACACGTTCGCACACGATTTTTGGCCCTTACGGGGGTTAAAAAAATTATTACTCCCTCAAGAGGGGAAGGTTGAAATTTTTTTTTGTGCGTCCATGCGCAAACCCACCACCCCCCCCCCCCCCCCCGTTGTTGGAAAATGATCACTTCCTTATTATTATACTGAGAGACTTGAACCTACCGCCAAACAAAACTATGCTGAGTCTTATACGTGGGAGGGACATTGCCTTGAGTTGGGGGTGCGCCTTATAGGCGAGGTGCGCCTTATAGGCGAGAGATTACGGTAATCATTACCACACTTATCATTGGCCTCTGATGTTATGCCTTTACTGCATTAAACTATTGGCAGAAGCCTACATCTTCCTGTTTAAAGTTTACGGTAGGCACCGGTACTATTCATCTCGGAGAGATATAATAGTAGTGACAATAGAGAAGCGCTATGTACATATACCCGGCAATACACATTGAAATTATATACATATATTAAAAGCGAGGGGAGGCAGCCCTAAGGTACTTAAGACCAGCTTCCCCCAACGGGCCGGGTCACCATCAACACCGCCCATACATATGGCATATAAATGCATGAGGATGGAAGGATAATAAGGAAAGACAAGGAGAAAATACCATAATTTCCCGCGTATATAAAGCACGTCTTATATGCGGGGTTTTAGTTCTCCCTGGATCCACGAGGAGGACACCAAGACCTTTCTTTTGATATGTGACACTCCCATGTAACCCAATCAGCAGCATAGCCATATGGGGTCCAGTGGGGTCTGGGGGTCTAAGAAAGACTTAGCTTTTTGAATTTTGAAAATTCATTCAGTAGAAAAAAGTTTCATTTTCCTGACCAAATCATAAAACTCTAGGTGTGTCTTATAGGTGGGGTGCGCCTTATATACGGGAGATTACGGCAGTATATATTATAGAAATTGAATAAAAAATGGACTTTGTACACAGTATCACTTTTATGATGCTACCGGGCCTTCCTCCGAATCTATAAGGCGTATTAACGGTATATTGATATGAGTGCAATTGGGATAATATAGAAATTCAAGGGCCCTTCAAAATGACTTAGTTTCGAAGTTGGACACACAACAAAACCTAACCGACTAAGCATCCCTATCTATTTAAAAATATGAATACTTAAACATAAAGAAAAAACATACCTTAAGAATATTAAGTACAATATATCAAGAACATAAAGGGAACACCATTTTACTTCTTCACACGACTTCCTTTTCTCGCAGGGTCGTGAATATGGTCAGGTTGCTGCTCTGTAGAATTGTATAGACTTAAATATAATGCAGTCTACAAACCTCAATGTATAAATCAATATAAAAATGATATATTTGCTCAAAGCAAAATTGGGAGCTTAATCATTTTAGTTATTTTGAAAAGATAACATGGCATATTAATCTAAGTGGTGAAATTATATAAGGAAATCACCTTGCCTAGTTTTTTTTTCTGTTGGTAGTATTAACTCCTTCTAAATGTGACCCCCTTAGTCTGAAGGTGGTACCTGCAGCGTTTGGATTCTGTATAATGGTAAACCGAGGTGGATTAGTAGCACTTAGTTCACCAGGCATATAAACTCAGACCCCATACTGCCAACAGTTTGTGGTGGAGAAGGCCCCTGTTCAGCACTTCCCAAAACAGGACTTAATAGTTCTATGTCCATAAAGAATGTTCATTTTGGTGTAGGCATTGGTACTAGGCACATACCTACACAGCTTAGAAAGTAAGCCTCTGTGCCCAGCTCCTAAATTTGGATATTGACTTACGTGTCATTGGGGGATCTGATTTAGGAGTTTGCCTGAGAGCAACTAGACAATGCTCTGCCTAGAGATGTTTACAGATCAAACTTTAGTGAATACATGTTGGTGTCCATGGTTTACTTAAAATGAAACTTTTATGAGTTGAGTCTCAGACGTGCTTCCTGTTCATGTAGAAAAAAATTAGGACCACTAAAACCCAATACAGGTTTAAGAGAATATGACTCAGCAAGATGGTAATAAGAACTGAAGTATTAAAGCTACAGAGCTTCTACTTAATACAGGCTTCGGGTGAAATGTGCTGGGAAAGGAGATGTCCAGTTCCAAGTAAAATACTGGGGCCTTCAAACACTGATCACTTCATTGTAGCTATTAAGTATATATTCACCCATTGTGTTTACCTTTGTGATCAGAATGTACAAAGAAGCATACACTTCTATATTAAGTAGCCTAATTAGAGGTCCTTTCATGCCCACTTAGATGAGGCATTACCCAGTCAAGCCATACGTAATGTGTTAGATATAACAGTGTTTCAGATCACCCTTTCTTAAAGTATAAAAAAAAAAGAAGTGAGTTATCTCTCCGGCTACAATTCAATCCACATTGATTTTATCATTTTCATATTGATCCCTTTGTATGAGAAACTATGAACACCCACAGTGCCTGAGGCATAGAACATAAAGCAATACCAACCAGGGAGCCATAGGATCAACTGCACAGGCCAGGCTCACATACAGGCTCAAATGGAAGTATAGACTGAGACACATGCTTTTTATGGGCTCGTTATGCTTTGTATATTTGGCCAGGTATAACAACAGTTAGTCTTTACAGTGTTAGTTCTGAAAATATTGTTGTATACCGCGACTGAAAGCACTCATAGTATCCACTACCAACGGCCGTGCTCTGTACCAAATGAATCTTGTATTTTCCATTATTGGTGCATTTCTGTCTTAAATTTTGTACCCGCGTATTTGCAGAGGAAAAAGTATTTAAAAAGTCAGTGTGGTAATACAAATCACAGCATGGCTTGAAAGTCTTGTTTTTTTTTTGTATTATCTTATATAATGTTCTTTTTGTCAATGATTTAAGCCTGGGATCAAGATCAAGGCCTGTAGGAATTAAGGGATAGGGTATTGCAGGTAAAAACCTTACTTGCACCCCTCCTCTCCATTACCCATGTCCAGGATAAGTGGAAATCTTGGAGGGCAAGTGAAAGACTCCTTTCCACCTTGACGCTACCTACTGGTAATCAAATGAGGCTGTTGCTAGCATAGCCCACAGGATAAGTGGAAATTAGTTTTTTTTCCTCCCTAGAATAAACCAAATATCGTGATAAGGCATTCACCACTAGAACAATCACCAAGAAAATCCCTTTTGGTTGCTAAGCCAGAGCGAAATCTCACAACCGAGTTAGTAAAATAAATACTATGAAAAAATAGTTTATGATGTCATTCCTACTAGTTTGTGATATGCACTAGTAACTTCTATAAGCCCATATCGATTATGAATACCCGGTAGTTTCTATTACTGATATGAATATTATATTTACACTTAAGCTCAATTCCAAAAGAACACCTTTCCCCATGCCTTAGTGTTTTAGGATCCCCAAAGCCCTAAGACTGTACCGACTTACTCCGGTTGACTGCCGCACGATGGGATTGAGTTGGATGGTTGGATAGTAGTTCCTTGATAAATGGCATTCAGCCAAGTAAGCAACTGGTGGCAGCCTGATACAGTGAACTACTGGAAGTGGAATAGGCAAATACGATATGTACATGTACCGTAAACTCCCGCGTATAAGACGCGTCCTCTACGCCAAACAAATGCCTTGTGCGTCTTATAGGATGTATTGAAATTGGGGGTGCGTCTTATACGAGGGGTAATTTTACTATAGAAATTATTGAATTTACAAATATCAGCATTAAAATGTGCGTCTTATACGCGAAAATGCTCCTGCTGAGTTTGGGGTGCGTCCTATATGCGCAACACGTCTTCTACGTGGGAGATTACGGTACTTTAAGACCTTGTGGAGCCTGAATATTTCATTGACTTAAGATTTAAAAGGTGAATACCCTTATATTTAGGTACAACAGACCACTACTTATTTCTGCTATTACGGCATGAGGACGAAAAAAACTATATTAAAAGAGTTTATAGACAGTCAATAGATGAAACACCAAAAAATAGCCATTCATTTATAAAGTGCTAGGTACCGGTAGTACGTCCAGTCCAGGTGTCACCCAAATTATGGTACATTGAACAACTACTGGTATGTCGTTACTGTGTGAAATCGATACGTCTAACGTGGTGCCAAAAGGAGAATGATTAATATATGTCCTCCAATATGAAGACTGTGAACACGATTAGCACGGTGTCAGATGGATTAAGTTTAACATGATATTGAAAACATCCCCCATTATGAAAACTTCATCACATATGGCATGATACCACCAACGATTAAATTGTAATCAAAGTTTATAAACTATCCCCCAATACCAGGGCTCTGGGCATGTCTAGAATGAGCTGTTCATGTCTCCAATATGAAGACTATGAACACGATTAGCCTGGTGTCAGATGGATTGAGGTAAACATGATATTGATAACATATCCCCCCAATATGAAGAATTTTAAAACGTCTAGCATGATAGCACAAACAATGGATTTGTAATCAAAGTTAATAAAATATATCCACCCAATGTCAGGGCTCTGGGCATGTCTAGCATGGTTCCATTGGGAGATTAAGTTGTACATTATGGATCTCCTCCAGGCTGGCAGTGGCATGCTGCTGGAGGAGTAGAGGAGGCAGTGGCGGTGGTAGTGTGGGTGGGAGTGGTGCTATGGGTGGGTGGTTATGCCTAGGAGGGGTTATATAATGCTAACAGTAAAGTGGGAGTCGCTGAAGCTCTTGATGGGTGTAACATTAAGCCAGGACTACAAATGGTGTAACGCAGAGCCGTTATTTCCCTGTTCGGTACGACACACTGGTCAATCTTAATATAGCGCTATTATTTCTTGGCTGTGTTTTGTTTGATAAATTTTTTCATCAATTAAAAAAAAAAGAGGTGTTTGGACCGTATCTGTTTGTAAAGGGCGAATGTAGAGTGTTAAAGTGCCTCAGCATTTTAGTCGATACATGCAGTAAATAACTATAGATAATGAAATTTAATGCTGTCGTGTAGGCATTCTCATTCCCTATATCAAACCAAAACAAGCTTCCTATGATTATTTTGAGACATATTTAATTGACCTAGATATATCATGTAGCTCATATTGCTATTGTCATTGTGATACCTCAGTGTTTCTATTTATAAATGATTTTAATACTTGAACATTTTTGGAGAGGGTTGTAGTTTATACATTCAAGACTGAATGTGGAGTCAGGGCTTGTGGGTGAGTAGGGTAACCAGATTAGTAGGCATGGACACGGCTACCCGTCACCCATTTGATTCCACCCATTTCGATGTCTGGCTCATGGAGACCTAATACAGATACTTTACCCAAATCAACCACAGGTTGGCTGTATTTCACTGAAAAGCCGGATCTTTCTGAGCCAGGGACTAATGCACAGCAGTGCCTAGACACAATGAAGTATTCATGGTCATTCAAATGGTGTGTTTGGTATGTCCCAATTTATAGTGAGAGATCCATTAGATCTTCGAGGGCAGCATGGGGAATTATGTTACCCTCAAAGAATTGCCGGTGATGAATAAAAGAAAATACCGTAATCTCCCGCGTATAAGACGCGTCCTCTAGGCCAAACAATTGCATTGTGCGTCTTATAGGATTTCTTCAAGTTGGGGGTGCGTCTTATACGAGGGGTAATTCTACTATAGAAATGTACTGGATTGACAAAAATCAACCCTAAGAGGTGCGTCTTATACGCGAAAATGCTTCTGCTGAGTTTGGGGTGCGTCCTATACGCGCAATGCGTCTTCTACGCGGGAGATTACGGTACCAATTTTCATGATGGCCTCTTTTGAAATGTGTAGTCTTTGTGTAAATAAAAAAAAAAGGTTCTGACGCACTAACAGTGCACATCTGCCATTACATTGCACATCATATAATGCAGAAGGCTTAATTCTCTGCTGCCTTGTATGACGTTACAATCGACCAAATAATTCAGGGGCTACATTTTCTGAGTATTTTTTCTGAGAGTTTTTCTTTTGTTTCATGTAATGTCTGTAAAATATTTTTTTCATGGCAACAGAAAAATGTACCAAATTAAAACTTAGTGTTACACAGACAGTCCGATAGTGCAGTACCTATTTCCCTATGCCTGATCTGAATATAAAACAGTAATGATTTATTGAGCTGTATGTATAGATCTACCAGAAGTGCTGGATAGGAACTAGGCAGAGTTACAAGGCAATGGGGTGGAGGCTAGGTAAGGCTGATAGGGTCTAGGGTTGGACTTCTAGCAGATAGCGTTAGATGGACCTGCTTAGTTCACTTGATTTAATTATTACTTAATGCCTACAAATATGTACATGTACGATGAGTATGCCTTACGTGTGGTAACAAAACATTCTTTTGTCACTGCCGAAAGTAAAATTAATTAACACTTTAACAGGGAGAAGTGTTGTTATAAGTACCGTAGTATGAAAGAAACATGGATTCATAAGATCAGATCTGCTCTGTGTTTGAGGTCAAAGTGTGCAAGTCTAGTTAAAAGAAGTTGGGAAATATTGATTCTATTGAAATGAAGTCAATTGGAGTTGTCTACCTGGAAAGCTACTGTAGTATGATATGTCGTGGTAAAGTGCGTTTCGGTTCAGTAACTTTATAACCTTCAACTGATGGGTATGCCGTGGTAAAGTGCGTTTCGGTTCAGTAACTTTATAACCTTCAAGTGATGGGTATGCCGTGGTAAAGTGCGTTTCGGTTCAGTAACTTTATAACCTTCAAGTGATGGGTATGCCGTGGTAAAGTGCGTTTCGGTTCAGTAACTTTATAACCTTCAAGTGATGGGTATGCCGTGGTAAAGTGCGTTTCGGTTCAGTAACTTTATAACCTTCAAGTGATGGGTATGCCGTGGTAAAGTGCGTTTCGGTTCAGTAACTTTATAACCTTCAAGTGATGGGTATGCCTCCCATTAAGACTTGGTTGTTAATTTGCAAGATGCAATGATGCTAAAGTAGCGAGTAACTCACCAGCACGCCTTTGATGCATCATACCAAAATACATTGACCAAAATACTCTTCAATGATGGACCATTCTCTATCTTGATAAACATCTACAGATTCCCTTTAGGCCAGGTTTTGCGGTAATCGGAACCTCAGTACACCTAATTTAACAAAACGAAGTTTTGCAATGCCCCTCTTATCGACAAGTTATTGATTAGTAAGTAGGGGCAAACCAACAGTTGAAGAAGAAGAAGAAGAAGAAGAAGAAGAAGACATTGTCGGGTCCCTTGCAAAGGACTAGAGTCTGAGTCATAATGATAGCCGGGAATTTTGAGTAATAACAAAATAATCAATTAAAACATCCAACTTGATAGTTGAACGCTCACAGACACTTATGTTGGCAGAACATCTAGGTTTTGTGTGCTTTAGCCTAACAAAGCAATAATGTGAGAGAGGCTGGATGAAACGATATAGATCTAACAAACGCTCAAAACTCTTTATTTAGAGCGTGTCATTGAAAAAGTTGTTACTACAACTCCAACCCTTCCCTGGTATTATAACAACGATGAATATTTCAAATACTTCATAGAAGACGGTCTTTCAAAACTTAAAACAGCAATGACTCCTTGTGGTTATCGGTGGATAAGATTATCGGCAGTGGGATATTTCCCTCACCGATTGTGAATAGTAGCCGTAGTGCCGACCATTAACCTTTATTGGTAGTACGGACTCCTTGCTGTCCAATATTAAGGGCCCTTAATGGTCACATGATCCTTACGTACAGTCACACATGATCCATCGACTCTCAAGAGCCTTGACGTAAAATACTTGCCTACCATCTTACCTCATATTACGTCCCAAGACGTAATGGTTAAATATATAGGTATTTTAGTTAGTGTTTGATCACTGCCTAGCCCGATGTTTTCCCATCGGTACTTTGAGGCAGCCCTTCGAATAGATTTTCTCTGTGGCCTTCAAATGTTGTATTGTGTGGGAAAATGTCAAATGTATATATTATTAATAACCACTCTACCTTAATATAATACATACCGTCAGCCGGCAATGTTTTCGTTTATCAATTATGAGTCAATAAGTATCATTCATGCATAACGGCAGCAAGCCTATGAACCGTAAAAGGGGGCACTCCGACTTGAATATCTCAAATAACCTGGATTTCAATTTGATAAACCACTGAGGTATTCTACACGGAACATTGCTAATCAACAAGTGCTTACTCTTAGTCAGTTTGCCTCTGATACTGCTATCTTAGTTAGATAAATTACAAAAAGTAAATTAAAATTCTACTTTCATTAACCTTTACATATGAAATATCTCAAGAATCGATGCGATTGGGATATATTCCTTATTTTATGTGAATAACTTTTTCCCATAGAGATAGCATTGCAGGGCCGATCCACACACCCCTAGTGGCGTAACGTGTGCCGATCCACCACAGCGGCCGATCCACCACTGCAGCCTCGTTCTGGGTGCATGTAAACATTCAAAATGGCGGACCGGCGCTCGTACAGGGAACTACGGTACCGGATTTTGATAATTTTTTCCTTATCTAAACCCTCTAAAAACATAAAATAAATATAGAACTAAACTCCCCTGGTGTCCTCGGTGGCCGATCCACCCCTGGGGGGGGGGGGATTCTCCCCCCTCGTGGTGGATCGGCCACCTCGTACACCACGGTCGTTTAGTTCTATCTATTTAGTGCACTGCAGGGTGTATAAATATATAGGGGTTGATACCCCCTATGACGTATCGATCACTGCCCAATGAACCATGACGCTGATATGTCACGCTACACTGAAGCCGATACTCCCAATCATACTGGTATTCCCCACTGCCCCCAGGACCCCTGAAACCAACTCCAGAATCAGCTCAGTCAAAACCATCCTCGATTAAGGCCCATCATTTAGGTGATGCACCCTCATTGCCCACTATTGTTCCCTTGTTCGCCTCCTCGTGGTTTATTAGGCGATATGGATGTGATCAGCCCTGACCCAGGAGGAAGGTGGGCTGGCCTACAGGTGGAACAAGACATACTTTAATTCCTCAGTCGGTCCTATTTGTATGATAGGTGAACCAGGTAAAATTGGTCAAGGCTAGGCGTATTTATATTACCCGAGGGTTGCAGTTTGCACAGCCCATAAAAGGAAATGACAGGTTACTTGTATATCCATAGATGGTAAAGAAATAACAATCGTCGTATTCAGCCCATGGTGATTTTTGGCGATCATTTGTGTGGTATGCACTGACTAGGGATGCCATTGACATTTTTTTCTATTGACATATCGTCATTATGTTCATATAAATATCAGTATATTATATTGACAAATTTGATATGCCGATATTATGTCAATATACCGTTATGAGAAATTCTTCAATGGCCCAAACCAGATCTACTCATATATAATGTCAGGTGATTATCAATATTTCTTTTGTTCAAAAATAAAATCATATTATTAATAAAAGCCCAGCTCGTGGTTCATGGGATTTAATGCACATGAATGACTCCTTTATTAGATTCGATTGAGATTGTAGATTTAACTCAAGTGTAACTGCTATTATATTATGCCATCTTCATAATTCCTTCTGTGCCCATGGCAGAAATAAAAACGGTATTAGATGAACTCTAGTTCAATTCTTTATGGAAACATGGCATATTGCAATACATTAACATATCGACCAATATATATCAATAATCGCCATTGACATGAAATAGATGTTAAGTTATGCCAGCCCTAACACTGACAGTTGTGAACTTTGCATTTTCTTTTTTAACTGCTTATTTCAACTACATTTCGCAAGAATGTTCTATATTGAAGCAAACTTCACCATACGCCAAACAAATGATTCCCACACACCAGAGCAGAGCGTCTTTTCTGCGTGGCTGCTTTCAACCAAGAGAATATTGGACACCCAAGTGTCCATTTCCGTCTATATTGATCTCTCATTGCCGTCACTTCTCTATGTTAGTAGACTAATGACATCACCATGGCGATATTGATACAAGACCTCCGTGTTACTCTCCAAGAAATCTTAACAATCATTAATAAACACATGAATATTTACTAAAACACGGAAAGCCCATGTCCACTTCCTGCATGATATAAACTCCCGGGTGCAAACTCAACCCACATATATGGTAGATATACATTTTGTACTTTTGAATTTTATAACGAATATATTTGCATGACTGGCCAAATAGACAATGATGTTGCAGGTACTTTCATTTTGATTGCCTAGTTAACTTATCTGGGCATTTTAATCGTTTGTAGGCTGAAATAGGGACATCTTTACGCATTAGGGTGCATACATTTCCTAAGGATTGGCCACAGAGAAGGAAATCGACAAGGGAACAAGATTTTTTAAGTGATGGGGATCTCAAGTATGATTGAGCTATCTTACCATGTGTTCTGTTAACCACAGGGATGTAAGTCTTCAGGTTTTATCAGGATTTCCTGATTTTTGAAAATTTTGAGTGACATATATTTTCAATGTAAGAGTGGTGAGGCGGGCTGTTTGGAAAAATAGAAGGCTTTTATATCAAGTAAATGTGTGACTTCCTGATTTTTACCCATGCCTGACTTACATCCCTGTAACCATAATAGTTGTCCTTATTCTCTATGGAGGCCTACTACCCTTTGGCATACATTATCCTAGAGCAAACTGAAAATTTGGAAATTTATACCAATGTGATATCTAATATCTCATAAGCAAATAGACCTTAAGTGCTGGTGAAATTGAGAAAAGGAAATTCTGAAATAATATTACCCTGGTACATGGCTCTAGATAAGTTCCATTGCTACAAAATCGTGGAGTAGTATCACTCACAAAGTACACGATACTTCCCAATTTAAGTCTACTGGTAGGAATGAATATAATCTATGGTGCTGAGTGAGTGAGTGATAGATGTTTAACGCCATTTCGACAGCTAAGGTCATATTCATGGCGAGAACAACATTACACAATTTCACAGAGGAATGTGTCAGTGCCCGCGCATATGTGTACCACACACATCCGAGGGGATAGGAAAGAGGAGAAATAGACCCTTTTAAGTGGGCTAGGGAAGCCCGTCTATGGTGCTTAATTTACTCCTGTCTCTATGGGCGAAAGAAGTGACTCATGTAAAGGCAGGGCTCTGACGTATCAAGAGAGCCAGGTAATAAAAAGTGGTAAAGAAAAAAAGCAAATGAATCCCAAGGTGGGTCAGGGAAAGCCCAGAAAAAAACGAGAAAAGTTTGAACAATTAACAAGAAAGTCCACTAATAAGTAAGTATGCATAATTATGGCAGTGTAACATGATTTTCATATGCACTATTGTCTAGATTTTCATTTATCTCTGAGTTTATTCCTTTTCTCTCAGGTTCCATACCAACACATGGTTGTCCCACTTTATACATGTGCCATTAACCATCACACAGGGCAGGTATTGATCTCAAGTAGTGACGTAGTTAGCGGAAACATCCATATTTAACTACTACTCGTGGCAACCAGTCGCAGAGGAGAGTGAGTTTGTGGGAGAGTGTATTGTTGGGAGGGTGACCTGTGGGTGCAGGGTGGTTTGTTCTCTGTGTGGGGTGGGGGATGTTGTTCTTTTTGTCATGGCCAGGTCTGTTGTATACAAACACAGGTAACACAGTTGGCATGGCCTTTATACAGGATATGTGGGTTTTGGGTCTGTCTGTATGAAAAAAAAAACGCTGTTGCCCTGGAGTCGACAATGGGTCTAAGTTTGA
The DNA here is from genome assembly GCA_949317995.1 of Acholoe squamosa. NCBI lineage: Eukaryota > Metazoa > Annelida > Polychaeta > Phyllodocida > Polynoidae > Acholoe > Acholoe squamosa. The sequence continues at coordinate 44,134,687 of OX439040.1, read as the reverse complement.
TATTTAGACAAAGTCACACTTTTTGCTGTTTCATCCTTACCTATTCAAATCGGGAATAAGTGCTTTTCATAATATTCATATTTAGGATATGTTTTTGATTTCTGCTCTGTCCCCAACCCCAATCTTTTTTTAGTTGTCTGCCTGGTAGATCTGCATATTTTGTATTACTAGGTACATTGTTTTATCCCAGACCTTCAATGGCAATGCAAATGTCTATTCATTATGCACTGACTTGTCACACTTCGAAAGACTAAGCCAATATTAACTCTAATCTAAACAAAAGTATAAAACTCCATTTCAAACCTACACACCAGTTAGGTTAATTGGACTTTTGCAAAAATTCTGGACAGTAAAGCTCATAATGATTTTTGATATTAGTCACCAATTGGATCATTCCCATACCACCCAGGTGGTATTAATGTGAAAACTCTGTAATACTGTGATAATCAAAATCTTGAAACTGTATAAACCTATATACTCTAGTATTAATGACCTACTGTATAATGAATTCCTCCTTCTGCACTGATTACAGGTGGCCGTGCTGGACATTGACATATGTGGTCCATCTATACCCCGGGTTATGGGGCTAGAAGGCGAGCAGGTGCGTAGACTTTTTAGTAAATTTTGACAAAGAAAAATAAAACAAAACCTAATGGCAGCGATTTTTCACATGGACACAAAACACCCCACAATGGATACGGTCACACACATGCGCCACCTCGTGGAGATATTCGTTTCCAGCTTAACTGTTCTCAGTCCCGTCACCTCTCTGTGGCTCTCCATAACCATCTGGTGGGGAGTACAGGGACGATGTGGAAAGGTGATTGTGCATGCATGTCTCTAATGCTAAGGGGCTAGAGTTTGGGTAATATTCCCTCAAACAAAGAGAGAACAAGAACAAAAAGCGAGAAACAAATACATACCGACATTTCCAATATGAACTGCTGCAGTGTAATCATTTCTCTATAAGAATCTAAAGCACTTTGTAGTAGATTTCAATTGGGGCAAAATATCAGGTTTATGTTTATAGACTACCTACCATCGGTTTTACTTTTCATGAATACTTAAAGAAAATTATAGGTCAGCGCTATGGTAACTCATACATTTTGTGTTGACATCAAAAAGAATATTATATTATCAGTCGCTAGAAGTAAATCATGTTACTTTGGTTTGTTCGTAGGTCCACCAAAGTGCATCCGGATGGTCTCCTGTGGTAAGTCTTTCTGAGTATTTCTAACATATGCCTTAGATATATAGACAATACAAACAAATATTTATACTGCTCAGGGTCAATTAAAAAAATTGTAGTCATTTACCTTGAAAATCTAAGGAGCAGCTTATCAGTTGTAGAATATCAGTAACTACTCCGTGTTATTCTCTCAAAACTACTAAATTTATATGTCATTTGTCACAAATAACCAGACACAGTCCAATTAATGATCAAACTTGATTTAACATAGCTGACAAGTTGATGAGAATGATGTTGATTGATATGAGCGAATAGACATGTAGAATGCTGATTCTTTCAAAAGCAGTTTGATTAGATATTTTGGAAAATCTTATTTCCAGTATGTGGCAGACAACCTGGGAGTTATGTCGGTGGGCTTCCTGCTGGGAAGTCTAGATGATGCTGTGATATGGAGAGGACCAAAGAAGAATGGTGGGTGTGCATTTATATTGGGAAATCTATAGATATAAGGAGTTTGATGTGGCACTGATGCACAGTGATGAGCACTTTTATAATAAAGCTTCACACTAGTGAGCGTTTCTGTTGTCCAGCTGTGCACTGATGAGCAGTTTTAATACATTGTCCAGCTACATACTGAGGTGCGTTTCTGTTGTCCAGTTAGACACTAATAAGTAGTGCTATTGTCTGGATGAGCACTGATAAGTAGTTCTTTGATCCAGCTGCAACCCATGAGTAGACCTGTTGTCCCAGTGCACAGTGATGAGTAGTTCTGTTGTCCCAGTGCACAGTGATGAGTAGACCTGTTATCCAAGTGCACAGTGATGAGTAGTCCTGTTGTCCAAGTGCACAGTGATGAGTAGTCCTGTTGTCCAAGTGCACAGTGATGAGTAGTCCTGTTGTCCAAGTGCACAGTGATGAGTAGTCCTGTTGTCCAAGTGCACAGTGATGAGTAGTCCTGTTGACCAAGTGCACAGTGATGAGTAGTCCTGTTGTCCAAGTGCACAGTGATGAGTAGTCCTGTTGTCCAAGTGCACAGTGATGAGTAGTCCTGTTGTCCAAGTGCACAGTGATGAGTAGTCCTGTTGTCCAAGTGCACAGTGATGAGTAGACCTGTTGTCCAAGTGCACAGTGATGAGTAGTCCTGTTGTCCAAGTGCACAGTGACGAGTACCGTGAAAGCTGCACACCCATTGACGAGGCCTGCTTCATTTGTTTAAGTGCCGATATTTCCTCTTGTATCCGATTAACTGCAGTAACCAATCTTTACTTAGGATTTGGTATTGAAATTTTCCGGCCATTATATATTCCATTATGTCCATCACATAATTTGTTTTGTTTTCAGGTATGATAAAACAGTTCCTGCGTGATGTGGACTGGGGTGGGGAGATAGACTACCTGGTGGTGGACACCCCTCCAGGTACCTCAGACGAACACCTGTCTGCTGTCCAGTACCTGAAGGCTGCCCAGGTGGACGGAGCCATCATTATCACCACTCCACAGGTAAGGGTCTATACAGCAGGGCAAAGATAAGCACACATAGCGTGAATTTGAAAAACAAATTATTATTGCATTCTTAATATCAATTGGGCGAAACTATTGACATAATTACAGATGTTGGGAGGTAGCTAAAACCATTGTGATATCAACCGGCAGAGTGCGTGAGGAGTGAGTAACTGTAATGGCTGTTTGACACAATTTCGACAGCAAAGGCCATATTTGCCCACGCATATATGCACCATACAGAAAATATGTCATTTAGATCCTTATTATGTAACATGACCTACGAAGCCTTGTAACTAGTTATGGTATTATTATAACTCTGGATATCTTTGAAATGTAATCCCGGCATCGTCTGTAAGCATGTACTTTTATAGCCTTGCTTGGATATAATTGATAATCTCGTGTTTTTTTTTTCCATGGCAGGAGGTGGCTTTATTGGACGTACGGAAGGAGATAAGTTTCTGTAGGAAGACGGACGTACCTATCCTAGGCGTCGTTGAGAATATGAGTGGTTTCCTATGTCCACACTGTAAGGTATGTATAACTAGTGCTGGTATTTTGGACATGGGAGTGATTGAGAACATGACGTGTGTGTTACCCCTGTCCATACTGTAAGGTATGATGTTGGGCAGAATTATATGATCTTTACCCCCAAAAGTTATAGGCAAGACCCTGGGTCGTGAGCATTTAGAAACGCCTAAAATGGAATATATGAGGGGTCAGTCGCAGTTTCCTCTGAAAATAAAGTATCGTAAAATACTCTTTGGCTGATAATAGTTATATGTATGGATAGAGGTATGTCTGAATAAATTCAAAATTTCACTTTAAAAGATCGATTCAGATGGCAAAGGGAAACAATGTTGTGTATTGATGTGAAATTTCCTGCACCTTTTCCTGCCATCAAAAGGGTGGTGATGAAACTGCGTCAAATGCCATATTTGGACATGGAATAACGTCACTTTTGGATTTATAGCCACTTTTGAATTTATGGGCCAGTCACATTGCTGTCTCCAAAGTCTGAACTAAGAAGCATGCCAATATCTGTTGATGTTGTATGGAAGAAACTCATTATGTGCCACGGTGAAGAGTACCCCGCCTATTGTAGGACTACAAATTAGATATTGGTTTGAAATAAGAATATTGATATTATAAATAATAACAATGATAAAGAATAATTTATATTGATATCATATAACATTGTTTTCTAGAATGAATCACAGATCTTCCCTCCTACGACTGGTGGTGCAGAGAAGATGTGCGCTGATTTGGGAGTCAGCTTCCTTGGTCGTCTCCCCCTAGATCCAAGAATAGGTGAGTTTATGTAACCTAATTAGGCCACACCAATTTAAAAAAATGGTCTATGGATTTTTTATTTTAGAAAATGGGGCGGGAGGGCGAAATTTTTATTTTATTTTTCTAGGAAAAGTTATTTGTCTATGGACTTTGCATACTTAAAATGTGGAGAGGGCGAATTTTTTTTAATTTTTTTTTTTTGTGGCTCAGATGTCTATTCAGCTTCTTCCAAGCATACCAAAAATACTGGAATCCACATCTGTAAATTTGTCCCTATCCAATGAGTGGTCTGCTGTTTCTGTAACCTCTTTAGTTGACCCTTCAAGTTGTTTTTTTTTTTAAATCAAAGAAAAAAAAGATTTGCCAGAAAATGATGGGGGTGGGATCCATAGACAAGTTTTTTTTCAAATAAAAATAAAATTTGCAGTTTAGCAAAAAAGGTGCGGGAAATCCATAGACCAACTTTTTAATTTGGTGTGGCCTTAGGTAACTTTTCCTTTATACATTTCTATACTATATCACTACACATGTACATGTATCTTATGTTTGATCCCTCGCTGACACCTTAGAACAATAGAAAGATGCTGTAGCTATTTCACATAATTGTGAGTTTAATTACTAACCCTTGAGATCTGCAGGGTCAAGACGAGGCGTTTTGTCTTGAAAATGTGAGGTCGTAAGCCATAACTATCAAGGACTGTGACTCAACTAATACAAGTGTATTGCATTGGTTCCCTGTGGATGATGAAGTAGCATAGTTCTAAATAAGTGGCGCCATCTTCAGATTTAGGAGGAGCTAGTACACCTACTCTACCCTAAAAGAGACCTAAGACCTATTGCAGATCATGAGACGTCGCGTAAAAAAAGAGAAGAAAAAAAAAACACTATTTAAAAAAAAAACGAGGAAAATTTTGTATCAAGTATTTCTTTTTATTAACAGGGCAATGTTGTGATGAAGGGAAATCTTTCCTGACAGAGGTCCCAGACTCACCAGCCGCAAAGGTGTTTAGGGAAATCATCAAAGGTGGGTTCCATGTCTTTACCCATTTCTCATAACCAGTTTCATTTCATTTTCATTATTACTACCCCTTTCTTCTTCTACCCGATCAGCGGGTGCATCTAAAATGTAAATTCTTATATCAGTAATACAAAGTGAATAGCTGTTCAAAAAGTGTTGATAGTAATCTGTATAGCATATTATCAGACCCCAATACATTTCGGTATGACCCTTTCAGCAGTTTTATAGATAGCCCTACTATTATACGGTGCCACTTTGATTTTCAGGTATTCAGTCTAAATGTGAATCTACAGAGGAAAGTATGGACGTTGAGACTGGCGAGGCTAGTTAAATCAAGACATGCGATGCTATCTGAACTGCCTACAACTTGTTATAACTAATCATAAAGAACTGATATTGTACATAAAAGTTGAAATATTTGCATTTTGACACAACTTAGGGTGCTATAGTGTTTCCACTTTTGTTATGATAAATAAAATGAATAGTAAAATGCAAGGCGTCTTCTGAATTTTGAGTGAAACGTATTGCATATTTTACACGGGGATTACTGGGATAATATCCATTTTTAGGTTTCTCATTATCGATCACTATAACCTATTATTGAAATATGTATTACATGTAATGACATGAAATATCGGTAGTGCTCCCCCAAAACAGGGGAAGGTGCACCCAGAATTGAGGGAAATGCTGTAAAGTGGGTGTTCTACCAAACCCGATTAATCGGGAATAAAAATCAGCCATCTTCCCGATGCATTTCCGCCCACTTCCAGTCAAATTAAGAAACTTTTTTTTTTGCCAGAATCGTGGGGAACTGCATTGGGAATCTACCATAATAAAATTGTGAATTTTGATTCACTATTTTTCTGAAATCTGATCAAAATCAGGCCGTTTTTGTCAATCGGCTTCAGTGGAACACCTGCACCCACATATTAGTTTCAACTAAAAACCTCGCCTTATCCACAAGGTATTTTAGCAGTGAACAATTCAAAATCAAGACCCAGTTTATCTTAAAGTTCTTATATTTGCTTCAATGCACAGTGCAGCTTAAACGAGAGTAGTACTTTATACGCCATGCAGGGTCTTCCATGGTGCTTACACACCCATAGGGAGAATAGGAAACATGGCAAAAATGGAGAACACACTGAATAAAAACAAGTAAAATATATATATATGAAAAAATAAGTGGGAAAACACTGGGAAAGGGTTATATAGACCATCATGAAACACTCAATGTAAGAAAACAAAAACATTTTGCGGGCAGCGAACTAAGAAAAAGAAAATTGCATGATAATTGGCAATCTCATCAGCATCTATACTAGCTATGACGACCGGTCCAATGCACATTTATATGGGCATCTGGAAAGGATAAAGAATTTGAAAATAAAATTTTTGTGGGTTCTCGCAAATTTGTTGGTGTAGCAGTTTGCCAACAGAGGGAGCCTCTGTGAGACCCTACACATTCCTAAACTACCTACATGCACTAGTATGGTACAAACCTAAGGCCACACCTTTTTAATTGTTTGGATTACGGGCACCCAAAACAAAAACTCCAGGACGGAGGACGAAATGAAAGAAAAATAAGATACAATACTGGTATTCCAAATACCATAAAACCTTGCATATTAGGATAAAAGTAACACCCACCCACCCCAACCCCTCAACCTTGATAGATACTAATGGGCACAGAGGGCCTTTTAATTTAGCCACCAATACTAAAAATTCCTGACATCATTAGCTTCAATTTGATACCAAACAATGTTTCAATGATCATGAACAATACTACAAGTACTACCACGGGTTTGCTACATAGTACCGTAAACTCCCGCGTATAAGACGCGTCCTCTACGCCAAACAAAATGCTGGGGAGTCTTATAGGATTTTTTCAAGTTGGGGGGGCGTCTTATACGAGGGGTAATTTTACTATAGAAATGTATTGAATTTACAAATATCAGCATTAAAATGTGCGTCTTATACGCGAAAATGCATGTGCTGAGTTTGGGGTGCGTCTTATACGCGCAGCGCGTCTTCTACGCGGGAGTTTACGGTAAGTTCTATCCAATGCCTTGCAGATAGCCAAAGGCGCCACTCAACTGACCAGAGCTGTATTATTTTATATTGATTTACTATAGACCTATTCCATGTTATTTCAACCAACTTTCCCGGATGATCATCTCTGATTTTCTTGATTGGTCCATGTTTCTGAAGCACTCTCCCCGAATATTTCGTCCAAATTCCATCTAGTCTCTGAGTTATGGCCCATATAGTGAAAGGGGGGTCAGTCCCCTTGAGCAAACCTTTTATTTCTGGGCCATTTTCAGAAGCCTGTCATAAGAAAGGTGTTATTAGCTGAGAGGCATACATGCCTCTTCGGCTACATTACAACTCCCACCACACTACCCTGTGTGTTGCATATTTGTCGTCATAAAATAGATTGCTTTTTTCTGTACTATAGATCAGCTACTGAAATCCATGGATTGGACTGATGCTGGTTAGTTTGGCAAGTCTTTTATTAATAGTAATACTACCAAGTAGATTTATGTCCTCACATTGAACTAGTACTGGACCTGGCAAGTCTAGTGTTATCACACCTCATAGACTGCAGATCTCGCCCACCTGTAATGAATTGTTATTGTCCCAGGTCGTTCAGGGGTGGGCTAATAGCTTTTACAGCAGTCCTAGGCACCTCCAAGTACCTGTAGTGAATTGTTTTTGTCCCAGGTCGTTCTGGGGCAGGCTGATAGCTTCTACAGCAGTCCTAGGCGCCTCCAAGTACCTGTAGTGAATTGTTTTTGTCCCAGGTCGTTCTGGGGTGGGCTAATAGCTTCTACAGCTGTCTATAACACGCTTTGAAAGCTACCCACTCAGATCTTGCCTACAGAGATGCTACAGCTTGCTCCCCCTGCCTACAGTCCGCTGGCTACTCACCAGGGCTGCATTCATGCATCATAATGACGAAACTACTATACATTGCCATAGTACCTTACTTTAACCAGTTAGAATGATCGCTACATCAGCCTATACATTGCCATAATTGTATTATTGACTCTAAACATCGTTATAGTCATTGATTGATTTGTGTTTTACAGCACTTTAGCGGCACTAAGTGGCTATCCCATGCTTCACAGGTTGATAATTTAACAGAGGAATGTGTCAGTGCCCACGCACACGTGCACCACACACATCCTGAGGGGATAGGAAAGAGGAGATATAGACCCTTTTAAGTGGGCTAGGGAAGCCCGCATTGTTATAGTCACTCCAGATAGAGGTACAGCATTGTATTTGGCGATGAAATAAATTATTTGTCCTTAAAAGATCACTAAATAGGCCTAAAATATCGCTAGGTTGGTATGATAGACTCTACACATTTTTATTAGCCGAGAGACCCTTGGATCTGCTGTCCCTATGTTCCAATGCATAATGGCTAAATAATAGCTTCTAACTTTTTTGTTCTTTGTCAAAATTGAAAATAAAGACCGCAGTGACGTTCACCAGCTCGAGCTACCCTTAATCTATAGGTCACACTATGGGAAACTCCTATTATTTAGGGAGATATGATGGTTTTTGTAAAACTGCCAGTTCTTGGATCTTTCTGCCAGTGCGTGGTCTGGCATGTGCCCCCGCATCCGAAAAACCCTTCATTTCGATCCGTTCCTTCTTCAAACCTGCCCTTTTTCGCCGGTGACACTTAAAACAGATAAGTTTTGGCTGGAGGTAGGGCGCAGGTGGACTGGCTCAGGCCAGAAAGGCCGCTAGTTAAAAAAATTATTTCGCTTATTCTTTTCCGAAACAATTTTTTAGGGGGGCATGTTCAGATTAATACCAAACATTCCATATCGGCGCATATTATTTGCATAATTAGCATAATTATGCAGTATCTTGGTACTGTTCAATATAATATAGATATGTTCCATTAGTCCCTTATAGAATTTGTATGCTTGCAAGTATAATCTACTGACTGCACCTAGTGACTAGTGGAATCTGAACAATAGAAAAGAAATACCCCTCCCCTACCTTCCTATAGCATCAAACAAGTATTTCAATGGAGGCAGCTGCTTGATCACATGCTTAAACCTTTTAGATCCAAATGCTAGTTACCAGTGCATTATCACTGTTGATAAGCATTACACATCAATACCTGCAGCCACCGGGGGTACAAGCCCTGTTGGCACTGAATGGATGTCTTTCCATTTCTCCATTCTCTGGTGTTTGATTGAAAATGTTGATGTCATTCTGTGTTTTAATTTGTGATTTAATCTGTGTTTTTATTATACATGTATTGAGTTTAGGGCTATAATAGTTTAGTGTTAGTGCTATGGTATGATAGTAACTACTCACTTTTTGTCAGCGGTTAATCAATATATGTTCACTATTTGTCTGCAGTTAGTCAATACATGGTAGTAGTTACTTACATTTTTATCAGCATTTAGTCAATATATGTTAGTAATTGCTCACTATTTTTCAGCAATTAGTCTATATATTATTAATTGCTTACTATTTGTCAGCAATTATTCAATATATATTAGTAATTACTCACTATTTGTCAGCAATTAGTCAATATATGGTCGATAGGCACCACTTGTCGTCATTTGGCGTGGCAGGGGCCCCAGAATAAATATAGAAGAACATGCAAAAGTTTTTTTTGGTTGTATACTACAGGGATTGTACCATAACATCCACATATTGGGGTAGGTTAAATATGAAAACTGTACTTACACCACCCAGGCAAAGAAGGCATGTCCAAGATTGAAAAGTGACGGGGCGATTCGCCTCACGCCCTAACCCTGTGTATTGTGGGATGTTTTAAGACCTTGTAATATATTATCTAACTTAATTATTGTGAATGATTATGAAAATAGACAGTTTACCTGATAATATGGACCATAAAACATATACATTGGCTTTGATATCCATCATTTTGCAGTGTGAGAGAAAATGTTGAAATTTTATGTGGTACGAGGAAACACCAGTACATTCTACACCCCTTCCTATCAAATACCATAACTAAATGTAAAATGTACTAAATTTATTTATTTATTTATGAATAAGTAAGGTATGACCATGAGTTCATCTTGCTATATCGTTATTAGGCCTACCTGTAAGCATCAGACCACTAGAGCTCCTGTCCAGGGCGTGAGACGAATCGCCCCGACAGGCGATTCGTCTCACGCCCTAGCCCCATGACGGTACCAATACTACAGGACACTTAAGCCCCCAGAAATGACCAAACACGGGTGTTAGATGATTCTCACCATATAGACCCTATGAAAAGATGATAGTTGACCAACATGTAATAACATTTATTAACTGCTTAACATTTCATGAATTATACTATGTAGAATTTGTGTGTAACATCATCTGCCATCTTAACAACTACTATTATAATTATGACATCATGGTTGTTAACATACCATTGTCATCATCATGATTATTATTATTATTATTATTATTATTATTATTATTATTATTATTATTATTATTATTATTATTATAATTATTATTATTATCATTATTACCCCTCTCTTAATGATTAATACATGCAAGGGGTGTACAAGGTACAACGTACAAGGGGTGTGTGACACCGTTACTCTTCTTAACAACTAATACATGCAATATGTCCCCTCCTAGTCCCAACTCCAATGTACAGGGGTGTAGGAAAAGGGGGGGGGGCCTGGGCCCCCCCCAATCATGAAGGAGGTGGGGCCTGAGTATGTCCAATATTTTCCAAGAACTCATAAACACAATGGAAAAGAAGCTAAAACTTTACATCTCAAATTAGATTATTATGGTGATGTCATAGGGAGAATGGGGGTCTGAGCCTAAAGTCAGATCAAAAATTTACCGAAAATCACTTTTCTATATGAATTCTAAATACGCATATATAGACGCCATCACACATCAGCCAACAATTCAAGGTGGTCGCGATGGTGCCCTCGCCGGGCCCCCCCAATGAAGATTTGCTTCCTATGCCTCTGATGTACAAGGGGTGTGTGACACAGTTACTCTTCTTAACAACTAATACATGCAATATGTCCCCTCCTTATTAACTGCTTAACATTTCATGAATTATGCTATTATTATTATTATTATTATTATTATTATTATTATAATTATTATTATCATTATTACCCCTCTCTTAATGATGCAAGGGGTTTGTACAAGGTACAACGTACAAGGGGTGTGTGACACCTTTGCTCTTCTTAACCACTAATACATGCAATTCTCCGATAACGGTATAACTACTACTACAGGGGGGGTTAAGACCAAAGAAATGACCAAAACGCACAGGTGTGAGACGATCCGCCTGCAGCTGCAGCAGCTAATATATAAGAAAAAGGTGGACGGTTCTTTCAAGTAGTTTGGACCGTTCGGGCGTGAGACGATTCGCCTGCAGCAGCAAATGTATTGGAAACAGGTGGACGGTTCTAACCAGAGTTTTGGGACCGTCGGGCGTGAGACGATTCTCCCAATGCCATTATACTGATACTCCTGTTAATATATCTTCCATTTGAGGTTGAGAAAGTTAGCCTACCCTGGTCTGGATATTACATGGAGGAGAGTCACATACTTAGAAGCATATATATACAACTTTATACAAAATTTCATTAATCCTGAGCGATCCTTTATAAGTCTCCACCAGTCCCCTGGCCGCACCACACAAATGGGGAAGCCAGACCTACCTGTTCACCAGGGAATACAAGTGGAGGCTCATGGAGAAATACTCAGGATGGATGAGAGCGAGACACACAAGTACACAAGGATGATATATTTGAGTACAGCGGGCTCTACTTTTTCAGAGATGACCGGCGGAGAGGGACTTGTACTTGCTTGTTTGTCTTGGTCTTGGTTGCCCTCGACTTGGTTGCCTTCGACTTGGTTGCCCTCGACTTCAACCTAACTAGCTGAGGGAGGGGGACATCATCTTCATCACTGTCGGCATCAAGTCGCGCCTTCATCTCAGACAGAGGGACGTCATCGTCCATGTTTGCCTTCAGGCTGGCAAGAGGGATGTCTTCCTCAGAGTCGTCAGAGTTAGGGAGATGGGCTAGAGGAAGCTCATCCTCAGTGTCGTAGCCAGAGTCCTCCTCAAAGTCAAACTCTGCATCGAAGTCCACGCAGACCTCCTTCTCCTCTTTAGACACAACCTTTGTTTTGTACCATCCGGCACACCCCGGCACAAGCTGTCCAGTGCTCATGCAACAAGCCCTGTAACATGAGGTACGCCGGACATAGATGGCACCTTGGAACGCACACGCTTGGTGCATTTGGATTAGCCCTGCCACACCTGGACTGTCCCAGTCCTTCACCTCTTGGGTCGACTCAACCTCTTTGGATGTGACCTGCACAAATTTAACCTTAGTTGCTGGTGCCACTTTCTCAACGAAGTTATCCGCAGACTGGATTATCTGGTTTGTTTTTGACGATGCGGTCAGCCAGGCGCTTCATAGCACCTCCGACCCCGTCGCACGGACCTTTCCCATGCCCAGCCTCAAGCCAATTCCAGGCAGCGACAAGGCCGAAGGTGCTGGAGAACCGTAACAGCATCTGAATGACATGCCTGTTACGGTATTGCGACAAGGGACTGTCCGTACAAAAATGGATGGAGGTGACATGAGAATGATGACTTAATGTCTTCAATCAGTTTCTGGATGAAGATGAAGGTAGTGGGGAATGAGTGTGAGGTGACTGATGTCACTCCCATGTAGGTGCGCGTGATGAGGAGGCCTTCTGGTGATCGGATTTTAACCACCATAGGATGTATGGTGATTTGATCTTTGGAGTAGTAGGCAGAGGTGATTTCACGGAGATAGGAATATCCAATTCTCAGCGTAGTCCATCAGTATAATAGCATGGCCCACTGGCAGATTTTCCTCCAACCTCTTCATCTCACGGTACTGCGCTTTGACTCGGCCACAATGTGCCCGGAAGCCTGGCAGGGCAGCAAGGAAGACCCTTATGAACTCGGCCTTGGGTTCTGACTTGGTGACAAGTTTAGTGTGATGGACTTCCTTGGTCACAATTTTCTTGTCAACTATGCTCTCCACCTTCTTGCTCACCCATTCCCATTGCTTGTATGAGACCGTCTCCTTGTTGATCTTTTGAAGCTCCACCTCTATGGCCTCATCAGTATAGTTATTTGTCATGGCAGTAGTGCTCTTCGGTAGAGTTGGAACAGCGTCCATCATAAGTGACATATTTGTATGTGCCTTGCACAAGCAGACGCTGCATTTAGGAAGTGGTTGAGTTTGATGTACCATGGCCTGGCTCTCCTGAAGGTGAAATACTCTATGGTCATGTTCTCGAATTCTGAACAGTACTTCCTATGTAGATTAATTAAGGTATCTCCAAGAGCGTAACGCTGCTGATTTTTGGTTTGGTGTCTTTTGTCTGGCAACATGTAAGAGTTATCGTCACGCTTCATGAAGTCAATAATAGATTGTTTAGTGGCCTCCTTTTTATCGATTCTGGCGGTGCTCGGCTCTTTCTCTTTCCATATATAATCACGAGAAATTTGTACGGTCTCCGCGAGCAAGCCAAGTGTTCCATGATAATTTTTGCTGGCCACAGGCTCCCGCAACAGGCCTTTCTTTACATCAATGGAACCCGCCTTCACCTGGCTGGCAGCAATTTGTAGGGCGAGGAAGGTCTTCACCCTATCACTTGTCGGAGTGATGTTCAATTCCTGCATGTTGTTCATCGTAAGTGTCAATGGGGATGCAGGGGCTGGTGCTAGTTCAACCGGTGCAGCTTCCACTTGTGGCTGTGGATCTGCTGGTTCATGATCCTCCAAACCAGGGGGTGGGATTGCCTGTGGATCTGCTGGTTCATGATCTTCCAAGCCAGGGGGTGGGATCGCCTGTGGATCTGCTGGTTCATGATCTTCCAAGCCAGGGGGTGGGATTGCCTGTGGATCTGCTAGTTTATGATCATCAAACCCATGAGGTGGGGTCTCTCCTCTCAGTGCATGAAAGAATCTCACTACTGGACGAAGAGGTTGTTGCTTAGATGGTGGTGGGACACTTGCAGCCCGTGGAGTGGTTGGTTGCCGCGGTGCACTTGCGGCCCGTGGAGTGGTTGGTTGCCGCAGTGCACTTGCGGCCCGTGGAGTGATTGGTTGCTGCGGTGAACTTGCGGCCCGTGGAGTGGTTGGTTACCGCGGTGCACTTGGTTTGGACCGTTCGGGCGTGAGACGATTCGCCTGCAGCAGCAAATGTATGGGAAACAGGTGGACGGTTCTAACCAGAGTTTTGGGACCGTTCGGGCGTGAGACAATTCTCCTGTAGTGCAATGTTTCCTGGATAGAGTTAAGACCTAAAAAATCATGAAGCAAACACATAACGCTATGTTTCAACGAGAAATGTATTTATTACCTTTTATTAAAGGTGAGAGAAATGGCTTTAATAGATCTAATATAGTACTTTTTTTTCAGCATTTATAGAAGTAAGGCCGTTCCTTCGTCATGGATAGAAAAAAATATATATATAGACTTTTAAATATCTGTGTACATGTTACATCTTACATCGCTTAAATAGAAGCACCTGGCTGTCTATATGTATACATATATATATATATATAAGAACTTTCTTAGATTAAGTTAAATATTAATTTTTTTCTTCAGGTCGAGACAATATGCAAATTTCGTCCTCGGACTTTTTGTAGGACAAACTGGCTTCTTCTTCCCTTCTTCCCAAGTCCTGTCCACAATATGCTCCATGGAAGCAATGGGGTGGGGGTAGGGCAGGGGCTTAACAGGGGGAGTTGATTTGGATTTTGTGCTGGAATGTTTGCTGGAAGAAAAGGAAAAACTTCTTTTTAACACAAAAAAAAAACATGGACACACACAAAAAAATTGAATGAAATGACAAGGTGCTTCATGTATTACAAATAAAAGATGGGGGAAAATAAATTTTATGTTTTACTCACCGAGCAGAGCCAGGATCTGGCTTGCGTCGCTTCTCGAGAAGGGGTAGGGCAGGCTCTGCCTCCACTCCCTGCACTCTACGGGACGACTTGCCTCTACCTTTGCCTTTGCCTTTTGTTGGAGTTTGGTGGCTAGGTCCAGCTACAGGCTCTTCGGGCTGTGGTGCTGCCAGAGCTTCTGCCTCAGGTGCTGCCTCAGCTTCTGCCTCAGGTGCTGCCTCAGCTTCTGCCTCAGGTGCTGCCTCAGCTTCGGCCTCAGGTGCTGCCTCAGCTTCGGCCTCAGGTGCTGCCTCAGCTTCGGCCTCACGTACAGCATCTTCATGTAAAATATCATAAAAGTGACAGGACTTAAATTATCATCATTATTACAATTATCATTTGATTATCATAATTATCATTATTATTATTTATTATTATTATTATTTTCATCATCATCATCATCATCATCATCATCATCATCATCATCATCATCATCATCATCATCATCATCATCATCATCATCATCATTATTATTATTATTATCATTATTGTTGTTGTTGTTGTTGTTGTTGTTGTTGTTGTTGTTGTTGTTATTATTATTATTATCATTATTATTATTATCTAATCATGATCATTATTATTATTATTATTGGAACAGGACTGATAGTACAGGTACAAACCTTTGTCCCCTTTTAGTTTAGCTTTGTACCTTCTCTTTTACTCACGGCGACGTTCTTGGAGCTCTGGGTCCAGGTCATCAATGCCCTTCCTCTTTGGTTTGTATTTCTGAAAGAATAAGAATAAGATAATTAAAGAATCATAATAAAAATAATAATGATGATAGGAAAGCCTTAAATTTCCTTCAAAACTTACCTCATCTGACAACTTCTTGGACATCTTCTTATCCTCTGTATGTCTTTTCTTTTCATAACACCTCTTAGACCGTTTACGAGCACTCTCCAAGGCCGCTGGGGATTTTGGGTCTTTATAAGGCATCTGCAAGAATAGATTATAAAAATCATACATGGGGGTGGGTAGAGAGAAAGACTACCGTTAGATAGGGGCGAATCGTCTCACTCCCGACACCTACAGACTATGCCTAACATAGGATAAGTGTACCAAATGGACAAGACAGGGTGTGTGTTAGTATTCTTCATGATATGGTAATGCCAGGCCAGAATATGCAGTACAAACAAACTTCATTGAGACAAGGCGAATCGTCTCACGCCCGACACTCACACACCTCTCCTTCATTTAACATAGGACTGATGGTAGAAAGTGAACCAGATCGACCAAGCGTAATGTTTACATGTTGCTGAGGTGACTTACAGCCCTAATTACCACACTTGGCTCAATCCATACTGTAACATGTTTTCTACATCATTCAATCAATTTTTTTGAAAATTAATGGTTAAAAGCATAATTTTTCATCAATTTCTTACCTTGAATCCGTTTAGTCGACCGGCCACAAACTTCCAAACCGCCTGCGTTCGTAACGTTCCTGTATTTTACACCAGATGGCGGGTCATAGGTTGAGTTCTAGCTTTTACCGCCAGGGGGTGAGATGAATCGCCGGGCGTGAGACGATTCGCTGTGGGTTGATCTCTGCCTTTGTATAGTGATATCTATTGCTATGGAGCTAGCAGGAAAATGCCCTTGACATGTCTAATACCTTTGATATGTAGGTGCTTTGTGATATTAATAAGGATGGTTAAATATAAAAACCCTAACAAATGTGGATATATGTATAGAAATTGAGGGCGTGAGACGGTTCGCCCCTCTGCTTCAGCTCCAGACTACCCCACCATACATCAATCATTCTGTTCAGCTCTTTGCAGGGCCCAGACTCGAATTTTCTTTTTCTCATATACAAGTATAAGTTCCCAGAGAAAATGCATGGTATAGATAGACCTTGCACTGTGTGTATATTATAGCTAGGCCCCCATCTTTGGGCATGAGACGAATCGCCTCGAAAATTAACCAACCACATTTTTTATTACAGAAAATAAATAACTAAGTCTATACATACCTAAAAGGTCTTGAAAATTTCTTAAACTTATTATACATTTGCCTAGAAATATCTATGGGCCCTCCTACCAGTAAATCTTTTTTTATTTATCTCTAAATGTGGAATATTTTATTTTTTGCCTAAAAAATGAGTTTTTTTGGGTAGTTCTAGGCCCCTCACTCCCAAAATATGCTTCAGATGTATGGAAAAACGGGGTTCCCCATGTAGCTCTAACCCTGGGCTATCAAAATAAATGATAATGACAGGTGTATATATTTTATTTTTACTGATTTATTAACCACAGAAGGCAGAACGACCAAATGACGACAAGTGGTGCCTATCGACCATATATCAGTATTTACTCACAATTTGTCAGCAATTAGTCAATATACGTCAGTATTTAGTCACTCTATATCAGCAATTATCAATAAATGTCAGTATTTACTCACAATCTGTCAGCAAATAGTTAATATATTACAGAGAAATAGCCAGTGATTCAATTGTGCATCCTGCCTTGACTGGTATTTGTAAAAATATGTCAGTATCTATGGACTATTTGTCAGCAATTAGTTTATATAAAAACATTTATCACAATTAACAGATCGGCTACACCTTTGGTGTACTTTTAACTCACAATACACATCATCGTTATATAAAAAATTAGGCAAAAATAGACCTATAATCAATCTCTTAAATACAAATCTCGTTGTTACAGTTCCAAGGTTAATCAGACATGTACTACTACTGGTAGAGACAAGCAAACAAGCATAAAAATATACCCCTTTATTGTGTGTTGATGCACTTCTTCTACTTCTTCTATGCTCGAAAAACAAGACAAACTCAATGTGCTCACATCTTTCAAAATTAGAATCTTATCTCCAGCAACTTAATCTTTGGGGCACAAATTGAGGTAGTTATGGTGCTTGTATGGGTATGACAGTTTTACCTCAGAACACCACACAGGTGGCGCTGTGGGGGCTTAAGTCGGCCAATTTAGTAAAATGACCTATATTCAGCAGCCATTAAAGTCATGTGACCCCAAAGTGATTGACCTGCAATATTTCTTTCATGAAAGACCTCATCTTGAGCTTTAATTTGAATGTAACTGTTAAGGTGTACCATTTTTCTTTATGGGTGAAAAAAAATCATCAAAGTATGGTATTTTACCTATCATTTTAAACTTTTTTTTTGCCATTTTCTATATTAACAACTTTAAAATACAACAGTTTTGAGTGTTGTAGATAAGACAAATCAATAGCAGTGTTACGTCTTTTCATACTCTATATACTACAAATACAGGAAAGGATTAGATTAGACATATATTGTACGATGGTGATCGAGAAATAATAGATAATAATATGTAATCAGCAGTGATGACATGCAGGGAACATCCCTGTTTGGATTTAGGATCCACCGCGAGGTGGGCATCCTATAGTGATTATTAAAACTTTCCATGTAAAAGCACTACACTACTTCATAAGAGGTTAAGATCAGACTGAACTTGCCTTCTGCCCTGCCTACTATTATAACACCATGTGAAATTGTGAATAGGGAGTCGTCATCAGGATATGGAACTTTTAATGAGATCGAGTGTTGTTCATTCATAAGATGCCGAGTTGTTTGGCAGACCTTTTGTACTCTTTGATGCTTGACGTGTTGGCAACTGAGGAGAAAGTCAATAAAGTTCAGGGGCGGATCCAGGATTTTGGAAAGGGGGGGTCCAACCCTCAGGTACCAGGTATCATTGCAATGTCGCAAGCGTAGCGCGGCGACATCGCAAGTGCAGCCTGGCGACATCGCAAGGTCAGCGCCATGACATCACAAGGGGGGGTTGGGGGAAAATTTTGAAATCTAGACATCAAATGGTGCATTCTGATGCATTTCTAGACCCCAATCCAGTAAAGCATTTTGTTGTACCATCAGCAGTAAATCAATGATTATGAGAACAGCGAATGAAAATCTTATTAAATTTTGATTGGACAATGGTGTTGAGGGCAGCTTGGGGGCCATGTCCCCTAGAAAATTTCAGATTTATAAATATCAAACAGCAAATTTTAAAACAGTTTGGAGTGAACCTGGGGTGGGCAGGGTTTCCATAAAGGGGATGCAAATCTTATGTGGTAATGCTTTGTCCTTTGTGAGGTTTTTGGGGCTGGTCCCTCAAGAAAAACTTTGAAATATAGATGTCAAACTTTCAAGTTTAGGGGATTCAACTAGTCTCAAATGTGAATCTAGTATTTTAAGATATTGTTGTTTAAGGGGGTGTGGGGGCCCCACCCCTCGGAAAGTCTTTGAAGAATTGATGTCAAATTTTGAAGTTTAAAGCATTTTGGTGTACCTTCAGGAGTGTGTTTATTCACTAGATATTAAGAGAGTTTTTGTTCATGCCCAAAGAAAACCTTATAACATACTCATCAAACTTATATTTAAAGCATTTTTGTGTAGGCAAGCAATTTCAGCAAGGGAGCAAATTCTTTTGTCCTGATACCAAACATTGTAACGATTGTTCTTTGATAGGGTTTGGACAGCTTGTTCCCCAAGGAAATTTTTGAAATATTGGTGTCGTTCAAAGATGTCAACTTGTTTAAAGTATTTTGATACACCCTAACTTATAAATCTGATAGATTACCTGGGGAACCCCACATAGTATACAAACTCATAAGGCACACCGAATGCCCAGATGCTTATGTGGTCACTGGTGCACATTGGGGATGTTTTTTAGTCATAATCTAATGTAATTATACCCTACATCCCTGACCCATTCCTATACCATAGCCTATACCAATCAAGGATGGGTTTAAGTTATAAGCTATGCCTTACATATAGGCCTAAGCCAAGCATTATCCATATATATGATATGACAGTGATTTTTTTCTGGATTGCCTCCTGTTAGAAAATTTTGAGAAATTTTTATATATTTTAGGTTATGTAGAGTCATAAATGTTACAATTTGCAAACAATAAAAATTATATCAGAGAGAGATAGGGGTCATGAAAGGGGACATACAAAGTGGACATCTTGTGTGGGCCCAAAGGCGGGGGGTCCACCTCTGGGGACCCCTATTTGGACATGTTATGGGTGGACCAAAAGGGGGGGGGGGGTCCTGACCCCCAGGACCCACCCCCTGGATCCGCCCCTGTAAAGCCTTCAGTCGATAAGGTATCTATCACTTGTTTTATTTGAGTGGGACTGCTGCACAGCTTAAAAGGTGTAGTGATGTAGTGGCATACTCTACCCTTTAAAGGAACCTAGCTCAAACCCCAAAAGACACTTTATTATGTCTATATACAACGACAAGGAAGTAAGGCTAAAACAACATGAAATTAATCGAGTATCCTCACAGTACAATATATGCATACCTGTTCATAGTATCCAGCCAAGTCCCATCACAACATTTTCTGTTACAGAGTGAGACATAGTGGAATAATGATTTTTTTTTACCAGTTAAGTCAACATTTTCAATCCACATTGTGAATGTTGATCAACATTGATCAATTGTTATCTGGATAAATTTTATTTCTTGAACATTTTTTAACATCAAACCAACACAAATTAAATAATGTTTTCTTAAAAACTTCAAGTCAATCTCAAAATGACGTTTTTCAAGAAATGTTGGTCCAACTAACATTAATCAACACTTAACTGTTTCCTATTACCTGGGTTGTCTGTCCTTTTTTGCCTTGGTCTGTGCCAAACTCCCTCTCCTCCCCCCTGGCCTAGCACAGAGACAGACTATAATGCTAGCCTCACTCCTTCAACAGGTTTTATTGATGAGGGTATACTGTGCCTATTTTGGGCACGGCCCAACACCCATTGATCTACATTGTATAGTGGTAAGGGAGTGGTCATTATTTATGAATGGGGGGGGGGGGTGGGAGGCGTAAAAAAGACCCCTCCAGACGGGGAGTCACAAATAGGAAAAATGATTCTGGTGATTTTATCAGATAAATTAGTGCCTTGTATTCACAGATTAGTTGATATAGAAAACTAGTATATAAGTTTATGCATGCAAAATTTGGTTGTCATGGAGACAAACTTCCAAAGATATGGCCTATTCATCAAAAGTGACCTACACGTACGTTGTTAGGTTTCTTATGCATGGGTATGTATTTTGTATACATAAAACCTCATAGACTCCTAAAGGCAAAATTTCATAGATATCTAAACACAAAATTTTAAACCTTAACACATAGATTTTTAAACACATGAGCTAAGCACATTGTTTGGCTAACCATGTTTAGGAGCTTAAAGTAATTACAAAAACGTGACAAGAATTATTATGTTTAGAATTGTGTTTAGAACCTACACACCATCTTTGCAGTGTATAGTTGTATCTCAAACCAGGTTTGCAAGCCATATTCATTGACCTTGACATGGACAGAGGCTTCCCATGTAGCAAGGATGCATTGGGCCAATGTCGGATTATATTGGGCCAATGTCGGCCTATATTGGGCTAAGCATGGACAAGCATGGTCCAATGCCCCACTGCTGAGTGGGTTATTTGCTTCCCAAAGATGTTATTTGTGCAAACATTATTGTACAAAGACAATGGCTACATTATCGCTAACCTCGAGTTTATTCAATAATCTAGATCAAAATGATATCCCTGGCCTTGGTGTTATACTAAGTAGAGATATTAAGGATTCAGAAAAGTTAAGTTAAAAAGATAAAGTCTTCGGGACCCCTCTTCCTACTAGACTGTGTATATGTATACATAACACAGGGTGCAAAACGGTCATCTCTAGTGCTTAATAGCAAGGTTGTTGATTTAGTAACTAGTGCATGAAATTACGTTTACAAAGCAGAGTGCATTCTACCAGGGCATATGTACAGGGTATGGTGCAGTTTGCCTGAACATGGACAGAACAGAAAAGGTAAAACACAGTTTCTTAATACGACAGTGATATTTAGAGGATATATAACATTTATTTATGCATGCATTGATGTTAGCCCGTGTTGATTGTATCCAGTGGCTAACATCAACAAGTGCATAAATAAATGTTAAATATGGTCTTTATAAGTGTAGAGGCAAGGAGAAAGGGGGCTCCGTGCTTAAAGTCAACTTTAAAATTCAGATCACTAGCTTTTTAGTGATATATTGCAAGAGAATATACTCCTGTTAGTCTTAGAAGAATGGCTTGCTAAATATGGGTAGTTATGACAGTTTCCTGAATGGCAATAAGCTCTACATGTAATTGGTCATGAGATACATCTGTAATTAGCATAATTTATGCTAATTAGCTAAATAAGCATAAATTTTCATTCTTTTGCCCATAACTTTCGATGTAGAAATGGTATTTTCATTCTGTTTACACCATAGTGGACCTTATGAAATGTTCCTTCAAATGGGATCATCGATTTTCTTATTTAGAATGAAAATAATGTTTCCATGGCAACAGAAATCAACAAAAATGCCTATTTTGGCCCAAAAACATTCTTTTTAATGCCAAATATGGACCCTTTCCCCAAAAATTAGAATGTTTTATAAAAAGAATCTTTGGATTGTCCATAAAAAAGTAGCCTATAGCAGTTTTAGGCATATTTTTCCTATTCTAGCCCATAGTAGTGCCCCCTGGTGGCTAAAACAGGTACTAAATCCTGCAGAACCCTCATTTCTGCTTGCTGGCTCACAGATGTTCCTACATTCCCTGGCATAAAATAGAACCCAAGATCTCTTGATATAGAGTCAAATGTGTTACCACTTGGACTATATGTTGATACTTCATTCATTACAAAGATATGCTTATAATCTAAGTGCTCAGGAAGTTATGAAAAAATCTGTCAACTTTTGGATATGAATATGGGGAATAATGTGACAAATTACTGCATAATCCTATATAATATTAAAGGTTCTGTATCTCAAAAATATGAATGGGTCCCCCACCGGCAGTAAGCTACAAGCCTATCCATTCCTCCAGCACTAGCTGACCCCTCCTTCTGCCCATAGTCCAAGGGAAATGAATCTGTTTACATGTGTTAAGTATGGACTATAGGTTGCAGTTATTATATGTATAAGTGACAAGTAATCAGGGATGGACTATAGTTTTGCATCATATAAATTTTGATGGCCATGCATCAAATGCATCAACTCACCAACCTGAACCACTACATCCCAACTCACCAACCATTACATCCCTTGAAGGACCACTAATGCATTAATGCATCATGCCCATTGGTCATCATGATGCTACATTCATGCATCATGACGACCATATGAGTTGATACACACACTGCAAAAGGGTCGGCATAATGCTCCAATTAAGTGTTGGAGAGCATGCAGACTCTAATCCCACCTTACCAACCTCTTAAATATAGAACCAGCCTGTACATAGCAGTGTGCGATGCCTACCCCAGTACTGCTGACTGTCCAGGATCACCTTGTGCTAAAACTCTAACCCACATTAACAATTACTAAAATAAACATGTATACATATAAACCCAGCCTGTAAAATAGCAGTGTGTGACACCTACCAATGACTATCCAGGATCGCCTTGTGTTAAATACCTAAAACCCAAAACCACCAATCACTCTGTATGTACCTGAAGTGACCTGGGATGTGTAAAAATAGACACCAATAAACAGAACAACGGCTGTGTAGGTATTACCAGTCTGCAACATGTGTATTTGTAGCAGTAACTGCTCCAAATATAACAATACTATGTGACTGGGCTCCTAATATGGGAATGACTTGCTTGTTTTCCATTCTAAGACTCCAATTAACCAATGCCATGTCACTTTGTACTCCTAATATGCACTTCATACATTGGTGCATTATGATGTCCAATGGACATGATTCATTAATGCATCAGAGGCCCTTGAAGGGTTAAGAGGTGTGTGCGGCCCTACTGTGGAGGAGGGGGTATGAGAGCTGTCAAAGTTGTGACCATTAGGGTGTGTTACAGTTAGGCCTCTGTGATGTCACAGGGTGGTTAGCTGCAGGCAGACATTGGCAACACATGGTTAGGTGACTACACCATGAGTAGAAGCTCCTCAATATATTAGAATATATTAGATAGGATATTGTTAGATGACTATATGGAATGCTCCTATGATTGGTATGTAAATTACATGATTTAACATGTACAACAAGAGATTAAGATCTAATTGCAATGTGTGTATAGTTTTCAGCTAAGTGCATCCTAGTCATCTTACCCAAAGGTCAACTTAATGCATTGGTTTGTTTGCCCAAAAAGACCCATAAATATTAACAATCACTAACTGTAACACATCCTATGAAGGGCCAAGTGGGGGGAGGGCAGGTCCTCTGTGTGTGTCTCAGTGCTATGGTCACATGACCAGTTCTGAAGGCCAGGTGTACGAGTCAAGCTGACCTGTTCACAGTTTGTTAGATGTGCTTGATACTACGGATAGCATTATTACATAGCTGTAATGGTTAAAGGCTATGGGCCACAAAAACCAAAAAAAAATCTAGGACTTTGCCAAGCATGTTGTAGAAATTCATTGTTTCTCCATACTATCAACCATTCAGTGATCATGGTCACTGAAAAGCAATTATTCTTTGCTGGGTTTTCACTGGTGGGTGTTAGAAATGTTCATTTCCTGCTTGGGATATCAGAAAAAATCATTGGCAAATATGTGCATACATGTCAAATAACAATTTTAGAGAACCTTTGAAAATTTTGAAAAAATCATATGGAGTTGAACGTGTTGTCCTCTTGAACCACTTAGTAGGATGTTGCCTCCAGGTCTTCATTGGTCCAACTTCATGCACCTATAAAGACAAATGGTATATCCATTACTCACAAGGTTATGCCAAACCAAACAGAAGGAGGTAGGTGTGGACATAGAGGGAGCTGGGTGTGGACATAGAGGGAGGTGGGTGTTGACATAGAGGGAGTTTGGTGTGTACAAAGAGTGAGGTGTGTGTGAACAAAGAGGTCAGTGGTTGTGGACAAAGAGGTAAGTGAGTGTGGACAAAGAGGTAAGTGGGTGTGGACATAGAAGGAGGTGGGTGTGGACATAGAGGGAGGTGGGTGTGAACATAGAGGGAGGTGGGTGTGAACATAGAGGGAGGTGGGTGTGAACATAGAGGGACATGAGAGTGGACACAGAGGGAGGTGGGTGTGGACACAGAGAGCTTTGGGTGTGGACATAGTGGGAATGGGTAGGAAGATAGAGGGAGGGCAGGTGTGGACACAGAGGCAGATGGGTGTGGATACAGGGGGAGGTGGGTGTAGACACAGAGGAAAATGGGTGTGGACATAGAGGGAGGTGGGTGTGGACACAGAAGGAGGTGGGTACAGTGGCCCACAAGGGTCAAATTGAAGTTGGAGCAAAGAGTTGACTTTCACAAAAAAAGTTAAAGTCCAAAAGCAAAATCAATGTTCAAAGTCAATTTCATTTCATTGCTGTCAAGCTGTCAAGGTGTCAACTCATGAATGCAAACCCACTTGTGACAGGTATCTTTTGGCTTTGCATGGTACACTCTATGTCTTTCTATATGTCTATACAGGCAACTACTGGGTAGCTATTGGTTCCCTCACACAATAACTGATGGTTCCATACCAAGTAGCTGCTGGTTCCAGCATCCCATAACTGGTGGTTCCCACCCACTGTAACTGGTGTTTCCACACCAATCAGCTACTGATACTGGATACCATACCAAGTAGCTGCTGGTTCCCACACCCAGCACTTGGTAGTCCCATACACATTAGTTGCTGTTTCCTGTACCCAGTACATGCTGGTTCCCACATACAGTAGCTACTGCTTCCCACATCAGGTAGCTGCTGGTTCCCATATAAACTGGTTCCTAACCCAAGTAGTTGCTGGATCCCACACCCTTGCTGGTTCTTGTACCCAATACCTGCTGGCTTTCACATAGAGTAACTGGTAGTGGTTACCACATCCATTAGGTGCTGGTTCCTGCACTCACTACCTGCTGGTTCCCAAATAGAGTGCCTGCTGGTTCCCACATCAGGTAGCTGCTAGTTCTGAAAACAGTAGCTGTTGGTTCCCATACAGTAGCTACTTGTTCCCATATCCAGTAGCTGCTGGTTCCGATATAGAGTAGCTACCTGTTCCCATACCTAGTAGCAAAAGAGTGATCTGGATAAATTCTGGATGAAAAAGGTCATATAAGTCAAAAATGGGCAAATTGGGAAAGTTGCGTGAAACTAGGTCATAAGCAGTCAAGATAGTTAAAATTTGTCGAAATAGGTCAAATTGGTTCCAAGTAGGTAAAATTGAATGAAATCAGGTCAGACTAGGATAAATTATGTCAAATTGGTTGAAAATGGGTCAATCAGGTCAAATTCTATCAAACTAGGTCAACGGTGGTAAGAATAGATCACATTGGTCAAAATTAGGTCCAGTAGGTCAAAGTAGGCTAAGGTAGGTCAAATATGGCGAAAATAAGTCAATTTGGTTAAAGGTGGGTCAAGGAGGTTAAATCAGGTCAAATATGGTAAAAGTAGGTTAAATTGGTCAAAGGTAGGTCAGTAGGTCAAATCAGGCTAAGATAGGTCAAATTAGGTCAAATAATGGTGAAAATAGGTAAAATTGTTCAAAAGAAGGTCAATTAGATAAGGATAGTTCAAATTAGGTCAAATATCTTGAAATAGGTCAAATCAGTCAAAAGTAGCATGATTAGGTCAAAGTAGGTTAGAATGGGTCATATTAGGTCAAATATAGTCAAAGTAGGTCAGATTGGTCAAAAATAGTCATAGTCGACCTTATTTTGACAAATTTTGACATAATTTGACCTAAATGACCTACTTTTTCCTATTTCCAGCATATTTGACCTTACTTCACCTATCATACCCTACATTTTGACAAAATTGACCTATTTTTAACCAATTTGATCTATTTCAACCATATTTGATCTATCCTGACCTTATTGGACCTAATTGACCTACTTTTGATCAATATGACCTGTTTTCACTATATTTGACCTTAATTGACCCATCCTGACCTAATTGACCTACTTTTGACCAATTCGACCTATTTTCACCATGTTTGACCTAATTTGATTTACTTTGACCTTATCGACCTATTTCTGACCAATTTGACTGGTTTTCACCATATTTGACCTAATTTGACCTATCCTACCCTTTTTGACCTACTTTTTACCAATTAGACCTATTTTCACCCTATTTGACTTAATTTGAACTATCCTGACATTATTTATCTTTTTTTGACCAATTTGACCTAATTTCACCACATTTACTCTAATTTGTCCTATCCTACCCTATTTGACCTGCTTTTCACCAATTTGACATATTTTTCCAGCATATTTGACCTAATTTGACCTATCCTACCCTTATCGACCTACTTTTTATCAATTAGACCTAATTTCACCCTATTTGACTTAATTTCAACTATCCTGACATTATTTATCTACTTTTGACCAATTTGACCTAATTTCGCCATATTTACTCTAATTTGTCCTATCCTACCCTATTTGACCTGTTTTTTTACCAATTCGACATATTTTTCCAGCATATTTGACCTATTTTGACCTATCCTACCCTTATCGACCTACTTTTTATCAATTAGACCTAATTTCACCCTATTTGACTTAATTTCACCTATCCTGACCTTATTGACCTACTTTTGACCAATTTGACCTATTTTCACCATAATTTATTTACTCTAATTTGTCCTATCCTACCCTAATTGACCTGCTTTTGACCAATTTGGCCTATTTTCACCATATTTGACATAATTTGACCTATGCTACCCGAATAGACATACTTTTGACCAATTTGACCTATTTTCACCATATTTACTCTAATTTGTCCTATCCTACCCTAATTGACCTGCTTTTGACCAATTTGACCTATTTTCACCATATTTGACATAATTTGACCTATGCTACCCGAATAGACATACTTTTGACCAATATGACCTATTTTCAACATATTTGACTTATTTTGACAGCTACTCTTTTAAGAACTCGCAATTACCTGATGTAGGAGCCAGCAGGCACTCTATTTGGGAACCAGCAGGAAGTTGGTGCAGGAACCAGCACCTAATGGATGTGGGAACCACTACCAGCTACTCTATGTGGAAGCCAGCAGGTACTGGGTGCAAGAACCAGCAAGGGTGTGGGATCCAGCAGCTACTTGGGTTAGGAACCATTTTATATGGGAACCAGCAGCTACTGGATGTGGGAACCAGCATGTACTGGGTACAGGAAACAGCAACTAATGTGCATGGGAACCACCAAGTGCTGGGTGTGGGAACCAGCAGCTACTTGGTATGGGATCCAGTGCCAGTAGCGGATAGGTGTGGAACCGCAGTTACAGTGGGTGGGAACCACCAGTTACAGGATGCTGGAACCACCAACTACTTGGTGTGGAACCATCAGTTATTGTGTGAGGGAACCGATAGCTACCCAGTAGTTGCTGGTATAAACTTTGTTCATATAGAAAGACATAGAGTGCACCATGCAATGCTAAAAGATACCTGTCACAAGTTGGTTTTCATGAGTTGACACCTTGACAGTTTGACAGCAATGAAATGAAATTAACTTTGAACATTAATATTGGTTTTGGACCACAGAGGGAACTGGGTGTTGACATAGAGAGAGGTGGGTGTGGACACAGAGGGAGGTGTGTGTGGACACAGAGGTAGATGGGTGTGGACATATAGGGAGTTAAGTGTGGACACAGAGAGAGCGGGGTGTGGACATAGAGGGAGGTGGGTGTGGACACAGAGGGAGGTGGGTGTGTATATAGAGGGAGGTGTGTGTGCACTTAGAGGGGATGTGGACATAGAGGATGTGGATGTGTGAGGGGGTGCATGTGGACATGAGGCATGTGAGTGTATGTGGATAAAAGGGAATGTATGTACATAGATGGATGTGAGTGTGGACACATATACAGACATGTAAATATAGTGGGACAGAAGGGGAATCTGACCATGAGTGTTGCAATCTACAACAACCCTGCATACAAGTAAAGTCACCTTCTGCTAGGTCCTTGTGTGAGTTACCCAAATTAGGCTGGCTGGGAATGGGTACACTGTATAAGAGGTAAGGTAATCAGTACACAAGGTGGGCCCACTATGACCTGGATTGGGAAAGGGTCTGACTGCCTCTCACACTTAGTTGTATAGTAGTAGTATGCAGCTGCAATAAGGAGGGCTATTTCTGAACACAGCCAGTGGCCACACAATTACATGTATAGGTTTGCAATCATGCCTTCAGATGTACAATATCACATATTATTGCAAATAAAGATCTAGTCAAGTACTTAGGATTTGTTTTATGGATCATTGCAAATGCTGGTAAAGTGCTTGAATTAGCATTCATGAATATTGCACACAACAAGGAACAATGCCATTGGTAATATTGAGATACTAGTGCCATTTCCTATTTAGGATTGTAAGTGCCCTTATGAATAGAGCAGCAAGAAAGTGGTGACCTTTGCATGTCATAATGAATAGAAAATGGTGAAAAATGGCAAATGTATGCTTACCCACTGTTACCCTCAGTTTTTGGAGACAGGTCTTGTGTGTAGGTGAGCTTGGCTGGCGACCTGCCTCTATGTTGAGGACATCATACAGGCAGGCCATGCCTAGAAGTTAGCTGTCAATCATCCCCTATTTAACCCTTAATCACAAGAGGGCACCCCAGCACCAAAATGGTTTACCTGTCTCTCCTATACAGATGTTTGGAATCTAAACTGTGATTGGAGAGTATAAAACTGCCACCTAGTGGAGTTCAAGAGAACCTCTCTCCAAGATATGGGGAAACTGCCATCAGGCATGGCCTGCGGGTATCTTGCCCTCAATACCTGCAGGGAACCAGCGTATAGGTGAGCCAGGTGGAAATGACAGCTGAGGTGGGGCAGTGTAGCCCAAACTGGTTGGTCCTGTTGGTGTTTGGGAGTGCTCAGTACGTATCAGCAGGGGGTGAGGGGGCACAGGGGTGGTTCTATTTCCATCTGATATGTCACGTTCATTTTTCAAATCATACTCAAATATGTTCTCGACGGACACATGTCATAACATGGTATTTATGTGTTAATAGTCCATTAAATATCACATAGTTATAGTCCATTAAATATCACATAGTTCATAGTGAGTCTATACATGAGGTGTGATGGACCTAGGCATAAACCTGTTACAGTGTATTTTTAACCCTTACGTGCCCAGAATAGAAAAAGTGCGCTCTAAGCATGTATACATGTTCAACAGGTTACCTTGGCTTCTGTACTTATCTGATTAATATGATTTAAAGACTGGTAGAATCGTTATGAGGACAGCTTTCCAACGGTACCAAATACACTATGGTAATAGATGTTAATCATTAATGTTTAATCTTTACATAATAATTCAATGGATTAAAACCCATCCAAAGGTGCGCGCTCTGCACATGTGGGAAAATAGATAAATTA
Source organism: Acholoe squamosa (assembly GCA_949317995.1). Taxonomy (NCBI): domain Eukaryota; kingdom Metazoa; phylum Annelida; class Polychaeta; order Phyllodocida; family Polynoidae; genus Acholoe; species Acholoe squamosa. Next base: position 44,104,421 of record OX439040.1, on the reverse strand, counting down.
CAGAAAATCCACGAAATTCCATATAAATATTGAGAAAAATGTTAAAAATAATGCAAAATATTTTTTTCGTTATTTTTGTTTATGATTTGGATCATAGCATTCATTTTCCTCTATTTACATGAGAATATTATCATTTTTATTGTTGGAAAATGAATTTTACATGCTGGAAATGCCATAAATTCTGACAAAAATGTAGAAATGTGATACATTGAGCTATTTTATTGAAATTAAATTGAATCCATCATTTAGACCATTATCCTTCCCTGTCAGTGCATGAATTGTGCTGGCACATGCTTCATGATACATTTTCTGAGAGCTAATTCAATTCCTCATCCATTTCCTCTAGAGTCAAATATCTACATTCGGTGTCAAACAAAAAATGGCATGTACTTTTTTAAACTACAGTGAAAAATAAGTTTTTGCAAAATAATTCTGGGCACGAAAGGAAATGACAGCTGAGGTGGGGCAGTGTAGCCCAAACTGGTTGGTCCTGTTGGTGTTTGGGAGTGCTCAGTAGGTATCAGCAGGGGGTGAGGGGGCACAGGGGTGGTTCTATTTGCATCTGATATGTCACGTTCATTTTTCAAATCATACTCAAATATGTTCTCGATGGACACATGTCATAACATGGTATTTATGTGTTAATAGTCCATTAAATATCACATAGTTATAGTCCATTAAATATCACATAGTTCGTAGTGAGTCTATACATGAGGTGTGATGGACCTAGGCATAAACCTGTTACAGTGTATTTTCGATGGATGGAACTATGGCATGCATTCCATATGAAGGAAGTCTGGTGTAAATTTGAGATTTCTCCAAATATTTTCCCCCAAAAATGACACAAAAGAGAGTCAGAAAAGTTTTCCATGTGAGTATCTTGATGCTCATTTTTGAGAAGATTAATTCTTGACACTCAGCAAAGATTGCTGGTCTCATATAAGTACCAGTGGTTAGTGGGGGTGGGGAGGTGTTAAAATAACTCTTCAGCACTAAAATTTCATAAGTACCTGTCTTGGATATGGACCAGGGGTAAAGACCAAACCAAATGTCTGGGTATTTATTTAGTACAGTACAATAAGGCACAGTGAGATTTTGGGCGCTTTTACACGATTAAGTAGACAGCACAGACAGTGTTAAATGATGCCAGTATATTTTTCATGGGAGGCTGAGTTTAGATATGCTTTTACATTCACCCATTTATGCCCCAGAAATCCCCCTCCCCATCTGACTAAAATGACCTGTTCTGTAAGTGTGTACCACAGGTGGTTTGCCTGCACCCTACAACCTTGACAGTCTAAATTAAGCTGACTCTTTACTTAGTGCCCGTAAACAACTTAGCATGCCCTATAATCATTGAATGCCTATTTGCCAGGCCTCTAAATGCTACCTAACTCTTTAAGGTCTGCTGATGCAGTAGTGTAACGTGCCCATTGGCTGGCATGTTTTACCGATGAAGACTTGGGGAGTCTGCTTGCATGATGCTTGAATGTAGCCCTGGCTGCATTAATGCATCATGACAACCAAAATGCATTAATGCATTAGGGTTAGCCCTTAAAGGGTTTAACTCTGTTCAAGACATGTCTAGCAAACATGCACATTTTAATAGTGACGACATTTTTAAAATTCTATTTATGCATTTGTGTGGGGGCATCGTTGGTCGTCAAGAATGGAATGGAGACTTACTGCTGCTTAAACCCATAGTCCACTTGGCCTCTCGCGCGATTGAGCCATACATTTCCTATATAAATTTCTGTGACAGAGGCCTAGTAGACTATCAATGTTATGGTGTGAACCTTAAGTCAGGGACCACATAGCATGCAGGTTTTTATTTTTATATGACACTTCTAAATTAAAAATCAAGCTTATGTCGATAGTCCACTTGGCCTCTGTCATGCAATTGAACCATATATTTCCTATACAATTTCCTGCGACAGAGACCTAGTGGACCATGGGCATTATATCAATTGCTTTATACGCCTCTGTCAACATCAGCGTGTATTTTACTCGTGGGTTATGATCGATGAGTGATATCAGTTAAGGTGAGGCTCCACTACGCGATTTTTGCTGAAAATCGGAGCTATTCTCACAAAAGCAGACACAAACACAGATTATAGAGTGGTATTTGTTATTATTTCAAGGAGTAAATAGAAGATTGAGAGAGCTTTCTGTTTATGTGGGGAAGGCTTTGTGTACAATCTCAGGCACATTTTTGTTGCCAAAAGATGTTTTTGTTTACTAAATCAAGTTAACCTAAAGTAAATATTGCAGACTTGATTTTTACAGTACAAGACCCTGCGATCTGTGTGACTGGTATGTTGTTATTTATATTTTGCTGTGTTGATGTTTATATATTGAACTCCCACCCAATCACAGAGTCTATGCAGGTGCAGGTTAGTTGGTAAATATGACACACAAGGAGAGAGATCACCCATAAAATAACCCCTGAAATCTCATGTTTACAATTTTGAATCTCATGTTTACAATATAGGGATGTCAACACCCTATACCTTAGGCACTATAGGGATAAAATTAGGTGAGACTGTACCCAAAAAAAAGCGTAGTGGAGCCTCACCTTTAGTGGTTACAAGCGGGTCTGGAGCTGATTCTGGCGACAGCCACTGATAAGATGCGACCAGCATGTCCCTGGAAGTGGGCGTTAACCAGCTTAAATGTGGTATACTGTGACAAAGAATTAAAAAAAATAATATTTGATACTGATGAGGGTTGAAGGCAAAGGAACTTGAGAATGGTACGTGCTATATTGATCATCACCGAGCTAATTAAAGGTCCTGTAACATCAGTCAATCTGATGATGTTTCATTGTAATAGAAATAACGGTGAAATACTGTAAAATTTATCAATGACCAAAATACCAGTATTATCTCAGAATCTGACTACATCGTAGGATCTTTCTCCTAATATATACAGCATTGTGCAGGGCTTGAGGATAGATTCGTTCTATTTCTATCAGAGTTTTGAATGGCTCAAATGAGGGCGAAATCGTTGTCCGTTCTGAAATAGACAATGTGCTATTCTCTGTATATGTATAAACTCGTTACCAAAATGTGCATGTATATACGTAATATTAAAAACAGAATTTCCCAGCTTGCCAGAGTCACACTGTAAAAAAGGAGCTTAGGTTTTAAACATGTTTAGGTCTAAACATGTTTAAGGTCTAAACATATTGGATAGGTAGGTGTACTCTTGGCTATCTATTTAGGATTTAAACACTTTTATCCAAAATGTCTAAATACCCATGCTAAACATGTTTAGATGTTTAGCATCGAAACAGTCTGAAGTCTAGGTGTTTAGGATATCAACATGTATATGTTTAGGTGTTTAGGTATGAAAGACTTACTAGGTGGCTGCTCTGTGCTTGAATGGAGTTTCTAAAAGTAGTTATACCCTCTTCTCATCAAAATTATGTCAACAATCATTTGTAAACCATCATCAGGAATTTCATATGAAAGAACATCAATGCTATTGTTAAAGATCTTGGATTGGCCATTTAGATCTTATGTTTTTTGGATCAATGAGCAAATCTTTCCATAGACACCTTTTCTATCTAGTCTAAGAATAGATAAAGCTATCTTCATTCTTTCATTCTGTTGTAATCTACTTACACAGGGTTCACTCCCTATTGTGGATAACAGATGTGATGTTATTCCTTGAGAGTTTGACATACTCTCTGCCTACTATTGATTTAGTAGAATAATAGAGATGATCTACAACATTTGATATCTATGGATACCATATCCAAACTCATTATCACAATGCTAAACACTATAACCTTGAAATATCATCTAAACTTGCCATATCTAAACACATGGGCAAACCTAAACATCAACACAGTAAACACTTTACAAACCTAAAGATGGACCTAAACACATTGAAATCTAATCACAAAGGCTAATCACATTATGAGGCTAAACATGTTTAGGTTAATAAAGTGTCCTCAAAAACGGGACAAGAAAATGTTTAGCAATGTGTTTAGACTCTAAACACCTTTTTTACAGTGCAGAAAATACCTTGACACCCATCAGCCTTGGATGTTTTTAAAAGCATCGTGATACCCACTTTCGATTATTGTGAGTTTATATGGGATAGGGACTATAAAGGGAAAGACCATTGAATTACAACTATTATAAAATTGGGCATTGAGAATTGTTATAAAATTAAATTAGAAGAAAATCCAATCATAACTACCCTGCAAATCCAAGAAGCTAGTGGGTGCTATGAGCTGACAAGAAGAAGGGACGAGCATTTACTTTTTTTAATGCACATAGATTAACACAAAATCCAACCTTGTGAGACAATCGTAATATCCCAACCAGATTGCATACTGGGAAAAACCTATTATCCATCACTGTTTAAAACCAATATTTATTAGGAGTGCCTTCTTTAGGTCCTGTTGCAGATGGAATTTCTTAAAGCTAAAATATACCCATATAAAAACGCTGGTACGTTGTAAAAGGGAAATTAGGAAAGATTATCCTGAATGTTTTATGTGAAAACTATTATTGCTGACTTATCATCAGCATATCCTTATCATATCTCATCTCATCTCATTACATTTCATTATTTGACAAGGTGTTAAACGCTTGTAAATGAGGTATGTTCTTCCATTTTAACCATAATGACAATCCAAACTTTCCGTAATATAGAGTTGAACATTACTTGTATACACTTTCAGCTTTGCAACATGGAGGGGGTCTGATAGAACAACCACAATGCGTGGGTATCAGGTATTCCTAATGCTCTTACCGGTATTTTTTATTTGTATCAACCCAATAAACGACTTCAAAAGTAGTTGTGGCAGGTAGAGCCTTGGCAGCTATACTTGGACTATCGAACTAGAGGCCTGGTCATTTTTATCGGCTTCTACATTTATTATGTTTATACGGACCAGAATAGTCATCCATACAAAGGCAGCAGGTTATGGAGCAAACCACTGTGGTAGGGGAGGGATGCAAGGTGTATGAGAGTGCTTGCTGCATTAGATTTGTACAGGCTAGGACAGCTGTCGTGGGAGGGCACTAAAGGCACTAGTGTAGGGCACTACGAGTGGCATTGTAGTGACTCCCACTAATATTTGAGTATGTCTGGTCGTTGGATGTTGTAGAGTGTCCCCCCTTGTAGCAATGCCCTGCATTATGAACATTTACTCTGTGTATCTTCGTTATGATGGCATATGTGTCTAGAATATTTTACTTAGTAACATTTTAGAAACTGCTAGACAACCATGATTACGCTCTTCATTGGGACTAGGCCTACGTCTATTTAAAGCTATCTAGATTAGAAATAGATAAGTTAAATGAATAGATAAATGAAACACGTTGAAGTTTTCTAAACCATTGCAGTTATCAGTGTTATATCTTTTTAGGCAGATATGCAGTATACAAAGACCCCCTTGCATCCAGTACTATGGGGTTTATGACATTGATAGCCAGATGCATGGGGATAGAGTATAGATATGAAAGGTGCAGCTTCCAGTGGCTGTGTTTAAAAGCCCAGGTAGTACGCTAGCTGGCACGGAGAGGAGTACACGTAGAGTCACCTTCCCCTGCTACAGTAGCATTAAGGTGAGTATGTGTACCTGTGCTGAGATGGTATCGATTATAGTGGCGTACAAAAACGGTCATTCAGTGTGAACTAGTCTTTGCCATTAGAATTGTGCTTCAAATATGCATAAGACTTGTGATTTATGCTGGGGTTTATGTTGATATACCAGCCTACTGAATGAATTTTCAAAATTCAAAAACCTATGTGTAGCTTGGGCCATCCCGGACCCTCCTTGGCCCCCTTATGACCAAGGGGGCATGTAAGATATCAGAAGAAAGGTCTTGGGATCCCACTTGTGGATCTAATGAGAACTAACCCCCCCCGTATAAGACGCACCTTATACGCGGGAGATTACAGTACTTTTTGTACAATTTCATCAGATTTCAATTATAATAAAGATGGTGGAACAATCATACCCTAATATGAGATGTTAGGAATGGGAGGAATGATACACATACTACATGAATTACACATAGACCGTGGGGGAGATCCAACTTAGGTAGCCAAAATAATGTATACACGGAAAATATAGACCTCTACGAAGGTGGTCAGTATGGACCTCTACGGAGGTGGTCAGACTTAAGGCCCTCTTTCCATGTTGATGACCTGTGGTAATCATGTTGATCACCTTGGGTCATCACTTTGAAGATCCAAGTTCACCTTGGGTCATGTCCAAATTCACCTTGGGTCATCAAGGTGATCACCCAAGGTGACCATTCCATTGAATATATTGATTCTTATCTTGAATCTGCTTAATCATGGGTGTTTATAAGATGGAAGATGTAAAGAATATTATCAAATATAAAAGTATCAATTGATGAAAAACAGAATTTTTGGCAAAATTATTAAAGGCATGAGCATGTTTGAAGATGGACACCTCTTTTTTTTTTCACAGAAACTATAGTTATAACCATTGAAACAAGCTGGCATTTGTTATACAAATATTATTCTAATGTGCCTCCTCACGGCATATGTTTTCTGTAAGTGCCCACAATAAAGGCTTGGTTGTGGGGGGAGGGGGTAATTATGTAAATGCTTTAAAATGATAACTTAAAAATATCAATTAATGACAGCATGATCATTTACCTGCTTCTCTTTGATCCGGTCAGACAGGTGCTCTGTAGTGATCACCCAGGGCGATCACATGTGATCACTTTAAAGATCACGAGGTACCCTCCCCATGGATCATCACTAAGATGACAAAAAGTGATCACTACAGAGTACCTTTTTAAACCTTACATTTTCTGTTATAGGGTTCAGTATGAATGGTTGGTGGATCAGCCAGTGCTTGATCTGGCATCTTGCCAGATAAGCACTGAGAACAACCAGCATGATGGGTACTAGGTGTCACATAATGTACCCAAGAAAATCTGCAGTGAATACAGGGAATTATCAGATTGGTTTATAATGCATCTGGGTCAGCCCTATTGATTGATCAACATTTTATGAGAGATTCTTCTTAATCTGCTACGGACCTAAGCACAAAGCGGGGTCCCCACTTTCATGCCACTTAAGGGACTGATCATTTTTCAACAACCCCTTGACCAGGGAGGGTGGCAAATGTTTTTTTTTCAGCCTCTCTGAGGAGGGGGGGGGGGATTACGTTAACATGTTTTCAGCAAAAAAAGAAAAGACAGAAAAAAGTGTATTATCATAGGCCATTTTCGGCCCCTCCAGGGGAAGGGGGCAAAACAAAAATTGACCCTCACAAGGGTGGAAATTTTTTCTGCAAGACTGTGCAAAGACCCATTGCCAAATGGTCATTCTGACGACCTAAGTCGTCAGTATGATGACTCTGTGTGGTCAGTATTGCCATACTGGCTAGTAGTCTTGGCTGTGAGCCAGCGAACTTTCTTACCTTTCAAATTGACCAGTTGCCAGTAATACATTTGAAAATAGATTGCTATATACTAGACTGCTGACCCAATTAAGACCCAGAAATGTTAATGTGTACCCCTGATGTTCACAGACCAAATAATGGTACGTTAGTTTCTATGATGCGCCATACATAATCCATCTACGCCTTTACCTGTGTGAACATATGTACATGTATATGAGGAACATATATACTGTCTGTTGTCTGTTTTGACAAATTTATGTCATCTCTCCTTAGTCAAACATTACACCTAACTATGGACACATCACCAGACAGACAAGAATCCCTGACGCGAATTCAAAAGGAATGGCCAAAGGAGGAGGATGTCCCAACATCCATCATTTTGCAGAAGTACGATGAATGGGATGAGTATGACACCGTAAGTTTTGAGTAAATACTTGTACTGCTGATGTTTGTGTTTCTTCCTTTTTTGAGAAGGAATTTTGCAGAGTCATGTATGGTGTAAGATGATTGTGAGAATTGTATTTTCTCCTTCTTTCATGTATAGTATATCAGGTGTTCGGGTTCACAAGTGATTATATTGTCACAATCTTAAACATATGAAAGATAATTTTCCTTAAGTAAATTGTAAATCCTAATGTTGGCACTGTGACCTTTTAATTATGACATCATATACCTACTATAGGACATGGAAAGACTTGGTTATTGTGGAGATGCAATGCTTGCTACCAGAGTGGAAGAGGCTGGTATATCTAAGGATAGTTTAATCATTGATATCGGCTGTGGCACTGGATTGGTTGGTTTGAAGGTATGTGGTTATTATATATACAGATTATAAGTACACAATTGTAAAAATAAGATCAAATATTCCTAGTTTTGAAAATACTTTATTTGATGTTGTTATAATAGATCACCATGTATCATTGTGCAGACATTAAAAGAAAACTACTTTGACTTCAGATGGCAGAACATGGATATTGCAATCTGCATGGTCATGATGGGTCAGCACCTATTTTGGAGAAGGCCAAACAAACTGGTGTCTATAAGGAAGTCTTCTGTTGTTTCCTTGGCGATGGACACACTCTACCAGTGGACAGAGGTGAGTTCCTAGTAGGCAGCTGATCAAAAGCAGTTAAAGACAAGAGTTTTAAACATTCTAAGAATGTCAAAGACATTTGGTTTATATTGTAAAAGTTTCTTTTAGGATGAAACAGACCATCGGATTTCGGGTTGAAGGCGCAGGTTCGTGTTTGCCGTACCCCTATAAGCGACAAAACTTCCTGGAAGAGCTGACTTTGGAAGTTTCTTCCCTGGTCCGAGTGGAGCGTAGCCGGCGGGCCTAGCCAACAAACCACTGTCTCTACAAAGACCTGCGCCACCGTGGCCGCCTCCTGGTTGGGGATGGCTATGGCCTCCGTCCACTTAGTCAGGTAGTCCACCATGACCACTATGTACCTGTTCCCTGGGATCGTGAGCGGCAGGGGGCCCATGACGTCGACTGCCATACGCTCCATAGGGAGGGCTACCGGGACATGACCCATTCTCACCCGATGGGGTCCTGGAGGGGGCTTCCGGGCCAGGCACTGGGGGCAGGTGGCCACCCAGTATGTTAGGTCCCGCCAGTACCATCGTTCGGAACACTTTCGAATCATACGGTCACGCCCGAAGTGACCGATGATGCCCCCACCATGGCATGACTCCCACACCTCCCGCCGGTGTTTTGCGGGGACAAGTATCTGGAAGTGGCGGGTGGTGCCTGGGAGGAACCATCACCGGCCCAAGAGGCCGTCCTTTAACTCGAGCCTCTGCAGTTGTGCTACCAGGGCCCGAACTGGGTAGGGCTCCCCCCTCAAGTCTGCCGAGGAGGGGGTGGACCCGTCCCGCACCCAGGCATAGGCCTTCCCTAGGATGGGATCGGCTTCCTGGTCAGTACGCCACTCCTCCCGTACAGAGTCCACCTTGTCAGGATCGGAGGACCCTCCCCGGGTCAGAGCCCGCACGTAGGCCACCGGACCCTCCTCCCCCAGGATCTCCCCGGGACCATCATTAGCACGTCCGCACGGCCGGGTCGTTGCTCCACCCAGAAATCGAAAATGTCGAGTAACTGCAGCCACCGGGCCACCTGACCTTCTGGTTCCTTGAAGGCCATTACCCACTTGAGCGCAGCGTGGTCCGTCCGGATGAGGACATGCCGGCCAAGTAGATAATGGCGGAACTTTTTTAAGGCCAAAGACAACTGCAAGCAGCTCCCGACGCGTCACGCAATAATTGCGCTCGGGTTTTGACAGTGTCCGACTTCCATAGGAGAGGACCACCTCCCCGGCATCCTGGTTTTGGGACAAGACGGCGCCTAGTCCCGTGTCAGAGGCGTCCGTATCCAGAAGGATCTGGCCTTCTTCCTGTGGATACCCCAGCACGGGGGCCTGCGAGAGTAACCTTTTTACTTCCCGGAAAGCCAGCTCACACTCCTCACTCCACCGGAACACCTTTCCTTTATCTGCCAAGGTGGTCAGAGGCTTTGCAATCATTGCAAAATCTGGGAGAAAGCTCCGGTAGTAGCCTGCAAGCCCGAGAAAGCTCCGGACCTCCGTCAGTGTGAGGGGGGTGGGCCATTCTCGCACTGCTGAGACTTTCGCCGGGTCAGTGGAGACACCTTCCTTGCTAACCACGTGGCCTATGAAGTGGACCTTTGGCTTTGCCAGATGACATTTGGAAGGCTTCACTTTCAATCCCTCCTTTTCCAACCGGGACAAGACCTCCCCTAACCTGGATAAATGCTCCTCGAAGGAGCGGGAGAAAACTACAATATCGTCCAGATAGACCAGGCAGGACGTCCACTGTAGTCCCCGCATGGCCACCTCCATCAGGCGCTCAAAGGTACCGGGGGCATTACACAGGCCAAATGGCATGACTGTGAACTGGTAGAGCCCCCAGTGAGTGGTGAAGGCGGTCTTTTCCCGGTCCTCCGGGGCCATGGCCACCTGCCAATATCCACTGACCAGGTCCATGGTGGAAAACCACTCGGGGTATCCAGGCTATCGTCGATCCGGGGCAAGGGATAGGCATCTTTGATGGTAGCCTGGTTCAGCCACCGGTAGTCCATGCAGAAGGGCATGGACCCATCCTTCTTGGGGACCAGGACTACCGGCGACGCCCAGGGACCTTCCGCAGGTTCTATAGTGCCAGACTCCAACATCTTATCGACTTCAGTGTCGACCAAATCCCTTCAGTGAGGGGCGAGCCTGCGGGGTGGCAGTTTAATGGGTGGGTGGTCACCCGTCCGGATCCGATGTTGGACCAGGGTGGCTCTCCCGATGTCTCCCGGCTCCAACTGAAACGCTGCCGAATGACCCCTGACTAAGGAGGACAACTTCTCCCTGACTTCCCAGCTAGTGCCCTCTACCAGCTTTTCGACTACTGCCTCCACCCGTGGGTCTCCGGAGGAGACAACACGGCACTGAGCGGGAGGGACATCCCCATCTTCCCCATCCTCCTCTTCCCCTTCCTCTGGTATCTCCCCTACCTCCTCCACAGAGGCCAGCTCCATGTCTCTGTAAATAACCACTGGATCCTGGCCCGGGTTGTATAGGCGCAGAGGTGCTCCTCCCTTGGTGGGGTCAATGAGGCCCCTCCCGACGAGGAAGCCCCTGTCTCCTTCTTCCGGAGTCCCTCCACTAGGCCCACGTGTCCACCGGGCCACTTGCCTACCACATGACCTTCCACCACCGTCTCTGCTCCGGGGGCTAGAACAGCCGTGCTCCCACTAACCATCTGGCAGGACACTATGGCACCTAGAGATGGCCCCGTCTCCCTGGAGACGACCAATTTCTCCCCCGCCATATCCACTAGGAGGCGGGAGGCCCTAATGAACCGGGAGCCTAAGATGGCTTCTGATGGAATATCCACTACCTGGAAGGTCACTGGCCATGACTTTGTTCCCAGTGTTAGTGCCATGTCGAATTGCCCACTCAGCTGGAGCGGTCGCCCCTCGACCGAATAGACTTTCTCGCGGGAGGAGGGGAGCTCCTGCACGCCCCTTGGCGCCTCCACCAGGTGAGGGACAGAAGATTCACGTAGCACCCGTGTCCACCAGACACTGTATGGGCCTACCCTGACCTCCCCCTCTACCAGGAGCCCTGCCTCCCCTAATTCTAGTCTGCCTCTTATTTCGACAACCTCTCACACCTCGTTTTCGGTCCTGACTTGGCAGTCAGCCAGGACCGGCTCTAGTTTTCCGCCAGCTTCTTCTGGCCAGCTGTGGCCTTAGCCTTCTCTACGCGGGCCTTTCACTCGGGGCAGTCGCGTCGGGTGTGCCCTAATTCTTAGCAACAGAAGCATCGGAAGGGTGACCTCGATCGATTGTTGGCCTTACGCCCCTGCCTGGGCTTGGACGATTCCAGTTTGTTCAACTGGCTGTCAGTCTTCTCCTGATTCTTCTCCAACATCTTTCGGAGGGCAGCTACTTCCTCTGCTACCGTGACCGTCGCATGGGCAGCGGTAGCAGACTTTCCTCTGGATTTCGAGTGTAACCATGCGTCGGCATAGAGGGCCACCTCGTCGGCCTCCGAGAGCTTCTTCGGAATGGACTGGTTTACCCAGTTCCGCATTCTCTCCTCCGGCAAGCTCTCTATAAAACGGTCTTTACACATGATGTCGATGGTAGCCTCATTGGCATTAGGGTATGCCAGGCGCATGTAGCGCTGTATCTCCTCGGAATGCAACTGGATACAAGCGCCGGGGCCAGCTCCAACTTAGCTAGCCGACTCTTGTACATAGCGCTTTGATTCGGTGGCTGGAAACGATTTACCCGTCGGCAGAGGCCAAAGTGTGCCAAGTATTCCGGCAAGTGACCCGACCCGTCGAACTTGCCCGGGGTAACTATGGGCTTAGGCAGTCAGTCTGCTCTGCCCCACTCTCGAGAAGTGGCCGCTATTTATGTTGGAAGGGATCCCACCATGCCCCTACTATGCCCTCCGGGCGGGGGGTAGACGACATCGGGACCCCCCTGGATGGGACCGCTGCCTTTGAGGTCGCTGGGGCGGCGCCATCCCTCCATGGAACAGAAATATTATGTGCTGCCGCCGACAGTTTCCATTCTTCCAGAGCCTGTCCCCCCTCGGGGATGATTTGATCTACCCTCTCCTAGAGGGAACCGGATGGGGAAGGCGCCAGCTCCTCCTCCGCCACCTGGAGGCCAGTCACCTGGTTGGCTAAACCACGAGCCTCCTGGCCATCCTTCTCTCGAAGGGCTACCTCCACCTTCCGTTCTTCTAGAAGGAGATGCAACTCCAGAATTTCTCTTTCCCTTTCCTGGGCCTCCCTTTGAAGGGTCTCTACCCGTTTATCATCCTCAAGCCTCCGCACCCTCTCTTTCTCTGCAGTCTCTCTCTTGGACTCTTCAAAGCAGCGATGTTCGGCCTCCATTAACCCGTTGAGGGCTAGCATTGACTATAGTCGACACCTTGGCAGGCCTAGCATCAACTATAGTCGACACCATGGCAGGCCTAGCGTCGACTATAGTCGACGCCCATTATATAGGATTAGTATAGGAATTGAAAATAGGCTGGTCCTCTAGGAACTATACTTTTTTCAGAGGCCGTCCCCATGGCCAGGGCAACAATTTTTGCTCTGCCCTTAAAGGGTTAAGGACCTTTCCCTTTCCCGGACCTTCTCCATCCTGCGGTCCTCCTGCTCCCTCCAGCTGCGTACCCACTTCTCGTTCCTCTTCTTCGGAGAGACTGTGCGGGGCTGTGGGATACTGCGAGGGTTTGGGGAAAGGTGCGTTATTCCGGATGGGTGACAACCGTCCCGCTCCTGGCGCCAACTGCCCGGCGGGTTCCCGGGACCATTGAAGCGGATGGGGAGGGACACCTCCCCGACCCTGCTGTGTAAAGAGGGAAGCGACCGCCCCTTCCCCCGGAGGGAATAGTCCAGGGGGTGGTCTACGCTCCACACGGGGGTGGTCGGTAACCCCTCCTGCCCAGGGACCCGTCATTCTGGGTAGCCCACCCATTCGCCCCCCCTCCGTGAGGGAAGGAGGTACGTTGCCCCCTCCGACCAGGTTGGTGCCCAATATTTTCAAAATTCTACATGCAATTTTCAAAGCATTGAAATGTTTATAACATTGTGTTTGTTTGTTTATTAAACAAAGACTTTCTGAACACATTTCTAACAAATACTTGTCTTAGTATGTGGATGTCGAGAGGTAGTTCATATTACAATGTATATGATTTGCAACCGAATTTGCAAGAAAGTATTTACAAATTTACAAACAACCTCCTGGTAGTATCAATTATCACACTCACCAGTTATCCTCTTAGTTAAAGCAAAGTCTTCCGAATAATGAACAGTGCATATTGAACTCATTTCAAAAAGAAGAAATACTGAATCGGCATTATCATTAGAGGTTGTCAAGGGCAGATGCTGGACAAACACGAATGTTTACTCTGGGGTATAAATGTACGTATACAGAAAGGGTCCGACCTGGATCCACCCCACCTGATTAATGCCCCGACCTGGATCCACCCTATACAATGTACTTGTTAGCAACATGAGGACATGAATGGATTTTTTTTATCATTCAGGAATAAAAAGATTAGTTGGTAAATTCATTATTATCTCATTTCAAAGTCCATTTTCCAGTGCATGTATACGCATGTAATGTAAGCAAGATTAAAACAATAGATTTGGGTTTATTCCTCTGCAAAGAAAAAAAAGGGTGCACATACACCACTATGATTCATTCATTTACAAATGCAATGGCTATTATAAACTCTCCCCCATAAGAAGTGCAAAACTGGTTTTATACTACATATCTACTACCACAGATAACCTTCTATAATCCCTGATACGATAAAGCTGAATGATACCAGATACACACACCAATTCTGCCCTTCCCTCCCACATTAGATATCTAGTAGAGAAACACAACTATAGATCTGCTTAGGGAAGTTCATACATACTACATTCATAACGAGTCAACTCTCAACCACATGCCACATAGGAAATTATTACTCTTGACACTCCATGGGAATTTGAAACCTGCATTAAAGGATAAAGTATCCATATGATTAATCCCTGTGTTAACAACAAGATCCTAAGGCAAGAAGGCGTAATTCTTTAGTGCACATAAATGTATACGTATAATATTAGTTATATTCATGTAGTCAGGCTTCCCCTATTTGAGCATATTTACATATTGAATGCCTGATCACATATCAATATTATGTTGATTGCCTTGTGAATCAACAATCCATATATTTGGTATTATCTCAGAGCCTCTGAATGATTACAACCTAACAGTATTGTGCTCTCATGATATCGTTATGAACACATACAGCCAATCCCTTGTAAGTTACATCATAATGGATTATTGATCATACAGGGCATGTATTCGAAATGGGCATTAGTTACATGAAAGATAAACTAAATGACATGACTAAGGGCAAATTTGACATGGGGCATGATCAATATTATAGTCCCTTAGAGGTGACATGGGAGATGGTGGATTTAGGATTTTGAAAGGGAGGAGGCACGCCCCTTAATTGTTTAGCACTTATTTGTGGCTAAATTTCAGGCTTGAATGAACCAAATAAACTCTCAAGTACAAAGAAAGGGGAGGGGGGCACGCCCCTGTCTAAATCTGCCACTGTCAGTGGCATGTGACTCAAGGATTTTCTAAATTTAACATGTGACATGGGAACCCCTATCCAGGACCCCATATATAGTAGGTAGTGACTTAGTTAAGCATGTAACTTCTTTGATATTGCAGGTACCTATGATGGTATTGTGATGGCAGGTGGTGCATCCCCTGGACACTTTATGCTAGACGCCTTTGATGAAATGATCCGTGTAATCAAACCAGGTATCTAAGATTTATACCAGTATATTCAATGCAATGGTGTGCCTATATAAATTGCATGTCATATGTTGAATACTTTGCCATATGTCTTATATGATTGATGTATACTACATGTATTCCATGATATATAAAGTCAACACGCTACCCAAGTGGACATAATATTGTTGGACAGTTGTCAACATCAATCCACTAGGACGTGTCAACTGTCATGCACAAACTTCTCAGAATCACTCTATGCCATCCGCTGCAGTCTTATTGAGTTCATACCATTTTCCATACGAATGGACCACAAGCGAACAACCACTGGCCAACAGCCAAGTTGTGGGAATTTTCTAAGTGACTAATAATATATGATGGCAAGTTAGAACTTGTCAAACTGACATGCATGTACACATATAACCAATACTTTCTATATTACAGGTGGCTTTTTTGCACACACATGTCGGGAATCCAACTTACATAAGGTCCAACACTCTGGACTCCTGGAATACTTTGAGGGGCTTGTAAATGACTCAGTTCTTGAACCTGTGCTGGATGAAATATATGAGAACTACTACTCTAAATATAACCATGAGGTCCCTGGCAGAGTGCAAATATTCAAAGTGCTTAAAAATGATGTAAACAGTAAAAAGTAAAAGATGCTTCATTTGTATAACTATCTATCATTTTACAATATGTTAGTCAATTTATACATACAATTTTGTTATTCCATCCCGGTGGAAATAAGGCAATACCTGTATAACTAACAAGTGTCCACGGGGTACCAGCTGTTCAATGATTCAATGATCAGTATCTATATAGGTCAACCATGCAACCATGCAGGCATGGATATGTTTCTGTTACATCACTTACAATATAATGCGGTGCTCTTTGCACCTTGGATACATATGCAGGCATGCATTTGTTTTAGTGTGGCGTACTAGATGTTAAAACTGTAAACACTTTTGTGTTTTAGCTTGGTTACATGATGTATCATCTTCCCTAAAACGTGTAAATGTTCAGTTTGATCACACATTTCCTTGGATTAATTTTTAATTGATCGGCAGGCTTATTGAAGGTCTTATTGACTGACATCAATGCTTACGTTTAAAATATATCATCTATCGCAGTTTGATAGATGAAAATGAAATTATTCAATCAACGTTTTAACAAAAATTATGGTCTATCTTGTACCATTGTTCATGATTTCTTATAGTCGATATATGTCACCCTTGTTAAAGTTGTTTATTTCTTGCATATATCCTACCTCAGTAATGTACTCCTATATAGTTTTATCCAAGAAGGGACAATTGAAAACAAAATACGTTTCTCCATTACATGTAGTTGGTCCCGAAACAATGCAATAGACCTAAATATCTATCAACATTGTCACATTGTGAAATTGTTTATGAACATTGATTCTAACAGTTTGTAATTGTAGAGGTACGTTAATATAAACCATAGTGGTGGGTACCGTCTGGCGTGGCGGGTGAGTCCAGTCGTTGGGTGTTCCTCAGGTTCCGGATAGGTGGCAGCACCGATCCGGGTCTGTGGGGACATCTGACGACGAACACCTAGGTCCATATATAAAGACCGGGGCTCAGCCGCTACGTCAGAGGCCCTCCTGGCCTCTGATCATGTAAATATCTTTATCTATTAGCTGCCCTTGTACCATCTACCGGGTAGCCGTGAGTGTTCATGTAATAAATCATCCGTTGGCATACACTTGAATCACCGCCTTACTCCTTCTTTCCTGATTAGTAAGGCCCGAACCACCAAGTCCGTAAGACTAAACCATTACATAATTTTGATTACCGGGTAAGTAGCAAACCCAATGTTATGGCCATTTTCTGGGGGTGGCCGTCTCAAGGTCTGAACATTTTCCATTTGTGCCTGAAACCTCCATGAACACGTTACATGTGGTTGACACTAACGCTGATCCAGGAGCCTATGACCCGTTCTTTAGCTGCATGCCGATATTCTTTTTATTGAGATTTACCTTCTGTGTCCAGTGGACCGGGTGCGGTGCCGGGTTGCCCAATTGAATAAGAGATGTAAACCTGAACTAGAAGGGATCATACCCGCGATAATATAACCAATAGAAATGTACAGAGTCTATAGTTAGATCTAGGTAGATTTCTGAAGCCGTGTGCCCCAGATGGCAGATTGTTAAAAAACTAGTGTAGGGTAAGAAAAGGTTCAGTTATGGATTTTCATTAGTGCATACTATTGCGTAATTTGCCTTCTGTCCAAGCTGTCAATAAGGAAAACCAAGCAGTTATTAAGGGAAACATCCCTCCTCCCAGTAAAGGATAGTATGGTAATAATTAGTTCCCTGCCCTTGTAATGTACACTGTCCTACTCTGCCAAGCTATTTACAGTATATTGCTTTTATTTTTGGAAAACAGTAGGAGCTGGTGTTAGTACAAATCTAATGACCCTACAGTAGCTTGCCCTGTACCACATACAGGGCAAGCTACTGCTCAATTAAAATTCAGGCTGAGAGTATAGGTCTTGTAGTGTAGGCCTATTTTATAAAATCCCAATCGTTCTGTACGCTGTTTTAATCTGCATTTTATTTTTTTACATTCTAGTTTCAATAAAAGCTTGATATTCTGGAGTTCTGAAATGAAGTGAGGTACTAAGTTTCCATTATATGGGCATAACATGACCAGGTGCCCCATTCATTAGTACATACCGTAAATCCTCGCGTATAGGACGCCCTTCGCATATAGGACGCACCCTGAGTCGGGCAAAATGATATAAGAGGCATCTGGGGTCAAATTTTGGCCACTCTAGTACTGTTATATAGTGTAAAATCCTCGCATATAGGACGCACCCTGAGTTGGGATAGATCCTATGGGATGCACAGGGTGTAATATTGGTGTAAAAGCCGCGTCTTATACATGAGGATTTACGGTACTTCCTGTTGAGGACGACATCAATATAAATGTGGACCTTCCATTGACCCTATAATTATAGTGATCAAACTGTTCTGAATTTCATGTTGGTATGAACAAAAGGCTGGATAGCGCCCGTGGTTGAGTTGTGGTGGGATTTGAACCCACATACGATTGAACTTTAGTCAATTTGCTAACCATTTGCATACACGATGTAACCACTAGACTACGCCTGCCCGGGGTAACGAGGCATGAGAGCTAGTACTTACTCCAATGGTATCCCCTGGCATGGGGTGGTGAAATACTTTGTGTGTCATTTGCATGCCTGGGTGGTAACACCACAAGATGGCAGCACTGAATGTGTAGGTTACTTTTCAGTTTTTAAGGCATAGTATCACTATCCTCTCATCAAGGCTGCAAGACACTAATTATTTTCTCACTGTTGGCTTATATAGCATATCGGTGAAAATAAAATATTTGTGCACATTTTTGGGCTTAACCACTGTTATTTTCTTGTAGGCACACATTTTTCCCATTGATTTAGGGCCATGAGATGTGGTACAATGTAATTAACTTTTCCGATATCAGCAGTAGAGTGTGGACATACCCAGATTTGGGGGTTTTGTAGTGAATGATTTTAATAAATTCTCTAGTTAACCCTTAGGTGTCCAAGCGTGTATTTAAGCGTGGTTTTGTGCTTAAATGCATGTATATTGAAAGAAATTTTTATCCAGACACTTCTACTGGTCCAATCTGCAAAGTTAGACCCTCTATGGAATGCTTATGACCACCCGATTATGATACAACCATTCATTTGGCTTTATCTGCTTTATATCAGGCACAGTGAGTCAAAACTTGAAAATGAGTTGTCATTTTATGTGATTCAGGAAACCCTCCAAGGAGCTAAAATCTGATATGGTAACAAAATGATGATGGATCATACACACATAGGTTCCAATATTCCAATTATATTTGACAACCAGTGCTCCTATCCTAAAGATAAGTACGGAGCCCCTAATAGGACATACTAAAAAGATGCGGATACAAGAACATTCCTGCGGAAACAGGGACATTCCTGCGGAAACAGGAACATTCCTGCAGAAACAGGAACATTCCTGCGGAAACAGGAACATAATAAAAAGATTTTTTTCATGCAAAATATATTCCTACGGGTACATGAACATTCCTGTGGAAACAGGGACATTCCTGCGGAAACAGGAACATTCTTGCGGAAACAGGAACATTCTTGCGGAATCAGGAACATTCCTGCGGAAACATGAACATACTAAAACGACTTTTTTTCATGCAATAATTATTCTGTACCTGCAAGAATTGTTCAGTACCTGCAAGAATTGTTCAGTACCCGCAAGAATTGTTCAGTATCCAGAAAAATTGTCCAGTACCCGCAAGAATATCCCAGTACCCGCAAGAATATCCCAGTACCCGCAGGAATAATTTTTTCCTATTAGGGGCTGAATTATACAGTATCCGCAGGAATTATTCAGTATCCGCAAGAATTGTTCAGTATCTGCAAGAATTGTTCAGTACCCGCAGGAATTGTTCAGTACCCGCAGGAATTGTTCAGTACCCGCAGGAATTGTTCAGTATCCGCAAGAATAATTTTTTCTGGGAAAAAATACTTTTGGTATGTCCTTTTAGGGGCTCCGTAGATAAGCCATGCATTGTTGCTAGTACAACATATCATGTTTCCTGTGTGCCAGTACATGTAGATGCATGCAGGCAAACCAGCTTAGAAAGGTCTCAGGATTGGAGGGATTATGGATATATATATATATATATATATATATATATATATATATATATATTATATAGACCAAATACCACTAAATGACAACAAATGGAATGTTTTAGAAACTATGGTTACCAGACCTGACCAGTAGTATCACATCCTTACACTGAAAACCTGCCGCTATTGGAAAGTCGTCATATATGACGAGTTTAGAGTCGTCAGAGGGTCGTCAGGCCAGTATGACTACCCTAAGTCATCACACTGACCACATAGGCTTTACCAGTAGTCTGTTTATATACCATAAGAGGGCCCCACTATGCATTCCTGTAATATATTTGATGTTCCATTGGGTGTATAGAGGCTCAAATATATACATTTTACTTATTGTATATTCTATCATGAAAAGGGGAATAAGAATCATTTGATACAAAATACTTGTAGAAAGATGGGAATGTTTTAGTAGAAATATAGAAAAGCAGATAGATCATTCGGGTAATAACACCTCTCTTATGGCTAGTGCTAGTGCTATAACTCCTTACTTATTGAGTGTGCCTAACATATAGTAGATCAGTCTACTCACATAGTTCTATGTAAGGTTCAACTAAACCTATGATAGTGGGTTAGGACCCCCCCCCCCACTGAATAAATACTGATTTATGGGTGAGGGGCTGAATATGATTTACAAACAATTGGGAAATCTATAATTTCTACTCAGGTTAATGTTTTAGATGACTTTAGGTCGTCAGTGACGACCCTAAGTCGTCACCTATGACTACCCCATGAAGACCTAAAGCTGTAGATTTAGGTATTGTCAACCCGAGGACCTAAAGTCGTCAGTATTGACAAGTTTGGGTTCCCGTAGGTTTTCAGTGTAACTGAAAGTCTTCACATTAAGAAAATGTAATATGCCAAGCCCTTATCAAGGAAGAAGATCGAAGTTACACATGGTCTTATGAAACAAAAAATGATGCAATCCTAAAATAATGGGCTATCACAGGCGGAGGGGAATGAGGGGTTTTATGTGCTAAAGTTGGGGTTTTATGTTCTCTGAAAGGGAAGCTATAATACAATCTAACTCGGGTTTCCACCAGTTATAATTTATCTCTTTCCAATCTCCACTCGCTGTTTAACTTGTCTATTTGGGGAATGCTCTTAAGCTAGCATCAAGTAGTAGAACCGTGTTTAAATCCCACAGCCCATTTGGAAAGAAAACACAATTGGGTAATTCATCTCTAGGGGTTTTATTGAATATGTATATATGCCAATCCAAAGGTCTAGTACAATTCAGACTCCATCGTTGATTTCACATTTCAATTTAGTAATCATAATCTCACACCTTTAACCACAAGAATTCCAATAATTTAAATCCAGTCAATGTTCGAAGTCAATTGTGCCAATATACCTAAATCACAAATAATAACGCCACCACATTTCATCAATAACATCATATACCCAATCCCGGGCATGAGTGATTTCCATCGTCGCTGAATATCTTTAAATTCACACAATTATAAAACCTTTATAAATTTCAGGACCACTAAAGTTTCTCTCAAACATTAATAAGTTCCATAGCGATCATGTATCTCCAAATCACAGGTTTACAAATGTCGTCGAATTTCATAACATAATCACAAGTTGTTACCAGACTGCACAATCACAAACTGTTGGTGTCTCCAAATTCCATCATGGCATAACTCCAAGTTAAATCAATCACTCCATGGTGAGATGTTAAGTGAGCATTGAGAATATAATAATGGGTAGTGAGAGACCAAGGGAAAAGCAAATCAAATCTTAAGTCCTTCTGATGTGTGGTTCCTCTATGTAATAATCAGATCCTCTATTGTATGCCTAGGCCTCCAATTGAATGAAGTTAAGACTCTAGGAAGCACCCTAGACAGTGACCAAAGCTCCTGTAAATGCTATTCAGAATTTTAATCGATTCCTACTTGTGGGCTGCCGAATATAAATATCTTCCCCTCTAATTCCATGTTGAACTGTGGATCCCTGAAGTTCCGAGCATAATTCGCGCCCCGGCTCTTCAGTTCCAGCCTTATATACCCCCAGACTACCGGTGGTTTTGATCTTTTGTCACCCTACACCTTTTGGACTCTAACTGATCCATC
Source organism: Acholoe squamosa (assembly GCA_949317995.1). Taxonomy (NCBI): domain Eukaryota; kingdom Metazoa; phylum Annelida; class Polychaeta; order Phyllodocida; family Polynoidae; genus Acholoe; species Acholoe squamosa. The sequence goes on along the minus strand of OX439040.1, from coordinate 44,082,406 downwards.
TATAGAGGACACACCCCTCTACTCATAAGGACATAATCTCCACTGCTGCCACCAGGACCCCCAAGACCTGTATGGACAAAGTCCAACACACAGACTCAGCCTTCACGGCCGTGCCCGGCATCCTACAGGACCATAACATGCCGCGCCTACTGTAGGCTTCATCTGGTCTAAGGACTTATAGCGACATTCTTTACCTGTTCCCAGTGACATATCGCATCCAGAAGTTCTCTTTCTTTATAAAATATACTTTATAACAAACATTCATGCATTCTACTGGGATATACCCACAGACACTTAGTATGGAGGAACCCCGTGTCTTTGTGTTTTTTCCAGGATTACTATTGTAAATCCTCAAACAATAGTGACCAAATTGTCACCCTCTTTAATTCCCTATAACTCAATAATCTAAAATCTTCAAAAACAAAAAAATTCTGGGCACAAAAAGGTTAAATAGAGTGCACCCCCCTCAACTTACCATCAAATATCAGCCTAAATAACACTCAAATCGATTGATATACGCCCTAACGATTAATTTGATACCTGGTTTGCCTACCCACTGTCAGATTTTAGACCAATAATCTTTGTACAATACCCTTCAGTGCTGAGGTACAAAGTGTCTCCTGCTGCCACCTCCCGTCAATTGGTGTACTGCAACATCAAAATATATCGGTTATGGAAGGAAAAATATCAGAATAAGCAAAAGATGTTCCCTAATTTCTTTCACATTCCCTTTCCCTCAAAATATGAGAACTGACACCCCTGGTCACAAGGAATATCTAGCCTATATTTCCCTCTTTTCACCCCCTTTTCACTTAGATGGCTCATATTGGTCCATGTTCAGTATGTGTCAGTGAACCACTGGTTGTGCCATATAGGGTTGACCTGGGATTCATTATCATCCAATCAGATAATTCCCTTTATTCACTGCAGATCTTTTTGGTACGTTATGTAACACCTGGTACCTATCATGCTTTCTCATTTTTTCTCTAGTTTGAAAAAGGCTGGATAGCGCCCATGGTTTAGTTTTGGTCGGAATTGAACCTACTAAGGATCGATCCACATTCAATTTGCTAACTATTTGTATTAACAATGAAACCACTAGACCAAGCCTGCCCTGAGCAGAGTGGGGTATTTCAGAAGCAGGTAATGTTTACAACCGGTCATAAGGACATATGATAACAGTTTTAATAGTGATTGTAGGCTTATACCTGCATGTGTTTCTAAAGCATTACCATTACCTTACTGTGTCTATAACTATATGACTGGCAAGAGATGATAATGGTTGCAGTTGTAAGTTTAGAATCTAACAGTTTTAGAAACAGATATTTAATGTTCATTATCATGTCCGGCTTCTGAAACACCCCACAGAGGTGCTAATAATACAATATGTCACCTTGCAGGGCTGACCATTGGATGGGGTGGTGTAATACTGTACTGGGCAACACATTGTCATTGTGTAATGGCCATTCTGATAATCATTGATGGTGATTCTATGAAGATAAATCAGGTGGCAGCACAGCATGGCATGAACACTATAGATATGATTGTTCTTTGAAAATGATGGCAATGATGGAATGAGAATGTATACAGCATGCTATTAGTTAAGAGGTGTAAGTATGATGTGGACTCTCCATGAATGGCGAGATTCTTCATTGAACCATACATTTTCCAGAGTTCAATTATGATATCAAATCCACCTTGTCTCTTCTGAACATTTTCTATGTTGGGTCATGGGATCAGGTCACCTGGGGGTTACCTATGTGAGGCAATAAAGCTGGTCCAGGAGTCAATGCCAATGGTCCGTCATTTTGGCTGCAGTTTCTTTCAATCACCTTCTCATGTGCCACTCAGGCATATAGAAGAGAATTGCATACCACGACAATGGAATCACATTATACGTGATATATGTCTGGAGAATTTGAAATGCAATCGTGCCTACATGAGAAAAGGGGGCACCCCCCCCCCCCCAGCTAACTATGGGAAAGGTGATTTGAAATGCAATCACCACATGGGGCCTTGTAGAGCTTCAAATAGGGATGTGAAGTGCCCATTTTTCCTGTTCATTTATTATTACCAATTGCATATATATATATCCTCAAGTGACAGTCACGCCCCCCTCCCCCTCTCAGGGAAAAGGAAATGGTGTTTGAAATGCAATCACCACTGAGGGGCACCACAGAGGAAGTGAGAAAAAAGTGAGAAAAGGACAGATGAAAACTTTACCAACACTTTAACAACTGTGTCATTTATTTGTAAAAACACTTTTTCATAAAGTTACACATTCATCCATCTGCATATTCAATTGAGTAATGGACCCAATCACTGCTGATGTACACGTGTATATGGTTTCTTGATTTCAAAATCCTGACTCAATCAATGATTTATTGCTTTGTCAACCATCGTTTATGTTTTCATTTATTATTTTTTTTCTGTGTGTATTTGCATTTGTGTTCAATAACTAGTTAGTCTAGGCAGTTAGCATAATTGTGTGAGCTAGCTAGCGTGTAGAGCAGAAGATTATTAAAAATGTTACAATTATGACACCAAATGTCGAGAAGCCCCAAAGTCTCCCATGCATGGCGAAGACATGGAGAATACTAACCCCCCCCTGATCTGGGAATATTTGTGTGTATGTACATAAAGGTTCCGCCATCTAAAAATGCCAGTCGAAAACTTGAAATACACTGGCATACACACAAAAAAATAATCTGAATATCTTAGGCCTTTCGCCTAACATTTGTTGGACTTGCTAACCCAAGTTGGGAGTTTGCACGTCCCCAAACCACTGAAGTTTTCTTGGGAGTTTACGCCTAACCCTTAGGAAAAACGCCCGACTTGCCTGATTTCTCCTAACTTGCCTTAGACTTTTCCACTAACTACATAGACTTTCAAGCAACATAGCAATTCTCTTCATTTTGAAATGGTAAGTGTAAATTCCACATAGGTTAATACATCAAGAACAGAGCCTCTCCATTTGAGAAGCAAGTTCAATACCTCACATCATTTTCTTTGCAACCCGTGAACTTAGTTGCTCTGGGTTTATCATAATGTCAAAGATGTGGATATATGAGTAAATTAAATTTCCACAGAAAAGGTGTTTCCATTATTTTTCATTGCTCCTTCAATAACAAATATATATTTATTGAGTGTATTCTGTTAAATCACATGCAAGGTTGAATTGTAGAGGCGTTATTATGTCGTTGTCATTGAAAGCACCATTATTCTGACATTCATAGGCTTTTCCATGATATGCACTTACCATAAAAATCCTCATGCAAACCACACTGCCACCTGGTGTGAAAAAAATCTACTAATCCTTAGACAAAACTGCTACCCCTTAGACAAAACTACTACCCCTTAGACATGGCTAAGTCAAGTCAGCTTGCATTAATAGGTTAGTTAATACTACTAACACATTAGTAAGATGTTACTAACATGTTGGGTATTTTGCCTAATGAGTGATTTTGTCTAAGTTAGATTAGTATTTACTAACTTGGATTATTTTCTGTGTAGATAGAGTTGAGTTAGCATCTGAAAAGGGTTTTAAGATAGGCAGTACCAACTGCAGGAGTTTTCAGTATGTAAAGACGCCTTTAGTACTTAGTCCAGTGCTATCTCGAGACATGGGGTGGTGCAATGCTTAAAAAACGAGGGGTTGGCAGCACTCATGCATGAGTAGGTCACTTTCAAGTTATAACATAGTCTGACTATCCTCTCACCAAAATATATCAGTTCTTTGAGGAAAAATACCAGAATAAGCAAAAGATGGTCCCTTCCCCTCAAAATACTAGCAAGGATGGTATAGGTTCCCTAGGATGTGTTACTGAGAGCATAGTCTATGGAAAGAATGTAACAGGTCACTCCCCTCTACCCCCCCCCCCCCACCCTTAAAAGTAGGCTGCTTTGTGTGTTCAGTGTTGATTCCTATAGAGGATTAGGTGGTTTATGGAACTGTGGTACACCTTTATCAGGTTGATACTAGATGGTAAGAAGGTACCAACTAAATAAAAAAGAACTGCTGAATCCAAAATCTATAGTCTTGAATCTCAGAAATTGAGCAAAATTACCCAAAAATGAGGTTTGATGATGAAAATATTTTGAAAATATACAAAAATAATATTGAAAAATATTGGAGTCTTTATGACTCAACACATTAACCAAAGTTCATAACCAATCTACATATCCAAATGTTTGCCTATCTCTCAATCTGGCAAGGACTGTACCTGTGCATCGCTCTGCCTATCCAACATACTGTCTATCCCTTAGTCTACCTATCACTCATACTGCCTATCTCTTGAATTCAAAGCACCTTGAGTTAATTAAGGCTTTCCCCAAAAGGCATAAAGGCTAAAGCTGACTCCTCATCTTGACTTATCCTCTCTGTGCCTACTTCCCTTAGTCTACCTATCCTCAATCTGCCAATCATTCAGTTTACCTATCCCTCACGGTGACTATCCCACAGGCCCTCATGTCTACTCTATGTTGTTCATCTGAGCCCTAATGGTTAACAGTGCATTCCTTATTGTGTCTACTATTTTAAGTCTACAGGTCTACCTTTAAAAATGATGCCTATGATAAAGCCTGCCTATCCCTCATGGTGCCTATGCCCCCGCCTGCATATCACTCATGCTTACTTTACATATCCCTTAGCCTCTTGAATTACCATGCTTATCTGTATACGCCTCACCATGCTTATCATTATGCTAGCTTTCTATTCAACTTGCTTCACATCCCTCTTGATGTCTATTCCTCTCTTCCAATCCCCCATGCTGCATATCACTCAAGCTATACCACTGGGCAAAAATTGTTTTTTAAGGTTAAAAAAGTTCTCTCTAGGTTCCTAATTTGTTCAAATATTTGTTTAAAACATGCACTAAAACCTTTTTAATATCATATCAAAAGGTTTTATATTAGGTGAAAAACAAAAACAAACATTAAAAAACATTTTACAAAAATTAAACAGATGTTGAAAAACAAACATCAGAAGACATTTTATCATGTTCAAAAGTTTTTTTAAATCTACATATTTTCAACTTGAAGATAAACGTTTTTCTTTTTGCATGTTTTTCTACCCAAACCTATTTCAAACATTTGAAAACATTAAAAAATTTTTTTTTTTGCCAAATGGGATCTATCCCATTTAGCCAAAAAATGTTTTTCATGTAAAACAAACATTCATTTCAGCATCTTAAGTTTGTTTTAAACGTAGATAAAACATGTACTCCAAAAAATTTTTTAACCTCTACTTGGTAAGTATACTAAGGGATCCCACTTGGCTAAAAAATGTTTTTTTAATGTTAAAATAATGTTTTATTTGGTTCCTAAGTTTGCCAAAAGCTTTTTCAATGTTGAAATAATGTCAGAACATGACCTCAAAAAACGTTTTTTTCACATATTATAAAAACCTTTTGTTTTATTTCAGGTTAAAAAGTGTTTTTGATATGAAATAAACATAACATAGAAATGTTTATACAAAACATTTTTTTTAACATTTGCAGACATTGAAAAAACATATTTTGCCAAGTTGGATATATACCATGAAGGATAGGCAACATGAAGGATAGGTAAACGGAAGGATATGTAGTATGGATGATAGGTAGATGTGTGGTAGAGGTAGACTTTTGGATTGATACCTTAGGGGATAGGTTGACTTAGATTTGGTCACCATAATGAAGATTGGTCGTAATATACAGGAAAACTATAAAGTGAGCATGAGAGATAGGACCAGTATTCAAAAGGATGGGCAACAAGGGGGGTAGGTAGCATGTGTACTGAACAGTTTAAGAGATAGGCATGGAAAGTACCTTGTAAGGTGAGCATTAATTAAAGGAAACATGAATGCTAGGTAATATGACAGAAGCCAAACATGAGGGATGTGCAGAGTTGGGAGATGATCACCATGAGGGATAGGTGAAATGAATGATAGGCAGATAGAGGATAGGTAGACTAATGGAATGTACAGAGAAAGTTAGGTACAAAGGTAAGAGGTAAACTTTGATCCTTTAACCCTTTTCAGGGAAACCTGATTAAACTCTAGATTTCAAGAGAGAGGTATTATGAGTAATAGGTAGACTAAGGGATAGGCAGTATGTGGAATAGGCAGACCCATGCATAGGCAGTAGTTGTCAGGTTGAGAGATAGGAAGACATTGAGATATGTAGATTGAGGTACTGACTTTGATTAGCATGTTGTATTTATAAAAAGTCTCATTAAATTTTAATATTACTTTTGTACATTTTTAAACTATTCTCATAATCAAACCTCATTTTTAAGTACTTTCAGTCAATTTCTGAGAATCAAGATCACAAATTTTGGATTCGGCAGGATTTTTTGGTAAAGGTGGTACCTTGTTTGCATTTAATATCAGACAGATAAAGATTCCTTGCATCTCCATAAACCCCCTTATTTCATGTGAATAACTTCTTCCCGTAGAGATAGCATTGTGCGGCCGATCGCCACACCCCCAGTGGCGTTACGTGTCTCCATCCACCACAGCGGCCGATCTAGTACTGCAGCCTCGATCTGGCTGTATGTAAACATTCAAAATGGCAGACCGCCGCTTTTCCTTGTTTAAACCCTCTAAAAACATAAAATAAATATAGAACTAAACTCCCCTGGTGTCCTGGGTGGCCGATCCACCCCTCGTGGTGGATCGGCCACCTCGTACACCACGGTCGTTTAGTTCTATCTATTTATCTTGACTCAATACTGAACATAAAAGTGAGCCTACTTTTAAGTGGGGGGGGGGTAGAAGGGGGTGGTCTGCACTTTAGGACTCTATGAAGTAACACATCCTAGGGAACCTATACTGATCCTTGATACTAGGCCGACAGACTGCACTGATCACCCGAGGAATCCCGAGCCAATATTTCCCTAGGAGCACTCCCTTTTCATATAGGTGGATTAATAATTGGTCCATTAAATTTTGTATGTTCAGTACATGTGAATCACTGGCTGTACAAGTACCACAAAAAAAGTCATGATCATTATGTGTAATAATAGCCCAGGAAAGGATTGCATTACCTGCATTAATGATACTATCTCGTCCATTGTGGCCGTGCAATTGTAATTTCTCGTAAAACAATGTATAATGTATAAGAAGGTGTTCATTGGTTGCAAAATTTTATTCACTAGACGAAGCAAAGAATGGCATAATTTGAAGGTGTTTGTTCATAGAATAGAGAAAACATAGAATTAAATGACTATGTAATTATGGTATTGCTAAACCATTACACTTCTTACCATAGAATGTCTTTTGGAGAGACCATTTAAAAACAGTACACATTAATGGGTTTTGAATGAACTACTGCTACTCATCACTTGCTATTGTCACATACATAAATCATGTATTTTGGATATCACAGTAAAACTTTGATAATAACAGTATAATCTTACTTTTAATCTATAGAAACGGCAATTTAAAGGGCCAAATAAAGACATACTATAGGATAGAGAGGGATCATTATAACAAAATTTGGCTCTTATGATTGACTTTTATTTTAACACCACACATAGTATTTGTTCAGCATTCTAAAGCAAAGTCCAAAATTCCACTCCCCTTTTCAGAATGTCAAATCACCTTCTTTGCCAAATGATCCTCAAATGAGACAGTAATGCCTTTATATATTCAGCAGTGGCAGTATATATACAACAATAAAAAACAAAAACAAAGTAAAAGTCGTGTCAATGGCATTCACCAAAAGAGAAGAGAGAATCCATTACAAAGATTTCATATTTCTGTACGCTGCGCGCAGATATGACAAGTCCACAAAGACAATCAGCTTCTTTAGAACTATCGTCCCATTACATAGAGCAGATATCATAGACTGTGACCTGCCATTTACAATCAAGTGGCTTTTGTTCAGGGCAAAATAAACTGGGACTTTTTGTGGTCACAGGTGAGAAGTTTCTGATCCCACTCGGTGCCAGGTGCACATGGCATTTCGAAGCAGCCTCCATGCTCATCACACTGCACAAACCATTCCTTGTGGGTGTGTGGGTGGTAGAACTTTTTCGCAGCAATGTTTGCAGGTGTACATGGATTGCCTGCCTTAGGGAGACATCTGTAGCCCGTGCCTGGAGCCTCAGCCGGAGCAGCTGTTAAAACAAAGTCATCCCTGTTAGCTATTATTTGTTTCAAGTTGCAGCACTTGTTTGCTGGTATGAAGCCCTATAAATATTGCCGGATGCTCTAATTTTGCCGAGCTCTTCATTCTTAGCACAAATAGGAAATTGATTTCCTATATTGTCTAGAATGTGACCACTATTTCAAGTGCACTGGTTGGGATTATGAAATAGTGGAAATAACATCCACGAGGACCCATCTTGGAAGGAAGGGCAGGGAGAGGGATAAAATGCAATATCGCTCCTATCATCCAAAACATGTGCTACTATGGATCAGCATTGGGGATAAATTCACCCAAATGATAAAGGGGCCTATGGAGGAGATCCATAGACATCCGAGCATAGACATACACCTCTGTCAGACCTACTTATCATATCATTTGACAATTCATCAACATTAATTCTACTTTGACGCTCCTGTTATCATTTATGAGTTTTTAAAGTATTGATTCTTACGTTTATCACATAGAGGCCCGCTCCATCCGATGTTACATTCACACTCATAGGATCCCTCCAGGTTTTTACACACACCGTGTTTGCAGGGGTTTGATGCACAATTGTCAATCACTGAAATCGAATAAGAGTGCGTCGGAGGATGTTTTAATTATTTAATACGTCCAGTACTGATTATATTGAAATGAAATTAGCAGTAATCTCCTCTGGTCATGCAAAAAGATGGATATAATTATATGAACAGCATCGGATAGTGAGCTTTTATATCCAAATAGTTTACACGTATAATGTACAGTCCGCTATTGATGATGGATAAAACGGACATCCAACATATCCCCATAGGCCTATCAATATTTACAGAGAAGATATCTATCAATATTATAACGTTAAAAAGTGTCATTTATGTAGATCCTGAAGAGGGAGGGGGGATGGGTGAGATGGGGTGGGATGGGGTGGGATGGGGTGGTGTACACTTATTGGCCTCTTCATAGCGAAAAGACCTGCCTGCGCATGTTAAAGCTCAGCCGAAGGGCTCAAATATATTCACGGAGAGAGCAACACAGTTTAACCCCTGTAAAAGGATGGGGACTTGGGGTGGAGATTTTCTTCCTTTTTTTTAAATCTCACTACTCTACTCCGTGTTAATGATGTCTAAACTTACAGCAGTCACAGTTGGTGCCTGTCCACCCTTCTTCACAGATACAGACATAGCCACCAGGCCCTTCCACGCACTTCCCGTGCTCGCAGGGGTCATCCTCACAAAAAATAGCTGGAAAAGTTTTAAAGGGCAATTAAGAATACACTAGGGGTTTAAGATACAATTCAAATAAAAAGATATGTAGCATATCCCTCTACTGCGCCATACCCGTTATAGTATATCATTTCTATGTTAAATGATTTATGTGGAATAGTAGCCGCATCAAAGGACATCATTTTGCAGATAGGATTCATAACAGATGATTTCTAGCCTTCAAATTCTGAGAATGAAATGCAAATGTGCCCAGTTCCTTAAATACCAGAGACACTACCATTTCTCATCTTTTCATAAACGACTCATTTCACTGTATAATATAATTATAGATAGATTAACACATCAGCGAGACGATAAAATGTCTTACGAGTTTCGCAGTGGATTCCAGTGTATCCTGGGGGGCATTCACAAACGTATCTATTCACGTCGTCCTTACACGTACCCCCATTAAGACAGGGCTCTGATGCACACTCATCAATTTCTGGAAGTTAAAAAGAAACAATAGCTTAACTTTGTTTTGTGAAGACACAGTTTAAGAGAAGTCTCTCACAGGAGGCCATTTCTTATTTATAAGGTACTACAATCACACCCTACGACTGCAAATTTCTGTGCAATTCCTATTGGATTTTCTTATCGACTTGAACTGTCCAATCGTAGTCAGCTAAGAAATAAGCTCCTGAGGAAATCCACACATGCCTCCTATGCATGATGTATCTGAGTAGTTGAATCGCTAATAAAGATATCTAGTATGAGCTGAAGAGCTTAAGGTTATAAAAGATAAATAAAATTGGACCTACCTGAATCACAATGTATCCCGGTGAAACCTGGGTGACAATGGCATTCATATCCGTTGACGAGATCCTCACAATCGCCGAACACACAAGGGCTAGACGCACACTCGTTGATATCTAGAATGAGTATACCTCTAAATTAGAACATATGGATCCTAAAAGAATGAACATCTATGCATCACTCCAAGTCACTTCAATGACATAGAATTGTGAACATGTATATTATTCATCAACTTTACCTGTCTCACAAATATCCCCTGTGTATCCTGGGAGACATGCGCAGGTATACTTGTTAATACCGTCTTGACAAATACCGCCGTTTAAGCAGGGGTGTGAAGCACATTCATCGATATCTGGAGAGACAACACGCAGGGATAGGCATTTGATTATATAAGAAAAGAGAAAATTTGAGGAAAATTAACACCATAAAGGCTATAGGCTCCAGCCAGCGATCACTTTGCGTGGAGGAGTAGGGGAGGGCCGAGGGGGTACTGATAGAGTGGTGTGTGAAGTCAATTGGAACAGTTGCAATTATTCTAATAATAATTCCAGATATCAATTTAATCAATTATAAAAAAAATAACTTATTTATATTTTCATGGTACCACAAGGATTTCGTTCTTCCTGAATTCAGTAGTTGGACACCCATACTTTTCACTAGATGCCTTGTATATTACAAGGGAGTCCCAGGGGTCGGATTTACAGGTGTTTTTTTTTTAATATGCTAGTTGTAGAAGTTACGTCATTTTCTTTTCTTTCATCTAAAGGAAAATCCATTGGTACGCCATATACGCGAGAAACAGTGGTACTTATTGATAAGATTATTAGTTTAGATCAAAATGTCATCACAGCTTTCTTACTTGTCTCACAATGGGTTCCAGTCCAACCTGGAGCACATTCACATGCGTATGAATTGACATAGTCGTGACAGGTGGCACCATTTTGGCAGGGGCGTGAGGCACATTCATCGATATCTGCAAGGAGAAAGATATATTTTTATGAAACTGTGTAATTATGTGTTATTGTGTCAGGGTAGAATAACCATGCATGATTATGATTTATCTGTTTCAACCCCTTACCTTTATACCAAAATGCATTTGAAAGGGTTCTACTTTGAAAGAAAAAGAAAAGAAAAAAGATAAATGAATGAATACAAATCAGAGGGGAAATCACCAAGCCAATATTGATTCTTACTAACGTTTTTCCCGCCCCACGTACACCATGCATGTAATTCCCCAAGCTTTTTCAGCTAATTTATCATACGTACAACGACAAGTGTGCCTTCCAACCATTACTCATCACTTAATTAAACACTATGTTAATTGATCAACTCTAAATGATAGTAGCAAAATAAGCCGACTCTGCCTTACTTGTCTCACAGTGGGTGCCTGTCCATCCAGGCAGACAATGACAGTCGTACCCATTAACACGGTCCCTGCATTCTCCATGGTTTTGGCATGGCGTGGAGGCGCATTCATCAATATCTAGAATATACAGAAAATATGGACTATTGGAGATGTATAAACAGATGATGTTTGATGAAATATCATGAAGAGGTCAATAGGATCCAGCCAGCGACCACTTTGCGGGGAGGAAGGAAGAGAAACATACATAGACTTTTAAAACCTAGTTCAAAGTTAGTTTTCCATGGCGAAAGAAAGGTGACGCATTATATACCCTCTACATGTTTTACATTTTCATTTACTTGGACGACATGATGCACTGGATCCCTAGATCATTTATGCTAAGGTAATTTCTTAATGCACTCTGATCACACACAGCTGTACGACTTGAAATCCCAATGCTATTCCTATGGAAATATTGGTATGATTTGGAGGATGCTATCGTAGTGTATTAAGAAATGTCTAGTATCAGCATACATTCTCGCCCTCGTGAAATACACACCTTGGCTACATTTATACACAATAGAAATACATGTAAATTTATAATCAGATCTGAAAATGATAAATTTAACTATGTGACCCTTAAAGGTTAATTATTATTAAGACGTACTTGTTTCACAATGCGTCCCTGTGTAGCCTGGAATACAATTACAGTCGTACCCATTGACCTTATCCAAGCAGCTACCGCCATTTTCACAGGGACTGGAATGGCATTCATTGATATCTGGAAAATATTGAGAAATGGTATACAGTATTAACCATCCGACCAGTGGCAATATATTGTAGTGAACTATGTGAAATACCCTATATGCTTTATAGATACATACTATATAGACAGAAACTTTATGACATTTAAAAGTTTTATAGTTTCAAACAGCTTGCCTTCATATCAGGTATGCTGATATGGGGAGCAAGTACAGGTAGCCTACCATCATATAATTGAGGTGAAACTATCAGATGCTACATAATAATGCCTCGCAATCAAAGTATTATCAATGCTTACTTGTCTCACAGTGAGTGCCTGTAAACCCTGGTTCGCATAAACATTTGTATCCATTGACAATGTCGGTACAGGTTCCACCATTTTCACAGGGACTGGAACAACATTCACATATATCTGTAAAGAAGAACACATTTTAGTTATAGGCATTGACAGATCAGAAAATTAAAATGTCTAAAGATAATTCATTGTGTGCTAGTTTAGATCTCTTAGTCATATGCATTTATATATATATATATATATATATATATATATATATATATATATATATATATATATAAATGGTCAAATCCCATTCTCCAGACAGACATTTTATGTCTGCAAGATCTCTGCGTTAGTCCGGTATGATCCAGAGCCTTACCTGTTTCACAGTGAGTTCCAGTCCAACCCGGGGCACATTCACAGGTGTACTCATTGATACCATCATGACAAGTGGCACCATTCTGACAGGGGTGTGATTCACATTCATTGATATCTGCACAGATAAGATAAGGCATTGTCTTACTCTACTGAGAATTTCACTCTTGGCACAGATTATTTACCTTTTCCTCATTGGCACATGTACTAGTACGTCAACTGTAAGTCAATCAGAAAAGATTCTTTCAATATCTAAATAAAAGTATACAGACTGCCAGATGCTCATTTAATATTCATAGGTTACAGTGTTATTCTGCTTACTTGTCTCACAGTGGGTTCCAGTGTAACCAGGGACACAGTCACAAGTGTATCCATTTACGCCGTCATGACAGGTCCCCTCGTTTTGGCAGGGGTGTGAGGCACATTCATTGATATCTGCACAGATAGATTAAAATGAGAAAATATGACACTCAAATGATATTCGGCATTTTTGAATTTTCTTAAAACCTGACCCTGTAGTAATTGCATTTTTGTCACATAAATAGCAAAGTAAACGTGCCTTCACAACTCTGCTACTTACAGTCAACTAGATTTGACAGGTGCAACACACGTATGAATTCAATTCAATGTTTATTTACCAACAGTTATAATACATCGAAGCTTTTCAATCTTATCCAATGTATCATTTCATCTGAGACTCTTTCAGCCCCCCCCCCTTCAATGAAATTTCACAAAGGCTTCACCTTTTTTCCGACCGAATCACTGGCAATGTGACGCCTCATCAATATCCATTTGAGAAAGAGCTGACTCTAATATGTGTTAGAGGACAATATCAATAGATTTGATACCAGGGAAACAAACTGGAGTCTCTTTTATTGAACACATGTGAATATCTAAACGCTTACTTGTCTCACAGTGGGTTCCAGTGTAACCAGGGGCACAGTCACAGGTGTACCCGTTAACTCCATCATTGCAGCTTCCACCATGTTGACAGGGGTGTGAAACACACTCATCAATATCTGTAAAGATGAAAAAGTGAATGTTTAACCGTTGTCCCTAGATGCGTTATTTGTGTCACTTTGGAACAGAAACAGGAGTCCTCACTAGTGCAATCAAGCATTTGTTGCAAGATTTTTTTTTTAAATTAATTGGCATTGGAATCATTGAAAAACACCCCAAGCTATCGTTGCAGTTAAATTAGTTTTAAATAAAGCAGATAGAGTGACGCAATGTATGGTCTGTCGCGATTCACTTGAAATGCAGGGTCTGTCATGATTCACTGCGAATGCGTCTTGAATGTTATCAAATGTTTGTGATTAATCTATAAGATGCTATAGGATTTGTCTTAATAAAAGTACTGTCAAAGCTTACTTGTCTCACAGTGAGTTCCAGTGTAACCCGGGACACATTCACAGGTATACCCGTTAACTTTATCATGACAGCTTCCACCATGTTGACAGGGGAGGGAGGCACATTCATTGATATCTGCAAAGAATGATTGTAAACATTGGTTTTTCAAAATTAAAGATGAGCTATTTTCACAAGATCGCATTTCAGAATTACGTAATTCATGGCCCAAGAGAAAATAATGCATTGGTGATTTTAATTGCCTTATATATCATATATAAGTCCTATTACTTTTAACATTTACGAGTAGGAGATAGGGAGATGCAAGGATTTCAGAGCAGTAAACCTTGGTTGTCAATTTGATTTTAGATGATACCTGTCCACAAATTTACACTAAAGGTCTTCCCTCCAAATAGACATGTACAATAATATGCAACACATTATTTTACATGTAAATGGATGACGCATATATATTCTATGTTGATAAGAGATGAACAGTGACATATACAAACTTGTTTCACAATGAATTCCTGTGAATCCGTCAATACAATCACACGTGTACCCGTTTTCACCTTCAATACACGCCCCATTGATACAGGGGTTGGAAATACATTCAAGAATGTCTGCAAGGAGAAAAGTATGATACCTCTTCACCATAAGCAGGACCAGGACACTTCAATGTTGCTGAGAAAATGCTCGTGACATCGCATTAATGTTTTTCCCTGCCCATTTACAATTCTGAATTGAACACCAAGCCCTATAATTTCTAATAGATGATTACTGTATGGTATATTTCCCTTAAAGGTTAAATCCCATATTAAGGTCGAATCCAACATGGCGATTTAGGGCTCAAATATCTCTGCGATTTTGTCCCTTGCACTCTTGGGGCTTTCCTAAGCCCCAATATTGCAAGGATAACTGCTTAATTGGTCTTGATTCAGTGTTGGATTCGGTATAAGTTGAACAATCCTTGCGATCTGGGAGCCCAGGAAGACCTCAAAATTGCAAGGGACAAAATCGCAGAGATATTTGAGCCCTAAATCGCCATACCGAATCCAACAGTGAATCAAGACCAATTAAGCAGTTATCCTTGTGATATAGGTGCTCAGGAAAGCCCCAAGAGGGCAAGGGACAAAATCAAAGAGATATTTCAGTCCTAAATCGCCATGTGGGATTCGACCTAGTGATGTGATTGCCCTAAATCTACAATCTCGACAAATTGCCTCCGACAGGCTTACCTTCGTCACAGTGGTCTCCTTTCTTCCAGCCTGGAGCACATTCACAAATGTATCCATTAACCTTGTCGTGGCATGTTGCTCCATTGTGGCATGGGTCTGATGCACATTCATTGATATCTAAAAGACAGACAAATCCTAGATGACACGACATGATGGGTATAAGATGCCCAAAATTATATCCCAATAGTTATTTTTAAAAGCAGACTTATAAATTCTGGATTTTCACGAGACCTCATTATAATGCATCTTGAGGAAGGTATGGGGCAAAAGTGTGTCCATTTCGTGAGGTTCTGGAGGCAATAGCTCCAAATTGTGTATAAAGCTTGTATTACTTGCATATTACATGTATAAACATTCTATACATATCACATGTATGTACTGTATCACTCATCTCATTGACAAAGTTATTCTGTGTTTGTCTGCGCATGTGTATAGGATACATTCACTCTTTGATCAGTTTTGTACAGACAAACCAAACTGATGAAGCTTTTTTTCCGTACTCATAGTAGTATCAGGAGGGCGATTCATAAAAACAAACGATATCAGCAATGATAGACGACCTAAGAATTATGACTTTCGTCAAGACTGATAATTCTTGGAAGTAATGAAATAACAACCTTTTAAACTCACTATAATAATTTGCAATAATAATCAATTTAATCAATATTTTTTAGGGGAGAGAATGGGTGTATAGAAAAGGTGAATTTTCTTGATACATTTCCAGAAATATCTTTCCAGTAGGATTGTTACTAAATCCATCTTTTACTTATAGAAAGGTCGTCAGTACTTTATGAACCGACCTGCAGTTACAAAAGAGTTCATATAAAGTTCCATCACAATCACCAACTTACTGGTCTCGCAGTGTTTCCCTGTATAGCCTGGTTTACATGTACAGGTATAGCCATGTACATGATCGTGACATTCTCCATCATTCAGACATGGGTCCGATGCACACTCGTCAATGTCTGGAATACAAATATTTCAATGAGGGTATAATGTACCAAATCAATCAATTTTAACTATTGACAACTTATCATAAGTAACTCAAATATCCTTGACATAATTCATGTCAGCCCGCGGCAAAGGTTTTACAGTAGAGTGCTTCTATTTCTGGAATACAGCGGTAGTTGCTGTAGTTACAAAACCAATGACCTGATTGGGATCCTTGTGTACGCACTACAGCGGTCTTTATAGCCCAGTTACAATTGCGACTGAGAGTGTATTGAGTGTACTTGATCAATGCTTTATTGTGCAAGGCGTGTACAGATGTCTTACTTAATCCGCCTTGAATCGAGAGTTGAAATATAATGCAAGCATAATCGAGGTGCAATAATTCTGCTACCGTCTTCAAAGTCACCAACTTACTTGTCTCACAGTGTACGCCTGTAAATCCTGGTTTACACGTACAGTCGTAGCCGTCTACCTTATCGTCACAAAATCCACCGTTCTGGCATGGTTCTGATGCACACTCGTCAATGTCTGATAGGAAAAAAATAGATCAGAAAAAAAACTGCTAGAGTTGTGTCTTTGATTGAATGTCAAAGGGAATCTTTTTGATCATTTTACCTAAAATTACTCATTGATCTCTAGGGGAATGTGTGGTATACCCAATAAATACCCACCCGCAGAGCAACAAATAAATGTCCCGAACTTGCACCATTTTGGACCAGCACTGTCTACTAAATTGATATGAAAAGATATCCTATCAATAAGAAGTGTACATTGTGAATGGCTATTTGATAAATGAGTACCATACCATGTTCACAGTGGATGCCCTCCCATCCGGCGTCACAATCACACGTGTAACCGTCCTTGTGATCATGGCACTTCCCGTGCACACATGGGTTGGAGTCACACTCATTGATTTCTGAAAGAGTTATCCGTCACATATAATATAAGCAAAGTTAATTATGACGACTATCTTACTGTAGTCATCTTCAGAAAAATATCCTAGTCCATAATCTAATATGTAAAGTATGATTATGATGATGATGATGATGATGATGATGATGATGATGATGATGATGATGATGATGATGAAACCCTGTCAATTCCTCCTACCTGTTTCACAGTTGATGCCCGTGTAACCGGGGTCACAACAACACTCATAACCATCTCCAACATTGGTGCACTCTCCGTGCACGCAGGGGTTGTCCGTACACTTATCAGAGGCTATCAAAGAAAAAAAAGTTGTAAATCAGTGAAATCAGGAATGGATATCAAATTAGAAAAAGTAAATTACATGGAGGGGGTATTAATTCCTGGTGGTCCAACGGTATCATTTTTGGCCATTTTTTGTATGGGTTTAATGATTTTGAATCAAGATGCCCAAAGACAGTTAGTATTGCTCTCTATGCCCTTATTATGTATTTATCTTAACTCTAAGTCGACCTACCCTCGTTACAGTGTTTGCCTGTCCAGCCTGGGTAACATTTGCAAGTGTAGGTACCATCGTCATGAGAATTACACGTTCCCTTCACACACGGCTTACTCAGACAGGGGTCAGAGGCTGAAGTTGAAAATACATTATGATTTATTTTATCATCATTCGTATCAGCAATCACTAAACATTGACAGAAGATATAACTCTTTTATGGCATACCATCAGTGTAACCTAAAAATGTAATATGTGAATCACTTTTTAAAACAGAACACCTTTAGATACAGTCATGAGGATATTTATGATTCTATTGTATGATTTGTATAAGGTAGAATCCCACATGGCGGTCTATAAGGCTCTAATATCTCCAATTTGTATGTTGCGTTCTATAGGGGCTGCTTGGGCCCCCAGTACACAATAGCCAATGCACACTAAATTTTGGCCTTAACTGACCGTGGGATTCGGAATAAGTTGACCAACCCTTGCGTTCTAGAGGTTCAGAATGGCCCCTAGAATGCAACAGACAAAATCGCAGATATATTTGAGCCCTAGAATTCCATGTAGGATTCGACCTATTTGCACCACCAAAATTTCCCCCGCTTGACCCATGCAATGATTACTTCTGATTTTCTGCCATGATTCTCTCCACTCTTTTATGGACAAAAGTTAACGTGAGCAAAGAATATTTAGTTCATGTTCATACTTTTCTCGCAGTGTTTGCCTTCAAAGCCAATCGGACATTTGCAGTAGTAGCCGTGTCCAGTGTCTACGCATGTCCCTCCGTTCTCGCATACAACGCCGTCACAATGTTTGGAATCTGGAGATTAAAATTAGACTGGTTAAGATAATTCTTTTTGAATGGGCATAACTCTTACTATCCGATCTCTAACACCGCGGGTAGTAATGATGAATTAGGAACTTGTACATCTACAGCATTGGGGGAATTGGGGAATTCAGACAGTAAGAAGGGATGCCATTTTTACCAGCAGGCTGAAGGCGTGGACAAAGAAGAGGTGAATGACGGATAAAGGAAGGAATTGTGACAGTAAGGAGGGTGGGAGATGCAGAGAGTCAGAGAAGCTGACAGACAGCAGAGAAATATAGGAAGAGAAAGAGGTGGTGGTCATTCAGGATAGATAAAGGTGGAGTAATTATTCCTTACCTCCAATGGTGACCTTAACATTGGGCCTGGTCTCCTTGTCGTCATCCCCCATGATGTTACAGAAAATGGTGCCAGTAGGGTCCAAGGTGTCAGGTTTAGGTAGGAACATGACCCCAGGATAGCCAGGGGTGGCCGTCACCATGTCCTCATAGTAGATCTCACAGGGGAACGTGTAGGCCGATATGAAGAAGGTCACTGTGCCTTTAGTTGCCTTTACCTAAAGATGAAATATCCGGTATGTATTATAACATAGCTTCACATGTAGCTAGACAACAGTTTACAGTGTTTTTCTCAAGATTGACCAAAATGAAAATACAATGTAGGTCCGTCAAAGTACCCATAAAAACTGGATCTACATAAAATAGGAACACATTGAAAAGTGTTCCAGTAAGTAGTATAGTAAGTGGGAAGTCCACGAGTGAGTAGTGCATAGAAAGTTAGTATATGGGAAGTTCGTTGAGAAAGTGTACCCGTGAGTAGGGTAGATTGTCAAAAAGACGGCCACATACCCTGAGAGGTTCACCCAACATATCTGCCATGAGAAATAGTCCTATTTCTGTATCAACATTTTGAAATATTTGATGAGCATTGCATCTACCAGTTGGTAATACTGATTCAGTAGCAAGCCGTATGTTATGTCTATTTTCTGGGGCTGAACATCTCAAGGTATGTGGTCGTCTTTAGGTTAATCTACCCTCGTATATATGGGATGTTTGTGAGTAAGTAGTACATAGAAAGTGTACCAGTAAGTAGTACAGTAAAATTCCGTTATAACAAAGTGCTTGGGACAAGGGAAAAAATTCGTTATAAACGAATTTCGTTCTAACCAAATCATACAATATGAGAGCATTAGGGACCATCTACACTCACCCCCACCTCCCTTACCCCTTCTGCCACCCTAAGTTCAATAGAGGCGGCTGTAGAAGCCCCATCACACATCCTAACACCCCCTCCCCCCACCTCCCTTACCCCTTCTGCCACCCTGAGTTCAATAGAGGCGGCTGTAGAAGCCCCATCACACAGCCAAACACCCCCTCCCCCTAACTCCCTTACCCCTTCTGCCGCCCAGAGTTCAATAGAGACGGCTGTAGAAGCCCCATCACACAGCCAAACACCCCCTCCCTCCAACTTCCTTACCCATTCTGCCGCCTTGAGTTCATAGAGGCGGCTGTAGAGGTCCTATCACACATCCTAACAACCCTCAGATACCAGATAATGTTTGTATAAGCTATGAAAAATTCGTTATAAACGATTTCAGATGATGTAAAATTCGCTATATGGGGATTATTTTACTATAGAAATGTATGGGGCTGATTTGGGACAATGAGATTAGTTTGTTGTAAATGAAATTTCGTTGTAACAGGATTCGTTGTAAAGGAATTTTACTGTATATGGGAAGTTTGCGAGTACTAGTAAGTAGTAAGTGGAAAATATTCCAGTAAGTGCTATAAACGGATACTACTGTGAGTACGCCTGCTAATATGGTAAATACGCCGGCAAGGACATGGAGACTATTACAATGGAAGAATGCTTGTGACTAGTACATATAGAAACTATAAGAGTAAGCTCTACAGTGAAAGCGTCCTAGTGAGTAACTTTTTGAGGCCAAAGATGTCTAACTTACCTTTACTGTAACCCCCTTGTCTGTCACCTTTATCATGCAGTTCTTATCCCTGCCTTTCTTCAGAGGCACATTCTTCTCTGCTTTGCCTCTTGAAGGGTCAAAAATTATGGCAGCTGCAAAACAACAATATGAGTTATTAGCAAACATCTTAAAAGAAAATAGTGTGAAAGTAACCACAATTGTCTAAATGTGACTCTACAGGTATGTTTCAGGGTGTCGGTTTGATGTCCATCAGAATGCTTTGATATTGAAGCTGAGCAAAAATAATGATCGGAACACCCAGGCACGGAGGATCCCTTCAATCCCCTCGCATATAAAACTATGAAAACCAGGGATATTTGTAAGGAAGTTAAGGGACTTACAACCACAGGCCCTCTGTTCAAGGGCATACTTGAGGCTCTCTATTTCGGAGTAGTCAACTTGTAGCATGTTAAGACACTGTGGTTCGCTGGCCATAGACTGACTGATAGCCCGGCTCACTTTGTTACCAACGCTGACGGAGATCAGGGAGATGTTGGACTCCAGAACCTTCAGGGCATTCACCGTTGTCTGGAAGGGGTAGTTGCTGCGAGAGATAAACATCGCTATCCAGTATGGTTTGACAGAAGGGAGGGGGCAGGAATTTGTGAATTTAGAAGAGAGGGATCCCATTAAATAGCAATATATTGACAATAAAGATCAAAACCAGCGATTTTTTTTTTTTAAGTGATGGAAGTGCATGAAATTGGTGCATTCGAGAGAGACTGCAAGTCAGGTATCTAAAACTGCATATAGAATCATATCAATATCTTTATAGCTTTTGGAAGTTGGCATGGCCACAAATAGAAATTATAACACCTAATTGGGAAAGGTGGGATTTCAGAGTAAGGGGTGCGCATAAAATCTTGCTGTTATGTTAAGGGAGCGTAACCTTTAAATAGCAAAATGTTATGCTATGTTGTTTGTGTGGGCAGCTATATAATTATGAAGCTATATCTCTGTAAACCAACCTGTTACCATCAGTGATAATGATAGCAATGTTTACTAGGTTGTCAGTACGAGCGGCATTGAATGATGTAGGAACACGAGCCAGAGCCAGGTGGGTGTTTAGGCTGCCTCGTCTGTACGGGATGGCTGAGATGGCCTCCACAAGTCTGTCCCGGGTCATATTGCTATAAAAAAACAATATAAAGATAGGAGATGTAACAGAGACGTACCCTCGTTTATTGTGTATCGGGATGTTAAATTATTACATAAAGCAAAGTTGGCTTTCTTCATTTCCCTAATGCACCCTTCCATTGCAACACACTATGACAGAGGGACTATAACTCGGGCCCTATAACTCCCGCCCACCACCACCTCCCTGCCTCCATATCTACATGTCCCCATGGGCTCATCATCAAAAGAGCCTTATAACTAGTAATTGTCGGTCATTACTTTGTGCATTCCTCAGTTCCTTTTCAATATGGTATCGGGACCGTAATAACAGGAATGTGTCCATTTTGAATTGTCTTTAGTATATAGTAGAGGTATCTAGATTTTCTCTCTCACTGAAAATCAATATGACGACTCTGTACTGTCAGTATTGTCATCCTGATGACTCAGGTCGTCAGGATGACGACCTAAAGTCGTCATTTTGACTACCTAAAGCTGTAGTTTTAGGTGTCGTCAACTTGAGGACCTAAAGTGGTCACCGCTGACTAGTTTCGGATCTTCCATGTTTTCAGTGAGCTATATCCTTACTTGTTAAAGGGGATTTCCTCCCGAACGGTGGTAGAATAGGTGTTTACAGCAACTCCAGTTTCTCTGACATTAAGGGATTTGACCATGTCAGCGGTAAGGCCCTTCATCTTGTCAAAGTTGGTACTGCCCACCGTGGAGGAACTATCCAGTACAAATAGCACGTTCACACCGCCTTCACTACAAGCTGGATAAGGAGATAGACATTACTGACTTTAAACCTTTAAAGACAGCAAAAGACTCAGCCCACTTGGAATGGAAACGTTGGTTTTGTATATTAAAAAGCGTTTATAACGCAAAATATTTTTTTTTACTTCTTTAACATAATAAAAGCCACTCCCTTTGACAGGTGGGAAGGTTATGAGGACTTGGAAAAATGATAAGGACTTTAGTTTGATCATTTTATACAAAGACATATTCATTGATGGGGCAACTATCACTTGCCTCGTATCTACTTTCGACCTGGGCAAAATAATGGTATATCGGTTATGATGACATTGGGGATCATCTAAATAATGAGATTTTCACTTACTGAGATCCAAGAGGCTGGCACGCCTTTTGTATTCTTCTCCGTCGTTGCCTGGGCGGATAAGTTCGAACAGCTTTCCTTGCTCTGTCATATCATAGCTAAATGCCACATTGTTGTCATTCTCCACTACGAGCTGTTTGAAGACGGAAATTTGTGAGCGTGGACTACCTCCAAAACCTTAATTACAGCCCCTAGGTATGTTTACTTTGGTAGCTGAACATGCACTGATAAGAAGGAATTAGTGGCTACTATACATGCACCATTGTATAGGGGCTCCCACCATGATTTGAGGTGGGGCAATCCTATACACTGAAAACATGTTGGTGAAATAGGTCCTCTGTGCAG
Organism: Acholoe squamosa; assembly: GCA_949317995.1. Taxonomy (NCBI): domain Eukaryota; kingdom Metazoa; phylum Annelida; class Polychaeta; order Phyllodocida; family Polynoidae; genus Acholoe; species Acholoe squamosa. The sequence goes on along the minus strand of OX439040.1, from coordinate 44,059,183 downwards.
AGGACTTTGGGTCCTCAATTTGAGGACTTTGGGCCCTCAAATTGATGGGTCCTGGGGGGAGTATAGTGGGTCCTCATTAAAGTCCTTAATTTGAGGACCTAATGTCCTCAATTTGAGGACCTTTTATGATGAAGCTATGCAATCAATATGATGAGTGTGGGTAGTCAATTCAATGACATTCAGTTTTAATTTCCATTAATTATGAAATAGTAAGTTGATTAACCTTAGAATCCCCCTACCCCACCATAGTCAGACCTTTATTAGATGTATTATCCTTCTGGTAGGCCAAGTGACTGGTATTATATGTAAACAACAGTTTCTAGCCAGTTTATGTGTCTTCAGACACATAAATGGTGTTCAAGTACATAGAGACCCCATAACTCCCTTCAAATTACTTGAGCAAAATTTCTTGCTGTATTTCCTATCCAGCATAAATATAAATGACTATTGCAACATTCATGATGTAGATAAGTACATCATTAACTAACAAAATTATCTATAGGATGACCTACAGTATGAAATATAGATTACACTACAGCTTAGTGGGACCCCCTGGTGGAAAAAAAGTATTGTCTTCAAAATGATGACCCCATCTTCAAATTGATGACTTGAGGTCATTAATTTTGAAAGAGGACCCAAGGTCCTGTGCACAGAGGACTTTAGTATAAGCTTAAGTTTTCAGTGTAGTGGCTGAGGAAATATATCATTTGGAAGTCGTCATTACCATGAACACTGAAGAAGGGTTGGATTTAGTGGGGTCAAATTATTGTATGCTCTCTTATGAGTCAAACATGTTCTCACTACAACAGCCGCCCCCTATTGATAATAAATGGCTACTCCCTATTCCATCTGGAGGGTGTTGCTCCTATAGTTAAAGGAAGAGCTGGCTAAAATGCCCTCGTTTCCAGTCCTTTCTTTTCATGTAGCTATAACTTGTCCCTTTTGTTGCTCACAAGTGGTCATTCTAGTATGGTGCTAAAAAAGGGGGATTTGAGTAGGTACCTAGTTGGGAGAAGTCAGTGAGTATAATAGAGTGTGTGACATGAGTATAGGTACCTGATAGTGCAGCTCTCTCTCTCTGTTTTAAACAAGGCAGGTGACTTTTCAGACTAATGTGGTGAGTGCAAGTTGAATGGTGAAACAGAGCGTGACTTCTTTAGAAAAAAGGGTACCTACTGACAGCTCTTTTTACCATAGGAGCAACACACTCCTGTGATTCATTCAGCTCAAATACCATTTTATATCTGCATGTGCAAGCATGCTGTCTGTAATCCATGTGTTCACCCCCAAAAAATCATTAAATATATCCATGTATAACACCATACCTGTAGGTAGTATCTTGATACTAGAGCGGACACCATGGGGATTCTGCAGTCCTTCCATGTAATAGTGGCCATGTCCACACCCAACTTTGATCTGATGGGATCCGCGTAGGCTTTGTCCAGGGCCCCTTGCACTCCTTCAAAGTGCTTCTCGCTCACCTATGCAAGAATGACAGAGTATAACAGATATTTATCACAACTATGACAATATTTTAAACAAAATGGCTAAATAAGGGAGAAATTATGATCCTCATATGATGACAGACATGTAGAGATATAAAAACAGATTTCCCCTGGTTCCTTCTATGTGTGTATGGTGGTATACAATGTGGATGTGTCTATAAAAATAAACATCTGATTCACATTTTCCAACTTTGGGCGTCAAAATCACTTCGTTATAAACAGGTTTATGTCAATGGCACATCGCTCTAACCAAGTTCTTTTCCACAGAAATGTATAGAAGAGGTTTGTGATAAGGAATTTTTGGTTTTTATAATTTCGTTATAAGGGAGTTTGTAATAACTGTATTTCTGCGTGCTGCTGCAGTCCAGGTGCCAGATCGATGGTGTTACACAACGTTATAATCCCATAGGGCTGGTCCGGCTGTGGCGCTCTCATGCCACTCGCGGCAATGGATAGAACTAGCTCTGATTTCATTGAATAGGCCTTTCAGTTGCATTAAAGATACACTGATAAGTCTGTGGGTGTTCCGTCCCTGGTATTGTGGAGGGACGGAACACCCACAGATTGATCAGTGTACATTAAAGATGTCACGTGTTGTCCAATAACCGTTATTATATTGGAACTAGTCCACTCCTAACCCATCTTCAAATTAAAGGTGTCGCACACAAAAGGTCCACCAATATGCCATTCTTTTATGACAGTCGTATTCCGAATATTAATCTGTAGGGAATGATACTTTTTTTTTTCGTTGGGTAATTTAGCCATGCTATGGTAGTAAAGCATTAGATTTACTCTGCTATCAATAGGCCAAATGATTGGATATTTATTTATCTATTATCTGATGATTCATTTATCACTAAAATAATCAGGAGTTTGAACCTACTATCCCAAGTTCCATAATAAACTCATGTAATCTACACCCCAGCAGCCCTTCTAGAACAACTGCTCCAATAATATAGTGGTTAGCAAGTTCGCCTCAGAGTGGGGAAAGTGTGTGTTCAGACCCCTTGCACTTTACTTTACTTTGATTTTGTAAACATTTTACCATAGCTGGACATGTGAAATCCCCCCTTTCTTCTTTAGTAGCACGCTGGCTTTTTTTTGGTGAAATCCCCTTAAGAAGGAATGACAGGAATGATGTAGAAATGACATAATTGGGGCAAAGTGGCCTAATGACCGGGGACTGGTAAGGGGCCTGAAGACATGGATCTGGGTATTCTGAGCAGGATGACATTTTGGAATCAAGTTGGTGCAGATATGGCACCGTGGGAAAACTGTTACAATGTAGCAATTTCCATCCCGTTCTTTGATACAATGCTACAAGCAGACGTCCGACTCCACTCTGCCGTCTCTATCAGAGACAGATATACATTATAACCATGTGTTATAACCCATTGTAACTTTTGCAGATTTACAGACTTCCAAATGACGTCAGAGGGGTAATTTTCCCTGTTCAGAATGACGTCTGAGGGGTATTTTCCCAGTTTTCACTGGTTTCCTTGCTCATATGACTGAAACTATAACATTTTACTGATGATAAACTTACAATCCAAACTTACAACTGAACCAGTCATAAGTATGTAGTTACAACTGATAAGTGTTTCTAAACAGGCAGCAAAATATGACAAGCCATAAGAAAAATATGACTAAAGATAATAAAGCCCTTCAGAAACACCATAAGTCATAAGCCTATAACCACTCTTAAAATTACAATAATATTTTCCTATGACTGATAACAAGTATGGATGCCTTGTGAAACACCCTATACTGCCGGCATATCTATCATGGTCGTAAATTTGTCTAATCTGCTATTTGCCAATGAGGTAGGTCACAGCATTCCTCACACTTCCCATTGTTACATCTTATCTATTTCAGACGGTTCGGCCCACTCTGATCAGGCGCTCCCACTTCTACTCTCAGTATAAGAATGCTTCAACAAGTGTCAATAAGATAACGTGCTACGTGATACTAAACAGAAACACACAAAATAGATTTACAACCGAGTTAGCGTGGATATCCTGATAAGATGCCCACTTAGGTCTTCTCACTGTTTGTGAGATTAAACTTCAGAGAGGTACTTCAGTGTTACATGCCTGAACAATACATGGTACTTGCCCGCACCTCGCAGCAAAACACCTCTAGAACATTCACAGCACTTTCTTACACTATAAAGGACACCGTATAATGTATTAGTTCATGCAAAGCACATATTTTCCAGTCGGTTGGTACACTTAGGACTCACTAATTCAGGGAAATACATTTTCATGCACTATAAAATGTGTTTAGATGCTTAACACAATCTTGAAACATTTTTCTTTTTAATAATTGCCAGCCTGCCGGACCGAATGTCTGGCTGAGATCTTGGGACCGTGGGCTGCATCTTGGTTTTTACGGCTTGCAAATCAGACCATTCCTAAGGTTTTTAAAGCGTAAAACAAAAGCCATTACTGTTTGTTATAGTTTAAAGAGTTAAACGATTGAAATAGTGAGCCAACTCTTTTTTTTCATTTATTCTTCCCTGCCAATGATAATCTTGAGGTACAATAAGATCTACTGGGCCGAATGGCCTGTCAGCGGTAAACGTTTCGTATAGCTAGACTGCATCTGGTTAGATAATAAGAATATGCCTGATTCACGTTATCAGACCCACAGGGGTTTATACCTGCAAAGTCCCTCGTTTTTTTCAATTGAAACTAAAAAATGTGTTCAGGTGTACCCTTCATGTGAGATATCATATGCTTGGAGATTGATCACCTGATGATCTTTCACATTATAGGATTAACCTAACCCACGTCTTTTATCATTTGATAGAGGCAGGCCATCGAATCTCCATGACAGGATTCTTTTCTGTGTTCCAAACTTTCACATCCACGTCAACATAATTACACATAGATCGGTATGAAAACCACCAAATGGGTATATAGCAATTGGTTCCATGAAACTGACAAAGTACCTCTGATATTGCATGTTCTATGATGTTTGGACATAATTCGCGGAGGGCCTATAATGTTTGGTAGGAATGACTGTGTAAAAGGTACAATGAAATACAGAGTTCTTTTTCTTTATGTTTCTTACATCTAAACAGCTAAAACTGTAGCTGCATATATATTCTCATTATGACATTTCCATCTGTTTTGAGGACTGAACATGTGAATACGATTATTGAACACGATTAGGTTAAAGGATGAAATATGTGATACCTTCTTGACTTTATCTGATACCCAATTATCAGTAGTGCAGTTTACTATGTAGACAATTGACTTGTGACCTGCTCAGTTACAGTACCTTCCTTGTGACCTATGTGCAGCCTGATGATTATTATGTTTTCTGTATCTTTTGATTGTTTGGCGGATCCGGAAAAGCTTCAATTTTATGATGTTATTTTGCCAATAAACTCGTTAAACTCTAACTCAAATTTTATGGTGTTTAGCAAGATGGTGCTTTTGAATATATGTGTCCTTTTGATCATGATATGGCTGTCACTTGCGTTTATTAGATCTGGGAAACAACATTTTTATAAGCAGAGGTCCATATATTTTTCAATTCCATTTAGGTATGAAAGCAACTGATGTACACCCCCAAGGCAATTATGCCCACATGAGTGCTTACGACTATGCGCTTACATAAGGTTGATCATATAATAGAAAGGAGTAAAAAATGAATGACAGAAGGAAATAAACTGTGAAGATGAATAAAAGGACAAAAGAGACAGGAGAAAAACCAAGAAACATTTTTTTTAATAACCAAAGAAAGCAAGGTATAAATGGACCAACCTGCCATATACCGCCGTCGAAACTGTCCCTGAAGGTTTCATCCCACGTTCCGTCCTGGGACACGACGAACGCCAGACGCCGCTGGAAGAGCTTGTCATCAGCAAAAATGCAAGACGTTTGGATTTTCAGCAACGTAGCCTCCACCACCTCAGCACCATTAGCCTCCGCTACCATTGTCTCATCCAAGCTGCTCGCCGCTGTCACTGCGACCAGCGCGGTGAGCAGGACCACCACGGGGGTATACATGGTGGAAGGTGTATTTGGGAGGGACAGAGTAGGTGATAATATTGGGAGTGCCCTTAGGTATAAGACACCAATGCCCCAGTGTATACCAGCGCCGAGCAGGGAGGGCTTGGGCGGCTGGAGGAGGACGCCCTCCTTTTATACAGGGAGGGGGTTATCGGTAACAAGGAAGGTCAAGGAGGAGACACATGTATGGTGATCAAAGGGGGAGGGAGAGGGGGGGGGGGGTAGAGGTGAGGGCCTTGTTAACCCTTTATATGACGCTTGAATAAAAACTTCCCATTTGCCTTCATGATGCATGGGGTACAGACACTATATGGTTGACAAGGGATACATAATCAACCAATTGGAGAATTCCTTTCATTCAATGCAGAATTCTTTGAGTATATACCTAATGTAACAGCTGGTACCCGGGCTGTTATCAGTGCTTATACCGCCAGGGCCCAGATCAAGCAATGGCAGAGCCACTGAGCGTCCATACTGGGCCTTATAGGATTGGTCCCGGGGGGGTCAGCATGATGCATCAATACAATGTTGGTGAATAAAAAGGAGCCACCACAGCATCGGTGCATCATGACGGCAGAGTCAAAGACTTTCATGAAACTGGAATGAACATTCGGTCATTAAAGGGTTATTCTTGTCTCCAGAAGCATATATTTAGGTGTGGGAGGGTGTTATGGAGGACCAATGGCTGGGACTGATCTCCCTGACGTCTCCACAAGAACAAGGGAAGATGCGTGCGTAGCCTAAGTGCGTACATGTATAGATTAGAGTAATAAAGTGTTACTTAAGTGACATGTACCCCTTCTTTGCCGTTATCATGATAATGATTTATCTAACAATTTAAGTTCCTGGATGGTAACCTTCCCAGTGACGCTAATGCCATGATATGTACGTTAAGATATCGGGGGATAATAAGATGAGAAGTGCTAAACTAGTTATATGGAGGGCTGTCTTCTGACAGTTCAAAAATTAAGTTAGATAAAGTTTATAGACTTCATTTATGGTCCTACCCTCCACAAAGATGTATTTAATACATAATTTACCTGCGGATATATAACTGAAGGCTCTCCACAAGAATCAAGGCTTTAGTATATAAAATACGTGAAAATTTAATGATTTTGCCTACCATGGTTTGGAAATGTCATGGCTCAATTCTGGCTCACGATGGCAATGTTAAAGAAAGCCATTTTGTACCTGTAATAGTAATTTTTCAATCTTATTTGTGGGTTATTCTATGCCCGATGTTCAACTCGATGGGTTTAATGAGGTCTATTTATGATATATCCCAGGCAAGTTTCTAACAATCCACAAATAATGTATAATTTGTGCAGTGTGAACAAATCATGGCCTAATTAATGCACCATGGGAGACGTGTTTCCTGGGGCGGAGGAATTGTCATTGATCGTATAGAGGAATTTAAAAATTCAATGATGGCAGTCGACGTGCTTGGTAGCAGATTTATCTAAGTCCATTGTATAGTCTTTCCGACATTTAATAAGTAGGTGCAGCAAATCTGTGTTTTGTTACCCTATCGTTATCCAAGGAATGTGTTTCCAGACGTCAGTACTTTCAAGATTAACAATAGACTTGAGATTGTAGCACAATGCATGTTTGTGTTGCCAGAACAATATTTAATCAACTATCTCCTAAAGATGGGAGTGGGTGATAATGACATCTTGGTAGTAACACTACTAGGATACAGTGGAATGATATCAGACCACACAGGATCTGCTGATGGAAGGTCTATTACAATTTGTGTTGGTTAAATACATTAACATGGCGAATTGGTTGATAGTCACCGGGTGAAGCTTCATTTCATGCAATTTCTTTCAATTCTAAGGAAAAGTTTAATGAATAGAATAATGATTAGGGCCTATTGTATTTATATGAAAAATAGCCCCAGCTTTAGGTAAGTAAAAGGTACGCCTATATATCAAGCGACCCCATTACTTTTGGGAATTTGCTGACTGGGCAAATTTTACTGTCTCTATATGGATTGGGGAAATGCTCTTATCCTCACACCCAGTAATATCAACCTTGCAGCAAACAATTATATCTATCAAAACATTTTATTCCTACCTTTTACTTTCTCGGAAATGATTGACTCCAATGGACAGAATGTCTCCACAAAGTTTGATGACCACAAGATTATAAATGTTTATTATCCCGACAAAGTCTACCCAGTATGTGAATCCACATGCCTAGAAACTAACGGTGAAACTAAAGTCTAAACATTGCCAGATAACACTAGCACTCTTACTGGGGTCAATTCAGAATGTGTATACGTACATTCCTCTTGGCAAAAAGACGCCATGCACTATTAAGAGTCTTTTTTTTTTTTTGCAGATCCTGTCATATTTAGGAATGCCAATATTTCCTGTCAACGTTTGGCAATGTCTGAAAAGCGACTGGGTAAAAAGATTCTGTGAAAGACATTCATCTGCTAATACATAAAAGAATGTTGCAGTCTTTTAGATGTTGAAAAACGTTAGGAAAGAAAATCGTCCACCAACGTAAAAACGTTTGTTGGTTACATTTCCCTCCATGAAATTTACATTGTTTCTGATCCAAAAAGAAAGGTAATTTTTAAGAACGTAGAATGCGCTTTAATTGGGCACGAACACTTTGACATTTCTAGATTTTAAAACAAACTTATAAACTACAAAATAACGTATATTTGGTGGATTTTTCCTTCCCGTTTTGCCAAGTGGAGCGGACGAAAGAACATTGACGTTAGTTCTGATATGAGCGTACTACGGAGCCCTGGAAAGGACATCTGTTTTCTACACATTTATTTCTAGAGTTTGTTTCCGCAAGAAGTATTTTCGTTTCCGCAAGAAGTATTTTTGTTTCCGCAAGTAGTATTTTCGTTTCCGCAAGTTTTATTTTCGTTTCCGCAAGTTTTATTTTCGTTTTTGCAAGTTTAATTTTCGTTTTCGCAACTTATACTTTTATATCCACAACTTAATAGTTTTTCTTTGTGCATAGTCAATCAATTGTGAATGTTAAGTTGTGGAAACAAAACATAAAGTTGCGGAAACAAAATGTTTAGTTGCTGAAACAAAATATAACTTGCGGAAACAAAAATAAAAAGTTGCGGAAACGAAAATAAAACTTGCGGAAACGAAAATAAAACTTGCGGAAACGAAAAATAAAACTTGCGGAAACGAAAATAAAACTTGCGGAAACAAACTAGAGAAAAAAATGTGTAGAAAACGGATGTCCTTTTAGGGGCTCCGTAGTGTACGTCTATAGTGATGCGAATATACTGGTGACAGTCGGCTGGTACAATACGCCGCCTGGTGTGTGACAAAACAAGAATTATCACCCAGGGACACTAGATTTGTGGTACATCAAATGACAGGACTTTGAAGAGATTTCCTGACTACTAGATCTACAGAGATTTAGACAAGTGAGTCCTACGTAAGCTACAGCATGCTTTGGCTACCCACGGCCAAAAATCGTTGTTTTTATGTTTGTTTAATTCGATGCAAAGTGAACAGAAGCCTAATTTCTTTTTGACCCTCTCGTTTATAATTGAATGATAGAACTTTGTGTGAAACGATCCCAACACTGTGTGTGATTAACATGTAATTAATTCTGTATGGATAATTATTGAATAAGGGAGTGGTTATTATTTATCAACGGGGGGGGGGTGGGTTTAAGGGCGGGGACGTAAAGATTTCTGTCCCCTCCTGAGGGGCTGGGGCTGTAAATTTTTTGACCCCTCTTGAGGGTGGGGGCCTAAAAACATGTACCCTCTTTTTAGCAAAAAAAAAAAAACAAACAAAAAAAAAAAAACAAACTGAAACGCTGCTGCTGCCTCAGGGCAGCATTACCACATTGTAGACATCCCTATACAAAAATTGTCATATCATATTTACCGGGATATTTACCAATACAACAAAATTTAGAACTACGTGAATACACATGTATCCTCGTTAGAAAAGTATAAAATGCCATGATCATTGAATTATTTTCATCAACATAGGGCATCATAATAATTATGCCCAATCTACTGCCCAAGGGCACATGGCCCGTAGTTAAATTCCAAATGAACTCTTTGAGGGCCGGCAGTTACAGGGTTAAAACTACGCGACCACACTGGTACATGCTTGTAATAGGCCAAATACCAACTTGCTCTTATCTCTCCTATAATATTATCGTCCAAAGGAAGTGGTAAAGATTTAGTACATTTGATAAAGTCCTGTGATGTTTACGCAAATAATCATCGTTTCTCTCAAGTTTTGAAGTGGTTAAACAATAAATTGTTTTTGTTTGTAATATCTGTATGCTACATGAATCAAATGGACCGTTCGGTAGATGTGTGAATATCCTCGTTACTTTAACTTAATTACTTAACAAAGTGGACTGAATTTCAAACCTACGCTTCAGTGCAACAAGATTGTAACTGCAATTACGGGCCAACAACGCAAGGGAGCTTTCACCTTTTGACCCAGATGCAGTTACAACCTTTTAGCACTGAGGCATCGCTAGACGGAAGCGTCTTTATAAATATATGAATACATATTATGTCTCAATGACGCAGTGAGTCAACAGTAAACAAAACAAAAGAACACTTTGGATTTCTTCGGAATGATTTATTGCAAAAATGAAACCCATCGATATCCACATCCTACCAAAACCTTGCCCAATGTATAAGCCCCATTCAATGACCCCTATATGAATACCATAACACACTTCCTAAGTTGAATGTTTTATAAACCTCCGAGCTATCAGTATCTCTGATAGTCAGCAACAAGGGTAGACAGGACTACACATGAATAGGTGTCATATCAGTCTACAGTGAGTGAGTAATAGATGTTTTACGCCATTTCGACAGCTAAGGTCATATTCATGGCGAGAACTACATTACATAATTTCACAGAGGAATGTGTCAGTGCCCGCACATATGTGCACCACACACATCCCAAGGGGATAGGAAAGATGAGATATAGACCCTTTTAAGTGGGCTAGGGCAGTAATGACACCTGTGGTAAAAAATGAGATTGCAGAAATAATAGCAGTCAATATGGCAGGGGATACAATTTATACTTGCAAAAACAAAAGTCCAGACCAGCCTATACGCATACTACCGTACCCGGTAGATATTGAGAATGTGCGAGTGTTCAGTACTGGTTTAAATAGGTAGTTGCACTGGGTGTTATCAACAGTGAATATTCACAGAATCCGTGTTGACTAGATGTCCTTTGTGTGAGAATTTATTCATAATCATTTATCATTTTGTTTTTTATCCTTTAACAAATGCGGGAATGTGTTATTTATTAATACTCATATATGCAACTTGTAAACATAACATGTGAAAGATAATCATATTGGTCATGCTACATGTATATACATTGCATCTATCCCAACCATCTAAATGCGTCAGCCTGAGCAAAGGGTAATTACATACCAGATATATACCGGTATGTACAATATATGTTTTAGACACCCACAGGTAAAGAAATCGAACCCTAGATATGCCCCTAAGGCTAAGTATACCCATACTTATTACATTGGTCCACATTGCCAAATTGAAGTCACAACAAGAATGACAACCACTCTGCCTTGCATACACTTTATCAGACGTCCACACGATATAATTATTTATGGGGCATATGTAATAGAACGGACATACCGTAGTACATTCTCATTCCATTCACCGTACATAAATTTCTACTTTCTTTCAGCAAGGACATGGTATAATTCAATGGCAGGCACCCCTGAGTAGCAACATTAAAACAGATCCCGATGCCCAATATCAATAAAAATCTTGCAAATTCAAATTATGCCAACTTGTAAAACCATCCTGACACATTCTGTGATCTGAATGGATGCTTATTGATGTCTACTATTATTCTAGAAGTTGGACTCTTCAGTTCTTGAAGAAAAGCTCCTCCAGCTGTTTGCGTGTATCCTCCGGACTTGTTACGGTGTACCCGATAGTGCGTGGGTCCTCGTATATTTGGTGGTCATTTCCGCCCTGTAATGATAATGTATACATTCTTAGATGGAACATCAAGTAGATAGTATTATTATGGTATCTACCATAAATTCTCTAGTATAAGCCTCATCAATGGTATAAGCCGCACCCTGAGTTTGGAAGAAGGCTATGAGGCACAACTGGGGCTTAAAAATTGACAGTTTAGTACTGTTCTATGGTGTAAAAACCCTCATATAAGCCGCACCCTGACTTTGGGCCAATTCTATAAGCCTAATTTTGATTTGGATTCTGGTATAAGCCGCGGCTTATGCGAGAGAATTTATGGTAATTGGTCAACTTGGTCTGTGTATATACAATGTATTAGTCGTTTTATGCATTTTGTAGATCATCGTCTATTTAAATAGCCACATTATTGACTTGCGACATGATAAGAAAACAGATCTTCGGTAGGATGACGATAAAAATAGTCAGACATATATTTTGGACAATTGAATTTGTAGTCATTTTTGTATACTCAGCACTCTCCCTATTCTTGATTGCTGAATCAGATTGTAATTCACAGAGGGCTGAGTATCCAAGAATAACTCTAAATTCAAGTTTCTAAAGAGATGTAATCAATTCATTGTGAATGTACCCTGAGAAAACTAAGTATCTTGTCACTTGCTTTTTACAATTAGATTTTTTTTTGTCATCAATATTCATTCATTTTTTATGTTCATTGCCAGGGACCCCTATCGTACAGCCACAACAACCTGCACGAATAAAAATCTTCTAAAAGGTCAAATACTCACTGGAGCTGTTTTATCTCCAAAGAAGTGTATGGTGGTGTATCCCTCTTTCTCCACGTATGGTAAGGCAGAACGCTTGTCCCAGCCATCGGGGTAAACGTCAATACTGATTTGTCCTCCTTTAAAGTAAAGAGTTATTTCAGAGAAAGCAAGTAGAAGACATTGCAGACAGTAACGCATTCACATATATGCATTTCTAACTAACCGTATCATGCATTTAACAGGAATGCAAAATCATTAGGTTTTGTTTAAAATCAGTAACCCTGGATAAAAACATTGTCTAATGCTGACCAAAAATTACAATCTGAACTACCATAAACTCCCGCATATAAGACGCGTCCTCTACACCAAACAAATCCCTACTGCGTCTTATAGGATCTCTTCAAGTTGGGGGTGCGTCTTATACAAGGGGTAATTTTACTCTAGAACTGGATTTAAAAAACTGAGCCCTAAGAGGTGCGTCTTATACATGAAAATCCCTCTGCTGAGTTTGGGGTGCGTCCTATACGGGCAGCGCGTCTTCTACGCGGGAAAATACGGTAGCTATTTAACTTTACGCAAGGATATCTCTCTACCTGGTTTGTTAAAAGCTATGTCTTACCTATGACGAACTGGAGACCAGCATCGGGGAATTCCTGTTTTAAGTCTTCTACCAGCTTTGCTCGTATTTTGTGTTCCTTAATGGGAGATAAACATGAATGTACAAAAAAACACTTGACGTGGGAAGAATGCACAGAGATGCTTCTAAATAGGAAATGCCATATGCAAGATTGAAGTAACAGAAACGTCTACATATCATTTTTTGTTATATTATGCAGAGCTTTCGATACACTTTATAACAAAATATTATTTCTTACATTCATGAAGATTTTGTGTTACATCTAAGAGATGTTATGAGATCAAAATAAGAAGATAATGTTTCGGATAGAAAAAATAAAACATGGTAAGCTGGGGTACTTTGATACTCCAATTATGAGTTTGCACTATTGTAAGGATTGAGTATGTGTAAACACCGAGAAAGTCTGGAGGTGTGAACCTGAATGAAATTTTTTATTTCCTTGTCCTTAACTGAGCCTTACCGTGTCGTAGGCGCCAAACTGGTCCCGCTCTGCCTGTGAACAACTGCGGCCAACTGGGCACACATTGATTAGGCCTTTCCGGAATTCTATAAAGGTACCCCTACAAATAATGATACTTGTTAAATGCCAATGCTCGTTTTATTCTAACATGCTGGTCATATAAAAAATAATATTTTTTCTTTGTTCTTGGAAGGTGCAAATGGAGTTACCATACTAATTGTAAACTTGGAAGTTGCCGGGTAGCACCGGTAAATATATACCGTAGTCTTTGTTTGTAATGCATACCTGCAAACTCTGGCTTGAAATTAGGTTTGACAATAAACGTAGTGAAGCCTGGGGGCATCAATTGGGAAAATATTTACAAATCTAGATCTGGCAGGTCTAAAAATGACTGAGGAGCTTGCAGGCACGTTTTTACATTTCAATTAATCTACACATACACATGCGACTATGTACGATTTAGTCTTACCTTTTCACGGGTAATGATATTTGGGACAGTTTCAACAATGCAAAGTTGATGAACTTTTGTAACTTTTCTTCGCCCATGTACTCCTGAATGTTCTGTAATGAAAAATGAAATAAAAGACTCTTAAGATTCTAATCATAGTGGGAGTTCATAAATGACGTTTCTCTCTAAACATTAGAAATCGTGTGAAAAAAATGTCCCTGGAATAACAATGGCATTCAGTCAGATATACAGGCAAAGGTAAATACACTAATGGATAGACATGATTTATAGCCAGGAAATTCAAATAAACTGCTCTTTGGGGGTAACTTACCGGTTAAGATATTTGGTTTAACACTAAATGTTTCCTCTTACATCTTGCATGAAACAATTTCTTACATTGATGAGTAACATTCATGTTCTTTGTAATGGCTTACATATTTCATACATTAGCTCCCGGTAGAACATTTTGCAATACGCTGAAGTCAATAAACCCATTTGGAAAAAAAGGAAGATATCCGCACCTGTTGGCCTATAAGTGCTCCAGCCTTGTGGGCTACCAATCCATTTTCTGAGAAGACAAAGTCATAGTCCTGTAAAACTGAAAATTAGATATATAGGAAAACATGTTAATTGTCTATGGATGTAAGGGTATGGAATAAAAACTCACAATAAAAAGCATTTATAAAGCATTGCATGATTCCTGGTATTAGATTAATGGAACATATGTTGTTGAGTGAATGGATTTTAGTACATGGTTTATGTATTCAAAACCATGTGTTGCGATAACAAGGGGAAAAAAGACATTACCTGTTTTCCCCATTTGTTCTGTAATCTTGCCCAGGTCGGATCCTCCTACAAGCCCAGTGACAACCTTTTCCCGCAGCTTATGCATGAACTCATGCATATCTGGGGTGATGGTCTGAAAGAAAGGTGCAAGGATTTTAGGTTGGACAGCTATCCTGGACACTGCATCGGAGACTGCACATCCTACGGTATACCAAGGTAGCGGATTGTCTGATGGGAGCTGCCATTGCTGAAGCTGGTAACCAGTGGTTATCAATGATAACAGTTATCAGACGGGTACCATCTGCCCCCCGAGGAGCCCGCAATGAATAGTTGGGATTATTTCATTGGCTGATGATTAATCTCGTTGGTATATTGGATATATAGAATTTGACTGCAGCTTTTTGTTTTTACTGTTTTCCGGTGGATTTACAGGGGACCTAGCATGGCTAATTTCAACATGGGTACATACCAAAAAATCGTTCACAAATTCGCGGGAACTAGCAGAAAAATGTCTGCGGTCGCCTTAAGTTGCAAATTGAGCAAGTTTATGCAGAGGAGATGCCTTGTCTATGGCAGTCAAAATTTTTTTGCTCCCCTCACACACGCTTGAGTTGAGGCGGGCCAAATTTTTGCACCCCTCTTTGATCTATAGTAGCGTGCTGGATTTTTTGCTAATAAATAGAGGCCACCCTCCCCTGAGTGAGGCTCCCGTTGACTACTCCCTTTTCACACATGCATAATTTTTTCCACACCATCACCCCATTCACTTTTTTTTTGGTGCTACCCTCGCCCCCCACATCCCCGCACGGCGCACCAGAGCAAGAGTTTTACTTTTTAAAACTCTTTAATTTAAAGGCTAAGTCAGAATTTAAAATTAAACTAAACTAAGGCTAAGTCAGTGGACCATCCACTGAGTCTGAGTGAATGGCTTGTTTCCCGAATCCTAATTCACACCCCTTGTCCTTGACCTCGCAAGACCCAACTAAAAACCAGTGTGAGAGAGATGGACAGGGATGTGACTGTGTGACGTGTTCACAGTTCAGGCTGTTTCATCAGCAACAGTCTTGAACAGAGTGACAAGAGACCCAGACTATTAGGCTTAGGGAGTGGTCATTATTTATCAACAGGGGGGGTGGTGGGTTTTCGCGCGGACGCTCAAAAATTTTTTACGCCCCCCCCCCCAATGGCAGTAAAAAAATTTTGCGCCCCCCCCGCGCTGGAGGCGCGGAGAGTTTTCGTGCCCCCTCTTTGATCTATACTATAGTAGCGCGCGGGCTTTTTTGCTAAAAAGAGGGTAAATTTTTTTAGCCCCCCCCTCGAGAGGGGTCAGAATTTTTTACGCCCCCCCCTCAAACCCACCACCCCCCCCTGGGCCCTGTTGATAATAAATGACCACTCCCTTACAAACCGGCAACAACAAACCAATTCACTAGGAGATTCTGACTGAAGTATACTCAAAATATTACTAAATCTATCTCATAAAAATGCACCAAGTCTTAGGCAATACGAACATATTATATAAATGCATACAGACCATCCTGGAACGTGTAAGAGTTCCATCAACATCAAATAAACAAATCGTGGACGTGTCTCTCGTGGCCATTGCTGTTCCGGAAGTGATTCCCCTTTCGGTTTCCGGCGGTGAAGAGTTCCACCCACCTGCCATGACTGCTTTCAGTTGAAAACTCCCCATGTCTGTCCACTCGAAGCATGCATTTTGACATTATAGACGGGAGGAAATGTCCTGAGTGATGCGATCTGTGTTAAGCACAGAGGGCACAAAGTGTTCACCCAGAATACACGAAATACAGAGTGGAAGTCGCTCACCAGATGGAAAATACACATCGTAAACAAGCAAAATGGCTGACATAGGACGACTTCTTCGTGAGCACAGAACCCTTACGCGGGTTGGATTGTTGACAGTGGCGTTGGCACTTTTATTATTGAGGTGAGAAAGTGGCTTCTTATGATACCTGACCATACTAATTCTGTGGCCCATGTAAAAAAGTGGGTGTCCATCGGGGAGTAGCGTTAGCGCTGTACCAAGATAACATTGTAACAAAGTCTCATTTTCTGGGGCCATCAGTTACTATTAAAGTTGACTGTTATCATCAATCATTTACTTTAGTTTAGGACAAATTAGGCTAGCATCTCATCTGGCCTGCCCCCTCCCACTGACTGACTGTATATCTGTAGAGTGTAGTCAGTTGTAGACTAGTGACTAATGGGACCCATGGCCCTAGGGACAGTTGGCCCGGGACTGATGGCCCCAAAAATGAGACTGATGGCCCCACTTTTGGGACTGATGGCCCCACTTTCAAATTTGATGCCCCTGTGTATAATATGATAAAATAATTTACATATATTTGTTATAGAATGAATGTTTACATGTTGTTGACTGCTTCTGGAGCATGTTTGGTGTATTTTAATTTTTAGCACAAGTTTGGAGGTGCTAGAGGCACAATAACCAATGCCTCCCCACTGAGGCAGTGTGTGTAGCCCTGTGGGGTGGGTGCCTGGGGATTAGCTATGACACCTTTCAGCTTGCAGCACTGACTGGGCACACGGTAGTGACTACGTACCATAATCTCCCGTGTATAAGGTGCAGCCTGCGTATAAGGCGCACCCCCAACTCAGGGAGGCCTGTTCCACGTATAAGGCGCACCTCTAAGGGCAGATTTTTGTTAATTTAATACTGTTCTATAGTAAAAATAACCCCCCCCTATAAGGCGCATCCCAAACTCAAGGCAATTTACCTCCCACATATAAGAAGACTCAGCAGCATTTTGTTTGGCGTATAAGACGCGCCTTATACGCGGGAGATTATGGTAGTGACTAAGAGAAGTCAAAGAGAAATGGATTATTAAAAAATGAAATTGAAAAAAAAATAAAATAAAAGATAAAGGAAATTAAATAGAAATCTGTGGAAGCAGTACAGCCGCAGACACCGTAACATCACCACTGCCAAGTACCTACACAGGCTACAGAGCTGTGTTGAGCTGACAGACATCCGGATCTAGGAGGAATAAGCTGACTGACTCTAAACACAGAAATGTCAATGTATCTGGTGATCTGAATGTGATATGGTATTACATTGTTATTGTAATGTCAAAGAATGTGATATTATTTTAGTGACTAGTGTTGTGCTGAGAGTGTTGTGATCAACTTGAACTGGCACTGTTGAGTCACACTCTCAGGGTCTCACGGACCCCGTCACAGACACAGGCTTGACAGGGCTCCCTGGGCTGCTGTATTGCTGCTTGGGAGGGAATCTTTATCATAAGTTTATGAGTTAGACTGAGTCTGAGTGCCTGGGAAAATCAGTGCAAAATACTAACTGAAAATGCATTGTCAAATTCACATCTGGACGTTTGACTGTGTCTATGATGACGGTAGTCTAGGACTGTAGCCGTCTATCCTATGGTGGGTTTTCACATGGATGTGTGGAAATTTTTTATCCCTCCCCCCCCTCTCGATCATTGGCAGTCAAATTTTTTTGTGCCCCCTCCCCTCAAGGCTCAAGAGGAGTCAAAAGTTTTTACGCCCTCCTCAGGCTCAGTAGGGGTCCATGAACTCTCCCTTAGTATGCATAGGCCTAGGGTCAGAAACCTTGTATTCAGATCAAGTAGGCATTTGCATAACTGAGCCATAGCCTAGGTCCCCTTTTTGTTATGCACTTTCTCAGAGCCTCGAGGGATTTAGTAGGTTTCAAATGGATCAGCTCTTTTGTACTTACATTATTTTGAGCTATGAATATGCAATTCATCTCTCGTTGTGTACTGTGTTCGTGTATTGATGTTTTAAGTCTGTTATTCATTTGTAGAGTAAACCTTTTGGAGTCTATCCACATCCCCAGGTGACTACAAAATAATGGCTAACTTAGTGTACCCCTGAGTCCTGTAGCCCTATCATAGTTTTAATTTATAGACGATTTCACTAACACTGACCTAATTAGCAATTGTGGTGCCTGTACTGATAAAAAAGCAAAAAAGGAAAGTACCATAATGGGAATGGGATGGCACTTTCATAGTAGATCCTGAGTTAAGATTATAGACCTAAACAATAACTGATTTTGATACCGATAGTATTGTTTGAAGTTATATATCTTATGATTAAGAAATGAGGTACAATCAAGGAAATATCCCAGATATTCAATCTCGACTACTGCACTTAATAAACATCAGAGATTAAGGTTCCTAGGTACCTGCTAAGACAGTCTTAGTCGATTCAAACGTGGTAATACATTGTATCAGTCCTTGCCAATACTTATGATCATAAGGCGATGCGATCACATTTGATCTGGGTTGTATATTCTGTAATTTAGTCTAGGTAAGTACTAGGATTATGCTACCACGATTGCTGTGGGTGTGTGTTTGATTTTCTAATCACAAATTCTTTTCCCTTTCTACTGTTTTTATTTCTCCATAAAAATAACTCGCTGTACACGTATTACTTGTATACATTGTCTCTCGTTCTAAGGGGAATCTCGAACATCTGATAAAGTCGAAATAACATGTTATATACACAGGTAATCATACCATATAATATGTAGGAATATACAGATTGGAACCAATGTTATCACCTATTAAAATCCAAGATGGTAAAAAGTCCAAATTCTCCCATCGCTATAGTTGTTTCATGTATTAATGAATTCTCTTTTCCAGTCGGATTCATATGATCATTATTATATGGTCGTTCATTGGAGGTGTAGTTCTCTGCTGCTCATTCGTAGGGTAAGTAGACTTTGCATATTTTGTGGAAAAAATGTATATATCAGTAGTGATTTGAAGTGGCCTATGACATATGAATTATAGTCAAATATTCAATTATATTCAAATTAGAGGAACAATCGGTACTAGTGTAACATGCATTAAAATATAATAAACCATCAACGTTCTTTCATATATTTCAATAACCATCCTTCTGAAATTAATTCAATTAGGATCGACTTGATTTCCCATGTATTCATACCGGCAAACTCCTCAGTTTTAAAAGTTTCCCCAGTTTTTATGAACCTAAGTTCTGCCTGATCCAATTCAGTAAGATCTCATTTCATTACTTATACGAAGTGGTGGGTCTTAGGTTGGTATTATAAATACCGAAATTTCTATTTCATCACAGTCCCGAATCTTTATTACCCAATCTTCTGCGGTGGCATGTTCGAAAGAAAAAGGTAAGCATATCTAAAAGTGCACATGCATACTTTTGACTTGTTGTTAAATTCTGCATGACCGTGTGTTTCCATCGTGTAAATTCAAGGAGTTTTATGTTTTATCGTGTATATTCAAGGAGTTTTATGTTATACATACCAGCTAATTAAGTTGTGAAAGCACTTTGTTTTGTATAGATTATGTTAAAATGTTGACTTTTGCTGTGTTCCTATTTTACGTCAAGTGGTTCTCACATTGTATCATAGATTTTCAAATATACACCGGTACTAATAGCCAAGGAGAAAGAAATAGATTGTAAATACATAACTTTTGATACAGTTTCACTAGTTTTATCTAACTTTGTGTGTGTGTGTGTTGTTTTTTTCTAATTTTAGATATATTCCCATGTTTTGTAACGCTAGTTCACGTTTCGCATTGGAATAGTATTTCAAGATTTCACAGTTCATTTAACGTAGTTGTGTTCTATGCATGATCGTTATTTCAGTCTAAACGCAAGCCGCAGACCACCGTAGGTATATTTGTGTCTAAATCAGAGTAGCATGTACAGGTGATGGGTATACCCTACTACCCAGTCACTCTTAACAACCCGATAAGTCATCCATCTTCACTAATATAGATCTTTTTAAGTCCCGAGAACGGCTTGAACCAAGTAACCAAGTGTTCCTCACCACTTATTACATCAATCTTTTCACTAACCCATCCCTTTCTGTAGGTATCCCAATAGGCCGCTACTAAGCCTGTCACTGTCACCAATAGACTTTTTCAAATCATTGTAACTACTAAACTTATGAACATATATTACAGTGTGAGACATGGAATCACAAATAAAATGTATAAGAATTAGACCCAAAGAAAAGATAAAGGATAACTGGATTATTACTAATGCCTACAGTGTTGTAAACTTGGTAAACTTTGGGCTGTTTTTCACGGACCACCCAGCAGCTCAACCAAGAAGGTTATATTCAAACTGGAATCGCTCCTACGCCGTACATACTGCAGACTTCTAAATTAAAATATTCAAAATTAAAAAAAAACAAAAGATTATTGAAATAATTTTGATGGTTCCACTTTTGATATATATGAATGTTTGGTGTCATTAGAAAGCTATTTTTGTGCTGAATCTAATGCACCAATGCACGGCGTAGCTGCGAAATCTTGGGGAGTGACACAAATTTTTCAAATTTTCAAAGAAACTTTCTGAGATATTGTTGTGGTTTATGTGGAAAGTGTCTGTATGGATTGAACATGTTAAAAGAAGAAAAACAGTTTTTATTTCATCAAAATTGGTTGAGAGGTTTGGATTTGGCAGCCATTTGAAAATCGTGAATGTAATCGCTGCGACGCAGCATTCTCGCAAAGTCTAGATTTTGCTTATATATGCAGGCATGGCTTATACATAAGGGCTTATGGTAATGAGTATTAGCTAATGTAATTCCAAAAGTTTGATTATAAATGAGTCCAAATCTTAGGTCGGATCGATTTATTCTCAAATAGATTTTCGGTGATCTGAGAAAATTGAGGTTTTTCAGAAAAACTTTCCAGTATTTTGTAGTAGCGTTAGAGGTAAAAGCTATTAAAAAATGGTGGACACAATATCAATCTATGCCTCTGTGATGAAATCGGCTTGTTATATGCAAAACCTATCGCAATGTAATGATTTTAAGTTTGAGCATTTTGAAGCATTTTCCCTAGTTTTGGACATCAGGATAATCGGTGTTTTTTCTCGTTTTTGAATAAAAATCTTGAATTAGATATTCTTTTTTCAGGCATGAGAAAAAAACAGACATAATCTTTATAAGCTGTACAATGGATTACTAAATAATAAGGGTGAAATATGAAGTACTCATGACATTAGACCCTGCTAAACTTGCTGTTTGACAAAGACCAAAAAATGTACTAAATCCAGATCATATTTTTCAATTTTCAAATGGCCTCCAAATCTAAACCGCTCGACCGATTTTTGATGCAATAAAAACTGTTCTTTCTTGTTTTGATAGGTTCTATTTATTAAAAAAGTTTACAAATACATTACTATGATATCTGAAAATGTCCTGGGATACCTACTTTCTGACAATAAAAATACGTATGGATAGTTTTTAATTATTCCCGTTCCCTTTCCTTATGCTCTGAAAACAATAACCAGAATTCAAATCACCTCTGAATTTAGAAATTGTGTTGCATGATATTTTCCTTACACAAAGCTAGGTATAGGTGTATTGGTATTTGCTTAATAAAAGAATATAAAGGAGAAGAGACATTTATAAACGTTCATTGCATTTATTAAAAAAAGAAAAAAGAAAAGATTAAAGAAAAAACAACTTTAGAGAATGCCACTTTACCATAATATCCCGCATATATACAGACGTTTAAGGCATTCCATAAGTTGACAAAACGCTATCAAACGCGTTTGGGCTTATAGTACTGTTTTATACCGGTGGTAAAAATATCTGGCCCCATAATGTGCATCCTGAGTTCAGCTATAAGACGCACCTTGCGTTTAGGAACACCATTATTGCATCAAGAATCATGTTTTGGCCATTTAGATATTATTCTATTATATATAAGGTGCTCCCTAACTTTGACTGCTTCTATAATCCACACCAGGAGTCCGTCCCCCTGTATAAGCTGCGCTATAACACAGGATTTTTACGGGCTTCCCTAGCCCACTTAAAAGGGTCTATATCTCCTCTTTCCTATCCCCTCAGGATGTGTGTGGTGCGCATATGCGCGGGCACTGACACATTCCTCTTTTAAATTGTCAACCTGTGAGGCACGGGATAGCCACTTAGTGCCGCTAAAGTGCTGTAAAACACACATCAATCAATCATCAACAGGATTTTTACGCTACTATAGATCAAAGAGGGGCGAGAAAATTCTCTATGCCTCTGGCGCAGGGGGGCACAACAAATTTTTGACTCTCGTTGAGGCGGGGCGTGGAAAATTTTCGCGTGTCCATGTGAAAACCCACCACCACCCCCTGTTGATAAATAATGACCACTCCCTAAATCAACGTTAAATACCGTAAAACCCTAGTCATAAGCCGACCCCATCATAAGCTGGGGCTAGAGTTCAAGAAAACATTATAAGCCGATTTTGGGCTTATTTTAACATTTAGAAAACCCGGTTATAAGCCGGGGTGAGTTTGGGGTCCTGTCCACCCCCTCAAATCCAACAATTTTATATGGTTTTCAAGAGTGTTTTTACATTTTTTCAAAGACTTTTAGCCATGATTTAGCACAGTCTATGAAGAGGATCGTTTACATTCACATATATCTATGTAATAAGATGAGGAAAACGGAAGAAAATTAAGGTTTATTTAGTTATATGAAAAGGTCATCAAAATGTGTCAACAAATAATTACACTTTTGGAAAACCCCAGTCATAAGCCGGAGGTAGGCTTTATGAGAAATTTAGAAGCCGTAATTAGTCAAAAATAGAAAAAAAAATCCGGCTTATGACCGGGGTTTTACGGTAATGTCCTTCCCGTAACAACACAATTAATAGTTACATCATTCCTTGCCCCTCTAATGCCATGACTAAGACCTATTAGATTGGGGAGGAGATAGAAACATCCACCCAAGATGAATAATCGTACAACTAATATGCAATAGTAATATTGATTAAATCCGTCCAGTCACCATGTATATAGGGATCAAGCAGGATAGGTATTCGACCTATCAAAAAATTCCCTTTGTTCACTGCTTAATGTTTGGGTTCAACTGTAACCCAACGTGATACTAGCCATTATCAGTGCGTGTCTTGCCAAAGCCAGATTAAGCAAAGGCTGCACCTAAGATTGACCATTATAGTGCTCTACCGGGTTACGGAGGGTGCGAAAGTCAGTGCCCATCTGGCGTTGAAATGTACATACCAATCACCCTTACCAGCCAAAGCGGTGCCTAAGTCTCTGGGGCTGCTTGTTCCCGAAATGTACAAAGGATTATGTAATGTAAAGCTGGCCACTTTCTCGCGGGAAAAGGCGAAAGGGTGAATCATGTCTGCATACACATGGTCTCCAGAGTCCTCGCTATAGAGTGTCTGGATGTGACCAGCTCAGGCTTTATCTTGTAGTTTCACACAGCTCCCTGTCAGGTCCCTTAAATCTTTTCTCTATAATTATGATGTTTACTAAGGCAGTATCTACTGCTTCTATCAGTGGCTACTGAGAATATGCTGATCAAATGCTGCATATTTCACTAGACACTGCTGGAATGCTCCCAACACAGCTGATTCTACACTGCATATTCAGTCTAGAATCAGTAGTGCACTGACTCTCAACTGAATATGCACTGCATTTTCAGTCTAGAATCAGTAGTATATTGGCTCTCAACTGAATACCAACATTGGCTCACTCTGTGCAGCAGCATAGGTACAGTAGTCTACTGACCATCTACTGGTATCACTCTGTCCATTTATGGGTTATTTAATGGGCTACTTAAAGAAATTCCAGGGTAACCCCCCATCGTTTGAGGAGAAAAGCATTACTTTATCCCTTTGTATATTACATTAGTGAGTGTCAGTTATTGAAAAGTATGCATATAGAGATGTGTGAACATGAGGAATTCTCACCAACTTTATGTAGAGCATTTAGTATTCTTTTGGTCACCATCATGACATTTTCTTTTTATATACTATTACATGTATCATTGGTGATTACAAATCTGCTGTCTTAGCACCTCAACATCAGTATAGTGCATGGTATTCTTCTACAGCAGCACTTAATGAGGCAGGTCTAAGGTAGGAGTTACCCAGTACTGAATCAATGCTGCCCTACCCCCCTCCTATATGGGTTGCATGCACTACTAGGAAGTAGTGACTGCTCCACATAGCTGATGATGAGTTGGCTCAGTGGGCTAATACTTTGGTAGAGTAATCAGAAGATCCCAAGTTCAATCCCAGCAAGGACCAACTAGAAAAGCATTGGTTGTGCCAGCTCTAAAAGAGTGGCCACTCTTTTTATACTTCTCCCTCCCTCCAACAGTAGTTTTCAGTATCACCTACTGCTAAACTACTGCTATGGCAGTAGTTATCCAGTACTGCTGATTGAATACTGCCCCAACCCCATATATGGTTATGCAGAATTAAATAAGTAGATACTGTTCAAATGCTGCCATCTAATTTACATAATTGGGACAACTGATTCACTACTGCTCGCAGGCTGCTAATACAACTGTTCAACTACTGTACACTGCTGCCATGTTCTGTGGTGCTGAGCAGTAGAATGGCAGTAGATGCTGATACAGTACTGTTTCTAATGCTGCTTTCACACTGAATCACTACTGTCACACCACACTGTTCCCAACTGATTTAGTGCTGCTTTTCAACTGCATTCTGGTCCGGGAAATAATGATATATCTTGCTCAATGCATGTATATAGAAATAGGGTGTCATTGGACCAGGGTTGGTATATATGTACGGAATGTAGTAATTTATTTAGATATATCACATGTGATCAGGCAAGCTGAAAGGAGGCCCAGTGAAAAGGCTTTAGGATAAGGAACCTATCAGAGTGCTGTCCTTTCTGACCTCGAATACAGTATTAGCCAGTTAGGATCTATACGTCCCCTTCACCTTATCTATGGCATTGAGTTCAGAATGTGAGACACTGCAAGACTGTGTACACAGTGCCAAATCATGTAAACTATCTAGATAACAACCTTTGTAAGCCACTTTCTACCGTCATGGACATTGGAATATCGTTTGTTGGTGTCCATATCACAGATTGAAAACTAAACATCGACCATGAATTGATACGCATTGTTCCATACCGACTTTCAATGTTGATAGCATTGATTGAATATCTAACTCTGGTTTGAGTTCTAATACCAAACTTTCTCTGGTATATGCATTCCCTGAAATTAAATGATTGTGTCATTTATTTGCTTCACCTAACGTAGAAATAACTAATGACCTCCGTCATTTATTCTTAAGTTACTCCTCCCAAGGGATGTGATTTCACTTAGAAATGTACTCCTATGTTTTGGTCACGTTGATCGTCATGGAAATTCTAGACCCGGTTAGAAATTATCTATAAATTATATTGTATTAATTGAAGAAGGAACAGATATTTTTTTCATGAAATTCCAAATGAGTTGTCATCATCCAATTTCTATCTCGATGGCCAAAATGAAATCACATACCTGTCATTATTTGCTAGTATTTCCCATATTTTTGTTTATGTTACCCTTAAGACGACTCCATCTTAACCCACCCGTCACCATGACAACATACATACCTCTGTCCCTTCTCTGACCAAAATGTAAACAGAACAATGGGGCTTAGCAGCTTTTATTTTTGTACAGAAAAGTATTTTGCGATTTCATAAGAAGACACCAAAGCACATGCAAATCAGATATCGGCCATTTTCCT
This sequence comes from Acholoe squamosa, assembly GCA_949317995.1. Taxonomy (NCBI): domain Eukaryota; kingdom Metazoa; phylum Annelida; class Polychaeta; order Phyllodocida; family Polynoidae; genus Acholoe; species Acholoe squamosa. The sequence goes on along the minus strand of OX439040.1, from coordinate 44,033,071 downwards.
CACAAAATGCAAATTTATGTAAAGCAATTGACCGGTAAATAGTAACAAGCAAAGGAAGGAAGGGAAGAATAAATCATCATCTTTCTTACAGACACCGCATCAAGATGACGAGCTGAGTCTTCTAAAGAAGGTGTGCCCAGTATGTGGGAAGGACAACTGTAGCCGACACAGGTAGGAACAAAATACAGTCATTCAATTATAAACCCTGCAACGTTCTTTAATGTAGCATGTATATTGGTCGACATGGATAGGTGCGGAACTAGAATATAAGGGGGTGCACAGCCAGGAAAATTTGGTCTGGAGCAAAGGGGGCACAGACAGGTCCCCAGGTTATATTTCCTGTAGTCAAGAGCCATGCCAAGGTCCATTTTCAGGGGGTCTTGGCGGGGGCACCACGCAAAGGGCCACCCTCTGGATCCGTTACTGATGATTAAACTGGCCAGGGCTGCCATCATACATCAAGCTGACCCTACTGCAATGATGCACTCAAACATGATGCACATGATGCATTAATGAAGTAACTAACCGGCACTTTATTTACGCACCATGACGAGAAAGGAATATGATGCATCACGTGGTCCCTGAAGGGTTTATTCAACATTTTAAGACTACTAACAGTGGGAAAAGTGAAGACGGTTTTCTGCCCAATGCTAAATCCCATAGGAGGTGCGAATGGGATCAATATTCCCCCGCTTTTTGGCAGAAGTGGTGCAAAAAATTGATGAATGTTGATGAAGTTGACGCCCTTTTGGGTTACCTGCATTGCACAATGCTATTTTATATTTTCCTTTCAGGACGGCATTATACTTTAAGTGGGTATTTCCTGATCTTTTGTTACCTTGGTCAATACAGCACTAGCGACTAATAGAAGTATTGAGGTACCATGTTGATTCTTTGCCATAATCCCTCATTGTGTCAACACAATGCAATATGCTATTAGTTGCTAGGGAGTTGCTCGCCGAGACTGCACTCCCGGACCAGTGCACTCTGTGCAGCAGCATAGATGCAGTAGTCTACTGACCATCTACTGGTATGACTCTGTCCATTCACAGATTATTTACTTGATGCTTCTAAGACAGTCCATAGTGTGAATGTCAGTATGGTTGTGAACAGCAATCAAAAGATTCAGTAATGTAAATGTAATAATGAAACTATCCAGTGTTTGTGGAGACAAGCATACTTCACCCCTTTGCATATGAATATCTTATTCAGTGCCAGTAATGGATACACATGGATGTTGGGGTGTATGAAAGTGAGGAATTACTCACTGATTTTATATAGGGTACAAATATACTGAATCATCAAGTATTCTTTTGGTCCCCATCATGACATGTTTTTTTTACATAGTATCCATGTATCATTGATAATTACAAAGTGCTTGTCTCATCACCTTAACATCAGTCAACCGAAAGGCATACTATAGCAGCACTCTATAGATATGTCTACTCTTACCCTTTTGCTATGGTAAGAGTTATCCAGTACTACTGAATCAATACTGCCCTAGCCCCCTCCTACATGATTTGCATGCAGGAAGTAGTAACCACTCCACATAGCTTATGGGGTGGTGGCTCAGGGGGCTAATGTGTTGGTAGAGTAATCAGAAGATCCCAAGTTCAAATCCAGCAAGGACCACCTAGAGAGGCATTGGTAGTGCCAGTACTAGAACAGCGGCTGCTTCTTTTATGCTTCTACCTGCCCCCAGCAGTAGTTTTCAGTATGATCTACTGCTCAACTACTGCTATAGCAGCAGCCATGCAGTAGTGCTGATTGAACACTGCCCCAACCCCATATATGGTCATGCAGCATTAAATAAGTAGATACTGTTCAAATGCTGCCATCTAATTTACATAATTGGGACAACTGATTCAAAACTGCTTGCATGCTGCTAATACTACTGTCCTACTACTGTACCATTGCTGCAAGTTTTGTGGTGCTGAGCAGTAGAATGACAGTAGATGCTGATACAATACTGTTTCTGATGCTGCTTTCACACTGAATCACTACTGTCACACCACACTGTTTCCCAGCTGCTTTAGTGCTGCATTTCTACTGCATTTTGGTCCGGGGCTCATTCAAGACTGTGTTGTTTTTATTTTCGCATGAAAAGGGGGATGGTTGGGATATGTGAGGTCAGTTTGACTCCTTTTCAGGCCTAATAGTTTGAAAACGATGTCTTCAATCAAATGCAAATTTATGGATAATGTAATACCGGTTATAGATGTACGTATTGACAAATCGATATGTGCGAGATGGCAATATTTAGCTGTATGTAGTGAGTGTCAGTGTCCTTTAACACAACTTACTGTAGTAGCTCTCGTGTAAGGCGAGCTTAAGTAAAAGGTACCTCTTCTGCATTGCCCAGTGGGCGCATCCATCTCATGTGATGCTGATATGTATATACAGCTTACAGGGCATAAGAAATCATTTATTGCTAGGATGCAGCACCCTAAGACTGCGCCTTACTATGCTTGCCACTCCCCGTGAACAAATATGTTAGCCTATACATGGCCAAAGGAGTAATAACACATGCCAAGGTTCCCAATACACACGAACTTGAGTGAGTGAGTAATAGAGGTTTAACGCCATTTCGACAGCTAAGGTCATATTCATGGCGAGAACTACATTACACAATTTCACAGAGGAATGTGTCAGTGCCCGCACATATGTGCACCACACACATCCTGAGGGGATAGGAAAGAGGAGAAATAGACCCTTTTAAGTTGGCTAGGGAGGCCCTCACACGAACTTGTTATACCTTGCTTAAAAGCCGCACTTGGCTATACACTACCCTAAATTCCTTTGTATAAGCACAACCTTGTATGAGCTGCACCCTGAATACAGATGGTCCTTACAGGCCGCGCCGATAAGATGGTGCTTGTATAAGCCGCGGCTTATACGAGGGAATTTACCCCAACTTTAGGGGAATGCTATAAGCCGCATAAGTGATTTGCCCCTCTGCAGTTCTGGTACTGTATTATAGCCTAGGTATAAGACACTGTGTAAAGATTATTTATTTGCAGGTTATCAGATGTTTGGAGTAGGCTCATTAGCGGGTATTTGATATATAAAAGTCACTGACTGACGTCACAATACTTTTAAGATCGAAATTCCACAGAAGTCACTATGCCTTTTGTCCCTATTCTAATGTAAAAAGAGAGTATAATTTCATTAAATCCAATGCATTACTTTGTCGAGTGTCTATTGTATCTTATGTGGGTCATACAGGTTAAGAGAGCCCTATCATTTGACTTTAATACAGGTAGGTATATTGGCAGGGATGCAGACCCTGGGACTAACACACAGAGAGAATGACACAGTCTGCCTCCTACAGGCTTCACTAACAGGTGTGCACATTCTCATAGACCCCCCTCCCCCCGCCACACACATACCTTCCTTTTCCCTGTGTGTTGTGGACGGGGGGGGCGGTGGTGCTGCCTCCTCCAGGTGCAACTATTGTATTTTCTCCAGGAGTCAGCCGAATGGGTACTGTAATAGTGAGAGCAGTGATGCTGGCAGTAGGAGTAGCAAATGATAGGGCACCTTGTATTCACTGAATAAAAGAGACCAATAATAAAGCCAGCTGCATGGAGATCACTGTACTGTTCCATGAAATTTGCATAATTCTTATTCCATGTATTTATAGGGGAGAAGGAATATTACATGTAGAGAGGAATACAAGACTTGGAAAAGCCAGACAACTGAGACATAGGTTACTGTGTCTAGCCTTTTGTAGACACTACATAAAAGCACCCTGTGAACATGAATCCTGTCCCTGCTTATTGCTACCTTTGACTACCACACTACCGTAATCTCCCGCGTAGAAGGCGCAGCTCGCGTAGAAGGCGCACCCCCAACTCAGAGAAGGCCTTTTCACGTAGAAGGCGCACGTACCTCCTCTGGATCGATTTCTGGAAAAACCCGCGTATAAGGCGCCCCCCCAACTCACAGGGGGGCTGTTTCGCGTAGAAGGCGCCCCCCCTCCCCACCCCCCTATATGAGTTCAAGCTGTCATCGGCACACGGTCGGCGTCAAACCCGCCGAGCGCCCGTCGACACCTCCCGGTCTGCCGCGTTGCTGGCTATATGAGTTCAAGCTGTCATCGGCACACGGTCGGCGTCAAACCCGCCGAGCAAATCTATACAGCGACCGGGCTGCCGTGCTTGGCGCTATGAGTTCAAGCTGTCATCGGCACACGGTCGGCGTCAAACCCGCTGAGCGCCTGTACTCCGCTGCCGCGCTGCTGGCTATATGAGTTCAAGCTGTCACCGGCACAAGGTCGGCGTCAAACCCGCCGAGCAAATCTATACAGCGACTGGGCTGCCGCGCTTTGCGCTATGAGTTCAAGCTGTCATCGGCGTATGGTGGGCCTTATCCCCGGCGAGCGCGTCGACACCTCCTGGTCTGCCGCGGCGCTAGCGCTATGAGTCGATGCTGTCATCGGCCCACGTGTTCCCTACACCCCGGCAAGCCACACCGCATTGTCAACCTGTTAAGTCTATGCTGTCATCGGCACACGGTCGGCTTGAACCCGCCAAGCGCGTTGACACCTCCAGGTCTGCCGCGGTGCTGGCGCTATGAGTTCAAGCTGTCATCGGCGCATTTTCCCAAATGAGATGTTGGAAAACCCCGCGTATAAGGCGCACCCCAAACTCAAGGCAATTTACCTCCCGCGTATAAGACCCAGCAGCATTTTGTTTGGTGTAGAAGACGCGCCTTCTACGCGGGAGATTACGGTACTAGGATTATAGACTGGGTCAGTAAACTGGTTCATACTTTTAGAGTACACAGTATCCCTTTGGTCTCAAACTGTGTCTGTCCTCAGTGAAGAGCTGTCTATTTGATATACTAAGGGCATGTTGACAACACAGAGGCTTGTAGGCTCACGGCTTTGACGGAGCTGTAGCTCTCTTCTGCTGAAATGTCTTTTCATCTAAATCAAAGCCACAATTAATTAGCAGAGTTCAAGAAATAATCACTTAGAGAATGGCCGGGTGATTACTTTCAATGTAGAAGGATGTGACTTGGTAATCCTTTACATTAAAGCTATCAGGAGGAGTGGGTTGAATAAGGAAGTTATGATACATGAATGCAGCCCCACTGAATCCATTTTCCACATCTGCTTTAGTGCAGAATGGTGCACAATATACCGTAGTGCTGGCGTGTAGATATCATCAGCACTACTTAGCGAATCAAGGTAAAGTAATAACCTGAGGCTGAGGCTAGAGGTATGAATGTATCACACAGTACTAGTAATATCGTAATCCTTGGGTCGCATGTCATGTCCGTCTTAGTATAGTCTGTGCTCTCATTAGGAGCATACCATATCCTGTATTATCCAGAGATTGGTGGCAGTGGGTGGTAGGAGCATGGTCATAACTTACCAGTAAATTACCTTCTAGGGAATCCGAATGTTTTTTCTTTTATCATAAATGGCTTGTTACAGAAGCAATACATTTACCACTACAAGTGCAGTATATCCCGGACCAGAAGGCAGTATCTACTTCTCCTATCAGTGGCTACTGAGAATATGCTGATCAACAACTGCATACTGCAATAGGTACTGCTGAAATACTTCCGAAACAGCTGACTCCACGCTGCATTTTCAGTCTAGACTCAGTAGTGTACTGACTATCAACGGAATATGCACTGCATTTCAGGCTAGAATCAGTAGTCTACTGACTCTCAACTAAATGTTAATAGATTCCAGAAATTATACACTCTGTGCAGATAATTACAAAGTGCTTGTCTCATCACCTTAACATCAGTAAACTGAAAGGCATACTATAGCAACACGCTATAGATATATCTACTCTTACCCTTTTGCTATGGTAAGAGTTATCCAGTACTACTGAATCAATACTGCCCTAGCCCCCTCCTACATGATTTGCATGCACTACTAGGAAGTAGTAACCGCTCCACATAGCTGATGGGGCGGTGGATCAGGGGGCTAATGTGTTGGTAGAGTAATCAGAAGATCCCAAGTTCAAATCCAGCAAGGACCACCTAGAGAGGCATTGGTAGTGCCAGTACTAGAACAGCGGCTGCTTCTTTTATGCTTCTACCTGGCCCCAGCAGTAGTTTTCAGTATGATCTACTGCTCAACTACTGCTATAGCAGCAGCCATGCAGTAGTGCTGATTGAACACTGCCCCAACCCCATATATGGTCATGCAGCATTAAATAAGTAGATACTGTTCAAATGCTGCCATCTAATTTACATAATTGGGACAACTGATTCAATACTGCTTGCATGCTGCTAATACTACTGTCCTACTACTGTACCATTGCTGCAAGTTTTGTGGTGCTGAGCAGTAGAATGACAGTAGATGCTGATACAATACTGTTTCTGATGCTGCTTTCACACTGAATCACTACTGTCACACCACACTGTTTCCCAGCTGCTTTAGTGCTGCATTTCTACTGCATTTTGGTCCAGATATTGAGGGTTTGGAAGAAAGTCCCAAAGTCAGGTGTCGTTTGTGAATGTTGCAATATCAGCACCGATAGATGATAACACTACAAGGTACAATGTCCCTCTACGCTTAGTTGAGTCAAGTGTGAGCTTTAAAATTTGAAAGGCATGTGCATTTATTTTGAAACATGTGGGCGTGTTTACATCCTTGAAAACAAGATTTTCTTCCTTTCAAAATTATCTAAATTAAAAAAAAAAAGATACAACCGGCACATGTGCTATATATAACCTGACGCTGAGGCCACACCAAATTAAATAGTTGGTCTATGGATTTCCCGCATCATATTTTCAGAACTACAAATTTTTTTTTTTGTGAAAATTATTTTCTCTATGGATTGCGCCCGCACCATTTTCTGCAAAAATCTGATTTTTTTTTTTTTTTTTGGCCATAATGTTTGAACAAACAATCATTAGGCCACACCAAATTAAAAGATTGGTCTATGGATTTATTTTTTTTATCAAGCAATAAATATATGATTAATAATAAAGGTACAGGAATGGCAGACCCCTCATCGGATAGGCATAAATATGCAATGGCAAAAAAAAAAAAAAAAAAAAAAAAAAATCGCCCTCTCCATATTTATGATGTTCAGAATCCATTGACAATAATTAATTTCTAGAAAATAAAAATAAAAAATTCGCCCTCCCGCACCATATTCTCAAAATGAAAATCCATAGACCAATTTTTTTATTTGGTGTGGCCTGAGTTCTATACATCGCATTATACTGAAAGCAACTATGGAAGTCGGTAGGGTTTTTTCCTGATTTCAGAGGTTTTCAAGTTCTAAAGTCCTAAACATTCCTAAACAAAGCGTATTTTGGAGGGGTTCTTCTTGAACATTTCAGGGATATTTGTGCTCAGTGACTTTCATCCCTCTCAGAAAGTAACCAAGTAAAATGTGTATCTAGATAAAATGTTTTATAAAAACGCACTGGTGTCAGAGTGCAACCTCATTCCCTTCAGTATTCATTTGACAAAACGTCTATTCCCATGAACCCCACGGGTTCCCTCGGAATAACTACAATTATACTTCAACTAAGGAGAGAGGTAAGTTTCGTATAATTATAAAAATAAAAACGATTAGGATATGGAGTGTGTAATCTTTTACTGCAAAGCTCAGTTGACATCCATATCAGTCATATGGAGGTTTTGTGCCTCGGTCTGTTAGTACACATGCCCTAACCTGGACCAAACGTCCTTGAACACAGACTCTGCCTCACTGGTATAAGAAAAAGTAAAGAAACACAAGTACTTCAGATATCCTATCATTAACATAGTGCAATGGATTGAGGTGGTGGTGGTGGTTGTTTGGGAGAGGGGGGGGGGTCTATCAGTATCCATACATTGATCTAGAGTAGAAGTGAGGTGAGGTGGCCTGCCGTTCCATTAGGGGTGGGACTAGGAGAACTGTCCTGCACCAGAATCTGATCCCTGCAATATGTCTGCACGACACAGCAACTGCTGGTCTCTGTCCAGCCAGACTAGCCCGTCTAGGACAGGCCAGTCTGACCGTTAAACACGTTACCTGTACTACATGTACTACCTCAATATACTATAGAGAAAAGGATAGGGATCCAGAATTTTGAAGAAGAAAAATAGGTTCCGTAGGCGTAGGGGCACCAGGCACAGGGGCCTTTCTGTATGAATCGGCAAATGTTTGCTTTCAATCAATATTCGAGGGCTTTTGCTAACAAAGATCAACCTCTCTCTTCCCAAGCATTTTATTGTAGTTGATTTCATCGTTATTAATATGAGAAAACATCATTACCCACCGAATCCTATTATGTAGAGAGATATTAACATATAGAAGTGTTTTTTTTTTGTGTGTGTGTGATAAGCTGTTTTGATAAAAAAGTGAAGAAATATATCTTTGGATGTCCTGAATACTGCATGTCATACGGCTTGCCATAGCCTACTGGTGTTGGGGGGACCCTAAGTACGGGCTGACTGGTCAATTATCCTCAGCCTGGCATTCACACTGGGTAAGTGCATCACAGTGGGTGGAAAAGAGGACTGCACTGGACGATGGCGATTCTATTGGGTCTCGACGCCAAGGGGTTAAAGAGCGATATTTACAAGCAATAAAAACAAAAAGAAAAGACTTCTCCCCCCAAAAAAATTGTACCAAAAAGGGATGTCTTTCGTGTTGCCTAACCCAACTGAGCAAAATATAGACCAAGAAGAAAAAATGAAAGAAAGGAATTCGAGGGTCGACCCTATTTTGTCAGTTTATACTTATTATCTTAGGGGTATTTTTACGTTTGTTCCTGAGTTGATACCTCATGATTCACAGGATGTATGTCGATTCCTGCCTTATTCCGAGGACTAAAAGAAAGATAGATTAGACCAACGCACCAATTCTGGAATCTTCATACCATGCCCTCTAAAACTACATTTTTGGATGGGTTTGCATCAAGTTCTATACAAACATTCAATTATACACATTCAATTATACATTTCGATAGCTCTATCAGTATTTAATATAGGCCTACACTTACAGTACTACATCCTGACCCCTCTCAGTGCCGACTGTACACCTATACATACGTAGGTGATAATCACCTGTGCGTCATATAGACACCTACCTGGATACTTTAGTGATCGACAGTCAGCTGACCTCTTGTCATCTGAATCCTTGTGGTATCCCTCCCTCTACTGGTACTCACAGGTCTCTACGTGTTCATGTGCTTTGTGTATCCTTGATAAGGGACAAGTGGATTCAACCCTTCTGATCTACTGTTTTAGCACTTCAGGCTCATTTATCTAAACATCTGTAGTAATAATGTACATAACTTATCTCCCCGGTCCCTTTCCAGAGATACGAGGAGTATTATTTGTGCTTGTATTAAAGTGATTTATAATCTGAGAGCCCTGTATTATAAGTTCAAATCTTTTAGCAAGAAGTTGTATGTGATACTGTAGAATACTACAGTTATAACCTTATTGCACTCATGCCACGACATGCTGCCTCTCCATATATGGAAGAGCTATATAAACAGCAGTAACTCAAGACACAAACCTGCCTTGTGCATTTGTATTGATTCAAAGTAAAAGTAAGAGTCTCATAATATAACGCACGCCAATAGATCACCCATACAGTTCTACGAATTCTGATCTTTTATGAAAAAAAAAAAAATGCGGCCACTGGGTTTTGTACTAGATTATACAATGTTACAATGTTGAAGCGCCACAAACATTCTTCACCACCTTTTACAATGTAACATCGGTCACCAGGATGTTATCGGTTCATTCTGAGTACTGGTGCACCCTTTAACACTTGAAGGTGCCCTTTGATCAGATCGTTATATGGATGTATGGTGTGTAAGACGAGGCGTTGCAAAAGGGTTTTTTTTCTAGTAACCCTTTTAGGTGAAAGACGAAAATTTTAGAAACGACATTAGATGGATGTAGCCTTGGTTAGTGATTCGCTAAGTAAAGCTACCTTCATGCATAATACATATTGCATCTGCAATGTATATGTCCCAGAAGCACCGTCATGATGCACCAATGCAGTGTTGGCTATCAAAATCATAATCACTGCAATGGTGCATCATGGTGAAAGGAAATGAAGCTGAAGCCAACCTGCATGTGGCATGTTAAGAGTTAACTGTGTCACTAGAGGCACGTAAAGAGTTAACAGTGTCACTAGAGGCACGTAAAGAGTTAACTGTGTCACTAGAGGCATGTAAAGAGTTAACTGTGTCATTAGAGGCACGTAAAGAGTTAACTGTGTCACTAGAGGCACGTAAAGAGTTAACAGTGTCACTAGAGGCACGTAAAGAGTTAACTGTGTCATTAGAGGCACGTAAAGAGTTAACAGTGTCACTAGAGGCACGTAAAGAGTTAACAGTGTCACTAGAGGCACGTAAAGAGTTAACTGTGTCACTAGAGGCATGTAAAGAGTTAACTGTGTCATTAGAGGCACGTAAAGAGTTAACTGTGTCACTAGAGGCACGTACAGAGTAAATAGTGTTACTAGAGGCACGTAAAGAGTTAACTGTGTCACTAGAGGCATGTAAAGAGTTAACTGTGTCATTAGAGGCACGTAAAGAGTTAACTGTGTCACTAGAGGCATGTAAAGAGTTAACAGTGTCACTAGAGGCACGTAAAGAGTTAACAGTGTCACTAGAGGCACGTAAAGAGTTAACAGTGTCACTAGAGGCACGTAAAGAGTTAACTGTGTCACTAGAGGCACGTAAAGAGTTAACAGTGTCACTAGAGGCACATAAAGAGTTAACTGTGTCACTAGAGGCACGTAAAGAGTTAACTGTGTCACTAGAGGGGGCCCAGTAGTGACGTGTATCCAGGGTACATGCTAACCTTTGTCACTCTCCTTACTTCCCTGTTATATTGCCTGGTGTCTGATCACCTGCTACATGTGACATAGTACATGTAGGTCTACAATTGAAAGTGATAATAGGCGCAGGGCAACATTTGACTACATGTGTTGTGTTTTACATGTGTTAAACATACCAGATGCCTCTATAGCCTCTATCTAAATATCCAATATCAGTGGTGCCTCACTGTGTGGTATATAAATCTAATGGCAATACATAAGCAAATGTCCACGACCATGGAATATTTTTGGATCGTATTCCCAGAGGTGATGGCTTCGTTGAATACGGCCGCCTCACCTCTGGGAATACGATCCAAAAATATTCCATGGAAGTGGACGTTTGCATTTATGTCATGGCTACACAGGTTTGAAAGATTTTAAATAAGGAAACTCAACAACATTTAGCTCTGTTTGCTCCAGCAGGTCAAGTAATCATCTGCTATTGAATACGGGAACACCGTATTCAATGGGGGGTGCCCCCATTGAATACGGTGCTTCTAGCACTAATCTATAGTAACGTTCATATCAGCCATTACATAATGGATAGGTAAAAAGTGCTGTGACCCATGTGGGTGGTGGGGTGGGGTGGGGGTTGGGGGCGCTAATGAGCAGATTCGCTCCTTTCTATAGGATATTGATATAACAGTAGTCCAAAACATTTTTGAATATGCTAATTCATAGGCTTAGGTTAAATCTGAGCCTTGTTGTGAAAATAGGCATTTCCTAGTAAGTGAACCTGTGAGTAATAGGGGTGGTAGATATCGCTTATCTTCTTTCACCATTAAGGACAGTCAGATTCCACAAACACTGAATTGGGGGTGGGGGGCAGTTGGTAACTATACAAAAATAGTCGGAGGGCAACTAATTATGGGAATATATGCATAGTAATATTATGCTACTTTGAAGAAACATAGACAGACAAACGGTACAAGGAATAAGCCCAGCTGTATGAGTGTATGCTGGGCTGTGGTGGACAGCCTTTCCTCAAGTTGGTGGAGCATTATTTTCTCATGTGTTTAAGTTAATCCCGGGGGCTGTTTTGACGACACAACATGGGCCCGGTCATGTTTCAAAGACCGAATGAAGCGGGCATTTGTCAAGCCGGAAAGAAACTAATTGAAACTTTAAATTCTGTTTGCATGTTTTGACCACTACTTGTACAATATGCACATTTTCAGAGCTGTATAACAAAAAGAGTCCATTAGAAAATCACTTTGGGCTTGTAAGGGTGTAGAAATCATGGATTACACGTCACTGTACCCTTTTCAATGGCTCCCAAATAAGCTTAGTTAATAGGTGTCCATTTACCGGTACACATGTAGCCGGGATATGTAGATAGCACGTACAGGGAGCAGCAGCAAAAACACATGTATGTATACATGTTTCGTTGTCTGGAATGCCTAACGGAAGGGATTAGATGTGAACAAATATACCTCCTTGCACCGAACTAATAATAAATTACACTGGAACAGGGAAGGTACATAAAATGGCCTAATATTAAGATCCAGAATACTGCATCTTTCGTACATTGGAAACTAAATTCCTTAGGGCTCCATTGTATATCGTTTGTAAAGTTATGCTATGTGGGTGAGCTCTTAATACGAATCATGCTTAAATAAGGGCATCATGTTCACCCGATAAGGGTGATGGTTTTCCAAGAGTATGCGTGCCCGCGTAGTGCTGGTAAGTTACTGATCTGGTAGGGCAGAGCAAAAATGATCGTCCTGGCCATGGGGACGGCCTCTGAAAAAAAGTATAGTTCCTAGAGGACAAGCCTGTTTTCAGTTCCTATACAAATCCTATATATTGGGTGTTGACTATAATCGACGCTAGGCCTACCATGGTGTTGCCTATAGTCGATGCTAGGCCTACCATGGCCTCAACTAGTTGTTGCTATCCCTCAATGGGTTAAGGCCTGAGGCATCCTCCACCGTTAAAGGTTTAAGCTAGCACTGGTCTCATGCCATGCACGTGTTGTAGAACACTGTATGTATACAGGGGGCAGGTGTCCATATAGTTAGACCGGTGGTGTCCTTAGGGCGGCACCTCTATAACCAGAGTCATAGGCTGCCCATCTACGGTGACTGAATAAGAAGAGGCTGTAAGCAGAGTTCCAGACTCTCCTCTCCTTGGACTCTTCCTTTAAACTGGAGAGGGAATCTAGAGCTCAAAATGTACCTTAATAGTAAAGAAAAGACAGAATGAATCATGATTTACATGAACAAAAATAAACGATTCTCAGTCGAGCTTATACTTGGCGTAGAAATCCCCGCTACATTTGCAGATGTATGCAGGGTGCGTGTGCAATGAAGAGGACAGCAGATACATGTGACTCATATATAGTAACGAGTTCAGATGGGGACATTTAGTGTTTACCACTGTAGAAATACCAGGTAGCTATAGTCAATGCCAAAGAACACAGAAAGACTGTTTTTTTTTTCTAGATGAGTGCTTATTACCACTGTGTAGCTTCAAGGCTGGAACCACCCCATGGGTAAGACTGAGGCAGAGTTGCCCTATGTTACTCGGTGATAGGAGAAGAAGAAAGAGAGGAAACCATGCAAACCACAGTAAAGAGTTGTAAATATATCATGAAAACTAAAGCAAATCCGATAGTGTGGCCGGACTTGAAACCATAAACCCTATAAATGTAACGCCCCATTTAAACCCGATTGGCTAGTCTTAATTTAGAAATTCAGTCACCAATGGAGAATCTGCACATTAAATCAAGAACGAAGATATGAAAATGGGAAGGTGCAGATCAATATCACTATAGAGCCTATGGGGGTTCCTGAAAACATAGCACTTTCTTGCCTCCACTCGCCAAGTTGGTTGAATTCCCGTCACGTGACCCGTGCATTTCATGTTTGCTTACACCGAGGATTACAAAATACCAGCACATATCTAGACCCTGCAGCAGTTATATTTGGATAAATGATTATCTCTTTAACAATATCAAAAAGTGTTTCACATAGAAAAGGGAAATTAGAGTTTTAATGACAGTTGCAAACAAACATAATAAAGAAGGGTCACGTGACTGGAATTCAACCATATTGGCAGAGAGATCGGAGTCGAGAAAGTGCTAGGTTTTCGGGAACCTCAATAGGCTCTTTACTGCGGGCAGAGGATGGGGGACATTACAAGGACATTGTGATATTGGTAAAAGAAGAGATTTGAAAGAAGAGAGTCTAATAGAAGGCACATGAGGAAGGTTAAATAAACCCAGGGCATGCTGCCTCAGCCACAAATCAGTCACCCCCATTCTTCCATCTAACAACCCAATCGGTCTCAATCGGAACTTCCGGCCCAGGGTCACACGGGTGCTTCCGGTCTAGGCTGGCCCGATAAGGGCCTGCTTGGTGAGGTGATTAGTCCAAACTAGACTTGGTCTATTTGTGGAGAAAGTACCCCGATCATCGATGCAGACTTAAGACTAAAAGGGTACAGGCCCCTACCATCGATGTTGCATGCGAATAATCTTAAAAAAGTGGTACGTCAGGGGCCTGGGCCCCCCAATCATAAAGGAGGGGGGGGGCTGATTATGTCTGGGCACCCCAAAAAATTTACCAAGAAGTCATAATGAAATGGAAAAGCAGCTAAAACATTCCATCCCAAATTAGATTAATATGTTAAAGGGATAGGGAAAATGGAGCCCTGAACCTCAAAGCAGATCTAAAATTCACCAAAAATACTTTTCTATTAAATTCTATTATGGGTATGTATAGGCATCATTGCGCTCCAGCCGAAAATTCAAGGTGTTCAAATTGGGACCCCGCTGGGCCCCCCTCCCCCCAATGAAGATTTGCTTTCTACGCCTCTGTACGTAAATGTTCATCCCTTCAATACATCGTTGTCCTGGTATGAGAGATGTGTGAATCGTAATCATTGTGAATCCATGGAATTAGTAATTTTGTGTATCAGTATCTATTAATAAAAATGAAAAAAAAAACAACACTAGAATAAATGGCATACAAACTTCCTGACACAATTACCTTATAACCCCGTCCTCCATTAAGCGATAGATTCTATACTATCCTATCCGTATACACATTGATCCAAACGCCCTTCAGATGACACATGCCGTATGGCATCAGACAAGGCTTACCGCTAATATCCCTTGTCAGCTCGTCACTGGTGTATGCCTCCCCATCATCCTACCATTTAGCCCCTCTCAGGCCCAACCTCCGTTTACTCTGACATCCCATAGGTTGGCCCCACTTGGAGTCGCGCCCCTCCCACCCCTTAACCAACCGTTCTCCTGAGACCGTCCTCACTAGGCATACCAGCGTGAGTAGTAGAAAAAAGTGTACTATAGAGACGGTTTTATTGGATCACCAGGCACTGGTGTGTGTATACAGTCCAGCCATACCACCCATCATCTTGTCCCTAGCTTTGTACCACACAACCAGCAGACAGCCACAGGGCATGAGACATGTGTAGATATGATATATCTTTGAGTATACATAATATATATAATATATATATATATATATATATATATATATATATATATATATATAATATATATATATATATATATATATATATATATATTGTAGCGACAGCGCTATGCTGTTGCGGGGATCGGCGGGGATCGGCGGGGATCGGCGGGGAAGGCTGGTACGTCCCCGCACCACTAGGGGGCGCGCCGTCCGCAGCGCCTATATATTGCGCTGCGGGGGCGGCCGCAGTCAGTCTATCTCTGTGTCTGGTCGAGTGCAGACTGCCAGCCCTCCCCGCAGAGCCTGACTGAAGGAACGACGAAGGGTTATTGCATCACATATAAGCTCTTGGCCTCAGGTGCCCTGGTTGTACTGTTGGTTTCATAATATACGGGTTATTCCCACAACCATACGTGGCTAGTCTCCGTCTCTTACTTCCCCGGGTTCGCTCTAACGTTACAGTGGTGACAGCGGTAACTAGAGAACCAGCCCCGCGAAGGTAGGGGGAAAGTAATAGGGCGAGAATAGCTGCACAATAAAGATGAGCTCTCGAGCAAGCACAGCGGAGTTGTCTCCAGAGGAAAGGCAAGAGATGATGGCAGGGGTGCGGGGGACATTGGTGGAGGCAGAGGAGGAGGTCTTCTTGCGGGTCAGGCCAGGAGACACTGGGTTCCCCGCAATCCCCGCATTCCCCGCCGACCCCGCAATACCCGCAGTACCCGCCGACCCCGCAATACCCGCAGTATCCGCAGTCCCCGCAGTACCCGCAGTACCCGCAGTCCCCGCAGTCCCCGCAGGATCGCTAGCCGGGGCAGCGGCAGCAGCGGGGGAAGGGGGGGAGGCACAGGAGGGCCGTCCTCACAGGGTGCCTGGGAGGGCACATGATCTGGTACCCCCTGCTCGTTGGAGCAGGGAGGGTGGATCACCTGAGAGCGGACGGAGACCCATCCTCGGGACACCTCAGAGTGTTCCAGCGATGACGATGACGGCCGCGCCCCCTGCACCCTCGGCCTTGCGGGACTACAATCAAGTCAGGGGATCGCTCCTGGAGGACCCCGGTTATATGGGAAGAAAGAGTGACGCTGCGATCCAGCTACCTCCGGGACCACCCCCTGGGCTCCAGGGCAGGGGGGCAGGAGAGTCGGTCACTGCTTTCCCGGGCTCGTCCTGGTCCGCCTCCCCATGGGGACAGCTGGTACCTAGCGTGGGGTTACAGGCTTCGCCCACCCCCTCTCTCCCGGTCCCCACGGATGGGGTTCGGACCCCCCACGTGGACTGGTCACAGAGATGGGAAGAGAGGGAGCCTTGTCACAGGTCCCCCCAGCAGGAAGGGAGGGCAGAGGCCAATGGCCATATAGGGGCGGGGCAAGCTCCGCGTGCGACCCCTCCCCCTTCATGGCCACTGCCCCCACCGGAGAGGCGGGCATGCCCACTTCCCCGGGAGTATAATCCCCTGCCGGAGGAGAGGCTCGCTACAGCTCGGGCAGAAGAAGGTTACCCGGTTCAGACCATTCACCCCTTAGAGACAGGAGGAGGGGACCTTCCGTGCATCAGGGCAGCAGAAGAGCGGGGCCCGGCTCCCGCCCCTGGGGTGCAGGCACGGGCCCCCTCTAGGTCGGAAGGCGACGTCTCAGGAGTAGGGAGCGGTACCCCGATACTCCTGGACAGGGCGAGGGGCGGCATGGCTGGATCCCCGGCGCCGTCAACCCCGCTCCCGGGAGGGGGAGCAGGGGACTCGAGGCAGGAGTGGGCCCCCAGGGAGAAGATGGCGAAACCAATCTTCATGCCAGGCAAATACGATGGCACGGGTCATTTGCCAGAATATCTCTCTCATTTCGACCTGTGCAGGAGGGCGAACGGGTGGTCCAGCCAGGAAGCCGGTGTTTTCCTCGGCTTAAGCCTCACAGGCCTTGCGCGGAGGCTGTTGACCGGCATTGACCCGGGAGCGCATACGGGGTACGAGAACCTCCGCGCGGCGCTCATGAACCGATTCTTGCCACCCAACCAGAGTGCGGTTTACAAGGCCAAGCTGCGTGGCATGGTGCGGGCCCAGGGCGCCTGTCTTCAGGCTCACGCGGAAGACATCCAGCGCTACATGCGATTGGCGTACCCCCGAGCGGACCCAGCTACAGTGGACGTAATGTCACGTGATCACTTCATAGAGAGTCTCACCGACGAAACGGTCCGTAACTGGGCGTATCAGGCCGACCCCGATAAGCTGCAGGATGCCGTCCAAGTGGCCCTCCACGCGGAGGCTTGCCTGAAGTCGGGGACAGCTCACAAACCGGCTTCCGTGGCCCGGGCCACTGCTTCGACAGTGGCGGAGGAAGTGGCCTCCTTGCGGCAGTCCATGGAGGAGAGGATGGCACGCACAGATGCCCGCCTGCAGAAGATGGGCGCCTCGGCTACGCAGAGAGGGGGGCGTTCACGTAATCAACAGGGTTCGGGATGCTATCACTGCGGTAGGGAGGGCCACTTCAAGCGGGAGTGCCCGGACCTAAAAGGAAAGCCGTCTTCCGGGGAGTCTCAGACCTCTGCACCGGAACCGTCGGGAAACTAAAACCGGTCCTGCCTACCTCCCCAGACAGGACCGGGAATAAGATGGAAGAGAGGGACAAGGAAATCCGAGGAAGACTAGAGCTAGGCGGGGCGGGTCTACTAGTGGAGGGAAGTATAGAGGGCCGGGCGGCGCAGTGTTTGGTGGACACGGGCGCGACGGTCAACCTACTGTCCCTGGCCTGGTGGCGCCGCTGTGGGGGGGAGAGGGAGCTCCCCCCCTCCCAGGAGCGGGTCTTCTCGGTGGAAGGACGTCCTCTCCAACTTAGTGGTCGGTTGGATACGGCACTGGTCTTCGGCGAGGAGGCGTGGCCGGTCGTATTCCAGATAGCAGACATCCCGTCTGAGGCTATCATAGGGTCCACCTTTTTAAGGGAGGCCAAACTAATGGTGGACCTCGCGGGGGAGCGCCTATTGGTACGGAGGGGGGTTGGGACTCCCTCCATGGCCAGTGTCTCCTGCCGTATAGTGAGCAGCAGGACCGCTGTGCTCGCCCCCGGGACAGAAGCTGTAGTCGAGGGGTACGTGGTCGGTCGCTGGGAGAGTGATCGTCTTGGACTAGTGGAGGGCATTCGAGAGAAGGAGAAGAAGAGAGGCGTCCTAGTCGGGAGGGGGTTAATAGACCCGACGAAGGGCCATGCTCCTCTACGAGTGTTTAACCCGGGGCAGGACCCTGTTATCCTCTACCGAGACATGGAGCTGGCCACGGTAGAAGAGGTGGGGGATCCCCCTGACGACGGGGCCGCAGTCGGACTTGGCCAGGATCAAAGATGCCGTGTCGTCAGCCCGGCAGATCCCAGAGTGGACGCGGTGGTGGAGAGCCTCACCGTGGAAGCAAAGGGGGAGGAGAAGGAACAACTGGCTGCCCTCATCCGCCGGCACGCGGAGGCTTTCCAGCTAGAGCCGGGGGATATCGGCCGAGCCACCTGGGTGGAGCACCGGATACGGACAGACGATCATCCTCCCATCAAGCAACCCCCCCGTCGCCTAGCGCCCCATCGTAGAGCGCTGGTGGACGAAGAAGTGGACAAAATGATAGCAACAGGGACAATAGAGCCGGCCGAGGGACCCTGGGCCTCGCCGGTGGTGCTGGTCCGCAAGAAGGATGGCACCATGAGGTTCTGCGTCGATTACCGTCGCCTTAACAAGGCGACGGTGAAAGACGCCTACCCCCTTCCGCGCATTGACGACAGTTTGGACACCCTGGCAGGGTCGGAGTGGTTCTCCACTATGGATTTGGTGAGCGGCTACTGGCAGGTAGCCATGGCCCCGGAGGATCGCGAGAAGACCGCCTTCACCACCCACAGGGGGCTGTATCAGTTCAGGGTGATGCCTTTTGGGCTGTGCAACGCCCCCGGAACCTTCGAGCGGCTGATGGAGGTAGCCTTGCGGGGGCTCCAGTGGAGTTCCTGCTTGGTATACCTCGACGACATCGTGGTATTCTCGCGTTCTTTTGGGGACCACCTGGCCCGGCTGGGGGAGGTGCTAACGCGTCTGGAAGGTGCGGGACTTAAGGTGAAGCCCTCCAAATGCCGGCTGGCCCGCCGGAAGGTCGCCTTTCTGGGCCATGTGGTCAGCAAGGAGGGTATCGCCACCGACCCGGCTAAGGTAGAATCAGTCCGCCAGTGGCCCACACCCGCCTCCCTCACAGAGGTGCGGAGTTTCCTCGGGTTGGCAGGATACTACCGGTCCTTTCTGCCCGACTTTGCAACAATTGCCAAACCATTGTCCACCATGGCCGACAAGGGCAAACGCTTCCACTGGGGGGAGGATTGTCAGAAATCCTTCTACGAGATAAAACGGCTTCTCACACAGTCCCCTATTCTGGGTTACCCCCGGGAGGAGGGACGCATCGTTTTGGACACAGACGCCTCAGACACGGGACTGGGGGCCGTCCTCTCCCAAGTCCAAGAGGAAAGAGAGGTAGTCCTCTCCTACGGGAGCCGCACCTTAACCAAACCGGAACGCAATTATTGCGTCACGCGGCGGGAACTTCTGGCTGTGGTCTTCGGACTCAAGAAATTCCGCCATTACCTCTTGGGGCGGCACGTCCTGATAAGGACCGACCACGCCGCTCTCAAGTGGGTGATGGCTTTCCGGGAGCCTGAGGGACAAATCGCCAGGTGGTTACAGATAATGGATACCTTCGATTTCTCGGTGGAACACCGACCGGGTGTGCGACATGGCAATGCGGACGGTCTCTCTCGGATTCCATGCCGGCAATGTGGCAGAGGGAATGAGGGGTCCCCCCCAGAGTCGGAAGCGGATGCTTCGGTTGCAGGGGCCTCCACCTCTTATGCGTGCGCTCTCACGCGAAGAGCGTCCGCCGACCCGGACATAGTGGAGGAGGTCCGCAAGGAGTGGCAGAAGGATCAGAAGGAAGACCCCCTGCTGAGCCGGGTATACCAGTGGGTGGAGGAGAAAGCGCCTCCCTCTCCGGAGGAATTGAGGGGGGAATCCTACCCGCTACGTACACTGGTATCCCAGCTCCCACGGTTGGAGATAAAGGAGGGCCTCCTGGGACGGTGGTGGTTTACGCCCGGCACCACCCGTCACTTTCAAATCCTGGTTCCGGAAAAGAGGCGTCGGGAGGTATGGGAGTCGTCTCATGGGGGCGGTGTCATAGGCCACTTTGGAGTCACCCGCACCATAAGGAAATGTGCCGAGCGATGGTACTGGCCGGAGCACCGACGCGACCTGACATACTGGGTGGCCACATGCCCGGAGTGCCTGGCTAGGAAGCCCCCGCCTGCCCCACATCGCGCGCGGATGGGGCACATCCCGGTCTCTCTCCCCTTAGAGAGAATGGCCATTGACGTAATGGGTCCCTTGCCCCCCACAGCACGTCTCCACAAGTACATCGTAGTCATGGTAGATTATATGACAAAATGGGCGGAGGCGGTAGCTATCCCAGACCAGGAAGCAGCCACGGTGGCAAGGGCCTTCGTAGAGACAGTGGTTTGCCGGCTGGGCCCGCCAGCCTCTCTTCATTCAGACCAGGGCCGGAACTTCCAGAGCCGGCTTTTCCGGGAAGTGGTGGCGCTGATGGGGATCCGCCAGACCAGGACATGTGCCTTCAACCCCAAGTCGGATGGGTTGGTGGAGAGGGCCAACCGTACCATCGAGGCGCTGCTGGCCGCAACGGTGGCCCAAGACCAGTCTGACTGGGACCTGCAGCTACCCTTTGCCTTGGCAGCATACCGGGCCTCGGTGCACTCCTCCACCGGTGTCTCCCCCAACATGATGATGTTAGGGAGGGAGACCATGACTCCACTTACTATTCTCTACCCGGAGGGGGAGGGACAGGTCGGGGAGGGGGTGGCAGGTTATGTGGCGGGCCTGCGGCGCTCTATGGAGCGCGCGCATATGTTGGCTCTGGACACCATCGGCACCTCTGTGGCTAGACAGCAGAGAAACTACAATCTACATGCCCAGGAGAGGAAGATAGAGGTAGGGGACACCGTTTACTACCTCCACCCGATCCGCCATAAAGGGGTATCACCGAAGATGCAGAGCCTGTGGACGGGTCCATGGGAGGTGACTACCCATGTGGCAGGTTCGGTGTTTGAGATAAGAAGGGGGCGCAGCAAAAAGATAGTCCATAGTGACTCCTTGAAGGTAGTCCCTCCCCCTCCCCCTGCCGTGAACCCCCTCCCCCCAGCAGCCGAGCTCCAGGTCCCTCCGGTCCTGGAAGCCGGGGAGGGGGAGGGGGGCGGGGGGGAAGCTATGGTCAGGATTGTTTCCAAAACCCGTCCTCGGTTGCCCCCCTTCACCTCCATTGTTCCCCGCCAGAAGGGGACACCCGCTTTCGCGGCTGTTTCCCCTCCCCAGGGAGAAACCTCCTTCGCTGGGTCCCCAGCGGGGAACCTGCCTGGGGGCGGGGAATGCGGGAAATGCGGGAAATGCGGGAAATGCGGGGAAGGCGGTAACGGAACACTCACGTCACAGCGTCTGCAGCGTTGTCTGCAGCCGACAATGTCTGTCTGGCAGAGGTTAGGGGAGCCACGGGGAGAAGAGAAGATGTTTGGAAAAAGACCTCCTCCAAGATCTTATGTCATTCCTAAGGTCGGCTACCAGGCAACTGGACAGGGAACCCCCCAGGCTGGAAGAGGGACTAGAAAAAGAGGTAGGAAGGGGAGAGGCCGGGGAAGGGGGAGGGGGCAAAGGCAACAGCCACCTTTTCTCCAGCCGGGGCCAAGGGCAGGAAGGGGAAGGACGATTGACCTTCGGGGACAGAGCCCAAGGAGGCCGGGGACCTTCTCCCCGGAGAGGGGGAGGGGGTCCTCCAAGAAGGGGGGAAGCCTTTCACCACGAAGAGGCCGGTCCCGCAGTCCCCAGGGTGCAACACGTAGCCTTTCACCAGAACGTCCAGGTCCAAGGAGCGACTGCTGGGCCGGCTCCAGCGGGGCAAAAGGGAAGGGCTCCCCTCACCCCGCCCCAGTCTCCTCTCTAGCCAGAAGGCTAAAGGAGGCTCAGGGAAGGGGGGGGAATCGCAGAAGGAAGGTGAGGCATTCTTCTTCCAACAGTGACAGTGAAAAGGAGGAGGAAACATCTCCTGGGGGTCGTGCCCGCAGAGCAGCCCGCTCCCCGCCACGAGGCAAAGAAAATCCACGTTCTCATTCTCCGCCGCGGAGCTGCAGCGGGGAGGAAAACAGAAGAGCCCGCACCCCGCCGAGCGGAAAACGAAAACATTCTCCGCTGCGGGGCCGCAGCAGGGAGGAACACAGAGCAGCCAGCTCCCCGCCTGGCGGAAAACAAAGACATTCTCCGCCGCGGAGCAGCACATGGCGGCGCAGGGGGGAGGAAAACAGAACAGCCAGCTCCCCGCCGAGCGGAAAACGAAAACATTCTCCGCCGCGGGGCCGCAGCAGGGAGGAACACAGAGCAGCCAGCTCCCCGCCTGGCGGAAAACAAAGACATTCTCCGCCGCGGAGCAGCACATGGCGGCGCAGGGGGGAGGAAAACAGAACAGCCAGCTCCCCGCCGAGCGGAAAACAAAGACATTCTCCGCCGCGGAGCAGCAGGGAGGAAAACGGAACAGCCCGCGCCCCGCCGAGCGGCAGGCGAAAACATTCTCCGCCGCGGCGCGAGGGGGAGGAAAACAGAACAGCCAACTCCCCGCCGAGCGGAAAACAAAAACATTCTCCGCCGCGGAGCAGCACATGGCGGCGCAGGGGGGAGGAAAACAGAACAGCCAGCTCCCCGCCGAGCGGAAAACAAAGACATTCTCCGCCGCGGAGCAGCAGGGAGGAAAACGGAACAGCCCGCGCCCCGCCGAGCGGCAGGCGAAAACATTCTCCGCCGCGGCGCGAGGGGGAGGAAAACAGAACAGCCAACTCCCCGCCGAGCGGAAAACAAAGACATTCTCCGCCGCGGAGCAGCAGGGAGGAAAACAGAAGGGCCCGCACCCCGCCGAGCGGAAAACGAAAACATTCTCCGCCGCGGAGCAGCAGGGAGGAAAACGGAACAGCCCGCGCCCCGCCGAGCGGAAAACAAGTGCAGTCTTCGCCTTCGCCGCGGCGCGAGGGGGAGGAAAACAGAACAGCCAGCTCCCCGCCCGGCGGAAAACAAAGACATTCTCCGCCGCGGAGCAGCAGGGAGGAAAACAGAAGGGCCCGCACCCCGCCGAGCGGAAAACGAAGACATTCTCCGCCGCGGAGCAGCAGGGAGGAAAACGGAACAGCCCGCGCCCCGCCGAGCGGAAAACGAAGACATTCTCCGCCGCGGAGCAGCAGGGAGGAAAACGGAACAGCCCGCGCCCCGCCGAGCGGCAGGCGAAAACATTCTCCGCCGCGGCGCGAGGGGGAGGAAAACAGAACAGCCAGCTCCCCGCCGGGCGGCAAACGAGTGCAGTCTTCGCCTCCGCCGCGGAGCAGCAGGGAGGAAAACGGAACAGCCCCTTCCCCGCTTTCCCGACGCCATCTTGAACGATCGGAAGAGAAACAGCGGGGAATACTCTCTCACGGCGGGGTAGGACATTCTGCACCCAATACAACAGCAGAGGAAGGAGACAGGGAAGACAGGTGCCCATCCCCACAGGCAGATAAGTGGGACAGAGGGCGTTCATCTTCAACGTCCTCTATCTCCTCTATTTCCCCGCAGTCTTCCCCGCTGCCAGGACAGGTGTCATCGCCCTCCCTGCAGCCTTCCCCGCTGCCACAGAGAAGGAGGTTAAGGCTGCATTCAGACAGCAGCCCATCTCAGCTAGCCATAAGGACCTGTGTGCATGGGGTGATGGCCGACTCCCGGGTGCCATGTGGCCAGTGCGCCCAGACTTTTGCGAAGAAAGGGGGCCTCACCCGACACATGGCTCGGGCCCACAGTACGGGTCCCCGCATGGGTTGGGTGTGCCCCATACTGGAGTGCGACCATGATAGTGACAGGGCGGAGGACTTGCGGCGCCACCTGCGCACCATACACCGGGCGGAAGGGGGAGACCGCCACCCCTGGGTCCGCAATCCCAAGAAGATGCCGAGGGCAGGGCAGCTGAGGGAGAGGAGCAGGTCAGCCAGACCTGGACCTACCTCCTCTCGCGCCTCCTCCTCCTCGGGGGGTCCTTCCCCCCAGCTGGAGATGGATGCCAACCGAGGGAGCCGGGCGACATCCCCCACCCTTCCCTCCAGCTCTTCTAGTTCAGGGGATGACGACGTCCCCCTGTCTACCCCTCGCAGGAGGCCCCCTCCCCCCGGGAGAAAGGTCACCGGGCACCAGTCCCCTGCGGCAGGGCCTGGTAGTACTGACCGTGCCAATAGGAAGGCGGCCGGGGATCACTCTTCGGGGACACCCGTAGACCTTGGGTCCTCACCCAGCATCGTCCTGGAGGTACCTACCACCCGCCTGTCAAGGGACCGCGTAAAGCGGAAGAGGGATGTCCTCAGTAAATCCCCCAGGCCCAGAACTCAACAAGGAGGCCCCTCCTCGACGGATAAGAAGGTGCGCCGTCATTCGCCGGAGGATGGTGTCAAGGCCAGGGTGCACCCCCCAGAGGCCAGGGCGGGGACCCCGGCCCGGTTGTCCTTCGCCAAGGTTGAGTCCCATGCACTGCCATCGGGTCCCCGTCACGCCGGCCAGTCTGGGACCCTCTCCGCTACCACTCAGGGCGGGGAGACAGTCCCCGCAACCACCATGGGGTCCACTCCCATGCTGGTGGCTTGGGGTCCGGACCCAGCCAGGACAGGGAAGCCGGAGCCTCTCACACGGGAAACCATGGGGTCTTTTATGGCCTCCTACATCTCTCAGGGAGGGAGCCGGGAGGAGATGGCCGCTGCTGCGCAGGAACTGGTCTCCATGCTCGGCGCGGACGAGGGGCAGGAGGTGGGAGACAAAGGAGTCAGCGTGGGGCCAACTACTGTGGCTGCCCGTACTACTCTCTCCCAGCCTGCCGGCACCACCCCGGTTCCGGTAGAGCATACCCCAGTGCTCTGTAGCTTGGAGGAGGAGGCGCAGGAGGGAGGTCTTGCGGAGGGGCCTACTACGCAGGCAGCGCTCGCTACTTCCCCCCCGGCCTCAGGGATTTCCTCTGGTACCCCCGCGGCCTACTCGCAGGAGCTCACCGTCCCGGGGGAGGCAGGGGAGTCCCCGCCTGTCAGCACCTCCACCGCCCAGGTTCCGGTGGAATATACCCCAGTGCTCTGTAGCTCGGAAGAGGAGGCGCAGGAGGGAGGTCTGGAGGAGGGGCCTACTACGCAGGCAGCGCTCGCGACCCCCCCCCCCCGCCTCGGAGTTTTCCTCTGGTACCCCCGCGGCCGACCCGCGAAGGCTCACCGACCCGGGGGAGGCAGGGGAGTCCCCTTCTGTCAGCGTCACCTTTAGCTCGCCACAGGGGTCGGAGAGGGTCAACCAGGGGCCCCATACTGGGGTGACGCCTGCCCCCCATCCCTCTCGGCAGAGTGACCTGGCAGGGGACGAAGTGGGTGCGGTGACATGGAACACTCCCACTGGCACACGGCAACTTCCTCAGCCCGGTGGAAGTCAGGTCTCCTTGCCAGTAGGTCCTCGGGCTGAATGTGTAATACAGCTGCATCCTCCTCCCGCGGTGCCCCCACCCAACGCCTTCCTTCTCGGCGGCCCGGAGGTCATTCCCGTACCGGCCCCTGAGTCGGAATCAGAGTCGGAGGAGAGGGGGGGTGAAGGTGTAGCGGATAGAGATAGTGACTCTGTGGTTAGGAATGAGGAGGAGGAGGGGTACACCAGACCCGGGGAGGGGGAAGGCCGCCCAGAGGCAGCGGAACAGACAAGTGAAGGCACCAGGGAGCATACCCGGGACCTAGATGGGGAGGCCGCGCAGGCAGTGGAGGGCCTGCTGGCGGCACAGATGGTAGGGGATCCGGGCGCGCAGACCTCGGACAGCATCGAGGCCATCAGCATCCCCGCGGAGGAGATGAGGCTGCTGAACTCAGTATGGGATCAGGTCAGCCCTATTACACTGTTCAGGCCCAGGGAGGTGACGGAGACGCTCCCCCCAGTCCCGCGGGGAGCCACCTGCCGCCCTTGGCCTGGGGGACCTGTCCTGCCGGCCGAAAGGGAGGCCCTGGAGGCGGTAGGGGACAGCACCCCTGCAAATGTCCTCTGTGTGTCCGACGAGGAGGGGGGGCCGCCCCTGCCGGATGAGTGGCAGTCCCCAGTCAGGCCACCACGCCAGCGCCCACACGGGCGACAGCCTTCAAGGGCACCTCAGGAAGCTGCCAACAGTGGACCGCTCGCGGGGCAGCAGAGGGAGAGCGCCCCCCAACCCCGGGTGGCCCCTTCAGCGGCGGCAGGGTCGTCAAGAGACACCGCTGCCCACCGACCAGGAACCTCCCGACCCGCCCCGGCTGTGCCCCGTGCGACAGCGGGCTCGGCAATCCCGGGGGTGGGCCACCAAACTGCAACCGCACCGCAGCAGGCGCAGTGGTCCTCCTATCACCGGACCCCCCCCAGCAGTCGCCGCCGGAGGAGGGCCCCCGTTCCCCCCCGGCCGGCGGCACCCTCGGATCAGCGGCCACCAACATTTCCCCCCTACCTGGCCATGCCCTGGTGGCATGTGCAGGGTCGGGCCCCCGACCCACTAGAGCGGTTCTCTGCGTACCTGGTGCCGCCACGGGACCTGGGCCCTCACTACGGGGCGGTGGCGCCTTCTTACATCTCCACAAACATGCGGGTTATCTCAGAAGATACCTATGAGATAGCGCATACCGTCACCACCACTTGGCGCCGTCTCCCCCAGGCCCCGCCGCCGCACGTCGCCCAGGGCCAGCCGCCGCAGGAGGATCCTCCAGCTCCGGTGAGTGTTCCCTCCCTACCACATTGTTAATCTCCCCCATGCTAAGGGTTTGAGAAGCACGGATATCCGCATAACAGAATCAAGTACAGCCGAGCTGCGTAATTCTTCTAGAGTGTCCATAGAGTACCGGGAAGGACCGGGAAGGACCTTAAGTGCCTCCCGGGGGGACGGGAGCGGGTGGAGGGAACCTCTCCAGGGGGGCTAATGCTTCAGGGCTAACATAATGTCGTGTTGTCATTGCAGGCACCGCATGGCCACGGGGGTGGTCAGTAAGTCGCGGCTGGAGTGGGATCCTCCGGGGGCTGTGCACGGAGCCAGCCGGGAGGGCGCGGAGCCCGGACAGGCGGTGAGCCTGGTAGGGGGGGGGTCGAGGCCGAGCCTCCCTCCCCCCAGGAGTTGGGGCCGTGTGCCCCCGTTACTGTTGCTGTTCTTCTTGGACCCCGTGGTCCCCCTTTGTGCCGTCAACTAGGACTAAGACTGGATGCAGCTGATCCCATAGGATCATGGACTCTCATTATTCATGTTACATATCAGTATTCTACGTAGCCCCTGATCTAGGTAGTTGGGCACGAAAAGGGGGTGCCATTTACTAACTGTTATCTCTGTCATTATTACCCTAGAGAGTCTGGTTACTCGTTACTGTAAATACGTCAGGGTACACTCCCTCTTAACATTTATGTATAAGGTTAAATTGAGGAGGGGAAAGTGTAGCGACAGCGCTATGCTGTTGCGGGGATCGGCGGGGATCGGCGGGGATCGGCGGGGAAGGCTGGTACGTCCCCGCACCACTAGGGGGCGCGCCGTCCGCAGCGCCTATATATTGCGCTGCGGGGGCGGCCGCAGTCAGTCTATCTCTGTGTCTGGTCGAGTGCAGACTGCCAGCCCTCCCCGCAGAGCCTGACTGAAGGAACGACGAAGGGTTATTGCATCACATATAAGCTCTTGGCCTCAGGTGCCCTGGTTGTACTGTTGGTTTCATAATATACGGGTTATTCCCACAACCATACGTGGCTAGTCTCCGTCTCTTACTTCCCCGGGTTCGCTCTAACGTTACAATATATATATATATATATATATATATATATATATATATATATATATATATATTGGCTAAAGGCACGATTACTTTGAGACAGGCGTTAGTCACATACAAGGATTGAATTAAAGCCACTTCGCATTTTCTTAAAAGCTTTCACTTAATGTTATGCACTGAAAACACGCTATAGATATGTCAATGCATGAAATCAAACATGTTTCTTATAATCTCCATTAATTCTTCTGTAACTGATGTCGAAACTATAGAAAATTGTTCATGCTTGTTGTAAAATGAAATTCCTCGGATAAGCTCACCTAATAGGGAGATTTATTGTGCAATAACTGTCCAAAGTTTATTAAATGTCTGGAAAAAATGTTTCTGTTTGAAAAATAGAAAATAGTCCTTCTGTGGACATTTCTATTGATACATATGTGACACAATATGTTTTGTCGCCAAGGTGCACACTGAGGTCAAGCAACAGGTGCATGTTTGGTTAGGACAGAGTAGTACTGTTTTATAGAATAAAACCTCGCCCCCTAAACTGTACAGTACGTTCCTGATACCTTGAAGGTCAGGTTTATGCAGAGATGCCACCCTTCCTAACTTTTTAGGAAATCTGAATTTTTAGCTTTCATTCCTATTTCCTATTGGAAATTGAGAAAAGTAAAATTATTTCCGAATTTTTGGTGAATAGTGAGTGGCATCCCTGTTTATGGTACGCAGGACTTTACATTTCCAGGGGCCTTTTTCTGATTTTCAGATGAATTCGTGAGACAATAAGTGTTTCAAAATGTGTTTGAACGATTATTCAAAATCGTTTGTACAGTTTGAGTATTGGTCAGAAATGATTTGTAAGTATTCTATTTCTATATGTGTTTCAAGAAGAAAATTTAGGGTTAATAGATAATCGTCAAACCCATTTTGTGTTTTTCTAATTGGCACTTTAGGAGGACATCTAGAGGTGATCCTAAGTCAAATAAAACTATTCACCACATTCAATCACCTTCAATCCAAGGTGTCATCATCTGCCACGATTTGGAATAGTAGTTTAAAAAAATAAAAAACAAATCGTTCAAATGCTTTATCTCCATATGAATAACTGTCTGAATAATCAGAAATGACATTTGACAAACAGATTATTTAGGAATAGATTCAGGTAATATATATGCCACATTCTCTTTTGATAATCTTTGGATGTAATCCTATACAAATCCATTTCTCTTACAGGATAGAAAGGGTATAATGGACATACAATAATCGTTTTGCCACTTTAAAAAGACTAAATTGTGATCGTTTAAAAAAAGAGAAAAAGGCCGCAGATATATGAGTTCTAATGTAGAAGGGGATGCTAAAACGAATTTTAAAAGAATTACATATTTTATAAGTCAAAAAGGCGAACATTCCTCTCGCCCTTTACTCCAGTTTACGGTGCTGTCTACAGTGGTATGCAATACGGGTACTAAGTATGCAGCCGGTCCTTCAGGACACCAAGCTACTCCTGGACGTGAAAGAAATTCCTGTAGGGCACGTCTCGTTTCTTATGAACTGACTATCGTACGTATGTGCTTTCCTTTTGAGACATTGCAATTGTCCAATAGACGTTGTAAGGAAACGTTAACTCTCTCCACCCCACTGGCAACTATACCAGGGTAGTTGCCAAAGATGGCTTGAGTACATATACCGGCGCGCGCGCAGGGAATCTGGGGGTGAGAGAGTTAAAGTGTATTCAAATATCAAGCTACCGATAGTTTGATCGTTAGGTATGTAGGTATATATTTGAATTTGTAAATGTTCATCGATATGGTCTCGTATATGAGCTTGTATGACATACTATCCCCCCACCCCCATTCAACTGCATCGATGTTATTATAACCACTTAGTACCATGGCATCCGATATGTAATGGTCATCAGCATTTGTACTCCCACCATAGGCTATACTGCCATCGGCGTCAGCATTTATGTAAATGCTGCCTATCAGGACCTTCTGGGAAAGCTACACTACTCTGCCCCCCCCCCTTCCTCCCGCACACTCCCCTCCCCTCCCAGACCCCCCCCCCCCCCTCCATTATGGATTTATCCGCCACCTGACGACTGTGACCTCCCTGGGCTACTACAGTGGTATGCTCTACTTAGTGTAAGTGTTATGGGCGGCCTTCGCAGGCCTGTAGCTGCCCATCAGACCCAAGTCATTTGACACCGAAGACAAGCGATATCTATCTAGAGGTGTATAATTTACTATGTGAACAGTCCTGGACAAAATTTAAAGAAAATGAAAAGATAAAAGTTATGAGAGTTGGGAAAGGAGAGAAAACGAAAATCATGAGGACAGTAAGTGGAACGGATCAGGGGGATGATACGTCCATACAGCCACATGGGGCATTGCTTCTCCACATCAAAATTGGTTATGGCGAGTCAAAGGTGTCATATTTTATAGTGCTAAAATCAATATATTATTAAAACCCAAAAAATCAAGGTTACCCTGAAGAGGGTTTCTACGTATACTACAGTAGTAAATGAGCAATTTCTGAGTCTCAGGAAGGGTCTCCCTGAACTCAGGGTGTGGCTTACATTCGCGTGTAGCCATAGAAGATGGCAGTTGTTAAGTCAGCCCTTCTGTCAAACACAAATGTATTTTCTCAGACAGTACCCTCATACTATGGATGCCTTAGTCCCATTCATGAAACGAGGACACCCCACCCCCTCAATAAAGCTGAGTAAGAAAAGGTTATCTGCAATTCAACCTCCACTTGAAGAGGGCAAACCCTAAATGGCTTGCCATAAAGAGCGTCTTGGTCCCGATCGATTGAACAAATTCCCCTTAAGCCCCAGGGTCAGGGAGGCTTGATGGTTCAGAAGGGAAAGGTTGGCGTTGGGGGTGGCTTCTATTGACATAAATAGTTGGATGTTGGACAACTTTAGTGGGCATTCAGGGTTTGGATGAAGAATGCATTTTGGAAGATTGCTTCGGGGGATTCTAGAGTTGTATGTGCCTGTCAGGCTTCAAGTATATGTTTCTGAAAAACGGTGGACCTAAATTGTTTGTAAATAATGTGAAGTTCGAGCTATATTATAGAAGAAAGGGAACATGGGACAAGGAAACATTAAAGTGGCATCGTCCGATGGTTGGGGCCAAAAAATCTTCTCCAAAATGAACCAGGATGTCCACATAGATCATACATCCTATGGTGACTACTTTAGTGGCTATCCTTCCTCATAATTAAGGTCATATTTGAAAAAAATGTCAGATTTATACTTCATTTCCTACTTTTGGCGTGCACACCAAAACTCTATCCACTGAAAATACACTGTAAAATGCTATGGCAAGGTCCATGGGACCCCTTTTTTAAGTGCATATCAGCTAAAGGCAACGTTAATTTAAATTGTCCACAAACCCCTAAATATAGTGTTGTTAATGTGTAAAACACATTTGAATAGAATTTGAAAAATGAAAAAAAAATCGGACTATGCCACTTTAATGCACATGAAAAAGGCAAAGCATACAGCAACATAGTCTTTGTAAGTGGAGTGCTTAAGTCATGGAAATGTTAGGTAAAATGTGCAATTTTACTTCAAGTTTTCCTCAGAGACTTTATTCCCACGGTTGAGACAAGGTTAACAGGGCATTAACTTACATTGAAGATTTCTCAGTTGGATGTCAGAATAATGTGCATGACATGAGGTTAGCTCAGGAGTTATACTGTGTGATGTAAGAGCAGTGGTGAGCAAATCGAAGGAGCTACTCAAGGGATTTAATCAGAATTGTATTGATGTGCATGTATAGAAGAGGGTGTGGTGTGTGCTGAGAAGCCACTGGTATGCCTGAGGCAGGGGGTGATCAGAATGATGTGAGCAACCAAGCAGAAATGATGCCCCATACAGGGGTGCAAAGATGACCATTTCTGCTGGGCTTTTCCCACTGTCCTAATATAGATATGGGCCCCAGCATGTTTCCAAGGAGAAAGGATGATTGAGGCACTACAATATGGGATATCCTTTCTATTTATACGGCTGCTCGAAGGTAGCCTCAGGCCGTTGTACTGGCTTTTCAGGCGAAGGGTTATGTTGTCAAATGGTTATGAACCAGAGTTTTGGTGTCTAGAAAAATCTCCTAAAAGGAAAAGGGTAGAAAACATGAGTCCAGAAGGCAGGAGCTAGAACGAAGATGAACGAGTGTTGAAGAAATATGGCCAGGTGTCATACATCATATAACTGAAGAGCAGATTCCGTCTTAAATCATGAGGTATGGGGCACTAGGAGAGGAAATAGGGTAGCCAAGGGGTGTGGGTTGTTTGGTGTATGTCCGCCATGGGTGTGTCTGGAGTAAGGATGGTGTTTAATGGATAATGGATAGATGCTTGCAAGCAATTCTCTCAAATCAAACCCAAATCCCTTATGACTGAAAAAAGGAGAATGAATGTGAGAAAGGGGGGCTGCATTGACTATTTTCAAATGCACCACTGGTCTAAATATGGACGTTGAGGATAGAGACTCGATAGTAAGGGACATACAAGCTACATGTGTAGTTAGCATGAGAAATACATTGCTTGTAGAGGTAAGGGGTGGGGGTGGTATGGACCAGTAGTGTAATGGTACGATCTAGGTACCACACGTCCATACCCTGGAGCAGTACACGTCACCTCTGACCAATGCCCCACAGCATTGATTGGGGTCAGGTCCATCTCACAGCCACTGGCAGCTGTCATCCAGCTTGACCTGAAGATGTCCACAGTGACCGTTTACACTGACAGCCCCTCTGCATACCTGCTTGTTATGTCCTGACCTATGGCATTCCCTGCAGACCAGAGATATCTTCTTGTTATGATGCTATCCAATATGTATCGTCACTATATATAGCTTGTGGGGGAAGTGTTAGTAGCAAGCTATACGTTATCACCAGAGGCTTGATTGCAAGATATATACGGTATCACCAGAGTCTTGATTCTGAGGCAATGTTGTCTTTGGTTTGGCACTGGAACATCCACGACTCCAATAAAGTAAATGAACCCAAATGGGCGAGTTAATATCCATTTAATCATGGCTTATGGAATGATTGACTTTTTGTTTAAGGCCTTATATGAAATCGCAAAATTTGGGAGGCGGCTCCCTCCCATGCAGCGCATGCACTCCTCCATGGGTAGCATTCCGTCACTTCTGCCCCACCCTATAGATAAGCCATGCTCTAATCTGCACATCTGCTCTGGCTACTAGCTCAGCTCTTGGCACTGATTTCTATCTCCCAGTTATAAGGCAGCCCTGGTGGCACAATATTGGTGATGTGAACCAGTCAATATCCTCTCGCTGCTATACCGCTGATTGAGGTTGATTGTCCGTATGAGAGACATATTGGTTAGGCAGTAACGGGGTCTAGGGCAT
Organism: Acholoe squamosa; assembly: GCA_949317995.1. Taxonomy (NCBI): domain Eukaryota; kingdom Metazoa; phylum Annelida; class Polychaeta; order Phyllodocida; family Polynoidae; genus Acholoe; species Acholoe squamosa. Next base: position 43,999,593 of record OX439040.1, on the reverse strand, counting down.
CATATACCTCAGTAATCACAATATAGAGAATATATGACATATTCATCATAGAATCAGTCCACATGCAGTGGGATCTATATTTACAACAAGTTCTGGCGAATAGAAAGGGTAAAAAATTGTGAGAGAAATGAAATTTAAATAATTTATCGCTTCTGAAAAAGCCAATTCACATGCATGGAGTTAAGAAATATTTGCTGAAAGAGAAATGAAGCGCCAGCCAATGAAGACAGACTGATAAGACATGTTGTTTCTTAAAATGATAGGGTACTTATCTACGAGAGATCTGAATTATACTGTAAATAAAAAAAATGTTGCATCAATTTATAGAAACTGTGAAACCAATAGACACCCCTCAGATGCGTTATATTATAGTATCGGCAGTACTTAGAGTAATAGAGAGAGGAGACAGATATAGCCTCTAAGGTGCTGATTCTCGTTAATGACAACCTGACACTGTCCCTGATTGCCTCCTTCACCATCAGATAGACCTAATTAGTGGCTGGCCGTGTAATAATTGACACAGCACTTTTGGAAGTCTGGGGGGAAAGCATCAAAAAGGCAATTTTAGCAGTCTAGATACATACTTTGGAGTTGGTGGGCAGAAAAGAACCTTTGAGTTTATTATTAGATTTGTATAAGAGCTTCTATAACTTCTATAACCCATCTTACGTACATCAAGACATTATGTCATTATGGAGGTGTGTTGGTGAAGGTGGGTATATAAGAGTAGCTCATGTTGGGGTATAGGGTTGGGACTAGTGGAGGTGTGTTGGTGTAAGAGGGCCTATAGGGGTACCTGGTGATGGGATAGAGGTCGGAGTAGAAATTATCTTGGCGCAGGAGGATCTTTAGGAGTACTGGTGGGGAAGGAGTCAGAGAGGGGCTGTGTTGGAAAAGGAGGGCCTATAGGAGTACATCATGGTGGGGTAGGGGTGAGGGTGGAGGTGTGTTGGTGTATAAGGGCCTGCAGTAGTATCTCATGGTGGGGTAGGGATGGAGTAGAGGTGTGTTGGTGTAGGAGGGCCTGTAGGAGTACCTCATGGTGGGGTAGGGGTGGGAGTGGAGGTGTGTTGGTGTATAAGGGCCCGTAGGAGTACCTCATGGTGGGGTAGGGGTGGGAGTGGAGGTGTGTTGGTGTAGGAGGGCCCGTAGGAGTACCTCATGGTGGGGTAGGGGTGGGAGTGGAGGTGTGTTGGTGTAGGAGGGCCTGTAGGAGTACCTCATGGTGGGGTAGGGGTGGGAGTGGAGGTGTGTTGGTGTAGGAGGGTCTGTAGGAGTACCTCATGTTGGCGTAGGGGTGGGAATGGAGGTGTGTTGGTGTATAAGGGCCTGTAGGAGTACCTCATGGTGGGGTAGGGGTGGCAGTGAAGGTGTGTTGGTGTAGGAGGGTCTGTAGGAGTACCTCATGTTGGCGTAGGGGTGGGAATGGAGGTGTGTTGGTGTATAAGGGCCTGTAGGAGTACATCATGGTGGGGTAGGGGTGGCAGTGAAGGTGTGTTGGTGTAGGAGGATCTGTAGGAGTACCTCATGGTGGGGTAGGGGTGGGAGTGGAGGTGTGTTGGTGTAGGAGGGCCTGTAGGAGTACCTCATGGTGGGGTAGGGGTGGGAGTGGAGGTGTGTTGGTGTAGGAGGGCCTGTAAGAGCACCTCATGGTGAGGTAGGGGTGGGAGTGGAGGTGTGTTAGTGTAGGAGGGCCTATATAAGAGTACCTCACTGTGGGGCAGGGGCAGGAGTGCAGGTGGTGTGTGAGTGCAAGAGGGCCTTAGTTTAAGAGCACTTCATGGTGGGACAGTGGAATGGAGTAAAGCTGGGGTGATCTAATGGAGCCGGGGGTAAGGGGCTTGCTGGGCTGCTGAGGATAACAGTGACTAGGGTGAAAGTGGTAGACACAAGAACCTTGCTTGATGTATTGCCCTTTTGACTGATGAGCGGCTCCTGCACAGACAGGGCAGCTCGGAGCAGCTCAAGGAAATAGCTGGGGATCCATTTTCGGGAAGCCAATGCATAATTTTACATTTCATCTGTGTATGCTATGATATTTTGTGTAGGTTCTAATAAATGAATACTGGCGCTACATTATCAGTGCTAAGTATTTTGCCAATGTCTCCATTAAATGGCATTCATTATGACTATAGTACGCAACATACAATGCCCTTCCGTTGTCAGGTGTATTTGCATTTCACCAATACAATACGATTAGAACAATATGTATACCCCTAGTGATGCTCCCATTGACATCACAACTAGTGTATTTTCATAAACTGTATCTGAGTAATTGTTAAAACTTAATGGACTAAGGCTTTTGTTCATTGTCACACGTCTCTAATAACAATGCTTCTCTTTTTACTTTTTAGGCCGGAGCTGAACATAGTAGCGCTTCAACCTTGGACCAACCTCAAGATACCTGAAAATGTGAATGAGGCATTGGAAGAGGTAAGCTTTGATATTTCAAGTTCTAAGAAAACCATTCCCAGACAAGAGTTGAAACTATAATGTTCCTTGTCAGGCCAAGTGAAAATGAAATAGAAGTTTTGTTACAGATTACATAGTCTATACAGATCCAGGGTAGGTAGCATTGAAAATCTATGTAGTCCTAAATCAGTAGGAGTTGTCTCGAGACGAAAAGGCAAGATAGAAATCAATAATTGTTTCTGGATAAATGTGATATCCTTAAGCCGTGATTTATGGTAGTACCCATCTTTATATTGTCGAATTCCCCTCTGGCGTCAGTGTCTATAGAAATGTAAAGTCAATTCTCTCGAAAATAGAGCACAGAGTCACAACATCGTTCTTATGCCACACACTTAATAAGGGGGCAAATAGCTATTGTATGCATACTTTTGCATTACTACTAGATTTGCCTTACCATCGATATCTATGCCAATATAGGTGAAATGTGTGTATTTTTAATGTTTTAATGCATGGAAAAAAATCATAAAATACTTTGTTTTGGGAATATATATGTGCAAACTATTAGACATGAAGGGTGCTTTCCCTACAAATTATATAGCAAATCCATGGAAACATCACCGTACATAGGTACATCACCATATGGATTGGTTTCAGGGTAAAAATGGATATAATAATAATCATGATGAATGTGCAATGTTTTTTTTTTAACATAGCCAGATGACCATTCAATCAATTTGTGCAGGAAAACAAATTACTTTCCTAATGCATTCTTCTCATGACAAGTAGAATCTATGGTCCATTACTGCACATATGTACATGCATGCCATGGGTAGGTCCCTCACCAGAGTGGGTATAATCAAAGTTAACCCATCATCAATTATGATCAAGAGAATTGAAAGATATCACATTTCAACTATTATTCAGGTTATATTGACTAATATTACTTAATATCATGCTTATTATTTGATACTAAAGCCAAGTTTTTAGTCTGCTAATGCATAGGATGCATCTTCAAAACACATAAGAAATGTCATAGAATCTTCAATTTACATGATTAGTGTTCCCAATTTTGTCAGGAATCTGTATTGCCCAATAACTTTTAGCAATGAGAAAATTGGAATGATACAAGAAGGTCACGATTTTTCCCTTCCCAGGCAGTGTGCTCCATTTTCGTGAGAATTGACCAACTTGCTCTACTAAACCAGGGGCAAATTTGAATTTATTCTTTTTTTCAATGTCATAAAGTTCCCTTCTGTGTCAGAGAGATCATTGAATGGTCTATTCATAATACCTTAGATGAAACTGGGTGCCAAATGATGGCAAATAGAGTTGAATAGCAGCTGTTGCTGGCTGGTACTGGTAGAGCGTGTGGGATGCAACCTGTCCTCTGAATGACAGTTTAGCTTTCAGATACAATAGTCACAAGTTGGAGAGGCCAGCCAGTGTACCTTGGGCAGAAATAGGACCAGAGCAATCGGCAGATTCAAACAGCTTTTAGATATGGCTGCTTTACAGGTTTTTCTTATTGACATATTTCAGTGGCAATATCTATATAATGGAATAAATAGAAAAACCGTCGTGTGTCATGATAACATGATGTTGGCATAGACGTTAGAGGCCTTTACCTTTTGGCAAGCTCTAATAAAGAGAACAAAAGGCTTTTACGAGTTAGATCTATATCCCAGATATGTTGTTTAATCTTGCACAGAGGTCATATAGCCCCTCACACAAACCGTTATAAATCATAAAAGCATGAGCTTGAATGTTAATATGGTCCTCGGACGTTAAGTTACCCACTTTGATACTTTGCTGTATTCATGCCCTGGAGATGCTACAGTACTTTTTGCCACGGCATCTGTCTAAAATCTAGGGAGATTATGCAGGTAAATCGCCCCAATGCCGAATCTGTACATTGTGAGCAGCTCATCCTATATATAGCCCACAGATTGGGGGTGGGTCAATAACTATTGTGTTCAAACTAGGTACATGTGTCTGTAATCGATGGTTTATACACTACACTATTACAGTAGGGTGACGATGCTGTGGGATCCAGGTGTTGTGGGTACATATTGAAATACAAAAACGTTATGTTAATCCTTTGAGGGGTTAATATTGCATTGATACGCTTACATTGTCCTTTTATCATCATGATGCATAAATGTAACCATAATGAGTAACTCACCAGCATCATGAACTACAGTAGCGTATCACGCTGACCCCCAGAAGAGTCGGCATGATGCTCCGATGCAATGCTTACGAGTAGAGTCGCTAACACTAGATTGGCTTTAAACCCTCTCGCCCCCAGATCCCCCATACTCAATTCTTCTTTTGCAACTACTGTGGCCGGGGGGGGGGGGTTAATACATCCAAATTTGGTCACGCGGCCCTTAAAGGGTTGATTTGGTTACGTGGCTGTGTGCTTTATTATATCTGCATATTGATAGGACTTATGCATTGTGTGGTCCTTCTTTCAGCATTGTGTGGTCCTCGAAGAGCAGGAGTGTCAAACAATGCTCAATATAACACTCCATGTCATATTGATCATTGACTGTAGTCCCACAACATTTCTCCTCTTAGAATAGAGTTCTAATATAATACGCGTATTAGCAGTTGTAAATAGTGCGTTGGTGTAATGAATGGAAAATAAACCATATTGTTAATCTATTTTGAGAAAGAGATGAAAACAAGTTTAATGGTGTTGGTATTATATGGCAGGAAGGTATGACATGTCCCCAAAACAGACTAACTACAATGAAGTATATGTTGAGGGCAGCCAGGCTCATATTTTGTAGATGTTTCACTGTAGGCTTGAAGGCAGATGTAGGGGTAATACGTTATACACAATGCAGGGTGCTGAACTGAGAAAAATATGATATAAATATATACATGTAGGGAAAAGAAAAATAGCTATAAAAATCTGTCTTGTGTGAAAATAATACAGATATCCAAATAACGGTACTATCTCTGGGTCTAACAGATACAAACCATAAAATCCAGGTTCTAAACGAATAAAACCAACCATTTAGCGTCTAACATTATGCTGTATGTTCCACCTGCTAAGGTGTGAGTGATGGTGAAATGTGGACAAAGCTTGTACACACAACATTCTGTTGTATTGTGGTTTGTTGATTCGGACCACATTTTATTGATTGAGCGAAATCAAGGTTAGTGTTAGTGAGATATGTGTACACATCACACTGAGCAATATATATTTTTTAGACCAATGTCCCAGAATATGTATCTCTTGGTAAAACTAACTTAAACACTATCATTAATAACACTCTGGGAGACTTGGTGAACTAGCCACATGTAAACAGGGAATATATACAATCCTAACTACCCATGAAACCCCTATCCCCCCTCCTACATACACGCAACATCCCAGAATTGGCGCATCATGATTCTTTTTTAAAATTTAAAAAAGAATCAGGTTATAGAATTACCAAGCTGTGGGCACGGCAAGTTTAAAAGTGGTGAGGACAAATACATAGTTCGTTCCTGGCACAACTTGATAAGAAGATGAGAAGTAGCTGGGGTCCTGTTCTCATTATCACAGAGCAGCTGCTGCACAAGGTCTCCTAATAGGAGACTGCTGCTCTTGGTAGCCACACAACATTTACATAGCATCTTGAGGGTGTCAGGTGTATGTGGGCCTCCTGCACACCTACCTGGTGGTCAGTTAACCCTTGTAGGGACGCACGATACATCCAGGTTCAAGTACATCGATGGTCATGATGCATCAATGCGGTGCTGGAAAGTCTACTCACAAGCATTGCATTGGGATATCATGCTGACCATTCAGCAATGTTTCAAGGCTTGACATGATCCTAGCCTTGTATACGACTCTGGGATATTCGTCCTCTTTCCTAATAAAGAACATAGGGTCTTAGTCGTCTAACAGGATGTATGAATGCAGTCAAGGCTAATTACACTCCAAGAATGCATTTATAAATACACCTTGTGCTACCTTTAATGGGTTTATGGGCAGAATGATAATGTATAGGATGACTAGTACATAGGGCAGCTGGACTGGAAGTAGGCTAAGCTGGTTATACTGAGATGACTTTGAGATGAGACAGTGGGTAGAGATCTGCACAGGCATTAAGGTCTAAGGTTCTGGAGAGTACCATAGTACCAGGTCCAAGGTTCAGATTCTTTCTCATTGAATCCCTAATAATGGGTGTGTTGGGGCTATTCTTCCCGTATTGACTATGTACATGATGGCTCGAAAAGTGTATTTAAAAATACATTACACTTTAAAGGTGTGTTCTGGCAAAGCGTTTTCTGCTTCTGTCTAGTCATTGTGTTTGGACACATCGTGTTTGGACACAACTACGATATCTTTGATACGACATACTTTACCCTTTAAGGCTCATATTGTGCATCATAACATATATGCCTATCTATCGTCATTACACATGAATTGCATTCAACCGCCTGCAGTTGACATGCATCATGATGCGCCAATTGAGGTGCTATGCGATCCTGAGTGCCCATACCATAGAACGTTAATTGATGTGTGTATACGCTACCGTAATCTCCCGCGTATAAGGCGTGTCTTATAGGCCAAACAAAATGCTGCTGGGTCTTATAAGTGGGAGGTAAATTGCCTTGAGTTTGGGGTGCGCCTTATAGGGGGGTATCTTTTACTATAGAACAGTACTACATTAACAAAAATCTGCCCTAAGAGGTGCGCCTTATACGTTATAACAGACCTCCCTGAGTTGGGGGTGCGCCTTATAGGCGAGGTGCGCCTTATACGCGAGAGATTACGGTATGTACTATGATATTGTACATGATGCTGGTAGTGGGCAGGTGGTGAGAGTATATTATAGGTGGGTGTGCCAGGTACCCTGGTGCCGCTATTGTACTGCAGGAATGCCACTAGTCCATACCTCACCGGGGACATACACTGTACACTGCTCCATGCAGTAATATATCTATACACTCTTGTGCGGTGATGCTGCCCCCCCCCCCCCACTCCCACCCCTGCCTGTAATAAAGAACAATGTTCTCCTGAGTCTGGGATGACTTTAATTTTAATCCTTATGGCATTTTATGAGTCCTACCGGTCGCCAGGGGAATCGTTGGTAGATATTTTAGTCACCAGTGACATTCATTTCTAGACCAGGGACTTTGGAAGTATAATCATTCACAAGCCATTTGTGTCTTCTCCTTGTCATACGAGAACGTCGACCACCTGGGGATCTTGTCATTTGTCAGATGCCACTTGCTTTTTGGTATATGGAGTTACAGGACTGTGGTGACATATAAACACAAAATTGTCTTTGGTCGTCAACTCTACATGTAAATATGTAAAACGCAAAAAAAAAAAAAAAAAAAAGATAAAAAAAAAAGAAAATAAAAAATAGAAAGAAAGGCCATTATACCACTCAACTTCAAGTAAGCTATAGTTCCGATGATGAACCAAAGCTGACCTGTTCCATCCTCATATCCTCAACGTTAGATCCATGCTATTCCAGTATCTGGCTAGGGTCAGATTGTTAGTGCATTGATGTTGACCGAAGAGTGACTAAAGAAAAGCCATAAGCTTACTTCACTCTCCATCCCGACGTGCTCAATTCAAGCACATCAGGCACATTCAGACTTTTCATCGGTAAAATATCGGCAGGGAGATTCGCCCACCGATTCCTCACCCCCACCAAGCTGTTTCATTGCTTTATACTGCCATTCGGAGACTACTTTAGTAAATTAGCCTCCTGAAGTGTTAGCGATGACTGCTTGCTAATGCTACCCACGGGATGACCTCACCAGAAGTAATAATATTGGTGAATGAATACCAATATGACTTTTAGAAGAGTTGCCTGCTCAATTGGAAGGACCACAAGGTGGAATTTGGACCTAGGTGTAATGGATCAGTTCTCTATCCTATTATTGCACCAGTATAGTATTACCATCCAATTCTGATTAAAAAGGTATACTGTATCCCATTCAGCACTACCCTATGTGGAATTACTGTATGGCACATTCCTACTGACTAGGTGTGTTATGTCCCATTCAGCACTTTTGCAATGTATAATGAACACATGTCACAGTCCTACCAATAAGATGTAATATATGATATGTAATTAGCATAGCCCAATATCTGATGTACAATTAATGTACCACATACCGGTATTTCTAAAGATTTGCTTACACCAACAGCTGAACACCATACCTGTCAGACCTGGTCACAGATCTAGTATGCATACACAAGGCAAACGGCATTGATTTCTCAATGTCCTGCAATAGGGTCATGTAGATTAAGGGGTAGATCGAACTCCCTGGTCCATATACAATGGAAACCATGAGCCTTAGTTAGCAAGGACGAGATAAAAGGGCGTTTTTGATAAATTCAGGGATGAAAGTGTCAAGGGATTTATCTGAAACTAGGAATTTCCGAGTCTTACCCAAAACATTAAAGTGGACTTCCAGGGTTTTTGGAACAGGCTCTAGCCTGTTCCATTGCACTCACATGGGACGTCGATTGCATACGGAATCGGACAGTCCAACTTCCCATGAGTCGACCTGTGCTATTGTATCAATAAATAGCACTAATAGCACTGACTAACTGCTGATAGATGGGCGATTTATGTCAGTTTACCACAGCCCAGTGCTGCGTCCAGCTGGGTAAACTGCCATAAATCGACCATCTATCAGCAGTTATTCAGTGATAGACTAATTGCTGATAAATTGTGAGTAAATACATGTCAGTAATTACTCGCCATTTATCAGCAATTAGTGAATATATATTAGTTATTACTCACTATTTGTCAGTAATTAATCAATATATGTCAGTACTCTGTAACTATATAACTGCGGGCGTCGTGCGATACGGCACCTGATCGGCGTGTGCGATAACCCCCCGACATTCCTCATACTTGTGAACCTTTGCATTTATTTCATGTTATTTTCATCTAAATCAGATAAATAGAATCAAATTTACCAGAATTACTCGCCATAGGTATTGTTTACATCGCCATCTTGGAGCTATGGCGTCATCAAATGGTCATGTGACCTCGGCGTGTGATATTTTCGCGGGTTATCGCACGGGGGGTGTGCGATACGGCCCTCGAGTGCTAGAGCTATGGGCTGTCAGTATCTCGGGCATATCAACATGAAATAAATGCCAGTAGTTAGTCATTATATAACAACACTTAGTCCATATATGTCAGTAATTACTCAAAATCTGTCAGATATTAGTCAATATATATCGGTAATTACTCACAATTTGTCAGCAAATAGTCAATATATATCAATATTGACTAATATCTGACTAATTGTGAGTAGTTACTGACATATGTAGACTAATTACTAGCATATATTGACTAAATACTGATAAAATGTAAGTAACTACTACCATGCATGACTAATTGCTGACAAATAGTGAATAATTACTAACATATATTAACTAATTGCTGACAAATAGTCCATAGATACTGACATTTTTACAAATACCAGTCAAGGCAGGATGCACAATTGAATCAATGGCTATTTCTCTGTTATATATTGACTATTTGCTGACAAATTGTGAGTAAATACTGACATGTACTGATAACTGCTGTTTTAGAGTGACTAAGTACTGAGTGAGTGAGTAATAGATGTTTAACGCCATTTCGACAGCTAAGGTCATATTCATTGTGAGAACGACATTACACAATTTCACAGAGGAATGTGTCAGTGCCCGCGCATATGTGCACCACACACATCCTGAGGGGATGGGAAAGATGAGAAGTAGACCCTTTTAAGTGGGCTAGGGAAGCCCACTAAGTACTGACATATATTGACTAATTGCTGACAAATTGTGAGTAAATACTGATATATATGTTATAGAGTGACTAAGTACTGACATATATTGATTAATTACTGACATATAGTGAGTAATAACTAATATATATTGACTAATTGCTGATAAATGGCGAGTATTTACTGACATATATTAACTAATATCTGACAAATTGTGAGTAGTTACTGACATAGGTAGACTAAGTGTTGTTATGAAATTAGGCGAAATAAAATTTTGGACTGGGATAAACTTTTGTCAAAACCCCAAATAGATGGTCGATTTATGGCAGTTTACCCAGCCGGACGCAGGACGCATTGACCGTGCGTCCCCGTCTTTAATTGGCTGACGGAGTGGCGTGATCTGTCACCCTCATGCATACTCACCATTTGATTGGCTGTTGGTAGTGGCCTGACCCAGTTTCTTCGCGCCAAAAGCCATGTGTTCGCTGGTACCGCTGGTACTGCTGGTACTGCTGCAGTAGCTGCAGCACTAGCAAAAGCGCATTTTGTTTGCAGCGTCCTCGTCTTTAATTGGCTGACGGAGTGGCGTGATCCGTCACCCTGGTGCATACTCACCATTTGATTGGCTGTTGGTAGTGGCCTGACCCAGTTTTTTCGCGCCAGAAGCCACGTGTTTGCTGGTACTGCTGCAGCACCAGCAAAAGTGCTGTTTGTTTACAATGCAGCGATGTGTCTGCGTTTTTGGCCCAAATGTGTTGTTATTTGTAAGAAATCTTGCTTTATTGTCGCAGTACACATGGATTATTATCACAACTCGTCCTTGTTTGCCACATGGTACCGAGAAATTGCAGGAAATTGTTCGATTTGAACAAATCATGACACCGCCTGCTGCGCGGCCCCATTGGTGGTCCGATATTGGTGGTCCGAGAACAGGTCTGTATCATTCTTTCAGGAATACCCTGAAAACATGTTGTAGAGGCCAAAAATGCTGGGGAAAGGCCAAAATGGCCTGAAGACAGAGAGACACTCGTTGGGCGATAATAGGGTTCCGAGAGAAAAACGATTTTCCAGAGGAGTCCATAGCTGTTTGAATTTTTTTCCTACGACGATTTGGTGGAAAGTTATGGCCATTTTTGTGATGTCATAGCTTTAAAACTTTGTTCCCATTGTGCAGATCTGAAAATAAAGACCGCCATGACGTTCGCCAGCTCGAGCTACCCTTTATCTATAGGTCACACTATGGGAAACTCCTATTATTAAGGGAGATATGATTTATTTTGTAAACTGCCAGTTCTTGGCCCTCTCTGCCAGTGCCTGGACTGGCGTCTGCCCCCGCGTCCCAAAAAACACTTTATTTCGATCCATTCCTTCCTCAAACCTGCCCTTTTTCGCCGGTGCCACTTAAAACAGATAGGTTTTGGCAGGAGGTAGGGCGCAGGTGGACCGGCCCAGGCCGAAAAGGCCGCTAGTTAAAAAAATTATTTTGCTTATTCTTTTCCGAAACAAATTTTTTAGGGGGGCATGTTCTTTAGGGGGACGAAACACCCCAGATTGATACCGAACATTCCATATCCACGCATATTATTTGCATAATTAGCATAATTATCCAGTATCTTCATACTTTTCCATATATATAGATGTGTCACTGCTCCCTTATAGAATTCATATGCTTGCAATTATACACTACTGACACCTATTTGGGGTTTTGACAAAAATTTGTCCCAGTCCAAAATTTTATTTTGTTTAATTTCATAACAACACTTAGCCTACATATGTCAGTAACTACTCACAATTTGTCAGATATTAGTCAATATATGTCAGTAGTTACTCGCCATTTATCAGCAATTAGTCGATATATATTAGTTATTACTCACTATTTGTCAGTAATTAATCAAATATGTCAGTACTGAGTCACTATATATATATATATATATATATATATATATATATATATATATATATATAATTATCAATACATGACACTATTTACTCATAACCTGTCAGCAATTAGTCAATATATAACAGGGAAATAGCCATTGATTCAATTGTGCATCCTGTCTTGACTGGTATTTGTCAAAATATGTCAGTATCTATGGACTATTTGTCAGCAATTAGTTAATATATGTTAGTAATTGTTCACTATTCGTCAGCAATTAGTCAATACATGGTAGTAGTTACTTACATTTTATCAGTATTTAGTCAATATATGTTAGTAATTGCTCACTATTTGTCAGCAATTAGTCTATATATGTTAGTATTTGCTCACTATTTGTCAGCAATCAGTCAATATATGACAGTACTTAGTCGTTATATAACAACACTTAGTCCATATATGTCAGTAATTACTCAAAATTTGTCAGCAATTAGTCAATATATGACATATTTACTCACTATTTGTCAGCAATCAGTCAATATATGACAGTACTTAGTCGTTATATAACAACACTTACTCCATATATGTCAGTAATTACTCAAAATTTGTCAGATATTAGTCAATATATGTCAGTAATTACTCACAATTTGGCAGCAATTAGTCAATATGTCAGTATTTACTCACATTTTGTCGGCAATAAGTCAATGTACCGGTATGTCAGTACTTTGTTATTCCTACACTGTAAAAAATGTGTGTTGAACTTACACTGTCTTGTTAAAATGTCAGTGCCTAATCATTATTTGTTGGCAATTAGTCAAAATATATCAGTAATTAGTCACTATTTGTCAGCAAATAGTCATAATATGTCAGTAATAGTCACTGTTTTTCAGCACTTAGTTAAAACATGTCAGTACTTAGTCACTATTTGTCAGCAATTAGCCAAAATATATCACTACTTAGTCACTATTTGTCAGTAACTAATCAAAATATGTCAGTAGCTCCATACTATCACTGACCACTTGTCAATTGACAGTTGACAGTTGACATTGAAGCCTGTTCCTTAGGACTGAGTCCTTCACCTGTGACATTTTTTTTTGTTTTGTTTTTTTGAGTAGGCTAAATATAGTAAACATTCAGGGATTCTCTCAATACCATACTTCTATCTCTGGTTGAATTCAAATTAAAAGAACTTAACTATGGACACTAGAATAATGTAGTACTTGTAATAATGAACGTTCTTTCTCTATATAATAATGGTATTATCTTTTGAATTGTGATAATAAAATTATTTCTCTCAGTGTCATTTGCGCCACTTTCCCTGTTGGAAACAGATGTTTGGTCATAGAAGTGTACAGGTTGAATGTGTAAATCCCGCAATCAAAAGAGTGAAGTGCAAAGATAGGAATGTGAAGAAGAGCAAACAGTTGATATAGATAATCCTCGTATCCAAAAAAAAATATAAGAGACTGCTTGTTCATAAAAATAATCAAAGCCACATGTCCCTTTTCATCTACAATTGTAATCAAAGCTATTGGCATTAGTGGTAAAATGTAGATTAATTTTTTAACTCGGTACTTTCTTTTCCCTTTCTCTTCAGTTTATGAATATTGTGTTGAAAGAATTCGTCTACACTTGGTATAGGTAAGTATCCTTGTTTTGTGTCTTATGGAACACTTCCAGAAATGATTAATAAGGAATTTATAAACTAGTATTCTAGTCTGCTTTTGTACTCATTGCTACTTGAACTTTCTATCCTGCACATTACAACAAACAATGCCTGGAATGGAAAATTAAATAAAAAAAGAATCTTGCCATCCCTCTCCATTAATAAATACAACGCATCGGTTAAGTTATTGTTCACATTCAGTCCAACTCTATCAGTGTATTGAATATATCCAGTGAGATAAATGACGCACTATCTCTCATCTTCACACTATATTTTCAGTTATGTTTTTATTTGTCAATTTTTCTCTACCTTTTTAGGGATTTGAGTGAAGACGAAGCATTTGTAGATGAAATGAGGACAAGTCTGAGATTTATAGTGTCAGTCATATTAAGAAGACTAAAAAAGGTTAGTAGGGCCACACCAAAAAAAATAAGTTGGTCTACGGATTTCCCTCTCCATATTTTCGGAAATGGAAATTCTTTTTCTTTGAAAAAAAAATCTTGTCTACGGATTTCGCTCGCTTCACTTTCTACAAGTTTTCTCTTTGTGATGTTTGGCAAAGAAATTTTTAAAATTAAAATTTTTCGCTCGCCTCACTTTTCCAGCAAGGAATCCATTGGACGTCAAAAAAAAAAAAAAAAAAATTTTGCTCGCTCGCACCATTTTTTCAAAACCAAAATCCGTAGACCAACTTATTTTTTTGGTGTGGCCTAGGAGGAAATTGAAAAGTAGTAACATGATAAATACGTAATTATTCGATAGTATAACATATCCATTGCTTCGGAAGTCGATTTCATGATGTATACTACCTAAATGAAACAAAGATGCCATTGTGAAAAATTAATGATAATGAGTGATAAATATATGCATTACTGATATTTCATTTGGAATTAATGTGGTGTAAGACGTGGTGTTGGTATACCCCCTTTACTTCTTTCGACATTAATGTCTTAACTTCACTGAAAAACCACAAACTGTTCATTTTCAAGGATAGTAACTATTCATTCCCTTGCTTTCTTTATTCCAGGTTGATCTACCAGAGCTTATACTAAACTCTGTATTAAAAATAGCTATTAGGCATTTACACTTCTATGTTCAAGTTAAACGCAGAGGTGAGTACTGAAGACCTTTTCCTTCATAGATGTTAATGCCATGCAAATCATAATATTTTCGCATTTATTGTTTAAGTTATAATTTCTCAAGAAAAACATATATCCACACAAAACCAGACAAGTTGAATTCAAATGATTTGTAATTTTATTGGGGATAATGTACATCTAGATTGGGGGGGGGATAGGTTTCTTAAAAGCAACGTTTCAAGTGAATTCATTACTTTTCTTCAGGCCATGCTTGTTAAACTTAAACAAAAAATATTATGATGTTTTATTTCTTCTATTGTAGCCAAAAGTGACGCTGACCTACAAGCGTCTATGTTAGAGTATTATGGTGCGCATCTACACTGTGCGGCGCGCACCAGACAGACAGAGCTCGACTATCTGAGGTTCACTGCCGAAAGGGTCTTCCCTTATATCCTACCCCTACAATCGTTAAAGTGCAAGTGAGTAAAAAAAAATTATCAGTCCTTTTTTCTATCATGATAGTAATAAAAAACGTTAGATATCCCTATGAATTATTCTTCATTAAAAAAAAAAAAAACAACTTTCCTAACTGGTCTATGATTCTCTCACCAGGGGTCTATGCGTGTTGTTACGAGAAATCCTAGCTGGAGCGATACTACTGCCCTCTATGGATAAGTTGGCGGATCCTGTAAGTATGTTTGAACCAACTGAGTCTCTCATGATCCTCTTTGATATTGTTATCATGGTTTCCTAGATTAAGTAACTATCAGAGATGGGAACACGTAAGCTGCATGGAGCTTATCAAAGGAAATATCTTAGCATTTTAATACAATCTTATTGCAGTTTTCCAGTACATGAGAGCTCATATTATATAGGGTATATAGTTATCTGATTTTTCCTCTCTCTTTGTTTGCAGGATATCATCAACAATTTGTTACTTGTGTTCTTCGATGATACTCAGGTATGTCTTCACATGTGTTAATGCTTCCTGACCGCTCTTCTCAAAGTATCAAAGTCACTGAGCACAGAAATTCCTGAAATGTTCAGTGAAGATCCATAACTATAGTTTTGTATAGGAATGTATAGGACTTTGGAACCTGAAAATCTCGGAAATCAGAGAAAACCCTGAAGATTTCCATTCCGCAAAGGTTCACCAGATTCACCAGATTGTGTTACAAAGAAACAATTCATTTTAAACAGCTCCATATTGTAATGCAATAAAAATTAATCAGTTACAAATCCTTCCAGACTCCGGCTGGTCCTCCATCAGTGAGGGACGTTCCAATTCTAGGCACTTTTGCGCAGCCTCTTAACAAAAACCTCTCCGTAAGTACCATGACATGTCATAGAATTAAGAACTATCAAATAGAGTCTTAATAGAAAAGGGAAGCGAGAATGTAACATCACTTTGGATAAGACTTCTTTGAAGAATAACGGAAGTTACATCTCTCATTTTGTCACCTTGCAGTTAACATGGTTTTAGCAACTACAGGTAGCAGTAATATCCTCGGCACAGCCTGTTTGTGGCCAATTATCACCTTATGACAGATTGTTGATTATAGACACAATAAAACCTCCGCAAAACTAAAAAAAAAAATTAAATAAAATAAAAATGAATGGAATGAATATAGCATCTTAAATGTGACCATAATATCTCATCTATTGCAGTGTCTACACTTAGAGTTGGTGGACATTCTTGGTAACCCGGAGGCCCTGTTCCCCTTTATGCAGTTCATGAAGACAGAGGCCTCAGTTAATGTACTCCAGTTCTACCTAACTGCAGGTACAGTATATTTGTGTTTGTTCTGAAAATTAATTCTCACATATTTTTCTGAAATATCCCATACATCTAAACCTGTCCAGCATATTGGTATAGAGCTAAGCGCTGAGGAAATCACACTTTGGAGTAGAGCTGTTTGTCTGGAGTTTGTGGTCTATCTATTTCCAGATAGAAGAAATGGCTGAAATAGAGGTATACCTGTTATCTCTCCCACATACTTTCCACACTTACTATAACCTTCATTCTTCTTTTACAGAGGAGTTTAACAGTAAGATGCTGACCCCTGAGTTAACACAGGAGCAGCTCACTCAGCTCCACGCTGACCTTAACGACCTCTACCGGATGTATTGTGCGCACAATGCTGCAGACCGGATACAGTTTGACGATGACATAGTCTCGCAACTTAAAGAAAGTATGTTGAACTATAGCAAAATATTTGTAATCATAATATGGGGAAGAGGTTAGGAATGTGGTCCTTTGTGGCATCTTTATTTTCTCTTACCTTTGTTCTTGAATGGTGCTATGGTAAGTATGTGTTGATCAATTTTTGATTATTTCAGGGGAAAAGTTAAAAATAATACCATGGACTAAATTATTTTGGTAATCGAAAATAAATGCATGGAATTTGTAATAAATAGCCATATAGTGATTTGATATAAAAGAATCTCGCCATTAATGGTTCATAAAGTATTCAACCCCCTTCTTTGATTTAGATAATCCTAACTCTCTAGAAATAACTTGTCAAGTTTTCGAAGTTTGTGCATGAAGTCCTAATTTCTCTTAAACAATCTACACTTCCATTTCAATTAATACCAAATTGTGCCTTTCTGTAATAATTGTGATAAGTGGATGAATAGACACTATACACAATGGATATTGTTGGTTGTTTTCAGTCTGTGATGGCCTCCCTGAAGATGTGATTAAACTACAAACTACTACTCCGTTATTCAGGTACTAATATCTTCTTATGCTTACATGTCCAGTGAAAATAAGAAGAAGTAGAGCATGATACAAGTCTGTAACAATTTCCAGTAAATTTCTCTTACATGTAAATCTTTTCTTAGTGACATTCTCCACAGAGATATAACTTTCCCTATTTTTATATGGATTCAGAATCTTGTTGCAAATTAGTATTTACTTTTCCAATATTTGATAAAAGAATAGACACATTTTTGAAGAATCACCTAAATTTTCACGAACTGGAGGTTCATGAGATTGTTTAACATGTAGCGATGAAAAGTTAATCGAACATTTAATTGTTCTGCCATTGCATGTTGCTCATGATATACCTAGCTTTATCAGACTCACATAACCAAAATAGATGTTAGTTGCATGATCTTTAGACACTCTTTACATGGTTTTCTAAGCTGAAATGTCTTATTTTTAATGGAAAAGGTGACATCCTAATATCAGCAGATAAAAGTAATGTGTGGGAAGACTATAGTAATAGTACATAGATTGTTGTATGCTTCAGAGTAGTTCCTTTACCAGGATCACAATGTGATAATTTTTAGACCTGAGGTTCGACCTGGATTGATTAACCCAAAAGGGTTATTAGAGCCGGGGTAAAAATGCAACTTTTAAGACACTACTGACAGTGGGAAAAACTAAGACGCTTTTTATCCCATGTTAAATTCTATAGGAGGTGCGAACTGTTCAATTTTCCCGCCCTTTTGGGTAGAGGTGGTACAGAAAAATTGATGAATGTTGATGAACATAGGATGTGTGGGATGCTGACCATATATTTGTTTAGAAAGCCGCAAATAAGGTGTGAAGAAATGTAGAACTTAACCCTAA
This sequence comes from Acholoe squamosa, assembly GCA_949317995.1. Lineage (NCBI taxonomy): Eukaryota > Metazoa > Annelida > Polychaeta > Phyllodocida > Polynoidae > Acholoe > Acholoe squamosa. The sequence goes on along the minus strand of OX439040.1, from coordinate 43,981,240 downwards.
CATTGTATCATCAGTTTTTGTTCTCCATTTAAGCATTCCATCAATGTCAATTCTTTTTGAGCCATCTAAATTCACCTAGATTCTCAAAAATATAGAAATTGTCTAGTAGTGTCACCTTGTGATAATTCCAGGAATCATTTAAAGACAACACCAGGTGGCAGCAGCACTATACTATACAAGGAAGCTTTTTACATGGCGTATACTATTCATATCTCTGCTTTTTATAATGCTGCACATCTGAGTAAAAACATGCCTTATACACTGGAGATTAAAGTAATTCTGATTGATTTGGAGTGCATCAACCTGTGTATTGGTTGGATAGACCCTTATTTAAGACCTATTGACATGATGGAGGGCTTAACTCACCAAGAGAGAAGTCATTGGCCGATGAGGAGAATGTGAGTGATAATGGTGTATTTGCCCATAGGCTTAAGCATTGATAATGACTATGCTCACCAAACCAAGTTGGTTAGCTTTTGCTTTAGAGGGGACATAAAAGAAGAGATTAGATGGCCTTTCGGCATACCTGCATTGCACAATGCTATTCTATATTTTTGCAATGGTTTTTGTATAGAAATCTAGGTAAATTAAAATTCTTATATATTGCTAATGTAAACAGTTTCAATCTGAATTTAATACACATATACAAAGCATCATTTTAAGATTTTATTTTATTTTGTTATTCATAAGGCTGTTCGTAACAGGGCGATACTACCCTCTTCACATCACCCCAGGTAGACTGTAACCCCTTGGCACGGCCCAATGCCTCTTTGTTTGCCTTTACATAGCTCACATAGGGACGCAGTTGGGGCTGGTATAAACGCCGTCAGTAGCACGGACCATTGCCTCTTTGATTACCTGTACTGCCTACCGACCTTTAAGTCATGGTACTGGAAACATGAACTTTTTTTAACCTAATCAATGTGATCGAATATTGAAAATTGAATTGAAAATAGCATTGAAATCTACATCAACACCTCGGGTCTTTTAAGTCATAGACTTAACCTACTCCATCTTTGAGTACGTTTTGTGATTAACCAAAATTATACCATTGTCTTCTTAGGGCATATGAGCACGCTTATACTCTACTAGAAACTACCTTCCTACCCCTCTTTCACCAAAGTGACGATGTGAGTATACAAGGAAAATCTTATAATACTGCCACTCAAAAGTAATTTACAGCTGTGGTTTGTACAAAAGAGATTTATTTAAATACAATAGATGTTTAGAGTGTGTTATGACGATTAGGGAACATAGAATATTTAGCCACTGTTTTTTTTTGTGTTATCTTGTTTTAAATGGCTGTGCGTTCAATTAATTACTAGGTAAGATACCATGGTCACATCAGGGTCACATCTTATTGTAAGAAATAAAGAAAAGAAAAAAGTATAAAGAAGGAAGGAATGATCCACCCATCTCCAATGGTATCAGAAGGATTAAAGCTGATGATTTTTCGTTTACAGTATTACCAAATGCTCTGCGGTGAGAGGTTACCAACTAAGTTATCTCGGAGTCTTTCAAAGTAAGTAAAATACCTTAAGCCTAAAGATTGGTAGAACATAATTCAGCCCCACTTATTTCATGACAGACTCCTAGGTATCTGCTCTGCAATGATTGGTTGTCTGTAATTGTGCGGAAGTTTGAAATTGAAGGGGGTAAGATAATTATTACTACCGTAAACTCCCGCGTATAAGACACGTCTTATACGCCAAACACAATGCTGGTGCGTCTTATAGCTTACTCTCAAGTTGGGGGTGCGTCTTATACGAGGGGTAATTTTTCTATAGAATTGTACTAATCTTACAAATTTTAGCATTAAAATGTGCGTCTTTTACGCGAAAATGCATGTGCTGAGTTTGGGGTGCGTCTTATATGCGCAGCGCGTCTTCTACGCGGGAGATTACGGTACTTACATTTTCACCAGAGTCTGTGTTTAGCATTGAATATTAAATCTGGCTTTTGATAGTGCACTTCCTCATGACATAATTTTCTCAGCCATAATCTTCTTTGCTCTCAGAAACCTTGTGCTCCTTTCATACAAGTTGCACAAACTCTCCTATTAAGCCCCCATTGTTCACTTCTCTAACCTTCAAGCATTCTGCAGTATTCATTTCCTATGTGACCTTATGAAAATAAAAATTTAGTCTTATTGTGATAATTACATAAGGCATTTTGCAGTAAAAATAGAGATGTTTACAGCACCACTTACTGCTTTCAGCTTGCGTGATAAATAAACTTCTCCCCAATCTAATTGCATTACCTTTGAATAGATTGATTTTGCATGCTATTGACAAAAAGAAAAAGAAAAAAAACTTACAATTATAATGAAGAGATAGTACCAGAACTATGCCATTTCCTCTTTTCGATCTGTTGGTTGATTTGCTTGAATGCATTCTTACTCACTGACAATTGGACCCTTTCTCGCTTGCTTACACTTTCCTAGCACTTCCATTGGCTCCAAGTGTAACAACAACTCTAGGTAAAATCTAATATGGTTGCTATATTAAACCAATACAAAGCAAATGGAGTTTTCAGAGTGTTTTGTTGTTGTGGTTACCTAACACCCCTCAGCCTACTTTCCTTGACATCCACCCCATACTGGCCCTTTCACCCCCATTATACTGCTATATTGGTGGCAAGGCCAAGGGAACATGGTCTCTTCCCCCAGTGACATTACAGGGCTTGACAGTTTATTGTTGTAGCTCATGTGTATTGTGCTTCACATAGAGCAAACAAACGCCCCGGAGACCCCTGCTATTGAAAGACTAAACACAGTTAGTTATAACTAAATAATTGGTATGACTTAAGACCTACCGGCACACCATAAAGGTTATTTTTATTGATGAAGAGGTTTGTTAAGATAACTCAAGCCCTGTCATGTGTCTATATCTGGTTTAATAGTATGTATCTGGAAGGCTTGTGATCATTCAGTATCATGCCTGTTCTGAAATGTTAGATATATTATGTAAATAAATCCTAGCCTATAGTGCAGTTATGAATTAAGCAATGGACCTATTTAGCTTTGTACATATAAAGTCACAATTTTAGGGTTGTTTGAAATATCTTGTAAGAATATCTCTTACTCAGGCCAACTCATAAATGGTGGCTCAAAACCATTTCTATCCTCCCACAGGGGTGAAAGTCTTCACATTTTGGCTAAAGCGTGTTTTTGTTTGTCATAAATGAATATTAATTCCAAAGACCTTTCTTGACATAGAATTCATCTAAAAGGGAACCCTCATTTACGTTTATGTTTCTATGTTTGAATGGTTTTACAAATGATCACTTTCATCCCTACTTCCATACCCTCCCTGACCTACATGTACACCTCCCACCCTAACAAATCCTACCTACGTAAATGGTGTTTACTGGGGACAAATATATGTATAATTCAGATACGAATGTGTTACTGAATTAGACGTGTGTGTCTTAATTATTAATCTATTGATCTATTTAATAAAAAATGATTACCCTATATTCTATTTAAAAAAAAAAAAACAAGTTATGAAAATTCATCTTAAATCAGTATAATTTATGGACAACACAAATTTTACTTCTATGAAAATTATATGAACTTTGAGAGTGAAAACAATACTAAATATTAAACTGAAGGCAATATGTGATAAACTATTTCAGATAGGACGTTTACATAAATATGTAACTTTGAGCAATGTATCTTTTCGTTTTGTTACCTTTAAAAAGGCAGCATATGGTGTGTTATCAGAGGTATTCTGTTTTCTCCTGTTTAATGATTATTTTCTATTGACAGTTCCTCTGTCGGAGAACACCTACTAATTGCATAATTCCCTTCTCACAGAGCAAGCAAACGCCCCGGAGATGCTTTAACCTTGTCAAGGCTGGGCAGCAAAATAAAGGGAGTCTTCAAAACAAACACAGGTACTTTTTCATCTACTCACTTGTCATGAATGGATATACTAACTAGAGATTGTACCGAGCATGGTCACGTCTCCCTTAGCAAAAGTACCTCTTAATTGCACCATAACTGTTTAGATCAAGTAGTCGATTTGCTAGAAATGATCGTTTTATATTGCATGTGATATTAGCACTATCTTCACTATATTTGTATCTTATTTTAAGAGTTACTGTGGCATATGTAGATTCATTAGAAGGCCCATTAACGTTAAAATATTTTCACTAGGCCTTACATTCCTACTTGGAAAGTTTAATCATGTACATTTTAAGTTGTATATCCTTGTTGATTAACGCTTTTAGACTGACAATAATTTTGCATACTAGACATGTAGTTTGCCCATTTAGACAAAGAATGACATTAATCAATGCACATAGACACTGATGGAAATAGTGTATTATATCGGAACATGAATTACCCTCTACTTATGGATGCATCAATAGATTTCCGTTGCTCTAAACTGAAACTCCTTTAAAATGTGCCCACTCTTCTCCATTTTTGTCCATCAAGTTGTCAGAATTGACACTGACAATGAACCAAGTATGTAATGTATTCCAGGAGCGGGGCTTTCAGACGCTAGACTCTTGCTTTATAGATTATCTGCTTTGAATATATGCTAATTTTTAAGGAGCTCTTCATCTGGCTGACCTTGATTATCAAAAGAAAAAGGAAAAGAGTATACATATTTTAATTGATATTTTTGGAGTGCTTATTTTGATTTATGTTCCTGGTGGACATTTTTTTTTAATAAAATTACCCTCATTAAAAGTTGCTCTTGATATAAAACCTTTTCTTTTCTTCCATCCTATGTAGATCCGTTTTTTCCTTTGTCATCAAAAGTATCTGATAGATACATTGATTTGCCCAAGATAAGATAAAGGCAGATACTACATTTGTCATTTGAACCGGTTTTGATTAATTTCTGTAATGGCCCCTTTCTTTGATTTATGTTAATTCAGAAAACCATTTCGATAAAGTAATTATTGTTTCATTAGATTTCTTCTTTTTTTTTCAAATAAGAAATAATGTACCATGTATAAAGTATGTGCTAGCGGAACTTCTTAAGATACATGCACAACTTGTTCCATTCACACATATGTTCAGTATTTATATTGCTATCATGTTAAAATTGCATCATTGCATATTATCTAGTGATAAACGTCATTTGCATTTTAAGCATGTCATTCTTGAATATCAAGTGGTGGAAATTTAATTTGACAGATTCTCTTATAAAATTTGACTAAATAAAGAAAATATAGCATCTCTTGTAAGGTACAAAATCAGTTCAAAGCAAGATAGCCCTAAATACTGAGGGAAATCTAAAAGTGAAAGGAAACAGATTGATATTATTCTTCAGTGTTGTAATATCCTAGTTAGCTTTACTATAACCTTAATTTTCGTAAATTATATTTGCTAAGAATTTCATAACTTCTGAATAAGACATGTTTATTTCCACCCCTGGAATATGTAATGTGAAAGTGTGGCACCCTTGGCGTTGCTTGTGGGCAATTGATATATGAGGGTAGTCCTAAGTTGTATGTCCAGGCTTGTAGCCAGTACTGTAAAAATAAGTATTTCATAAAAAGAAAGATGCAGTCAGCTTAACCCATACTATGACGTAGTGTATTATTGTATATAGGATATAAGCATATTTAGACCCTGTTTAGGCATACAGGCCTGGTACCTGTGTTTGTTTATGCTTTGCTGACAGAATGTTGTCATTTGTTGGTTGTTGTCTGGCAGACCCGACCGCTGTGCGCCTCGCCTGGTCCTCACTGAACGACTCGCTGAGCATTGAGAAAGGTGGACAAACTACCCTGATAACCCCTTGCAGTGCCACTGCTCTATTGCTCTTACAAATAAACTGCTTTTCTATGAATAAGACTTTACAAGTATAACAATACTGATAAATCTGAATATTGATTTAACCCACTTATGCATTTGAACTTTGGTACACAGTAACATTAAACTGTAAGGTTTGACTTACAAAGAATATCTGTCCTGGTTAGTCTCTCTGTTTTGACATGAGGTTCCAGTTGTTTTGATTCACCATACCAGGGGCCAATACCTCTATTATTCTCTTTACTAGTTACTGCACCGTGTTTCTACCAATACCAAGTAAAGATTGTATATTTAAGATGTGATACTTAGTCATGAGACCCTTTTCTACAAAAAGCTCAACTCCCTTGAATATGCTTTAATATGATCTCTATAAACCTCAACATTAACATTAACTATGCTATATCATTTCATTGGCAGAGTACCCTACATTTTTCTCATTGGAATCACTGAATATAGAATAAAACAACAACGTCAAAGCGAATGCAGAAATTCAATTACCTTTGTTTTTCATTTCTTTTCAATCTTAACTCTCAAATTTCAAGCTTCCTGCTTATAGCCTCAGCCAGTGCCTAAGACATACTCTTCTTATCCCTATCAACCATAACTTATCTAAATTTCTAGATTTGTTATATATGTTTATTTAAAGGTCTGTGTTATCTATTATTCTTTTCTTTGAAATGAAATGAAATGAGGAAGATCGATTAAAATTCTGTTGGTTACATGTATTTATATTCTGAAGTAGGTTCTTTGATAACTGCCGTAATCTCCACTGTATATTAAGACACATCTTATACACAAACCTGAGGCTTCCTGTGCCTTATAGAACCTCAAAAAAAGAGGGAGTGCACCTTATAGGTGGGGGTATATTTACTTACATACCCAAAATCAAGCCCCAGGTGCACCTTATAGCCTTCCAGCAGGATGTACCTTATACGTGTGAGATTACAATGAATTAAATTTTAGCATTAAGTATTCTCAGCTCAGAGATATCTGCCTGCAAACATTTAGGACTAATATTATCATTGAAATGCAACCTCATATTATCAATTAAGAAGCTACTCTATATAAAAGTTTTTATAAACGCTTTTCCTTACTTAATGAAGATGTGAAATATTTTAAGACTGATATAACATACCATTATGTAAATCAATAAAGAACTAGATTAAGAATTAGTTTACCATTTGAACATCTGATGCTGTAAATCATTTGGATATGAGTTGGTTGATCTATGGTTATTTCACTGCATTGCACTGTGGGTGATAGAGATCACATTATTTTCATTTACTCCACTATAGGGGAAAACGATTGTTATCAGAGTGGATTGTACTTCAATGTTTATAGCTCAGAATTGAGTTTTTGCTCGTTCCTTTTATTTGTTTTGATTGATAAACCATTCCAGGAGTTGAGTATATCAAGTGAATTTATAGCACTTAGCAAAATTGGATTAACCTAGTTTCATTTCTTTGCAGTGGAGGGTGATCCATTATTGGACGAAGTAGAGTGTGCCGTAGAAGAACAAGAAACAATGATGGTAGGTTATTTCATGGTATCTACATATGTGTCAATTTAAATAAAAAAAAAAAAAATAAATAAATAAAGCGTGCTTTGTTCTCAATGGTTGCAGATTAAACCATACCATACTTTAGCTGTGATAGTTATAGTATGCAGAGAAACTAATTGTGCTCTACTTTTCCTCTCTACTTTCCAGCAACGAACGGACTCATACGATGACTTCTTACCAGAGTCATTGGCTTTCACAGTGGATGGCAGACCACTGCATGACCTATCAGCATGGCGAGTCACCATAGTGGAGGTGGCCCCAAGGCCAGAACCAGAGAACCCCCGCAAAATCTATCATACCTTTATCATAGAGGTCCGCCGGGTAGATGTCCTTGAAGGTAACATAGACCTTTCTACTGTTGAATAATCTTTTGATTTGATTAAGTGTTAACTGTTAACAGTGTGCGTTGTCCTGTAATGCATAAAATTATATAGATAAATGTCCTTTTGTTTCCATGACAGTTTAATCAGGCGAGTAACTTGCTTGCCGTTGCTACATTCCTGTGATAAATGGCCTTAATTTTCAGTGATGCATTATCATGAAAGTTAAAAAATGATTGTGTCTCTGGTTCTTCTGGGTTAGGACAATAAGTATAACATTTTACAGTTTTTGGTGTTTTATTCTTGAAATCTTTTATTCCAGATGATTTTGAGGCATCCCACTGGAGGGTTGAAAGGTGAGCTATATGGTCACTACATATACTATAGATCTAGACTGTGATATCTACTATGATGAAAGAAAAAAAAAGAGTTCTTGATTAATCGCTTTTGTCTGTTTTATTGAAAGAAAATTTCTTCTTATGCTTTGGAGAATCTGACTATACTCACCTCGATTCTCTTCTTTATTATAGGAGGTACAATGAATTCTACGTTCTGGAACAAAAGCTTTCAGAATTTCATGGTGAGTTCTGTTATATTTTTCATTAGTGTCAATCTGTATTTTTTTAGATTACTATTAACAAACAGGTTTTTTTTTTCTTTTTAAGTTGGGAATCACTGTATACACTGTATTTTTTTTTATCCTTTTTAGGGGAGTTTGAAGATGCTATCTTACCATCGAAGAAGTCTTTTGGGACAAAAAGCAAAGAATTTCTTGAGGCACGGCATTCAGAATTCGAACAATATCTGCAGGTAAGGATATTATGATAAAGTAACTATGCTATCTTAAAAATTAGTAACAGTTGAAGTGTCCTAAGCCTAAGTAGAGTAAGTCTAGATAGGAATGTGTCCTTTATGCGGAGTCTGCACTATAAGCCAAGTGTTACCATACTTCATTTTTGTTCAAAGGCAGCACTTTTATGTATGACAGCCATTTTCCTGCTTTACTTTATTTCAATGATCTCACCTTCGTATATTGTAGAAACTGCTAACGAAGCCAAAGTTAAGAGGCAGTGAGTTGTTGTATAACTTCCTCACTTCTCCAATGGAGTTCACGACTGGTTTTGATATCAACCTAGGTAAGCTATCATATTTTGTTTTTATTTTTGATATAATCCTCAAAAGTTATACATCTCCATACTGGCAAGTGACATCTGTTGTCTGTTTACTTAGTTCTGTTTTAGTTGGAATATAGATGTCTTACATATTCTCCCCTGAGGATATGTAAGGCATATTAAACAAACTTAATGTAAGGGACATCACACACAATTATACCATAGATATTGTAGGGTTTATCACTAGCTTTGTTTATAAATGGCATATGTTAAACCATTATGATAAGTAAATAAATGAAATGCTCACATATTGATCATTGCTCTAAATTCTTCATCCCTCCATTATTCAGGTAAATTTGTGAAAACTGGTGCTATGAAACTAGTCAAAGAGGTGAGTGTACATCAATTATATACCTTGCTAAAGTCATTAAACACCAATGTTTTATTTTACAGTATTGCCTCACGTATAGGCCACAGTTTGTATGCGATGATAGTCCCTTGCCAAATTGCACAGAATGTGTCTGAAGTCAGGTTGCGCCCTATAGATGAAGATTTTGTAGTATAGCACTATACAATACTATAACTTCAAATACCAAGTCCCTGGTGTGTGTTATGGATTCAGCATGGTCTCACTGTGCATTTTAAACACAATGTGTGCCTTATGTGCGAGATTTTTAGGAGATTAAAACCTTTTATAGGGGTATGCTACCCAGTCGACAAATACCTATATAAGCTACTTATATATGGCTGAATATTTCATCTCCAGTCAAATAATCTATTTAACATGCATTACTTTTTTTATATTCAACCTTTTTTAGAGGGGCCAGCATTTGGAACCATTCCTGCAGTCATTGAATACAGCGATAGAAGCCTCCAAACCCAAACCGAGGTAAGCAGTGTATATGGTTTATAATTTTCCTAATTCATGTGGGTGTAGAATGTCATGTAGTAGTAAGGTAATCATAGATAAAAATATTTTGTAATCCCCAATCTTAAAAGGAGATTGATATGAAGTTTGTTAGAGTAAAGTAGGACCACTATTTGAGACTTTAAAATGAAAAACTATATATACATGTACTTAAATTATCACTCAAATTTAAATGATGTTCTCATCATAAGCACATTCTCTTCCCCTCAGTCGATATGAAGATGCTGACACGATATCCATATCAAGTGAACAGGTAAGACTTCACTCAATATGACGAATGACAACACACAGGAAATTTTCTAGATATAAACCTCTTATGTTTTTATCATAAGAACAGATAAACCATAAATCATGCATTTAAAAAAATAACTACTCAATGTAGATGCCGGTATACTACAGAATAACACCTTCTTCCTTTCTTTCAGATGGCAAATTCTCTCTATGAGAATAATGCTGATATGGAAGCAGACCTTTCTCCAGCCACCCCAGTAGTCCTCTGCCCTGGCTTTGAATATCCAGTCGACGGGGCATATGACACTATACTCTACCTCGGTGAGTGCTTTTCTATTGGATATATAGTTTAATGGGTCCAGGAAATGGAAATGTTGTCAAAAAGGAAATCTCATATCAAAGGGATATGAATTTGGGGCAGGGGTAGTCTCATTATACTTTATTGCATTGTATCATTGCAATGTGCACACTGATCAGTTTCTATCTTATGGCTTTCAGTTGAGCATGTGTACAGAGCTCCACGATGGATGCTTAACACTATGTTATCAATGCGAATCTTACTTCGCAATACAATTGACACATTCCTAGACTGGTACCTGGGGACACGGTTAGACCGAGCGTTGCAGGAGCATCGGGTTGTTAGAGTCATACACTTGCTCAGAGGTGGGTTATAGTTACCATAGTCTTTTATTTCTGTTGTCTAATTCTGCCATGATGCAGGACAGATGTCCCAAAAGTAAAGAAGTCTGTACACTGTGGAACTGGAGAATAAGCCTTATTTATATCTTAACAAAAGTATGGGAAATACCTCCTTGTTATAAGTTTACTAAATACAGACAAAAGTGTGATTATTTGAGTCCTATCCAATAGTAAGTATCACTTAAATGTATTTCTTTTTACTTGCAGATGCATTATTTTTCAACACTGATCCACCAAGGTATGCAAAACAATACCTACCGGGTACTTGTAAATTACTAAAATACATGAGCATCATTTCAAATATGAAACACCATTTCATAAAGTAATAAAAGCAGTGACTCACACCAAGGAACAACGTGCCACCATATTATAACCTATATGGGACTAAAATATTCACTTATCTAATCAATGATTTATTTTCATATTATTCTGAATCTCAGGTCAGATGAACAGAAAAGGGCGCGAAGAGATGAAACACTTCAAGAGTTGAAAGAATACATTCCAAGTAGGTCTTATTCTACTACAAACATTACATACATCATAAGATTAAGGCATTATCGTTGGCTTGGCTTTACAAAAGTATTCCAAACATGCTGAAAGAAATTTTCCTAAACTTCTATTTCAACTGCGAAGCTGTCACAGGTTAAAATAAGGCCTTGGCAGATACTTAAATACCGTAATCTCCCGCTTATAAGATGCATCCTCTACGCCAAACAAAATGCGGGGGGGTCTTATAGGATTTTTTCAAGTTGGGGGTGCGTCTTATACGAGGGGTAATTTTACTATAGAAATGTACTAATCTTACAAATTTCAGCATTAAAATGTGCGTCTTATACGCGAAAATGCATTTGCTAAGTTTGGGGTGCGTCTTATACGCGCAGTGCGTCTTCTACGCGGGGGATTACGGTAGTTACTATTATGTGATGTTTCTCCTATATTAGCTTCTGTAAACTCTTAGCAGGCCACCATATTGACAGCTAAGTAACTTTCTGACACCTGATTCAATCCTGCATCACATTGATCCTGACAGTTATCTCAATACTGTAATTTCAGAGGTGTTTGTCCATGTTGTGGGCCGGGATAAGCATACAGAGGCCATGGAACTTATTTTTGAGCTCCTGCAGTACCCCAAGCTCAACAAACAGGTGGGTTCATTAAATGAGTTCTTGTCTAACCAGTTGCCTGGGTTGTTATCTCTTCAAAGTCTTAAAGACTTGGTGATACATATGAGGAGTAGATGTTGCTAGGGCTATAACTTGTACAGGTGAAGGCAACACCTACGAGTGTCATGCCAACCTTATAAGAACTCTATGAACATCAATCATTCAACTTTTCTTTCCCATGTTCACTACAAAATTATTTTCATCTCTTCCTTTCAAACTTTCAGTTATCTTATATGCTTCTTGATGGAGTCATTGAGGAGGTATTTCCTGAAGTTCTTCTGGCCTCAGACGATGATCCGCTTCGGGAGCTCTTCAGAGCAGCTCGAGCTGATGACTGACACTCTCTGCAGAACCCCCAAAAAGGCCACAGCACAATACATCCAGCTCATTCTATCACCTTAATTAGATCATTTCCATACCCATTTAACTTCATCAAACATGTATCAATGAGTCAAAGTGGCAGGTTGGAGAAGCGTTGGTGCGCCAATGTGCAAGACGAAAGCATCTCTCGAGCTCCATCAGGGTAGATGAAGCCATTTCAAATCGTCAAGGGAATATGTCATAGACCATGTCATCTACTTTCCTGACGATCGGTCTTTTCTTCCTCTGTTGTGTTGAGTTGACATAGTATTTTATACTTAGGAAAATGTGTATTCTATAAAATGATGAAAAATGTGTATTCTGTAAAATGATATGATAGAAAAGTCAAAAGACATATACATGCAACAGAGCCTGCCAGTATGTAACCACGGACCTCATAGGAGCTGTGTATTTAGTGGAAATTGTCCAGAGGAAAGCAAGTATTCTAATGAGAGTGCGTTGAAAGAGTTAGTCACACTTATTTACTTTTAGATGAAAGTATAATCTATATTTAAATTGCAGAGAGATTCCCACATACTCACAAGGATAACATTTCTCTGGCCTGAGTATGACAATATGGGTTTTCTAGGAAGGATTGGTGTACCAATAGTGTAAATAGTGTAATTACTTGTGTACATATATGTATGTGATTGTACATTCACCTGATAGATGTATGCAAATGTAATAATAAATATCGTTCAGGTATTAGGTATATTTTCTTACATATGCAGCTGGTATAGAAGTGTGGAAGTTCAAAAGCCATTGTCACTTGTCTTCATATGATGGTTGAGTTAATTAATCACTCTAATCAAAATTCATGCACATTAATGAATTTGGAAGGAATGACGCCATAAAGGAGAACGGCGTTGTAAATTCAGATTCAGATGATATTGAATTTTCAAGTTCTAGACAACAAACCCTTTGATCCAATTCTTGAAATCACAACTTTTAGAAATGGTTCTTCTGTTGATTTAATTGCATAACGACTATGCACTATATATAGAAGTGTACGGTACATGTCAAGTTAACTTCTGTGGCAAATGCTGACTTGAATGTTCTTCTGAGAGGAAAAACTATGTATTTTCAACCTAGATAATTCTCATACAATGCATGAACACAAAGGCTGTCACAAAGTATATTGTTTAATATGTACATATTGAATGAAACTGTAATGCGGTTTACATAGATATTCACTGCTTGATGTATAGTATTTATGGCACGCTGTTTTGCTATTCAAACTTAGCTTCCATGCCAGGATACTGTTTCGTTATCCAGATCTTTACTCATGTTAGTTATCTGTTAGTTTGTCTGTTGACTGCAAAATCAATGCTTTTCTTGTCTTTTATGAATGTTGACAATCTCTTTTTTTTCTCGGGAAGTCTAATTCTATTTTGTATACAGATAGTTGCTCTGTTGTCTATGACAGTAGTGGTATGGTCCATTGCTACTGGCTTGACCTTCTTTCATCTGCATTCCATCAATTTCCATTGCAAGTATTCCAGTTATAGTACTCTGATGAATTAGTTATATGATAAGTAAGATTTCCTGGTGAATTTGTGTGACCATTGGCCAATACAGATTCTAAAAATTCCAACATAACTTTACCAAATCATTACTTCTGACATATTATAAAAGGAAGGACGGAGTGATAAGAAGTCTTTCATCAAGTAGGAAACTGAGGGATAATGGTATGGGAGCCGATAAATGAATGTGGTTAATAGATATATTAGGAATTTGATGTATAGCAATTCTTGTGACAGTTATCCTGGCAAGACCACATGGAAATACAACAGTTAGGATGTGATCAGTGGAAACATGCCTTCTGAACACTAATAAGTCGGAAATACATATAACAAGTTTATCTTTGGAGGCTCATGTTTATCATCTAAAGAAATAATTATCTATTCTATTCAATCAAATTGAAATTTGTGAAGATTCCCAAATAGTACCAGACTTCTCTAGAAACCTTTATGTAGTTAGCGTGACAATGTTTCGGTCGCAGAAACTCCCAGAAAAGAATTTGATTCGAGTGTGCCTAAAGGACTGGTTGATCACTTTAGTCCATCGCAGGAGTTTATTTCTATCTAGTGCAAATTCATTATAAAAATGCTCATTTAGTGTAAATCCATCAAAAATAAGCTAGCCGTGTCAGTTTCTGACCCCAAAGAGGTAAGAGCGATAATTAATGTAGATTATACATTCTCACACACTAGATAAACTATGTAGTACACACACTCATGTACATGCACATTACTTTTACTATGGGTCAACCTGAAACATACTTGTTGGACTATTTGTACTATTATTGACATATGGTCACAATTTTTAAGATGTATGTGTGACCAAGAGTGTATAGATTTCTCAATTGGTTCTAAATAGAAATAACCTCACAGGCTATCTCTACTAGTCACATTCAATTAACTATGTAGTTCTAGCCATATACGTATAGATTCATACATAGTTGATTACCGGTAGTGAATAAGAACATAAATCATAAAGTGTCATTGATATATAAAGTCTCACTATAATGGTCTCTCAACCGGTGATATTCACACAAGTGATAATCATTTTCTTAATATATTTTCATATGTTCAAATATATTTGATGCTTAAATTATCTCAAAAATTTACATCTGCATTAGACACTCTACTAAAATACCTATAATGGAAGAAGGGGTATTTGATGCAGTCACAGTATCAAGAGTTGATAGATACCCTCCAAAATGTTCTCAATACATAGTTATCATTTAAGAGGTCCTTGGTAATAGAAAATAAGGCAACTTTGGGATTGACATCACAGCTGCATGTGGTTACTATGGAGTGTGCTCACTCCTGTAGGCAACACAAAATAGCATAACCAAAACACTTAACTCTATTTTTCAATCCCATCACAAGGCCTGGAGACAATTTCATGTCATTATATGTTTTATAGACTCAATGTAGCTACAAAGATATTGCTGGCTGTTGCGTCTACAAACCTTGATCATTTGTTTTTCTGCTTTCTATAAGCTTGTCCACAAACCTGTTTCAGTATTACACAGCCAGTTTCTACACTACCTGGTTGCTTATTTTGCTCCGGCTCTGGTACCTCCTAGTTTTATTATGACTGTATGAAGTTTCATTGCACATCTATAGTGACCATCTTAGTTCACATCAAATGGTTCTGTTATCTGTTGTCATCCCCACAAATTTGTTTCCCTCATAACACTGCTTAGGAGCCCTCCAGAAATGACCATTATAGAAGACAGCTAGTATCTATAGTATATATATATATATATATATATATATATATATATATATATATATATATATATATATATATATATGTGTGACCAGGCAAGCAAAAACACCCATCTGTAGGGAAACTCATTATCAAAGTTCATCTGAAGATCTTTAAAATGAGACATCATTGGCTTAAATATTCCTAGTAGTTATGTCAGAACCCCACCTTGAACATAGGTCGTTATTCATATTTGAAATTGATGATTAAGCTCTAAATACATTATAAACCATAATAATATCTAAAAACACGATAAATCAGCCTTTTTCATAAAAAATACATAACAATATGGTGATTTTTGTCATAGATTTTGATCTAGAAGGAATGTTCATTTTACCTTCCAAATAGGGGTCATTTCTACCGAAAATGGTGCATTTTAAATGAGACCATTGAATTCTGCATATATTTTTTTATTGATTTTACAGTAATTTTGCCTCTCCAATGCCCCCTGGTGGCCAAATGGGGAATTAAAAATCTGCCGCGGAGGGGTGTTCTCGCTTGATGGGTCACATATATATATATATATATATATATATATATATATATATATATATATATATATATAAATAATATGTGTGTGTGTATAAAATTATGTTGATCGTAAGTCAAAAATGAATTTTATATGTATTCCACTTTCCTATTATATGAGAGAGCTCGTCTCTCTCATGCACTTTTTTCACCCTCTATCACTGATATTAATACCTTGAATATTCTTTGCAAATGCATGAGAAGATTAATAATGAACTGATTTAAATTGATTCAAAATAAGTGGTTACTGTGCTGTGATTGTATCCAGTGTTAAAATGGTGAAAGGCTCAGCATGTCAGTGCATCCCTCCATGGCTGACTTATGTAATATACTATGCACATTCCCTTCTAGCTTTCTAAAAGAAGAAAAAAACGGCGAATAGTAACCTTTCTTTCTAGCATAGATACGATGGTAGTTTTGCTTATCAAGTCTATGTAGCTGGTATTGGAAAAGTCTCAACTTGAAAATGAATGTCCTGTTGTGTGATAAATTACGATGTTTTGCTTGAGCTCATATCGGGCATATAGGATGGTATGATGTACATATTGTTCTTAAAGAAAATAAGAGGCCATAGCCTTCAGTGTGCTCATGTAGGCAAGCATTCATGCCAGTTTGTATGACAGTTAACCCTCATCTAAACCGCCAACCTGTGATGTAATCTATTGCCTTGTGCTCACTCGTCCCAAGTCGAAGTCAGACCTTAGCATACATTTGAATAGTGAATATGAAGCTTTTTAATGACAATACAAATAAGTCATAGGTGTCAATTCAAGATATCAGTCTTGAACTGTAGTAAGATTCGAAATGCTTCTTACATAGCTATCATAAATCGTATTCTATTTTTGTAGAGTACATTGTCCGCCAATTAGTTGATTTATTCTTCACTATAAAATTCAATAAGATGGAATAATGTTTGGAAATTTTAATCAGTTGAGGAGGAGTAGTTACTCTTTCTGAATGATGCTAGGTAGCAGTGCGTTGTATCATTCAATGGGTGGTTCATTGCCAATTTGATTGATTCATTTTTTTTTTTTTTTTCCTTACACAATGGTGTTGCTACTTATCACTTATGGAGGTATACATAGCCAGTATATATTCTAGATGACATTTGAGACAATTGTATTTTCTTGTGATTTCTGTTTGCGATGAATGAATGCCTAACACCAGCCATTGCTCAGATTATTTAAAAAGACTTCACCACTCTTCAAAGCATGGAATGTTCAAATAACAATTGTAGTATTGGAAAAAGAAAGGAATTTGTATCTGATGGCAAAAGTGCAATATGTGAAAATAACACCAGATCTGATTTGTGGAAGATGACTGTTTGAAAATAGTTACCAGAGAAGAGTATGATTATGTTATTAAAAGTGTGATGAGATTAAACAGCTGACATGTATGGCTATATTGACTTGTAACTAATTTTTGTGTCGCAGTTCCCAAGAAACACATATCCTGAGTTTGGTACAATGACTTCACTCACAAGTAAACAAGTGGTTTTCGTCCCCACCAAAAAGGAAAGACCACCAGAGACTTAAAAGTCCTGTGCTGTGAATAATAATAACCCATTCCTTACCAGAATAAAGAACGCTTGATAAGAGGGGAAGGGGTATACCAATTCTGTGAAATAGATGTAAATAAGAACTTATCACAAATATTGTACCAGCTTTAAGCACATAAAGAGTTTTATTGTACAAAATCTAAGTACCAATCTGTCTTGAAGATAAAGCCTATTTAGCTTTAAAAGAAATAGAGCTGAAATTTAAAAAAAAAGAAGGAAAAGACCCAAACAAAAAGAATGCCCCCTGTCACCAAAGATTAATTATAGTATAATGATGTTTATTACAAGGGTATCTATTCAATTTCTTTTCGTGATGGAACAGGTACATCAAAATCATGAAATTATAAATGGATGTCAGTCTTTTGTAAACTAAACAATCTAGATTACCTATCCAAGTCTTTTCAAAATGAGACGACCGTAATGCCCCGCATATAAGGTGAGTGAGTGAGTAATAGGTGTTTAACGCCATTTCGACAGCTAAGGTCATATTCATGGCAAGAAATACATTACACAATTTCACAAGGGAATGTGTCAGTGCCTGCGCATATGCGCACCACACACATCCTGAGGGGATAGAAAAGAAGAGAAATAGGCCCTTTTAAGTGGGCTAGGGAAGCCCCCCGCATATAAGGTGAAACCCGTGTATTGGGCATACCCAGACTTTGACAGATGTGATCCCTTTTACCATTGTACAGGAATAGAGGAGTATTGGGAACATTTAAGAGAAAACCCTCCCCTAAATTATTATAGTTAGGGTCTTACGGTAACTTCTTTATATATAATACTTTATACCTTTTAATGAGTAAGGACTATTCAATGTTGAATTAAGGGTATAAAGCTATTGGGAAATAATTTCTTGAGACTTGATCTAATGTTTAGTTCCATTCTCAAATACATTTTAAGTTGAGGACATGTCTTGGTTTCTGCTAGTTCATTTGCCTAGAGGTAGAAGAACCTCATTTTTATGAGAGAATTCTTTAAGTGGTGGCACTTTAAAAACCCTTTAGTATAATAGTGTGGAATTCAATGTATATATTCTCCCATTAACCAGTAGGTGGATGCTCTGTCTTATATGGTCAGGCAGAGTGGTGTAGTGCAGACATTGGATTGGTGTGCTTTGATTGGCTTATAATTCCACTACTTCTCACTGTAATCGTTAGGTGGCAGCATAACTACCAGTCTCACACACAGAAAGCATTATCAATGTAAACTGCCCCACCACTGCTCCATAAAACTACCATATCACAATCTAAATAGGCATCAGGATCAACAAGATCTCCCATATTTGGTCAATTGCACTGAGATGGGGACAAACCCATTTTCACCATGAGAAAACTATGGTTTTGCTCATGTATCATTAATATTTAAAGCAGCAGACTACAAAATATAAGCTTTTTATGAGGTATTTTAAACATTTTTTCATAGTGCTCCCACTGGTATGGGGCAAAGTAAAGAGAATATGCATTGGAAATGTATAATTTTTTATATTTCCACTAGCCCCCAATATTTTAACATTATATATAATCACTTCAAGAACTATTCCCCCTATCTGCCTGGAGGTATTGCTAAAAACCTTGTGGTGTAGGTAAAGTGGAACCGTACGTAGATTCTTTAATACATGATAGTGGGGAGAAATAAATCATATTTATCAAATGCAAAAATATAATTAGAAAGCCTTTCAACTTTTAGTCATTAGGTAAAAGATTTTAGATTCATTAACATTATACCTCAGTATTGTTATATTTGAAATTGCAATGTCATTTGGTGTAGTTTTAGAGGAACCATACATGCCACATAAAGTGATTCCTCCAGTGCATAATTATTGGAATTCCTAGAGATACATTTTCATAAAGATTAACCACTTATGCACCAATCTACATGTAAATATTACAGTCCCATTATACAACTCAATGGAAATCTATGGCAGTGTTTCCATGTCAGGAACCGTACGTGCCACATGGAACCATACATGCCTCAATATAAAACGACAATGCCCAGTATTGTGCAAAAATGATATCATATGAATCTGTTCATTTGATGGTGGAAAGATTAACTCCCTAAAAATGAGCCTATTCGGACCAGAATCCCATAGGAACTAATGCTAAATAAACAAATTGACTCTAAAATTAGCAAATTTTGATATTAGTGTTCCCAAGTTTTAGGGTAGGTGCCTCAGTGCATCAGTATTTTGGACACCCAATTTCAAAACAATCCAAGCAGTTTAATTTTTACCCTAAGTGAACCCTGTGTGACCCCAACTCAGTGCAATTGACCATTTGATTTATCAAATGACGACGTCCTAATGTCGTCCTTGTTTCCATAAGATTCCACAATATTCTTATTACCCTGGTCAAATTGCAAAGTAAAAACTCTGACTATTGCATATCTCATGTTAGGTTTTGGTGTGTGACAACACAAGAGCTAATGGTAATAAGGAATTCAACAAAGGTAGTCTGCCGTGCCATCTACTTCACTATCAGCAGACAAGTAATAAATATGGAACATTCTGCTCAGAATTGGCATCAGAGACTAAGTTAGCCATTATTTTGAAACTATGACTATGAGAGTGGACTTTTGATAGCCTGGGTCTCGTAGATACTGACGTGATCCAAATTTTCAAAGAAATGGACCTACAGTGGATAGAAAATAGTATTCTAATGCGAACTTTAGCCTCAGTGATTCCTTTGTGTCTGTCTCTGCCATGGCAGGTGGATTATGAAAAAGTAACGTCATACATCCTTTTTCGAGAATAGTTACCGAGAATAGTTACCAAATTATGATATGGCATGCATCTTGTGCTAATGCCCCCACACGTAACATTGATGTTAATTATTTTGAATAAAAGTAACAAAAACACATCTGAACCATGATGGACAGTTTATTTTTCTTGGTTAAAACGTGGCACAGTGGCAGCAAGCTCGTGTAGGTCATGAAGGTCTTGACCACATAGAAATAACTTACCACGGGAAAGAGAAGATAACAAAACCACAAAGAGTTGATGACCTCTTGTTGTGTGGTACCACATCAGACTTGTTTTACACTCTTACAGTAGGGAGTACTAGGGGATACTTAAACACCCAGGTAAACCAGTCACACATGGGCATGGAGACACCCTTCTTCTGCACACTAGTTTCAATTTATATAGGCTATGTTTGCTAGTAAGCCAATGGTTATAGCTAAGATCCTTGACCATGTTCACCAGTAGCTGGACCTGTAGACATTACAATCTGCCTTTTTGGTGTTCTAATTTAATTCAGCCGTCATTGTATGGATAGTGCGATTGGCAATGTCCGAGGGATCCACCCACATGCGTGATGTGTACACATCGTAGGGATTAGTTACTCTTGGGGGTTTCTGAAAGGACCAGTTTTACTTGAATGCCATGGTTTGGGATAAAGCGTTAGTTGTGATAGACAATTATGGTCAGTTATTTATGCAATCGTGCAGATCTCCTATGCGATGGTGCAAGGGATTATGTTTTGACAGGCGTGTGGGGAGATGTGCAAGGGTCTCGTGAGGTTAATTGGGAAAGTTGATTATTTATAATGAAAGGTAAATGGACGTGCTCTCCTTAACATATCAAAATACACTCAAGGTTAGCTCACACGGACCAGCAATCACAAATACATTCTGAACTCAAATTCATTGGACTCAGACATCCAACATATTTCTACCTCTGAGGAGATCTAGCTGCATCCAAATTAAAGAAAGGTGCTTGGGGGAGGAGGGGGAGGGAGTCACAAAGGGACAGACTATCCAAACATTCTAAAACTAAAGGTTTTTTACTTGACTTCATTTTGAGTGTCTTGTAAAGAAAGTGATGTAGCCATTTGGGTTGTAGGAATTAGATGAGGCTCCAGACATGCAAATTTACACATCGTTTGTACCGCCCTGAACAGTCTGATCAAACAATCTATCATGTTATTATCTTTGTCCTCATGGTTTGTAATATTCAACATTAAAGCAATCTTGTCTTTCAGTAATCGAGATAATGATATACACATGTAAACAATAACACTGTTAGGTAGATTGCATGATGGCGTAGTAGCTATGCATTTCCAATCTCGCAAGTAAAAAGTATCCACGACTAAACAGTGCGTTGCATTGCATAAGGCGTCTCGGGTCGAAATCAAGAAAAGATCATGGTTGCCAGTCTTTCTCATAAGAGAATGATAACATTCTAGACCAGATCTGCATAGATTGAGACGGAAGGACAAACACAGCATGTTTTAATAAATATAATATAAAAGACGAAAGCTTCACTGCTTCAACAGTGCAATCACTTGAAAGACGTGGTGGTATATATTATATGACATTATATTCTCTTAGTGCAGTGTGTAAATTGTGCGACCTACATGCCTCACTAGCAGGATTGCGCGCTAAAACATTCTACTTAAACAAATAATACTGCCACAAGGTAACCTTAGTCAGCAAGGATATATGATACAATCGTGAATGGTTTTCTAACAAACCTTTCTCCACTATTCTCTTTTAAATTGGTTTTGATTCATCATTGTAATTAGTCTATGTGCAACGCATCTGCAGCACTTTCATCATCAACTAGAAAACGTATATAACCTATTCCATTGACCTTAATTAAAATTACAGAACGTTCAATGAGCATTCTTAGTGGGCAGGAAGGGCTCCAACTCCCAATTCAACTCCCATGACCCATGGTGAGCCGCAATATCCCCAATATCTCCCCCCTTAGTTGGCAGACAAAGAAAGTAAAAGGTACTCAGTAGCAACACGGATACCCTGAACATGTTGTTTCTGATATCA
The DNA here is from genome assembly GCA_949317995.1 of Acholoe squamosa. Lineage (NCBI taxonomy): Eukaryota > Metazoa > Annelida > Polychaeta > Phyllodocida > Polynoidae > Acholoe > Acholoe squamosa. The sequence goes on along the minus strand of OX439040.1, from coordinate 43,958,946 downwards.
AAGGGACAGAGGCAATAGACAGGGCCAATTACTACAGTAATCCTAGCTCCAGTACACGTACCCTTATCCCAAATCTCATCTCATAAACTTTGGTCTAAAAATCTGAGGTACCGCTGGGTTCCTCCATAGACATATTGCCCATGTTGCATTCCAGTGCGTGCATGGATGGCGACTGCTTGTAGTGGTCCATGTAGCCTCCGTACTGCATCTCCTGGCCCTGATCATGTTCCACGTAGCGTGCTGATTGATCCGTAGGAGCCATAGGTTGGGCGTGACGCGGGCTTGCATCTTGTTCCTGCAGCAGTCGCAGCACTGAGGACTGCTTAGGATCGAACTGCTTTTTGCCTGGCCCTGGCGGTGCTCCGCCGGGTCCTCCGCCAGTCACCCTACAAGGAACACACGTCATATACATCAGTCATATGCACATAGGAGATACTCAGTTTGGAGAAGATTTATAGAATGGGATAACGCTAAAAGATGAAATGTTTGTATCAATAGGGAAATAGAGAACATAATTTGAATTACAAGTATTGTCAAATTTAGGAATCTGGAATGTTGGATATGAGCTTCACATTGCCACTTTTCATATACTACTCACATCGTGAAGCTCACCAAATTTAGTTATCATGTGCAGATTAGCTCGGAACAAAGGGGCACTGGTAGAAAGTATGAAACCCAGAGCTGAACCTTGGAGAACTCCCATGCAAAACCTACGGTATGTGCAATGTTCTAGTGCATTGTAATTGGCCAAAGAAAGCCTCCAGGATGACATAAAATAAATCTCTCCTGAAAGTCATACCTGTTTATAGCTAACTTACATTACACAGTGACAAATGCCTTTCTAATGTCAGCAAGTTTCAGCTCTGATTCATTTGATTCATGTACCTATCATACAGCATCTATATAGACCTCCTTTTTTAACCTTCTTGATTACGCTTTTAGACTACAAACTTCTGACTTACACCATGGTTCCCTCTCCAGCTCCACCAGCCGTCTGACCGGTCAGGGCCTCCTCCACGTTGGCTCTGGAGTAGAGCCCCAAGGGTGTGTTGTACTGCAGGTGGGCAACCTTGGCGTCCCCATCGTAGTGGTCAGCACCATGCTGGCTGTAGGTGGGTGCCACATCACCCGGCCCATACGTCACCTGCTGCACACGCGGCTGGTGTGGCTGCACCGACCCTGGAGACACTGCCTCCGGTTGTGGACGACGTCTTGGTGACCGCGTCCGCGGCTGCTGATGTTGGGGTGACGCCTGTGGCTGAGGAGATCGTCGACGCTGCTGATGCTGTGGGTGGGGCACATCCATGGTATTAGAAGTGACTGCGTTGCGTGCTGCAGCAAATTCCCAGGGCCTCACGCCCCCAGCCGAATGTAGTGACCCAGCCCAGGCAGGCTCTGATGGCTCCTCTAAACGCGGCACGACATAGGCTGGCCCGGGGGCGGGCGCATGAGGTGCGCGATGTGGACTGCGTGGTGCTGGAAGGCCATGCATGGTGGGTGGCTTCACAGGGGACCACCCGACCTGTTGCTGCTGCGCCTGCTGCTGTTTGGGTGACCAGCCAGGCTCGTACAGGGGCTTCCCTCCAAACTGACTGGGATCTGGTGGCGTCCACTTCTTACCTGTGCGAAACCCACCAGAACGTGCTGGAAAAATGAAAGGGAACTTTGCCTTTAGTCCTAAGTACAGGAAACAATTATATCTACACTGATAACTTCTCACACCAACAGCAGCAAAGTTTCATTGTACATTTTGTGAAACCTACCACAGAGATTATAAATACCTTCATTTCTTAAACATGGACAGTCACTGCAATTTTGTCACCAGGCCAGACAAACTCCTAGCTAATCTAGACTACAAAGCAACTACACTCTAGGTCTAGCAACCTAACAACACAAATAACCTATCCAGCACATTGTCCAGATCAGGCAGGCTCTAGAGGTGTCTCATGAGCAATGCTGAGGATAATGAGTCAAATGCATGTAGGCCAATGTATGCATGAATGTACTGGTGTCTCTTGCAAATTCTAAACTACAGTACAACATTGCACACCTGACACCCTTCTAGTCCTAGTCTATTCATCTAACCTTTACTTTATTGGACGCACAACAAAAGACCTCACAAATTAAATTGTTATTCCAGACTTATTAGTCAGGGGAAATGGTTAGGTTAATACTTATTTACTCATTACTTAGGTGATGCTATAGGCAATTTTTTTCTTACTGAATATCTGATTGCACAATTTCCGAAATGAATTGCAGGGCCATCAGAGGTCCAATTGCTGGACGTTCAATTCATTCCATGCTAACTATTAAAGGAACGATTATATTTACATATAAATGTTTTTACTTCGAAACACTTCATGCACTATACTGAGCCGAAAAAGACATTTGATGGAAATGAATATAATTATATATAAAGTAAAATTAAGGAACATACAAAATGGAATAAGAATGCAACAGCTCAGAATAATATCTGTGGATGTTTTAATCATTATGAAAGGAATTGTTTTTAATACCTTAAGTGACCTTGGCTTTCCTGAAATGTGAGCTGCGATTAAATGGTAAAGAAATAAGGGGACATGTTATGAATGAATACAGTAATTGAGAAACCATTCCTTGTTAATAGAAATGGGGGTTACCATGAAATAGTGATAGTAGTGAGGAATATACTTGGATTCAGTGGGTTTTGGTTCTGTTCAAGCTTACTTTCTTCTGTTTTTGTCCTTTAAGTCCGTTACAGTGAGAGTAATTTTAATTTCATATACAGAAGTGGTTGACTGTGATGCATTTAAGAAAGTCAGTGATTAATACAACCGGAATTCAAAGAGAGTGCCAATGGTTTATTTTTTATAAAATAAATTATCATTTATCTCTTCCCAGGTGTCCATTTCTTTAGCCAATATAAGAGGATTCCTAATTTGACTTAGTATGAACATCAAAATGAGGCTTTAGAAAAATAAATACTGGCATTGGTTTCGGATAATAAGCAATCGCAGTAGTAGCATGGCAAATGAAGAATACCAATGGATCGCGCCCGTTAGTGAATATGGCATTACATAGGATAAGAAAATAGAGAATCAGGATTGAAAGAGTTGATATGCTCATGGCGACGCGCGATGGGATGAAGACAGTTGAGATTGTTCAAGTGCACATCAGGCAGGAGGCACTGGAGGAGGCTCCAGAAGAAAGGCTTTGGTTGACTCCATGGGGTAGAAGGGCTGGAGGAGGGTTGGAAGGGCCATGGTCCACATGGTACTTACAGTCCTCATCCTCCTCAGTGGGAAGTTCAATTTGGTCAGGCCTATCTTTCCTGGAGCGTCGAGGCTTGCCCTGCTTCTTTCCAAACTTTTTCTTAAGTTCACTCACAGGAACATGTTCATATTCGTCCTCGTCGAGCTGGTTGACTGGAACTGATAACCACATGTACACGTGATACCAGTAACTTAGGTATTTGGTATGGAATGAAGATGGGACAATACATGTCCACAGCATGGCTTCTCTCTCAATGGAGAGCCCATGCTCTTCAATCACATACTATGTGACAAGGACAGAAAATGCACGGACACCACTTTAGGACATTCTGATATGCATTGCATTACAATGTTACTAGCACGTACAGTGAACAGAACCAAAAGAGTATTCCCCTGCCCTCCAGTATATCCACAAGCAATACAAAAAACAAAAATATAACATACTTTCAGTATCTGCAATGTAACAACTATATTAGCTGATGAGTTAAAAGCCATTAATTAAATCTAGAATGCTGTCATGCTTCTAATGATGCCTGTGACAGAATTAGCAGGAGGACGTATGGACCATTTAACATGAAAGGGTTTACAATTATCAACATGAAACACAGACATATGAATAATGACACTACAAGACGCTTATATTTGATTATCATTGAATTAATTCATTTTGTTGCCAACTGGGTTCAAATATCTCTGATTGAACATGGGAAAATACGGGATCATCAATACTTCAAATGCACTAGAGTGACCTAAGCCAGTTAACTATCTAGTAAGTAGCTATACTAAAATATATGACCTATAATCTTGTGGACTATCTCTAAAAGACAAAGGTAACTACATATTACAAGCCATCTAAAATGCTACTTTATGTCAATAAAGAATAAAGAGATATTTATGTAGTTCTGATAGACCTTTAATCATTCATACTAATTATGCCAGCCTACCGTAACCAAAATAGAACTGGTTGGCTACCATTACCTATATCTATACAAACTTTTCTTCTAATTTTAGGTATCTGAAACAAAATACATTCAACTACAGGCAAAACATCCAGCAGGAGAGAAAATAGTAGTAGTATATAAAAAGTCATGAGGCAAAATACAAAGATTATTTCATATAATGTAATCTGTTATTTCAGTGCACATGACAATGACATTTATCATTTCATAGGTGATAAAAAGTATGCAGTGTGTCATTCCAGTGCCCCCTGAAGTCGATTTTCCCAGTCACACTAGACTACTACTTTTGTTGAAGGTATCCCAGCAAATTGTTGTCATCTGTCGCCATGATTGGTCATCAATGGTGACTCCTTTTTGAGTGATAACTCATTCCGTCATCTTTCGCCACTGTGTGTTAGACTCACGTGGCATAGCAATTGCTATTCCTGGTGATCTTGTGCTATAACGACGTCGTGTTCCATCTAGCGACATGTGTGAGCCACTTCACACAGGTTGACGAGGACTCACGACAATTTGCTGGGATGGTTTCGGGAATTTAGCATCATATTTGAGAGGGTATTGATGCCTCATATGATATGGTTTGTAGGGGAAGACCTAAACAAAAGCCTTCTGACACCTTTCCTCTCCTGGTAATCTGCGACAAACTTGTGTATTTGTTTGTAGCCTCATCCTAAAATGGTTACCTTTGGTTTAGCCACACAGATCTGCAAAATGATTTGGAAAATACTGTCCAGGGGCCTGTGCTTTCCAAAAGAAAAGGTATGAGTCTCAGAGGTAGTTATTCCCCGTCCCCAAAGAGGATCATGAAAGACTTAAGGAGGGAATAAGACCCTGGAGATCATGCTTCATGCCACATGCAGGAGGAATCCTCCATCAAACTAGCAAACAAGGGTGGTCAGTCACCGTGGTAGTTCCTCCAAGTGGATGGCAGGCTCACGCGTCTCTGCGGATACTCACGGCGGTCGGGCCTTTCGGTAAAGACCCCCATCAGATCACGAATGGACTTTTGTGAATAGTCCTCATCGTCTTCATTGTTGAAGCTGGCTCTGGGCACAACGTATTGCTGCTTTGGTGGTTGCTGCTGGGGACGCCCGCCGCCTCCCCTCGCCTGCTGTTTAGGCTTTTGTGGCACGAAAGAGGGCGCTGTCTGTTGACGCGGCAAGGAGGAGGAGTACCCTGGAAAGGAGGGAATCACGCCATGCTAGGGAGTCTTCAGGTGCTGTCACACAAAACCAGACACACACACACATCAAAGGGAAGTGTCAAGTGAAGTGTGATTGCCATTTGGTGCTTATAGGTTGGAGAGCAGGTAGAGATCAAGGGGTTCCGGAAAGGCTGTTCATTCATGTTAATCAAACCTTTCGCTATTTTTTATTCCCCCCCCTTTATGATTGGTGATATAGATGTGTTTATGAATTGTTAGCTATGCGTCAATAGCAAATATAAAGAATATCTTTAACTTATGGAATTATGTGAGGCATTTGGCAAAGAAAGAATACAAAATAAATAAGAACCAGATGATATGACAATCCATTAACAACGCGGTCTGATATTATTATTATTATTATTATTATTATTATTATTATTATTATTATTATTATTATTATTATTATTATTATTATTATTATTATTATTTTAAAGAAAACATCACCTACCAAATTGTTTAATATTTTGCATGATCTGATCAACATTGTAATTGTGTAAGATAAACGGAAAGGGACCCCCAAGCTCAAGGCAATGTGTTTGAGGTTTCTTGCTAAGGTTCTCATGAAACCATTCACTAGCATTATCACAATTATCTTTCTATCTCACATTTTAGATGAGAGCAAAATGATGAGATAAACAATTTTGTAATATTAAGCACAAAGGGATATGATGCACTATCCCCTAAGCACGAAGCTGAAGAAGCAGCCTTTTAAGTTTCGGTAAAGCTTCTTTTTGCATGCTTTGAAGAAATTTAGCAAAGCATTGTGGTGTTATGAGTTGAATACTAGAACATAGTTTCCCAAAATTAGATCTTGATTTGCCCCCACAAAACTCTAAATTTCTAATGAAAACACAATCATATGGTCAGCTGAGTAAGGCTAATAAAATGTCATATTAGACTATATTATTCAATTGTTTGAGAAACAAATCAAAACTGCGGTTAATTGCATTAAACTTGGGGCAGCAGACGGATGTGAGGGAGGGGTAACCGTCAATCAATATGGGATTCAGAGTCATTCCACAAAATGTAGTCTCAATGCAAAAGAAAGAAACCAATGTGCAAATTCCAGTTATAGCCAAAAGGACTGGGTACATCAATTTTGAGGCTTTACCTTGCCACATTGGAATCGGTAATTTCCATATTATCAGAAACCGATTAAAACAGTTTTCTTTGATCAGTAATCGTTATCAGTTTCCATATGACCTACCATGTGCCGGCTGGTATGGCTGCTCTTGGAAGGTGTTACGTAGATCATGTACTGGACGGTAATCGTAGTCTGGCTCATCTTCGAAGGCTCCAGGCTGCCAAATAGCCTGGTCCAGAGACTTTTGTACACGAGACAGCATGTTTCCAGGGTTTGGGGCTGTTGGGGACTTTTTCGGATACCGATTAGGCTTGGAGTAGTCGACTCCAAAGCTGGGAACTTTGGAGCTAGCCGGAATAGGCGGTCTTGGTTTGGGGACGAAGGCTAAGGCACCGGCAGTAGGGAGGGATCCAGGCCCTCTGTAACCCTGGAAGTAGCCAAGAAGGAGATAGCATGAAGATTATAATATCATATTAAAGATTATTATAGAATCTCTTGTTCCTTAGCGGCATCTGTTAAGTAATGTTCTGTAGCTTATACCTGCTTGCACATACTTAACTATATATACCATTTGTGTTAGTCACTCATAAACCTTATAGACAATCGATTCAATTTTCTGTTAAAAGTAAACAGTTTCATAATGATCAATATGTTTAAGTTGGACTTCTTAGGTCGCTTATCTCCACACACGCTATTTGACATGTCCCACGTATACCCTTCCCCATACCTCACCCGCTGTCACTTCTGATAGCGACATTGCACCTTGTGGCATAAAGACAGACCTTGTTCTTCAGAGTCACCTCCAAGTAGTATTTACACCAGGAGGCTGTCAGTCACCTACAGGGGTGTAATACCTAAACTCAGGATCCACACAGATTGTCCTTATTATAGATAACATTCAGGGATCGTGCCTGGTAAAGATAACCTTGGCAAAGTTACAAGTGGAGTCCCCAGCTATTCCATCCCAGGTCTCCTCCCTGTCAGGCTTCCTCATCTTGTGATCACTATGATGGCCTGTCCCATAGGAAATACTATGGGATGATCGACTCTAAGTGATAACTGTTGGCCTTTGTGACCCAAACACGAAACTACCATTGAAATGTCTCCTCTGGAGGGCAACTCATAGGAACTGACGACATCTCTAAGGATAAACGATGCTTTTAGAAAAGATCATCATCGGAAATTATCTCGGGATTTTGTTGCAAAATATATTTTACATTTAACTGCAATCCAGCTGTTAACAATATTTTTAAAAGTAATTAAATTTGTTAATAGAAATAGTATATGTAAGATAATCCCTCATTGTTGATCCTCACTTTAAATTGACGAAAATTGCAATTCTATTGTCGTTTGCCGTTGCTGATATCGTCAGTTTTTTTTTGTGCCACCATGTAGTGGACATTGAAACAGGAAGAGGCATTATGAAGGTTGATAATAAGAGGTAAAATGGTTTGAGGTTGCCATAATGACCTTCGAATTACTGGCTTACTCTTTAGTTGATTGCAAACTTGCATTATGGACATTATAGCTCATCATCTTGTCTACACATTCAAAGGAATCTATTTTGCATTATCTTGGATGGGATCATAGATCTTATTCCAAACTTTCCCGAAAAGAAACCACATGTAGAGTCCTTGAATTTCCAATTGATATAAATATGTTGTTATGGGCTCCCTTGCTGCAATTCAATTTGACAACTATATACGCCGCCCCTATGTACTCTAAACAGCAATATTGGATCATTCCAAGTGTAACTTGATACGCCCTGTGTCAGCATGTGTGCCTGGAAGTGTGCTCAAGATAACCAGCCCCTATAATTCTACACTGTATCTCTATCCTAAACTTATGTTTCATCCATTTATATTTTCATAACAGATGTAGTATAGCGAAAGACAATCTTATTGTTCTAGTATTTACTTCCTGTGCTCTTCTGTATTTGAAAAATGTTATTTGTTTGTAGCCCCTTCAGCTGTTACTAACCAAGATCTCTGCATTGTGTATACTATCATGCATAAAGTGCCCTTACCTCGCCCAGGTCGAAAAAATACATGATGGCGTCACCAACACGTCATGACGTGACATATAGAGGATGCATGACGCGTGACAGGTGAGGGGAAAGGCGTGACACGCTAGGTAAACACCTCCCGGGGTTGGTAGGGGCGTGCACAGGTCTCCTATCAGCCAGCTGCTCCCTCCCCCTCAGCCACACCAGGTAATACTGGAGCTACCGTAGGGGACTCCCTCGAGCTGCTCAGAGCTGCCCATAGTTGCTCATGAAATAGACCTAGGTTCCCCTTCCTCCACTTCGACCCCCTACCTCTCACCACAGCTCCCTTGTACATAGACCTGGGTGCCCTTGGCCCTGTGTTTGTGTTTGAATTACTTTCTTAACTCCTGCTTCTTTTCTTCATATGACTCTATCATAACTTAAGAACAAAAAGCAAAACATTGGACCTGGCATTGATGTTTTCATAATGTCCAGGTGAATTGCTTTGGATTATTACCATTGTGATTTAGATAGGGAGATATATGCCAAGAGGTGTTAGACAGTGGACATGGCCTACATGGCTATGAAATTGTTTAAGACTTTTCACTCTGCATGGTGTATAATGGAGCTATGGAGTCAATCTAGTCTGGCTTGGGTGCCTACCCTTCCTCCACAACCACCTCCAATACTACCACTAACCCCTTCTAGCTCCTACCCCTGCCCTAGCCTCTTCTACCTGCTTGTACCAGTTATTTTACAGTAGGCGCCTGATTGTTTACCAGACCCCAGCTATAGATCTATGTGGCTTCAGACATGGCTTCCCCACTGGCTTCACGAGTGGCTTCAATAATACAGACCTAGAATCATCGCCTACCTCTCTGCCCGAAAGGTAGGGCACTTAAAAGATAAACTGTGTTGTGTGTTTCAGGTTACAAGGTCTGAAAATCTAGACTAGGTAGGTCAGATCTTTGAGGAAAAAGGTTTTCTTAGCTTAGGCTTAGCCTAAGTATCCCCCATTTACCCACGAACCATCACATTAACCCATGATCAAAAATATTTATGCATAGCCCACTCATCTACTATGAAAATGGCCCTAAGGGGGCTAAACATTGATTTCCTTTTTCAAAAGCCTGAAAAAATTATCTCTCTTGTAACCAATTTATGAACCATGGCATCCACGTTTGACAAGTCAAATTAACTCAAAACTAAAGAAAAGGCCCCTGACCTACATAAAAAGGGGGATAACTAAACTATTCATAGTTCTTTCTTCAATATAAAAACTCTGTCTGTGAATAGACCCTGTTTGACTAATTAGGGCTGCATATTTTGAAACATATTACCTTAGTTATTTGGCCTAGGGTTATCAGGGACAGAATACTCAGACTTGCACTGGATGGCTATGGTGTCTAACCAGTATTTGTATTGCGAACAGGCTAGTGACAAGGCAGTCATTATTCCAGTGTGCCTGCTAGGTATCTTGTATTCTTAGTACAAGCAATATTGTGGTGTATGCGGTTGCCCTAGTTTCACTTCTCTCAGCCCGTGAATACTGGGGAGTGTTGCTCATATGCTAAATAGAGCTGCTTCATTATTCAACTTCCACTCATAATATAAGTCTGAATAGAAATAGTGTGTGCTGCACTATGAGATACCTACTTTTGTCACACACTCTTTCAAGTGTTTTGTGTAGACCACTTGTGTGCAACACAAAAAAGTTAGGACTACAAAGAAAGAGACTGCTGCAGGTGAGGCACTTCTTAGGCAAAACTACCGTTTCCCATACGAGCAACACCCTCCTGCTCCTCAGACAAGAAGTGATGTATTTTAGAAGCAGTTCCATGATATTATATAAATGATATAATGATATTTCCTTTTGGTACTACTGTGTAAAAGCTCTGCTATAGTGATATTGCCGAGGCACCTGTGATTTCAGGTTCAACTAAAAATAGTAGGAGAACTGTGGAGGGCCTCCATGACGTGCACACTCCCTTACTTATTCACACTAGAACAGGCACCCATGTAATGCTAGTTCTAAATACAAAAGACCCTGCCAGGTACCAGTTATGAGAGGAGAGAAAAAATTCCCACTGGCCTGGGAAGTAAATCGTTCGTTCTTTGAAGCCTTATATACGGCACGGTGTTGGCGTTACACCCACACGTGCCAATGCCTTCTTCTTACTCTTAATGTTAGCGTAACGTTATCACTTTTCCTTTATACTCACTAAAGGAATTTTAACTTACTAACCCAGTCAGCCCTCATAATGATTGCTCACTTATTTATTCTTCCCACATGTATACACATTCAAAATTCATGCTTGCCCATGTTCTAACTCGAGAATTTTAGCACTATTTTATATGCTGAATATCTGATTTAGATGGGGAAAAGAACTATTTGCCCTTCTCACGTTGCAATGAGAGGTAAGATCACTGTACAGTATATGCTGTGGCTACATGTAAAGGGAATCATACAAAAAAAAACACATAATAATTTTGCAGTATGAGTGCATTGCGGCGTGCTCAGGCCCTAGTTTCCCATGAGCTGGAGTAGGAGCAGCTCCTCTAATCTCTCAGACACCGCCTACACAGCCAGCTCAGGCATTTCTTACATTTATCCTGAGTTGCTCTCTTCTCCTGAACCTGAGGAGGTAGTCATAGTCAGGAGGGAGGATTCACACTTAGCCAACATAATATACATGCAGCATTAAGAGCTTCGTACTCACAATAGTATCTCCCTTTTTAGGCGGAAGGCTAAAGAAAGGAGTCCACACTATTTTCAGGCTATTTGATTTTTATACATCTTTAAAAAACATAAAGTGTTACATTTAGAAATAGATAATACTGTTTAAAAACACAGAAATAATTATATATATATATATATATATATATATATATATATATATATATATATATATATATATATATATATATATATATATATATATATATAATGCCTTTTCAAAATAATTCTAGAGTTCCGATTCATGTGCTAAATGAAGCTGAACATAAGAAATAATAAATTGACTGGGATTAAAGTGGATTTTTTAAAATGAATCCCATTAGCCTATTTTCTTCTACTCATACATGTTCTCAAGGACCAAGTGGCAGACTTGATAGTGTCAGACCCGATCCTCCTCTATCTAGAGGAAAACCCAAGTAAGTCTAAAGGTTATCTTCCTAAGGCATCAAAATAAATCAGGTTACCGTGGTAGGTAGTGCTGCGATAATGTGTTCTCCAGAGCTGATAGCACTCGAAGTATGAATCATAAAGGGATATGATGGGATACCCACAAAACAGTTTCCAATTGCTTTACCAACTCGTAATGATTAAACCCAATGATCTCAGGGTAGCCATATACTATATGAGTGAACTTGAGTGAACCGGATTATAGAGATTCACAGAATAACTGTAAAATTCTCACTGCAACAATGTTAAATTAGTTTGGGCTGTTATGTTTATAAAATGATAGCAACATGTTTGACTTAGGCCAAACGTGAAAGTACCAGTTTTAAGAAAGGCGAAGGAGAATTAAGTACATAAATAAAATAACATTGGAAATTCAAGTTGAATAAAACACAAATCGAATGTTAACTAAATCTTACCTGAACTGAGAATAAAACATGATAAGGGAACTCTTCTGAGTACTGGACGGTTCTAAGTGTGCCCGGGCTCCACCTGCCGCTGCCCCCGCCGCCGTCAGACAGATGTGAAAGGACCACCATCCAGTACAGGTGAAAGTGGACAGGTGAGAGAGGGAGGGAGATGGCCACACACAGTTTGGCAGTGACAGCGACGGCGGCAGCGGCGGAGCTCAGGTGAATGGCAGTTGAAGGAGGATTGGGTTCTATATTAAGTGCCACTGTCATGTTCGCAGTGGACAGGCTAGTAGGTTGGTTTCAAATCCACTGTAGCCGTTCAACCATGAATAAATGGCCTGATCTGACCAAAATCGTCCCTGTCAAATGCAGTGAGTCAAATGTTTGAGTTATATTATTAAACTGAAATGTTTTGATAAGTTTCAAGAATATTGGAAACAGTGCATGATCCCAGATTATCTATTCATTGTATTGGTGATTATTGCTTTTTGGTAGGCCTTTTCAATAACTGGTAAGGTAGGTCAATGTCCTTTGTCTAGGACAAAAACCCAGTACTCCCTCATACACACTTGAAATTGCCATGGTGTGGAATATTTTGGATATGATGTCTTAAGCCAAGTTTTCCTCTATAATATTAATAAACTCTATTCTCAAGTAGTTTGATTATACATTGCCCTCAAGATAAAGGGCTGCTTTCTGCATGGCCTGGAGGTTAATTCTAAAGGCTCTGCCATCGCTACCTATGAGATGTTAGCGCAGGCACATCTCATACCATCTCATAAGACCTAGTGTTACTACACTAAATTTTCTAGTGGTGTTATGCCTATCCAGAATAGCAAGCACTATGCAGTCCTTCACTATTCCAGTTCCACTTCTCATACCTCCTGATGTTAGTGTGATAAAATAGTGGTTTCCCTTGAGAGCAAGTGCACCTGTGTTGGGGGACATTCCTTGTCACAAAAGTGAATGCACCTGCTGAGAGTCAGTGGGGGCTCTTGAGGCTACTCATGAGTTAAGTGCACTTGAATGAATTCTCTCTGACTCCTTGAGGGCTCTTGAGTGTTCTCATGCGTAAAGGGCATAGTGACATCATGCTTCCCTTCTCTCTCTTAGCTGGTGCAGGGGGGGGGCACTGTACTTCTAAGCAGAACCCTAGTGTAGGGACTCTTGAGACAACGAGTTTTTCCACTGCTATTTTTTTGTCTTCCACTGCTATTTTTTCTCTGTGGACCTGTTGCCATTGTGCACAGTGTGTTCTGCTTGGAATAGTGAAAGCAGGGCTGAGGCTATCAGAGCTCACTAAAAGGTAGCTGGCTATCAGAAAGGAAAGCAGGCTGACCTTACCATCACAGTAAAGAATAAGGGAGGGAAGTCACTAACATCTCATAGGTAGCACTGGCAGTGCCTTTTGAATTAACCTCCTGTTAGGCAGGCCGATTTCCAATCTCGCCTGTTCAGCATACTAGGGAATACCACTCTCACGTTTAGGCATGATGGTCCCCATTTTCTGCAGAAGATTACTACACGAGGTACCTACCTACAAATAAGAACTACAGCAACCAGTGGGGAAAACTACTTTTACCCAGCATCCCTTGGTGCCAGCGCTGAATCACGCTAGTGGTCTAGGTGGGGCCAGCTTGGCTGATTTCTAGCTTATGTCACGAGTTTCAAATAATCACCCGTTAACCAATCCTAGCTTGGACATATTTAATCCAGCAGCTATGGAGAATCCCAAGGGATCCGGATGTCATTTCTTAACCTGTTAACAGGCTATGACTGCCCTCCTCCAAGTGGGAACCCTCCCTACAGTGTTGTTTGACCCTAATTGGTACTGTACAATCTCAATCGTTAGATTTACAGAATCGTGATCGTAGTTTTCAATTACACAACGTAAAATCCTACTGATGTCTTGTCAATGGCTATCTATAACTATAAAATAAGTAGTGCTGTCATAAATTAGGTGAGGCTCCACTACGCGATTTTTGCAGATAATCGCAGCAATTCTCAGAAAATGGGAGACAAACATGGATTAGTACTATTTGCTACCACTACAAGGTAGAATGTGTATGTTGAGGGAGCTATTTGTTTATCTGGGGATGTGATTGTGTGTGTTCTCAAGCATGCTTGTGTTGTCAAAAAGATGTTTTTTGTTTACTATTAAAATCAAGCTGATGTTGTGTAAACATTCACTTTCACATGCAGACTTTCACATTTGGGAGTCTCTGCAGTTTTTTTTTGATTTTTACCGTACAAGACCCTGCGATCTGTGTGACTGCTGTGTTGTTATTTATATTTTGCTGTGTTGATGTTTATATATTAAACTCCCATCCAATCACATAAATATTAAATATGTAAATATGGCACACAAGGAGAGAGATCACCCATGAAATGACCCCTGGAATCTCATGTTTACAATTTCGAATCTCATGTTTACAATATAGGAATATCAACACCCTATACCTTAGGCACTATAGGGATAGCAGTTAGTGAGGATGTACCAAAAAATCGCATAGTGTCGCCTCCACTATTGTGTAGGCATGTTTGTACAACCACATTGTACATGCATTATTTGGTTCATTCAATATTGTTGGTGATCGTCTGGAGGGCTTACTTCCTACTAGACTCTGAGAGTGGTGATTATAGGGCCATTCGGTCAACGTCAATCGTTCTGAAACATACCCCTGGCATTAGTGTTCACTAATGCTTCAACTGCTACGACTGCCCTACCAAACGCTATGTTTACTACGTGAGACAATCACACAGAAGAGTCGTAGGTAATTGCCTACCACCTCACGCTACATTTCAGACAGATCTCAAATCGTAGTGACTGTGTTCAGTCGTAGAAAGTTAAGAAAAGGTCTCCAGAAAGTAACATCACTACGTCTAGGAAAACATGTACGCCTAGAGCATTGCCGTAGGGTAGGAAATCTCACAAATATGATTAGTTAACTTGAATTCGCCTTTTTCTAATAAGAGAACACCGTAACTAGCTGCTACCTTATGAAGCTTCAGGACTATAAAGGCCCCGATGAAAAATGTCTGTTGGACCCACTAAGCATTTGCAGTCCAATCATTCTAATTAATCTCGCATGACGGCATGCGTATGATGTAACATGTAAATTCTAAGACAATTTAGTATATTACTGAACTGTTGCAATTCATTTTGAATGCCTCGATATCTCTGTGACACAATGTTGCCATGGTTTGTTTCACATAGTTACAGGAAGTGAAAAGGGTAAGATATCTATACCTAAGGACTGTGAGCAATTAGACTCCGAACAAATTCGAACGATGCCAGACTATTTTCCTCTGAGAGATCTTGTATAAGACAAATCTTCCACCAACAAAATAAAGAATTCTAGTTTGGAATTGTATTATTAATTAACATACACAATAGACTCAGTAATGTTTAAGGGATGAATAGGCCCTGCTTCATGAGCAAATGTCTCGATATCAAGGTCAAGTCATTGTTTCTATCAGTATTTAATGAGAAAGTCCAACATTCTTGGATTTTGAAGAGTGAGATTATCAAAATTGACAATAAAGTCTTTTTTTTTAATGGAAAAATATATCATTGGTATGTCATTTCATCCTAGATTTTCACAAGCTTCCTGTCTGTGCAATAGTTATTAAATTACTCTTCCCTTAATCATGGTCCCGGGCAGGAGGATTATAGAGAAAAAGATGTGGGCTGCATGTGACTTACCTGTGGGGTGACGGAGGGGGCTGGCGGGGGAGCCGGACGGGCAGCCTCGTAGCTGGAGCCTCTGTTAGAACAAAGCAAATTACAAATCATTGAAAGTCCTAGACTGGTAGTGGCAATGACAATGCAATTGAAACATAAGTCCCTAGATTAGTAATCATGAAAGAGAATTATAGAGAAGATGGAAGCCAATCATAACTGAATGCAAAGATCTGATCCTAAACATAGTGACAAGGAAGGTACTGTATAGTTTCATTGACATTCTGTTGCACCATCTGGAAGATGACCTCCCCTTTTCAATTGCACTTGGTCAGAATTTTATTTCCACTCAGCCAGAAGCAGAGTTGGTTCATTTTTATTTCTATGCAATGTATGTATAGGGGTAATGTTGTCTCCTACGTACATCCCATCCATGTTTCTATCAGTTTCATGCAGATCCTATTCAGTAAAATATCTAGGTTTATCTTACTGTCACCGTCAACCATGTCACAACCATGAGAAGAATACAATGGCAAAATCTATTTCGGAAAATGAAGAGTCTATCTATTTCTATAGACAAGGCCTGCCATTGGTGTACTGTTGGTGACAAAGCACCAGGAGCGGTTGGAATGTTGAGGGTTGGGTTGCATCAGGATGACCTGTCATGGTCAACTTAGGGTGGGACAATGATTTATTTCACACCCACTAAGTAAAAATAAATGACATATTTCTCTTAATAATATATTCTTCGCTGCAAGAAGGGCGTCTTTCTGTATTGTGTGTGTGTAGGTGTTCCTTTTATCTCATAATTAATGTGCACCAACCTCATGAAATATATCACAGTTCCTGATGGAAGTAATGTCATCTTCTTTAATTTCTCTCTTTGACTATAGTCAATTATAGTTGATAATATCGGACGGTAATGTAGTATATCAACTAATGTATTGATGTGCATACCGTAAGTACAAATCTTCGGAAAGGCAAGAAAGGTTGTTGACATGTCAAGTTGATTTAGCGGTATTTATAACGATGGAACAGGTGATGCATGTGACAAAGTTAAAAAATCTAAATCTTGCATCAATATTGATAACAGGTGAGTAACCATATCAACATAATTTGAATCTGGTTCCAACGTCATCTCTGATCTTTCATTATTTCCCATTTATAAATGTGGAATATATAGCAGCTGTAAACACCAGCTGTCACCACAATATATTATGCCATTGATAAATAGTAGACAAGAAACTTCTACCATTTCTATCGGCCCCTCCTGCAATGACAAAACTCATATTCCTCTAGGGAATTTCTCTAGGTTTTGTCTACATCTCCTGGCCTACACGCTGGTGTAGGGAGTCCAGAACAGCTGTCTAGTAGTCTGTGCTGGTAGGAGGAGCAGCAAGGCTCGACCTAAAAATAGCTGCTCGGTAAACAGATACAAAGATGTAGGAGCAGCTCAGTAGACTGTAGGTGAGCAGGAACTGCCCAGGGAGCTGCTCACTCTTCAGGGGGGTCAGGTACAAGCCGCCACCAGCTGACTGCATCAGGATTAATTACTCCAACATAAAAAGGTGGCCACTAGAAGGCTGAATGAAACGCATCTACTTGCTACTAGGCGAGCAACTCCCGGCCAGAAAGCGGCTTACAACTGCTCACAACTACTCAAAACCAATCCCTCGAGCAGCTCATGTGAATTTGAGTATTGCTCACTATGTAGTGAATGGGCAGAGTAGGTATAAAGTACGTAGATGATTTAGACTACAGCTTATCATATTAAAACCACCATGATATTAGCATTAATTATTCTACAGGGAAAATACAGAATATTACCTTTTACTGACAAGCACATGAAATCATAAGGATGGGGATTTTCTCCTCTTCGTTTGGAAATGATGAAAGGTGTCATGACATTGTAAATCAAGGAAAAGTAAAGAAACATTGCAAAAATGAAAGATATATGCTCTTTGTTTGCCAAAATCTGCTTTGGAATTAGAAAATCTAACGCAGCTAATACATTGTAGATGTTAGACTGCCATGCCTGTATCATCTTTAAATGCTAAGGGAGTGATCATTTTTAACAACGGGGGGGGGGAACTGGTGGGTTTGAGGGGGGGTCAGAATTTTTTCAACCCCTTGACCTGGGGGTCAGATTTTTTTCAACCCCTCTGATGGGGGGGTCAAAATAATTTTCACCTGTTTTCAGTGGAAAACCCTGCACATTACTATAGGGTAAAAGGGCACGTTCGCACGCGATTTCTGGCCCTTATGGGTGGGTCAAAAACATTTTACCCCATCAAGAGGGGGGATTTTTTTTCGTGTGTCTGCGCACAAACCCACCAGCCTCCCCTGTTGTTAAAAAATGATCACTCCCTAAGCTTGAGGGAAGTCCTGATATTAATACAGTAACTCCTCACTATGATATTACTACTTGTTTGAGCACATTCCAGCTGCTCATATGCATGCTACCCCCTTTCACCCTGAAGGTCAGACAGGACGGGTTATGGCGGGCACGGCACATGTCACTATGCCCACAAACACACTATTTATAGAATCATAACAAATACAATACTTGCATTCAAAGTTCTATTTTGTTTTCTGTTTGGAGAAATGTAGATTTAATTGTCATTGGCAACTTTATCTTTACATTGGGTCTTGGAGGTCGTGATAAAACAACTTATTATTTCCCTAAGTCAAAAGCTAGGCTCTACTTAACTTTTTGCTCAATTGCTCAGACCTGCTCGCTGACGTAACTAAAGTTCCCCTTAGAGATCCTCCTGCTCACAGTTGTACCAAATCGCAGATCCTCTCCTGGTGCTAGGATTATAATGCAGGGGTATTGCTGTCTCATTTATCCTTACTCGTACTCCAGCAGGTATTGTAATGCGTCCAGTGTATGGCCACTGTCTGGCAGTGGTGGTACAAGGCCAGGCGATAGGGGTGGGGGCCCCGTTTCCACTGTGTGGCGTGAGGGTACTGGAGAAGGGGCTTGATGCAGGAGGAGGCCGTAACACCTGGAGTTACCTGGGGTGGACTGAAGGCAGGTATGTATGGGAGGGAGAGGAACCCCACTGCCTCATCTGTAGACTATACAGTAAGGGATGCTACCCCCACCCTGCCTGTCGCTCCAGTGTACAAACCCACAACAACCCATTCCTGCACTCTCAATATCACAGCAGGGGGTCACCATATCTTGGTGCCAATAGCTTTACAATATACCTGTAGAATAAGTGGGATAATCTGTTAATAGATTCAAGTTACACAGTTAGGAGCGTACAAAATCCATTGCAAATCAATAAATTTCCTCATCTACTCTAGGTTTTATGAATAGGAATAGTCTCACAAAAGGCATGTACATAAAAAAATAAGATAAAATAGAAATAATCGCTCTGAAAATCTTAAGTTCCTAATGGTAAAATCATCATAAGTCATCTCCACGAAAAGGGCTTTTAGAAGGTCATATCTTTCATTTCATACCCCGATATAAATGTGTTATTATAACCCAGAGTGTTATAAGCCCGGTTGGTTGTGATGAGTAGATGCCTGTCAATAAAATATTCTCACTTTCCTAGGCAGGCAAAGATCCACCCCTCCGCCAAAAGCAGTGCTGAGCTTGGTTTGCCTATATCCTGCCTAAGGCGCGGATTTAGGGGGGGGGGCGCAAGGGACGCGCCCCCCCCCCTATTTTCCAAAATTATGTTCCTTGAAATGTTCAGAGTCTTGGCTTTCCAATGGTGAAAGAATTTATCAAATATTCCCAGTAGAACCAAAGTTATGAAGGCATTCCCAGAAGTCACAAGAATGCATGTTTTGACATTGAAATTTTCAAAATTTTCTGAGGAAAATGTTGCCAGTCCAGCCTCTACATTACCACAAATTAGCTAGTTGGGCCACTAACCCTTCCCGTTCACCCTTTTCCCTGTTGATCTGTGATAACCTATTGTCTCTCCCCTGCCAACCCCCCTCCCTCTCCCATGTCATCTGTTTCTCCTCTCCCTAACTTCTGTTAACTATTACATATACCTGTATTTTTTTTTCTCTGAATTTCCTTATGTCACTTTCTGTCTGCCTTCATATTTCACATCACAAATATCTTATGCTTATTACCATTGGTTGGAAATTGTGGGTCTGGGTTAGTGGGAAGCAAGAAGGAGCATCAAGAGTAGAGGGGAAGGGTTGGGTAGGAATGCCTGTATGTGATGTAAGGAAGGGGCAGTCATGGATTGTCTTTGGAGTGAGAGTAGGATGAGACCAGCAGTATGGGGGCAGTGGGGCTGGGGTGAGGGCAGGATGGGACTGGCAGTAGGGGATTGATGGGGTGAGGGGCGACTAGCAGTATAGGGACAGTGGGACTGGCATGAGGGCAAGATGAGACTGGCAGTAGGATAATTTTGAGGCTGGGGGTTGAGAACCAGATTGGCAGTAGGGGACCCATGGGGCAATAGCTAGGCAGAATGAGACCAGCAGCAGTAAAATAATGGAGCTGGGATGTGGGCAAGATGAGATGGAAACTGCTACTGGAAATTCGACACCCATTTTGTATAGGCCTAAGTAATACTAAAACAGCCAATAGATTGAGGTCTGAAATTGCACCAGAATGTACCAAATGCCCTTTAGAATTCAAACATTTTCCTGGAGAGGGGGCATGTCCCCCACCCCCATGCCATGGTCCCTTTGCTTTGCTTGTAATGAGTCCACCAACCCATAGCTAAATCCCATGGCCAATATGTGCGCTCTCCCCCTTTCCCAAAATCCTGGATCCGCCCCTGTACCTGGAGTAGCAACTATCTTCTATTGGTTTACATTCCATAGTAGAGGTCGGGCAGGGTTCTTATAGCTAAGAACTGCGGAGCTGCTCACACCTTCTGTATATATCTCTCATATATGACTGCTGTAGTAGGAGGTTATGTCATGGACTGGTATCTTGTTACTAGACTTGTTATTAGAGCTAGACAGGTCTCAATACTGAATATTTCTTTTGTGAGAGTTCCAAGGAAATCAATTGGGTTCTCAGAAATATGAGTATTCATTGATAGATGATTATCTCATTCATGCATATCTTTCATACAATCTGAATGTCTTTCTGAACATTGATTTGCAAAACTTCAATTCATTCACCTTCAGCCCAACTATATGGAATGTTATGTTTATATCATGCAAGGGTCACCCTAGTAAAGCGGAATCACCAAGTCCTTGATCTAACCTGCAGGCATCTATATATGACCAGGCAATCAAAAACACCACCATGCAGGGAAATTCATTATCAAAGTTCATCTCAATATCCTTAAAATGAGACATCATTGGCTTAAATATTCCCAGTAGTTATGTCAGAATCCCTTCTTGAACATAGGTCATTATTCATATTTGAAATCGAGGATTAAGCTCTTAATACATTATTAACCATAATAATGTCTAAAACCACAATAAATCAGTCTTTTTCATAGAAAATACATAACAATGTGGTGATTTTCATCACAGATTTTGATCGAGAAGGATTTTTCCATTTCTGTTTTCAGTTTTGGGTTTTCGGTGAATATCACTGAAAATTGGCATAAAAATCTAAATTTTAATTATTGGAATGGTTGCCATGGCAACCAGGAACAGGCACATATAGGTTGTTTTTTCATGAAAAATGTTCATTTTACCATCCAAATATGGGCCATTTCTACTGAAAATGGTACATTTTAAATGAGACCATTGAATTCTGCATAAAAGAAATAGTTTAAATTCTTTAATAATGATTTAAGGGTAATTTTGCCCCCTTATGGCCAAATGGGGAATCAAAAATCCCCCACGGAAGGGTGGTTTAAGTTGATGGGTCACAATCACATAGCTACACCGCCGCCACCTGGGATGGGTGGTGTGTACTAATGTTCTGTAGGATCCAACTTGTCTCTGGTGCCGAACCCTAGTCGTTTATTATTCCTGGCATATGCTTACTACATGGGAGAGTATGTCTTTTGTGCAGTGATTAACACCAGCACATAGACAATGTTACATGAGATGTGCCAGCAGTAATGCTTTCTTAATTTCACTCGTATTTTCTTTAGAAAACCTATGAAGGTGACATGGGGCCAGTGTTAGCAGCTCGTTAGGGAGTGATAATTTTTTAACAACAGGGGGGCTGGTGGGTTTGCGCGCGGACGCGTGAAAAAAATCTCGACCCCCCTCTCGAGGGTAGAAAATTTTTTGACCCCCCCATAAGGGACGAAAATCATGTGCTAATGTGCTCTTTTAACCTATAGTAACGCGCGGGGTTTTCCACTGAAAACAGGTGAAATTATTTGAGGGATTGAAAAAATTCTGACCCCCCCCTCAAACCCACCAGCCCCCCCCTGTTGTTAAAAAATGATCACTCCCTTAGCATTGGTCAGCACCGTCATGGGCAATATTACAACCTTGTGCCTATGCCATATTGCCAATGTTGGTACGACGTCGGCATATTGACGTTATAAGAACGGCAAATTCATGTTGTACCAACGTTGGCAGTCCTCTAATAATGTGAAAGTAACGAACGTTAGGCCAATGTTGTCAAAAGACTAAATTGCCAACACACGTCAATGTGAGCTATAAGAAGATATAGGATATAGGATATAACATAACTATTTTGTTCAGGAGAATCCCCTATTAATTATTATCATAGGTCTTTGGTTTGATCATTTGTATGTAGTCTGCATTTCATAACAAAAGGAATATAACAAGAGGAATTCCATCGACAAAACAGCCAGATGCTAAATATCCTACTCTGGTATTATCAAAAACTATTAACATTTCTAGCAGGACACCATTTTGTTGGTAATGAAGGATATAAGATTTAAAGGGTGACATGGCTTTAGATCACTTCTTGGTCAATACGGCTGAGATTGAAGTGAAAATAATAAAGATGACTTTCTCAAAAATGATGGTTCTCGAGAGCCATGTATTAAATAGATTCAATAAGATTTAGGTTATAGTCCTTACCTTACTCAGTTGGCATACATATAGCAATGGGGATGAAAAGTTGGGGGGGGGGGCTAACATTGTATCAACGTCGGGCAGCCCATCGGAACCCAACATCAGCTTTTGGCTCCAAATTTGTTTGGCTATAGACTTTGGGTCAATGTCTAAATCTGACATGCCTAGATGTTGGGCCAACACCGACTGACGACATTGGCTCAAACAGAATTCCAGAGGCTAAAACTACTTTCTACCAACGTTGGCAACAGATGTCAGCTCCACCCTCAACTATATATGTTGGACCAACGTCGGGCCAAGTTCACTTTGCTAGTTGGGTAAGTTCCTAATAAGATTTAATATTATACATAAAAGATAAACACACTAAACTAGAAATCCAAGTTCTTATCGTCATGAGAGCTCTGACGGTAGACAAATGTGAAATATAACGGTGGAAAAAAATTATACTTCAGACTTGTCCAATAATACTTTGATTACACTACAAGGTACTTGAGAGCAACGTGTGTATGCGCTCCCCTGGGCCATTGGAGTAAGACCCGCAGAATTACAGATCTGTAGCGTGTCTAACCGCTATCCCTCAGATTCCCCTAGTCTAGGTAACATTCCAGTGCTGCCACCTGGTTTATAAGAAGAAGAACTACATATATCAGTAGATGTCTCTGGAGAGCCTTTCAAAACCATTGCCAGGCCTATAGATATAGTGTTGAAATGCCTTGCAGAGAAGACTTCATACCGCTTTCACCCTGCTGTCCTTAAAATTGAGGGTCTTTTTCAACAAAAGCGGTATGCATACATTGATACTGTCATTCAATGAAGGAAATAAAGAACTCATGTATAGGTACAGCAAGGATTGATCATCACTCTTCGGCAGGGATTTGATCCAGGGTCATATTTAGTTGCATAGATTGTTTCCAAACATTGCCGTAAAAGTGCTTAGAGCTGCGATCTCAAAGTAGGCCTATGATGGTGTTAGAGGATAGTTGAGTAGATAAAAAACTGCAATGAACATACTCCTGCCATATACATTTGTAGTGCCAACATCTAAAAGATACCTAAGTTATTGATACCCCAACTATTATACAGCAAGGCTATCCAGGGCCTCAGTATCATACATCTATTGGAAATAATATTGAAATAAAATTATTGGAAAGTGGCAGTGAACAAGTGCAGCCTGACAGAAGTCTGATATCTATAATTGTTCGCCTTTAAAGAATACTTTATTAGAATAGCCCTAATTTGTGTTTTATAGTGCTGGATCATTTGGATTTGGCGTCTACCTTTCCATAGATTTTAATAGGATATTTTGAATAACAGAGCACTCATACCTGTAGGCCTACATACCTGGAGGCAAATTTATAAACACGTGCATGGCAATAGAGAACGAACAGATGGCGAATATTAATATTTTGAGACAAACATTCAACATTGATGTCTAAAATAATATAATCATTGTTATTGGCTCACCTTCTGACACGCATGCGCAGTGAGCCTCCGGCCTGTTTGATGATATCCTGGGCCTGTTTGTGGAACATGTTGGTCGTGTCATGGTTCTCTATGGAGACGAGGACGTCTCCGCGGTGCACCACTCCATCCGCGGGACTCCCTACGAACACCTGGCAAAATACAATGGGGATGGAAAAGATATTATAAGCTATATCAGAAGGCTCGTAAATAGAAATTTTACTCAAAATCTAATGATATTTTTTAGAATCCGCGGGACTCCCTATGAACACCTGGCAAAATACAATGGGGATGAACTAATATGTAGCTGAAATGGAAAGGTAGAAATGATATTTTCCAAATTAAGTAAAAAAAAAGTTGTGTTTCCAGTTACATGCCTCAATATATCGAGGGTCGGTAGGTCGTTTTTTTCTTTTTTACTTTTTTTTTTATTATATTTGGAAATTATGGATTGATATGCCACATTCGTCAATTTTATGGTAAAACTATGGAAAAAACATGAGAAAGGTGAAAAAAAGATATGCATGCTAAGCAAAGACTCGAGACCCATAGAAATATTGATGAAAATATATGAAAAATATGGAAAGAAATATGTAAAATTAATGTAAATATCCTAAGATTGGCCAAAAGTCTCGAAAATTGAAAAAAAATAGCTTAGGTCGGCCCTGTTTTGCTAGGGTCGGTCGCATAACTGGAAACACAACTTTTGTTTTATTTTATTGGCATAAGGCAGTCATACATTTATGATTTTCATAGTCGCCAATGTAGCTGTAGGGTGGATTCTTACAATCTGATTCTTAAAATACAATTTCAGCGACAAAAACATTTATCAATTTGATATATGTGATGTATCTACAGTAGAAGTTAATTATAAGGACATTTACACAAAAAAAGGCACTGATATATCTCACCACATATCACCACTTAAATTGGATAAGGTTAAAAATAGAGGAAAAAAACGCCCACCTCACTTGGTTAAGTACATATGGTAGAATGTTTTACGCAGACATTTAGGGCATGAATTTTATCAACACGGTTAAATTAGCATCATAAAAGCTTCCTTGGACACTGATTTTTTGCACATTTGATTCAAGCATGTCCCACAGCTTTGTTCCTCTATATAGAGGGCTCTTCTCATACAATAGGCCGGTAGCTCGCTGTATTTTGATCTTAATCTTATTATTACCCCTGAGGTTATGCACCGGTACGATGATGTAATCATCATCTTTCGATATGTCGTATATCTGTCGAAGCAACCTCTTTTTACGTCATTCTACCAAAGTTTGACAGTCTGAAATAGAGTGTAGTTCCTCGCGAGAGATATCATAGGGGTTTTTTATTCTCCAGCAGAATCTTAGACAAGCGTTTTGCAGTGTTTCCATGGACTTCACAGCAGTCTTATTACCACTATCTATGATGCAGTCACCGTAGTCTAAGATAGGCAATATCATTTGTTTGTACAGTTTTAGAGATAATTTGTGTGTCATACATCTTTGGATTTTCTTTAATTGATATAGTTTCAGTTGTACAGAAGCCTTTTTCTTATTAGACTCCACATTATCTTGGTTTTATCGCTATTAATGGTTAGCTTTCTAGAGCAGCACCATTTGAACACATTAGTTAAATCTTCTTGAAGTAAGGCAAACAAGATATCCTTATTACCGCCTCCGGTGTATAGCACCAGATCATTGGCGTACATTAAGTATTTACAGTTCTTAATAACAGTACATATTTGATTTATATAAATTACAAAAGGCAGAGGCCCTAAAACACTGCCTTGAGGCACGCCACATGTGATTTTCAGGTTCTCAGCTAAATTGTCATTTACCAAACTATACTGTCTCCTGTCTCTCAGGTAACTACGAAACCATTCAATACAACTTTCAGAGAAATTGAGATTTTTTTGCTCATCTATAGTAGAATCACATGATCAACCGTGTCAAAGGCCTTCCTCAGATCGAGGAAGGCCATGACACAAGATTGGCCATGATTTCTGTACTCATATGAGTCTTGTATTAAGAAGAAACTCGCCTGCAATGTTGAGCACCCAGCCATGAATCCAAATTGCTTTTCTGATATGAGGGAGTTTTCAGTCAGGTAATTCATTACCTGTTGATGTATTGCCTTTTCAAGCATCTTAGAAATCAACTTGGCGTAAGCTCATAAATACAATTTCAGCGAATTTTGGTCAAAATCTAAATTACTGCCCACTCTCCGGAAGTATGCATTGTAAATGATTTAAATACCTTTTATACAACACACAAGCATACATTTGTTAGGTCCAGAAGGCAAACTAGTAAGAGGAGTACGAAAGGTGGATATTGCAGGGGTGCAATATTAGGAAATAACCACCAAAGGATGCAATCATTTCCAACACAATCTGTTTCAGGCTTTGGCAGCGTGAAGTCCTATAGGGAGTCCTATAGCCATTTGACCCAGGCTGTGCTGTAAGGAAACAAGTAAGACTAACTAAGTATAAATATTAATTCAACTTCTTTTGAATTACGTTAAACCTCTATCAGTGATGACGTCATAACCCATGAAGTATTGTAATGGCTAGGTTTATCAAGAGTCATGAAAAGAATGATGAGACCTGTATGGCGAAGATAATGAAAACCTTCAGAAAATTTGCTATGGCATGATACATGAACAGAGTTCAATGAAATTGAAGCCAATGCGTACATTATATGGCTGCCTGCTTCCAGAGTGCTAAGTCAAAGCCACTACCATTTTGGATACCAGCCTCCAGAGTGCAAGATCAAAGCCTTTGAATTATGGCTACCTGCCCCAATAGCACAAGGTGAAAGCTGTTGCAATTTTTGAAACCTGATTCGACAGTGCAAGTGTTAAGCATCTACGATATGGCTACCTACCTCTAGAGTGAAAGGCCAAAGCTTTCACAACATGGTTACCTGCCTCCAGATTGCAAGACCAATGCCTCTAAAATATGGCTACCTGCATCTAGAGTGAAAGGCCAAAACCGTTACAATATTGCTACAAGCCTTTGGAGTGCTGCCTGAGGAGTGCAAGGCCAAAGCCTTCACAACATGGCTACCTCCCTCCAGAGTTGAAGACCGACGCCTCTAAAATATGGCTACCTGCCTCCAGAGTGCAAGTTTAAAGCCTTCATAATAATGAATGACTGCTTCCGGAGTGAAAGGCCAATACCTCTACAATATGGCTACCTGCCTCCAGGAAAGAAGGCCAAAGCTTTCACAATAATTATGGCTACCTGCCTCCAGAGTACAAGACCAAAGCCTTTACACTATGGCTACCTGCTTCCAAAGAACAAGACCAAAGCCTTCACACTATCGCTACCTGCTTCCAAAGAACAAGACCAAAGCCTTCACACTATGGCCACCTGCTTCCAAAGAACAAGACCAAAGCCTTCACACTATGGCTACCTGCTTCCAAAAACAAGACCAAAGCCTTCACACTATGGCCACCTGCTTCCAAAGAACAAGACCAAAGCCTTCACACTATGGCTATCTGCCTCCAGAATACAAGACCAAAGCCTTTGTAATAATGGCTACTTTCTTCCAGAATGCAATGCCAATGTAGGCCTCTGCCATTATGGCTTCCTGCACCCGGAGTGCAAGGCCAAGCCTCATTCAAGATGGCTGACGATGGCCACTGCTCCTGCAAAGGGACTGAAATAACCCCGGCATGTATTTCCTGTAGGGACCACACAAATATACAGTAGGGCGTAACTTATATAACATCAGGAGGAAACTGACCCCGGAGAACTCCCCCAATACTCCGGCATTTAAGTGATGTATCTATTCGACACCATGAGTTAGAAGGAAATAGTACAAAGTTTCCAGTATAGCTTTCTCTTGGATATCCTTCTATCTCATGGTGTTGACTAGCTTGTAGCTGCAGGTTAATTATTACTACAGTTATAAGCAATATCCAAGTTGGATACAGTGCCTAAACTTCAATATACTGAATATCTACCAGCAAGGTTAATTGAAACAACAGTACCATTGCTCAGAATCACATGTACATATAGCATAACCATTTCCTTCCAAAAGATGTGTACTGTTTTACCTCTTAGGGACTATCTGTATAGCAGCAACTTTAGGGTATATTAGATTCCCAGAGTCCCAGAATGATAGGGGATTAGATAATTTTGAAAACACATTCAGTTCCATTTTAACATTGAACAGCAATTCAATATTAAAGTACCCTTGGCTTCATCACAGGCAATATCGCTCGATATATCTTTATAGACTAAAATGAATTTTGATCACATTGGTAATTACTAAATACTTTTTACTGTCTAAATCTATCGTCATAACAATTGACACGGTTTTCTCCCTGAATACATGATATTGTTTTTCTTGGCACGCAGTGAATTCTATTTTAGTTAACAGATGTGAAAAAAACGAGCTCAACTTGAATGTCACTAGGCTAACCAAAGTGAAGTTTAACCCCAATGTAACGATGACCTTTTCTTGAGGATTTACATTTGACCCGGAAGTGATAGGCTCCATAGGATCACACCTGGCCCCCTATTGGGATCAGGGTACACTATAGACCCATGAAGAAAGAGTGGTTTTGCTTGTGCAATGGTTTCAAATGAATGCTCCTAATATTACCTTAAATGTATACATTTCATTATCATACCAGCAGATCCACTGCTAAAAAGAAATAAATTGTAGGACTTGGTATTAAATAGCAATAACCTTTTTGAAAAGTTACCAATTTTTGCTGTGTTGATCTATGGTCTATGGTAGAAGGAGGAGTGAAGGTACAGGAGTAAAGGTAGATGTGGAGGTGATGAGTGGGGTACGGCCAGGTACTGGAGAACTGTCTGTAATGGACTACGTAATGATTTATAGCTGTAGGAATAGACAGCTTAGGCCGCCCACATAGTCTGAATACTGTGTTAATGCACAGTCTTAAAGTTTAGTTGGAATCTTACATATACCAATGCAAATGCAGAGACAAGTACGTAGAAATCTTATTTTGGGGTAGGTTCAAAGCAAGTAGGGTTTACATAATAAATATTTCCTTAATGTATGTTAGAAATATGGGCAGCTGAAATGGACTTCAATCGTGTAATGTATAACCTTGATATTCACAACTCAAATGAGGTCTTAGTGTAAATGAAAAAAGGCCATCTGTCTTATCAATAGATACCTCAAAATAGATGAAGGCACTCTATCTTTACTCTCATTAGCCATAATAATAACTAATGTCCATCCTCTATCAGAGGGTCTGCATTGCCTAAAACTTATGTAAACAATAGAGTAGGGCCTGAGGCATAGCACTAATGGAGTTCAGGTGTGGTTGGAATCTTCCGACTCTTTCAGCAATGGGCAGCTCACGCTGGTCGACTCAAGCTAGCTTCTCAATCATATATAGGCTAACGTTTCGTATGGTACCCTACTACTGAAATAACACTGAAATGTTCGTCTTCTCTAAGGGAGTCCCTCCTTAAGGATACTTCTAAACATTTATCGCTATTGTCCCTACCATATATGAAGAGTAAGAAGCAAATTTGATGGAAATATTAAAGTCAAACTCAAGCCCTTCTTGGTCGAATTAAGTAAATGGGGATCTTATCCTAGAAGTAGACCCTTCTTGGGATCCGCACATTTGTGACCAGGCAGGGAAAACACCCTTCTGCAAGGAAGTTCATCTCAAGATCTTTAAAAAGAGACATCATTGGCTTAGATATGCCTATTAGTTATGTCAGAACCCCTCCTTGAATATAGGTTGTTATTCATATCTGAAATTGAAGATTAAGCTTTAGATACATTATAAACCATAATACTGTCTAAAATCACAATAGATCAGCCTTTTTCATAAAAAATACATAACAATATATAATGGTTTTTCTCATAGATTTTGATCTACCGTAATCTCCCGCGTATAAGGTGCGTCTTATAGGCCAAACAAAATGCTGCTGGGTCTTATACATGGGAGGTAAATTGCCTTGAGTGTGGGGTGTGCCTTATAGGGGGGGTATTTTTACTTTATAACAGTACTAAACTGAAAAAATCTGCCCTCAGGGGGGCGCCTTCTATGCAAAACAGCCCCCCTGTGAGTTGGGGGGGCGCCTTATACGTGAGCTGCGCCTTATACACAGGAGATTACGGTAGAAGGAATTTTCCATTTCTGTTTTCAGTTTTATTTTTTTTTGTGAGTAGCCCCGAAAATTGACATAAAAATCAGCAAATTTTGATTATTGGAATGGTTGCCATGGCAACTAGGAACAGGCATATAGGTTGATTTCTCATGAAAAATGTTCATTTCACCATTCAAATCTGGGCCGTTTCTAATGAAAATAGAGCATTTTAAACGCGACCATTGGATTATGCATCAAAAATTAGCTTAAAATATTTTCATGATGATTTTAGAGTAATTCTGCCCCTCCAATGCCCCCTGGTGGCCAAATGGGGAATTAGAAATCCGTTCTCCCTTGATGGGTCACATTTAGTCATGAATTGATCGACTATTGGTATGTTAAACTTCGCCCTCTTCCTTTTTGATCTCCAGACTGCTTGAAAACTGATGATATTGACTTCAAGGTAGTTAAGAAAATTGTCTTTCATAACCATCTTAATCAGGGAAACTGCACTGGGCTATGGACTATACATTGCCAGTTGGTGGAGCCGGCAGTCTTATCTGTTAACGGTTGGTTAATAGCTGCTTTGAAGTTTATGGATTGTGCGTACACACTTACTGACATAGCCAATGAAGGTATGTAACATAGTGAGGATGTCTTGGATTGCTTTGGGTCCTATTTCAAACAAAGTAGGTTACAGTATGTGCAATCACACGACTACACTACAAGTATAGCACTGCAATTTAGTGGGTGCAAATGTTGGATAGGTCAATCAATCCCGAAAGCCTCACATAACAAAATTAAATAACCCATATGTGAGTTAACTTGATGGATTCTGCATAGTATTTTGTATTATACTTAATTACCAGCTGTTTAAAGCTGAAACAAGATATCAAATATATGGAACTTCCACTTTCACAGTACTTGTAACAGTGTTCTGGTGAAATCTCAATCTATTTCATAAGTTCTAACCATGCTAAATTTAAGCATATATCTGTGTAAAAATAAAATGTTTCCAGCATTTTATTCAGTCTTGATTGCACCAGCTTGGTGACGCCATCTGAAGCCATACAGCAAAGTTGTATTACCTGTTGGTGGTTACTTTGATTTGTATGCGTGGCAGGGGAGCCTCCCAACCAAAGGGCCAAACTGATGTCCTGTATTGGCCCTATAATGGGCCAGCTATTACCAGAATAAATTGCAACCTATTACATAGGGAGGGGTATACAATTCTCTGAAATACATATCAGAAAAGGCTATACCAGATTTTATACCAGCTTTAACTACATCTAGGCCTTATATCAGGAGGCTGTTGCAAAAAGAAATGGACTCAAGTTCTCACTGTAGCTATTTGATCTTCCAATTCTCCCCTCTTCCCTACCCTGAGAATCGACTTCGAATTGGTTCCTACTTGAGCATTACACCTTGACTCTAGACCACTCCTCTGACTGATTCCCTTTTCGTAACACAGGAAGCGAATCAATTCCCTGAGGTGAGTGAGTTCCGTTTTGGGAATAGCACCACCGACAGAACCACCTCCAAATCTTTTTGCAATGGCCCCCCAGAGCGTTTATCACCAAATACCAATTCCTCTCACACTAACAGACAGCAGAGCTCTGTTCACACAATCTCAAATCCCCCAATCACGTGCCCTATCTCATGTCACGTGTCTAGAAGATATCTATCACGTGTCCGGAAGTTGAACTAGACTGCCGCCTAACGGACGTGGGAGCAAACGATGCTGAAGACAGTTTCCATGTTGGAGGGAGCATGAGCATGTGGTAGTGTACACATCTAAATCAGACAACATTGGTCTGACACAGGGAAATATCTATTGCCCTACTATTCAGCACAATATATATTCCTAGCCTCTTATATCCAGAGATTCTCACTTTACCATGCATGCCATAGAACCAACCCTCAGTTGTCATATTTAAGTTGAATCAATGTTGTTATAACATGTGAAGTTGAGAACAACAGTTCATATATGGTAAAGCATAGGCAGAGCTATTCCTCACCAGAGCGTGAATAAACTGGATCTCGTTCTCCACGGCCTCATTTTCCACTGTAATATCATCACCATAGCTTCAAACTCTCTATCCTAAAGTAATGTTAAGTACCTTTGGACCTAGATAACATGAAATAAATGCAGAGATTAACTAAAATCTGGCCAAACTATCAGTTTCTTCACTTGTGGGAGTCAGACTCTCACTGTAGGCCTCGTGCAAAACAGCCTGCCTCTCACCCATGAGGAAACGGGTCATTTGGACAGATTATCGTCGACCTCGGTCTATATATCAACAGTTCCTGTTGGGTTGAAGTGTGTCTGAATATGAAAGTTTACACAACGTATATAATCATGAAATCCACTTTTACATATATCAGCTGAAAGTCTAATCATGAGCATTCCTGAACAGCACGTCAGGGTCCTGAACAGCAGGTGTCTTTCTCTGCCATTAAAATGCAGTGAAAACGTTATCCTGACATCACCTGTAAAGCACTTTATTCATTCCTAGATCATCTCACATTGAGATACATGTTTGGCTTAACTCTAAGCTAGCATATAACACAGACCGTTTAGCACTGGTGTACTGACTGACTGCTTTATAGCCTATGGTAATACAGGAAGGCAGGTGTGCTCCTAGGTGTGGGAGTAGGTATGTGGGTTGTATATAATCATTGGGTAAGTCAGATGGGAACAGCAGGGCACTTAAACTGTTTATATGAGAAGAGGGTTTGTGAGTATACGTCACTGAAGGCAAGAGTTGAGGTTACAACTACATGTAGTGAGTGTAAGTAGCATCTATATGACACACCTTGGATAAGATGCTCAGAGAAACTCTGAGCAGTTCCGGTGAGCAGCTCATCCCCAATGTCTAGGTCTGCAGGGTTTAAAAACAGAAGAGACTAGTTCCAGAACATATAAACTCCAGTTGTCTTTTCTTATGTGTGAACCTCCCGCACCAGGGAGGCATTGCAGTTGGCCTAGAAGCTTGAGCTACTCACTGGACCTTAGTATTGAGAGCAGTTCTCCCTAGAGGCTGAACATTTGGAAGTAGACTTGGGCTGAGGAGCTGTGGTTAGATATATTGCCTAGAGTCTACTGTGAGGTTTTATGGCTCAACTCCAGCCTATGTGTGGAACCATAGAGAATCCAAAAGGTGCCACCTCACACAAATCTTTCAACAGTCTGTAGGTAGGGTTGAATTTCTTAAATGCCATTTCGCCATTTACAGATGTGGCGATGGTAAATGGCAGAAATAAAAACCTCTAGATAAGACTTGGGGTACGAGTATTTGCCACTGATATCATTTAGACAGAGGTTTATAAGATTTACTCCAAACTGAGTTTTTATTCACGAGAAAACAGTATTATAGTGCTTAGAGGTTATTGAGTGAAGAAAGACTTAGTTTAGAGTAAATCGCGTGGATCCTTGTATGTATTTCATGTTGCCTTGGTGTAAATTGTCCTGAAAAATTACTTTTTGATATGGGGTTTGAGGCTATTTTGACACATCACAGTGGAAAATGGGGCAGTGGAGAATGAGATTCAGTTTCTTCATGCCCCTGTGAGGAACGGGCGTTTCGATACAAATCTATAGTAAACCTCATTCTCAACATGAAATAAGATATAGGTCATTTGTTTTCAATGTTGTTCTAGATAACTATTGGAAGTTCTTTGCATCCCATTATCCCCCTACATATACATGTCTTCGATGACTTAGGCGCACTTTAGCTTAGTTCTTTATGAGCTGAAAATATGCTACTTGAAAAGAATGTCAGCAACTTTGAGCAACTTGCAACAAGCCCCACCTGTTCCACGGAAACCCTTGTAAGACCTCATAACCAGACACAGGCAATATTCTCATGACAGTTCGATGTGAGACACCTATACGATTTGCTGTACTAACTATCATCAGGCGTACTGTTATACAGGTCCATTGTCAGATATGATATTCCTATCTCCCCAGATGGTGCAATATGAGGCCTGGTTTCTTGCTGTATGTATCAAATAACTATATGCTTCATAATGCATTCTCCCTAAACGCTTTATAAATATTGAATGTTAGACATGTCCAGCTAATGTAGTTCAGCTGTGCACCTGTAATAATCGTGTCCCGATGAACCTTTTTAAAATTTAGATTACAAACGGAGAGGCTTGCAAATTCAAAAAGTTTGAATGTCTCAAGAAAATTTGAAAAAGGGACCATATTGCATTCACTAGTTGGAGATAATCATTACCTTTGTTGCGTTTAGCCATTTCTTTTCCCCCATTTTCAACACTTATCTCCTGAAATCTTTAGAGGACGTCTTAGAGCTATAGTGTATTGGAGTTGTGAAAAATAATTAATGAAGATATTCTCCTTTCTACAGTACACACCATGATCTGCCAAGAAACCATATCAAATGGTGAATCAATATTCACTAGGGGTGTTATCTTTGAACTGTAGGAACATATTAATAGAATGGCAAATTGTATCATTTAAAAGGTAAAATAGAGATGAATAAAGACAAGTGCAAAACGGAAACATGGTTATTGAAAATACTCCATGAGAGCTGGTCTTGTCTCTGCTAAATACCAGGAGGTGAGGAAACTCATTAGAACCCTGCTAGGTTGCTGGTGGATGTAGTCTGTCAGATGCTGTCAGTGCCCTGAACAGAGCACCTTGTTCCTCTCAATCCTAGTGCAAGGTTCCTGTCAGCTCTACACCAATTCTTGAATAAAAACCGCTCCGCCATCGTTAGGGGCATTTGTGTCTGGACCAGCTACTTCTAGAACACACCCTGTGTTAGCTAACCCAAACCACCCAGGGGAAGAGATGTTCTGATTTACCAAGTGGGTCGATGCTCTCTGTTTTGACAGTGATAGAGATGTTGGCATAGAGGTCTATAGACAAGCAATGGCAAGAGGAAAACTACATAGATGAGCAGATGTCTCGGGGATATAAAAATGGTGTTACAGCGCGAAGAGTAATATAGATACACATGCAATCAGCAAAATAACCAAGAATTCAGTAGGAGGGGATGCACAGCTATGTCTACACATAGGAGAGTAGTGCAGCTATCATGAGGGCTTTCTACTAGGTTTGAATAAAAGAGGATCAGATATGTAACTTATTCATGATTCTCATGAAGTGTGGATAAACACAAAGTACGGGGTAATCTGTTCCCATACACACCCAAAAGTCACAATACTTGGATTAGATGCAAACCGTGACTCATCAATGCAAAGCCCAAAGATTACATACTGAAAAAAGAGATTTATATTAAGAAGTCTCAGTCGGTAAATAAATTGGCATTTCCCCTTAAATTACAATAGGCAAGCTAATTAGGTTCTAAGAGTCACTAGAAAATTAATTCAATCAAATGCTCTGGTATCTGTAAAATAATCGGTAGAAATTGGTCACTTTACAATGCAATGAAACCCCTGCAAACTCTAGAAGTCTTACCAGTATCTCAAGTGAAAAGCCACCAATGCAACAAAATAGTCAGTTAGGACACAATACATCCAGAGACAACAACACACAAGTGGATACACACATAAACAAGGGAGGAGCCCAGGGTCTGACTCCCTTCCTTCAATAGCTGCCAGCAGTGGGCCACCTGCTGCCATGCCAACTGTATGGTATTGTGCCAAGCTCAGATGTTTCTGACGTGCAACCTTTTCTGCTGCACTGCCTCTACACGTGCTGTTGCCTCGTGGCACACTCCTCATCCTCACCCCACCACAACACTGATCAGCATCTCATCCAGTTATGTAAAATAACCTGACTTATAGATTGAGAGTCTGGTGGATGTTAAAGCGTCTCCCAAAAAGATAAAAATCAATTGGATTCGTTTATTGATCAACCAACTCAAAGAGATCATCTCCTCATCAATCACGGGGGTGCAGTGATGTACAGAGATAAGAGGTTGACAATTGACTTAAAGACAAATGCTACTCGGTACACAGAAGCCACCTGGTGGCAGGAATAAAACAAAACTCATCAGTTAATTATACTACCTTAATGAGTTTTCACACCCCAATTGGACCACTTTACCTGTACTTTTTTTTCAGTTAATTTCTGATAACTATAGAATATATATTAGATATTTATATGCCATTTAAATTCCCGTAAGACCCTATAGATAAGGGGAAATTAGTATTTTTGAAAAATTCATAGATTTTTCATTTCAACCGTGACCCCACTATGATGCAAAATGTGAAAAAATATTTTTCCCATTCATTTCTATAAGGCCCCTCCAAAAAATAAACTGGTTTCTCATCACCGCGCGCATCACAAAAATCAGAATTTGAGATTT
The DNA here is from genome assembly GCA_949317995.1 of Acholoe squamosa. NCBI lineage: Eukaryota > Metazoa > Annelida > Polychaeta > Phyllodocida > Polynoidae > Acholoe > Acholoe squamosa. The sequence continues at coordinate 43,922,395 of OX439040.1, read as the reverse complement.
TTTTATTTCATTTTCCCATGAAAAACATGGTAGAAATGGTCAGGTATAGACATGTGACCCATCAAGGGAGAACACCCCTCCGTGGGGATTTTTAATTCCCCATTTGGCCACTAGGGGGCATTGGAGGGGCAAAATCACTCTAAAATCATTATAAAAATATATTAACATAATTTTTGATGCAGAATTCAATGGTCTCATTTAAAATGCACCATTTTCATTAGAAATGACCCATATTTGGAAGGTAAAATGAACATTTTTCATGAGAAATCAACTGATATGCCTGTTCCTGGTTGCCATGGCAACCATTCCAATAATCAAAATTTGTAAATTGCTATGCCAATTTTTTGGGGATACTGATCAAAAACCCAAAACTGAAAACAAAAGTGGGAAATTCCTTCTCGATTTAAATCTATGATAAAAATCACTATATCTTTATGTTTTTTTATGAAAAAAGGCTGAAATACTGTGTTTTTAGATATTATTATGTTTAATAATGTATTTAGAGCTTAATCATCGATTTCAGATATGAATAACAACCTATGTTCAAGGAGGGATTCTGAAATGACTACTAGGAATGTTTAAGCCAATGATGTCTCATTTTAAAGATCTTGAGATGAACTTTGATAATGAATTTCCCTGCAGAGAGGTGTTTTTGCTTGCCTGGTCACACATATAGACAATTTTTGGGTTGAACCCTCAAGACGCAGTCTATATTTAACTATCTATTGGACTAATAGTAAAAAAAATAAGAAAAGGAAGAATAAAATCGCCCTCGTCATATTTTCATGGCTTGGTGATGAGAAACCATTTTTCTTTTATTTTGAGTGGCCTAATTAAGGCATTTTTAATCTAATTGGTCATAAAATGAAAATAAGCACAGTGACATAGGGATTTCTTTGTATTTTCCTATTCTTTATATTAAACTAGTACTATCCAGAGTCATGTGAGATTATCAATGGAAGATCTAACATTGGTCAGTTGAAGGGTTTGTCTTTAATCAACCTTTGAGGTATACCTTACTGCAGGTATGTTATTATGTATTGCAAGGGAAAATGATATTTGTCTATGTGTGGCAGATGTCCCCTCTGAAGATAATGTAACCCACCTCTAGCACACGCCACTGATCCTATTTTGGCCATAATGCTATGGGGAATAAGATCACTATGTAGTGCTATAGGCAGGTGATCTTATCTTTGTATACACAACAGACCCTTGATTCACGGCCAACTGAAGGCCATCAGTCTTTGATGGATGGCGTAGGGACAGTATCATTAGCCCTTTAATTGTTTCTAGTTCTATTAGAGCTTGGAGCATGATTATTTGGTTCAGTATTAATCCCTAATCTTTGAAATTCCACTATCACTGCACACCAGCGGCCCACTCTTGCCACCAGTTGGCCGCCATCACTGCGTGTGACATCATGACCTCTTGACCTAGTTGTGGGCCTCAAAAGGAGGTTCGCGGAGATCATGTGCCTCTAGCAGCAGCCTGATTTGGATCACCTGCCTATAGCACCAGTGACCTTATTCCCCATAGCGTTACAGCCAAAATAGGAGCTAGAGGTATGTGATTTCTATTCAAAGGGCTGGGCATATCAATATGGTAAATGACAAATCACATGGAAAGTTTGTGTTCAGGTGCTCTGGGTCAGGAATTCCAAAGGCGGTGATTGATTAGAACAGACCATCAATGTCATCAAATTTGCAAAGTTTTATGTAAAAAAAAAATATATTATACGACCATTAATGTTTTGGCAAGGACATGATGTGCCTAATCTTCTAAGAGGGGTGACTTGTACAGGTGAGTTAGGCTGCACGAGTTGCAGTCCGTCTTCATAGCTTAATACAAATTAGGGGAGTATCTTGAGGGATTCTTTTTCAATTCTAATGATTAAACTTTATAGGCCTATTGAGAAAAGCTCATCATGCATTCAATCTTATGAGTGCACAAATCTAGTATCATAGTTGATATATTTGTGACAATTACGCATAATCAGCGGATCTGCTCTACGTTTGGATGCAGGTCCGTAAAGAAGGCAATCCAAGGCTTTTTTACCCTTTTGAAGAATGTATAAAAAGAAAAAGAGCAAAGCATTGACCATCATTGGGCACTGTTTTCTTGGCCTATAGGGTATAATTGTTTTATATTTTTTCCTCCAGGAGGTGACGGTACTTTACAGTATCAGATTTAGTTTGAGGCAGATGGCTAACCTGATTAAATTATAGTTTGCTTATTCTGACTTCATCAGAAGTAAATTGTGATTCACACATGACTAGAGGACTTCCTTGTCAATCTTTAGAAAGGTCTGTATTACCTCTTTTCGTCCCCTGTTCATCCTCTACCTTTAATTTTGAAGGAGCCTGTAGTTTCTTTTTGCACCCCTCCCCCCATCACTATCATGAAATTAGGTTTCATAATCTCATTTCTACCACTACTCTGTTTACCAAATGAGTACATGTAGCTCATCAAATAACCAGCCGGCACGTTCACAAGGGACCGAGATGGGATTCCTCTGGGCCTTCTGGGCTATCCCAGCCAAGGGCATAGGCTGGTAAATGTCTGAGTTGCCAGATGGGGCCCAGGTGGGCTCAGCCCAGAAAGCTCTTTTCAATATCAGCGATGGGTACTGTTCCCCTCCTCTCATGGCATTGGCAATATTCTTAAATATGTCTATCAATACCCTTTAATTTGCATTCTATATAAAGTAGGCCTAGGTCTACACCCGAAAAAATGATGAGGATGTCGACGGACTAGAGCTATCAACCTTTGGATTTGGAGTGCTGTGCCCTTCCTACTGAGCTAACTTGGCAGCTGTGATACTTGTAGCTAAAATGGAAGAGAGATAGCTGATAGGAAGCATTATTACTTCATCACATTGAATAGGTCTGAGTCTTCATGCCCCAATATGTTAGCTTTCAGATGATCAGATGTATATTACTGAATTGTATTGGTGATGCATCGATGCACATGATGAAGGTTTAGATATGAGGCAAAATGCATCATAGTACCATATAACATACCTGCATTCAAAGCCAATATCGGTCACCTTCATGCAAAACCTGAACCCTTGTGTTAGCTTTCAGATAACCAGATGAATATGATTGAATTGTATTAATGATACATTTGGTGATGGTATAAATATGACATAAAGTGCATCATGTTAGGAAGAGCATTGCACTCCATATCCAAAGGTTGATACACATGTAGTTCTAGTCCCTCGAGGTCCTCGCCAGTTCAGGTGGAGATCTAAGCCTACTTTATATAGAATGCAAACTAGATGACAGGTTTTTATGCCTTTATGTCAAGTAGAAGGGTATTGATCTATTTAGGAATATTGCCAATCCCATGGGAGGAGGGGACAATAGTTAGCCATCGCTTATAATAGTGAAAAGAGGTTTTTGGGCTCAGCCCACCTGGGCCTCATCTGGCAGCTCAGGCATTTAGCAGCTTGAGTCCATGTCTGGGCTAGCCCAGAAGGCCCAAAGGAATCCCATATGGGACCCTTGTGGACATGCTGTCTGTGTAACTTCCTAAATAGCAGTATACATCCACAACTTACTCACACCTAATATAATAGTATTACACACTGAATCATGGTTTCACAGTGTTGTTCAAGTCTATTGATTTTGATAAAGGTGAAATGAAATAAGCGAGGAAAGAAATTTGAAACAGTACCTATTGGTGGAGGCCAAAGGGATGGGGTGTGTTAGTTGAACTGATTATTGTGTCCAAAAGTATATACCCTCGCCCCCCTCCCTCCATGACAACTTCAAGAGGTTAATTGACAATAACTACTTAATTAGATATCTACTCTGATGAGTGGTACAGAGTATAGATCCTATCTTTAAAATCTTAAAGCAGGATGATATGGTAACACATGTATGCATATTATAATGTATACAACTTGGCGAATGGTTGCATGGATGCTTCATTAACCATGGACAGGGCAGAGCCAGATGTCAGCAGGCATAACCCTGGCAAGAGCTGCATTATGACCACTACTGAATTGTGAGATGAACGTGAAGGTGTGGTTTCTCCATTGCCACAATCCCTGGCCACAAGGGGAATAAGAGGGAAACAGCGAAAGGTAAATGCTTACATTATGACACACTGATTGGGAAAGATCAGTCATGTTGAAATTGTTGTTAAAATACTAAAATAGATTTTGTTGGAATATCTATTTCAATCGAGATTATGAAAAGTGACATTAATCGTCATGAAGGAATCGTAGGAGAAAATTTAAAATCATATATCATATTTTAAGCTTTTTTATGATAATTCTGGAATTTGCAAGAGATGTCATTTAGATTTTAAATGTGTTTAAATAATGCACTCTTCATAACTTTCTAATAAGAAATAGCAACTATGTGCACCAATATGAATGCATAGTAGCACCACTGTGCACCAGCATGAATGTGTAGTAGAACCACTGTGCACCAGCATGAATGTGTAGTAGAACCACTGTGCACCAGCATTAATGTGTAGTAGAACCACTGTGCACCAGCATGAATGTGTAGTAGCACCACTGTGCACCAGCATGAATGTATAGTAGCACCACTGTGCACTAGTGTGAATGTGTAGTAGCACCACTGTGCACCAGCATGAATGTGTAGTAGCACCACTGTGCACTAGTGTGAATGTGTAGAAGAACCACTGTGCACCAGCATGAATGTGTAGTAGCACCACTGTGCACCAGCATGAATGTATAGTAGCACCACTGTGCACTAGTGTGAATGTGTAGTAGCACCACTGTGCACTAGTGTGAATGTGTAGTAGCACCACTGTGCACCAGCATGAATGTGTAGTAGCACCACTGTACACCAGCATGAATGTATAGTAGCACCACTGTGCACTAGTGTGAATGTGTAGTAGCACCACTGTGCACTAGCATGAATGTGTAGTAGCACCACTGTGCACCAGCATGAATGTGTAGTAGCACCACTGTACACCAGCATGAATGTGCAGTAGCACCGCTGTGCACTAACATGGATGTGTATTAGCACCAGTGTACACCAGTATGAATGTGTAATAGCACACCTGTGCATTAATATGAATGTGTAGCGGGATGTGTAGTGGCACAACTGCATATATGAGCACCACAGCATGTGCAGCAGCATGAATATGTAGTAGCACCACTGTGCACCAGCATGAATATAGTAGCATCACTGTGCACCAGCATGAATGTGTAGTAGCACCACTGTGCACCAGCATGAATGTGAAGTAGCACCACTGTGCACCAGCATGAATGTGTAGTAGCATCACTGTGCACCAACATGAATGTGTAGTAGCACCACTGTGCACCAGCATGAATATAGTAGCATCACTGTGCACCAGCATGAATATGTAGTAGCATCACTGTGCACCAGCATGAATATAGTAGCATCACTGTGCACCAACATGAATGTGTAGTAGCACCACTGTGCACCAGCATGAATATAGTAGCATCACTGTGCACCAACATGAATGTTTAGTAGCACCACTGTGCACCAGCATGAATATAGTAGCATCACTGTGCACCAGCATGAATATGTAGTAGCATCACTGTGCACCAGCATGAATATAGTAGCATCACTGTGCACCAACATGAATGTGTAGTAGCACCACTGTGCACCAGCATGAATATGTAGTAGCACCACTGTGCACCAGCATGAATATGTAGTAGCACCACTGTGCACCAACATGAATGTGTAGTAGCACCACTGTGCACCAGCATGAATATAATAGCATCACTGTGCACCAGCATGAATATGTAGTAGCATCACTGTGCACCAGCATGAATATAGTAGCATCACTGTGCACCAACATGAATGTTTAGTAGCACCACTGTGCACCAGCATGAATATAGTAGCATCACCGTGCACCAGCATGAATGTTTAGTAGCACCACTGTGCACCAGCATGAATATAATAGCATCACTGTGCACCAGCATGAATATGTAGTAGCATCACTGTGCACCAGCATGAATGTTTAGTAGCACCACTGTGCACCAGCATGAATACATGTGTAGTAGCATCACTGTGCACCAGCATGAATATGTAGTAGCACCACTGTGCACCAGCATGAATATAGTAGCATCACTGTGCACCAGCATGAATATGTAGTAGCATCACTCTGCACCAGCATGAATGTTTAGTAGCACCACTGTGCACCAGCATGAATATAGTAGCATCACTGTGCACCAGCATGAATATGTAGTAGCATCACTCTGCACCAGTATGAATGTGTAAAAGCACCACTGTGCACCAGTATGAATGTGTAAAAGCACCACTGTGCACCAGTGTGAATGTGTAAAAGCACCACTGTGCACCAGTGTGAATGTGTAAAAGCACCACTGTGCACCAGCATGAATGCATAGTGGCACCAATATGCAGTATGAATGTATAGTAACAATACAGCGCACCAGTGTGAATGATTTGCAGCTCAGCTGCGCGGCAACTGCTCGTGAATGGCACCGATGTACAGCATTAAAGGGTTTTAGTTCATCTGTGCACCAGCACCACTGTGCACCAGCATTAATGACAATAGCACCGCTGTGCACCAGCGTGAATGAGAGTGGCACTGAACATCAGTATGGGAGACATGTTTTCTTGAATTAAGCATGCTTTAAACTTACATACTAGGAAGATGTAGAAAGTGTACTCCAAGGCCTGATAATGCAAAAATGGTAGAACCTGCATCTCACACCTCTAAGTGCTTAGTCTAGGACAGTTTACAAGTCAGCCTTCACTTTCTCGACCCTTTGATTCCTCAGATCCCTCATTATCTTAGACAGAACAACATTTACAACTTCCTCTATATGTTCTCTATAATATTTGGTCTTGAGTCCTCAATATTTTTGCTTCCTTAGACATTGTTCCTTGCATTTACCAAATCCGATGAAGTAAGCGCTGATTGTATATGAAAGTCATGCACCCTACTCGTTTTGTTGACAATGCTATTAGTTCTTAACTAAGTCCACGTTATCATACATGTAGTAGGTAAGTCCAGAGAGGTTATAATAGAATGTGTACACTCTATGGTAAGTCTAAGCAATTGTACGTTTATGAGCTCACCGGGGGTATTACAATTTGGTCAATACCTTGGCTATCTCCCTTCCAAAATCGTTGGTTAATCTCAGGCTCTTCCCACAGGCTTCAGCAGTACAACCACACTCTAACCACAGTCCTATCGATCATCTTTACGCCTGGCAGCTTATACAGTGCTGCATGCCATCTCAATAAGGGGCCAGTTTTTTTTATGCATTTACATGTAAGCTAGATGCATTTATAAATTGAAGTAAATGGTGATGCATTTACTCTTTAAGTGCACAACATGACAAAAGTACGTTAACATATACAACTGAGTATGACTTTGAGGGTTCCTTAGTTTACATCTCATAAAACAGCTAACACAATACCCCTCTTTAGACCTGGGTGTTGGCCTTGTGACCATGGGGACAGAGTGCAGTACAGCTGGGCTAATATATAAATATTCCTAGAAGCTGCTGCTATACGTGCTGAAGGAGGCGACGTCCTCTGAGTCTTCTATTTATACTCTATGCACACTGCTCTGGTAGATGCTGGGCTTCTAGGCCAACAAAAAAACAGACTGTATGAGTTGGGGCCTGGTACATAGGCCCAGCTATAGTATATATACACAAGCACAGACTACTCACTATGCCAACCCCAATGCGTTTGATTTAGATCGGAGTGGTGCATGTACAGACTATGCTTATGGGTTTCTTTCCTATGCAGAACGCAGAGAGTTGTTCCGTTGCCAGGAAATCTAAGAATCCTAGGAATTTAACCTCCTTCTTCCCAGCAGGGACCTATAGGTATTTCCCTGTGTGAGGAGATCGGCCAGCGACGTGCCTGGGTGAGTGGGTGTGTATAGGGAGCAGCTCATGAAAGACGTCTGGAGCGCTGCTCAAAGCAATGGAGCCATGTTGCTGTGAATTAGTACAATAAAGTGCGTTTGGTATGGATAAAGAATGCAACTGTTCAAAGTAAGATACAAAGACGAGTTCACTGTGGCCAGTATTTAGGGGATGGGGTATTATTCTAGGAACATTGAGCGGCTTTCACCACTGCAGACTTTGCTGTGCAGATTGAGTGTGGTCAGGGGGCGGGGTATGTTTGGGGGAACTCTGCACAGGTAGTATGTATACACAATGTGGATGTCACCTACCCGTTGGATGGTCAGGGGGGCCTTGAAATCCTTGCCACCCTGGAGACGAAAACCCCACGGGAGGGAAAGGGTGTCCCTCTGAAGGGAGACCGATTGGTCCTTGTACGACCCCGACATGGTCCTGGAGGAGAGGTGGGTGGCGGCGCCCCGAGCTCTCCTTCACTCCATCCCCGGCGCTGCGAACGAAGGGAGGCCGGCCGTGTTGCCGGGGTCTACGGGATGTAAGCTCCGACTCCCGGTGGGCGACTCGGGGGGAGGCAGGCAGGTGGGCAGGCCGTCAGCAGCTCCGAGCAGCTCTCCCGACCAGCCGAACGCCTCCCGAGCGCCCGCCGGAAACTCCCGAGCACGTTCCGGGAAGTGCCGAGAAATGTAACACGATCCGAGAGGAATTCTGGAGGCTGGGGCTAAGATCGTGGTGGAGGCCTACTTGTGACTGGGTGGCTGCTGCTGGAGTGCTGCTTGGTGTGGCCTGAGAGAGTTACGTTAGGAGAGGGAGGGGGTATGGCTGCTTGTTGAAGGAGCACATCTTGTACTTCCCCATCCCCCACACTTTAGTATTGTATACCCACCCACCTTCACACAATCTTACACCTAGGGCAGGTTTGTGAATAGGCAGAGTGGACAAGGGTTGATCAACTGACCCGGAAGATTAAGTGCTTCTTGAAATGACCCTACATTCATTAGGGGTATAATAAATTAGTATATTCATATTGAATGTTATGGTAGAATGTTGCGGGGATAGGCGGTACACCTGGAGGTTAATTTAAAACTTTCTACCACCAGACCCCCAGCGAAGTCGCCCCTGATGATTTTATAAGACTATAATCATTCTACCCAATCTATTTTACTGGTGGTAGCCCAGTCAGACACAGCAAGTCCTGTTGATATTTCACTATTGATTTTCCGAGCCTACCACCAAGGATTATGGCAGTGAAAGAAATCGATAGTGGATTGCCAAAGTACTAGCTGTATGCATTATTCCCACTCCTCTACTCAAAAGCCACTCATGCGTTACATGCCCTATCAAGCATCCATTCTCCCTTCCTGAGGGGGGACTATACACTATAAATAGCTCATAGGATCATTGTTTTTGCCCTTTTGTGAAAAGGGGTCTTTCCACAGCTACTGGTTTATTTTGGCCCTCTTGCCAATGTGCACACTGTGTTCTGCTTGTCAAAGTGTATGCAGGGCTAAGCCTCAATAGGGCTGGAAATTCCTACCATCGCTGGGGGACTGATGGTTGGATGTTTTGAATTAACCTCCAGGATATGGAAATGGAAAGCAATGGTTATTGACATCAATTCTTATCATTTCAAAGATCTAAGCAAATTATAACCCTCGGGTTCGCCCGGCCCATATACACACTCAACAAATGGCATTGTCATATTAGCCACAATAATATCAATATCCTGTGTATAAGACGCACCTCGCATATAATGGGCATAACTTTGGCACAGCTTGGAGTGATTTTGGTAGTTTTAGTACTCTTCTAATATTTAAGTTTTCTGGTTGTAAGGCGCAGTAGGGCCTCATCCTCGCGTATAAGCCACACCTTATAGTTATACGTGGGTAATACGGTATGCCTTATGATGATGGACATGAATGGATTATAAATTTACTACAGTACTGGTATGTCAATTGGATATTCACTTCCACTTTATACCACATACCTAGGTGTTTTAAGAGATCTGGGTTCCTAGACCCTACTCTTCATACTGTAGACCTTTCAGTGCTGCCAATACTGCCCTTCGGTGGAGTGTGTGGTCTGACAAGCCATTCTGTCCCCTGAGGGGCTACAAGCAAAACCTATACCTGCCATGAAGTATCGCCCATGTCTCACGTTAAAACTAACAATGTCCGACCTTTTTCAATCATAGAACCAGAAAGGCCCATCCGTCCCCCCTTCTCCTATCCACCCATAAACCTTTCTAGCCACTTCAGGTGAATTATCCAGCCCATTTAGTGCTTGATGTTCTCGGCTTCCACGACAGCATTCCATTGGTTCCCTAGACAGAAGTACAGGAGACCCCTATACCATGAAGTGTGTATATGGAGTGTTTCAAAGGTCTAGAGACTCGATCTATACCGGTTGTTATCAAAATAATCACTCTCCGGGTCCTTTACTGAGGTACTCAGAGAGCCCCCAGTCTCTGTCTATATCAGGTAGCGAACTCTCTTTGCAGGTACAATATTCGCAACGACAACGGTGACGGAGCGCCACCTACTTCCTGCTGACCTTGCGCGGCCTCGTTTTCAAATATTTGTATACCTCCGCTAGGGGGCGCTCGGATAAGCCGTCAGGGGCACTCCCTGGTTCACTTCCTGTGATCCCCTAGCGGAGATCAAAGAATATAAATGTATCTAAGGCCCTGCTGATAGGTGTTCACTCCAGCTTGCTGTAGATTGATAGACTTGCTCTGGGGGTGTATCTGTAATCCAAAGGTTTCTCTGCTAGGGCTGAAAAAAGAAATTCATGTCCCACATTAAACAACAACATTCTCTTATAGACATGAACACACAATTAATGTAATGACGAGTATAAGATTCAGTTGCTGAAATGTAATGTGTTTAATGTGTCTCTTGTGTAAGTTGTTAAGGCCCGTTCAAGAGCACCTGCGCTTCTTGATTTCAACCCCATGTTATCCCCTGCTATTATATGAGATCTGCGCTTATTTGAGGGCCTAGATATAGTTCTAGATATCTTGAAAGAATACTTTTTCCGATCTGGCCTGATATGATAAAAAGTGTGGATCATAGACTAGATACATTGTACAACGTGCGTGTCATGACCTGGCCGGACCAATCTGAATTCCCCACAGCTCATTATATATAAATAACTGGCATGGGGGAGGGGGGGGGCTGCCCATTGGCCCACTTTGCAAAATGTGCTAGGAGCAGTGGGTTTGAAATATCTTTGCCCTCCCCCACTCAATATGTAAAAGATTTTGCCCTCCCTCCTCTAATTCTCATCCCTGGGTGCTAAAACAATTGTCAATTTATATGTTCCATAATCCCAGCGCCTTCGGCGCTGGTTTGGATACAAAATGGTTCAGTCCCGAGGCAGAGGTCTCGAGGGAAGTCAAGTTGTTCTTGATGCCTAGCGACACCTTAGAGGCTGCAGAACACTAATTATTTTTCCACTGTTGGCCTATATAGCTTTTGGGCGAAAATAAAATACTTGTGCAAGTATCTGGGCTTAGCCACTATTATTTTCTTGTAGATATACATTTTTCCCAATAATTTAGGGCCATGGCATGTGGTACAATGTGATTAACTTTTTTGCTATAGGCCTTAGAGTGCGGACATACCCAGATTTGGGGGTTTTGCAGTGAATGATTTCAATACATTCTCTAATTAAATAGAGTGCACCCCCCTCAACTTACCATCAAATATCAGCCTAAATAACACTCAAATCTATTAATATACACCCTAAGGATTAATTTGATACCTGGTTTGCCTACCCACTGTCAGATTTTAGACCAATAATCATTGTACAACACCCTTCAGTGTGGAGCTACAAAGTGTCTCCTGCTGCCACCTCCCGTCAATTAGTGTACTGCAACCTAAAGGCCTGGGTTGGAATCTTGGTTGTCAATGAAATAGCTTGGAAAGCTTTTATTCACTGGCCCAGTAATGTCTTATCCAGAATCTTTTACTTTTATGCTCCTCAGGCCCCTTAAATCTCTCTGAGAATCACTTCCCAGAGCGGGTATCAGTCTGTGCGCTCTCTGTAGATTTTATCGATTTCTAGCATTGACATGGACATATGGTGCTTTCACATAGAAAATATGATCACAGGGCCAAGAAATTTGACATGCTGATAGCCAAGGGGCACCACATGACGTGCTGAGTGTTATTCTCTCTCTAGGTGCTATAATTCACAGAAATATCTGGCTAAAATGTATGAAAAACCCTCGGAAATATAATAATATAAAGGAATAAATTCAACAAAATGCATCTTAACTCCATGTGTAATGGCTTAGATGGCCCCATTTACACATTATTCAAGCTCCCCCATATAAGGACAACAAAATTTACCAGATATGGTGAATACAAGGACATTTTATTAAGTGTCAGTAAACATTCATTGGCTGCATAGCTCGGGGAGAGAAAAATGATGTTTTCCCCCGATGCATGAAAAGGCCTCCCATAGAGCACTGAGGACGATAGAAATAGATGGAAACAGCTGAGAATGTAAAATTCAGGTCATTCTGACCCTGAAAACCATAATTTTGGTTACCTGGCACCCCCAAGAGAGAAGTATCAGGCTTGCGGATTGACACCAGAATATTTCTCATAAACCTCTCCAAGGCCGAAACTCCGCTACTACGATTTTCAGTGATTTCTCACTAATTTTATTGATTCCCTTGCCCTTTCTCACCATAACATTGTCAAACTGACTTGCCCTAAGCAAAATAAACACATTTTAGCGAGATTTGACAAACTTGGTAGAAGGCCCTATATAGCTCGTAAAGGCCTGGGTTGGAATCTTGGTGGTCAATGAAATAGCTTGGAAAGCTTTTATTCACTGGCCCAGTAATGTCTTATCCAGAATCTTTTACTTTTATGCTCCTCAGGCCCCTTAAATCTCTCTGAGAATCACTTCCCAGAGCGGGTATCAGTCTGTGCGCTCTCTGTAGATTTTATCGATTTCTAGCATTGACATGGACATATGGTGCTTTCACATAGAAAATATGATCACAGGGCCAAGAAATTTGACATGCTGATAGCCAAGGGGCACCACATGACGTGCTGAGTGTTATTCTCTCTCTAGGTGCTATAATTCACAGAAATATCTGGCTAAAATGTATGAAAAACCCTCGGAAATATAATAATATAAAGGAATAAATTCAACAAAATGCATCTTAACTCCATGTGTAATGGCTTAGATGGCCCCATTTACACATTATTCAAGCTCCCCCATATAAGGACAACAAAATTTACCAGATATGGTGAATACAAGGACATTTTATTAAGTGTCAGTAAACATTCATTGGCTGCATAGCTCGGGGAGAGAAAAATGATGTTTTCCCCCGATGCATGAAAAGGCCTCCCATAGAGCACTGAGGACGATAGAAATAGATGGAAACAGCTGAGAATGTAAAATTCAGGTCATTCTGACCCTGAAAACCATAATTTTGGTTACCTGGCACCCCCAAGAGAGAAGTATCAGGCTTGCGGATTGACACCAGAATATTTCTCATAAACCTCTCCAAGGCCGAAACTCCGCTACTACGATTTTCAGTGATTTCTCACTAATTTTATTGATTCCCTTGCCCTTTCTCACCATAACATTGTCAAACTGACTTGCCCTAAGCAAAATAAACACATTTTAGCGAGATTTGACAAACTTGGTAGAAGGCCCTATATAGCTCGTAAAGGCCTGGGTTGGAATCTTGGTGGTCAATGAAATAGCTTGGAAAGCTTTTATTCACTGGCCCAGTAATGTCTTATCCAGAATCTTTTACTTTTATGCTCCTCAGGCCCCTTAAATCTCTCTGAGAATCACTTCCCAGAGCGGGTATCAGTCTGTGCGCTCTCTGTAGATTTTATCGATTTCTAGCATTGACATGGACATATGGTGCTTTCACATAGAAAATATGATCACAGGGCCAAGAAATTTGACATGCTGATAGCCAAGGGGCACCACATGACGTGCTGAGTGTTATTCTCTCTCTAGGTGCTATAATTCACAGAAATATCTGGCTAAAATGTATGAAAAACCCTCGGAAATATAATAATATAAAGGAATAAATTCAACAAAATGCATCTTAACTCCATGTGTAATGGCTTAGATGGCCCCATTTACACATTATTCAAGCTCCCCCATATAAGGACAACAAAATTTACCAGATATGGTGAATACAAGGACATTTTATTAAGTGTCAGTAAACATTCATTGGCTGCATAGCTCGGGGAGAGAAAAATGATGTTTTCCCCCGATGCATGAAAAGGCCTCCCATAGAGCATTGAGGACGATAGAAATAGATGGAAACAGCTGAGAATGTAAAATTCAGGTCATTCTGACCCTGAAAACCATAATTTTGGTTACCTGGCACCCCCAAGAGAGAAGTATCAGGCTTGCGGATTGACACCAGAATATTTCTCATAAACCTCTCCAAGGCCGAAACTCCGCTACTACGATTTTCAGTGATTTCTCACTAATTTTATTGATTCCCTTGCCCTTTCTCACCATAACATTGTCAAACTGACTTGCCCTAAGCAAAATAAACACATTTTAGCGAGATTTGACAAACTTGGTAGAAGGCCCTATATAGCTCGTAAAGGCCTGGGTTGGAATCTTGGTGGTCAATGAAATAGCTTGGAAAGCTTTTATTCACTGGCCCAGTAATGTCTTATCCAGAATCTTTTACTTTTATGCTCCTCAGGCCCCTTAAATCTCTCTGAGAATCACTTCCCAGAGCGGGTATCAGTCTGTGCGCTCTCTGTAGATTTTATCGATTTCTAGCATTGACATGGACATATGGTGCTTTCACATAGAAAATATGATCACAGGGCCAAGAAATTTGACATGCTGATAGCCAAGGGGCACCACATGACGTGCTGAGTGTTATTCTCTCTCTAGGTGCTATAATTCACAGAAATATCTGGCTAAAATGTATGAAAAACCCTCGGAAATATAATAATATAAAGGAATAAATTCAACAAAATGCATCTTAACTCCATGTGTAATGGCTTAGATGGCCCCATTTACACATTATTCAAGCTCCCCCATATAAGGACAACAAAATTTACCAGATATGGTGAATACAAGGACATTTTATTAAGTGTCAGTAAACATTCATTGGCTGCATAGCTCGGGGAGAGAAAAATGATGTTTTCCCCCGATGCATGAAAAGGCCTCCCATAGAGCACTGAGGACGATAGAAATAGATGGAAACAGCTGAGAATGTAAAATTCAGGTCATTCTGACCCTGAAAACCATAATTTTGGTTACCTGGCACCCCCAAGAGAGAAGTATCAGGCTTGCGGATTGACACCAGAATATTTCTCATAAACCTCTCCAAGGCCGAAACTCCGCTACTACGATTTTCAGTGATTTCTCACTAATTTTATTGATTCCCTTGCCCTTTCTCACCATAACATTGTCAAACTGACTTGCCCTAAGCAAAATAAACACATTTTAGCGAGATTTGACAAACTTGGTAGAAGGCCCTATATAGCTCGTAAAGGCCTGGGTTGGAATCTTGGTGGTCAATGAAATAGCTTGGAAAGCTTTTATTCACTGGCCCAGTAATGTCTTATCCAGAATCTTTTACTTTTATGCTCCTCAGGCCCCTTAAATCTCTCTGAGAATCACTTCCCAGAGCGGGTATCAGTCTGTGCGCTCTCTGTAGATTTTATCGATTTCTAGCATTGACATGGACATATGGTGCTTTCACATAGAAAATATGATCACAGGGCCAAGAAATTTGACATGCTGATAGCCAAGGGGCACCACATGACGTGCTGAGTGTTATTCTCTCTCTAGGTGCTATAATTCACAGAAATATCTGGCTAAAATGTATGAAAAACCCTCGGAAATATAATAATATAAAGGAATAAATTCAACAAAATGCATCTTAACTCCATGTGTAATGGCTTAGATGGCCCCATTTACACATTATTCAAGCTCCCCCATATAAGGACAACAAAATTTACCAGATATGGTGAATACAAGGACATTTTATTAAGTGTCAGTAAACATTCATTGGCTGCATAGCTCGGGGAGAGAAAAATGATGTTTTCCCCCGATGCATGAAAAGGCCTCCCATAGAGCACTGAGGACGATAGAAATAGATGGAAACAGCTGAGAATGTAAAATTCAGGTCATTCTGACCCTGAAAACCATAATTTTGGTTACCTGGCACCCCCAAGAGAGAAGTATCAGGCTTGCGGATTGACACCAGAATATTTCTCATAAACCTCTCCAAGGCCGAAACTCCGCTACTACGATTTTCAGTGATTTCTCACTAATTTTATTGATTCCCTTGCCCTTTCTCACCATAACATTGTCAAACTGACTTGCCCTAAGCAAAATAAACACATTTTAGCGAGATTTGACAAACTTGGTAGAAGGCCCTATATAGCTCGTAAAGGCCTGGGTTGGAATCTTGGTGGTCAATGAAATAGCTTGGAAAGCTTTTATTCACTGGCCCAGTAATGTCTTATCCAGAATCTTTTACTTTTATGCTCCTCAGGCCCCTTAAATCTCTCTGAGAATCACTTCCCAGAGCGGGTATCAGTCTGTGCGCTCTCTGTAGATTTTATCGATTTCTAGCATTGACATGGACATATGGTGCTTTCACATAGAAAATATGATCACAGGGCCAAGAAATTTGACATGCTGATAGCCAAGGGGCACCACATGACGTGCTGAGTGTTATTCTCTCTCTAGGTGCTATAATTCACAGAAATATCTGGCTAAAATGTATGAAAAACCCTCGGAAATATAATAATATAAAGGAATAAATTCAACAAAATGCATCTTAACTCCATGTGTAATGGCTTAGATGGCCCCATTTACACATTATTCAAGCTCCCCCATATAAGGACAACAAAATTTACCAGATATGGTGAATACAAGGACATTTTATTAAGTGTCAGTAAACATTCATTGGCTGCATAGCTCGGGGAGAGAAAAATGATGTTTTCCCCCGATGCATGAAAAGGCCTCCCATAGAGCACTGAGGACGATAGAAATAGATGGAAACAGCTGAGAATGTAAAATTCAGGTCATTCTGACCCTGAAAACCATAATTTTGGTTACCTGGCACCCCCAAGAGAGAAGTATCAGGCTTGCGGATTGACACCAGAATATTTCTCATAAACCTCTCCAAGGCCGAAACTCCGCTACTACGATTTTCAGTGATTTCTCACTAATTTTATTGATTCCCTTGCCCTTTCTCACCATAACATTGTCAAACTGACTTGCCCTAAGCAAAATAAACACATTTTAGCGAGATTTGACAAACTTGGTAGAAGGCCCTATATAGCTCGTAAAGGCCTGGGTTGGAATCTTGGTGGTCAATGAAATAGCTTGGAAAGCTTTTATTCACTGGCCCAGTAATGTCTTATCCAGAATCTTTTACTTTTATGCTCCTCAGGCCCCTTAAATCTCTCTGAGAATCACTTCCCAGAGCGGGTATCAGTCTGTGCGCTCTCTGTAGATTTTATCGATTTCTAGCATTGACATGGACATATGGTGCTTTCACATAGAAAATATGATCACAGGGCCAAGAAATTTGACATGCTGATAGCCAAGGGGCACCACATGACGTGCTGAGTGTTATTCTCTCTCTAGGTGCTATAATTCACAGAAATATCTGGCTAAAATGTATGAAAAACCCTCGGAAATATAATAATATAAAGGAATAAATTCAACAAAATGCATCTTAACTCCATGTGTAATGGCTTAGATGGCCCCATTTACACATTATTCAAGCTCCCCCATATAAGGACAACAAAATTTACCAGATATGGTGAATACAAGGACATTTTATTAAGTGTCAGTAAACATTCATTGGCTGCATAGCTCGGGGAGAGAAAAATGATGTTTTCCCCCGATGCATGAAAAGGCCTCCCATAGAGCACTGAGGACGATAGAAATAGATGGAAACAGCTGAGAATGTAAAATTCAGGTCATTCTGACCCTGAAAACCATAATTTTGGTTACCTGGCACCCCCAAGAGAGAAGTATCAGGCTTGCGGATTGACACCAGAATATTTCTCATAAACCTCTCCAAGGCCGAAACTCCGCTACTACGATTTTCAGTGATTTCTCACTAATTTTATTGATTCCCTTGCCCTTTCTCACCATAACATTGTCAAACTGACTTGCCCTAAGCAAAATAAACACATTTTAGCGAGATTTGACAAACTTGGTAGAAGGCCCTATATAGCTCGTAAAGGCCTGGGTTGGAATCTTGGTGGTCAATGAAATAGCTTGGAAAGCTTTTATTCACTGGCCCAGTAATGTCTTATCCAGAATCTTTTACTTTTATGCTCCTCAGGCCCCTTAAATCTCTCTGAGAATCACTTCCCAGAGCGGGTATCAGTCTGTGCGCTCTCTGTAGATTTTATCGATTTCTAGCATTGACATGGACATATGGTGCTTTCACATAGAAAATATGATCACAGGGCCAAGAAATTTGACATGCTGATAGCCAAGGGGCACCACATGACGTGCTGAGTGTTATTCTCTCTCTAGGTGCTATAATTCACAGAAATATCTGGCTAAAATGTATGAAAAACCCTCGGAAATATAATAATATAAAGGAATAAATTCAACAAAATGCATCTTAACTCCATGTGTAATGGCTTAGATGGCCCCATTTACACATTATTCAAGCTCCCCCATATAAGGACAACAAAATTTACCAGATATGGTGAATACAAGGACATTTTATTAAGTGTCAGTAAACATTCATTGGCTGCATAGCTCGGGGAGAGAAAAATGATGTTTTCCCCCGATGCATGAAAAGGCCTCCCATAGAGCACTGAGGACGATAGAAATAGATGGAAACAGCTGAGAATGTAAAATTCAGGTCATTCTGACCCTGAAAACCATAATTTTGGTTACCTGGCACCCCCAAGAGAGAAGTATCAGGCTTGCGGATTGACACCAGAATATTTCTCATAAACCTCTCCAAGGCCGAAACTCCGCTACTACGATTTTCAGTGATTTCTCACTAATTTTATTGATTCCCTTGCCCTTTCTCACCATAACATTGTCAAACTGACTTGCCCTAAGCAAAATAAACACATTTTAGCGAGATTTGACAAACTTGGTAGAAGGCCCTATATAGCCCGTAGAGGCTGCAGAACACTAATTATTTTTCCACTGTTGGCCTATATAGCTTTTGGGCGAAAATAAAATACTTGTGCAAGTATCTGGGCTTAGCCACTATTATTTTCTTGTAGATATACATTTTTCCCAATAATTTAGGGCCATGGCATGTGGTACAATGTGATTAACTTTTTTGCTATAGGCCTTAGAGTGCGGACATACCCAGATTTGGGGGTTTTGCAGTGAATGATTTCAATACATTCTCTAATTAAATAGAGTGCACCCCCCTCAACTTACCATCAAATATCAGCCTAAATAACACTCAAATCTATTAATATACACCCTAAGGATTAATTTGATACCTGGTTTGCCTACCCACTGTCAGATTTTAGACCAATAATCATTGTACAACACCCTTCAGTGTGGAGCTACAAAGTGTCTCCTGCTGCCACCTCCCGTCAATTAGTGTACTGCAACCTAAAGGCCTGGGTTGGAATCTTGGTGGTCAATGAAATAGCTTGGAAAGCTTTTATTCACTGGCCCAGTAATGTCTTATCCAGAATCTTTTACTTTTATGCTCCTCAGGCCCCTTAAATCTCTCTGAGAATCACTTCCCAGAGCGGGTATCAGTCTGTGCGCTCTCTGTAGATTTTATCGATTTCTAGCATTGACATGGACATATGGTGCTTTCACATAGAAAATATGATCACAGGGCCAAGAAATTTGACATGCTGATAGCCAAGGGGCACCACATGACGTGCTGAGTGTTATTCTCTCTCTAGGTGCTATAATTCACAGAAATATCTGGCTAAAATGTATGAAAAACCCTCGGAAATATAATAATATAAAGGAATAAATTCAACAAAATGCATCTTAACTCCATGTGTAATGGCTTAGATGGCCCCATTTACACATTATTCAAGCTCCCCCATATAAGGACAACAAAATTTACCAGATATGGTGAATACAAGGACATTTTATTAAGTGTCAGTAAACATTCATTGGCTGCATAGCTCGGGGAGAGAAAAATGATGTTTTCCCCCGATGCATGAAAAGGCCTCCCATAGAGCACTGAGGACGATAGAAATAGATGGAAACAGCTGAGAATGTAAAATTCAGGTCATTCTGACCCTGAAAACCATAATTTTGGTTACCTGGCACCCCCAAGAGAGAAGTATCAGGCTTGCGGATTGACACCAGAATATTTCTCATAAACCTCTCCAAGGCCGAAACTCCGCTACTACGATTTTCAGTGATTTCTCACTAATTTTATTGATTCCCTTGCCCTTTCTCACCATAACATTGTCAAACTGACTTGCCCTAAGCAAAATAAACACATTTTAGCGAGATTTGACAAACTTGGTAGAAGGCCCTATATAGCCCGTAGAGGCTGCAGAACACTAATTATTTTTCCACTGTTGGCCTATATAGCTTTTGGGCGAAAATAAAATACTTGTGCAAGTATCTGGGCTTAGCCACTATTATTTTCTTGTAGATATACATTTTTCCCAATAATTTAGGGCCATGGCATGTGGTACAATGTGATTAACTTTTTTGCTATAGGCCTTAGAGTGCGGACATACCCAGATTTGGGGGTTTTGCAGTGAATGATTTCAATACATTCTCTAATTAAATAGAGTGCACCCCCCTCAACTTACCATCAAATATCAGCCTAAATAACACTCAAATCTATTAATATACACCCTAAGGATTAATTTGATACCTGGTTTGCCTACCCACTGTCAGATTTTAGACCAATAATCATTGTACAACACCCTTCAGTGTGGAGCTACAAAGTGTCTCCTGCTGCCACCTCCCGTCAATTAGTGTACTGCAACCTAAAGGCCTGGGTTGGAATCTTGGTGGTCAATGAAATAGCTTGGAAAGCTTTTATTCACTGGCCCAGTAATGTCTTATCCAGAATCTTTTACTTTTATGCTCCTCAGGCCCCTTAAATCTCTCTGAGAATCAC
The DNA here is from genome assembly GCA_949317995.1 of Acholoe squamosa. Lineage (NCBI taxonomy): Eukaryota > Metazoa > Annelida > Polychaeta > Phyllodocida > Polynoidae > Acholoe > Acholoe squamosa. Next base: position 43,901,468 of record OX439040.1, on the reverse strand, counting down.
TTCCCAGAGCGGGTATCAGTCTGTGCGCTCTCTGTAGATTTTATCGATTTCTAGCATTGACATGGACATATGGTGCTTTCACATAGAAAATATGATCACAGGGCCAAGAAATTTGACATGCTGATAGCCAAGGGGCACCACATGACGTGCTGAGTGTTATTCTCTCTCTAGGTGCTATAATTCACAGAAATATCTGGCTAAAATGTATGAAAAACCCTCGGAAATATAATAATATAAAGGAATAAATTCAACAAAATGCATCTTAACTCCATGTGTAATGGCTTAGATGGCCCCATTTACACATTATTCAAGCTCCCCCATATAAGGACAACAAAATTTACCAGATATGGTGAATACAAGGACATTTTATTAAGTGTCAGTAAACATTCATTGGCTGCATAGCTCGGGGAGAGAAAAATGATGTTTTCCCCCGATGCATGAAAAGGCCTCCCATAGAGCACTGAGGACGATAGAAATAGATGGAAACAGCTGAGAATGTAAAATTCAGGTCATTCTGACCCTGAAAACCATAATTTTGGTTACCTGGCACCCCCAAGAGAGAAGTATCAGGCTTGCGGATTGACACCAGAATATTTCTCATAAACCTCTCCAAGGCCGAAACTCCGCTACTACGATTTTCAGTGATTTCTCACTAATTTTATTGATTCCCTTGCCCTTTCTCACCATAACATTGTCAAACTGACTTGCCCTAAGCAAAATAAACACATTTTAGCGAGATTTGACAAACTTGGTAGAAGGCCCTATATAGCCCGTAGAGGCTGCAGAACACTAATTATTTTTCCACTGTTGGCCTATATAGCTTTTGGGCGAAAATAAAATACTTGTGCAAGTATCTGGGCTTAGCCACTATTATTTTCTTGTAGATATACATTTTTCCCAATAATTTAGGGCCATGGCATGTGGTACAATGTGATTAACTTTTTTGCTATAGGCCTTAGAGTGCGGACATACCCAGATTTGGGGGTTTTGCAGTGAATGATTTCAATACATTCTCTAATTAAATAGAGTGCACCCCCCTCAACTTACCATCAAATATCAGCCTAAATAACACTCAAATCTATTAATATACACCCTAAGGATTAATTTGATACCTGGTTTGCCTACCCACTGTCAGATTTTAGACCAATAATCATTGTACAACACCCTTCAGTGTGGAGCTACAAAGTGTCTCCTGCTGCCACCTCCCGTCAATTAGTGTACTGCAACCTAAAGGCCTGGGTTGGAATCTTGGTGGTCAATGAAATAGCTTGGAAAGCTTTTATTCACTGGCCCAGTAATGTCTTATCCAGAATCTTTTACTTTTATGCTCCTCAGGCCCCTTAAATCTCTCTGAGAATCACTTCCCAGAGCGGGTATCAGTCTGTGCGCTCTCTGTAGATTTTATCGATTTCTAGCATTGACATGGACATATGGTGCTTTCACATAGAAAATATGATCACAGGGCCAAGAAATTTGACATGCTGATAGCCAAGGGGCACCACATGACGTGCTGAGTGTTATTCTCTCTCTAGGTGCTATAATTCACAGAAATATCTGGCTAAAATGTATGAAAAACCCTCGGAAATATAATAATATAAAGGAATAAATTCAACAAAATGCATCTTAACTCCATGTGTAATGGCTTAGATGGCCCCATTTACACATTATTCAAGCTCCCCCATATAAGGACAACAAAATTTACCAGATATGGTGAATACAAGGACATTTTATTAAGTGTCAGTAAACATTCATTGGCTGCATAGCTCGGGGAGAGAAAAATGATGTTTTCCCCCGATGCATGAAAAGGCCTCCCATAGAGCACTGAGGACGATAGAAATAGATGGAAACAGCTGAGAATGTAAAATTCAGGTCATTCTGACCCTGAAAACCATAATTTTGGTTACCTGGCACCCCCAAGAGAGAAGTATCAGGCTTGCGGATTGACACCAGAATATTTCTCATAAACCTCTCCAAGGCCGAAACTCCGCTACTACGATTTTCAGTGATTTCTCACTAATTTTATTGATTCCCTTGCCCTTTCTCACCATAACATTGTCAAACTGACTTGCCCTAAGCAAAATAAACACATTTTAGCGAGATTTGACAAACTTGGTAGAAGGCCCTATATAGCCCGTAGAGGCTGCAGAACACTAATTATTTTTCCACTGTTGGCCTATATAGCTTTTGGGCGAAAATAAAATACTTGTGCAAGTATCTGGGCTTAGCCACTATTATTTTCTTGTAGATATACATTTTTCCCAATAATTTAGGGCCATGGCATGTGGTACAATGTGATTAACTTTTTTGCTATAGGCCTTAGAGTGCGGACATACCCAGATTTGGGGGTTTTGCAGTGAATGATTTCAATACATTCTCTAATTAAATAGAGTGCACCCCCCTCAACTTACCATCAAATATCAGCCTAAATAACACTCAAATCTATTAATATACACCCTAAGGATTAATTTGATACCTGGTTTGCCTACCCACTGTCAGATTTTAGACCAATAATCATTGTACAACACCCTTCAGTGTGGAGCTACAAAGTGTCTCCTGCTGCCACCTCCCGTCAATTAGTGTACTGCAACCTAAAGGCCTGGGTTGGAATCTTGGTGGTCAATGAAATAGCTTGGAAAGCTTTTATTCACTGGCCCAGTAATGTCTTATCCAGAATCTTTTACTTTTATGCTCCTCAGGCCCCTTAAATCTCTCTGAGAATCACTTCCCAGAGCGGGTATCAGTCTGTGCGCTCTCTGTAGATTTTATCGATTTCTAGCATTGACATGGACATATGGTGCTTTCACATAGAAAATATGATCACAGGGCCAAGAAATTTGACATGCTGATAGCCAAGGGGCACCACATGACGTGCTGAGTGTTATTCTCTCTCTAGGTGCTATAATTCACAGAAATATCTGGCTAAAATGTATGAAAAACCCTCGGAAATATAATAATATAAAGGAATAAATTCAACAAAATGCATCTTAACTCCATGTGTAATGGCTTAGATGGCCCCATTTACACATTATTCAAGCTCCCCCATATAAGGACAACAAAATTTACCAGATATGGTGAATACAAGGACATTTTATTAAGTGTCAGTAAACATTCATTGGCTGCATAGCTCGGGGAGAGAAAAATGATGTTTTCCCCCGATGCATGAAAAGGCCTCCCATAGAGCACTGAGGACGATAGAAATAGATGGAAACAGCTGAGAATGTAAAATTCAGGTCATTCTGACCCTGAAAACCATAATTTTGGTTACCTGGCACCCCCAAGAGAGAAGTATCAGGCTTGCGGATTGACACCAGAATATTTCTCATAAACCTCTCCAAGGCCGAAACTCCGCTACTACGATTTTCAGTGATTTCTCACTAATTTTATTGATTCCCTTGCCCTTTCTCACCATAACATTGTCAAACTGACTTGCCCTAAGCAAAATAAACACATTTTAGCGAGATTTGACAAACTTGGTAGAAGGCCCTATATAGCCCGTAGAGGCTGCAGAACACTAATTATTTTTCCACTGTTGGCCTATATAGCTTTTGGGCGAAAATAAAATACTTGTGCAAGTATCTGGGCTTAGCCACTATTATTTTCTTGTAGATATACATTTTTCCCAATAATTTAGGGCCATGGCATGTGGTACAATGTGATTAACTTTTTTGCTATAGGCCTTAGAGTGCGGACATACCCAGATTTGGGGGTTTTGCAGTGAATGATTTCAATACATTCTCTAATTAAATAGAGTGCACCCCCCTCAACTTACCATCAAATATCAGCCTAAATAACACTCAAATCTATTAATATACACCCTAAGGATTAATTTGATACCTGGTTTGCCTACCCACTGTCAGATTTTAGACCAATAATCATTGTACAACACCCTTCAGTGTGGAGCTACAAAGTGTCTCCTGCTGCCACCTCCCGTCAATTAGTGTACTGCAACCTAAAGGCCTGGGTTGGAATCTTGGTGGTCAATGAAATAGCTTGGAAAGCTTTTATTCACTGGCCCAGTAATGTCTTATCCAGAATCTTTTACTTTTATGCTCCTCAGGCCCCTTAAATCTCTCTGAGAATCACTTCCCAGAGCGGGTATCAGTCTGTGCGCTCTCTGTAGATTTTATCGATTTCTAGCATTGACATGGACATATGGTGCTTTCACATAGAAAATATGATCACAGGGCCAAGAAATTTGACATGCTGATAGCCAAGGGGCACCACATGACGTGCTGAGTGTTATTCTCTCTCTAGGTGCTATAATTCACAGAAATATCTGGCTAAAATGTATGAAAAACCCTCGGAAATATAATAATATAAAGGAATAAATTCAACAAAATGCATCTTAACTCCATGTGTAATGGCTTAGATGGCCCCATTTACACATTATTCAAGCTCCCCCATATAAGGACAACAAAATTTACCAGATATGGTGAATACAAGGACATTTTATTAAGTGTCAGTAAACATTCATTGGCTGCATAGCTCGGGGAGAGAAAAATGATGTTTTCCCCCGATGCATGAAAAGGCCTCCCATAGAGCACTGAGGACGATAGAAATAGATGGAAACAGCTGAGAATGTAAAATTCAGGTCATTCTGACCCTGAAAACCATAATTTTGGTTACCTGGCACCCCCAAGAGAGAAGTATCAGGCTTGCGGATTGACACCAGAATATTTCTCATAAACCTCTCCAAGGCCGAAACTCCGCTACTACGATTTTCAGTGATTTCTCACTAATTTTATTGATTCCCTTGCCCTTTCTCACCATAACATTGTCAAACTGACTTGCCCTAAGCAAAATAAACACATTTTAGCGAGATTTGACAAACTTGGTAGAAGGCCCTATATAGCCCGTAGAGGCTGCAGAACACTAATTATTTTTCCACTGTTGGCCTATATAGCTTTTGGGCGAAAATAAAATACTTGTGCAAGTATCTGGGCTTAGCCACTATTATTTTCTTGTAGATATACATTTTTCCCAATAATTTAGGGCCATGGCATGTGGTACAATGTGATTAACTTTTTTGCTATAGGCCTTAGAGTGCGGACATACCCAGATTTGGGGGTTTTGCAGTGAATGATTTCAATACATTCTCTAATTAAATAGAGTGCACCCCCCTCAACTTACCATCAAATATCAGCCTAAATAACACTCAAATCTATTAATATACACCCTAAGGATTAATTTGATACCTGGTTTGCCTACCCACTGTCAGATTTTAGACCAATAATCATTGTACAACACCCTTCAGTGTGGAGCTACAAAGTGTCTCCTGCTGCCACCTCCCGTCAATTAGTGTACTGCAACCTAAAGGCCTGGGTTGGAATCTTGGTGGTCAATGAAATAGCTTGGAAAGCTTTTATTCACTGGCCCAGTAATGTCTTATCCAGAATCTTTTACTTTTATGCTCCTCAGGCCCCTTAAATCTCTCTGAGAATCACTTCCCAGAGCGGGTATCAGTCTGTGCGCTCTCTGTAGATTTTATCGATTTCTAGCATTGACATGGACATATGGTGCTTTCACATAGAAAATATGATCACAGGGCCAAGAAATTTGACATGCTGATAGCCAAGGGGCACCACATGACGTGCTGAGTGTTATTCTCTCTCTAGGTGCTATAATTCACAGAAATATCTGGCTAAAATGTATGAAAAACCCTCGGAAATATAATAATATAAAGGAATAAATTCAACAAAATGCATCTTAACTCCATGTGTAATGGCTTAGATGGCCCCATTTACACATTATTCAAGCTCCCCCATATAAGGACAACAAAATTTACCAGATATGGTGAATACAAGGACATTTTATTAAGTGTCAGTAAACATTCATTGGCTGCATAGCTCGGGGAGAGAAAAATGATGTTTTCCCCCGATGCATGAAAAGGCCTCCCATAGAGCACTGAGGACGATAGAAATAGATGGAAACAGCTGAGAATGTAAAATTCAGGTCATTCTGACCCTGAAAACCATAATTTTGGTTACCTGGCACCCCCAAGAGAGAAGTATCAGGCTTGCGGATTGACACCAGAATATTTCTCATAAACCTCTCCAAGGCCGAAACTCCGCTACTACGATTTTCAGTGATTTCTCACTAATTTTATTGATTCCCTTGCCCTTTCTCACCATAACATTGTCAAACTGACTTGCCCTAAGCAAAATAAACACATTTTAGCGAGATTTGACAAACTTGGTAGAAGGCCCTATATAGCCCGTAGAGGCTGCAGAACACTAATTATTTTTCCACTGTTGGCCTATATAGCTTTTGGGCGAAAATAAAATACTTGTGCAAGTATCTGGGCTTAGCCACTATTATTTTCTTGTAGATATACATTTTTCCCAATAATTTAGGGCCATGGCATGTGGTACAATGTGATTAACTTTTTTGCTATAGGCCTTAGAGTGCGGACATACCCAGATTTGGGGGTTTTGCAGTGAATGATTTCAATACATTCTCTAATTAAATAGAGTGCACCCCCCTCAACTTACCATCAAATATCAGCCTAAATAACACTCAAATCTATTAATATACACCCTAAGGATTAATTTGATACCTGGTTTGCCTACCCACTGTCAGATTTTAGACCAATAATCATTGTACAACACCCTTCAGTGTGGAGCTACAAAGTGTCTCCTGCTGCCACCTCCCGTCAATTAGTGTACTGCAACCTAAAGGCCTGGGTTGGAATCTTGGTGGTCAATGAAATAGCTTGGAAAGCTTTTATTCACTGGCCCAGTAATGTCTTATCCAGAATCTTTTACTTTTATGCTCCTCAGGCCCCTTAAATCTCTCTGAGAATCACTTCCCAGAGCGGGTATCAGTCTGTGCGCTCTCTGTAGATTTTATCGATTTCTAGCATTGACATGGACATATGGTGCTTTCACATAGAAAATATGATCACAGGGCCAAGAAATTTGACATGCTGATAGCCAAGGGGCACCACATGACGTGCTGAGTGTTATTCTCTCTCTAGGTGCTATAATTCACAGAAATATCTGGCTAAAATGTATGAAAAACCCTCGGAAATATAATAATATAAAGGAATAAATTCAACAAAATGCATCTTAACTCCATGTGTAATGGCTTAGATGGCCCCATTTACACATTATTCAAGCTCCCCCATATAAGGACAACAAAATTTACCAGATATGGTGAATACAAGGACATTTTATTAAGTGTCAGTAAACATTCATTGGCTGCATAGCTCGGGGAGAGAAAAATGATGTTTTCCCCCGATGCATGAAAAGGCCTCCCATAGAGCACTGAGGACGATAGAAATAGATGGAAACAGCTGAGAATGTAAAATTCAGGTCATTCTGACCCTGAAAACCATAATTTTGGTTACCTGGCACCCCCAAGAGAGAAGTATCAGGCTTGCGGATTGACACCAGAATATTTCTCATAAACCTCTCCAAGGCCGAAACTCCGCTACTACGATTTTCAGTGATTTCTCACTAATTTTATTGATTCCCTTGCCCTTTCTCACCATAACATTGTCAAACTGACTTGCCCTAAGCAAAATAAACACATTTTAGCGAGATTTGACAAACTTGGTAGAAGGCCCTATATAGCCCGTAGAGGCTGCAGAACACTAATTATTTTTCCACTGTTGGCCTATATAGCTTTTGGGCGAAAATAAAATACTTGTGCAAGTATCTGGGCTTAGCCACTATTATTTTCTTGTAGATATACATTTTTCCCAATAATTTAGGGCCATGGCATGTGGTACAATGTGATTAACTTTTTTGCTATAGGCCTTAGAGTGCGGACATACCCAGATTTGGGGGTTTTGCAGTGAATGATTTCAATACATTCTCTAATTAAATAGAGTGCACCCCCCTCAACTTACCATCAAATATCAGCCTAAATAACACTCAAATCTATTAATATACACCCTAAGGATTAATTTGATACCTGGTTTGCCTACCCACTGTCAGATTTTAGACCAATAATCATTGTACAACACCCTTCAGTGTGGAGCTACAAAGTGTCTCCTGCTGCCACCTCCCGTCAATTAGTGTACTGCAACCTAAAGGCCTGGGTTGGAATCTTGGTGGTCAATGAAATAGCTTGGAAAGCTTTTATTCACTGGCCCAGTAATGTCTTATCCAGAATCTTTTACTTTTATGCTCCTCAGGCCCCTTAAATCTCTCTGAGAATCACTTCCCAGAGCGGGTATCAGTCTGTGCGCTCTCTGTAGATTTTATCGATTTCTAGCATTGACATGGACATATGGTGCTTTCACATAGAAAATATGATCACAGGGCCAAGAAATTTGACATGCTGATAGCCAAGGGGCACCACATGACGTGCTGAGTGTTATTCTCTCTCTAGGTGCTATAATTCACAGAAATATCTGGCTAAAATGTATGAAAAACCCTCGGAAATATAATAATATAAAGGAATAAATTCAACAAAATGCATCTTAACTCCATGTGTAATGGCTTAGATGGCCCCATTTACACATTATTCAAGCTCCCCCATATAAGGACAACAAAATTTACCAGATATGGTGAATACAAGGACATTTTATTAAGTGTCAGTAAACATTCATTGGCTGCATAGCTCGGGGAGAGAAAAATGATGTTTTCCCCCGATGCATGAAAAGGCCTCCCATAGAGCACTGAGGACGATAGAAATAGATGGAAACAGCTGAGAATGTAAAATTCAGGTCATTCTGACCCTGAAAACCATAATTTTGGTTACCTGGCACCCCCAAGAGAGAAGTATCAGGCTTGCGGATTGACACCAGAATATTTCTCATAAACCTCTCCAAGGCCGAAACTCCGCTACTACGATTTTCAGTGATTTCTCACTAATTTTATTGATTCCCTTGCCCTTTCTCACCATAACATTGTCAAACTGACTTGCCCTAAGCAAAATAAACACATTTTAGCGAGATTTGACAAACTTGGTAGAAGGCCCTATATAGCCCGTAGAGGCTGCAGAACACTAATTATTTTTCCACTGTTGGCCTATATAGCTTTTGGGCGAAAATAAAATACTTGTGCAAGTATCTGGGCTTAGCCACTATTATTTTCTTGTAGATATACATTTTTCCCAATAATTTAGGGCCATGGCATGTGGTACAATGTGATTAACTTTTTTGCTATAGGCCTTAGAGTGCGGACATACCCAGATTTGGGGGTTTTGCAGTGAATGATTTCAATACATTCTCTAATTAAATAGAGTGCACCCCCCTCAACTTACCATCAAATATCAGCCTAAATAACACTCAAATCTATTAATATACACCCTAAGGATTAATTTGATACCTGGTTTGCCTACCCACTGTCAGATTTTAGACCAATAATCATTGTACAACACCCTTCAGTGTGGAGCTACAAAGTGTCTCCTGCTGCCACCTCCCGTCAATTAGTGTACTGCAACCTAAAGGCCTGGGTTGGAATCTTGGTGGTCAATGAAATAGCTTGGAAAGCTTTTATTCACTGGCCCAGTAATGTCTTATCCAGAATCTTTTACTTTTATGCTCCTCAGGCCCCTTAAATCTCTCTGAGAATCACTTCCCAGAGCGGGTATCAGTCTGTGCGCTCTCTGTAGATTTTATCGATTTCTAGCATTGACATGGACATATGGTGCTTTCACATAGAAAATATGATCACAGGGCCAAGAAATTTGACATGCTGATAGCCAAGGGGCACCACATGACGTGCTGAGTGTTATTCTCTCTCTAGGTGCTATAATTCACAGAAATATCTGGCTAAAATGTATGAAAAACCCTCGGAAATATAATAATATAAAGGAATAAATTCAACAAAATGCATCTTAACTCCATGTGTAATGGCTTAGATGGCCCCATTTACACATTATTCAAGCTCCCCCATATAAGGACAACAAAATTTACCAGATATGGTGAATACAAGGACATTTTATTAAGTGTCAGTAAACATTCATTGGCTGCATAGCTCGGGGAGAGAAAAATGATGTTTTCCCCCGATGCATGAAAAGGCCTCCCATAGAGCACTGAGGACGATAGAAATAGATGGAAACAGCTGAGAATGTAAAATTCAGGTCATTCTGACCCTGAAAACCATAATTTTGGTTACCTGGCACCCCCAAGAGAGAAGTATCAGGCTTGCGGATTGACACCAGAATATTTCTCATAAACCTCTCCAAGGCCGAAACTCCGCTACTACGATTTTCAGTGATTTCTCACTAATTTTATTGATTCCCTTGCCCTTTCTCACCATAACATTGTCAAACTGACTTGCCCTAAGCAAAATAAACACATTTTAGCGAGATTTGACAAACTTGGTAGAAGGCCCTATATAGCCCGTAGAGGCTGCAGAACACTAATTATTTTTCCACTGTTGGCCTATATAGCTTTTGGGCGAAAATAAAATACTTGTGCAAGTATCTGGGCTTAGCCACTATTATTTTCTTGTAGATATACATTTTTCCCAATAATTTAGGGCCATGGCATGTGGTACAATGTGATTAACTTTTTTGCTATAGGCCTTAGAGTGCGGACATACCCAGATTTGGGGGTTTTGCAGTGAATGATTTCAATACATTCTCTAATTAAATAGAGTGCACCCCCCTCAACTTACCATCAAATATCAGCCTAAATAACACTCAAATCTATTAATATACACCCTAAGGATTAATTTGATACCTGGTTTGCCTACCCACTGTCAGATTTTAGACCAATAATCATTGTACAACACCCTTCAGTGTGGAGCTACAAAGTGTCTCCTGCTGCCACCTCCCGTCAATTAGTGTACTGCAACCTAAAGGCCTGGGTTGGAATCTTGGTGGTCAATGAAATAGCTTGGAAAGCTTTTATTCACTGGCCCAGTAATGTCTTATCCAGAATCTTTTACTTTTATGCTCCTCAGGCCCCTTAAATCTCTCTGAGAATCACTTCCCAGAGCGGGTATCAGTCTGTGCGCTCTCTGTAGATTTTATCGATTTCTAGCATTGACATGGACATATGGTGCTTTCACATAGAAAATATGATCACAGGGCCAAGAAATTTGACATGCTGATAGCCAAGGGGCACCACATGACGTGCTGAGTGTTATTCTCTCTCTAGGTGCTATAATTCACAGAAATATCTGGCTAAAATGTATGAAAAACCCTCGGAAATATAATAATATAAAGGAATAAATTCAACAAAATGCATCTTAACTCCATGTGTAATGGCTTAGATGGCCCCATTTACACATTATTCAAGCTCCCCCATATAAGGACAACAAAATTTACCAGATATGGTGAATACAAGGACATTTTATTAAGTGTCAGTAAACATTCATTGGCTGCATAGCTCGGGGAGAGAAAAATGATGTTTTCCCCCGATGCATGAAAAGGCCTCCCATAGAGCACTGAGGACGATAGAAATAGATGGAAACAGCTGAGAATGTAAAATTCAGGTCATTCTGACCCTGAAAACCATAATTTTGGTTACCTGGCACCCCCAAGAGAGAAGTATCAGGCTTGCGGATTGACACCAGAATATTTCTCATAAACCTCTCCAAGGCCGAAACTCCGCTACTACGATTTTCAGTGATTTCTCACTAATTTTATTGATTCCCTTGCCCTTTCTCACCATAACATTGTCAAACTGACTTGCCCTAAGCAAAATAAACACATTTTAGCGAGATTTGACAAACTTGGTAGAAGGCCCTATATAGCCCGTAGAGGCTGCAGAACACTAATTATTTTTCCACTGTTGGCCTATATAGCTTTTGGGCGAAAATAAAATACTTGTGCAAGTATCTGGGCTTAGCCACTATTATTTTCTTGTAGATATACATTTTTCCCAATAATTTAGGGCCATGGCATGTGGTACAATGTGATTAACTTTTTTGCTATAGGCCTTAGAGTGCGGACATACCCAGATTTGGGGGTTTTGCAGTGAATGATTTCAATACATTCTCTAATTAAATAGAGTGCACCCCCCTCAACTTACCATCAAATATCAGCCTAAATAACACTCAAATCTATTAATATACACCCTAAGGATTAATTTGATACCTGGTTTGCCTACCCACTGTCAGATTTTAGACCAATAATCATTGTACAACACCCTTCAGTGTGGAGCTACAAAGTGTCTCCTGCTGCCACCTCCCGTCAATTAGTGTACTGCAACCTAAAGGCCTGGGTTGGAATCTTGGTGGTCAATGAAATAGCTTGGAAAGCTTTTATTCACTGGCCCAGTAATGTCTTATCCAGAATCTTTTACTTTTATGCTCCTCAGGCCCCTTAAATCTCTCTGAGAATCACTTCCCAGAGCGGGTATCAGTCTGTGCGCTCTCTGTAGATTTTATCGATTTCTAGCATTGACATGGACATATGGTGCTTTCACATAGAAAATATGATCACAGGGCCAAGAAATTTGACATGCTGATAGCCAAGGGGCACCACATGACGTGCTGAGTGTTATTCTCTCTCTAGGTGCTATAATTCACAGAAATATCTGGCTAAAATGTATGAAAAACCCTCGGAAATATAATAATATAAAGGAATAAATTCAACAAAATGCATCTTAACTCCATGTGTAATGGCTTAGATGGCCCCATTTACACATTATTCAAGCTCCCCCATATAAGGACAACAAAATTTACCAGATATGGTGAATACAAGGACATTTTATTAAGTGTCAGTAAACATTCATTGGCTGCATAGCTCGGGGAGAGAAAAATGATGTTTTCCCCCGATGCATGAAAAGGCCTCCCATAGAGCACTGAGGACGATAGAAATAGATGGAAACAGCTGAGAATGTAAAATTCAGGTCATTCTGACCCTGAAAACCATAATTTTGGTTACCTGGCACCCCCAAGAGAGAAGTATCAGGCTTGCGGATTGACACCAGAATATTTCTCATAAACCTCTCCAAGGCCGAAACTCCGCTACTACGATTTTCAGTGATTTCTCACTAATTTTATTGATTCCCTTGCCCTTTCTCACCATAACATTGTCAAACTGACTTGCCCTAAGCAAAATAAACACATTTTAGCGAGATTTGACAAACTTGGTAGAAGGCCCTATATAGCCCGTAGAGGCTGCAGAACACTAATTATTTTTCCACTGTTGGCCTATATAGCTTTTGGGCGAAAATAAAATACTTGTGCAAGTATCTGGGCTTAGCCACTATTATTTTCTTGTAGATATACATTTTTCCCAATAATTTAGGGCCATGGCATGTGGTACAATGTGATTAACTTTTTTGCTATAGGCCTTAGAGTGCGGACATACCCAGATTTGGGGGTTTTGCAGTGAATGATTTCAATACATTCTCTAATTAAATAGAGTGCACCCCCCTCAACTTACCATCAAATATCAGCCTAAATAACACTCAAATCTATTAATATACACCCTAAGGATTAATTTGATACCTGGTTTGCCTACCCACTGTCAGATTTTAGACCAATAATCATTGTACAACACCCTTCAGTGTGGAGCTACAAAGTGTCTCCTGCTGCCACCTCCCGTCAATTAGTGTACTGCAACCTAAAGGCCTGGGTTGGAATCTTGGTGGTCAATGAAATAGCTTGGAAAGCTTTTATTCACTGGCCCAGTAATGTCTTATCCAGAATCTTTTACTTTTATGCTCCTCAGGCCCCTTAAATCTCTCTGAGAATCACTTCCCAGAGCGGGTATCAGTCTGTGCGCTCTCTGTAGATTTTATCGATTTCTAGCATTGACATGGACATATGGTGCTTTCACATAGAAAATATGATCACAGGGCCAAGAAATTTGACATGCTGATAGCCAAGGGGCACCACATGACGTGCTGAGTGTTATTCTCTCTCTAGGTGCTATAATTCACAGAAATATCTGGCTAAAATGTATGAAAAACCCTCGGAAATATAATAATATAAAGGAATAAATTCAACAAAATGCATCTTAACTCCATGTGTAATGGCTTAGATGGCCCCATTTACACATTATTCAAGCTCCCCCATATAAGGACAACAAAATTTACCAGATATGGTGAATACAAGGACATTTTATTAAGTGTCAGTAAACATTCATTGGCTGCATAGCTCGGGGAGAGAAAAATGATGTTTTCCCCCGATGCATGAAAAGGCCTCCCATAGAGCACTGAGGACGATAGAAATAGATGGAAACAGCTGAGAATGTAAAATTCAGGTCATTCTGACCCTGAAAACCATAATTTTGGTTACCTGGCACCCCCAAGAGAGAAGTATCAGGCTTGCGGATTGACACCAGAATATTTCTCATAAACCTCTCCAAGGCCGAAACTCCGCTACTACGATTTTCAGTGATTTCTCACTAATTTTATTGATTCCCTTGCCCTTTCTCACCATAACATTGTCAAACTGACTTGCCCTAAGCAAAATAAACACATTTTAGCGAGATTTGACAAACTTGGTAGAAGGCCCTATATAGCCCGTAGAGGCTGCAGAACACTAATTATTTTTCCACTGTTGGCCTATATAGCTTTTGGGCGAAAATAAAATACTTGTGCAAGTATCTGGGCTTAGCCACTATTATTTTCTTGTAGATATACATTTTTCCCAATAATTTAGGGCCATGGCATGTGGTACAATGTGATTAACTTTTTTGCTATAGGCCTTAGAGTGCGGACATACCCAGATTTGGGGGTTTTGCAGTGAATGATTTCAATACATTCTCTAATTAAATAGAGTGCACCCCCCTCAACTTACCATCAAATATCAGCCTAAATAACACTCAAATCTATTAATATACACCCTAAGGATTAATTTGATACCTGGTTTGCCTACCCACTGTCAGATTTTAGACCAATAATCATTGTACAACACCCTTCAGTGTGGAGCTACAAAGTGTCTCCTGCTGCCACCTCCCGTCAATTAGTGTACTGCAACCTAAAGGCCTGGGTTGGAATCTTGGTGGTCAATGAAATAGCTTGGAAAGCTTTTATTCACTGGCCCAGTAATGTCTTATCCAGAATCTTTTACTTTTATGCTCCTCAGGCCCCTTAAATCTCTCTGAGAATCACTTCCCAGAGCGGGTATCAGTCTGTGCGCTCTCTGTAGATTTTATCGATTTCTAGCATTGACATGGACATATGGTGCTTTCACATAGAAAATATGATCACAGGGCCAAGAAATTTGACATGCTGATAGCCAAGGGGCACCACATGACGTGCTGAGTGTTATTCTCTCTCTAGGTGCTATAATTCACAGAAATATCTGGCTAAAATGTATGAAAAACCCTCGGAAATATAATAATATAAAGGAATAAATTCAACAAAATGCATCTTAACTCCATGTGTAATGGCTTAGATGGCCCCATTTACACATTATTCAAGCTCCCCCATATAAGGACAACAAAATTTACCAGATATGGTGAATACAAGGACATTTTATTAAGTGTCAGTAAACATTCATTGGCTGCATAGCTCGGGGAGAGAAAAATGATGTTTTCCCCCGATGCATGAAAAGGCCTCCCATAGAGCACTGAGGACGATAGAAATAGATGGAAACAGCTGAGAATGTAAAATTCAGGTCATTCTGACCCTGAAAACCATAATTTTGGTTACCTGGCACCCCCAAGAGAGAAGTATCAGGCTTGCGGATTGACACCAGAATATTTCTCATAAACCTCTCCAAGGCCGAAACTCCGCTACTACGATTTTCAGTGATTTCTCACTAATTTTATTGATTCCCTTGCCCTTTCTCACCATAACATTGTCAAACTGACTTGCCCTAAGCAAAATAAACACATTTTAGCGAGATTTGACAAACTTGGTAGAAGGCCCTATATAGCCCGTAGAGGCTGCAGAACACTAATTATTTTTCCACTGTTGGCCTATATAGCTTTTGGGCGAAAATAAAATACTTGTGCAAGTATCTGGGCTTAGCCACTATTATTTTCTTGTAGATATACATTTTTCCCAATAATTTAGGGCCATGGCATGTGGTACAATGTGATTAACTTTTTTGCTATAGGCCTTAGAGTGCGGACATACCCAGATTTGGGGGTTTTGCAGTGAATGATTTCAATACATTCTCTAATTAAATAGAGTGCACCCCCCTCAACTTACCATCAAATATCAGCCTAAATAACACTCAAATCTATTAATATACACCCTAAGGATTAATTTGATACCTGGTTTGCCTACCCACTGTCAGATTTTAGACCAATAATCATTGTACAACACCCTTCAGTGTGGAGCTACAAAGTGTCTCCTGCTGCCACCTCCCGTCAATTAGTGTACTGCAACCTAAAGGCCTGGGTTGGAATCTTGGTGGTCAATGAAATAGCTTGGAAAGCTTTTATTCACTGGCCCAGTAATGTCTTATCCAGAATCTTTTACTTTTATGCTCCTCAGGCCCCTTAAATCTCTCTGAGAATCACTTCCCAGAGCGGGTATCAGTCTGTGCGCTCTCTGTAGATTTTATCGATTTCTAGCATTGACATGGACATATGGTGCTTTCACATAGAAAATATGATCACAGGGCCAAGAAATTTGACATGCTGATAGCCAAGGGGCACCACATGACGTGCTGAGTGTTATTCTCTCTCTAGGTGCTATAATTCACAGAAATATCTGGCTAAAATGTATGAAAAACCCTCGGAAATATAATAATATAAAGGAATAAATTCAACAAAATGCATCTTAACTCCATGTGTAATGGCTTAGATGGCCCCATTTACACATTATTCAAGCTCCCCCATATAAGGACAACAAAATTTACCAGATATGGTGAATACAAGGACATTTTATTAAGTGTCAGTAAACATTCATTGGCTGCATAGCTCGGGGAGAGAAAAATGATGTTTTCCCCCGATGCATGAAAAGGCCTCCCATAGAGCACTGAGGACGATAGAAATAGATGGAAACAGCTGAGAATGTAAAATTCAGGTCATTCTGACCCTGAAAACCATAATTTTGGTTACCTGGCACCCCCAAGAGAGAAGTATCAGGCTTGCGGATTGACACCAGAATATTTCTCATAAACCTCTCCAAGGCCGAAACTCCGCTACTACGATTTTCAGTGATTTCTCACTAATTTTATTGATTCCCTTGCCCTTTCTCACCATAACATTGTCAAACTGACTTGCCCTAAGCAAAATAAACACATTTTAGCGAGATTTGACAAACTTGGTAGAAGGCCCTATATAGCCCGTAGAGGCTGCAGAACACTAATTATTTTTCCACTGTTGGCCTATATAGCTTTTGGGCGAAAATAAAATACTTGTGCAAGTATCTGGGCTTAGCCACTATTATTTTCTTGTAGATATACATTTTTCCCAATAATTTAGGGCCATGGCATGTGGTACAATGTGATTAACTTTTTTGCTATAGGCCTTAGAGTGCGGACATACCCAGATTTGGGGGTTTTGCAGTGAATGATTTCAATACATTCTCTAATTAAATAGAGTGCACCCCCCTCAACTTACCATCAAATATCAGCCTAAATAACACTCAAATCTATTAATATACACCCTAAGGATTAATTTGATACCTGGTTTGCCTACCCACTGTCAGATTTTAGACCAATAATCATTGTACAACACCCTTCAGTGTGGAGCTACAAAGTGTCTCCTGCTGCCACCTCCCGTCAATTAGTGTACTGCAACCTAAAGGCCTGGGTTGGAATCTTGGTGGTCAATGAAATAGCTTGGAAAGCTTTTATTCACTGGCCCAGTAATGTCTTATCCAGAATCTTTTACTTTTATGCTCCTCAGGCCCCTTAAATCTCTCTGAGAATCACTTCCCAGAGCGGGTATCAGTCTGTGCGCTCTCTGTAGATTTTATCGATTTCTAGCATTGACATGGACATATGGTGCTTTCACATAGAAAATATGATCACAGGGCCAAGAAATTTGACATGCTGATAGCCAAGGGGCACCACATGACGTGCTGAGTGTTATTCTCTCTCTAGGTGCTATAATTCACAGAAATATCTGGCTAAAATGTATGAAAAACCCTCGGAAATATAATAATATAAAGGAATAAATTCAACAAAATGCATCTTAACTCCATGTGTAATGGCTTAGATGGCCCCATTTACACATTATTCAAGCTCCCCCATATAAGGACAACAAAATTTACCAGATATGGTGAATACAAGGACATTTTATTAAGTGTCAGTAAACATTCATTGGCTGCATAGCTCGGGGAGAGAAAAATGATGTTTTCCCCCGATGCATGAAAAGGCCTCCCATAGAGCACTGAGGACGATAGAAATAGATGGAAACAGCTGAGAATGTAAAATTCAGGTCATTCTGACCCTGAAAACCATAATTTTGGTTACCTGGCACCCCCAAGAGAGAAGTATCAGGCTTGCGGATTGACACCAGAATATTTCTCATAAACCTCTCCAAGGCCGAAACTCCGCTACTACGATTTTCAGTGATTTCTCACTAATTTTATTGATTCCCTTGCCCTTTCTCACCATAACATTGTCAAACTGACTTGCCCTAAGCAAAATAAACACATTTTAGCGAGATTTGACAAACTTGGTAGAAGGCCCTATATAGCCCGTAGAGGCTGCAGAACACTAATTATTTTTCCACTGTTGGCCTATATAGCTTTTGGGCGAAAATAAAATACTTGTGCAAGTATCTGGGCTTAGCCACTATTATTTTCTTGTAGATATACATTTTTCCCAATAATTTAGGGCCATGGCATGTGGTACAATGTGATTAACTTTTTTGCTATAGGCCTTAGAGTGCGGACATACCCAGATTTGGGGGTTTTGCAGTGAATGATTTCAATACATTCTCTAATTAAATAGAGTGCACCCCCCTCAACTTACCATCAAATATCAGCCTAAATAACACTCAAATCTATTAATATACACCCTAAGGATTAATTTGATACCTGGTTTGCCTACCCACTGTCAGATTTTAGACCAATAATCATTGTACAACACCCTTCAGTGTGGAGCTACAAAGTGTCTCCTGCTGCCACCTCCCGTCAATTAGTGTACTGCAACCTAAAGGCCTGGGTTGGAATCTTGGTGGTCAATGAAATAGCTTGGAAAGCTTTTATTCACTGGCCCAGTAATGTCTTATCCAGAATCTTTTACTTTTATGCTCCTCAGGCCCCTTAAATCTCTCTGAGAATCACTTCCCAGAGCGGGTATCAGTCTGTGCGCTCTCTGTAGATTTTATCGATTTCTAGCATTGACATGGACATATGGTGCTTTCACATAGAAAATATGATCACAGGGCCAAGAAATTTGACATGCTGATAGCCAAGGGGCACCACATGACGTGCTGAGTGTTATTCTCTCTCTAGGTGCTATAATTCACAGAAATATCTGGCTAAAATGTATGAAAAACCCTCGGAAATATAATAATATAAAGGAATAAATTCAACAAAATGCATCTTAACTCCATGTGTAATGGCTTAGATGGCCCCATTTACACATTATTCAAGCTCCCCCATATAAGGACAACAAAATTTACCAGATATGGTGAATACAAGGACATTTTATTAAGTGTCAGTAAACATTCATTGGCTGCATAGCTCGGGGAGAGAAAAATGATGTTTTCCCCCGATGCATGAAAAGGCCTCCCATAGAGCACTGAGGACGATAGAAATAGATGGAAACAGCTGAGAATGTAAAATTCAGGTCATTCTGACCCTGAAAACCATAATTTTGGTTACCTGGCACCCCCAAGAGAGAAGTATCAGGCTTGCGGATTGACACCAGAATATTTCTCATAAACCTCTCCAAGGCCGAAACTCCGCTACTACGATTTTCAGTGATTTCTCACTAATTTTATTGATTCCCTTGCCCTTTCTCACCATAACATTGTCAAACTGACTTGCCCTAAGCAAAATAAACACATTTTAGCGAGATTTGACAAACTTGGTAGAAGGCCCTATATAGCCCGTAGAGGCTGCAGAACACTAATTATTTTTCCACTGTTGGCCTATATAGCTTTTGGGCGAAAATAAAATACTTGTGCAAGTATCTGGGCTTAGCCACTATTATTTTCTTGTAGATATACATTTTTCCCAATAATTTAGGGCCATGGCATGTGGTACAATGTGATTAACTTTTTTGCTATAGGCCTTAGAGTGCGGACATACCCAGATTTGGGGGTTTTGCAGTGAATGATTTCAATACATTCTCTAATTAAATAGAGTGCACCCCCCTCAACTTACCATCAAATATCAGCCTAAATAACACTCAAATCTATTAATATACACCCTAAGGATTAATTTGATACCTGGTTTGCCTACCCACTGTCAGATTTTAGACCAATAATCATTGTACAACACCCTTCAGTGTGGAGCTACAAAGTGTCTCCTGCTGCCACCTCCCGTCAATTAGTGTACTGCAACCTGTAGTCTGAAAGCGAACCAAGATTTACAGGCATGGATGGTAGAACCAGCATTCCACCTACTGCCGGATGTGGGTACTACCATTTGCCTTGCAGACAGGAGTCAACTCATCACCATGATTAATATAATCGTGTATCATCACAATGGAAATACACTGGTCCTGTCAGGTATGAATATAAACACACTCCGTGCAACGTTGGCTGCCCCATTCTCTTTCCTCAAGAGCCTGACCCCCAATGAAAGGTGTAAACAGTTTCCATATGTGGACAATATTCGGATGTTCTTAATTTGATGTCATGAGTTTGAGTCTGAATATTCTTTATTTGGCCACGAGTACAATTAAATTGTACAATTAGCTGTTCATCATAGCAAAAGTAAGGTAAAGAAAAAAGAGAACTGAAAAAAGAAGGAAAATCAATCCGTTACTTAATAGGCAACTCAAATGTTTTGATATCACTTATTTCATTGAATTTTCAACGGGGGGGGGGGGTGTCCATTCTAAAGGAGGGGGGGGGGTAATTTTACCTGTTTTCAGCCAAAGAATAATCCTGTGTGTTACTATAGGTTAAAAGGATGCACCCCCCTCACGATGGGGGGGGGGGGGATTTTTCACGTGGGAACCCACCGCCATCGCCTGTTGTTAAAGAATGATCGCTCCCTAAACTATACCAGACTAAAGAAATGCAATATTTTAATAAAAACTAACCCTCCCCCCCAACCCCCTGCCATACCCTTTTGCTTGCATTTATTGACTTTTGTCACATCGCCACTGGCATATTGTAGCCTAGTTATGGGATCACCGTCAAGGCAAGGGGTGAGGGGAGTACATTCTCTTCTACATTGTATATCGTTTTCTAGGTGCGAGGCAGAACTGACGCTCCATCTGGGAGTCTCCGTGTGTACTACTGGCAAGTCCATGTGTAGAGACCGTGGCTACTGTCTTCTCAGTGCTGCCCCCTCATGCTAGGAAAGAGAAATACTACCTCTCGACGAGGACGTCTCGACGATACATGTTAACCATGCGCATCAGCACTTCTGGTACATATGGACTGATGCATGATGTAAGGTCAGCGTCTGCAGGCTGGGTGGAACAGTCTCCTGTGTCATGTTGCTGGTACTTTCATTCCCCATACCCATGACTGGAACAGATTCAAATAAAATTATTGAAATCTTTACTGGGGCTACCAGATCTTAATACGAGTATGCTATATTAAATGGTGATTATTTTAGGTTGACACATATTTTTTAGTAGAGTATTTCAATGTGGCACAATCTCCTGTGCCATAACAAACAAAGACAAACCCTGATCATTTTCCACATGGCACATGCTGCTTCCTGTGAAATGGACCATGTGGACAAATGAAGATATTCAGACAATATGCTCCATCAATTGGTCATGTTTACATATCTCTTAGCCTGTCAGATGTCTAATTATGTCAGCACATGTGGTAGATCATTTTTTTTAAAGTGCATGGAGGTAAAATGCATAGATTCATACACATGCCACATGTCCATGCACCATTGTTTATTTACATCTGAAAGCCAGTTTGTAGTGCCATCTGGTGTATACATATTGATATTGATGGTTGCGCCATCTAGAGGTAAATAAGCCCGCACTCCCTTATTATACTATATTAGTGTTCTCTGGAGCGCCTCTGCTTGAAGAGTGGTGCTTCCCGTGATGTTAACAGATGCCATACACTGCGTTTATGGTGCACCTCCGGAGGGTGTTGCTCCTATAGTAAAAGGAAGAGCTGGTTAAAAATGCCCTTGTTTTCAGTCCTTTCTTTTCATGTAGCTATAACTTGTCCCTTCTGTTGCTCATAAGTGGTCATTCTAGTACGGTGCTAAAAAAGGGGGATTTGAGTAGGTACCTACTGACAGCTCTTTTTACCATAGGAGCAACACGCTCCAGTATTTACATAAAGAGCACCCTGAGTTAAAAGAGATGCTATAAGTTGCACCTTGGTGATATCATTGACACTTTAGTACTTGTGGTAGGCCTCCTGTTCTCTAGTTAAAAGAAAAGGCAATATAACCATAAGGGAATAAGTAGCAGAATAAGGAGCATAATTAGGGCACATAAGGCGCGGCTCATATGCGAGATACTACGGCAATTTCATTTTCGACCGGCACATTATCAAAGGCAAAGGTAATCATGGCGACGAAGTGCCTTTGATCTAGAAATATATTAGAAAAGACTGATATCCTTTACAGGCAGCAACCCGGGCAGCAACGTGGCTTAAATGAATTTATTATGTTCTCATTTACAATACACTCGGTAGAATCTAACGATGGCAGGTTTGAATAACAACTGATTTTCCTTCCAGAAACCAACTTTATGTCTATGTGACCCACTCATTTTTACATAAACCACATGGAGCGGAGGTAGTACTCATCCAGCGAGAGGAGTCCAGAATGGTCGCCATAGCAACGGTTGCCATGGTAAATCCATATAACGACAGAGCTGCCCTCTATGACCCCTTGTAGTTGAGCATGATCCAGTAGGAAATATGCTGACACGACAAAAACTCTAGACTTCAGGTAAGGTATTGGCTACCTCAGCATTCCCGATCACCCATTCAAAGTATAGGTTTCTGACATGGACGATTCTCATGAGTTTGCCAAAATATGACAAAAGAAAAGTCTGGTCTAAGCCGTAAGGTACTCCATGTACATGATAAGAACCCCTAGTCTAGAGAAGGTTGGTAGAAAGACTCCTTGAACTATGTTGCCTCCATAGTGATATAGTGGGATAAATCAATTCCATCATAGGTGATCTTTTTTTTTTCTTTTTTTTTAGTACGAATATTCTTTTATTGTGTTAATATTGTTTGTACATACACTCTTTCACATTTAGCCACACTCCCTAATGTATATCGGGAGCAAATGATCAATATCTATCAATAGTTTACCACAGTAACACAATAACTTAATATCATGATATCAAATTGATTAATTAGTTAGGAATAGATGGGAATGTCAATTGAGGACCCATATATATGGACCGTACGTGATGGACATGAGATCACTCCCAAGTAGGAATGCCAGGGAATAGCAGATCAGGTATATTTTGGTTATACTTTTTCCCGATCCTGCCAGATCTCACACTCCCCCATAGTATTGCCCCAAACCAGATGGTCCATGTGTGAGATGGACTAATCTTGCTGACAACAACGTTACCATGGTAACAGATCCCACAACGTATCTATCACAGCTGCAACCAGCTCCATTATCATCCCATTCCCTATACACCCCCATATGTGTATCAGCGCAGGAATTCTGCCATGAAATTCCTTTCAAAATATGTGTGGGCTTGTCTATAGTAGGTACCACTACAGAAGTGGATGAATTGTCTTAGATTCTCTTAAGATGTATTATACTTCAAGAGAAAATCTTTAATCTTCTTCGAGCACAAGGTATCGGCCACTTGTTCAATCTTTCATGGTGGATACTTTTGTGATAATTATCTGATAACTTGCAATCTTTTACACCACAATCCAAGACTTTGCAGGGGCGGATCCAGGCTTTTGAGATAGGGGGGGGCGCACATTTTGGTCATGGGATATAGGTAAATGGCTGATAGGTTTATCACAAGCAAAGCCAGTGAATTCGTGAGCAAAGCGAAGCGACACGATAGGGGGGTTTGGGGGCATGCCCCCACAGGATAATTTTTAATTCTAGAGGGCATTAGGTGCATTCTGGTGCACTTCTAGACCTTATATAGAGGCTGCCCTAAATCACTTATTACAGTTGAGAGGTAGCTCCTTTTCTCCTTCAATATCAGATATTCAGACTTAAATTAAATGGTAGGAATAGTTTAAGGGTGGATGAATTTGGTAGGGGGCAGGCAGGGTGAGACTAAGGTAGGTGGAATGTTCAGGATGGGGGTGATCCTTCTCCCTTCCTTTCATCCTAAACCCTTGAGCTCTAATATAATATAAGCAAATTGGATCTATGCCCAGGAAAGATATATACCTACATATTAAAGTCATGAGCAAGGACAATACATTGAGGCCCAAAAACTAATTTTTGTTCTGTCATGGATAACATAATATCTGCATTGGTTTAACCTGTTTTCTGTGATATTTCTTGATCTATATATGTGGAACTAATATGTCACGCACATTATCAATGATCAAATGACATCTCTTTGAATCTCCTCAGAGATGAGAGTTATTTTATTCTCATACTTCAAGAAAAAAAACCCTAATTTTTTGACAATCATAAAACTCTTCTAGAGTCAAAAACCTCTGCTGACTCCTCCCATTCCCCATCAAGATATCAGGTAGCCACATATAGGTTGTATATGTGTTAAATATGTCTAGTGGATCCATGGGGGTGGGAGACTCTTGACTACCGGGTATAGGAAAATGCAGCCCGGGACCCTGTCTGTGCCCCCCAACCAAGTTTCCTGGCTGTGCCCCCCCCCCCGACCACCCCTTCTGAATCAGCCTATTGTGAAGTACAAGGGTAGACAGGTAGCAAAAGTGGGGATGGACAGAAATAAATGAGACAGTGTGATAGTAAAGCAAAGAGAGAAGGCAACGCATGGAGGGCAATCAGTGGATAAGAGGAGAGCCAGAGTATCTTAGGAAGGAAGAGAGGAGGCCAGGGGGGGGGGATGAAAGAGAGGATGTGAGGCAGGAGCATGCAGAGACGATCAACTATCCCTTAAAAACCTTCCCAACTCCCAGAAATTGCCTAAGGGTTTGGGGCTGTTTTGCCTGAGAAATTTTTGAAAATCTAAAGGTCAAAATATGCATTCTGGTGGCTTTTGGTCAAAACTTAATAACTTTGGTTCTAGTAGAAATATTTGAAAAATTCTTTCACCATTGGAAAGCCCAGGTAAATCTCTACCTGGGAAACCCATGGGTGGGACAATAGGGGGGAGGGCGGGTGCGGTCCACCCCTGGATCCGCGCCTGACTTTGACGCGTCTACTTCCAGTGTAATCTGGCGTGTCATAACATACTAATGTACACCACCTACTGGTTAGTAGATAATGAGCAGATCACAGGGGCTTTGCGAGCAGCTCTTCCTAAGCACTGAGAGCAGGTCCTGAGTTCTTAGCACTATTTTCGTGTGTTTTCTGATTGATACCATCATTCCAAGATGTCTGTGGCAACATACATAAAAATAACATAAGTCTTGCCAGTTAGTGAGAACGTTGTGGCTGACGTGGAACAGGTTCAATATCAATATGTGAGTGTTGATGCTTGGTGTTTCATGAGGAAAACCCTCCTGCATAAGCCTGCTAATCATAAGCCATTCACAAATGACGTTATGGTGGAGGGGGGGGTCTGGCCCGGCATGACAGTTTAAATTTTCCATATACCTTAAGCATTGCAAAATTGGCACAAAAAATGAGGGGGGGGGGTCAAAAATGGTCATTTTTTCTATGACGTCAGTTATGGATGGCCCCTAAGCAGTTACCTTAAATGAAATTCTAGGATGTGTATAGAACAATTTAAGCTAGTCGAAACCTTCAACACGTCCACCCATGTACACAATGTATGGTACATTACACCCTTGATGAATACAGAAAGGTTGTTTAGGATTGATTTACTGGAAAATAACGTATAGAGTATTAGCCGGGAGTATTAGCGAGCAGTACTGTGGTTTTAGTGGTTGGTTTCAATTTATGCTGAGCCGACTACGCTGGGATTATCTGGAGTAAGTCTGGGGGTGAAAAAAAGACTTGTTTTATGTAGGGCATTTCACCAGCTTCTAGACTGGTTTTTATGTTATAAATAACTTAGGTTTCTTGTACATTTACATGAATGTGAATTTTGAATGGCTTCAACTAACATGTGGATATCATAAACTGAGGTGTCACAGATCATGCAATATCTTGTTGCACTTCAAGTCCATAAGACATAGCAACTTAACAAAGAAACATTTACAAGGTACGAAGGTGGAATTCTACCTACGGTATGTGAGTGCACAATCTTTCACTTTACAACATGGAACTGTAGTGGCTCATAGAAGCTGGTGTTGGTGGATCCATAGATCACGACTGTTTTACTTTGTTCGGGTAACACGCCTCAAAATCAAGAATGCACGGAACCACTTGAATCAGGAAAACTAAGCGTGAAGATTCTAAATCACCCTGTCACAACATAAGATTCCTGTCTTTCTATAGTGCCTCCCACAACATTCATACTTGACCAATTGTCTATGGATTAGTACAGGCAATGCCACCGTGACAAGATGCAGTAAACCCCTTATGAGCTGCTCTGACCTGCTCTCCAGGAGGCGGGGGCGGGGAGTGAGTTGAGTAAGCATTGCTGAGCAGCTCGTTCCTGTAGAGGCCGATCCCAGAACTCCCATCACCAACTCCATCACCCCCCCCCCCCCAACAACCAAACCCCCATCCACTGCTGCCAGCTGCCTCATCCAACTCAGCCATCACCCAGTCAAGTCTACCCCCGACCCTGGTAGTCTTCAGGCCTCTTCTACTGCTGTTTCCTCCCAGACCCGGCACTCAGCCGGCATATACGAGGCCTCCCCTGGCGACTAACCCTCAATAGCCCAACATTATAGTATCTAAAAGTTCTACTAGTCACCTCTTAGGATCCCATTCTTTTACATCTGGGCTGAGTGCCACTGATATACAGGTACACCTATGTACCTGCCACGCCCACTGGTCTAGCAGCAGCTGACCACGACCCCCTGCATGTAGTTTCTACACGACGCCCAGGAGGGGTCAGTGTGTGAGTGGATTTACCTTTGGGTCTACCACAAGTTACAAGGAACACGCCCACCCCCGGACGGTACCAGCAGATCTACACTGAGACAATCGTGGGAAGGTACCCAGAGTGATGAAGACGGAAAATATATGGTTGCAGAGGCCCAGCGGGGATGTACCTTGGGGCTTCCGGTTGTCTGGTGGGGTTGACCAGGGCAAACCACTCACTGTCTATAGGGTAGGTATGATATTATGTATAATTAATATTGTGGTAACATTATCATAATTGCTAACTTCAACAGAATGGTCAAAAGCTGGGATTCTGGAGGCAGAGGTTGAGGCCTGAACACAGTTCCTGATCTGGGCCTCAGGGAACTTCTGGGAAGTTTGGGATGAGTGTTGTTGTTTACCAAATTGTTTACAGCTTCTCCAGCAGATGGGTTGTGTTATTCTACTACTGACTAACCTCATGTCAGTGGGTTGGTCCATATAATAAAGGTATCGGATCGACCACACATAGGTTTTAATAATAGGACAGCCTAGGTGAAACCGTACTTAAAAAGAATGAAACTAAATATTCATGCAATAAATCAGATAAAAGATATCAGTTCAAGTGGGCAGGAATGAACTTATCTGAAACTTTCTATGGACGTTGGAGGTCTATCCTATACCACGTGGTATGTTACATGCTAGGTGCAGATATGGGGTGAAACCTAAGACAAGTAGGGAGTGGTCCAATATCAATACATGTGTGTATCTAAACACAAGGCAGGCACCCAGTGGCAGACCAGGTGGGTGGGGCAGGGGTGCTAGGAGTGGGGGCAGCAGGGGGTGGCAGAGATCCAGTCTAGGGTGGCCATGGCCCATGGAGCAACCCTCAACTCCTCTATAATCTTGACCAGCACCTAGATTTTAATATCTGTAAATCTTATTAGAAAAATGGGAGATGCAATATGATTATATATGTTGTTTTGTTAGAGTCTCTTGCATTCTGGCCTCATTTATTACCAAATTCCATACATCGATATTGTGAATGTATCTGGACGATAAGCAGGACTCTGCAAGGGTTAAATGCCTCCCTTACCCCAACAAAACACCCTATATGTGAACCTTCCTATACTTTACACATTTCTTAAAGCCCATAAGTACCAGTATTATCTCCAAAATGATTGTAGGTAATGCTGGTGACGGCCAGTCATGCTCAAATAGCACATTAAAGGAACCCAGCTCAGTGCTGAAAATCCAAAATTTACACAGAGTGCATTTGATGGAAGGAATGATGACATTTTATGTTTGGTATCAAAGTTATTACTTCCTTTTAACAAGGGTTAGCAAGAATCGATCTTCTGATAATTACAATACAATATACATCACCATGAGATAGTGGATAGAGTCTAGTGATTTGCAGTCAGGAGAGCTTGTGCGGGGTATGGGTGTGTAGAAGTTTACATCTCCCCTAGGTGAGGCGTTTGTAGACAAGCCAGGTGTGTGGATTACGTAGGGGTGTACATCTTAGACTCTACAGGTAAGCCAAAGTAGCTAGTAGTTGCTCCACGGTCTTAATACACCTTCTCCTGTACATAAGGCCTAGAAAAGCTGTGTTTCCGGTAACATGGTCAAAAGAGTTGAGGTCGGTAGGTCGAATTCTTTTTTGTATCCAAGGTCTCACATAGTCATATATTGCTGTTTTTTTTTCACTGATTATTGTTCTAAACATTGATTTCCTGCCTGGGATATGGAAATCCATGGGAAAATTTGTGCATATATGTCATATAACAATTTTGGAAGTGACTCTTTGAAAAGTTTGAAAAAAAATCAAAAATTGTCAAAAAAAATTGGGAAAATTTTGAAAAAAAGGTCGGCCCCTTTGAGCTGAGCACGGTCGGGTGACCGGAAACAAACTTTTTTTTTGGCCTATAAGCCACCATACATTGACCTAGACTCCGTCCTAAATGCATACAGCCAAGATGAGCTGATGCAAATTAAAAAAAAATGTGATTTTGTGATGTGACGGGAGAGGGGAGGGGCTGCTTGAGCCGGCCATGCTTCACTTTATGTTTTAGTGAACTTGTCATACAGCAAATCAAAAGTATGCCAATGTAAAAGTGTATGAGTGGGATTTCTATTAAAGCGATCTCACTTGCTCTCGTTGATCACATCACCGCCTGTACTATACCATCGAGACACAAATTTCGAAATACAACAAATTATAATTACAATCAATTAGAACCGCCCCATGATGTCTATTTAGTCAAAAGCTGAAAGATAAGAGTATAGCGCTCCACGGTGGCACTACACATGCGTAGTGGGCCCCTCCAGGCAGCCCTGAGTAACCCGACCCAACCCCCTGTACACCCTGCTCCACCCCAGCTGGAGGAACCACAGACATACTCCTTACCCCCAGCTCCCTATTCCAGTGGCGGCTAAATATAGCGCTCCTAGAACTCCTAGAACTGGGTCCAACTTCAGTGGCTGTTTCTCTTCCGGTGCGGCCCGGCCCGACCCCGCCCGTGCTCCCGGTGGTCCCGGGTACTCGACCCGGGGGATGTTAAGGTGACTGTCGGACAGTTTGGCCGCCGGTTACATTCTCTGTTTACACATTCTCCCCTCCCAACCTTACTGACCATTAAACCCCCACTTACGTGTCTGTGTATATGTCTGCTGCATCCCCCTGGTCAAATAATATCACCTGTACCTATGTACTGTAGTGTGAGGAGTTAAGTCAAGGGTTGTTGGAACAGGAAGGCATTTCTCAAGATGGTACGACTGGGCGCAGCCACTACGATTTGAAATCCCTAAAATTAGAGTGGGTGATCGTAGATAATGACCTATGACTGCTCTGTACAATCAGCACTTAATGTAGTAATTACATAATTTTTGGTAGGGCAGTCATACCAGTGCAATCATTAGTGACCACTAGATGCATGGCTGTGATGGCATTAGAGTGAGGGGTCCCACTGTATACGATTTGAAGGGGGCCTGGTCGTACCATCTTGAGATATACCTTCCAGACAGTGTCATCTCATGTATATTTGCACGAGGATTCGGATGCATGAATTTACTATTGTAAGGGTACAAGATAACATATTACAAAGTGTTAGATATATTACCAAGCTAGTTGGACTTTATACTCTGCTCTTAGACTGCAGCACTCAATCCATGAGACTATATAACATGGTTATCGAGTTTAGGCACTGATTTCAGTTCCTAAAATGGATAATATGAGTTCTGATACCTGGCGATATAAGAACCCAAAATTGACAGTGGACGCACAGCGGAGCGGACATACCTTGACAACTAGTTGACACGAAAGTAAATCCTCCATTTTTGAAGCTTATAGACCAAATCTGACAAAATGATTTCAGCAGTATATCCTTTACATGTTATTCTAACTCTCTCTCTCTGAATTTAACATAAAAAAATAGTAAACTTTCGAAGCGAGCGACTGGCCGTGCGTCTTCACCATTCTGTCAACAGTACCTGTGGCACCGCCTGTTGTGTACAGAATGGATTAGGCTATAGACTGGCGCAGCTCTGTCTCAACGTATATGCAGTAGTAGGCCTATGAGAATGGGAGTTGCAGGAGGTCGCCAGCTTAACCATAAGTTAACATGAAACTAAGATGGCGGAGGGCCGTCTTGTCGACTCGCAAAAGAAAACAATGGATTCTATCCATTTTAAAGGTAAATACTTAGAATTAATGGTGGAAACCATGTTATATATGCAGGGGGTGATAGAAGCATTCGCCTTCGGCTCATGCTTCTATCACCCCCTGAAGCCAACAAGTGCAAGTCTATTCATTATATATTACATTCATAGAGTGCGTCTACGATAGTATTGTAATTACCAACAGAAACGTCTATGGCAAGCGATAATGTTCACCCCCATTTAATACATCACAATTTCTCTAAATGATTCTTATCATTGCTATTATAATTACAGGATTTGATATCACAGTTACCTTAGGATATAGGAAAACCCCTACATCATGCCAATGAAGTACGTACTTTACAGTATGAAATGAGATTTATTAACTTATATTCCAGTTGATTAGCTAAAACAGTGTATCATCATCTTTCATGTTCTGCCAATTCCGATATTATCAGTACGAAACATCAGTTTCTCGAAAGAAATCTCCGATATCAAATATAAATCTGTTGGCATCGAAGTTTTCATCGGAGATATCAAAGATACCAAAGTCTCTTTGGTGATATCAAGGTTTCTAACTTTTCTACTAATATATGATAGAAACCTTGATATCAGAGTTATGTACTTTGCCGGGGTACTCAGATACCACCATTATCAACTGTGCTATCAAAGCTTAACACTATAATAACTTTTTAACCCAATATGGGAGCTTACAGGATATGGAAAATAACAGATAAAAATCCATACAAGGCCTGTTCTTTATGGGGTGCATGGGAAAACGACGAAAAACAAAATGCATCACAATATCAGATTAATATAGCAATCAGTGACAATATCTTAGAGAAGAATTCCTCTATCACACAGGGAAAATGTGAGCGCAATATAAGAATACCATTTAACATAAAATGCTGAAAGCTGTGTTGTCAACTGAAGAAACTCTTATATTGAATGTGAACATTGAGCTTGCCACGTTCTTCTCGCACTAGCCAATTCTGGGTTTTAGCATTGCTACAGTCGACATTGCCAAGGTGTATCACATTATGAGGTTAAACATGTTTAGGTTTATAGTTGCTGTTCAAAAACGGGAAAAGAAAATGTTTCGCTATATACACATTTTTATGGTGTTTGTGTCACTGTCAAATATATCATTTAACTGTTTAACCGCATAAGAAAAATCACATATCTGTACAGTATAAGGTGTACAACCACTACCGGGTATCTGTGTGAACGTCTGCTATCTGAAGTACTAAACATAGTGGCAGGCCATCCAATCACTATATGAGTCAAAATGAACACTACCTGTATTAACCATTGGACCACTCTCTGTGTAAATTAATGCCATCTGTAGAAACTTTTCCATCAAGAGGCTAAGACATTGCTAAGGCAATGTTGATAGACTTAATTGAAGTGGGTATAATATGTGTCTTTACTTGGTATTACAGCTTGTTGATACACTGATTACATTATTTTCACAAAGATAGCGGTTGGATGGTCAACCTTTAACTGTGTAGTATTACAGGAGGTTATTTCAATTTGGCCTAACATCACCCCACTGCAATGTTGGATAAATTTGTGGCAGTGATTATGAATGATGTATGCACTCTGTGGGTAGTGTTGTTAGCACTCTCTAGAGGTTAATTCAAAACATCCTATCATCAGTCCACCAGCGATGGTAGAAATTACCAGCCCCATTTGATTTATCTGATGATAAAATGTAACTGGCATGCATTGACACAGTAAGTGCTATCGATTTTACTGGCGGTGGGCTGAATCCTGCATACTCTATCACAAGCAGAACACACTGTGCACAGTGGCAAGAGGGCCAAAATAAATCAATAGCTGTGGAAAGACTCCTTTTTACAAAAGGGTATAGGCAATCATTCCCCTTTATCCTATGAGTTATTTAAAGTGTGTACCGGCTCCCCCTCAGGCAAGGAGAATGGATCACTAGATGGGGCATGTTACACATGAGTAGAGAAGTGATAGTAACATATAAAGCTAGTATGTTGGCAATCCACTATTGATTTTCTTTCACTGCCATGACCCATGGTGGTAGGCTTGGAAACGCAATAGTGAATAATCCACAGGACATGCTGTGCCTGATTGGGCTACCACCAGGAAAATAGATAGGGAGAATGATAAGGTCTGACAAAATCAACAGGATTTGCCAACATTACCTTTGCTGGGGTACTGATGGTAGAACGTTTTGAATTAATCTCCAGGATACTGACCCCGGGATACCAACCACCATCCTCCCCCCATTTTACCCATACTATTGCAGGGGAATGACTGTACCGTGCTAATATCAGTGGTGATGATAGTGATCTCTTAGAATAGTGGGTTGTGATTGGACCATCTGCCGAAAAGAGAATGTGACTTGTGAGCCCCTTCAGGCTACTCTTGTGTTACGTTCCCAACGCACCATGTATATATAATTGGAATAAAAAGGGAAAGGGGATCACTCGTTTTTTTTCCAATTTGGCAAAAGGAGTGCTCCACATCATTGCTAACAGTGTCCCTATTACATAGCACCCACCACTGTGGACAAAGTGTGTTGGGCTCAGTACAGAAATGTTTGGAAATTCACTGCCCAATGAATATTGAACAAGTAATTAATGGATATGTCATGACGCGTGACTGATATCCAACAATAACATGCAACAAGGGGGGCAAAGCCTCCCGAGTTGCATGTTATTGTTGGTTATTCCACGATTTCTGGGATTCTCAGTGCTGGATTTTCCATGCACATACCTGTCGATATTGAATGGCATCAGGCCTGCAACATGACTCTTGTAAGGTGTGTGGTTATGCATTGATAACATGCCTCCTTACATGGATAACATGCCTACCTATATGGATAACATGCCTCCTTACATGGATAACATGCCTTCTTACATGTCCTTACATGTCATATGTTACATGTTAAAACCCACGAAATTTCATGGCCAGGGCAGGGCTCGAACCTGCAGTCTCAGATCCCAAATCCAACTCCCTATGCACTGCTCCACAGGGACTGACGAGAGTTGGTTGGCTAGAACCAGGTCTTGATATGATACAAAGTCCGGGGAGGTCACTCACATATAACTACTATACATTCAAAGTGTGAAAATCCCCAGCAGTCTGGGTTGTGACCCCCGCCCAGCTTTGTCGCTACTGCTCGCATAATGGCGGGCTGTCCACTTTATACTCTGCTCTTAGACTGCAGCACTCAATCCATGAGACTATATAACATGGTTATCGAGTTTAGGCACTGATTTCAGTTCCTAAAATGGATAATATGAGTTCTGATACCTGGCGATATAAGAACCCAAAATTGACAGTGGACGCACAGCGGAGCGGACATACCTTGACAACTAGTTGACACGAAAGTAAATCCTCCATTTTTGAAGCTTATAGACCAAATCTGACAAAATGATTTCAGCAGTATATCCTTTACATGTTATTCTAACTCTCTCTCTCTGAATTTAACATAAAAAAATAGTAAACTTTCGAAGCGAGCGACTGGCCGTGCGTCTTCACCATTCTGTCAACAGTACCTGTGGCACCGCCTGTTGTGTACAGAATGGATTAGGCTATAGACTGGCGCAGCTCTGTCTCAACGTATATGCAGTAGTAGGCCTATGAGAATGGGAGTTGCAGGAGGTCGCCAGCTTAACCATAAGTTAACATGAAACTAAGATGGCGGAGGGCCGTCTTGTCGACTCGCAAAAGAAAACAATGGATTCTATCCATTTTAAAGGTAAATACTTAGAATTAATGGTGGAAACCATGTTATATATGCAGGGGGGTGATAGAAGCATTCGCCTTCGGCTCATGCTTCTATCACCCCCTGAAGCCAACAAGTGCAAGTCTATTCATTATATATTACATTCATAGAGTGCGTCTACGATAGTATTGTAATTACCAACAGAAACGTCTATGGCAAGCGATAATGTTCACCCCCATTTAATACATCACAATTTCTCTAAATGATTCTTATCATTGCTATTATAATTACAGGATTTGATATCACAGTTACCTTAGGATATAGGAAAACCCCTACATCATGCCAATGAAGTACGTACTTTACAGTATGAAATGAGATTTATTAACTTATATTCCAGTTGATTAGCTAAAACAGTGTATCATCATCTTTCATGTTCTGCCAATTCCGATATTATCAGTACGAAACATCAGTTTCTCGAAAGAAATCTCCGATATCAAATATAAATCTGTTGGCATCGAAGTTTTCATCGGAGATATCAAAGATACCAAAGTCTCTTTGGTGATATCAAGGTTTCTAACTTTTCTACTAATATATGATAGAAACCTTGATATCAGAGTTATGTACTTTGCCGGGGTACTCAGATACCACCATTATCAACTGTGCTATCAAAGCTTAACACTATAATAACTTTTTAACCCAATATGGGAGCTTACAGGATATGGAAAATAACAGATAAAAATCCATACAAGGCCTGTTCTTTATGGGGTGCATGGGAAAACGACGAAAAACAAAATGCATCACAATATCAGATTAATATAGCAATCAGTGACAATATCTTAGAGAAGAATTCCTCTATCACACAGGGAAAATGTGAGCGCAATATAAGAATACCATTTAACATAAAATGCTGAAAGCTGTGTTGTCAACTGAAGAAACTCTTATATTGAATGTGAACATTGAGCTTGCCACGTTCTTCTCGCACTAGCCAATTCTGGGTTTTAGCATTGCTACAGTCGACATTGCCAAGGTGTATCACATTATGAGGTTAAACATGTTTAGGTTTATAGTTGCTGTTCAAAAACGGGAAAAGAAAATGTTTCGCTATATACACATTTTTATGGTGTTTGTGTCACTGTCAAATATATCATTTAACTGTTTAACCGCATAAGAAAAATCACATATCTGTACAGTATAAGGTGTACAACCACTACCGGGTATCTGTGTGAACGTCTGCTATCTGAAGTACTAAACATAGTGGCAGGCCATCCAATCACTATATGAGTCAAAATGAACACTACCTGTATTAACCATTGGACCACTCTCTGTGTAAATTAATGCCATCTGTAGAAACTTTTCCATCAAGAGGCTAAGACATTGCTAAGGCAATGTTGATAGACTTAATTGAAGTGGGTATAATATGTGTCTTTACTTGGTATTACAGCTTGTTGATACACTGATTACATTATTTTCACAAAGATAGCGGTTGGATGGTCAACCTTTAACTGTGTAGTATTACAGGAGGTTATTTCAATTTGGCCTAACATCACCCCACTGCAATGTTGGATAAATTTGTGGCAGTGATTATGAATGATGTATGCACTCTGTGGGTAGTGTTGTTAGCACTCTCTAGAGGTTAATTCAAAACATCCTATCATCAGTCCACCAGCGATGGTAGAAATTACCAGCCCCATTTGATTTATCTGATGATAAAATGTAACTGGCATGCATTGACACAGTAAGTGCTATCGATTTTACTGGCGGTGGGCTGAATCCTGCATACTCTATCACAAGCAGAACACACTGTGCACAGTGGCAAGAGGGCCAAAATAAATCAATAGCTGTGGAAAGACTCCTTTTTACAAAAGGGTATAGGCAATCATTCCCCTTTATCCTATGAGTTATTTAAAGTGTGTACCGGCTCCCCCTCAGGCAAGGAGAATGGATCACTAGATGGGGCATGTTACACATGAGTAGAGAAGTGATAGTAACATATAAAGCTAGTATGTTGGCAATCCACTATTGATTTTCTTTCACTGCCATGACCCATGGTGGTAGGCTTGGAAACGCAATAGTGAATAATCCACAGGACATGCTGTGCCTGATTGGGCTACCACCAGGAAAATAGATAGGGAGAATGATAAGGTCTGACAAAATCAACAGGATTTGCCAACATTACCTTTGCTGGGGTACTGATGGTAGAACGTTTTGAATTAATCTCCAGGATACTGACCCCGGGATACCAACCACCATCCTCCCCCCATTTTACCCATACTATTGCAGGGGAATGACTGTACCGTGCTAATATCAGTGGTGATGATAGTGATCTCTTAGAATAGTGGGTTGTGATTGGACCATCTGCCGAAAAGAGAATGTGACTTGTGAGCCCCTTCAGGCTACTCTTGTGTTACGTTCCCAACGCACCATGTATATATAATTGGAATAAAAAGGGAAAGGGGATCACTCGTTTTTTTTCCAATTTGGCAAAAGGAGTGCTCCACATCATTGCTAACAGTGTCCCTATTACATAGCACCCACCACTGTGGACAAAGTGTGTTGGGCTCAGTACAGAAATGTTTGGAAATTCACTGCCCAATGAATATTGAACAAGTAATTAATGGATATGTCATGACGCGTGACTGATATCCAACAATAACATGCAACAAGGGGGGCAAAGCCTCCCGAGTTGCATGTTATTGTTGGTTATTCCACGATTTCTGGGATTCTCAGTGCTGGATTTTCCATGCACATACCTGTCGATATTGAATGGCATCAGGCCTGCAACATGACTCTTGTAAGGTGTGTGGTTATGCATTGATAACATGCCTCCTTACATGGATAACATGCCTACCTATATGGATAACATGCCTCCTTACATGGATAACATGCCTTCTTACATGTCCTTACATGTCATATGTTACATGTTAAAACCCACGAAATTTCATGGCCAGGGCAGGGCTCGAACCTGCAGTCTCAGATCCCAAATCCAACTCCCTATGCACTGCTCCACAGGGACTGACGAGAGTTGGTTGGCTAGAACCAGGTCTTGATATGATACAAAGTCCGGGGAGGTCACTCACATATAACTACTATACATTCAAAGTGTGAAAATCCCCAGCAGTCTGGGTTGTGACCCCCGCCCAGCTTTGTCGCTACTGCTCGCATAATGGCGGGCTGTCCACTGCCATAACCCCGAGACGCAGAAGCATTCAAAGCAAAGCAAGCCGAGACGGCCACTGAGGTGTGAGGCTCCGTGGTCTAGTGGTTAGCGCATTGCGCTCAGCCGTCGAAGGTGGGCGGATCGAGTCCCGGTCCGGGTGCATCTTTTTTTCGCCGTGTGCGCTGTAGCTGTCCGCTGCTGGGCGACGAGGTGCAGGCTAACATGGTCCGGGCGCATCTTTTTTTCGCAGTGTGCCCGCTGCCATAACCGTGAGACGCATTCAAACAAAGCCAAGCCTAGCCGGGCGCCGAGGTGTGTGTACTGATCGTGTACATACATAACTGCGAGACGCATTCAAAGCAAGCCAAGCGGAGATGGGCGCTGTTGCTGTCCGCTGCTGGTCGCCAATGTGTATGTACCGATCGTGTACACACACTATGGCTGGCTTCGAGTCCCGGGGAAGGGGAACAATTTTTGTTTTCAACTTGAATTTATTGGTATTCTATTGATTATCTATTGGTTTCGTGGAATAACATAAGTTGTCAATGGATAATTCATGACTTGTGTGTGTTAGCAAAGGCTATGCATGCAATATCGACAGGTATGTGCATGGGAATATCCAGAATCAGAGAAATCGTGTAATAATTCAGGCTATTTGGTTAAATGTAGCCACATACATGCAGTGATGGGCATAGATTTCACTATGGGATGGGTGATATTAGACAATTTTGAAAAAAGAAAAGTTAATGGCTCTCTATAGAGATATTGGTTGTACACGAGATCTCATTTACATTGTATAGGGCGTCTATATCTATACATTAGTCTATGGCCTAAATGTCACTTCACAAGGTCACAAATGAGCGACATTGTGTACACACAATGTCCCCTTTTACGTCCTTGATGTGATAGAGTAAAGTCCTTGATAAGCAAGGCGTACAATTCGTCATCAGAAGCAACGTGTCTACGTTAACCGAAGAAGAATGCCTATAGCCCGTCCCACTGGGCCCCGCGCCAAGACGCGCTGGTCGTTTCTATGGCAACTCCAGCCTGGCGGCTATCTTGGACAAAATGGTCATTGTTGGCATGGGGGGGGGCTGTGGTTTACTGCCAACATGTGAGATGTTAAATCTTACAGAAATTGTTTACAAGTATACTTCATTTTACCAGCTGTTATAGCATCCGGTTTCAATTACAACTTCTAATATTTAGTATAAATCTCTGATCCTTTGCTCTTAATCCCTGCTGATTATGACCAGGGTGATGTGAGTGAGTGATGTATAACGCCATTTCAACAGCTAAGGTCATATTCATGGCGAGAACTACATTACACAACTTCACAGAGGAATGTGTCAGTGCCCACGCATATGTGCACCACACACATCCTGAGGGGATAGGAAAGAGGAGAAATAGACCCTTTTAAGTGGGCTAGGGAAGCCCCAGGGTGATGTAGATATAAGGTGGTGGGGGGGGGGGCTTTGGGTTCCTCTATATGTTCCATACAAAAACAGTGACAAGGGGGTGGGTGGGTCTTGAAAAATGCCTAAATACCGGTGACATAATTGTTGAACGTCCCCTAAACATAAAAATGATAACGTGACCTATGGCGTTAATTCCTTTATGAGGGAAAGTCATCTCTCAGAGCAACATTATAGAAAACACTGTCAGTCACAAACGTGCCCAGCAAATTGTCGTGACTCCTCGTCAACCTGTGTGAAGTGGCTCACACATGTCGCTAGATGGAACACGACGTCGCTATAGCACAAGATCACCAGGAATAGCAATGGTGGTGATCACATGGCCTCACCTCAGATGGCGACGATGGTGATCACTCATCCTCACCAGGGATGGCGACATGAGTGATCACTCATCCTCACCAGGGATGGCGACATGAGTGATCACTCACTTCGCTAGATGAGACGCACACCACGTCATAATGCACATTCACCACGGATGGCAAGGATTGTGATCAGTCACCTCGCTAGATAAAACGCGTACCTCGTGAGGACCTTGATCACCCACACTCACCAGGGATGGCAACACGAGTGATCACTCACCTCGCTAGATGAAATGCACACCATGCCATAGCGCATGTTCACCACGGTTGGCGAGGATCGTGATGACGCACACTCACCAGGGATGGCAAGGCGGTTGATCACTCACCTCGCTAGATGAAACGCGCACCAGGTCATAGCGCAGGGGGGTTCACCATGGATGGCGAGAGTGGTGATCACTCAGACTCACCAGTGATGGCGACGCTGGTGATCACTCACCTTGTTAGATGAAAAGCTCATGATCATCGACATTGGTAATCATGCAGCCTCACATCTGCCAGATCAAATTATGTTTTGCCAGAGAAGGTATTGTCATATGTATCTTTCCTCTAACCACAGACAAGGTGTTCATGTTGATATTTCCCTATGTATTTTTCCTGTAACCAGAGAAAAGGTGTTTATGGATAGTTGCTTTCATTTTAGAGATACCTCTATCTAAATTCAATTGATATTCTCTCTATATATACTTGTTTGATTCAACTCTGAAGTATTACATGGAAATCAGTGTGAAACAAAGCACATTTGATACGTATGGGACTTATACTTCAGGCCCACACTTCCTAGATAGGCTACATGTTGAACAGTGGTGCTGTCTCAACAACTTTGGCAATGGTGGTGATAAGTTGCCACTGTGAGTGAGAGTGAGTGACAGATGATGCAATCCTCAGAGAGCATTGACTTGGAGTGATACAAATTCACATATTGAGTGAGACCAATGTTGGCAATGGTGGTGATAAGTCGCCAGAAGATTAACTAGAAGTGATACACACTCACACAGTGAGTGAGAGCCATGTGGTAATGCAGGTGAAAAGTCGCCATTCTGAGTGAGAGTTGACAGGCAGTGGCACATACTCACGCAGTGAGTTAGATCCATGTTGGCGATGGTGGTGATAAGTCACCATGCTTTGTGAGGGATGACAAGGGGTGGCACATACTCACGCAGTGAGTGAGATCATGTTGGTGACTGTTGTGATAAATCGCGATGCCATGTGAGACTGACACACAGTGGCGAAAGATGATGCAGTGAGTTATCACTCAGAAAGGAGTCACCATTGATGACCAATCATGGCGACAGATAACAACAATTTGCTGGGTGCTGTCCACTGTTGGCCATCCACTAGGCCGATAGAAATAGGGGACATTGTTAATGAATTCAGGACATGGTGAATACATTTAGGGCCTGGAGTAAAAAGCTGACTAACTCATTCTTTTGTAGTCGGATAACACCATAGAAAAAGGTCCTAAATACTCATTCGAAATGTCTTCCCTGTCAAAAAGCTCAAGAGTAAACTAGGTACATGTACAGCTATATTGCATAAAACAACAGTTACAGATGGAATCGTTGTTGCTCTTAGATATCTCTGAGAAGACGACCCCATAGAATATG
Source organism: Acholoe squamosa (assembly GCA_949317995.1). Classification (NCBI taxonomy): domain Eukaryota; kingdom Metazoa; phylum Annelida; class Polychaeta; order Phyllodocida; family Polynoidae; genus Acholoe; species Acholoe squamosa. The sequence continues at coordinate 43,860,548 of OX439040.1, read as the reverse complement.
TTAAAGACTTTTATTTATCTCACCTTTATTACACTCTCAGGTCCTTATCAATACCATAGAGTAGAGTATATTCTCATAGGTCCTTATCAATGTCACAAGTGGATTTTATTTAGTAAGGGCGGGGGGGGGGTGGGTTTGATTGGGGCGCGTAAAATTTCACACCCCTCCTAAGGGGGAGGGCGTGAAAAACTTACCCTCTTTTTAGCAAAAAAGCGAGCACGCTATGATAGATCAAAGAGGGGCTCAACACATTTTAACTGCCGTCGAGAGGGGGGGGGGCATAAAAACACCCACCACCTCACTGTTTATAAATAATGACCACTCCCTTAGCCAAGGGGGAGGGGGAGGTTATGTTATAGGCCATTTTGAAATAACCCCCTGATGTTGTCTGTTTCCCAGTAAAATGAATTGGAAGTCTAGGGTCGACAACCTTATTCACATTAAAAAGAGGAATTATATATTCACAGAGGGGTGTGACGTATATGGATACAAATCTTATTGTATTTTCCGTACAGAATTACTTTCGAAGATAATGAATGTTGCAGACATTTATATCCATTCATTTCCCATATTCAACCAAAGTCCTTTCACGTAAACGAAATACACGTATCTTTGATTTGAAACTTTGACCAGACATATTGATATCAGACGCATAACAGTGTGGTAATATAGGCCCTGTGGATCTGTTAACTGTTTACTCAACGATGACCTTCATAATAATATACCATGATTCATACCATAATAAAGTATTATGTCTATCGACATGCCATTATCTCTAACTGGATTATTTTTGCATATGACCTTGATTTGGACGTCGGTTTGGGGAGGTAAACATTGAGTTGGCCATACTTTACTAGCCAAAGCCCCGGGGCAATGCGCGCTATAAATAGTGGGGGAATTAATGTGGGAGGAACGCTAGCAACGGAGCTAACAGCTGTAAAGCTTTTTCTGATTACAATGAGATGAGTAAACATAATAGATATGCTAAAAAAAGAGAAGCTGGGAGAACACTGAGTATTTACTACGTTCCTACAAAAAAATTCTCAAGCACAATTGAAAGAACATACCAAGGGTATTTTCATAATCATATCCTGTTTTTCCAAAAGGGACTAAACTTTTAAACTTAGACTTGCTGCATGTCTATCAACTGAGCCTGAGACACGAGAGAGAGAGAGAGAGAGAGAGAGAGAGAGAGAGAGAGAGAGAGAGAGAGAGAGAGAGAGAACCTTTGACGGTATGGTATCATGGTTGATGTAGCAATATAAATTTAGATATCAGATTCCAGTTATGAATCATGTTTATCTCCATGTCCTACAGAGGGCTCACACGCGTACTATGAACACCTCCATTTACCACTGTATACCTTCAAGTACATTTAAGCTATAATAGGGGATATATATATATATATATATATTTAAACATAGCACTATGTATAGTGGTGGATGCAAAAGAACCATTACCTCGGCAGCTGTAGAGGGAAATGCTTTCTACCTTCATTCACATCATCGATTCGATCACCATCACCCCCTTGCAAAGACTTCAGCTATTATCTAGGGCCTACATAATGCAACTTTGACAACCAGCCAACCGAATTCAGTACTTGTGGATCAACACATTAAAAGGTATGCCCGCGAGGGGGTGCACGGGCATACATTTTACCGTGTTGATCCACACTTATTCTTAATGCCGTTTTAGCAAAGTACCGGGGATGGACCTATCTTGTCTCTGTCTCCCTATGGATCCCCCTGCACTGTCATCCCCGCCCACATACATGTACGTGAATATTAGTCAGGAGATGAAATGGGGGTGGGGGGGGGGGGTCTGCACCATATATATCCGGGAGGAGTTCTGATTTACAGACCCATACATGTCACTTTGCCTGCTTACTTAATGATGAGCTACTTAGGCAGTTGGTGAGCTACTCCACTGTTGTCAAAGTCCATGTACATAGTTCTAATGATTTTATTGAATTGCCCAATATTAACGGTGCTGAGGACCATGATTACCTCCGACAGCCTGGTCACTGACCATGGCATGCAGTGTGCTATGTTTAAATTATATTCAGCTAAAGGTAGGACATAAAATACATGTGCATGAAAACCACTTGCTGAATCAAAAAGAAATTAGAGAAATTAAAAACAAACAAACTAAAGAAACGAAGATGTCAGAACCTAAACAATAGTGGTATAATATTGTGTCGCTATTTAGGGCACTATCAATAAATTATGACACTTAATTGTTGAGAGCTCAGAGAATATGCTGATGTTATTCTGTAATTTTCTTGGAGATTGTCAAATTCAAATTGTACTTAAGAGGAAATGGCAAAGTGATTTAGAAATACATAGATCAAATTTTACCAGCACATTTGGTCAAATGGTGTGAGCTACAGATCCAGACACCATAGTGAGTGACTCACTGTTTTGACTCTTACCTTGGGGGCAGAAGGCAACAATATTTACCACTTTCTCCTTCACTTCCCAACCCCCTCCTCTCCCCCTACACCACCACTATGTCACACACACAAAGGATCCCCTCGCACCGTCTGTCACACTAGATGTTATCCCAAGACAATTTAAAAAAAATACAAAGGGCCCTGAAAAAGACCAATATCAGTCAGACAAGAAGGCTCGTAAGATTTGACAGATCTTCCCTTGTAATGTCTGGGAACCTGGTCCCTGATGGTAAGAGACAGGACAGGTCACTAGGTCGGTGCTGGTACTGGTGCTGGCTTCTGACTGCATGGTAGGTGGTCGAGCTAAGCATCACCTCTCACTGTGTATAATGTGTATGGGAGTAGATCAGCGATGTTGTCATCAGTGTGAAGGAGGTATACAGGAGCATATGTTGAGGTTCCGTGGAGAGAGTGACTGATTGAGGTCTGAGAGGGAAAGGTCGCCTAGTAGTCTGCAGACTGGTCTGGCTCTATACCTTTGGGTTTCACAGGAGAAGTGTGCTTTCCTCTTTTTCACATTTACACCCCAGACCTACTTGATCCAGACTTGCTGACCCCAGGTGACCTCTGGGGCCTCCATGGCAAAGTCCCCACCCTTACCCTCTACCTCTATGGCACACAAAACACCTTATATGCTGTTGAGTTGTGTGGCCCCTTGATAGTGTAACTGTGTGGGAGTTTTATGTGATATGGACTACATTGGAGTTGTCCCTACGAAGTCCTACATTACTATTATCACTACTACCTTTACTAGTAATACAACCAGAACTACGACCAGAGGACTGGACTGAAGTTGTAGGCCGACCTGTTCTGCCATACCCATTTTGCTCTGTGCATACCCCTTTAATCAGTCGCCTGGAAAATAAGGGTGATGCAAACCACTCGTGCCCAAGCATATTCCTGGGAGTAGCTCCGAGTGACTCCAACACTGGAGTGCTGAGGCTGCTTGGTCATAGAGCACACTTCGAGTTACAACATTGGCTTATAGCGGGGAACCCATAAAGTCCTACATCATACCATTTCAGGTGACAGTTGAAAGCAGGAGTATGTCAGGAGAGGAGGGTAGTGATACATTACCCACAGAGGTTGTCATATCTCCAAAGTCAGATATGATGGCCATCAATGCTCCCAATAGTGTGGATATAAACCTCAACACAGAGAACACTTTGGATCCTCTTAATGCCCAGGAAGAGGGAAATGTGGATCCAATGACTGAGCCTGAGGAATCATGTTTGGATCATCATGCCTTGTCCACAGATCTTAATGTGGACATACCATTAGAACATATGAGTCTGGAAGCTACCACTAGGGATGGGGAGATTCTGGTTTCCAATTGTGACGAATCTAATGTGGATTCTGTACCTGGCGAGGTGAGTAAAGCAATAAATAATAACAAAATCACCATTTGAACGACATAGCAAAGAATCCTGAGCTTACTCCAACTGCTAAATGTACATAGAATTACAGAGCGGCGCTTTCTCTTTATCTGCGCACATGCCATATACAAATGTAATTATGAGGACACTCAAATATAAACACAATATAAAAGGTGCCAGAGGACCCTGTGGGTTGTAGAACTAATTGGTAACCTTTAACTCACCTGTAGCTAATAAAGGTACATGTAGGCCGGTGTGTACTGGTAATAGAACCCTGGAGCAGTACAAGACCCCTCCCATTCACACCTGCAGGGGAGAGGTATGGACATACAACCGGTTATAGGGGCGAGTGATGTACATACACAACTGAATGGGAGATAATGTACAAAACGGAATATTTCTTTGTCGGAGTAAATGACCGACCAAAATTGCACTTCTATATTCATCCGCTCACGATAGGCACCTTACATTTTCTGCCATGTTACGATACATTGGATGTGATAAACATATTCCAAGTCAATGTCCAGCCAGTGGGAACAATACGTTCAGCCAATGTTGAAAGCTATGGACATTGATTCAATGTTTTGTCCCTACTGGGCAGAAGGGGCTCATATTATGGGCAGATTAATGATGTGTTTTAGTATCTTTTCATAGAGCAACAGGGCATTGGCAGTGATAGGACATTTTACAGGTATAACGGTATAGCCATAGAAACCCGTGAACCAGATGATAACAGGTGTTGTGAACACATAGTTACATGCCTAGGGGGACACCTGCACTCCACAGATTGTCAATTTGACACTTCAAGACCTACAAACTCTCAGGTAAACAGAGCTACACTTAGAGGGTACAGGAGCACTCAGTTGATTACAGGTAGAATAGGGCTGCCAGGTAGAGATGGTGTTGTCCTCCAGGTGTGTGAATACACCAACATGTGTTTGTCACCACCCATTCAGTAGCCACCTGTCAAAAGGATCCAACTGTCACACACAGATCCAACTCTGTCCTCCAGCGAACAAGATGGTCGTTCACGTGGGTCCCTCCCTCCCTGCTTACCTGGGAGGCTATGGGAGGAGGCTCACAATGGGTCTGCCAATTTGCATCTGTAGCCTTTCCACATCAAATGGGGCAACTACCTTCCACTACCTTTAAAACCACCAGGGGTCGTCTCGCTCACGTAACTTCTACCAATTGAGAGTGTTCTCTCCAGCGTTGATCCTTGGCCTCTGGTGGTGACCTCCAGGGCGTAAGGCAGTTTAGTGTGTAAGGAGGAGAGTTAATGTGTAAGGGAGTGATCACTTCTCAACAGAAGGGGGGGGGCATGATTCTTTTGAGTACAGAGATAAAACACTAGAACTTACCCGGGGCAATTTTTCTACCCCTCTGGGGGTAAGTTACTTCCAACTCCCACCCCTGTTGTTAAAGAATTTTAATGATTAATACCTAAATTGTAGTCTAATCAGTGAGGTGCCCAGGGAGGTTTGGGCACAGTAGTGTAGAGTTAGATCCTTTGCTGTGTGGTAGCGCGGACATCTTCTTGTGTCGCCCATGTTGGCCATATTCTCGCTCATGTAGACAGACAAAAATGAAGAGAGAGTGATGTAAACTGATGACACATAACGGTAGAGAACTGCAATCACCGAATAAATGTAGGCCTATGTGAATGTCCATTGAATTAATGCTGGCTTAAAATGATCATTGATATCATCTGGACTGAAGCATCTGATGTTTAGAGAGGCAGGAGATAGCAGGCTTTTTTCTGGGGAAGGTACTCATTCCATTGTAGCCCTCATGCATGCAGGCCTTAAGGAACAGGCCTTAAGGCCTTAACACCTGTTCACTGTCAGCCCGGCACAATGGATTTACAGTAGAGTGCTTCGCTTTCTGGATTACAGTTGTAAGTGTTGTAGGTCCATGTGTCTCCTTTATTCTAGAATATGATTGGGCTTGTGTTTTCGTCATTGAATTTTGCTTTCAAATCTTTATCTTTCACCCCAAAATGCCTTCACCTGTGGTGTCCACACATTGATCAGTATCATAGAGTTTTGGCCTTGGTTTTCCTCGATGCTGGACTTCAAGACCACTGATCACCACTGATAATGTGTATCTCCAGGCCTCAGAAACCTGGACAGGCGTGGACATAATATTTTACTATGTTTTATCGCATTACTATCCCTCAAATACATATTAATCTAATTAGTGTTAATGTGTCTGAAGAAGAAAGTGTAGCCAAACTTGATCAGTGACGTTCATCTACTATAGACACAAATACTGGAACACCTCTGGCGCGCAGAAAATCGACCCCTTCTGGGGACGAAAGCGCTCAATAAACAATAATAATAAATGCGTAGCTTTTCCCCACCCATGCAGAGCTGATTGGATGTAAGTGATGCCACCTATAAAACCGGATGTAGCATTCAGAGTGTGCCAAGACGCTCAACCTCCTGGCCCAAAATGGTTACCATTAATGAGCAACATGTCCAAGCAGATGTTCTCTATATACATCTCACCATGATAATGAGAAATAACATCTGCTTGATGATCAGAACTTTATCATTATGCAACAGTAGAGATTATTTGGCCACAACAAAATAATCGTTTGTCTCCTGTAGGTAACATTAAGGCTCAACTCTGGTCAATTGGTACCCATGAGATGGCATTGACACGTCCCTTTCACTGAAGTATTAGAGGTGCCATTATTGGTAGTCAGAGTACAGAGATATACATGCATACACTAGGATAGCCCTAAATTGAATATTTCTTTACTTGTAAAAAAAGAAACCTTTGTCTATACATACCACAAGACTGAATATTGTGACTGAAATATGGTCTGTGGATAGAGCCCTATGGTTCCCTGTCAATCACACAGTGTTCGATAATATTGATTTATCTGCTGCCTCTCTCGTATACACATAAAATGCATTCCAAAATCTTGAGATAAATCTTGGGTTAAGTCTTCTTTTATAGATATTCATGAAACGCAACTCTCCAATAGTTATTACAGAATGAAGAATAAAGCCCTGCCAATTTCCGGTTGGTTAGCGTGAAGGCATTGGGGTTGGCAGGCAGTATGGCCAGCACTATACAGGCTGGAATTGATGGCGGTCAGAGGTGGGCAGAGGCCGCAGGCACCAAAATATATCAGCCATTCTGTGGAATTCCGGGTGCCAACCAAACCACACTCGCCCTCACAGATCAACAGTGAGCTAGCAACTGCTGTATGTGCAAGCCAAAATAGGACACTCTTTAGCACCTCTAGGTGGTCCAGTTTCAATTCTAGCCATTTTCCCTGCCCATTTTCTATCTTGGAACCTACCTCTAGCCACGTCTGCCTTAATAGTATCAATTTTGAATGTATTTCTATGTCCATTTTCTATTTGAAATAGATATTTTTCTGCATTGCCCTTAGTTTCTATTGTATAATTATGCAGTTATATTATACTGTGTCTGTTCTAATCCAAATATTCGCCTTCTCCCTCCCTCCCTTTCTCTCTCTCTCTCTCTCTCTCTCTCTCTCTCTCTCTCTCTCTCTCTCTCTCTCTCTCTCTCTCTGTCAAAGCAGTTGCTATACAGGACATACTGCTCTCAGATTCTCTGTGTACTCTCTAGCCTACAGCTGTTTGATTTGATTTGTATCTCGCCTAACATAACATTCAATGTTCACATGAGTCCTCAGGATAAACCACTCATGATAGGCTCAAACTAGGTCACTTTACATGTTCTGCTCCCTCATCCGGATGCACTGCCGCCATCTTCCGGATAATTAAGCTAATCAGGCTCTACTAATTAGCCAAGACCGAACTTGGAGTCACGTGAACATGTGGGAATATTATTGACAGAAGCTGTAATGTAAGGGCTAGGTCAGTTGGTGGTATAATCATTATTATCCAAGTATGCCCCTCCTAATCACCTCAGGGTATCTCTTCAATAATCATAACCAGACATTAATTTTATGCACTTCTGTTTATGGTGATTTTGCACATAGCCTCTTCATGTATATACAACAACGCATATACATGCACATGTATAGGCTATGTGAAAAAGCAATGTAAACAGAAGTGTATATAATTAATGTACCATGCACCCGGAATTTTGAAGTCGTCACTCCATTACTTTTTTATAAGTGATGGTGTATTATTCATATAGGGGGCCTTGGAGATGTAGGACGTACGTGGTGTACACGTTATTAAAAAGACAAGCACGATGATAGCAGACACATTGTCATGTTTGGAACCCTATGCTTGGATCCACCAAGAATTGGGGAATCCCCTATCAAAGCAGATTAGTTTATCCAAGGAAAATAGAAAATACCTCTGTGACTGAGTCACCAGCCGCCCGACCACAGCAGTGTCACTACTCCCTCCCACTCACACAGCATCATCATTTTGAGACTGTCATTTGGTTATATATGTTATGCCTCACTAGTGTAATGGTTTTACCATTCGGTATGGCATCACAAGGATCCATGGCTCGTTGTCATGTGGCCATACATGTCAGCTACGTGACAGTAACAAAGCTTATTTATCACTGAGGTAACCAAGAAAAGGTGTGGATTCGTACTTGTGACGGTTTCTTCATATTATGCTGAGATATAGAATCCCTGAGGCCTAATAACAGCTGTTTGGAAGTTGTGTCACTTGCTGTTGGAATATAATACTGAGGTGAGGCTGTCCGGCCTCACCGAGGCGAGTACGGTACTAATTTATTCCCGGAGAATGGACATTTGCATTTATGTCATGGCCAAAGGGGTTAAATTGATTTTATTCACTCATGAGAGAGCTCTGTTCACTGCAGCAGGTCACATGATCGTCAGCCATTGAATACAGCCATATTGTATTCCATCTCCCCATTGAATACGGCGTGTCCAGTACTGTCCTATAGTGACGTTCGTATCAGCCATGACATAAAGGACAGTATATTATGGTGGTTCTCCCATAATGAATGTGTCTCTATTGAGGTTTTATGCAGTCTATGACTAATGTAATGCACTTCATTGTCACCCTACCATGTGTAAAAAGTGCAGGATGAGTAAGCTACACACCTCATTAGATAGATGCCCATGCTACTGGAGGAAGCGCTCTTGGGTGGGGTTAAGCTATGTCAATGTGATGTGGCCCCTCATGTAGACAAACCCCAGGCTGTCCCTAACCCCTTCTATTATATTCAATGCTACTAAATTCTTTCCCTATCACTTTTGAAGGTTTCTTCCAGGCGGCTATATTTTCTGCGTGACAGATGTGTTAGAGTAATATCAGGATCTGTTTGTTTACTCTATGAGATCAGCGCCAGTGGATGGTTTAATTTAAGAGAAGGCCATATGACCTGTTATTCAACTATAGCGTGTGTATGTGTGACAAGCTACTGCACTTCTGCTTGCTGGTCTAATACCCCTGTGGATCAACATGGTAAAAGGTACGCCCGCGCACCCCCTCGCGGCCGTACCTTTTACCGTGTTGATCCACAATTAAAGACCACCAACATATGGTTACTTGATAAATTCAATTGTAAAAGTATGGCCTCTTCCACTCTAGAACAGAGAAGCGGATTAAGCATGTAAAAAAAAAAACAATTGACCATTTTCCACCAAAACACACATGAAAGTTTTACGATAAATCATCGTCAAAGTCGTCATGATGAAAATCCTTAATTTTTCTATGTTTGGTACATGTTTGTACCTACCCTCTGGAGTTATTTCCAAACGCTACACCCTTACAATATAATAGTGGGGCACAGATTTGTAGCATTCATAAGGAATTTGTTGTGGTGTACAAAAAGGACCAATGTTAGTGCACTCTGTGGGTAGCAATGTTAGCACCCTACCTACAGCTGCAGTGGTAAGACTGTAAGCCAGTTTGAAATAACCCCCTGGTTATATAGGTCTCCCCCATGTCGTCTAATGGGTGCTTCCATTGCTAAAGCAAGTACTGGAAAGAGATGGGCTGATAACAGACAGCTGTCACGATGGGTACCATACAGTTAAATGCATTAAATATCAGGACCGATACCCGCAATCATGAGCTTTGGCAACCTTTTGGTTCCCATGTGTATTAAACTTATATAGCTACTCAAAATGAATCATCCGTACATAGGCATACTTCTCATCCTAACGCAATGTGTCCTGATTAATCCTTTTGGAACCACATATTAAATACAACTTACACAAGTGCAAAAGCAAATGCGATATGTAATGTCTGCATCAATCATTAAACACGAAATCAGTTATATCGGGAAGAAAGTAAGCCTTATTGATTCAAGTAAAGTCCTTTGTCTTTCCTGTTGATGACATCCATCATGATCTTCCACGCTCTTGATGTGACCGCAATATGAATCCACATTCATTTATCTCTCTTATCTCCAACGAGCACTGTTCCACTCACTGTAATTCCTGCAGAGAGGATGACATTGCGTATATACACCAGAGGAGACATAAGGGTAGAGTGGAGCTAGCAGAAGCTGTCTTCATAATATACCCCTACTCCTGAAGCTACCTAGTTCCTACAGTCTCTATAGCCAACAACATTTTCTCATCTCAGGAAAATAAGATAATAATTTTACTCTGCGGTCAAAACGACCAGTTCTAAGAAAACTGATAACCCCAAAAACTATGAATTTCTTCCACCAGGTTCGAATATGTGAGATTTTAAGAAAATTACTTTTGGCTGTGTCAAAATAAGCTATTGTTTTTTTTTTTCATCTTTGCTGACTCCAGGTGTCGCCAGGGAGCATAGCGTCGACGGGTCTGGCCGTCGGGGATGTGATCCTGAGGGTGGGAGAGGCGGAAACCTCCAGCCTCACACACAACCAGTGCCAGAACCACCTCCAGGCCGCCGGCAATCTCCTCCAGCTCCATATAGCCAAGTAAGTGTACAGATCTTGTTGAAAGGAGCTACTCAAAACTGCTCGTTACAGCTCTTTATGTTCAATTACAAACGCTGATATATTGTCTGGTTAATCTGGGATCACCTTGAGGTGGATATGGGTGTAAGGGAGGGGGGGGGGCTAATTACATTTTCAAAGTTTGTTCAACTTTTTGATGGGAGACTCGTATGAGAAAAAGTATTTGCATGGGATAACTAGTTGAGCTACTCATATATGCTTATACTGAGCTGACAGTGAACTGCTCAAATTCCCTTCAATGTGTGTGAGACACTTGGTGCACTGGTACAGGAGCTCAGAGTGGCTGTGTATACAGAGTAGTGTTGTACAGGACAGGCGGGGTGGTTGCATGGTATACTACAGAGAGTTGCTCATGGCCCCATATTTTCGCATGCACCCAGCTAGTGTTAGATTTAGGGTTTAGTTGTCGAAAGAAATAGGTATTGCTCAAGCACAACCTCATCTTGTAGTTATTATGATGAGTTATTACTATTTGAGTATCATCGTCTGCGAATCAGAAAGGCCCCTTCAGAATATACAAGGCCTGGAATATCAATGTTCTAGAAACTATTCTGTCTAGAGGTAATCTATACAGTTTGCACAATGTACCACTATACTAATGTATAAATGCCTGCACATTCCCTCATAGACTAAGCAAGCTATTTAGAAAGAATTGTCTGAATATCCCATTAGAAAGGCTCATGATAGACTACTATTATACTGTCTAGGGATCTGCACCAGGGCCCATGTATCCTCTCATATCTGTAACATACCGATCGGATGGGATCAACGAAGCACTTCAGGTGTGAGGTGCAATTAAATTGTATTCAGAAAAGAGTATATCTCATTCCATACTGAGTCAGTTTCTGTTTGACAGTGTCACTAAGCTAGTTACCATCCTGCTCTTGGGTACAGTCATGGTGAACTTTACTCCCAGAACTTATAGGAACCAATGAAATCGTTCTCTCTTATATATTTTGTACACAGTCATCTTATGCACAAGGCCGTCAATACACAGACGTACATTTCAGAACATGTCTCTTGAGTGTAAGATGTAGTTTATAGCAGCATTAGGAGCAGCTCTTTCTTACTGCTCAGTGTGGGTGACCTAGATTAGGATCCTATGTAAGAGAGCCATAGCCACTTCTTCAGCTCTCCTACCCAGTCTCCATCCAGTCAGTACAGACCCAGGTATTGAACTATACCCCTGTCACTTATGCAGCAATGTTGTAAACCAATCATAGAGTGAGAAAAAAGTGTAATGAAGGCAAAAGGCAAAACATACAGGCACTGTACAGAACACCTGCTGCTAGACATGGCAGCTAAATTGACATTGGGAATGGAGCTTTGACTTCAGCTTCACCTTCTAATCTGGAACTGCTGTTTCAAAGCTGGCAACCAATAGTTCTCACTAGGTCATCCACCCTTTACACTACTATACTGACTCACATGGGGGTCAGACCGCACCTTGGCTAGGGTTCAACCTTCAGCCTTTGTGGATAATACGTGTTGAGCAGGTAACCAGGTCACAGGGCAATGAGGAGTCTACACATAACTCTTCACAACAGCTCAGGTTATTTCTGGAAGACTTTGAATGGTTAACAGGCCCATGTGCTTACAGGTCAAGAGTTCTTTTTGACAAATAGGTAGGTTAATTTGACATGATATGAATTGGGATTATAGTTAATTGATCAAAATATAGATACCTTGATGCTGAGCTTATCCATATGAGTTATGAATAATGGATTTCATCGCATATATACGATTGGCATCACAGTTGGTTTATGATATTAGGTGATCTATTAGTCTGTTTTTGCCAGGTTAAATCTTTCAAATACAGTGTGGACAGAACATGGAGTCAACAATGTTGGTCTACCTGTTTTAATGATCCATTTCAATTCTGTTGACCATGGCAATTCTAACGTCAAAAGTAGACATATTGTTCTCAATTCAACGTTGATTTTACCACCATTAAATCAACACTGATCATTTTCCCTTTTATTCCCCGTGTCAATATGTCAACTTTGAATCAACCAACAAATGACCATTGAAACAATATCATAACAACAATAGAGCTCCTATGTTGAATCAGCAATGGTGTGTACACGTTGGATTACAAATGATTTGACTATGTTGTGTCAACTTCCAAATTCAGCTATATCTCAACCTTGCATCAATCGGTATATAGCCAAACTTCATCTACGCTATATTGACACCTATTCAATGTATGCGTCCCCACTGGATAGTTAGTAAATATCTTGACGTTTCCCCTGAGATGAACACCTAAGCGAATATCCTGAAGTTAGACATATGCTAATCTTTTATCACATAGGGCTGTCAATTACCAAAGCAAACAGATGCAGTAGCAAATAACCTTTTCACCTCTAAAAGGAATGAGCATTTCTTTTATCTTCTTAGGGGCGTCTCAGTTCTTCTTATACAATATATATCTTCACCTTAGTGATTGGAGACCGTAATTGTATAAACCTTTAGTGCAGGTAGAATATCTGAGATATGAGTTTCTAATATGTATTTCATAGACTTTTATAGCCCTTTATCTCTTATCAATTGCTATTTATTCTGGACCAGTGAGGGATGGGTCATTATATACATAGCACAAGACTTTCCATTATATGTCTTTCCATTTTGGCGGAGAGGGAAACGTACCACTTGGTTAATTAGTGTTGGTCTTTACCTGCAGATCGCAGCACAAAGTGGTCTGCTCCCCCCTGTCAGGCATTGACATCAAAGTCCTCATCCCTGCAAGTATTTTGTTTTGGGAACCTATAGTGGTTCAGGTCCCCTACAAACACTTAGTTACCCGACTCAAGCTGGCAAAATCAAGGAAAAATCACACGCTTGGAGGCACATGATTTTGCACTGATTTTGCTGCTTGGGGACAGTGATTTTGCTGCCCAAAAGAAACAAAACTTGTCAGTCACTAATCTATGGCGTAGGGACAGTATCGTTAGCCCCTTAATTGTTTCTAGTTATATTAGAGCTTGGAGTATGATTACATGGTTCACTATTAATCCCAAATTGTTTAAATTACATTATCATGGCTGGCTGGCGGCTGATTCCCGGCTGCCAACTGGCCACCATCACTGCTGTGACATCATGACCTCTTGACCTAATTGGACCTCAAAATGAGGCCTGTGGAAATCACCTGCCTCTAGCAGCAGCATGATTATAATCACCTGCCTCTAGCCTGCATACTGACCACAACTCCCATAGCGTTAAGGTCTACATGTAATCAGTAGTGCGAGCTAGAGGCATGTGATTTCTGTTCACAAAGGTGGGTTTAGTTAGGTAACCTATCTCAAAGAGCAACAACGAGTATATGTGCAACTAACCCCCACTGTAAAAAATAACTGTTGAATCAGGGATCTTTGTAAAACTGAACAGGGAACCACTGTAATTATACAACAGGGAGCCAGTGCAGTTTTTACAAGAAGCTCCAGGTGGCAGTGTGGGGTATAAGGAATCTCCGTGAAAATTACAACAGATCTCTGGCAACTTTGAGATGAGGAATCCTTCGTCATTTCGACGACTTCTTTTTTTACAGTGCAGCTGTCGCCCTGAAAATAATTATCAAGAGTTATAATTATCTATTAATGTGAAGAAGTAAACCTTTCTAGTCGGAGTCAATGGAAACCTGTCTTTATCAGGATGGTTAAGGTAATAGTTCTTAACTTTTTCAGTAGACAGTCCCATTATATTACCAGTGGACAATGTAGGATATTACTGTTCAGATTTCTCTGGGGTCATCACGTTTGTCAACCATACAGCCAACTGTCATTCAGATGATGAACATCTACAAGTTAGTCACTATGGACAACCTTTCTGTAGTCAAATTATCTCATCTCTCACAACTATACTTGCTTTATTCACTGATTGGTAATCTAGTTTAGTCGTTTTCGTAAACCTATATAGCCACGCATATCAGTCACAAATCATAAATCGAAAGGAGCGCTTGTCTTAGGTATCTACAACTGGCAATAACAAATTGGCAACTTATAGGTAACTGCCAAATAGGCTAAAAGGCGACAATTAGTTTATGGCAACCCACAACTAGCATTTAATCACTCTCCATTCATTCCCATACTTTCTGTGTACTTTAGTCTATAGATACAAACAGAGTCTAATTCCTGTGTTATCAAAATTAATCAAAAGATCATGATAATTCAATAAAATTGAGAATTTATGGGGACTTTAATGTCGTACATCAGCATGGTCAAACGAAACCCAAGATTTGATACACCTGTAGGGCTAGCTATAGAACAATAGCATTATTTTGAGCTTACCTGAAGTCAATTGAGCATTACATTTTGCATCTTAACTGTACACTCGCTCCTGGAAATGTGTGTATTCCAAACACACTCAGAATGGCCAATCTTATTAAGGATATGTGACCAATGGATATAGCCATTAGGGGCCAAACTATGCTGGTATCTATAGTCACCTTTGTACAATGTACAGAGAACTGCTCTATTGGGGAGGTCAGGCACAACTCCAACATGGGTGGTTGGGTCTAGTGAACTGAGAGCAGCTCGAAATAACTCACCACATGTTTTCTCAGGCCAACATATTCACCCAATGATGAGCAATCAGCCGACCGGCGATCTGCAGCTCCAAGGCCAGATAAACGCCAGCTGACTTGAGCTTGACTAATTAGAGTAGCGCACATTCCAAAGCTGTAAGTCAATGCAACAACAATAATGGCTCTCACACTGAAAGACAAAACTGCTACCACCATGAATATTATAGACAAAGTCATGACATCAAACTTTGTGCCCCCCCCCCCCGCTAGATGATTCTTATGAAGTGAGTGAAGCAACATTGATTCTTTTACTGCTGCAGCTAACTCTTAGCTAAATGGACTGCCAATTATATGTTATTTGATGTGTTTTTTTAATGTTATATTTATTCTAGAGCTATAAGTATGTAACCTGTATACACTGTAAAAACAGTGTTTAGGGATTAAACACCAGTGTTTAGAAGTTAAACACTTGGTTAAACACTTATTTGTCCCACTTTTCTCAACGCTTCTTAAGTGTTAAACGTGTTCAATTTTAAATGCGTTTAACTAGGAAGTGTTTAACCAAGTGGTTAAATGCTAAACACTTAAACACTTCAGTGTTTAGGTGTTTAAAAATAAGCGTTTAAAAGCTAAACACCTAAACACTTCAAGCGTTTAGATGTTTAAATGTTGGTGTTGAGAAAATTTGGTGTGTATCTTTGCAGTGTACATAGGCGTGTGGATTCAGGTGGAAGGGAACACGTATACTTACTAGATAGGGCAGGTAGGATGGGAGAGTGTAGGAATTGGATGGGTCTATTCCCTTAGAGTGGGTCAATTACAAGACATGCTTTTTATTGGGCCGAAAAGCGAAGACCCGATTTCAGGCCAACTTTATTCTGGCTTAACAATTGCCTATTTTAGCTAGTAGTCGACTGAAATTAACAATCATCAATATTTATCAAACAATCATAATTATGAATGACCTGTGGGGTGTTTCAGAAGCAGGTAATGTTTACAACCGGTTATAAGGAGATATGATAGTAGTTTTAATAGTGATTGTAGGCTTATAACTGCATGTGTTTCTAAAGCATTACCATTATCTTACTGTGTCTATAACTATATGACTGGCGAGAGATGATAATGGTTGCAGTTGTAAGTTTAGAATCTAACGGTTTTAGAAACAGATATTTAATGTTCATTATCATGTCCGGCTTCTGAAACACCCCACAGGCCACACCAAACAAACCATATTTTGCCTAAAGACACCAATCACTGCATACATGTTTGGATAATATCCTTTTGCTCCATGTTATATAGATTAGCCAGAATTACAGGAACACCTTCATTTAATGCTAGGACACAGAGACGAGCATCTGGCTTGCAGTAAATTCATATATACTAGGTGTGTAAAGGTTAACGAAGTAGGACTTGAGTAGTGCTATTGCTGTCCATACGACTCACTGTCTGAAGGACCACCTACCACGGATGTACTGGACTCGTGACAGATGTGGGGGCCAGAACGATTTGGTGGGAAATGATATAATTAACTCATGAGATGAGGCTCCACTACGCGATTTTTGCCGAAAATCGGAGCTATTCTCACAAAAGCAGACACACACACAGATTATAGAGTGGTATTTGTTATTATTTCAAGGTGTAAATAGAAGATTTAGAGAGTTTTTTTGTTTATGTGGGGAAGGCTTTGTGTACAATCTCAATCACATTATTGTTGCCAAAAGATGTTTTTGTTTACTAAATCAAGTTGACCTAATGTAAATATTGCAGACTTTCACACTGTTGACTCTCTGGAACTCAATATCAGACAGGTTTGATTTTTACAGTACAAGACCCTGTGATCTGTGTGACTGCTGTGTTGTTATTTATATTTTGCTGTGTTGATGTTTACATATTGAACTCCCATCCAATCACAGAGTCTGTGCAGGTGCAGGTTAGTTGGTAAATATGGCACACAAGCAGAGAGATCACCCATAAAATAACCCCTGAAATCTCATGTTTACAATTTTGAATCTCATGTTTACAATATAGGAATGTCAACACCCTATACCTTAGGCACTATAGGGGTAGAATTAGGTGAGAATGTACCAAAAAATCGTGTAGTTGAGCCTCACCTTATACCCATGATCTTTGTTTCCCCCTCTCTGTCTCTCTTACCCCCCCCCCTCTCTCTCTCTCTCTCTCTCTCTTTCTCTCTCTCTTTCTCTCTCTCTTTCTCTCTCTGTCTCTCTGTCTCTGTCTCTCTCTTTCTCTCTCCCTCTGTCTGTCTCTGTACATATATATTCTATATCGTCACCTATCATAAGTGTGCAATTCTAAATAGACTGAGAGTTGACACTTGAATATTGACAGTATTCTTTTTCTATTCTGAGGTAGCAGGTTGTCCCATGGGTGCCGCCATTGCTGAAGCTTATTACCAGTGAGTTCTACTGATAACACCTATCAGATGGGTAACAGTTGGCCCCCGAGAGGGCCGCAGTGAATCATTGGGATTACCTGAGTGGCTAATGATTAATCCCGCTAAGTCTGTATACTATTCTTATATGTGACAGTAGCTCGGATTTAGCTTTGACAGTGGTTCATACAGGAAAAGCTCAGCATGGGTTGGACTAGAATCAGGGATCTTCTGATCCAAAGTGCTTCATGCTATCCATTAGGCCACGGGGCTGGACAATGGTGCTGGGTTAGATAATTCTTATGTCTGGGACCCTATGGATACCATATATATGTTTGTATGTCAGTGAATGCAGAATTAAGGTGCAGACCATGGTATAAATGCAATGTGTGATGATTATGCTTGCACACATGCCTTTTAGGTACTTAATAGAGGCACTCAGCTCTGCCATGTGCCTCTATCAGTACCTTAAAGGCACTAGTGCAAGCATAATCATCATACATTACATTCGTCACCCAGGTGTCAAATAGGATGCTATTTCAGAATGGATTTATGTACACTGCTAGCCCCAAATGTTGGTCGGCACTAACTATCCCTGTAAGTAGGCAGTCAAACCACCTACAGCTACAGCTAAATATACATCCAGTATAGGCCTTTATGCCTATACAAGGTATTACTGTATAGTAGAATAAGAAGCCTTCTACTACTTATTTACGTGAGCGGGCTAACAGTGCAGCAAACCCAACTTCAATTCAACAGCTGGCAAATCGCAGTGACCAATCGTCAGTTACTATCTGTGAAATGGAGCGTATTTGTACATGGCGGGTGGGTGAGCTTATCTGTTATGGTCGATCAACATACCTTAGGTCTTTTTGAAATTCAGAGATATCAACAAATTTTGAAAAAAATGATGTAAGTTTCCAATACGTGCCTGGTCATTCTAGCTTCCAATTGTATTCGAGCCACCTCTCCTCAATCTATCGTCATTTGGCATTGTTCCTTGGTGCTAGCCCAGTGGACACAGGCCATTGCATCAGTTTTGACAACTGGATTATAGATATTCTTTTGATAGTTTTGATTAACCTGTTTTCAATTTTTTTAATCATTCCATCTCAATTTTGTTAACCATCACCATTTCAACATCAGATCAACAGTTGACATATCAACGTTGAAATATTGTTCTCAATTTTGTCAACATTGAATCAATGTAACCATTTTCAATATTGGCATGTTAACAAAGAATCACCTAACAACTATCAACATTGTTACAATGTTGAATCAATGTAGAAACAATGTTGAATCAACATGGAAAAACAAATGTTGACTCAGCACTGATGATAAGATGGTGAATCACAGATTTCATTATGTTGTGTCAAGGAAGGAAATGCCCTATGGCTGGTCTGTGTGATAGGATTTAGTTCAGCAATCGTAGCACTGGCAGTCAAAGTATCCACTATGTAAAACAATGTAGGTCTGTAATGGTACCATAGTGATTCATATTGAGCATCATTCAGAGAATTCTCCAAGTACTATTTGAAGGTGTGCTTCATTGGTATACTGAAATAATCTCCTGGCTCTCACAGAGTGCTGTGTATGTTAATATCAGTATAGTCGCAAAGGAAACCTGTTCATCTCATTCTAAGCCTCATGGGGGTTATGGTGGTTTGATATTAGCAGCCCAATCGCTCAAGAAGTGAACTGATTACACAGAGATAGACAGAGTAAACTTAGAAATGGATTACACATTTCTTATCCGGCCAATAGACCTAAGAGTGAAGATTAAGTATGCACATGTCAATGACCTCACTAGTTTTGAAGTGTCCTGTCAAAGAGGAAAACACACGCCATAGATCTAAAGCAATTCGCCATGCCAGCAGTCCGTCCACCTGGTTTACACTAGACGCTGCTAATCTAAGCTAGAAGTGCTGAGCCAGCGTTTTTTATGCACGGTGTCTTTACCCCGTTATCATTGTAACCTGGGGAATTTAACGCTGGAGCACTAGATGCAGGTGTTCAGTTGTTTGTAGACATATCGGGGTAGATTACCTGATACATATAGCACACACGTCCTGTTCTAAGGTGGTATTGTATTGTAGAGTTTTACTTGTACTTGGTCAGAGGGGAAACGGAAGTCTAATGAGGTGTGGATAACCAAAACAACAACGCTCCCAAGTTTCAACATTGTTTACATCATATGTTTAGTGGCTTAACTACTACAGGTACCACTTTCCATTGCTCACACCAAGGATCACAATTATCACGACTGAAGTGGTATCAACATATACCAAAGAGCCAAAGTCAACTTTATGAACTTTTTGAAAATATAAGTAGATAGGTAACCTGCTGGTTTTTAGGTAAAGCAGCTTAGGAGAAAGGGGTCGAGTGATGTATAGTCGGCCCTGTAGGTTGCCTGGCAGACCCCAGTGTTGTCCATACCCCTCTATGTTTAGCTCAGGCCAACGAGCAGCTCACGAGCAGCTCTAGGAGCAGCTCAGAGCAGGCTGTCGTATACTCAGGAGTTACTCAGCTTCGTCCATTTTGCCTGTGGATCTGTGCAGTGAGAGCTAGAGTAATATACACTTGGTGGGAACTTTGGGAATATCAGGGTAAGGTTTTTGTGGAAGATTCCACTTCATGTATTTACATAGATGTCTTTCCGTTGCTTTACATATCTCAATAACTTTGTTCATAGGGCACAATTAACAGCAAAGTGTCTTGGTACAGTGCTAAAGGAAGTCCATCATACCTGACCATTGAGCTATGGTCGTCAGTGGTATGCAGGATATTCGGCTACTTTGGGCCGCAAGACTTTCATATTTCTTGATCCCCTTTGCTTTTCAAGTACATAAGTGAATCACTCCCAGATAGGGGAATGTATCACACAAATAGGTATTTGATATAAAGGTTAGGAGTGGTATAAGAACAATAATGGCATAACCCAGAAGGTAGTGGTAGTGCAGTATGTTTTCAAGGTTAGTCAGCACGTTAGACACATGATGTATAACCTTTCTAAATCCTTGGGTATCAAACTCAACAATGCCTACTCGAGATACTTACTCCTGTGGGAAATTATCAAACATTAGGGTTTCAATCATCCATTTGTCCATCATTTCGTAAAAGAACCACATTTATGCTTAGCTACAGTCCAACATAATTTGTGTAATATATTGCTTGAAAACCATGTTTAAGTGGGTGTTCCGCCAAAGCTGATTTGCTCATGATTTGGCCGTCAGGCAGCATTGGGCTGCACTGTGAGCAAATAATTTCAGAAATCGTGTTTGGTGGAAGAGGTGTGCTCTACATCCCGATTTTAATCGGGTTCAATTGGAGAGAGGAGTATCACTGTCTGATGCATTTAATCCCAAATCCGGTAAAAATTAAAAAGTTTAATTTCATTAGACCAATTATAGTACATCAGCCCGATTTTTCAATCTCCTATGGGTATTTTTGCTCTTACTACTGAAGCAGAAAGCTGACTGACAGAACTGGAAGGTAAAATCGGCTCTGGTGGAAGAGGTATGGAACATCCCTCTTGGTGGAAAAACAATACCTGCTGATTCAATCTTTTTGGTATCGGCCTGGTGATGACCGATGCAGAAACTCAGATAAAAAATAAGATCTAATTTCAATCGTGACCCGATTTAAATCGACTTTGGTGGAATCAATGCTTTAGGCCACTCACTAGTTATAATCTAGACATAATCTATGTTGTTATTCTGAGAAGACAGATACTTTTACCCATATCATTGTACCATCCTTTACAAATGGATGATATTCAGTTACCAACATAAAAGTGCACCAGTAGGATTTTCCACGCTTATATGAATGTAAATATTTCAATCACCCTGACCATTTTGGACGGGAAGGCAAAATGGGAAGGTCTTTTGACATTTGTATATGATAATCAATATTGGTATTTAAAGTCTCCATGTCAATAGGTTAGAGATGCAACATATTTTGATTCAAATATTAATCCGCGAAATAAGCCTTTTATATCACATTAAATTTATTGTACTTATTACTTTGTTTAATTGCCTTCATCACTAATAACCCATATTTCAGGTCCCGGACGCACCCAGCCATGACGGTGGGCAGGTGGGTCACGTGAGGTGTGACGTGCAGTGCAAAAATCTATATGTGGACTTTGTAAAAGAATGCACGATTCCCCCCTCATTCCCCACTCCTAAAATTGACCAAAATGTAATGCGAAAATTCTCTTTAGGCCAACAGCATATGTGTCTCCTCCAGTAGGTAATCAAGGTCATCTTACTTTGTAAGCATTTGGCACACTCTACAAATCGATGGGTCCACAAGTGGTCCCAAGTTATTTATGCAAAATTGATCTTTGTAATATAAAAATGTGAGATATACTAAAAAAAAAAGCCTTCGAGAAGAACCCCAGATGACTCTCTAGTGTAAGATCATGTCTGTCTTCTTTGTAGTGTACCTCCATTTGTATTCCACCATTAGTATTGAATGCATCCTGATGGTGGTGCTTGAATCCCAGATTCCTATAATCAAAATAATTATGAGTAAATATATGGCACTGAACAAAAAAGAAATGCCTTCAAATGACATCAAAATCCTGAGAACAAAACCCAAGTGTGAAGGTGGTATAATGCAGTGTAGATAATAATTCCTAGACCCTTTCTGTGTGACCTCCAGATATTCCATAGACGTGCCAAGTCGTATCTGCATTGCCTAGTACGTAGGATAACTGCCCAAGATATGGAGATGGGCTGCCCTAAGAATATACCAGCATAGATGAAAGATAATCCTAGCATTATGCTAAGATTGTCACATAACCAGAGTGACTATTTTCTATTTTGATAAGTACAAAGCCCTGGGAGTATAAAGAAAAGCATATGTTTTCCTGGTAGATGCACACTGATATGACTGTGATCCCCCTGGTAATCCCATAATTAAGTTGCCCTCTCTTGAATTCCCTTTGTGTCCTCATCGTACCCCTTATATCCTCATATCAAAAACTAAAGAGAGATTCTGATGTGAACTATGTGGAATACTATACATGTTAATCTACTATTTTCTACACCAACATTGATTTCCGTAATTAGTGTAGCCAACAATAATATGTTCAGAATATATCGGCACTTTCAGTCAAATCAGTGCCCTCTGCATGGTTGTAGATTTTGTATAACTTGCATCGAATTTGTTATATTATGTATGACCATGTATTTGTATTGTATATTTTCTGTTCTTTGATTGCAGAGGAGGAAGTGCCTCTCCGTCCATCACCAGTCCCCAACCAGATCAGGTAGCCACCTCCTCACACCCGGCCATGACAGCCTGTCCACAAACCTCCCTCTCCAGTGGTGTGCATGACCTGTTCCGTGATATGTACCGTCAATCATCACAGCCATCAAGCAGTCAAAACTACTCGTCACGCCCCCCACCAATGGAAGCCACGCCCTCTTCTTTAAGCCCAGCCCCCTCTATGGCAAGCCCCTCCTCTGGAGTGGTGCCTTCGGGCAATAGGCACATCCCAGTGCAGGTACACCATGACACTCCCAATGTGGTCTACAAAGCAGATTATACAAATGGACAGGAGGATTATCCAAGATCTGTAACCCATGGGGAGGCTGTGGGAAGAGCACCAGAAGGGCCTATTTGCATGAGTCCTCCCCCTCCAAGTTATGGCACATTAGAAAGGGACGCCTATAGGGTGCCCGGCTCACCTATCCCCCATACCCCAGGCTCTATGAGAACACCTAGTCACCCTAATACACCTGTTAAAGCCCCACAGTCTCCAGGCAATTTCTCTAAAACGCCCCAGTCTCCTGTCATAGGGCCTGGGAGAATAGCAGCTTCCATTATCGACCTTGCAAGGAGATCCAGTTATCCTTATGCCTTCCCACCCAGCCAAGCCACCACACCGTCGTCCACCCCATTCTCTTCCAGTCCTTCACATGGAGGACTGGGCAGCGGAAGGCAGCAAAGATATCCACAAGCTTACACCCAGAAGCCTGCTTCTTCTAACCGAACACCCCCGAACCTTTACCAAGCCCATGACTACAATCGCCCCAAGCCTCCTCCAGATCACCAATCCCATCCTCGCTTTCCGAATGCCCTCGATGCCAAACACTCACTACCAGATGGTGTTAGTGGTAGTGAGGACGTGAGTTTCCCAACGCCCCCTCCAGAGGCCGCCAGACCTGCCTTCCCTGACTCCTCCTGTGGCCCTGAGCCAGGAACACCAGGTATCCTTCCCCCTCCTCCCCCTCCTCCTCCCCCTCCATTCCCCCAATCCCCTCAGCCTACCTACAGCTCCAGCCCGTCTCTGGACTCTAACAAACAAAAGGTATGCCTACTCTAATTATCTTGACCCTCAAAAAGCCCATCTTAGGTCGTAGGGGCTTAGAGAGAAGAGACCCATCAATATGTAAGCCATAGTTCAGACTCCACCATATCCCTGGAGGTTCTTCTGTAGGCCTATAAATATCCGGTACAACCTACGAGTACAAGTAGGCCCTCATTCATTTTACTTGGTAGTTTTGAGTCCTTGTTTCCAAATCATTTCGGCTGTGAATTTGTGCCTGGCTGCATGCATGGTTTTATGGGTTCCAGTCATTTGGCCCCTTTTCCCTTTAGCCCCCTGTCATTTGGCCCCCATTCATATGTCAACTGGCCCCTATGGCATAAGGCCCCGTGTCACCAGGCCGCAACTTTATCACTTCAGTATGTCATCAGTGCATCCAGTACTTCATCAGTGCGCCTCCAGTCAACATCGTACATCATCGTACATCATCGTACGTCATCGTACATCATCGTATGTCATCGTACATCATCGTATGTCATCGTACATCATCAATGACGTACGATGACGTACGATGACAACTGGAGGTACTGATGGCGTACTGGATGCACTGATGACGTACTGGAGGCATTGGTGACGTACTGGGGCCATTGATAACGTACTGGAGTCACTGATGACGAACTAATGATGTATGGTGACGTATGATGACATACTGGGGGCACTGATGTCATACCGGGGGCACTGATGACGTACTGGAGACATTGATGACGTACTAATGATATATGGTGATGTACTGGGGACACTGGTGAAATACTGGAGACACTGACGATACACTGCAGACCATGATTATGTATTGGAGACACTGGTGACGTATGCCATATGATGACGTATGGTGAGATACTGATGACGTATGGTGACGTACTGATGACGTATATTGATGTGCTGATAAAAAGAAGGAGAAGAGGCTAAATTTGTGCCAAAAGATATAGGGGCCACATACTTTTGTGGCTAGTTTGTTTGCGGCCAAATGACTGGGGGCCAGATAACACGCAGCTAATTGACTGTGGGGCCAGAAGACAGTAATTCAGAATTGTGTTTTGTTCTGTTTGTTATCATCTTATTTGGTGCCACCCTTGTTTCCTTTTCTGTTTCCTAATTTGCCACGACACTAACACAGTAGAGTAAGCATCTCTGTATAGTTTAGATAGTATACTAAACATAATCATAGTTACTGTAAAAGTATCCTGAAGTTTCTTTAGTTATTCATGCATGGTATTGTTTGATAGAGAAATCTATCCTACCAAATTTCTTGATTTTCATTCTATGAATGCATTTGTCAGAAATACAATGATATTGGACTTTCATTCTTAGGAGGTTGATATGCTACTTGATAAGCATTTTACTTATTATGTTATTTATGAAATAGGAAAATAGTCACTCTGACAGGATACCGAACATATTAATTGTGTGAATTTTCATCTGCTTTATAACGTTTTTTCTTAAGTGGTTTATTCTCCGAAACGAATTGAAAAGAAAGCTGAATTTCACCTCATACACATCTAAGTTCTTTCGTAGATCCATGCTATTGCAACACATACTCTACGAATTTACTAAAATGGTTTCATTTGCATTTCCCTTGGAAGTATGCAACACGTCTGAACCAACAACTCGCAGGCATGGACAACTACTCAACATCTCCCGGACACTTCCCTGATGTCCAACCAGACTACAACGCTTACAACAACTACAACAATGCAGACAACGACTACTACAATAATGCAGACAATGGATATTCTGCACCTAAAGCCCCACCCCTACCACCACCACAGACCAACTATAGGTCACAGCCAACGCCGCCCCCAGTCATGCCGGACAAGGTATTAAATATGGCGGCTAAAGGAGGGCCTGATAAGAAACCCTTCTCCTATGTGCCAGATGCAGATATGCTGAAGGAGCACCGAGACAGAGTCAGAAGGAGGTGAGTGATAAACTTCTATTGGTTGAGTAGATGTGAGCATTTCAATGAGCTGATCAGTGGCTCAATGTATTTTGATGGGGGTAGAATTCCACAGTAGGCTGTGAAGGTCCACATTCATTTCATATCTATTTCAACCTGATTTTCTTTTTCCCATGAGCATATACCCCCAGAGCAAAGACGAGCCATTTACTGTTTCTTAGTTCTCAATGCATTCCGAAATACCGCACTCATAGTCCCATGCCTTTCTTTTCTAAATGACCCACATATTGAAAACCAAAATGATTTAATGTAAACAAGTACAGTCCAATTCATGTCAAAACAATACAGTTTTTCCCAATTGAAAAGTGGTTTCTCTCGCGCAGGTCAGCTTTAATCTTTTACAATTACATTTTGAGAACATATTTCAAATTATTCATAGTAAGTTCCAAATCTTTTCGCAACGGCCTCAAGAGTTCCCGGTATGTAAAGCAAAGGGTTGGACTCTCCCTCCAGGGTTAGACATCGATCGCTATAGCTGTATAATTTTGACGACGTAGAGGTAGTCTGGGCGGCTAACATCTTTTTTCGACATACCACCCCATAAGAAATATCCTAAACCAAAAGAATTGGCTGTGTAATATGCCGAGAGACTACTTTGTTGAAACTAGTGATTGATATTAATATTCATGTTTGGGTTATCTACTCATTACAATTTATGGATTTCTAATGAATATAATGGAATTTACTTACCATAGAAGATAACTGTTGTGAATTATGGAACTGATCGAACGATTTTTATTAATTCTGTACCCACGACCTCAAAAATAATCACACCCACAATGGCAAAAACTAAGAATACATGTTTATCAAACACCGGCCAAGAGCTCTACTGAACTTTACATAAGTAGCAGGACATATACAATCTAGGCAAATCATCGCACACTTCTACACCTAAAGCATGCCTGTTAAAATCCACCCTCTTCGCTTAATATCGCCATTGCTGTGAAAGCCTTTCAATAGAAATATTTCTGTCCAAATTTCATACTTGCACACACCTGTAACGTTTTGTGAACGTTGGAGAACGTTGTTGTTTTCATTATTTCTAAAGTTGTTATAACATTGAAATGGAAAGTCCATTTCAACTGTTGTATCCTTTTTTAAGTGTAAATGGCTTTCTCCAATTCAAATGTAATAAGGACACAAGTGATTCATTATAGTCCACAGGGACCTTCCTACAACGCATCCGTTGACAAAACGTTAACAAAACGTTGCCCTTACCAATACCAGTACCCAGAAAATCTCAGTAAGGGCTGGTGCCATTGGTGTAAGCCTCTTCTTGTTTTCAGAGGCAGAAACCTTCCTCACTACCAGCACATGCTAAACATGCCCAACTTCGACGACTCGCCAGTGCCTTACCACGCCAGTCCATCTCCCAGCCAAGCTTATCGCCCCGCCTCGGCACAGGCTTCTTATCATTCTCCCAGCACACCAGATGCAGTTCTCAAGGCTGGACCAGGGGGCGCTACTGTGGCGCATGCGCAGTACAATTCGCCCTTGGCTATGTATTCTAATGATAACGTGGCTGACGCTTTTGCCGGCCAGACGGAGGGACTGGTGACAGGAGTGAGAACGCTAGGTGGAGGGTAGGTGGACAGGAGGGGTGTACCTGGGGTGCTAGGGAATGATGTATATAGACATATAGCCTTGGTAGTCACCCAAACCTCCCCATGTGGAATCCCATGTGAAGCTTATTTTTCATTTAGTAAATCTCTATATACAACGAAGTGAAATAATGAAAAAAAAGTTTCCTGCAGCACAGGATCATACAAGCTGATATGCTTAGACGAACCTTTCTGAATCGTGTACCCAGCTGGTACCTTGAGTTTTAACACTTTAAGCACATTTCCATTTAGAGTACAAAGATAACATCACAGAACCTTCATACATTGCCATAAGTTAATACATGTCAAGGAAAGGAAATGCATATTCCTTTCCATGACATTCTTGGCTACGTTAACGAGCTTCACTGGTAGACTCCGATGGGATATGAGGCCCCTTCCACTTAGGTAGAGATCAGCGTGGGTTGTGTAAATTATAATGTAGTCACCTAGACTTGTCGTGCTGTCGGCGTTCCCAGCTCTCCTGAAAATGTGTCTCCACTCCACACAGTCCTTTCTGAATCCTTCTAAATCAAAACCGCCCCATTCTATATTCCTTGCCCTTTGCAATTGGTCCCTATTAGCGTCTGTCCAGCGTCTGACCCCAGCAGGGCAGGGCACCGTGAGCTGCTCATCTAGGCAATGGTCAGCAGCTCAGGCTGTGAATGTGTGGGAACTGCCATCCTTAGGCCTTGTCGAATCCCCAATACAATCTCTGTGCATTAAGAGTGGACACGCTTCCCTGGCCCTCTTTGTGGTGCATTTGAAAAAGGTGTAAGTCTATTGACTATATTTTTAATGATAATAATGATAGATATCGGGACGCAAAACTCTTCTGATCAAATCTACATTTGTTGCTGTGGTCGTTTGAAGACCAAATGCATACGTACCAGAACAAAAGCATAGATTGTGACAAAACATTAAACATAAATCTTTCACTGAATATTCTTCGAAATCCATCCTATCATATTCAAATATGTTTGATTCCCAAAACTAACATGCCACGGATTGTGATAAAAGGTTGACTTGTTCACTGTTGTTGCCTAAATGGAACAAATGTGTGTGATCTGAGTTGTGCATGGGTTCAATAAACGGTGTTGTGCTGCGATCTAGGTGCTTGCCATAATACTCAGATATAAAAGGAATTTATCATGTTGTGCTGTGCACACCGTTCGCGATATTTGTTCCAGAGCAAGTCATGCTTTTTACTTTGAATTACAAAAACACTATATTTTTTACAATGCTATAGACATCTGAGGATCACTTTCCCAAGTACTAGAGGACACAGTGCAGTTCTAAAAATGATTTTTCTAAACATTGCTTGCAATTTTAATCCTGCATTTGTACTAACATGATCTGACTAACTCACATACCCGACACACCAAAGGACATGCATTTAGAATTGCTATACAATGTGATAATTTTAGATTCCATTTCAGTTTACTTTACAGCATCTCACTGCCATGGAGTATTGATATGTAGATGTGAATGCTAGTTTCTTTCATTTCAGATGTTTTAACCCCACTGCATATTTTATGTGAATCAAATTACTATGGATGTTTATATTAATTTCTATAATGCAAGGACGTGTAAGAGGCTAATATATGTTTTTCTTCTTCAATTGCCTTTTCACAATTCAAGACATTTGCAGTAAATGAATGTCGAGAATCGATGCGCTTGGAATGAATTCATAATTCTTTTTTATATTTTTGCCCATCTAATTTCATGATATTTTAGCAGAGTCATCAATATAATTGCCACATTGTTCGAGCATTGTCACTTTTAATTGTTACCAAGTTGATAGATAACTACAAAGTATATGTTAGCATGTTTATCATGTGTGTTTAGAAACCCAAACTAAAAAAAACACCTTTGGGTACTATCTGTGGACTCTCATCTTCAAGACCCCACTATCTGTAAACTTTGAGAACTCTGTCCCAATGGTCGCGTCTTTCTCCTCTTAGATGTATGGAATTTTGTTATGTGTGGTGACGGAGAAAGCCATTGCAAATCTTAAGAAACTATCGCATATTTGACCTTTAACTCAGGCTGTGGCCTCTATGTATATGTGTATGTAACCATACCAACTTGCTATAGGCTGGGTCTCTTTTTAAATACACGCTGATAACCAAATGTTTTCAAAGACATGTCTACTGCACACAATCAAGGTAGTCTATCCTAGATGTCCAACTATATGTAGGGGACGAGATGAGAATGGGGAATTAGCCAATGCCACTAATGATACAACGTAGATCTATGTATCAACTAAATATGAACTTGGATCAAGGTATAACACAGCCTAGTTGGTATAGTCAAAGAAAGTTCTCGGATATCATAATGTGAAAATAACTAGATTTGAAACAGATGAATTTGATGAGGAATCACCTTTATTGTCATTATCCACTTTTGTTAAATTGTGTCGGACAATAAAATTAATTTTCAAACCTCAAAAAAATTAAAGACTCAGCATTTTTATCTTGATCCTGGTTGGCTTATATTCTGTTTTTCACCCTTATCAGGAAGCCGAGTGGCCCGGATATCACACAGTCAGCAACTTACAAAATGATACATGGCCTGGATGAGCCGCCACCAACGACCCCTAGTCAAGGGAGACGCCCAATGGAAGGTACCCAAACTTCAAGCCAACACGCATGCGCTCAAGCATCCACGTGTGACGTCATCAACAACAATGGCGACGTGTGTCATACTAACGGCCAGTCTGGCCCCATTCCTACTAGTACTAACCACCCCATCTCCCTTCAACCTGCAGTTAGTGGCATGTACCCTGGAAGGCCCTCCACCAGGCAGGGCCTCTCATTTATGGTCCTCCAGTATCTCTACGACAACGACAGTAACCAAGACGTGACGTTACAAGGGTCAGACTCAGGACAGGTCACTTCTGATTCTGGGCATGTAACGTCAGAGGTGACGTCAGAATCAGCGTCTACGTCGCCCGGAAGTAGTCCAATCCCATCCACACCCGGCAGCCTTTCACCTACGTCACCCCACAGTTCCCGGCATCCCTCTTACCGGAAACGAGGTAGGCCCCTTCCCAGTGAACACAACTTCGTATATGGACGTTGTAAGAGGTATATCTACTTAGAATTTTGGTTGCAACTACATATTTTTGCTTGGTATGTGGACTTTCAAACGTT
This sequence comes from Acholoe squamosa, assembly GCA_949317995.1. NCBI lineage: Eukaryota > Metazoa > Annelida > Polychaeta > Phyllodocida > Polynoidae > Acholoe > Acholoe squamosa. The sequence goes on along the minus strand of OX439040.1, from coordinate 43,829,868 downwards.
AAGGTTTATCTACGTTCTAGATACGTAGATATATAATAAATACGTATTTCTATGTATTTTAACGTTTTTCTACTACCAAAAAGCTACCAAAAAAAAGGGGAAAGAAGAAAAAAAAAGAGAAAAATGTTGGTAAAAGTCCATCAATGTGAAGCCTTGAACTCTATATCTTCCACATCTAATGCCTGCTTCCTACCACTGCCCTATAGATTCTGACAAAGATTTGTGTATGAAAGCTCCATTATGGCATTTTCATTACCTTCCACCAAGATCCAAGAGAATATACTATGATCTTGGATATAGATAAATTGACTGCCTGGATAGCTGAGAAAAACATGAAGATATGTAGGAAAACGTATTTTAGATGCTATGTATCTAGAACGTAGTTAAACCTTAACTTTTTGAACGTCCATATACCAAGGAAAAAAAATCATAATTCAAACCAATTTGGTAGGAACCAAACCTAGTTATACCAAAGATCTAAGTAGCAGTTTGGTATGGTATTTACTGGGTTTCCGACACACAGATAGGGGCTTGCAGACTGAGGCGTAGACCTATAGATATCGTGATGCCCTCAGGCCAGTTAAAAGAAAAGATATTGAAGGGGTAAAGGCACATGGTTTGATTTTGGTTTTGGTTATTCCAAGAAAAGGTTTACAGCCCTCTGTTCTTGATTCTATCATCCACATTCCGTCATTAGATTTCTTGGGTATACATCAGTGCCCTGGAAGTAAAATCACGAATAGAAACAGAAAGGGCATGCAAAATCTGTTTGAATGATTCTATCCTGATGGTTTTCTTTTAATGAAACCTTTACATAACCGTGTTTACATCCACGCTTTTCGGTTGCCAGGGATGGGGAAGGTGAGAATGTGCATGTCTTGAGATGAAGAGAGCATAGAAAAGAGTTGTATTTGTTCCTTGTGTTATCCCTTATAATCCCAGCAAATTGATGTTGTACACCACACACAGTCCACCCAATATCAACAGAGATCGGATGAAGTGTAGTGTGCCATCCTCGGAGATTTAGATTTAGGTGTGGTTCTGTTATGGTTTTGTTGTGTCACGATTAAAGTGTGCCTATGTTCATTGATCAGAGTAATGTGATAATATTGGCATGTTTCTTTTTTGGAATTCTTGATTTTATTGGTGTGACATCTTTACGCAGAACAGAAAACATAAGCAAAATAATCCTATCAATTTCTCATAGTATGAATGGAAATGGCTCTACTTATAGAATACCTTAAGTGTGATCATTGTACTAAAGCAAAAGGTTCAGTCGAGAGAAACAATATAAAGCTATAAGATTAAAGCTTCTCTTACATGTGGCATTTAGTATAGATCTCCGTTATCTTCCTTACAGCTACACGGCCAGTGAGGCAGCCTTCTCGGGATGATGAACTCTCCTTCTCCGGGGTGGGACGGGATGCAGCATACGACCACATCCCCTCCAGGGCCTTCCACAAACTCCAGTCTCTTACTGGAGGCAGCGAGGTCGACAGGTCATCCATTCGCGGTAACGTGGCAGGAGGTAGGTCTTCATAAGGATCGAAGTGGAATTTTACTTTTCAGTATCAAACTGTAGCTCTGCCGGAGGACTGATGGGTTTGGGACTTCAGTGTCTCGACAAGTTAGTTGGAGTGGTATCTCGAGTCTGCGTCCCATTTATGTTCGATCATACATAAATACTAGATCTATGCAGACCTTAAAATAAACATAGTAGTTACCATATCCTCAACCATTCACGACTCTCTTTCTCTTTCTAATGTAATATAAAACTCCCTAAATATATAGACAAATATCGTGGGTGTATATATAAACTAGCCGTCTATATTACTTTACCCAGATTTAGATTTAGGCTTAAACACCCTGCAAGTCTAATCCTGCTTCGTAGCTTTACAGATTTGGAAATAAGTAACCAACATATTTACAATAGAAAAAAAAAACAGTTTCCAGGGTGCATGTTGAAGATCAAGAAAGTCTAAAATGAATGAGCACAAGCTTAGACACTAGACAAATAAGGGAATATTGCTTTGTGGCAGTTAACATGTGTGAGATTGAAATAGAAATATATAGTTTAATAGGTAACCAAATGATGGTGAGTAGATGAAACTTACAAAACGCTATTTCAGTGGAAGTGAACACAATTAGGGCCGTTTTCCACCACCCGATATGGCCCCTCTATCAGCCGCTAGACCCATAGCAGATGCTTTTTTTTCGGCCGACAGATACCATGCCCCACCATTGAACCCTATGGCAGCCCCTTTGGCCGAGATGGTTGTGTGGGGCAGCTATCGGCCGATAGAGCACTCATATATCGGGTGGTGGAAAATGGCCCCTAGGTTCTAACTTTATCACTTATTCATGAATTCAACACAGCATCTTTCACAGTACACCTTCCTCCTTTCTCCAGTGTTTGCCATGATATGCGTTCTGGATATGCAGTATAGGTGGCGCTGTTGTAACAGAGTTCCATAATGCACCCTGCATGCTCCGTCTGCGCATGTCTGCCTCTCCATCCAACCGGAAATGCCTCAATGCTTTCAGACGAAGACGAGATTGGGAACTATAACGAGGCTTCCATCCGGTACCGGGGCGGAAGTATACCCTCTAGATCTTTCCGCATGTTACAATCCATGACTGGGGCCGACGATAGTACACCACCAGGTGAGGAAAGGGGGAACTATAATACATGACGTGACATCATATCAAGGGTTACCGTCATCCCCGAAAACCTCCAGTCAGTGCGAAACATTTGGCTTTTACTTAGGCTAGCATTGCATATCAGAAGTAATGTTCCAAGGGGGTATCTGGCAAACAAAGGTACTGCATGGAATGATGCATAAGAACTTTTGAAAGGTCAAAGATTTCTTTTACATGTACATCTACTTAAAGATAATTTCTAATACGGTTGCAAGGCCACTGTGTCTAAACTGCAAGCGATGATATTCATGCATGGCTGCACTTTTAAATCGAACCCTGACAAACAGCAACAGTATTCACCTTAGTACGGCATTTGTCAGTATACTAAAAATAATGCAAATGCAATTAAATTGAATTCTGCTGCCGCTTATACGATGCACCGCACTCTATAATTCTTTTCTGTAATATTTCTAAGGTTGCTTCACTCTTTAAAACTACTAACACTTTCTTAAGAAAATAAGTACAACAAAAACTGAATTGCTATTGATGCCATTTGGGAGCGCTACTTGGACAAGGAATAGGCCTATTATAGTCTAGCAGAATTGCAGATGGACCCGGACTCGTCGGTTGTAGTTTTTCTTTCTCTTGATTATTCATCTATAGGGTCCCTATAATCATTTCCAGGTGGGTGTGGAAGTGTCACCCTTGAGCAATTTGAATTATTCAAGATGGCCGCCAATATGTCCATATTTCTTTTAAAAAACACATAATCTCTGCTTCTAATCAACATAGAAACATGATTTTAAGTTCTAAATATATATTTTTGGGGTCAAAGAATTCATATTTGTCATCACTGATAACATAGGTGGCAACCATTTTGGATTTTTAATGAGATTAGTGCTATATTGGCATAATTTATCGACACATACTTCGTTTCTTGATTTGATAAAGGTGAAAATTCCATCAAAGACACCCATAATATATTCATATGGTCAGGGGACCTCAACATAACCATTTTAGACAAACTAGGTAGCAGCCATTTTGAATTTTCAATGAGATAATCATTATGAACACACATTTTCTTGTTCTAATGACGGTAAAATGCAATATACTGCCTACCATCACTGCCCTGAATGATTTAGTTACCTACATATTAGGTTGAGAGTTTAAAAAGCCTAAGTAATCCAACTTTCCCCACCAATTCTATTCACAAGTGAATTAAAGGTACCATCCACACTTTGAACCATTCCTCCCCTACCCCCAATGTTACATTGACTCAATTGATTGATAACATGACGATTAATATCAAAACTGTCAAATAGTTATGATAGAGCCTATTTTCCACCTGCCCATGAAACACAAATATCTATTGGATTCAAGACTTAGTAATCAATGAACACTGATTTGTTAGCAGGCAAATCAGAATGGACAGCCGGTGAAAGTGTCCATGGGTTACCCTTTCTGCTTGCCTGCTCACAGTTTATTCACTATGATCATCAGACGACAATTTACTCAAAAATCTCCTGTTTTCCCGCCAGTTTCGGCCAAGCCGACGCGGCGGCACCTCCGGCGCGCAGAGAGTGCGCCCCAGTACCAGGAGGATGAGTACGATGACAAGGACGGTGGTGTGGATCTCTCCTATGTGGGCGCCTCCATTCCCTCCAGGAGCTTCAGGATGCTGCAGCAGTCCATAGGGGCTGATCCCAGTGACTACGGTGGGTGGAGCATGATGGTGGGGCTTATACCATCAAGTTTATTGCGTCCAGTGGACGCAGACAGATCATTGAGTGAATTGCCAAACGAATTTCTGAAAGAAAACAATAATTGACATTGGCGAAAATTGTGTTCACCTTGTTGAAATTTAAGCAAGAATTCATGGTGATAATATATACTAGTATAATAGTACATGTATTGGCCACTAGCTGGTCTGGAGCTGGTTCCTGCAACCCACACTGATAAGGTGGGTCCAGCATGTCCCTGGAAGTGGGTGTTAACCAGGGACAAGGTACCCATCATTTTTTTTGAACAACTTTGAACTTTATTGGTCATGGTATGTCTTATCAGTGGGTTTTAGCTCAACCAGCGAAATTCAAGATGGTGGCTCCACTAGGCCTCCATACTGAATCCTATAAAGAGCATTATTTCAACTGAGAGGTTTCCAGTAATTAAGACAAATATGTTGTATGGATGGCTTCGTTGTAATCTCCGAGTATAATGGGTTGATTGAATATTGAATGAAGTTTGTATATCTCAAGTTCAGGAGTAGCGTTCTGCAATTCATAAGTGATCTATGGTATGCCCTACATGTCGGTTAAAATTACTTGAGCATGTGCACCTCATGTCCAGTTTCTTTTTATGCCCCCCCCCATTGTTCTGATATTGTTCCGAGTTAGCATTTTGGTATACTAAACTGTGTGTCTCCCATTTGAGTTTCATGTACATGCAAAGTATTAACTATCATTAACAAATTTATTTATTTTTTATTTAAAGTGTTAGGCATGTCTTCAGTTCATAGGTAATTCCCAATAATGAGCAAACGATAATTAATATAAGTGGCCATGACAGCATCGCAAAAGAAAAACAGAGTTTTATAGTTATGTTCTTCAGTGGCTGGAGTTTATCACACAAAATGTGATACCTATGCCAAGTACAAGTAGTAACATAGAAAGCACTTTGTAAAGCATCTTGTGACGAATCTATACCTAGTCTGAATTCACATAGATCTACTTCAAGACTACTCTAATCTTGATTTTGGCCTTGTGATTGAATGGAAACTTATATAAATTGTGACGCATACATTTTATCATGCTATCTATCAATACTGATAAAAAATGCAATGCCATCGCTATTTGAAACTTAAGTATTACTATCACTCATTGTTATCACGTTATAGTGGAAAAGGCTGTTGTGATCTCTTATATAACGCTTGCCTCATATGACTTATTTTGAAAGAAAAAAAACAACAACAAGAACAACACTGATAAAAACTGGTTTGCTGCATTGCATTGAGGAACAATTAGATATTCGGCCTATTGGTTTAGCCAGAACAAACAAAGACGCTTGGATCTCTTGAAACCTTATACATTTCTAATGCAATCAGTGAAATCAGTCCACCAAAAGTTATATTACACATACTAGCAAAATAACACATAACAAAATAAATATTCAGATCAAGCGCAAGGCAAAACGAGGGTGTGTGATATAACTTTGCATGATACCTCTAAATCCACCTAATTCATTCAACATCAGAACTTGATCAGGGTCTCACGATGGTATTGAAAATGGTGGATTTACTGCAGTGTGTTTTAGCCTAGACCTCTTGCTTGTTTCCCCAACAGAACCCAAAGTCCGGGGCTCTGACGAAAAGCAAAGACAGCCGGGTCAGCTTCATGGGCGAGGTCGCAATGTCAAAATCGTGACCTTGAGATCGAGCCGGAAACCAGATGCCCCACACATACCAAGCCACCCACCGGGCAACGATTGTGTCACTGACTTCTAATGGTACACACTAGGTGGCGCCACTAGCTCCATTGGGAAAGGTTGTGGCAGTACTATGTGTGAGCAGTGGAACTATCAGGAAACCACAGACATTTTTGGCAATGAAAGCCAACACTGGACTACAGCAATCGATTAATTATGCGAAAAACCTGTGGACTTTGGTGGTCTGAATAAATGAAAGTTAATTTGAAGTACATGTATTTATCAATATGGTATTGTCTATATATTTACAGGATCTATAAATCAACACCAATACTTCAGATCAGATCCCCAATGAATAAGACAGGTGGTTTTTGACACTGCATTTGATATTCACTTGCAAAGCATTCGGACGAAAAGTGTAATTGTATATCTATCTTGAAGTGTATCTAAATTATTATCATAAGAATTGATGATTATATTTGACCAATTGAATGAACCAAGTTAATATATGATAGAAATCCCTGGTGGACATTTTGAACAACGCTTGTTTGTGTTACATAACTTGCATGTGGTTGCATATGTATTTAATTTGCCCCATTGAAATTTGAGCATAATGTTACGCGTTTCTTCCCCATGTTGACAAGAAAATGTAGTTTTACCTATTCCATTGCTTGACTAGTTTATCTTGTCAGATTCTTCAACATAGTGCTTCGATAATTGTGTTTTTGTTAGTGACTCGGATTTTCTATTATTCCAGAAGATTACTAAGGAGCAAACATAAAACATCAGATAATCAATAAAATTTATCATACTCTTTATCATAATGTTTATGATTTTTCCATAAATTGTAATGATTACCAATCCCTTTGTATACTATTTATGGAATACGCATTATATCTACCCTTGCATGATACTTTGATGGAAGAACATGGCTTTATCCCACCGTGTTTTGAAAATAAAATTCATGAAATGTTCATCATTGTGTTTTATAATTCCAAAATTTCTCGAACAACTTGTCCTGCAAATATAGATGGTTAATACATGTAACTTGGGATATGTGGCCAGCCTTAATTGGATTGGGTTATTCATAATTCAGGATTTGCACATTGACTATCATGATGCCCATCTTTAGAAAAAGACAAAATAGAGAGAATAATCCACATTCATTTCCTCCCAAACCAATTATTCAGCAGTTAAGATAATAATATTTTATGGTATATATTTACTTAGACTAGAGTTAGTATTGAAGTAAGCTGGTCATGTATCACCCCAGGTCATAAGAGGCTACCACCATGAAATACCTACCAATATGCATTTGGTTTGAATATACACTGTAGATTCTGGCGTGACAAATGGTATGCAGGATCCACTAATGGTCGGTCCAAGCGACGGTTCACAAGCAACACCAGAAGCACAGGCAAGAGGTAGGTTAGGTTCTGTATCTTAGAACCATGCTGTGTTATTAGTCTAGACCTCACTAGCATTATCAAAGTAGACATATCAGTGGCAGTGATACCATGATCTATGGTCTTTGACAATACAGGCAAAGAGATGTAGTGGTCCAAGCACAGGCCCTTGGGGAACTCCACTTGGTATAGATGGTCAGATGTCACGGTATTATTTACCTTTTTGTGCATAAAATCACTCTGCTTTTATCCTGTCCAGACTGAGAATTTTCACTTTCCATCAAAAACAATCATTTCTATCAAAGGCATGATCGACATTGTCAAAGGCCTTTCAGTGGTTTAGAAATAATAGTCTTATTAGGGCTTCCATAAGCAAAGGGGGAACTAGACCAATATCATTGAGACTTTCACGTAAAAAATAATCATCTTGTAATGAAAATAATTATTACCTATTGAAGAGTTACCGCGACGCGTTGCTCTTTAGTCTGAATCAGCAAAGAAAATTTGCAATACAAAGGTCCTTTGCAGGTGTGGAAAATAATGAGGTCAAACTTCTGCACAATCTCATAAAAATTAAATCCCTATCATATGCAGTTTAAAAAAAGGCCTCCCACTTAAAAAATATCATTTTTAGGGAGAAATTAACCATCATATCAAATATAATTCCATCCACAGCTGCTCGTGAGCGTCGTCGTCGCCGACGTCGTGGCTCCCTGCCGCGTCAAGTGTCTTCGTCACCAATTCGTCGCCCTGTACTACCCAGAGAACAACCCCACGAAGCGCGCCCCAGTGATTTCGACGAGGAGGCTTATCTAGCTGGGCGTGTACCCATTGTAAGATCGGAGGATGAGCTTCAAGCCAGACCCGTAGGTCAGTATCCAAAGGTCATTGTAATTCTACATAATGAAGTTTGTGGTCATTAAAAGGGTGAAAGATGGACATTCTATTAGTGTCCAAACATTTAATTTCCATTAATAGTTTTCCTTTGCCTCCAGTGTTTTTTTTAAAAAAGAAGGGTATAAAGTGGGAAAAACCCCTGCGAGGATTGACACATCTGCTTTCCTTTGCATCCACTATCATTTTTTACTATCATCATTTGTGACATGTACTGGGAAAAGGGACCTTAATGCACCCTGCACTAAGGGCCTTTTTTTTCGCAGATCCTGTCACATTTTTATTTTCCCATGATGTATCAGCAATAAATTTAAATTTCTTAGTTGAACATAATTTTGATAGATTGATGCAGGATCCCTCGACCACATTTAAATTATTTACTCTGGATTCATAGTTATGTTTTAAAGATCCTCTGTCTCCACACGACCTACCTCCTCACATCCTTTTAATAGCTGTAGCCCTGTTTGACCCAACTGTTCTTTAGCCATTTGTCTTTGAATTTGATTTACCCAGACCCACATAGCGTTGGAAAAGTTGCTTCAAATCTAAAAGATTGTTCACTCTATTAAAGGGTAAAACATGCAAAATCTGAACTAAGTCTGCAAAGCACCTGATGCCAACTCCAAAGTTTCACAAAAAAAAAAACATCTTTTAGGTATTGTTGTCACCCCCTACCATATCACAGATCTAGTCCCATAGAAGCACTGCAAGCATCAAGCATGTTTGTATGGTTGATGTATGTGTACTATTTATGTATTTGATATGTGTCTTTTTGATACTGGAGTGTTCATATGTACACATATATAGCTCGTAAAACAATAGAAGAAGCAGCGACAGAAGAGGAGCTGATCCGGAAACAGAAAGAGGCAATCGAAGCTAGGTCTCGTGAAGATCGAGACTTTGATGAGAAAGCATGGCTACGAGGACAGGCCCCCGTCTGGGGAGGAAATACTGATGCTATAAAAGGTTTCATAAACATAGGGCCTGACTAGAAATGTGGTTTTCAGCTTTAAGAAGCTAGCTTTGTAGAGAGATTTCAGTAGAGGTCACTAGTAGTAGCTTAAGTGTTGGCTAAGAATCTAAAATTGCATGTACATGTTGCTAGGATATTTAGATTCTATCGGTAGTAATTAGCAGCTAAGGCAACATTCATTTGTTATGCAGTGTAGCTGTGTAAAACAAAATTAATTGAAAGAATACAGAGGAAACACATCAACCTTACAATACGACACATACTGAACACATGTCATATTCCTTATCATTGTACAATGTTCACATAAAGGGAATTTCAACGCACATCACCTTTTCCCCGGGATTTTTTTTTTTTTGCAGTTAGTTCAAGACATTCCCGGGAAGCCATTAACCAAAAAAGATTAATTTCTCTATAAATATACATCCACATACGTAGATTTGTAACATTGTTCTCTACTTCACACACCATAACAGGAATCACAATGGTAATTTAGGAATAGGTGAGAAGTAATACATGAAATTATATGGATATACAATTAAAATAATATACAGATGTGATTCATGCCAATGGTTCCATCGTGATAATAAGTATGACAGAAACGAGATGGAAAGGCAGACAATTTATTACAGCTACCTGTGTAAAGGCCAAATCCCACAATGCGAAAATAGTTAGAAAATCCTTGTGATGTAGGATATGTTGTTATTCAGCCGATATTTAGGGTGGTATTATCGTCCAAGGAAGTCCAATAACAGCTAAGAACCCTCGCCAAAGTGTTGTTATTTCAGGTGTGAAATACATCAAAAGTTTTTGATATTTTTCTCACAAGAGGCCAGAAATCTCTGTGATATAGGGAAATTCCCTGTGACTTAGAGGAACACAAGAATCTTTAGTAAATCACAAGAGGTCTTTATTTTTTTTCATAAATCAGGACCCAAGTTCCACAAACTTTATCCATAAGAATGTTGTACTTGTCAATCAAAGTAGCAAATAGTCAGTACATAGATGAATATCACAGACATTTCCCTTCCCATAGTGGCTAGTAGTGGGGTTTGAGAAAGGTAGGAGTGGTATGGGAACCCTAGTGAATTTTGTTTTTGACAAGACTCCAAGGCTGCCGATATCCAGAATCACAGGCGTTTTAGACCCACTTTTTGCGTAGTGGGATTTGGCCTTAAATAGATGTGTGACAAAACTTACCAATGTAGAACAAAATGGAAGAGTAGCGGTTAACCAAAATCATTATGACCATTAACATTACATGCACATGTACCAGAGTACACCGGCATATCCATAACAACACACTTTTTGAAAACATACTTATTGAAACCAAAATTAGGCAAGCGTGAAATATTTGGCGTTTTGCCATTTGTGATTGAGGATGTACTTTATAATAGCATTAAGACTTATTCATCAGAGGATAAACATTTAGTGTGTGTGTTCTTACCTGATCCCTCCTCTACTAAACATAAATCCCTGACCCATAACCAAACACATTACAAGCTTTGGATAGCTTTAATTGAAGAGTAAAATCCATATACCTCAGGCTGTCATTTTAAATCTAAATGCAGAATTGATGAAAGATTGTCTATGTAAACTTAACTGTCTCATCATTCATCACCTTTTACTTGACAAAGAAATTGGTTTGTAAGTGGTTAATAAAAAAGACAATGTCCCCCCTAGGGCACCGAATTACTGTTTGAATAAAATCAGCATTGTGAATGTAAGCTAGGACTTCAATACAGTATTTTCAGACAACTTGTAATATTCTATTTTAAGTGACACGATCACGGCCGGTGCGAGTGGAACCAGACGACGCGATTCCTCCTGAAAATCTGCGAGATTTTGACGAGAAGGCCTTCTTGGCGGGCCAGGTTAGCGTGGTAGGGGACCCAGACTCCTGCAACCTGCCTCCTCGTGTTCCAAAGAAGAAAGGTGATTCCTCTTTATATATAGCCCTTTTGCAAGAAGTGGAAGGGAAATAATGAACACCTATACTTTGAACTACACGTTGCTACCTTACAGTAAATCCAAGTAAAAAGATACAAAGCTTCTTTTTTTCACTGCATTTTTCTTTCTGCATAACTGTAGTGTACATTTGTATTTCGAGAAGAGTCTTCGGTACCAATTGACGTGAGCTACATTTTGCACCTGGTAATAAGTACTTTACATAATATTTTTGAACACAGATTTTGCCATCATGTATATAACTACAACCTATGAATTCATGAGAGATTTGGTAAAACGTTTATTTCTATGGGTTTTTCCTTTAGAGTTTTCTGTAAGACCGGACTGGGCTCGAACGGTCCAAAGGAAGAAGAAGGAGCGTGCTTTCGAACGTTCAACATCACAAGTGGCCGATGATCGTCGGCGTGAACTTGGTAATATGACGTGAACCTGTCTAAACTGATTTAGCATCAAAGTGATTTATGTATAATGTGTCTAACGGCAAGGGACAGGTTAAAATGACATAACTACATACATTTAACTCGAGCTAAAATTAAGGTACTTAGATAATTTCCTCATTGGTAGAATAACTCCACTGCCATCGCTCATTCCATCAGCCATGATGCTCATTCTGTTGTTTTTCCAATGTGATTCCGTCAGTGTTCCGTGCACTTTTGGAGATTCCGTCATGATTCCATCACCATTCCATCAAGATTCCGTGATGGAAACACGGCGGAATCTTGGCTGGTGGAATGAGTAAAAGCTGTAGATGTACCCATTATCTTAAAGGCCTGTCTCGACTTACTACAATGAAAAGGCATTTGTAACAGAAGCGTTTGTTTCGACATATATGTATGCACTCTTTTAGAATTCAATTTATTAATAGTTAGCCTCATTTCCACGGGACATTGGGTTGACGAATAAGGTATCTCATTACTCGAATATTTCTTATCAAATTTCACAGAAAAGGCCACTATGCAGTACATAAATTTGCAAGATGAACCTGAGAGAGACTTTGATGAGAAGGCTTATCTCCACGGACATGTTCCCATAATGGATGACAAACCTAAGGCGCCAAGACCTATGATGCAAGGTATTCTGAGCAAAATAACATTCAGTCAAATGATATGTCAAAATAATCATATCATTGAAGTTCTCTACTTATTCGGGAAAGATCAAAAAGGGAGAGAAATTCTTTTTCAAAACTTATATGAGTAACAAAAAATCACAGATTCACAAAATTTTAGGGAATGCTGAAGTCTGTGATTCCTTCAGAACGCAATCATGTAGCAGATAATAGTACAGTGATTGTAAACATCTTCCTGTAGGAGAGAATCTGTAGCTACACCAGAATTATTCTGCTTTGTCCAATCAATCACCAATAAGGTGAATAACCCGACACACATTCTTCGCAGCAGTGTACATCTAGAGGCAACCTTGTCACACTCTTTACTTTGGTATCACCTAAAATTATGTGATGTTTATTTATATAATTTTTTGAAAATAAATTTGTTTCCCAACTTTCCATGGCTAGGTTTTTATAGATGTTAACGAGTGTCAACATCTTTTTGTGGTTTTGCTCCAGGTACTGGACCATCAAAACAGCCGTACGAATTCCAGCAGCTTGCACAGAGACGCGCCTCCATTGATTTCCAGGACCCATTGAAAAAGGCCATGGAGGAGGCTGAGCGGTTAAAGGGTAGGGAAAAGTCATATCTTGTATTCTTCAATAGATTTAGAGCATAGCTTTTTACACCATTCAACACATTCTTTGATGTGGACATAATATTGATGCCGGTTATGGGTTGCCAATGTGTACACAAATTTGGGATTTGCAGTGTCAATATCTCCAAGAAACGATTGGATTTTATCCTCTGTAGAATTCAAATCAGGTGAAATGTGGAAGCTGTAATTGTTGGCTTATATTTACCAATAATGTTTCTTCTAATACAGGTACAACAGTTCCATGTAAGTATTTAAAGTACTCAAAATTTCTAGTATCATCACCCAGCTGCGGACCGAATCACTTCATGCTGCAAAAAAGATCTGCATGATCTATTTTTGTTACTGATAAAACAGGAAACGATGAAGTAAAAAGCAAACCATGACAAAAATGAAGTTTCTTATCAGATAATAGTTGTCTGCCACATTTATAAGAATCCTGAAATAAGAAACTTATTTTGGCTGTACCTGCAGGCCTATACGCATACGCAAAGTTATACTTTTCACAATATTGACAGTATTGAGTCATTTGTACTGAGCTTCCGAATATGCACCATTCAGCGCTTGGGACATCATACCACCACATCCCTAGGGCACCACTAGCTTTATGATACAATTTCTACCTCACTTCTGGCGAGAAAACTGTATCATATGATTCAGCCTTGTCTTAAAACATTGTTTGAAATATTGCCATTGTTAAGAAGCAGTTCAACATTAGAGTGGTTGTGTATCAGCATTGAGGAGGGATGTAGGGTATGCAAAGTCATGGTAATCATTCTGAGTCTTGGGTTAGTTAAAATAAACCTATCTACCCATCATATTTCTAGTCTTTTGAGTCCTAGATCTGATGTCCTATTAGCTTATGGATCTTTTTAATAAAGTACTTCAAACTTGTTAAATATTAGGCATGCCCTATGTTTTAGGGTATGGAACCTGAATAACTGATTTCTGAGACAATGGTTTTCTCATTAAATCCACCTAAAACTTAAATGCCACCTTCCTCCCTTTCAGTGGAAGAGGAAGATGCTAGGAACCAGCAACCATTTGATGAGAAAGCCTTTCTGCAGGGACGCGTGGCCCTCGTCAGTGGTGAGGAAAATCCCACACCTATTATAGGTATTGTAAGAAATCTATTGTCGTCTGCCTGGACGAATGTCGTCTGCTGCCTGGAAGTTCTACATTTGGAGCACTTCTCCAGTTCTATAGTTGGATAGATCATGTTATGCTCAACGCCTATAGCTAAGATGTCCATCTTAACTTGATCAAACTGTCAAATTTTGTCTATAACGGAGTTGGGTGTTAATTTTGTTAGATATTAGAGGATATTGGAACTTTTGCAAATTTAAAAAATATAATGTGTAAGGTCAAAAACCTGGCCTGTAAGTATTTAGAATAATCTAAATTTGTATTTTGACTTTTTAGGGTGGACAACATAGAAATTATATTATAGGTCTAGCATAATTTACTATGGCTTATACATTGTATATGCATTAATATGAATTAGATTGCGATCCACAGATTACTTTTACACTGGGTATATCATTAAATGTGAAATTATAAAACTTTGAAAATGTTGTCTTGCAATCCCAAAGAGGCGCATGTAATAACCCGATGCCAAAAACCTTTCCTGTCCAGTGTCTTCTATGTTATGTTCAGATAGTCTACCTTATATGCATCTTGCTCTCTTCAATACTTATCATTGTTTCTCTTTGAGACAACTTTCTTTCTTAATGATAATATTGTGCATTCTGTACACATTAGTTTAAGATCCAAATGATATATCTTTTGGATTTTACAAATCTTTAAAAATGATATTTGAATGCACCTTGCTTGTGGATGCAACTCAATCAATCGTATCTTTCACTTATATCTTTGCTGAAGGACAGGACCGTCAGCTATATCATTCCCTCACCTTTTCTTGAAGAATCTTTTCTACGATGAGTGTCCCTATAGTTATTATGATGTCCAAACATGTGCACTATCTATCACTCAAGTCTGTGAATTAATGTCTCCTATCAGAAACCAAAATAAAATGTGTCCACCTTTTTCTACTGCAGGAATGTAACCAAATCACTACATATCTGAACAAATAAAACATATTTAATTTTTGTGGAGGAATGAGCGTTGAACACTCTCTCTTTACTATGTCACATGTGTTGTGAGGCCTGTATTGCGTCTTATAAGCTCCATTGAAGGACATTTGTCAATAGTGTCACTTGACATCATTGTGAAATTAGCAGTGCCCTCTGAGCTGTAAGTCTAGTACATCCATGTGCATAATACATCCCCACTGTCTTATAACTTCCCACCATTATGAGGTCCTTTTGTCAATAAAAATCAATCACCTCTTCTCTTGTTTGCTCTCTAGAATCCATCCATCCCTCCCTTCTCAGCCCTCTTTACAACACCAAGCTACATAGATATATCTTGTCACAAAACTAATCTTGTGTTGCCGTTACAAACAGTTCCTGATAAGAACATACCAAAGGAGATACCGTCATGGGTAAAGAAGGCCCCTCAAGCCGATCCTGACATGTTTGATGAACGTGCTTACCTGGGTGGCCGGATGCCGCTTGTAGGGGATGGCAATCCCGATATGAGACCAGGCAAGTACTCATTATTATAGACAAGGTTTGCAGGGGTAGACACTAACTATTCAAAACCTCTGGCCACCAGGGCTAGTAGCCTCAGAAATCTATTGGCCGCAGCTAAAGCTGTTGGCCCGGGATTTTATAGCTTGAAAGCCCTGTTTTTCTGTAAAAAAAATTGTAAAAGTCCTAAAAATACAATTAGCAATATTCACCCACATGTTTTCATTCTTCATGTCTCTGGTACACATTTATATAATAGCCCAATTAAGACTTGAGTGAGGGAAAAGCCTACTGGCCACCTGGGCCAGAAGGAAGGTTGTTTTTAAAAGAATTACAGGCTCGCACTCCAAACTATTGGCCATTGGCCACTGGGCCAGTGTCAGTGTCTACCCCTGCCAAGGTATCAGTTATACTTTCATTTAAGACCATAAATAAAACTTAAAGTATCAAATTCACAAACCTAATAGTGACATAATTATATGTGTTAATTGTTTAAAAGGGAGGCTCGCGCGTATTGAAGATGAGAATCTATATAATCACGTCAATAGATATTAACTTACCGAAAATTGGATAGGTTGTTAAATACTAAAATAGTGAAGATAGTTAACTAAACCCAATACGTCTCTACCTACATTATTGGGACATAGGTATAAAGTAATCGGATATAATAACATATTGCAGTAAACCGTCCACGCAAGAAGAAACCCAAGCCAGAACCGGAACCGGAACCAGAGAACCAAGAGCCATTTGACGAGAAGGCCTTCCTGGCAGGACAGATTCCCATCCTGGGGGGTTCCATGGACGCCAGCGCACCCCCAAGAAGTAAGTGTAGAGATGCACTTAAAATTGTCTCATCATAATGTTCAAGGAATAGATTTTAAAACACAAATCAAGCCAGAATTAAAAGAAATCATAATTGTGCGATCGTGCTTGTAGACATTGTCATATGGCTATTATAATAAATTAACAATCATGTTGACAAGTCAGCATAGAAAGAAGTTCAACTACAAAGTCATTTTTAATACAGCAAGCATTATCATTTCTACCAAATTAGATTCTAAGTCTATATAATGAGGGGTGGTGGGTTGGTGTGAAATGGGAACATCTATCCAATGTCATCAGGATTTGAAAAACCTGGAACTAATCAAGAGATGCACGATGAATCCAACTTCAGCCATATACATATAAAGGCCCACGTATAAAAACCTAGATCTTTACTTCCCCTCTCAGTCGTACATCAATATTTAGCCTCATCCTAATTGTAGATATAAAGATGCAAAGCGAGTAGGATAGACCAGAAATGGATAATTAATCCTTATCTCAAAATAATTGCTAATCATTGGGAACGATATACTGCCGATACAATGCAATAACAAAGTAATAATCACGAAGAGAATATAATAATACGAAACTGGCAGATATAGATAGTAAAACAGCAACCAATCTTCCAGTCCGTGTCCAGGTTCCTAAACACCAAATTCTATACATTTTCAATGCCAGGGTGAATTTATGTGCGTATACGGATATACGCATATTGAAGCATCAGTCCTAAGGGCATATGTCGTAAATTCGCTGCCAGAGGGCGATGGAGTCACAACAAACAGCGTCATTATAATAGTGACCACGGACTGCTTTTGGAAGTAGACGTAGTCAGAAATTGCGGAATTATGACCGGCTAGAGGCTATAGGCCCTAGAGTCAATATTATATTGAGTATAGTTTCTCTGATATAGGATGCATGGTGGCTTTCAAGGGATTTGAATATCTAAATCATTATCCATACCAGTGGTGGTAATAATACTATACTAAACAAACGCAAAAGACTTTTAAGAGTGACTAAAGGCCACGTGCGAACAATATTGTCAATTCTCCCGAGACCGAAATCCCCCTCGGTATAACTACCCTCACTTTTAGTGTGAATGCCACGGGCGTAAAAATGCCACTGTCTATATAGAATTATATTCCACCATTTTGGAGAAAATGACAATAATTATATGTACATATATATATATATATATATATATATATATATATATATATATAGTCATTTTTATATATAATCACTCAGAGCCAGTGGCTCCTTCTTTCCCAAAGATTTATCACGATATACTTTACACTGGCCAAACAATTTGCGGCATACTCAAAATTTATCAATTTTAGATGAAACTCGTGAGATTTGGCCATATTCATCATCACCATCATCATCATATATGGATCAACACGGTAAAAGGTACGCCCGCACACCCCCTCGCGGTCGTACCTTTTACCGTGTTGATCCACTATATATATATATATACATATATATATATATATATATATATATATATATATATATATATATATATATATATATATATATATAAACCGCGGTGCATGTAGGTGTAATCATCATGCAGAGCAGTACCAGTCACAGCAATAACTGTCAAGACGCTGTTGGTGGTCGGTGGTACCTGTTTCTATACTAGTATGTATCACCCTTTACTATAGCACGGAAGTGGAACCTGTCTACAAAACTCCAAATTATTATTCACTGTCCACCACTACAAACCTCAACAAAACTCGGAAATACAAAGTTTGGTATGTCCCTGACCGCCTTATCAAGCAGCACAAGAGCAGCACTATTGAGATGTAACACAAGCATCTACCTTTCGATAAATTTTGATACTCTCTATCGATATTTCCTATGTTGAATTTATCAATTTTTGACTAAGGCCTACACCTGAGTTAACATTTAGAGCGGTAGAACGGCAGTCGTTAATGGAAATATTGTCATAGGTTGAAGGGTTCTATGTAGCCGATGTAACAATGGTCCAACACTGTTTGCTGCCAAAAGGTACTGGGCACACAATAGTGTCACATGGGACAGCTGTCGTCCAATCAGAGGCCAGATTCACTGACACTGGACAATTGCCACATATACACGTGGGTCCAGTCAATCACTCAACAAGATAAGACCTTTCGTACCTGGACACTTTAGAACCACTGGATAACTACACCCTCTCATTTCAACATTTTGTCACAAGCATGGGAACAATTCTGGTGATACACCCAGAGAGGGGCAGACCTCGCATCTGCAGGATACGTACTGGAGTAGATAGTGTTAAGGCCCACCAGGTATCGGTTCCAACCTTGAGCTATGATACAGACATTGGGTTGCATCCTTGTTGGGCTCTCTTTAAGTATATCCCAGAAACATGGAGGCCTATGCTGCTCCTTGCAAAGCGCACCATCCACTATTTACCAGGTAACCAGCTACAATTTCCAGCTATAACTTTCACTCTTTTTAGAAAAGGAAATTCCACATGGTACGCATACAATGCCTTTTTCTTTATTTTATTTTTTTTATCAAATTTTGATTGCGTATTCAAATTATGATGGGATGGAAAAAAAACAATCAGATATGGTATGATTTTATACATAACAGAGCATTCAAGCGAATTAAGTGTAAACCCATAGTTACGTCCTAGGATAGCATTTTGTCATGCCTATATAGACTAGACCTACTCCCCTGAAAGTCACAATGCCCCCCCCCCCTATAGGCCTAGTGGAACCGCCATTTTGAATTTCGCTGGCTGAGGCAAAAGCCACTGATAAGACATACCATGATGGGTACCTTCTCCCTGGTTAACACCCACTTCCAGGGCCCGGTTCCATGGACATGCTGGTCCCATCATATCAGTTCTTATCGGTGTGTGTCGCCGGAACCAGCTCCAGACCAGCTAGTGGCCAATACCACGGACATTCCCACCGCCAGAAGCTTACATCAAAGGACATCGTGATATGTGTATCATTGTGCCTATGGCAACATCACATAAACCGATTATTAAAAATCAACTTGGGCTAGAGGCTCAGACTAGCCTCTACTTTAATATCGGTCCCAGACAGCAGGGGTCTTGGTTTTGTTAAATAGGCCAGATATCATCAGCTGTGGGATTGAGTGAGGGCCAAGTTGAGCTTTCATGTTACAGGGCACAGGCTAGTCTATTTTTGTGTGTGTGAGGCCATAATATTTGGCTTTTGAGTAATATTCTAAGCTTCATCAGTAATATTCTGAGCTTCATCAGTATATGTAAGGCTATTAATTAACCACGACTAATGGTTTTGGCTATCTGTGCAAATTAACTATCCATCAGCCTAATGCCATTACAGTGTTTGTTAAATTACAATATTGCCCCTTGACATCGTCCATGTAAAACAATGATGATTTCATGAAAATAGTGCACCGCCCGGGAATCAAACCCGGGTCGTAAGAATGGGAATCTTACATGATACCACTACACCAGCGGTGCCTGTCTGCAAAACAGAGGGGTATTGTGATACATACCTATGAAGATTAGTGAAATAGCTATGTTATTCTGATGCCTAGATGATTAGGGAGGTTTAACACCAACTGCGTGAGCAATAAAACGCAGACGTGCAGCATACCTAAATGGCAAGAACGTGTAAGTAGGCGTTCAAAAATGCTTAGAAAATGTAGGACTCGAATGCCTACAGATTTGGATGTGGTGTCCTCTTATCAACATACATCATCAATGCACACCGTTGCCAAGCACATTTTCTGGAAATACACCAAAGTCAGATTTTCTCTCTGAATTGACCCAAACCATACTACAAATGTATCCACATTCCGAACAAAAACTGCTATAGCATGGCCAACTGACATGCCAGAAGCACACAAATAAGGTGGTCTATACTGAGGGAACAACGTACGCTGGCAGCGGATAGTGACAATTATTATAAGTAAAACAGAACAGAACAAAATGGGGATATCAGTGGCAACTGGAAACAGGATAATTTGGATAGTTTCCCAAGTGGAATATCATTTGGGATAGATGTAAGAGTGATATCATGGTTTACTCAAGGTAGATTAAACAGTGTAATTTATGATGAAAATACATTTAACCTGTTTATATCTAATGTACCTGGTATATTTACAAACACCAGGGGTTATTTTATAATCGCTGACGACAGCAGCAAATCATCAATAAGATCACTGTGTGTCGCTCAAAGTGACCTTCATCAGTCCTTGCAGTGCTACGATGACTCTACCAAATCTTGTGTGCATGATGGCATAGCTGACAGTCTTCTTCTTTTTTTAATTCACCTGCTATTCCCCACTTCTACAGAACCCAAGAAACCAGTGGAAAAGACGTTTGCTCCCTGGGAACGCCAGGATACGAGCGAGGATCACCCGGACGAGAACGCGGATGAGTTTGACGAGCGTCAGTTCCTGCAGGGCCGGGTTCCTGTCGTCAGAGGTTCAGCCGAACGTGACCTCAGAGCACCTCGTCAAGGTAGGGAACGCACCTCAGATGACGTCTGTTATTATGGAGGTTTAGCACCCACTGCGTGAGCAATAAAACGCAGACGTACAGCATACCTACAGCATTGGTACGTCTGCGTTAAATGAGCTACGAAAGACCTACGTCGTGGTTGCTAAACCTACCTATCTTAAGAACAAAAAAGAAAAGAAAGAAAGAAAGAAAAGTCTGAAATTTAGAGAGCCGCAAAGCATTTGCACGTTTTACCATAGAATGAATTATATATAGATATGTCAATGACGGTTTACCATATGATCCTATTCAGTTTCTCCTTCGCTAAAATAATCTTGGAATTTTTTCTTCTTAATTTCATTTTGAATATTAGTTTACAGTGGACAGATTTGCATTATTTCATAAGTAAATTAAATTGTCATATTTCTATCTCAGTAACTCCTTTTTAGCCATCACATAGGAGGTGCGCCAGAATTGGGCCAATACAGTATACCAGAACCGGATAGGTACAAGGCGAGGAGGGTGTTGATTCTATGGGAAAGGGTAGTTTTGCCCATGAAGTACTCACCTGATATTGTGAGTGGAAGTTGAATGGTGAAGCAGAGCCTAAATCTTTGGAAAAGAGGGCACCTCCTCCCAGCTCTATCTAGCATGCGAGCAACACCCTCCAATACAGGACCATTTCTAGCATAACAGTACAAGCCCTGTACTTGGTCAGTACTGCAGTATTGGCCCTTCTTTTGTCCAGTACTGGCATGTTGCGTCATGCCAATGGTAGGCCTGTACATACCAATAAAGTAACAGTAATAACCTGGAAAAGATTTGCTTGCTGGACAACTGCTGAAAATGGAATTGTTAAGTGCCTGAATATGGTAATTGTAATAGAGCTTTCACCCTTCTCAACCAGGCACTATCAATGGGGCTGTAGTGGGAAAGAAATTCTAAACAGGGTGTAACCTGGAAGAAAAATTCCATATACCGTTTGAAAAAGGTTATCGATTGAATTACATTGAATTCCAATTTATGTATTTATTGTATGAAATCTTGCAAAATCTGTACACTCACTTTTACTTGTTGATTTTGCATGTACATAAATATGGTAATGTTCAGAAGTATTGACTAGGAATTTTGCATTGTGGGCCTTTTTTAGTCCCCTATAGTCCTAAAGTCCGACACCGACAGCCACGAGCACCTTGGGAGCGATTCCGAGTGGATCACAACAATGATGAGGATGAGAGTGAGTTTGACGAACACAAATATCTGGCAGGCCGGGTACCCATCATCCGAGAGTCAGCTGAGAGAGATATTGGTTCAAATATGAAAACCACAGCAGAAAACGGTATTCTCGTAGAACCCACGATTTGGTGTGGCGTGGTGGCTTGCTGTGCTGATCTGACCTAAATACATTCATTACCCAGTGGTGGTGACCCAGATTATGTCAGTGACCCAAATGCATATATTTACCACGTGGTAATGACCTAGCTACCTCCATTTCCATTTGATGGTGACCCAAATCCAGACAATACAAATTCAGGGATGACCTAGACATCTGTGATTGATAGTATTCCAAATGCAATCACAGATTTACACTGCACAGTTTGGTTAAGTGATGTTTGTCTGTCTTGTGCATATCATAGGCAGAAACCCTTTAATTAAGTCTTCCTTCAACTTTTAAAGTACATCTAATGTTCAAGGTTCAAACTTCTAGTTCCACAAGAGGCACTAGATGGAGCCACTCTGGTAGTGGCCTGTAGCCACCAGTACATTGAAATGTATGATTGTGAACTCTGACTGACATAACTTTACTCCATCAACAAATACTGCAGCACAAGCAATCACCGTCGCTGTATACTGTGTAGTGTAAACCTGTCTGAAGCATACAATATCTATAGATACTGACCCACGTCATAGTACAATCCTAATTTCCTCAGACCTTCATCAGACTATCATTCCCATGAAGACCACTTTGATTCTCTGTGCCCCACCTTCATGTCCCATCAGAGGCGATGCCATCCCACTCTTACTTCTGGCATTATTGCTGTAGGCGTTTGAGAATAGTATGGACTCTAGCTAAATCAGTCGGTCTATCTATCCTCGTCTTTTCTTATCTGCCATATATACTCTGCAAGGCAACTGTAACACGAATTGGTGAATACTCACCCAGCATATGATAAAACCTACACATTATATAGAAAAAAAAAAAAAAAAAAAAAAAAAAAAAAAATAATAATAATAATAATAATAATAATAATTATATATATATATATATGTATATATATATATATATATATATATATATATATATATATATATATATATATATATATATATATATATATATATATATTACCTCTTGTGTGTCCACTATACCAAAGGTGTGAAATCTTGTGGTAGATATAGACACAGTAGTTACCCACCAAACCTTGACAACTGGTCCAGATCCTATACTCTCCATTCACTCTGTATTCCTGTATGAACCAATCCCAGCACGTCTGTCGAGTAGAATAAAGTACCGCACCATATACACGAACAACGCTCTCCTTGTTAACAGCGATAACAGTTAGAATAAGAGGGATAAAATATAAAGTTAAATGAGCGTCACTCATGGTTCAGTACACACAAATCTCTGCCAATTCTGTTATAAAGTAATTGCTACTACAAAAATACAGTATGGTATCAAAAGCCCTACACCATTGGACTTATATTTTTACAGTATTGAGGTGTTTTTAATATTTTTATTTTTATTTTTCCTCCCTTAAATCTACAGAACCAGCCGATGCAAATCAACGCATCCCATCTAAGACCTTCATCAGATTAAGCAGATCAGTGAGCAAGGATGGAGTTCCTGACAGTGCAGAATATGGTAGGTATTCATGTATAGGTGTAGGAACAGTGTTTCCTTTTATCAATCAAGCAATGCTATTAAAGCATTATGTAAACTGTATTCTATCAAAATGAATGTAGTAAACTTTGTTAGTGTTTTATTTTATCTTTTTTTCAGCATAATTCAAAGCCAATCGTCCTTAGACACCACGCATTAACAGTTGTCTCTGGTTCTGATTTTTATGTAATTTTTCCTCAGACCTTTGATAATCCCGAGATAACTTTAACATCATGCCTCTTTCCAGATTGAAAGTGTATTTATATTTAGATTCAACAATAAAAAAACAATATACATTGATAATCGCTTTTGTAGGCAAATTCTTAAATGTAATAACCTATCATGAAGAATATTGTAACCACCTCTGCTCTGTCTCATAATGAAATAAGGAGGATTTATGAGGTGAAACTCATATAAACAGGGTAAATCTATCATTTATCTGAACAGCACCTTCTTCTCCTAAAACGCCATCGCTCAAGGTCCTTCGTAAAGGGAAAAAGAAGCCAGTCTATGGTGATTTGTCATGGAGATAACCATTGCCTATCCCTATGACCTTAAAAGTCCAATGTTACCTAAGCACTACTTCTACTTGATTGGATGGATACCTTTTCATATTGATCCTCACCAGCAAGTAAAAGAAACACCTTTAAAATTGACTATTTCAGAGAGGTCACAGGAGAGCCTGGAGCCTTATCAAATAGACTTGTTAATACATCAGGAAGAAATGATTATAGGGCTGAACAATAAGATCTTAAAAATTATGTACAAACCAAAGTGCATATACAGTCCATATAGTGTTACCCTCAGTGTGACTTCAAGACTTACCTTTTGATTTAAGTGCTGTGTCATTTCTCCCTGATGTCATTGTCTGTTTCTGTCTGTTTTGTGAGAATGTGTTCAAGTGTTCTGTTGTTGGCCAGTAAAGTTCTGTACATGTATGTGTATACAACATGTACAAGCACATGATGCGTTTTGTTGATGTTGGTTAAACAAATGAAGTACATTATAGGTACATATATATCCTCAGCCTCTAGGTACATGAAGAGAGATTGTTTAGGCTTAACACTGTTGATGTCAGCACAAATTCAATTGAGCTAAGTTCAACTGGAAGAAAGGTTAGAAATGTATCTGTGAAGTCCCTTTTTTTGTCGGTCCATTTGCAGTGTTGTGCTATGCCAATTATCAACCCATCATCATATATGTTTGGGTTCATGCACCCTTATCCAAAATATCACTTTTTTGTTACCCTATCTGCATCTGATGCCCATGTAGATATTTCAAGAATATGGTACCATATTAGATTCCCCTCGTATTTCAATAACCAATAGTACAATGTACACAGTAGATTAATGACCTTTGTAATTGGATCATACAGCTGACAGTTGCCTAGATACTCAAATCAAAGCTCTACCATATTGAATGGTGCTATCGGCCCTTAGTATTTTCTTACTAGTTGTCATCGTAAAAACAGCCTGATCCTATAAATATTTCCCTGTTGCAGACCGGAGCCGCAGTCTGAGCCCTGGTGAGGCCAGACGCCGTCAGATGGAGCTGCAGTTAGGCACCACCAAGGATGTCCCCATTGAAGACATGAAGTACAAGGGCACCAGTATTCCATCCAAGTCATTTGCTAGACTCCAGAGCCAGATCAGCAGATCTGGTGGCGAGGACCCTACACCAGGTCAGTAAGAGCTGCATATGTGTAGTGTATATGTGACAAGAAATCTGGGAAATTTTACAAGGCTGGGGACAATGGCAACAAAACACCCTTTTGATCAAGCATGGATAATGGTCTGATTCAATGCAAACTTATATAGAAAGCCGCATTCTTAAAGGGAAATGGGAAGCGATATTCCCTTGTGAGAATAACCCTCTTATTCATACGGGATTTTCTAGGACACGGGACTTGGAACATCTTGGAAACAGGACATATTAGTATATCTTAGAAACGGGACTGGAGGAGAAAGAACAAATGTCCCGTTTCCAAATTATAATCAAAATCTAATTGCTGTGTCCCGTGTCTGTAATTTCCTGTATGTCCCGTGTCCTAAAACATTTTTCTAGTCATGTCCTGTGTCTCTAATTGCCTGGTTTCCTGTTTCCTAAATTTCTTCATGTAGTCCCGTTTCTGAGAGGTCCTGTGTACTAGAAAATCTCATGCAAATAAGGATCTTATTCGCATGGGATCCTCGTGGGAGTATCATCGGCCAAGGGAAACCCAATCCTATTTTCAAGATTGGGTATTTTGATGGATTTTGGATCAAATAAAAAGATTCTGGCATGGTTATTGAGATATGTGTCACTATAGGGGAGAGCAGTAGGTTTACCTGATGCACCTGAAATGCAATAAAAATGCATGAACACTGATTTCCGCCCTTTAATAATCTTGCCTTAAGGACTTATCTTTTCCCCATTCAGATCCACTTGAGAGACTACGGAACAAACAGCCCGATAAACCTGATGGATACATCGATCCAGACAAGGCCCTTGAAGTTATGCAGATAAGAGAACACAGTCCTGAGAAGTTCTTTGATGCTCTCGAGAATGTGGCTACTGGTGGGGGTGCAAAGCCTCAGGTAAACGGAGAGGTCAAGGTTGCTGGGCCCCCACAGCAGGTTAAGCCTCAAACACCATCGACGGGAGGAATCAAGGTTATCTCTAGGAGTATTTCACAAGATGCCAAACAGCAGCAACATCAGCAACAGGCACCACCGAAGCAACAGCCTGCACAGCAGCACCAGCCACAGGCACCACCAAAGCAACAACCTGCTCAGCAGCACCAGCCACAGGCACCACCGAGGCAACAGCCTGCACAGCAGCAACAGCCACAGGCACCACCGAGGCAACAGCCTGCACAGCAGCAACAGCCACAGGCACCACCAAAGCAACAACCTGCACAGCAGCAACAGCCACAGGCGCCACCAAAGCAACAACCTGCACAGCAGCAACAGCCACAGGCACCACTGAAGCAACAGCCTGCACAGCATCAACAACCACAGCAAAAACAACAGCAGCCACCACCACCACCACCCCAACAGCAACAAGTAGATCAGGTAGGTTTCACGTACCAAAGTTCAGCTTATAGAGAAACCAAAATAAAGAAGTGTTCTATGGAATCAGGAGATGGACATGGAAGAGTAGCCGATTGTAGAAAATCACTGACAGACAAACATTAATTGCCGAAAGATACGAGGAGTACCTAGATAATCATAAATTAGAAACTTTCCCTGATTGTTTGTAAGCTACTTTGATTCTATCAACTCCTCAAGCATTTAGCTGAGCATTGATAAATTCATAGACGTATTAACCAAATGCTAAATCGTAATGACATCGTGTTACAACTCTAATACATGTAATTAATTTTATTTCAGGCTAGGTTTGAAGATGGAGAAGATCAGGTTACGGATTTCTAGATAAGATTTTGAATTTATGTTAGTGCTGGCTGAAGAAAATGGATTGTACCCTTTTTTATTAGTCATTGTTTTCGAGTAGGTACAATGTAAACAAACCGAGAAACATTTGAAGTATAGAAAATCCAACATTCTGTGACTTTTGATGGGGATTAGTAGTAACACATTAGATTTTACTATAATTTGAAGTGTGATGGTGAATATCTTTCTAATTATCTGTGCTTTGAGATGAAAATATCTATTTACTTTAAAGAACCCTAAGCCATAAGAGAGGACTAAGTTTTTTTTTTGTTTTTTTTTTTGTTTTTTTTTTGTAAATCTTAATAGATATTAATTTATCGTCTGTGTCTACTTAGTTTATGATTATTTATTGTAAGTGATTTGTTGAATAAGTCGGTCTTCAAGCAAAGCTTGTTCAGGGCTAATTCTACAATCGTTTGAGCGCCCTCCTGGAAATATCCACCAAACTTGATATTGCTTTGTATGATATTTAGAGGCTCGGTGACAAATCCTGAAGCTACAAAGAAAATGAAGCATTATTTCAATCAAGCCCGATTTCGACATAATAGAAAATGACTTTGATGAGAGACTGGCTTTGTGAAGGAGATAACGAAACCGGTAAATGTGATGTAATTATCTACTAAAGACGGCTTAATACTGCAAGTTGCAACATAGAGGTTACAGGGGCAAAAATCAATTTATGTGAATTCTGGTTGTTTGACATGGGAATATCTCATCACGATTTGTTTCGTACATAAAATCTAAATGCTTTCTAGATATCATTTGTTTTAGCAATTTTCTTTTTTTTTCAAACCATACCATGGAGAGGATCTTTTGAACCCATTATGGAGAGGGATGGACATCACAATTAGAAAGTATTTTATGACTTATCATAATGCAAGGTGATAGGTGACTCTTGACTTTATATAATATTATTGTCTAGAGAAATATTGATGTAGCGTTCTAAGCTGCTTTTGATCTATGTACTGCCATTGTAAATGCTTTGTTGTGGGGCATGCTGTTTAATAAGTACACGCCTTTGTTCCTTGAATGTAAAGATACCTTAACCCATGTGATCATATCTCCATGAATACCCATGGAGTCTAGAGTTCTCTATCAATGAGCATGTAAGATCAAAGGGCCATTTTGATCTGGGACAGTTCCCTTCCTTGGATTTGGCATACGTTCAGAGAAAAGGATGGAGGAATTTGTTTGTATTGAGAATAATCAAATATAGTAAATGAAGTGTACAGAATAATTTCATATGAGTAACAAGGTAAGAAGACCATGTTCTCCTGATACCTGAATTTCCCAAGGTTGTACTTTGTGGCCCTGAGTGTGTGGATTTTTCTGTTCTGTGTTCACAGACTGCTCTAGCTTGCAGCCATAGTGTCTTTTGTATCTGTTACCTTTTCAAGTTTCAAATACTAAGATTGGTTATTAGTTACACCTACTTAACTATGATGCTCTATTACACTCTAAGGAAAAGAGATATTATAACAGATACACACCTACTTAGCCGGATTTTGACGCTGGACATTTGACTTCTGCTGAAGGGGGTGAGATAATTATATGGATAAAGGACAAGGCCTATTTTGCACAATTTAGTTGCAAATAAGAATGTATGGTTCCTGTACATACAGGGCATGATGAATGAATATAACTGTGTGCATGTTTTAAAATCGTGAGCTAGAATGTCTTTTGCTGTTAAGAATAGCACGGTTTATTATATCAATTACTATATTTATGTGTTTTTATAAGAGTAAAGGTCTCACTGATGCCATCTAGCCTGTTAGTACTTTGCTTTATGCTTTATTGCTGGGAGGACAATTTTGTCTGTAATTAACTTTGAAAACCCATCTGTATAGCAACTCATTTGTTGAATAAATTATCATTTCACCAACAGCATGTTTGATTGTCATTATACATTTCACCAGACAACAGAAATCTGACACAAAACACTCCAAACTTATATATAAAGTAAGGAATAGTTTTTTAATGAAAGCATGGGGCGACAGGGAAAATATAGCTTTCTTGTCAAAAGAGACTTGCACAAGAGGAGCATCACGCTATATCATGCATATATATGAGATACCACCAGTAAGTCTAATTTGTATTCTATTATAATTTATAACATCTTTTGGTTATGAGAACTTATGGGGGGGATGTCATCACTTAACAACCAAACGCATTTGTCTCTATCACAACATCATGGTACAAGGATCGCGTTGGTGTAAAAGCTCCAAGATGACCCCAGGTTCACTTCCGGAAACGGTGTCATTAATGACAATCGTTCCTTTATATCTCTCTGCTACATAGACTGAAAAAAGAGCATGGGTAGGCTTTAGCTGCATTATAGTCATGTGACTTTGATGGTGGTTGTTGAGGCCTAATCCTCTAGATGGCAGCAGCAGTGATGACTAATAGCAGACAACGGAAAGACATGGTCAGCAATTTCTTTAGTTGTCTGGTAATGATCAATTCTATGTGTTAACTTCAATGGACGCAGACCCTTCAGTGAAAGAATATGAAGCATGATATAATAGTTCCAGTTTAGGTTCATTTCCTTTCCTATGCCCCCCCCCTCTCTCTCTCTCAAATCATAAAAGGAAAATAGGAACAGACATGGCATTGGTTTGTCTCCTCTACTTTCCCTATGACATGGCAATCAAGGTTACAATTTAGATCTTAATTTGTCACAGTATAATGGAGGCAATGTCCCTATTAGTTCTATCTTAAATTTAACAATGTCCAATTTAATAGACCCTAATCTACCTTGTCAAGCTTTTTCTTTTTATTAAAGGGGGTCGGTATTCTCCCTGTACTCTGTCTATATTCCCACTGCCTACCCTGAGTCTTTAAGTCTGTCCAATATGACTCTGACCCTGGAGGATCCGTCCACAGCCCTATACTATACCCACCCCCTTCTTACCTCCAGCCCCTTCCTCCTCCTGGAAGAAAGGTTCAGGGCCTGACACCCAGAGATTATTGACTTCCGACAAACAATTCTCCGCCTCAGCGGAGCTCACCACCATATTGTTCCGTCCTAACGACAGAGGCCGTAACCTTGGCAACCGATTGTTAACCTTCCGTTCAAACGTCATTTCCGCTTCCCTAACCCCTCACCGCTCGCGCGCGGCCGGAAGTCGCGGCCGGTCCCATTGTTCCGGCTATCGGTGGTACTCAAAGGTGATTGGTCGAGGAGCCGCTGTCAGCTCACGGGGACTTCTGGGGCTGTCAGGTGACCTTCCCATAGGCCCTATCGGCTGCCTGCAGTGCCACCTGACGTGGAGGGGACAAACCAATGCCCTGCCCCTGGGTGCTATCATGGCCATGGCAGCTGGCGGCGCGCGCAGCCGTGTGGAAACGGAAGTGGCCGCTCTCGAGACGTCGTCGCCGTTTTAAAGTTCTTTCCCGCGACCCCTGGTGTCGACGGTCACTTCTCTCCAAAAGATAACAAAGGGAGTATTGTTTAGTTATCTTGAAGTAAGATTCGAGATACTTTCTATGAACTGCAGAGACTTGAAGGCTTGAATCCATTTTGATCATGGAGCATTTAAAGTCCAAAGATATCAATCTATACGGTATAGCCAAGGATAGAAGAATTTGAAGAAAAAAACAACGATATGAAATGATTCAGATGATTTTAGCCCAGCCATATGGTAGACTATGGTTCTAATACCAGTCCTCGGCCAAGTCATTTTGTCCACCAAGAAAGCTTTTTCTCAGGATAAAAAAAAAACTATTTTCCAAAATATAAAGAAGTTGATTTTGACTGCACTAGTATATGGAGATGGTAAACTAGGAGGCATTTGTTAAGGACCTTCAGCTGAGAAGTGATGCCTGTAGATGACATGGAATGTGTATGCAGACAGCCATCCTCACCAACACAATCATAGCCTTTAGGACACAAATCAAGTCAACTCAGACCATCAGCGACCAGCAGAAAGCATGACTCTGTCCTCCAGTGGCCATTCATGTACCATATTAAACGTGTGAGTAAGCAGTCATTCCCTGCCAATTCCTCACTCTGCAGCCCAAGTACACACACGGCCAAGCACCTTACAGCCTTTAAAAACACCTAAGGTGTTGACCACTGGGTCGCTGGTCTGCATCTGAGAGGAGATAGCAAGGGTAGGGTTTTGTAGGCTGAGCGTGACTCCACACCTCCTGTGCTCTACTGCTCTCCATCATGGCCCATTCTGCCAGTCTGAACACCCCCTTCCGTATGCGTGGTCAGCATACACTGACCACGACCAATCTCTGGAGACTACCCCCCGTCTGTGCCTCCAGGGTGGTCTCAGCACATAACAGCCACAGGCAGGGATTGATCATACGCCGCCTGGACGATCATAAGGATCAAAGAGGGGTGATCCAGCCTGGGCAGGGTGTCAGTGTCAGTGGCAGGACCCTCCTGGGGCAGGATAGGGCATGTTGGAGTTGTGGGATCAAGGCGGTTTTTAGGGATGTGTGATGACGGCTGACTTTCAATTACACTCTGACCACAATATGTATGCCTATTCACGAGGAGTATTCCTCCCAGTGCTACTTGGTTTAGGCCATGCTGTAGTTCCATAAATCAGGAGAGAGAAAGTGGGAAACTTAGAACTGTTCCGATGATGGGATTTGTGCCTGGCCAGAAAATAAAGAATAAAAAGTTTACTCATTTTCAGAAATATCTACCTATGTACAACATATATCTAACGTTAAATTTATACCAACAGTCATATACGTCTATATCCATATTGGATTCTCATGATTGAAGAATTTGTGTGAGCTTCAGCAGTTGACATGACATCGATTTGGCCCAGAAATCAAGTCTTCGCCTTGGTGTAACAAGGTTGTAACTGACATTTTGGCAAATTAAGTTTTCTTCTGTTTTAACATTCCTTGAGCATTATCTAGCTACTGTGAAAATGCCGAACCTCTGTCTCCGATATATGTGCCAACAGGCCTCAATGCAATAAGGTGGTGTCAACTGTGTGCTATAGTAATTTCTTTTGCCTCTCCTGTAAAACTTGAAATGTGCAGAAACAACCTTGTTGCACTGAGGCAACGAAGTATAAATTGGCCCCTACTGAGAATATTGCGTGCGTGTAGGTAGTATATCGAAAGTAGGGATTGGGTAGGGCACTATTTCACTCTGTGCACTGTCAAGTTACCTTCAGACGCTCCATGTAGACTAACCAATTGATATTACAATGCTTGCTCCTCTTCTGTAGGGAGCTCAACTTCCATACATTAGATATATTTGGCGCTTATATCTCCTATCACCACACTTGATACTATACCACTGGAGGGTCATGGCAAAAATGAAACTTGAACCAAAAATTAAAACGTGCACGTTTTCATATTGCTAAAAGTATTCTCGCCAGATCAGGATGGTAAAGCATGTATCCATGGTTAAAACTAAATGTGTGATAGAGTCATCTAAATGATCAGTATTGGCAATTAAGTTGAATTAACTATTATTATTATTATTATTATTATTATTATTATTATTATTATTATTATTATTATTATTATTATTATTATTATTAGGCATATGACATGGGGCAGGGGTGTAATTTGTCCATTCTCTATTTTCTTTACTTACCTTTACTGAGCAGTTATTTGGCAACACTATGAAAATGAGTAAGCCCATGTTCGTTTCAATTAGTGATCTCTGAAAATTTGATAGACGTTCTTCCTCGTTTTCTTTTGGTAATACCCTCCTGGTGTGTTTGATAAACTTGTTCCCTATAGATGTGAGTCTCCCACCTTACAAAATACCGGGTGCTGTCTGTCCAAATTATCTATTTCGTAATTTTGTGTCCAAGACATGTGTGGGTTAAAGGGTCCGTCCCTATGTCTCAAGGATACATGTCTCAAAGATCTGGTGGGACCTACATTACTGCTTAGATGGCAAATCTTACTGATTAACTATCGGTATGGAGGGCATTACATTAGCGATAACCCAGTATTCTAATGGACGCGTCGTTAGAAATCGTGGGCCATGTGTGCAATAGTATCTTTGGAAATAAGCTCCTGTCCTTCTTACCACTAGATCTAAGTTGAATGTTGACAGACCTAGAGCTCTACTCAGACACCCTGTAACTCCACATCCACACCATCGAATCACATATGTATTAACGATCATACTATAGGACCACCACACCTCCCACTACCCTACTTACACATTCATCTTTACCACACTCAACACCTCCCTAACAGAGCACTAACCGTCCTTCCTCCCAACCCACACGCCCATCACTTCTTGTAGGAGCAAATACTGCAACTGCACTGGTGCACTATATCACTCCAGTACCTTACTGGAGGAGCCTGCAGGTCTCCTCTCTGCCCTCCAGGGGGTCATCCTTCAAATGGCTTACCCCTGTTCAGGGCAGGAGTGTTTGACTTTTGTTTGCTTGGTAGTATATTACCCCTGCACCTCCCCGTGTGATTAGGGCAGTTGGTGGGTGCCGTGGATGAGGGATGACCGGCGAGGTCCTTTGTTTGCCCCTCCAGGGTTGGTGCAGGAAAGTATCAATATTTCCCCACATATGGTTTGTGGTTCAGCTTGATCTGAGGCAGCGTGGCCCAGGGAAATTTCGATTTGCCATAAGAAACCCCTGTCAAAGCGGCTGGCATGGTGTATGGGGGATGAGGGTAAAGCCGTGGGTGAAGGGATGGTATAGTGGATGGGTTCTAGCCTCCAGCAGCTGACCTTTGGTTAGCAGATCCTCCAGGGTACAGCAGATCGCATGTTACCCTAATACCCTTTCCTTTTAGACCACTCTTTGATATTTCGAAATACCACTGAAGAAATATGATATGGCTTAAGAAAGGTATTGATACAATGAAGCTGGGTATTTACCGAATTGACCCTATCCTTCATTCAGTTATTTACATGTATTGTAAAACGAATCCCTCTTTAGTCAAAATGTCTACGATTGGGTAAATATAACGCTGTACGATAGCTTATGGTTTAGTAGGAAATTTTATTTCTCTACATGTACTGATATAAATATCGATGATCTAGACAAAAGGGTAGAGGTTGACCCTTCATACATCATTTGGCCTAAGGCCTAAACAGTCACTGGATAATAATGAATTCATATTAATATATGTACACACAGACATAGCGCCATATACCTCTGTATCAGAACAACAGTTATTTTACAACCATTTCGATATCAACTTTAACTGTAAATGGTCACATATTTAATATATAAGCACAAGTGGTGCTGTGTCCATTACATTTGTACTGCAAAACCGATACACCGCGCCTCAAAATGTAAATGGTACACATTGAAGTATAATACTCTATAAAGATCTGGGATTTTATAGTAACTTATCATTTGTAATTACACCCACAAATAAATACTTAATTTGTACATTACTTATAACATGCATCAATCTCGGATTGTAACACTCTCAGAAGTACAAAGATTTACCTGCCACACAAACCTTGTTATTGATAACAATACTGATATTGCTGCAGACTTAGTATTATTAATGTCTCATGACTACGTTGACACTCTGGAACGAGAACAATCTGTGCAATATCACGATTTTGGTTTACCTAGTTTCATCAAGGAGGTTACTCTAGTTTTGTGTATAAAATACATGATTGCACAGGGAATTAGTGTCATCATCTTAAACACTAGATGTTGAGATTCAAACCTGAGATCGTCTTTTAGTATAGTGTAGTAGCACCTCCCAGAGTTCCTGGGAGGTGGCGCCACCAACATACCACAGGTGGAAGCCACAGGCAGAAGCCAGAGGACCCTGTTTTCTGACCATCCTCTTTGTTTTAGTAGCTTTTCATGTTTTCATAGTTAACCATTGGTACTGCACCTTGGACTTGTATTATAACAACACTGCTTTAGTAGTTGTTTTGTTTTGGTTGAGTCCAGTCTGACAATGACCATTAAATGTTTAATACTTATTCTTGACAACAAGGGAGTATAGTATATATCTAAGTATATGGGTAATACAATTGATACATGTATAATGAGAGCAAGTTCTTTATAAGTATTCCATTATGTCTATCGATCATCAGGCTCTCATTCAGTTTAAGTCTGAATACAAAGCATAGCACCTTTGATATATACATAATGGAAATTTCTGTCTTATTGCTTTGAGTATGCCTGTATCATGTAAAGGCTTCTTCGAGAGTAGTAATTATCTTTTATTTATAGATGGCAGGGCCAGTCATCACAAAGAAATACATTTTAGTGGTAGCTAAAACCCATATACCGTAAGTGCAGTGCCAATTATATCTGCCGCCTTTTCTTGTGTAGTGGTAGTGGTAGTATCTGAGACAATTACAGTCATGAGCGCGACATTTTATCAACAAGTGTTCTTAAGCGACGTCATCATAGGGATGACGTTCCCATCTTTACCTGACATCGCCTTTGAGGAGGCAACGTCAATGGGGCGGGATGTCACGTCATCATTGATGTGACGTCATGTGACGTGTTAGGTGGTGACGTTCGCGGAAGGTTTCTCCACAAACGGTACAGCAGAGCTTGTCCTCGCGCTTCTTCTTCACCTGTGGCTCCTCCTTGTGGTGGGACCTCATATGGTAGACGAGGTCAGAGGTCATGCGGAAAGACGCGTTACACTTGGCGCACCAGTTCTGTGTCAGACTCATGGAGAAAGGTGGAGGGACCCGAGGTACAGGCTGTGTGTGCAGGAGTTTCTCCACCATCGGGTTCTGGGATTTATAGAAAGGGTTAGCTGAGAATCTCATCGACATGGCGGCTGCTGCAGCCACGGCTGGGGACGGGTTGGTCGGCATGAAGAGCATCTTAGCATACTGGCTATTGTTCTCAATATTGTGGATGTCGGTGAGCTTCTCCGACGTGGGCCTCGCCAGGCCAGGAATTCCACCTGGACCTGAACCTGGCCCTCCTGCTCCGCCGCCATTTGTAGACTTGGAGTTGAGGGAGTTGCGGTAGATGTCGGACATACTGAGGGGAAGGTTCTCATTGTAATGAGCACTACCCTGGAATAAAGATGGTGACATTCCAGGGGCACCACCTTGGAAAAGCGCTAGACGTGGTAGGAAGGACGGATGTGGAAGACCAGCAGTATTGCCGAAGACCTTCTCTGGTTGGCTAGTAGAACTAGTCTTGAAGCCATTGATTGGGGTGGGTGAGTAGAGGGTAGATGGGGGCTGCAGTGAGGAATGTAGTTTGTACAGTGAGTCAGCAGAGGAGACACCTCCAGGGTGGGACGGTCTAAGATCTGGAGAAAGTTCAGAGCGCTTTTCCACTTTTCGAAAAGCGCTCAGGTTCTCATCGTCAGAGAGGTCGGAAGTCCCTGTGGTGTTAATGTTCTGGTTTCTGTCTAATTTTGGTTCAATTCCACCATTGTAAGATTTAGGTAAGTCAGATGCATGGCTGAATTGTGATCCAGGAGAGCTCTTCCCGGAATGGTGAGAGTCTGTACTCCTTGGTCTTGATGGAGACACTGGAGATGAGCCCCTATTGCTGTGGTGCTGAAGTGAATGACCCGTGGAATCGCCAATGTTCAACCCAGTGGACAAAGCCAGTCGCTTGTGTGGAGCATCTGCTCCTTCATCTTCGCCATCTAGGGACCTCTTTCCAGGACTAGCCCTGGACGAGGAAGACCCATGTGTGTCAGGCCAGGGCTCTCCCTGATTACTTTCTGTTGACCGTTCGCTTGAGGCAGGAGAATGTTTGTCTCCACTGCCGGCACCACCTGATCCCATCCCCATTGAGGAGGTACTGGAGGCTGGGGAATGCAGCATTGTACCCACAGGAGATGTGGTAGACATGTGCGAAGAGGAGGATGAGAGTGGTGCAGTAGAGGAGAGAGGAGCACTGGATGAGGCTGCGACAGAGAGTGACAGTGTAAAGTTGGGATAACCTGGGTAGGGAAAGGCTCCATGGGTAGCTTTCTCCAGGTTGGCAGTCCTATAGTCAAAGCCCAGTGTGGGGAATAAACGCTCATGCACCTCTCTGGGTATGGGTCCTGGGGGCCGGAGTCCAGACAGGCCACTTAAACCGATGGGATGGATCTGACGACGATGTTCACACTTGAAGCGCATGTGGGCACGGAGGGAGTTGGGGTAGCGGAATGTTTCCATGCAGTATGGACAGAAGAACACGCCGCCCTCTGTAAATAGAAGGGAACAGATGCGAATTAGACAAAGAATAAAATGAAAAGAAACTTTCTATTATATCATTGAATGACCTCACGCACCCAAATACTTTTGATTCTGGCTATGGCCCAATCAGCAATGGAGCATTGGGCCATGCTTGTCCATGCTTAGTCCAATATAAGCCGACATTGGCACAATATAAGCCGACATTGGCCCAATGGATCCTTGCTACCTGGGGGTATGCCTTATCTTAGAACATTATGGAGCACTAGTGCATTTGTACAGAATGTTATTGAAATTAATCATTATTTTGAAAATAGATCTGATTTTATATCTCAACACTACTCACCCTTAATGTGGAAGGGCATAAGCTCCGGCACTCCTAAAGCTGTGGCCATGTCCTTGCTGTACCAGATGAGCACCTCCTCGCCGGCCCCTATGGTACGAGTTGCTCGGTAGTGTAGCTGACCCTCCTTAAGGTAGGCCTCCAGGTTCTGTTCCCGCTCATCCCGAGCTGGCTGGACATAAGGGACCCACTCACCAGCCCGCTCCTCACCCCCCACATCTGTCAGATCAATCTGTGGGAAGAGAGAAATGTGACAATCTGTTAGCATTTATAATTATTTGTTTATTTTGTCCATATGAATATACTTATCATTCAATTTCTTGTAATGTCCTGCAACTTGACTCACTATCTAAGACTAGATTCAGACCTTATGTGGGACCATATCATTGCAACATTATAGGCTAGCTTCTACTTCAAACCGAGCTTACACTGCCTACAAAATGTTCATTTGGTCTTAAGTACAATAAATGCCGCCGCAAGAAATCATACACCCACGTAAATCATACATGGACTCCTTCATTCTTCAATCCGTATCTGCATATTGCCAAAGAATAATGGAACAAACTATTGATGGGCACTTTCCATGCTATAAGGGATGGCAGATAATCTATTGATGCTATCTACAGCTGTCATGATAAATGATGCACATGGGTGAACCAGCATCATCCTTCTAGTGTCATGGATATGGTCAATATGTTTTAGGGTGATAGAATATGCTTCTTGTTGTAGCCTCATCTGCTCTATTGGCTGTGACTCCTCATATGCATTAATAAACACTGCCATCTTCATGTATACTACTTTTTTCCTGCTGCTTCAGGGAGGATTGTGGTGGAGAGGAGGGGTAGGATCGAGAGGTGGCAGAGGAGGCGGGGGAGGGAGGGGAAGGGAGTGGAAGAGGAAGGAAGAAGGGAAAGAGGAGTATGAAACACTGCTTCCTAAATTCTTAATCTTTAGACCCACCTAAGAGCCCTCAAAGTACATGACCTGCAAATGAGCCATTCCCCAACTGTTAGATGAACCCATTTGCGGGTTTCCTCATGAGATGTGGGCAGGAGCATTGGAGATGGGGTCAGAAGGGCGAGGGAAAGGGGCAAGAGATAGAGAAGGGAGAGAAGTGGGGTTCGAGTGCTAATCTCAGGCAAATTGACAAATTGCCCACCGCTGGCAGCGGGGGTGGATCACATCTAATACAAGAAATAAACAATCATGCTGAAACGAGCAGCTCGCCTGCACCGTGGCGATGTCAGAGCAAATACCACGAGCTGCTCGCACGATCGATGAGCCGTTGGGAGAAGGCGGGGCCCAAGGGTCAGCCAGGCATTAACATCCGGAATGGAAACACAGTGCGTCTGTCAGAGACATTATTCCACGCGCATGGCCGCTTTGCTGGCCCTTCAGGATTTACTTTGGAGAAAGGTGGTGGGGTTATAGAGCTGCACATAAGCTTGGCTAGCTCTAGCAATAATTATACCAATAATTCCAAAATTGTTTCTTTGTTTCAGTATGGTAGAAATTTTGGATGAGGTGATCAGCACCTTCAATGGATAATATGGACTATTGGCGCTGGCAGATATGTGAAAATAGCAAATCAATGTAGATGCCTAGTTTGGGCATTGGAAGGAGGAATCGCATGAGATGGATGTTAGAAACTGTAATATGGAATATTACAGAAATGGAAACAGCTAGAGAAAGTCTGGAGAAATAGAAACTATGGCCTTCAAGGCAGGAAAGGGCAGCTCACTGAGCACATCTCACTGGATCCGCTCCAGTGCGCTCCCTAGCCCGGATCCAATTGAGCCTTGATTAAGGGGAGCTGCTGGTGGTTAGGGCGGGCAGCCGGTGAGCAGCTCATGAGGTCACCCCGAGCAGCTCCCTCCATAAATGATGTCTACAGTGGTCAGGGGACTAGGGCGAGCCGCGGCGCTGACCCTAGAGGTCAGGTGGCGTTGATACTGCGCAGACTTGACGTAAAGTGTTGCGTCCGATTCCAATCTTCCCAGAAGCCCCGGCCACAGACGGTGCCGGCCCAAGATGCATATGGGCCAGTGCGACCCCAACGACCTCAACAGGAGGCGGTGGAATGCGGAACTAAGGCAGGCCAAACGCCATCTGGTAGCCCTCCTAAAGTGGATTCACCAACCTTCGGCAGGGCTTTCTCTCTATATACTTTCTAACAATACCTATTTATTTATCATTGCAATGATTACAGTAATAGTAGCCGATTCATCTTCCCATCCTCCGATTGACATGTCATCCTTAATGAAACTTATACCAATAAGCTGTTGATTATGAATCTTTCATAATGCCCAACCAGAAGATAAGAAATCCAGCTTATTGACATGGCATGGACAGTGGGTCTATATACCCAGCCTCCACGACCTGGTCTGTGGCAAAGGAGGGTGCAGGGGGGGGGGGGGTCACTACCGGCGGAAGTAGCCGTCTAGATCGATGTATCTCTAGAGCATCGAAAGAAGCCACAAATTTAGCGCATGGCTTCACATTGAGTCGATGTTTATATAACGGCGGCCACAAACCGTACGCCACTTCCCCCAATACGATATGACACAACTGAGAACCGACTTGGGGATTCTGAGATGTAAGAGTCTAAATATGAGAAAGCGGAAATTAGAGTCGGTTATGATGTCTCAAATATGTAAAGTATATTCCTTAATTTCCTGATATTGGTTGCTGAAGGAGGGATGTTTCCGACCTGTGTCAATAAAACCCGAATTTCCACAGCAGAACATTACTGATACTACTGAGGCTGAAGGTATACACTATTGATATGAGTTTTCGAAATGCATGTTTAGCGCCCGGCTAATACTGGCCTGTCACCCTTATGCCTAGTAAGATACGCCGCGGTAGTCGTTAATTCTCGCACACCCGAGAAACGAGAGCAGCTCACGTGATCCAAAGGTCACAGGGTCGGTGAGTTGCTCGGCCAATCAGAGCCTGCGACCACCTTCTACTCCCGCAACGTCGGAAGTTGAAGAAAGGTGGGTAGGAGGGAAACCTCAAAACCCTCCCACAAGCTGACACTCCCCCCCCCTCGTGCTCCGTCAGCGACTCACGATTGCACCTGGGTTGCTCTGGGTTAGGTCCAGAAGGTGGCGCTGATAATACAGATCACAGCAGGGTGCCACAATGGATTCTGGCCTGACATGCAAAAAGGGATATGGATTTCCACTGGTGGAGGGGCAGGGAGCTGCTCCTTTCTCCCAGTGGTGGGTTGTTCATGTGAGTGAGTGCAGGCTTTGAGTGAGGAGAAAATGGGAGGTGTGGATGGCTCAGAGGTGTTGGTTGAGGGGTGGGTGGGTGATGGGGTGTGGGCAGTCTCTGTTGGCACTCTCCAGTGTCAGACACAACCATCGATAATCCATGATTATCCCAAAGAAAACTGGATCATTGATCACAGTGATAAAACAGCAACCATTGCACCGCCTACCCACCCCAGCCCCACACCCCCTCCCCTTACCGCACATTGGCTTCAGTGGTCGCCAACATCATTCCGGATTTAATTCAAAAACAGTTTTTCCTTTTCTTTATGGTCCTGAATGCAATCAATTGACGGGGCGTGATTCCACGCAGCTTGTCAAAGTCCACTTTCCTTATGCTGCTTGCTTGTTTGCCCACTTTATCTAATTCGGCTGCCACATCGCTTTCCTGTGGCCCATAAAATTGGCGCCATACTACAATCCAAGCGGCCACTTCCTTCTTGTATGGTGAATGGAGTGCAAAAAGTGAGCAAATGGAGCAAATAATGTGCATAATGGAAGAGTATGCACTTGTAATTTAAGAAGATGTCCAGGATTTTCTTAAGCCATATCAATAGACTAATTCCAATTAATGAATCCATATTCCCCAATTGTTCTAGTTTGGATTGCTTTATGCTCTATATATGGCCCATAGGTTGTCCCCTCGGTAAGCATATTGCAGCTGAAGTGGCAGATAAGGAATGGAGGAACAGAGGCATGCCATGTACTTGATAGCCAGTGAAAGGAGAAAGGTAGATAAAGATGGGGGAGGTAATCCTGATGGGTGGCATGAACCCCTCACTGGACTGCTTATTACCTGGAGGACGCGCCACCTGAGCATCCCTGTATCAGACCAACATAGATTAGTCTTCTTCAACATAGATTAGTCTGCACCACACCTCCCCTCCTCCTGCTCCCCTCTTCATAGTCCACTGCCGACACCCAGCAAACAACATAATCCTCAGTCGATTTAGCGCAGGATGCTCCTCCTGTCAGTTCACCTCTCCCACCCACACTCCCAACCCTCGTCCATCCCCTGCTGGACCCCACCACTGGTGCTCGCCGATTTATTATTTGTACATATAGTTCGCCTGTCGGGGCGTGATTAGGCACAGATGCCGGGCCGGGAATTGGATCCCCTACTGCCCCTAAGCCCCCTCTCTCACTGGCCTTCATGTAAATTCGCGGAAACTGATGTGGCCGCAATGGAGTAAAGCCTGTCGTTAAGGCCAGGGTGGTGGGTGGTGAATGCAGACAGCAGCTGGAGCTAGTATACAGCTGGTCAAGGGGATATAGCTGGTTAGTGGTGAGGGGTTGGGCGAGGGTCTGTAGGAATTAGTGAGGAGGTGATGCTGAAAGCTGAATGGTGGCAACAGGAAGGTCGGCGATAGATGGAGTAGCTCAGGAGCCATATCCAGTGGGATAGTGAGTAGTATAAGGGAATGGGGGCTCCGGTGGTGCTGTGCTAAATCTAAGACACACATTTCTGTGAGCATATAAGGGTAAGTATGAACGATTTAAGGTATGAACAGTGAGTTCAGGACAAAAGATTTGAGAAGAAAATGAGTGAACTATATAGTGAAGGCCCGCAAACAATACATGCATAAATTTTCCTGAAGCTATAAAGTAGCCAGAGATAGCCTTACAACATAGGTTATGGCTGTGGGATAGAGTGTAAGGAAGGGATGTGGGAGGTGGGGAGGAAATGGGATAGGATGGGATGGGAAGGTACCCCCTGCAACCTGACGGCTGGTGAGAAGGGATTAAGGAGGTGAGACTAAACTAATGTACAGATGTCACGACCCATCAACCCTGCACTGATGGACCAGGGCATATAAGCTCTTAATGCTGCTGTCAGTATTACAACATGTTCTTTACTATGATCCACCCTGAAAATGAATCTAAGAATTTAAAGGAGATCCAGAACTAATTTTCTCTGGATATGACTTGAACTAATTAAATGTCATTATATAAAAATTGAATATCACACAACATTAGGGTAAGGTAAAAGAATAGGTACAGTATTATGTGTGTATTATGCAGAGCTCTACCAATAATTACAGAAAGATGGGGGCTGAGAGACTCCCTAAATCCAAATGTAATTTGGTACTGACAGGAAGAGTGTAATTTATATGACAGATTAGCTCATCTTGGACAGCATACGATATTTTGCGCTCCCTTACAACTTTGTATTAGTCTATTTGAAAATGGTCAAAAATACAATGATTTTGAGTACTACTGCCTTGATATCCATCAATGATCAGCAATTGATGAGACAGCAGAAGTAGAAATGTGTAAGAGAGGACGAGAAGAATAGTAGGCCTATACACAATAGACTAGCTGACCATGAGGTGGTGGTCCGTATCGTATGACTACACCTAACTGACCACTAGTTTATGAGGAGCACTACATCAAGGACTGTCCAGTCCACAAGTGGGCAACCACCAGGGGAGAAGGGGTGGTCGTGGCGGCTGTCCAGCCTTATGATGGATCGC
Source organism: Acholoe squamosa (assembly GCA_949317995.1). Classification (NCBI taxonomy): domain Eukaryota; kingdom Metazoa; phylum Annelida; class Polychaeta; order Phyllodocida; family Polynoidae; genus Acholoe; species Acholoe squamosa. Next base: position 43,786,506 of record OX439040.1, on the reverse strand, counting down.
CTATTCCACATGGTCCCTGTGCCCCGCGACAGATGCCTAGGGTTAGTCTACCATTGCACTACCCCACTCCCACTCTATTCATATGCTAATTCTGGCAGGTGTGGTTGTGGGTGGTTCGGCAAGGTAGGTCGGTTGTTTGACACTGACATGATGTGGTTCTCTTTCCCATAGACTTGACTGACTCTTAACCCCCTGAGGACCCCTGTCTGGGCTGTGCACTGGGTGTGCCGGCATGCTGATGTGCTACATATTGTGTCTCAGCTCAGGGAATGTGGCAGGCTGACAGTGGGCTGAATACAAGGTGGAGTGGAAGGTCAATGAAGCGTGCTGTCAACGTTGGCATATGCCATATAAGACATAGAGAGGCACGTGTCAGACGTCGTCTTGGACTGCTGATGATGTATCAAAATGTGAGGTAAGGGAGCTCCTATACCAAGGGCTGGGATATGACTATAGTAAAGAAGCTATACATTTGTATAGGGATACTGTGAGTCTCTATTCGAATACATCTATATATCATTTAGTTTGAATGATTAATGCACCTATATTTATGCCACAAATCGTGCACATAGAGGGCCAATCCTTGCAACTGACCCTTTTATGGATATGGCTTATAAAAGGGCGTCTAAATGATACAAAACCCTCAGATGAAATACCCATTGAGAAAGTCCATCCAGGTGCATCGTAAAGTGGCAAGCTAAATCCCCCACTGTATGCAGGTAAACGTCCCTGTGGACATGTCCAGGTACCTCAGGTATTGATACTAACTTGACTGCAGTCCCAGGGGAGGTCATGCCTTCCGACCATTAGTTATAGACTGATTGTTAACATAGCCTAGGTGTGTTTAGTAGAAGGTTAGCTATCAAGAGCCTGAGACTAGTCAGAGCCACCTGCCACAACTCTACCCCTTACAAGTAGACCAAAACATGCCCTCATTCTGAATATGGGTTTCCAGTGGCAATTGAATAGGTTGTTGCCTACTAAAATCAACGTCCAAAACTACTACTTCTGCAGTCATTCTGACATCTTAGTTTTCTTGTGGCATAACAGGGGTTATTGGTGCTCAGAGTAAATAAATACCTGTAAACCTTACCTTGACCGTGTGGATGTCCGGACGGTTGTCGCAGGTCATGTGCCCGATGAGAAGAGCTGGGTCACTGAGGGTCAGGTTTGATGGGACTGGGCCGAACACCTTCCCTGCAGGCACCATCCCAATGGTTAACACCCCCATGTTGGAGGTTTAGTCTGAAATAAAACAAAAATACTTTTCTTGTAGACTATGACTGTCATTTTCAATATCCATGTGATTGCAATCTAACTTCTCCCCTAGGGATATTAGTTAAATCCAATTATTTCATCACCCTCATGTCATAGATATACCTTGATCTTCTTGACAAATATACATTTGGAGTACTCAACAGAACAGCTTAATCAATCTAGACGAATAGACACCAGGCAATATTCTCCTGTTTCATATCTATACTACTTTTAGATTACCATCTCTTAATTAGATCAATTGCAAATTATTTGAACAATAGCAACGGTATGCGTCATATTTTAATTGCACAGCAGCTTTGAACAAGGGGGGGGGGGTGACCAAACCAGATGGATATGAAAGAAAAAAGATGTTATTAACGATTTTACGCTAGAGGCACGGAAGCGTTTACATAACCGTGCCATACGCTCTGTGGCAAAAACTCCACACAACCACTAAACCCTGGCTGGTGTGTGTAATTGACTCTATGAAGGGATCTCCTGTGAGGGGGGAAATAAAACTATGTAATTACCCTGGTGCATGGACTCGCCTGGTAGTGATCTTAATTTAAGCGCCCTAAGATTGGGTTTCATTTCCATCTGATCATTTACTCGAAGCCAGTCGCCAGATTGGCTGGCCGATTCACACGACCTAGACTCAACATCTCCCTAAATAATGTTCGCTATCTTTTGACTAAGAATGCAATTGGCCATTTAATGCATTGCCTGTTCTTTTTCAATAAGGAGAACATAATATTACGAAAGTAGTTACTAACAAGCAATACCTGATGAACTTCTATCGCTCTCTTCCCTTTTACAGTTAGCTAGTTTATTATCAGCCCAACCTTTACAGTTTAAAGTGTCCAAACACAGGATGTATAGCAATGATTACGTTGTATGTATACCTATACTGATTCTGGATTGTGGATGCCAGCTGATAGTGGACAAACTTTACTACTCCTCCTGAGTTGACTTTTCACCCCTTCCCTCCACACACAGCCTATCTCCCCCTCCCCGCCTCCTACTACCACCACAACCAACGACCTAGCGGCATCAGTACCCACCGTCACGCCATCTGTCCGTCAAGATTATCGTTAGTGAGGTTCCCTGGTGGCAGGCCCTAACGTTAAGTGTGCGCTTCCTGCCCGACCCCTCCCCTCCTCTTCTTCTCTGGGTGCCCTCCCTACTCCTCCGGGCGCACCCTGGAGGTGGCACTATCAGAGGCTTCTGTCACCTCCACACGTCTCTAACGCCCTCTTGAGGACGCCCCAAAGACCCCTGGATGTCAGCAAAGACTCCACTTCCGGTGGCGAGCTTCCGGTAGCGAATTACCCCCTGCTAACCGCTGGGTGACAGTGGCACTGTGTCAGCCTCGCAAGCGTCGTGAGAATCTCAACCTCCTCCTTTCCGACTTGGCCTGCCGCCGTCAGAGCATATGCTCGGCCGCCTCAATTTGTGGCCGCGTCTCCCGCCGTTGCGCCCGTCCTGATGGGGCATCAATACCGGAAGTGGAAGCCGACGTTCGCATCTGGTCGGGCGCTAAGTCGATTTGCCGGTCGGCAAGGCCTGGTGGAAGAGCGATGGGAAGGGGAGAGGGATGGGGAGTGGGGAGGCTGCTGTAGGAGGCCCAGAAGCGGGTGGGCGGAACCACAGACGACGTCTGTGCGTAGGGCATCCGCCGTCCGAGACACGCTGATGGTGAAGGGTGTGCCGGAACCTGTCCACCCTCAAACCGGAAGTGCTCCATCCTGAGCCACAAGAGGGCGTGGTCATCAGCGCCACCTTCCGGTGAAGTGTTCGCCTGGGCGCCGGCACCAGATTAGGCGGGCGCCGTGAGGGTATTGGCTGTCACTATCACCTCGCTAGGGCTTCCAACAAGTTGCTTCGTAAGGGAACCACTAAAGGGGATGGGTGCAGCGTGGGAGCATGTGAAGCCACAGCAACACATCAGGAAATAGCCATCTGTGGCAGTGCTTGAGTTCAAAGATATGTTCTATCCACATATGCATGAAGAGAGAAATCTAAAATCGGTATAAATTTGAATAAACTTATTGCTTTATCATACATGTAGTTTTTCTTCTTCCCGGTCATGTCCATTTCACTATCATTAATTTTCAGCATGCTTCTCTGTTGTCCGGTACAGATCATCTATATGGAGTATGTCGACATAGCAGGCATTGTGTAGAGAGGCATGAATATTGGTAAGATATACACTAAACGGGATGGGTCTGGAGAGCTGGATACAGGTACATGTATACAGCAACACATGTGGCATGGACTGGGAGAAGGGGTCTCAGGAATTCATGCAGTTGTTGATACAGAGCAGTCGGGAAGGCCGGGGTGACATCTAAGAGGCAAATATCAAAGAAGACTGGTGGAGGTTGTAGGAGATAGAGCAGCAGGCACAAAGGTGTAGGCTGAGTAAAGATAGCAAAGCTTTTAGACCCCAGGGCTTGCCCCCCTCTGAGACCCCCCCTAAGTCCCTACGGCCTATAGCTGTTGAAAACCTTTCCCTATATAGCTAAAACCCAGGTCCCCATCCTATCTCTTCAACAAGCTTAACTATTGTTTTATAACACAAGAAATAAACCTTAAAAATACCAATCCTTTGGTAAGGTTTTAACTGAGCTAGCGTGAGTAGACCTCTAAGAGAAGCCGCGCCTTCTGCAAAGTAACCTTTTTGTATACTACTTACTCCCGTGTCGCGTATGTAGGCAGCGCTACACGGGCAAAGTGGCTTCCTTAAAAGCATGTTTCAGCCAAGCACTGAAATACATTTGCATGACCCTTTTTATGTCTTTCACTGCCTGGCTGTCATCATCTTAGTCCCATAAAGGGGCGCGTGTGTTAGGGATTACGTTAAGTCTTTTCCTTATGCAATAGTGCGGCTGTTGATAAGGTGATGAGGGGTAGTGCATTAGACGTGTCGATACCGTTTATCAGCAGAGAAAAACAACCCCCATTCCCCACCGTGGAGCTAGAGGGTTGAGGGTAGGGGCTGTTAGAAGGCATGAAGAATAGATTCCCATCCCTTGTTTATTAAATAAAATTGGCTGTGCAGACAACGGAGGTTTTATTCATGTTAATCTGGTCTGGATGAGAGCTCGAGCTAGCGACAGGCCACTATTGAATGCGTTTATGCGTCGTCATATCGTTGCTTTTATTGTGAGACATAGGAAGTGTCGCCCTCTCCGTTAACCCTCTAAGGAATTGAGCAGTAATGTATCATGTCATTCGAATGTAATCCGGGTGAGTTACTCACCAGGACCACATTCATCCATCATGACGACCCTAAAGAGTTGAGACATTCCCACAGGGTCGGCATGATACTCCTTTGCTGTGCTAATGAGTAGACTTGGCGTCACGGTATTGTTGCATCATGACGACCAGGAACATAGCCCTGGAAGTATACTACAGTTCTTAAAGGGTTAATGCACTATCTCTCCATTCTCTATCCCATTCTCACCACTCTCCATCCTCTCCGTCGTTGCTTTCCACTCTGTTCTCTCTCACAGCTCTCCCGACCAATAAAGTGGGTGACGACTCGATTACCTCTGATTGGTTGCGATTCCCCGGCTGGGGAGAATATGTTTTTGCCGATTAGGTTATATTTCCCGCCTGCCCGCCTGGATGCCGCTATCCCGTTGCCCGCCATGGAACAACCGTTTTAAGTAATCACTGTGCAGATTGGAGATTCATCGCATTTACGTCGGAAAAGTAAATTGAACAGATCCCCCTACGATGTAGACAATTGAATAAGCGTGTTTTGATATATGGTAATTTGAACACTTATAGAAATGCTAAATCCGCTTATAATCCTGTTAGTTTATTACGGCGGTAACGTTAATTAAAATAGATATCGTCATTAGAGCTTTGCTAGCAGCCCAGAAGCAGAGCTGGATTGCAAGACGGCGGGCGGCAAAGTGAATTAACACCAGCGACTGAGCGGTTTATAAGGGGTTCAGGTGGTCCGAATTTACACGTAATTTACATTGATTCATGCCCCAATTATCTCCCACATTTCCCCTCGCCCTTTCACTTAAGACACTGCATGCGCGCGCAACCTCCTCCAGTTGACGTCGCCTCTGAAACATCTGCACATGCGCAGAGATGAACACCATGTCATTACGCATGAGCATATGTCAAGCCACTTTCATGAGAGAAGAATACCCTGAGTTATTGGTGGGAAAATGGAATTCATCAGGCTTTATGCGTGAAGAACTAGGGACCCTAGGGGCTTGTTGGCAACTAAGATGGCATAATTTAGGATCAAGTAGTATATGGAAATGGGGATATGAATACGGCTTACCGTCTTTCCTCCAACTTTTCTCGCCAAACTTTTAAATGTCTCCAAACTAGATAAATCAACAATACATGCAGTGACATAGACAATAGCATTGTCTATAAAGGGTGGGATGAAGGAAAGAAGTTTAGCAAATTGCATACCGTTATTCACAAATCCCGTCAGAGGCGTACCCGGTTCCCCCTGTGGAGTGGGGACCTTCATGTGAGGGCATGGAGGAGCAGAATAACTTCATTGGGAGTCCACGAAGGAGGAATTTTCCTCCTTCCATTCTACCAGTGGGCATACCAGATTCGTAAAAGGCGACAAACTTGGGGTTTCTTGTGTCTTGGGGTGAGCATGTGGGCAGCTGGTGTCCATATGCGCGGGCCGAGGCGTACATGCTTGCCTTTTGCCATGGGATTCTCCCTCAGTGAACCACGTCTGAGTGATCAAAGGCCGTGGTTTGTCTGGCCCTGTCTATGGGACCAGGCAAATAAAAGAACACTTGCTATCCTTCGAAAAGAGTAGGGGAATGAAGCCCCGGAAGCGGTTTTCCCCCTCACCCCTCCTCATAGATGCGGTCATTCATCTCATAGATTCGATCATTCATAGATTCGGTCACTGCTGTGTCGGGCAAGCAGCATATAAATACCTGTCCAAACAGAAAAGAAAGGACTTAATGTCCGAGAAACCATGAATGTCTGAGTTCCTTTATGGCCCCCGGACGTAAAACTAAACAAACAAACAAACAAACAAAAACAAACAAAAGCGTACCCGGTAAAAACCAAATCTTGATTTGGGGCTCCAGGGAACACCCCTTGCCCCCCTCTTCCTGAGCCCTTGAAACATTCACTGGACTATTTCCACAGGACTACCTACGCGATACCCAAAGGTTTAGTCTCGTCCACAAGTATGAAGGGAGGGAGGTCCGAGTGAGGTAAAAAAAAAAAGGCGTTGGTGGTCTGCGACAGGCTGTTGTCAGTCCCCGAACGGGATGAAGGCGGCCGTGCGGTCAGGCAGAACACATGTTACCAATACCAAGGTGGTTGTTTAGACGGACCAGAGGGGGTCGTTGAAGGCTGCTCTGCATGTATAGGGCATAGCTGTATAGGATGTGGTGGAAGGAAAGTGGAGGTGGTAATAGCTGGGCCACAGAGCTTACAGTATAATAAAGCGAATGATAACAGTGCGATTTGATAATGGCAGATTGCCTAATTCGTATTGTCATGTTCAGCAAGATATAGACAGAAATTATGTAGGGTAAAAGCTTAGATAAATGAATAATTTTGTTGTGCATCTACTAAAACAAGATAGTTAAGATGATTATGGTAATAGTAATAGAGTGTCGGTTATCTAAACACGTACCATACATTTCTAAGCATTACATGCATGTATCAGTTGACAGAGTTTTACCAGCATAAGTTATTTGAAGTGGAGAAATTCAGAAAAGCCACCAAACTGAGACAAGATCCTTTCAGTTTGAATTCTCTGATACAGGCTCCATTCTGGTGTCCCTCCTAACATTCACCCCACGGCGTCCCATGCTCTTTTTCCCTGTTTACCCTCACCCCACCTCCATCACAGACACTCTGAAATCCTCCCCTTCCCCTCTGGTCAATCCCATGAGTGGCAGGGACTGTGGCATACCCCCACTCATCCTGCCTGGGGCTTGGCCCGCCTTATGCCGCCTGCCCATGTCCCCCTCAGCTATCTAACCCCCTTCTCCCTTCCCTTCTTTGGTTCTTAGCCCAGGAGCAATGTCCGCTGCCAACGTGCTAAATGAAGAGGTCAGACAGGCCCCTCATCCTCCTGACCACCTCCTCCGGGGTCACATAATGGCCGAGGCTCTAACCCTGGAGCCCTCCGGCGGCCACTCTAGCCTCCTCTAGGCCACCGTTCACAAACCCTGTGAGCTAATTTCGCGGCCGCCGACCTTGTCGACCCCTTCCCTTCCTAGCTCTTCCGGCCCGCCTGCCAGCCGGCCCTTACAAGATGTCCCATTAAAATATTACCCGGCGTTGCACATCCGAAAAATGACGGCCAGTGATGCAAGGGAGGGAAGGAGTAGGGGAAGTTAGAGGGGGTTGTGTCAGAGTCCACGGGTTTTGCTCGGCCGAGCGGAAATGCCGTTATCATAAGAGCACCGGTCGGCTGAGGGTGAATGCTTATAACGAAGGGCAGTGTAGGTGAAGGGCATGGGGTATAGGGCGATATCTAGAGGAAGAGCAATAGACACAGCGTCGTATAGCAAAAGGACGCATAGGGAGAGAGTAGGAGGGATGCCTCCCTATAACCGTAACGGTGCAGTGGAAAGGCAGTTGAAGGGAAGGGCCTAAAATGTGAGGGTCGAAGAAAATATATGATCAAAATTAGTATGAATGAAGAACCTGTGAGAATGCTGAAGAGTATGCAATGATCAAAGGATACAACAGAGTGGTGCATCTGGGTGTCTTTCGAGATATATACCTGCAATCTCCATGTAGAGGAAACCCTCCAAGGCCACCTTAGTGTACGTAGGGCCACCCTTAGTGCAACCACTCACTGAAGCCATGCAGTTTTGCAATGTTAGCTTCTCAGACACTCCCAGTGAGGTCATGGAGAAATAAGGAAGAGGGGGTGATGGCTTCAATGTGACAGGGAACGTCTCAGGAGAACAGGGCAGAGATTCTGGGGAAGTTGGTCGGGGAGGTTAATGGCCTCAGGACAAGCTCCAATAGTCACGTTGGTTACCACAGCCATTAGACTGTGCACATGTGCACGTCAGGGGTTTACACTGTTCTGAACTGACACTACCAACATTGACCGGGTCTGTCTCTAACATTGGGCAGCATGACTTAAATCCAAAGCCATCCAATTAGATTAACTATTCTTTACCATTCCACACCAATGTGCTATGTCCACACCAATGTGCTATGTATACACGTATTGCATTGGCTATCCGTACAACCCAGAACTTGCCCATGATACATTGGTATTGCACAAACACTATCTATACAACTCAACGAGTGGCCATGTAGTAGTGCTTGGCCCCAGAAGATGAAGAGACTATAGCCAGCGTCTAGTATAGGCCAAGAGAGTAGAGGACGTATATTAAGGGCAAAGGGAGAGGAGGGTGGGCTTGAATCTGGGCGCTGGGGGGAAGGGTGAGGGAGGAGGCTGGGGTGATTAGTCCGTGTGAGGAGAGAGCACAGACGGGGGCTGGATTAGGTTAGGCCGTGATGGATAGATCCCATGGCTGGGGCGAGGGGTAGAGCTACAGGGACGAGCCAAGGAGGGCTGGATCATCTGGAGAAGGGGGCAGGATGACCGGCACCATGCAGTGGACACCCGGCTGGACTGTAACCCCGTAATCCTGCTGTCTATCCAGGAGGCCTAAGCCCGCCCAACCTGCCCACCCGCTCCCTGATGAACTGCTCTGAGATGGAGACCGATGACGCGACGTGGAGCAGCTCCAGGTCGGAGCTGCTCGGGGTGTGGGCGTGGTGGTAGTATGGTCTGGAGAGGCAGGGAGAGGCATCCGTTAGAGCCGTGTGGGATGACGGGGGACAGGCCCCGTGTGTCCTTGGTCTGCTCCATGCCAGCCCCTCCCTAACTCTACCCACTAAGACCAATCCCCATTACCTCACCCCCACCCGACCTCAACCCAACCCAGCCGCATATCTTGTCTCCGCCACCACGGCCCCCTACAAGGCCAATGCCGGAGTCAAGCGTGCCCCGTGACTCGCATACGACTCGCTAATGGAGTGAGCTTTTGTGTAAATCACCTTCAGCGGACCGCAAAGAACCCCTCCAGGCTGTCCATTCTGTCTTGCCATTCCTCCTCCAGGGTTGGTGGGCCTTGCTCTCCTCCTGCATGGCGTGAGTCAATGATGACACACTGCATGGCCTGCCATGTCCTACAAGTGCCATATAGTCTGCACACGACCTGCTGGCACTATGGGACCGGCCATTGCCAATCTAGGCCAGAAAGGCACTTTATACAGCGTAAATCATCCATGTTATCACTTCATATCTTTCACACTCTTAGATATGAACTTCTTAAAACATGCTCTTGGTACACTAAAAACGTATAAAAAATATAATGTTTGAAATCCACTTCAAACCCTTCCATCTGTATTCATTTGAATGCATACATATATTCTATGTTGATTTACCTAAAAAGTTAACTACTGGAATCAGAATTGTATGTTTCCCAGGGACGTATAGTGTCACCAGCAGTACTGAGATCTATTTAGATAAATCAACCCTGCCATCCTAAGGACAGAGGCATCCTGGGGATATTCCCTACACATGTAGGGCGTATACACAGGGACATAAATTACAAGCTAGAATCTTTTTGTGAGATTTATCATGCTCGTGTACAACCTAGAGGTCACACAAGCAAACCAAACCTCAAATATATGTGTTTGCTCCCTTTACCCCACAAGGAAAGAGTATCCCATGCCTGCTGGCAGGTCCAATACCAATTCATATATTCATATGGCTGCTTTACAGATTCATATTGGTAGTTGTAGCGTATTGTGTGTTGCCCTAATCATTTCAATGATGGAAAAGATGAATGCATGGTACAGAGTAATAATTAACTCAATGTCAACTACCAATTATATGTACAAGATGACATTTTTTGATCCAGCAAATTACATTGATGAACTTAACCGCGATGACACCTCCTGATAAGAGTAATTATTCATTCTAGATTTCACCAGAGTTACAATGCAGGCGATGGTTGTCAGTTTTTAATTTTAGCTAGTCCAGTAGTCCATTAAAGACACTTGCATTATTAGCATGCCCTTCTGCTACCACCAGGGGAACTTTGAAAGGAATTTCATACAACGAATGGCTAATACTTCGGATTGCTTGCGATTACATAGGGATGCATGAAGATGAAAGGGCTTAATGATTTTACAGAGGGCCAAATTGTATCCAGCTTTCACTTAAACCTGCATTCCATCAATTAGCCCTATTACCAAATCATAAAAAAAGCGTAGAATCATCACAACTAATGGTTCATATATAATCAATTTTACCCTCTACTCTCCATACATAAGAGACGACATCAGTCTAACATCACATTACCTTCCATACAACACCAATCAACCTCCCCACCACCAACTTCCCCCCTTTATCCCCTTACATTGCACACAACATCTGATGACTTCACACCCAGCACTCACACAACCCCATCCCTAAGTCTTATTATGATAAATAGCGGTCTTTAAAAGCAGCTACAGCAGATGCCTCTGCCCTGTACACACCGGGGCAGGCTATTAACGTCACACACCGACCCCCTGTAAGCCCAAACACAGTTATCTCAGGTGACACGATCAAGGGAGGACACCTCCAGCGCCGGGACCTTTTGTAAGGCCCATGAACAGGTATTGGGTGTAATCCTAGCACCTTGCCCGCCGGGCCTCACACACTCACAAAGCCTTCACGTCATGGGATCTGATTTAGTTCTATTTAGTCTGTAGGCCCCGACCACCTGGGGTCGGCGATGTGGCATATAGGGAAGCCGTGTGAGGGGGTTAGAATTCTTAATGCCCTCAGAGCAGAGCATAATCGGGCTGGAATTAAAGTTGACCTTCGGCTGGGTTATAGTTGTAGGGGTTTTCAATAGAAGCCCTTGTAGTTAATACCCCTCCTAGGCATGTGAGGCTTAAGGGTTGAGGGGTGAAAGTAAAGGGTAGGGCGGGGATGGGGTTTGGAAGGGTAGGTGTATTGGGTTTCCATCCCTAGCACCCGTCCCAAGAGAGGGGAAGATGGGTCTTGTATCCAGCCAGACTACCTGTCCTTTATCTATCCCGCAATGCCTTCTATACTTTGTCCAAAGCCATAGATGCCAAGACCAATCTACTTTCTTGACTTTGATATCTGGCAGTTACCGCATTACATGCATGATTGATCCCTAAGACTGGTACTATTTTGTTGTGGTTCATAGCAAACTTCTCTCCTTTGTACAAGGCTATGGATGTCCATTTACCATTGTAGGATTTTAATGCTGAATCTACAATCTTAGGATTAGATAGCTATAGATTTTACCCGTCTTTACCTGAGAGACCATGGTGGTGGCTACAAAAGCCTGAGTGGCGTCAAGCAGCTTCTGGTGGCCCTGTACGCCGCCTACTTGCCGGGTGGTAATTCACGGTGCCCCACCGTCTGTTCCACATCTCTCTCAGCTTAAAACTCCAATATGTTCCTAAACCCCCACCCCGAATACACCATCCGCACCACTATAATGCACACATGACCGCTTCTCGACCCACCAACTGGGCCCACCAATCTGCTACTCATATAATGATAAGCCTAACATCTGGCTCTGCTCCTGAGAGGTTCAAGCCTTCCTTGTAGGCATCTTCTGTCATGGACATACCCGTAGTGACCCGTTTAAGTGCCGGGGTCTCAAATAAGCGACGGTCTCGAATAAGCGCCGGGGGTAGAGGGGTGTTGAAATCAATGTTAACCACTGAAAACAGTATTCAAATAAGCGTCTGTCTCAAAAAAAAGGCCGGGGGTACAGAGGTATTGAGATTAATTGAGTGAGAGAGCAAGAGGCAATTGGAAGAAATATGGTGTTTATTGAATAACCTTATTAAACGGTATAGAACAATACATAATTAACCTTAACCAATAAACACCTGGGCCAGGGCCCTTAACATCCTGGAACACCGTACCAAATTATGATTACTGCGCCCTGTAGGGCAAGGTGATAATAATAATACCAAGATGTAAACATGAAACATGAACACAAAGACAGTGAAATATGACTTAAAGTCACAACACAATGAAAATGTCTATATATCTCCCAACTCATAAAGTCTTTTGTAATTAAGGGAGAAGGTGGGTGGGGTCAAAATCCGTGCGTACACCCCAAGTGAACAAAGAGAGGTGAAGAAAAGAGCGCCAAAATGGCGCATGGTGAGGGAAATATGAATATTCATGAGGTATACCTGGAAAGTTACAGGTGAGGTGTGAGCGTGGGCCCAGTGTAGTGTGTGTGTAGTGGTGCCTCCCCCTCCCCCCTCAATTACACACGCATGTGCCATGCGGGCCAATTGAGTGAGAGAGCAAGAGGCAATTGGAAGAAATATGGTGTTTATTGAATAACCTTATTAAACGGTATAGAACAATACATAATTAACCTTAACCAATAAACACCTGGGCCAGGGCCCTTAACATCCTGGAACACCGTACCAAATTATGATTACTGCGCCCTGTAGGGCAAGGTGATAATAATAATACCAAGATGTAAACATGAAACATGAACACAAAGACAGTGAAATATGACTTAAAGTCACAACACAATGAAAATGTCTATATATCTCCAAAGCCTGCAGCTAGGACATTTGATACCTGTGTTGTGTACATGCTAGGGGGGGTGTATTTGTAGACACAACCTGACCTCCAGAGACCATGTCTCCGCACTCCAACCTCACTGGCCCCTCTTGTGGCGGCGGCCTGCGAGGCGCCCCGCCTCAGACCATGGAGGCTGTAGGATCGGACATCTTTGTACCCTGCCGCCGCGAGACTTTGTCTGAGGATCGTCTGAAGAGGAGGGGAGGTCACTGTGGTGTAGGTATCTCCCCAGATGAAGGCCGGGGAGTGGCCCGGGGCCGGTATCAATGTGCACATGGCCCGATATGTGGCCACAGGGCAGTGATTCTTCCTGGGGGGTAGAGCCTGTACAGGTATGGTAGCCGGGGCGCTGGTGGTTTTAGTGCTCCTGACGGTGATAACCAGCCCATTGTCGTGAATCGTCACGTCTCCCCGGAGAATGCAATGGCCGTCGTCCCAAGGGGAGAGGACACAAAGATTAGAGGCCCGGAAGAAGCAAAAATACCCGACCAGGAAGGCCGCCTTGGCCACCAGGCCCCTGAGTCCGCAGGTGTCGAGGTGGTCGCAGATTCTCGCCAGCATTTCCATGGTAATGGGTGGGGCCGGAGTGGGGACGTGGGCGGAGCTGTTTTTCACCCCTGTGAGCATGTCCTTTACAAGTCTGGAAGTGAAGGCCGCCTCGTCCCCGCCCAGGAGGACCACCAGGTGGCGCGCGCCCGACACATCATTGGCTACCGTGCCGGGGGCCTTGACCTTGTTGGCACGGTACTGGGTGTAGACGCATATATCGTCGACCGTGGGGTAACGGGGATTGACGGCATATTCCTGGCAAAATGAGTAGAAGTGGTTGTACTGTCTTTTCTTGTTCTTAAGGGTTGCCTTGGAGACCGCGCCTTCTCTAGTCCTCAGCATTTGGTCATACAGTGGGTCGCCGCTCCACCCTGTAATGAGACAAAGGCAGAGGTCATGATGGCGGCCTAGTCACAGACCTGGGGTGAAGACTCGATCAAGGTCAGGGGATATTTCAGCCAAGCCCTTTTCTTTAACTAATCTGTCCGCCACTACCCGGTGTCCCACCCCAAGGACGCGGCGGGAAAGGGCGTCGGCCAGGGTCATGCTCTCCCCCGGGGCATGCTCGACTGTAACCCTGATGTCGTGTATCGCGGCAAAGAGCCAAATCTCGCGCGCGCATGTGGCTAAGGTGGGGTCTACCGCCTTGCCCACCGACAGGGAGGAGACCGCCGACATGTTATCCCCTATGAGTCGGACCTCGTAGCCGCGGGGGTCTTTAGGGCACAGGTTTTTTATGGCTAGGGTCATGTTCATCGCTTCCAACTGTGTGATTGCGTGGGGCTTTCTTGTGGTTTGGTTCGTCTTGAACCATCCGGGATATGTGACGCTGTAATACTCAGTCGGGCTCCATGCCCCGCCCCCTTCCATGCACGAGTCGCATTCCACCTTCCATATCGGTCTGACCTCCGGTATGAGATGGAGGCCATTGGAGATGGTACTGTATTGGCGGAACCAGTTTAGATCTTTACGCGCCTCACTTGATATGGGGAGGGGGTTCATGACATTGGCTTGCCTGAGGAGGCCAAGGAAACGCGCCAAAAATCTTCTGGCCGGCGGAAGGCAGGTTGAGATCCAGAGCAATTTGCCAGCCATTTCTTGAATGCCTTTCTTGTTAACCCATTTTTTCTCGTCCCAGATGTTGATTTCACACAGTATCTCGTCGAGCTTCTCTTCAGGGATCTTTAGAGACATCTGGATGGTGTCTATCTCGTACCCCAACCATTTTATATTGGTGGTAGGGGGTACCGTTTTGTCTTCCGCCAGTTGGAGGCCAAGGATGGCGGCTAGCTGGGTGAAATCTGCTAGAGAGCGGGTAGCTTCATGCTCCGTGCATGATACCGAAGCATAGTCATCTATGTACGGGAGCAAGTTGTGGCCAGCCTGTGCCATCATGAAGGAGACTGCGCGTGAGACTCTTTGCATGTGGGCGCTAGATGATCTGCACCCAAATGAGGGGCTTTTATCATGATAGTACAGACCTCTATGCTCGATGCCCATTAAGGGCCATGTCAGAATGTCCGCCGCCAACTGTCTGTAGGCGCGAGATAAATCTGCTGACCAGATGTAGCAGCCCGCGCCGTGGTCCTTGACAAGTGATACCAGATCTGTGATTGATGGAAGGGTGTATTTTGAATAGCAGCCCTGAAAGAAATTCTTCATAATTCCATCGTTAACGGATCGGCCTTCTGGCGCTGAGAGATTGACAATTATGCGGCGTTTATCACTTTGTTTTTTCTCTACTGTGAGCAAGGGGCTACACTGCGACCAGGGTGTGAAGGGGGGGGAAGCGAATGGGCCTAGTAAGGTACCATGTTCCATTTCTTCTTTGATGAATGCATCGATCTGGTCGGCATAGTCTATGGCCGAGCTGTGATTGGTGACCGCAGTGAGGGGGGGTTTGTCGCCCGTGTAGTTAGCGGGCCAACCATACTCAATGAATGATACAATATCGTTGTCCTCATATTGGGTCAGCCGTGATCTCCAAGCGGGAATGTTAAACTTTGTATCGATAGGTATCCTGGCACCTAGGTAGTTCGGGAGATTATGCGCTCTCACTGCGTGGTATAAGGCCATATCATTGGGTGCCTCCTGGCAGGCCTCGTGAGTAGGGTAGGGCCACATGTAGTCAGAGAATGCGGCATACTCCTGAGGGCCCATGATGAGGGGGGTGATTGGTTCGCACTCAACCCTGGCCGGGGTAGCGCTGGCGGCCGGACCTTCCCTAGGGGCGGCGGCGGGGGTTGCTTCGGTGCGGGCGTCCTGATATGGGTCAGCGTGAATGGCCTGGCGGTCAGCTGAGCCGGGGTCAATATCTAGGACGTGAGGTTGGAGTGTGTCGTTGTTGGAGTGATGGGAGGCGTTATTATGGCCTGCGTCATCAAGGCCCATGATGGGCGGCTTAATGCCACCCGGGCTATTAGGGCTAGTGGGGGCTGTATCACATAACTCGCCCACCAGCCTAGGTGTGGTACATAATACACTGTTTGCATCACTTACATCAGAACAATATACATCAGAATGGATCAATTGAGAGACACTCATGTAATTTTCACAACTGGCAAATTCAGAGGCTTGTTTCATCATTCTAACGCTGTATGCCATACTGTATACTGGTGCACAGGTAAGATCAATAGGGGAGGGGTCGGGACTGGTGGGACTTGCCTCGCCACTCGCGACCTCACTTCGTGTGCTTTCATCCGAGTCGGTTATGTCATAAACAACGATACCTTTTGCCCTACTAACAGTGGGTAATTTGTCATGTACACAATCCTGACCAGATGAGGCAACACTCACATCGGTGCTTGCAATGTCTAGACCACCCTCAAATGCGCAATATTCGTGATTGTAACTATCTGGGTACAAACTACTGTCGTCATCGTGGGAGGTATTATCAATGCCGCACCTGAGATCCAGGGGGACTAACTCGTAGCGACCGTCAGCTTGAATGCTGACGTCGCCACCAGCAGCTACTGGAACATTTTCATACCTGCCGGGTGTGGGTAGGTCATGGAGACTCATACCAGCTATGCTTTCGGTGAGATTGCCCTCTGCCTCGGCCATATCAGACTTCTCACCGTCATAGCCGGCACGGTCGGCACGACCACCAGCTGGACTGCTGGTGTATTGGGGACTTCCCACAGCCAAACTCACAGATTTTATATTGGCGAAATCGATGCTATGGTTGATTAGGGGACACACGTCTACACAATTATCAAATGTGACCTGCCTGGGGCTATTTACAGGGGCAAGACGAATGCTACTCTTAACAGTCAGGATGGGGGAGATGGGGCTGATGGCCTCAACTCGCCACTCCGATGTGGCCTTGACCTTGGCAGGGCTGTCGGAGGCGCAGTCGCTGT
Source organism: Acholoe squamosa (assembly GCA_949317995.1). Taxonomy (NCBI): domain Eukaryota; kingdom Metazoa; phylum Annelida; class Polychaeta; order Phyllodocida; family Polynoidae; genus Acholoe; species Acholoe squamosa. The sequence continues at coordinate 43,769,703 of OX439040.1, read as the reverse complement.
CGCAGTCGCTGTCGCAGTTGCTGTCGCAGGTTATGTGTGTGTGTGTGTCCTCCTCATGTACCAATGCATCGGACGCGGTCCGCCGGCTCACTGCGTCGAGGGCGGACGGGGTAAGTTTTTTGACTTAGGCTTATTCTGGCAGCTGGATTCGGGATGACGATAAGCCTTGCATAGGACCACCAGGCAGTTGGCGCAAAGATGTAAGCGCCTATAGCCTGCCTCGACATGGTGGCCGTCGTGAGCGCACGTGCCCTTGTTAAAATCCTGACATGGACGGCTTGCCTTTGCCACTTTTACCTTGGGGGGCATGTCACATACATCGCCTTTACGACCGTGCGCGGCGGTGGATCCAGAGGCGGTGTCTTGAGCGGATTCCCCGGCGTTCCGGGCGGCATTCGCTTTGGGGTCCAACCACTTCCCTTTCTTGGACTTTTCAGAGCGCATTATTCGTATGTCGACCTTGTCCTCCCATGAGAGACTGGACTCTGTGCGAGGGGCCACCGTGCCGGCGATTACCGCCTCGCTCCAGGACCGGACGTCGGGCCAGTAATAATTAACTGCGTCCTCGGACACCTGCATCATGTGAGCCAAAACGTGCTCGCGGAGGTTATTCGGGGTAGTGGCGGCGTGTATTACTTTATGGAGTCCTAACAGATATTCTGGCATCTCCAGCTGGCCTAATGTGGTAGGTTCCATTTTATCTCCCCTTGTAATGTGGGCATGAGAAAACATGGGGTTTATCTTACCAGACTTAGATGTGGATGCTTTTATGAAATCCGCTAAGCTGAAGTGCAGATCGTCTGGGTTGGCCGCCGCCGCCATGGTAGCCACTGGAGGAACCTGTGGTCGAGGTGGGAACAGGCCTCGTGGTACTGGCAGGGCCGGTGGTATCTCTTGTTGTGGGGCTTTGAATAATTCCAGAACACGGTCCATCTTGGTGTCCATGGCCTCCAGCCGTACGTCGGACTCACGGCGCCATTTTTCAAAAGTCTTTTTGGACACTTTACCGCTCCTGGACTTTGGTCGCGGAGATATTATAACATCCTCCTTTGACTTTTTCGACTTCTTCTTAGGCTTCCCACTCATGTCTGCAGGGTTCTAGGCGTATACTAGAACCATAGGGAAGTAAAGCCGTCCGGCAGCACAGTCCGTCAAAATCCGTGCGTACACCCCAAGTGAACAAAGAGAGGTGAAGAAAAGAGCGCCAAAATGGCGCATGGTGAGGGAAATATGAATATTCATGAGGTATACCTGGAAAGTTACAGGTGAGGTGTGAGCGTGGGCCCAGTGTAGTGTGTGTGTAGTGGTGCCTCCCCCTCCCCCCTCAATTACACACGCATGTGCCATGCGGGCCAATGAGCGCCCGGGCGTTTAAACGGGCCATTACGATACCCAGTAGAGCGTAGATCCATAGATGCACTTAGATCTACCTAATAAACCTCTGAACCCATATCAATCTTCATTTCAATGAATCAAAAATGATTACCTGCATGTCTATTGGAGAGGGCTTTACATTACCAATTTGACATGTCCTTTCACACTGCCTATTTTGATATCTAGTCAACTGAACAAAAGTAAAACCTAGTGACCTAGAGTTACCATCTGGGAGGGAGTGATAGGACTACAAGGTTTAACTAAGCAGATTTGGCTCTTCATTTTTTCTCTTTCATTTTCAAGGGCTTGATGGAGTAAACAAATGTTCAGCCACTTTACATTTCAATCCATGTCTCTTTGCCCGCGGGACCAGCTGACCCTTCACCGGGCAGGGGTCGGGGATGGGGAGGGGATGTCGGTTGGGGGAGGGGGAAGGGGTGGTAGTTTGCTTTCCCTTCGACCCCCATTGTTATCGACCAGGGTGACATGTGGTCGCTGGTGGCCCCTGGGGGTGTTAGCGGTCGAGGTAGGGTAGAGAAGGGGGTGGAAGGGCTAGGGGGCTGGGGGTGAAAGGTAGAGATTCTGCAGTACCTCTAGTGCAGAACTGAGAGTGAAATAGATGGCAAAGAGAGTGAAATGAGTGGAAAGGGGGGGGGGGGTCTTTTTGATAATATTCAAATTAAAATGTTTGCGGACCTCCGGTTTCATTAGCCTACCTCCGTCTGTTAGTTCCTCTTTTGGCTGCTAGGGGACGTGACGGTGCACACGTCATCGGCATCATGCGCATATGGTCGGCCGATCTGTGCGCGTGCGCGGCCAATTAAACTTCCGGGGAGGCCTATCAAAGTTCAATTTGTGCCGACGTGCTGGGGTCTAACTATGTCAGTCGGGCTCCAAGGGGGTCAACGCTTGGCCTTCAAAATGCATTTCTTACTTTATTTACATTTTTGCCTGTTGGACATGAGGAATTGGCACAGAGTGGTACAGTTAAGAGGGTCTGACCTGAATTTATGTCAACGTACCGACCACAGTACATATTGACTCAACTCCACCAAAAAGTATTCTAGCATGAACTATTTGTAATCCAAGATATTTGAGCTTACTTCAAAGTGAAATAAAACAACTCATAGTTGACAAGGCCATCTCCGTTATGTGTTGTGAGAATAATTGATTGCTTGTAGTTAAACTTTGTGAGAGAAAAAAAAAGAAGAAATTCGTTGTAAAAGAATATGACTGAACTGAATAAACACACAAATACAAATGTACTACTGCGAATATCTTTCTTATATCAAGCCCATATAAAAAAAAAAATATTCAATGAGATTTACAATCCTACTTTAGTGAGTACTATTAGTCAAAACAGACTGCATAAATTTTGTAATAACAACAGGCAGGTGTCCCTTCATAGGACTTAAATCTGTAATGTAAATGCTAACGACACCCTAAAGTACACCTCCAGATTTAATTGGCAGGCTTGGTAGGTTTTGATCTGCGTTATCAGTCCACCCATCTCTTTGGTAATGATTGACTCTCACCTGAGGAATTCTACAGGTAGGCATTAAGGGGGTAGGGGAGCACAGGGGAAGGGCAGGTGGGGCCGACGCGTGCCGCCTGTCAGAATAGAAGGAAGACAACTGTGACCATTTCACTCCCACCCTTCACCTGGCCAATATAAACCTGTGCTCTGCTCTGACGGCCATTAAGGGTAATGGTCCTTGACGGGTTAACCCATCAGTGGGCAGTGAGTACCAATCAGACAGTTGGCTACATAACCCCCCTACCCTTTATCCTTCATCACCCCCATACCCCCAATCCCTTCGCACCCCAGCCTCTTAGTGTCCTTTCATCGGCTTAGACATTGTATATTCACTCTTCCCTCACACTATTTAATATAAGCCATTGGCAGTACCACAAAGGCCGTTGATAACTATGGAGTATTCAGATTCATCTCACTTCCAATACATAGGAATTTGAAATTCATGGGCCTCTTCATTCATTGGGCAATGTTTATGGTCAATATAACCCCTCCCTCTTTCCTTAATAAAATAGCCCCAACGGCCAGAATTTGGTGTTTACTTGTCCTACAGTGTCATACTCTAGTGTTGTAAAGGGATACGGGCCTTATGGGTGATGACTGGGGCGTGATGTTTGATGTTTCACTTTAATCCCGACAACTTACTAAGACGCATTAAACTGGCGCCATCGATGCTGTGGGGGTGATTGGTGGATTTAAAGGTAGCCTACAAGTAGAGGAGACGGAAATACAAGCTTTGGTACTGAATACCTAGAAGGCCATCAGAGAGAGAGACGCCAGGCTAATAACTTCTCTCATCGCACCTTCTCTATCATCTAGAAATAGTCGAAATGACCAGCCTCTACAAGAGGGCAGTCCAGTTACCAGCTTGCTGACCAGAAACAAGGCAACTGCAGTAAGCAGAAGACATCCCAAAAGGCCCTTCTAAGATGACATGTACTGAGGGAATACCTCGGTTTATTTGATCTCCCCGAGGTTGTAAATGCAGACTTTTGACTGCTTTAGGATAGGAGTTGCATTGCCACACAGGGGGTTTACAACGTCTATTTGGGGTGGCGTCAAATGCCCTCAAGGTTGGCGCACTGCTTCCAGCGGGGCAATTTTACATCCAAACGCACCGTCTGTTCTGTTACAACAACCCATCTTTCATATGGTAATCCGGCTACCATAGCAAAGTCGTTGGCGTCTGACCGCTAGGGGTGCCAATAACGCTTTGTCGGGGTCGGGATGAAAAAGAGAGTCAGAGGGTGGAAGGACAGAAAGGGGGAGGTCTGTAGGTGGTATGGGGAGTAGTGGGCGGTTGGCTAGTGGGTGCTTGTTTATATAGTGTTCCTTTTTTGTCCTACCTTGGAGCCTGGCTCTGGGTAAAAAATAACAGCTGAGTGGACTTAATCAAGGGGGTTAAGGCTGGTCAGCTGAGGCGTGAACTGGCTGTATAGGTAGAGTGTAAAGAGGGAGTGAGTGAAGGGATTTAACCCTTGAAGGGATTTTCTAATGCAATATATATGTTAATGCCCTTTTGCATATTCCATCAAATAACTCGTCAATAATGATTCCTGCATCGCTCTGGCCCTACGCATTTGATACAATCCTGAAGGGTCAGTGGGATGCACTTATCAAACGCCCTCATGCTCACCGCGATGAAGCATCACGGCGACAACGGGAGATGAATCCTTGATGCACCAAACCGTCATTAAAGGGTTAAGGACGAAGAGGTGATGGGAATGGAGAGTCAATTGTCTTCTAGTGACTAGCGGCACCAGAGGGTTTAGATACAGGGGTAATTGTCTCTTCCAACCGTGGCCAGGTGCACGTCGGGCAGGACAGAAGTGGGGTACTAAGGGCACAATAGCCATACTCCCATCACCCCTCAAATATGTTACCCACTTCACAGCCCCACCCGAGCATATTCCCTTCCATATGTTAAGTCCCGCTACCTTTGGAAGAATTCACCACAGAACGCTATCTGAGAAACCAAAGACTCCATCATACACATTCCTTCCTTCACACCATTCCAATTCACCCTATTCTAAATCTGGATAATAATTGCAAAGTTTATAGAGTAATTACAGAGGAGGACGATTTAAAGAGGCCTGAGTGCATGTGCATGTAATGGTGTCAATGGTAACTTCAATAGTGAATGGTGATTAACAGATAGACATTCCTGCCACCTATAGCTACCATAGAGGAGATGCCATTCAGATAAGGATACATCTGGTTCCCCATGTATCCCATGACTAACCAGGCCACCGGCCGTAAACATGAAAATTCGGCATTTGTTCAAAAGCCAACCTGGAGACGGTCCAAGTCCATTCTTGCATGTCAGCACGCGCCCTGTGCGAGAGAAGTGCCATGGCGACAAATCGGGGTCTTGTAATAACAGGGTCGGCGTCCTGAACACAACTTGGTTCTTACACGTGTCCATATAGGGCTATGCCATGGCCACCCCTCCCTAACCAGATGGTGATATGGATATTATGTGCCCTGTCCCATATGCGCGGCTACAGGCTAGCATGGCAATGCCTCATGCTATCATTGTTTAAGGGCTCAGAGTGAATACAGAGGGAGGGCTAGGGACAGAGGGTATAGAACCTCATCACTACACCCCCTTTTACCCCCACCCATCACCTATAACGTGCCCCTGATGTTTAACCTAGGGAAGCTCTTCCCCATTGAACAGTTACAAATGGCTTGTTACAGCCTCGTCAAGGCAATCAGTTACTGTTCGGTCCTCTGGCCGTGCAGACAAATAGGTTTTTTAACATTTCAATTGAGACCAGATAAGCATGACGTCCGTTGGGAGGCAGTGGGCTGCAGACGATACGCATGATATGCGGATTAAGATAAAGGTGCAGCAAAAGTCCTTTTGATTAAAATTGCAGGGATATTGGTTACTATCATCTGCCATTTCAGTTATGTACGTTTATTTGAAACAGACATGGGTACATAACTTCCCCCACTCTGAAGTTGAAGTTGAAGGAAATTTTTATTTGGAAAACAATCTTACATATTGTAATTCTTTCCTTGTCACCAAAGACCGGTAGAAATAAACAGACAAATACAAAAAGATGTGTTTACTACAGCCAGTACAACACAGAGACAATTACAAATTCTGAGGGGTCAATGCATTTAATTTTGTCATCTGAGTATCATTTATTTTGTGATTAATGGTATGCCATTTATCTAATAGATAGCTATAGGATGAACTTGTATGAACTAGAATTAGAACTTATTTTCCGAGGAGAACTGGTCTGAGACGCTTACAACGGAAGAGAATTCTGAATTGGCAATGTTCAGACAATATTATTTGAATAATCACCATCGTTTCAGAATTCCAAACCCGCATATATACTACTATGTACTTGCACCTCGTTTGAAATTTAAATGCATATAGCAGGTAGACTTAAGCAAGGTTTTAGATGAGTCTGTTGAGATTTAATCCGCAGCCTCAAAGAGTGAACGTGCCAGGAAGGCGGCCGTCCCTTGTACAAATAATACCCCGGTATGTCTACGACTTCACTACCAGGTCACAGGTTCCAGCCCAATTGCCTCTCATAGCGCTGCTCCCATTGCTGTAAGCTTACTGCTATCTATGGGTAGAGCCCTCGGCCTAGGTGGACTTTCTGTCTGACCCCAAATTTTAGAGCCAACAATTCCCTTTCAATTGTGTCTGAATTTGTACCATACATTAATCTTATATCTTTGCATTCTACAAACACTCGTAATCAACTAAAAGTAATTTCCGCATTGGTATTGGTGGCTGATACACCATAGGGAACCTTCAACAATTACGTCCCTGCTTAGGGGGTGGGGGATGGGGTCTTTGGGTTCCTCTATATGTTCCATACAAAAAGTCACAAGGGGTGGGTGGGTCCTGAAAAATGCCTAAATAACAGTGACATAATTGTTGAACGTTCCCATGCCCAATCAGCAATAGAGCATTGGGCCATGCTTGTCCATGCTTGGCCCAATATAAGCCGGCATTGGCCCAATATAAGCCGACATTGGCCCAATGTATCATCGCTACCTGGGTATACAATGAAATGGAAGAAATCACTGCACGTCACCTTTAATCTTAAAAATACCAATATCTAAAGCTGCTGGCACCCACCTTATGAATTATCTAGGAGGAACGATGATTCCACTGAAGTCTTTTTTTAAGTTCCTTTGAGTTTGTGAGCTGCCAGTGTTGTCAAAGACCTCAACACCCACACTAAGGGCCTTCCACTTAAAGTCGGCCAGTGTGTACTCCTCTGTTAGTTTTGGGTCGCTGAAGCCACCCTTCCTGCAGTGTTGGAGATGGCCGTGTCCGTGTGTAACAAAAACAGGAGTGATTCACCCTCCCTCAGTCCTCTTGTGACTTGGCTGGTTCTGTTGATGTGTGGGTCTCCTCTAGACAAGGCAGGGCTTAGAGAGACGAGGCGGTATCCTGTAAATGCAACGTGTTCCCAGTCTGGTATGTGTAGTGTTTGTCGATGGCAGGAAAAGTGTTGCTGGAGAAAGTATCCCACGGTGATGGTAGTTAGGGTGGTGGCATGGAATGATAACAGAGAGTGTGTGAGAAGGGGGCAGGGTTGGGGTGACTAAGGGAATGGGGATCCGTGTCCGGGGGCGTGTGCAGGGCGCGTGCGGTACGCGTGGCCGGAGGTGCCGGGCGGGGAGCCGCCAACACCGTGTACACGTGCCGGGAGTGTGCAGTAAGGCGGTTGCAGCTGCTCTGGTGGGGTGTCGGCGACCGACCACAGCTTTATCCCACCCCCTCCATTCAACCCGCCCCATCTCTAACCACGCCAGCCTCACCAGGCCGCCACTGCACTGCCACCTATTGGATAAAGCTGGAACCACTCAGACTAGCTAGGATCTCTTCTCCCCTGACCTGTCCTGTAGTGGACTATGGTATTCTACCCTGCTCTGTCCTGCCTGTGTTGTCTGTGGCTAATTGCTACTTAAATATTTCAGATTAATCTTTATCATGACCACGTGTTACTCCCCTATCCTCTCTTTCCATTTACTGTGAACAATCCGGTTCAGATATTCCCATTCCATGCCCCGTGCTCTCCTTGATTTTGTTTTTAAGATTTTGATTCGGAGCAGTTGGCCAAATGAAGGTATGTATTTCTTTTTCATAACGCACCCTGGAACTATCAACCAGTCACCTGGGATTGTCAGTGCTCACACACAAGATCTCCGGTTCACTTTCCAGTCACATAGCAACCAGTCACCCTGATAAATGCCTACAGCTCAGCCCTAATTGCCAATCCATCCAGCAGCCCAGCAGACCCCGCCATCCTCATCTACCACACTGAGACACTGTTCACACCTATTTGCGCCTGTCCTCCCGGCCACCTCTTCTTAGAGGTTAAATCAACTTGATTACAGACTCTGACATGTAGCCATCGGCTGTGAGTCAATAAGTGTTTACAATTGGTTAATACATCTGAGCTGCTCCCGTCCTCTCTCAGCTACTGGAGTTGGGCTGGGTTTGGCTGCCGAGGATAATAGGGACCGCGGCCTTGTTGGTATCTTTTGGTAACCCCATTTCTGCAAAGACAGGCGCACACGAAAAAAAGCTTATCATGTCGGTCACCGTAATCATTGTATCAATTAGATACTCTTTTATGACATATGAGAATCTTGGGCTGCTACACAGAGAGAAGAACACTGATCACTTTGACACATACTGCACAGGTCACAATTTGTCTCCCACATGACATGTATGAAGGCATGTCGAATGAGGTTGACTCTCTTATATTTGGTTTGTCAACTCCACTTGACATGCGTAATGAAGACACGTCACATATTTCTGATCCATTCACCTGAGTGCTAGGTAATACTGTGAGACAATTATGTAAGGGTCAAGAGCAATCAATAACTATGTACCAATGGTTTAATCAAGGCAGGCCTATAATAGAAGGCAGGGGATATCATAGTCCCACAGGCCTGCAAAACTAAGGCACTTTTTCCAATCTACAGAACTTCTACTTGACTGAGGACCTCTATGCAGTCCATAAGACAAGGGCATGAAGGTGCATGACAATGCCATATGTCTCCCTGTACTGTAGATACTGAGATTATAAATTGTGGGTTAGAATACATTCCTTTGGTATTTTCACTGTCCCACACGTAAGGTGTCTAACCTCTCCAGTTGAAGTATTCAGGATGGTGGGTGTCTATTTTTGATATTCAATAACAAATGTAAATTTAACAATGAAATAGAATTCACTACCATTCATTGATAGTATTTACAGACCTTAAAGATCTATTTTTCATGAAAACAAAATGACACAGACACATCAAATGTCTCAAGTGTTGGTAGTACTTCTTGGTAGTGATTAATCCTGGTACCAAAATGGTTGTTTGCCCCATCTAATGGAATATCCTAGAACAATTATGTATATCAAACCATCACATGTCAAGTGCCTTCGACATGGATGTGACCCTAGTCAACTCACAGATGACATGGCATTTTAAAACATGTCAAATCATATGAGGATTACTGTGTGCTACAGTTGTCATGATGGCATATGTGCACTTGTCCCAATGACATGTGCTCTCTGTGTCAAATCAAGTTGACATGGGTATACATGTCACTTTGTCAGGAAGACTTTTTTCAGTGTAGATAGGGCGAGCATTTCGTGTACATTATTAACTTTTAATGTGACCGCATAGTTCTCAAAACTTAGGATTTTTTTTCTGGGGGTCGATATAGTAAACCTGTTTATTCATGTTGTTTGATATATGCTTGTTTCCATAGACTTTTTCTGTCGCTAATTGTAGCCATTGCAAAACTGAATATGTCTGTGTGACAGTGGTGACAGCAGATTTGATGACTTTACATGTTTTATTAGGGAAATGTTCCTGTTTCTATTCCAAGAGAAAACAAGCCCCTTTAAAACGATTAGTCAACTCTGGAACTGGGTTCTTTATTGACAACTTCAGATGACTCAAGTGGGTCCTGACAACTCTTGAGTTGCAGTCTGCTAAGTTGTAAGAATATAGACATCTTTTAGCTTGATCATTTTACGGGTATCAGCATTTTATGCTGGCCACTTAGAAGACACTATAAAGATCTTTCATACTCATAACTGACTGCTACACCAGGGGACGCTGGGTACTAACATCTATTAAATCACCTCCCCTTAACATGTCTGGGATAGAAGGGAACCACAAACATGGAACTCGATGTTAATTACACATGTGTTGTCATTTAAGTACTTTACATCCACATGCAGCACCATCTGTTGAGAAATATGTGTGACATAATGACTGAAAAGACTCAAATGTATCATGTCTCTTCATCCTACTCTGCCATTAATGAGGGGAAACACCTGTGTCTGAGGTACATTATAATCACGTTGTTTAATTCTTAATTACCACAGATGCATAGACTCGTTAAATACTAAGCAGGTAAAAGTAGACCTATTACTATAATCATTTTCCACTTTCACGCCAAGTTATAAACGTTGGTTGCCCTACTTAATGTAGCAATTACCTGGGCCAATTTTAATGGGATTGGAATGGGAGACTGGGAAGAAGGGAGAGGCATTGGGAATTACATACAAAAAGTCGAATTGTAAATGCTATATGCATCCATTTCAACCCTAATATTCCCTTTTTGGATAGAGATATTAACGTTATATTTGCAATTGATGAAGGAACTTGATAATGTTGCAGTGTGTTCGATATTCCAAAAAGGAATTCCCCAACTCCCTACAATGATGGCATTTAGTCCCCATGATGTAACTAAACAGTCGAGACAGTATTAATGCATCAAAATGACCCTTTAGGGGTGCATCATACATCATGGACAGCAAGATAAACAGACAAACTGTGCTGAAGCTTTAAAGGGTCTTTAAGTGGTACGGGCTCCTGTCTCAATCTGGATAGAAATCCAAAATGACAGTGGGATGTGGTGAACATTGGGTTTACCTATAGAGCTTAGAACTATGTGATTTACCTAACTCTCATGTCCATTTCCCTCTATGTGATCAAACCTCTGGTTTGGAATCAACGACGGGACGATGCTACCTCACTTGGGCCAACCCTTTGGCCGCACCAGTCAACTTACTGTGGCCCATTGATACAATATGGTTGGCGCTTTGGGACTTGGAGGCCACCCTGACCGTCCATCAACGCTAGTTGGTGTGGCTTCCATGGGATGGCTTGAAGCCATGAGTGGCTTCCACGAGTTGGCGTCAATGACCCACATGTGCTGACTTCGATCCATGAGTGCCTTCCATGTGCTGACATTGAGCCCTGCTGTGTTCAAGCTGCAAATGGCTTCTATATATGCTAACTTCAAGTCGTGATTGGCTTCCATGCATATTGTGGCTTCAGGCCATGATTAGCGTTCACTTGTTGATCCATGAATGGCTTCTGCATATAAAGTCAACCCATGAGAGGCTTCCACATGCTAACTTCAAGACTCGAGAGGCTTCCATGTGTTGACTTCAAGTCAGCAGTGGTTTCAAACCTTATGTGCCTTCCGTGTGCTGAGTTCAAGCTGTGAGTGCTTCCGTGTGCTGATTTCAGTCCAAGAGCTATGAGCGGCTTGAACATACTAAGAATAAGCTTTTACATGGAAACTTCAAACCAGAAGTGCTTTCCATGTGATGTATTCAAGGCTTACGCCTTCCCCGTAGCTTCCTGGTGTATGCCTCGCATGCGTGTTTGGTGCTTCTGTATATTCAGGATACAATGTACAAAACACAATACAGTTCTCGTCTAATTGTATGATATTTGCTGAGATATAAACACTAAAATAATTCAGTAAAACCACTTTTGATATTCATTATGTACAGGAAATCAATTGCAATCACCCTAAGGTGATATTGACTCCATTACTAAAGCATTATCATTAGCGTTTTTGTAATTAGATTTAGAGTGATGACACATCTTTTGTATTCAGTTCTCCCACCTGACCAGTGACCGCGTATATTTTGATGATTTAATGTAAAAAAAAGGATAGACACTCTACCACACCAGGAGATCCGTCACCCAAAAGGCTTCATGATGGATATTGTATGTAGCATGCCAAGTAACTATTGCCCAACTTCCTAAGCAGGAACAGAGCGCATGTTGGTCTGTGTTATGACTAATGAGCATCTTGGAGATTAATGAGCTGCTCCAGACTTGGTATACTATCATTGCTACCAGAAGGTACAGGCACTATGAAAATCGAGCAAATCAGTCCATGGTACAAACTACAGCTGTTCTCCCACATACACATTGCATAGTGTTATTAGGAGAATCAATGTGTAATGGTTGTGCAGTAAGGCAGGAAAGACTAGGGTAACCCTAGGCCTGTTTGGCCTACGAGCACACTGTATCGTAGGCCTGGTTTCTCCATACAACAACAAGTCAGAATGCCTACCTTTTACACTTAACACTCTCCAAACTCAGGAATGGCAGCATGAACTCCTATAATGCTAACCCTAATATACATCCTGAAACAATCCTCTATATCCCTCCATAGTCCTACAATGAATATCTAGCATGAATACTTGGATTTCAGGCAGGTTTCCTGAGCAAGTGTTCAGAATTGCATTTTCAAAGTCTCAGGATCTGGAAGTAGAACTCATATCACAACATACCTCTTTTGTGCCTTATTTGCATATGGGTCATTTCACAGTATTTCAACAAGTGGTCCCCACGTGACCACCTCAGATCTGGATAATTTGCCTCTATATTGAGATGTGTATAGGTTACCGTATATATGGGATTTGGAGGCTACAAGGCAAATTATCCAGATCTGAGGGGGTCATACAGGGAAAGTTCTTAGAATCTGTCCATTTATAATGGAATGACCCATGTATCAGTTTTCTAACACCTCACAAGGTGGCATTATACTCAGTTTGTCCACCTGTTGGCTGCATAGGGAATCTACACAACAATGGTGGATGGTTCAAAAGTCACAGAGGTGATAGATTCAACTCAGATTATGACCAGCCAGTAATTCAAGGTAGTACCAGTTATTTATCTGATAATATCAAGACCTATATTTTTATCTGGGTATGCCATCAGTATAACGAGCGAAATTGAAAAGGGGGACAGCCACACTTTACAGACTCCTCAACTCTCAAACCATTACCGAGACCAGAACCCAAAGAAGCCATTGTTTGGGTTCGTAACAGAACTAGGTTAACCCATGCATTCTAAGAACTAAGAATAATGTTACTGGTGCATTATGTGAACTCTCCCTCTCTCACCCACACTGCCATCTGACCAGTTGGTACTTCCCAGCTTGAATTGATGATAGTAAAAGTATGGAAAATCTGGCGCCATGAATGTATTTCTTATTTCAGAGTACACTCCATGATCCATCATGATGACTTTATTTGATGATGGCCAATCCCTTAATTGTGGTTCTAACAAAAAGAAAAAAAAAACACCTGTAGATCTGCATTAAATGTATGGTTCTTTTGCTTCCCCCATACCTCAATACCTTAACAAAAAAAGAGGAGCAGATGTCACATACAAAGAAAGTATCAGTGCATTAACTTGGAAAAAAGGCGACATGACAGTATTCATGTGGTATCACAGGGGTTTTAATGTTAAAAGGGTCCATTATCTTGTGTAACGTAATACTATTGTCTTAATACAACTGTCAGAAAGATAGGTACAACTTTGAGATTGTAATGAGATTACATGTAACATCATGTTTTGTTGCACTTACCCTTTTCAAAAAGCGATTATGGATAGCAGGCAGAAAACATGTTCCTTGTTACATGGCCTGTTCCGACGTTGAAACCCCTTAATGAACGTCCACACTTACTGTTTTTAAATGGACATAACCACATACGTTGCTGCTATGGATTGCAGAGACTGTCCAAACCAATCATCGGATCGATTCATTGACATATTCTACAGTGGTAATTTCACCAAGACATAGATAGGGCCATTATGGCGGGAATGCAAATAGGAATTAGAAAAGAAAAAAAAAGTAGGAGAAAATAATTGATGAGCATGTTGGGGTTAAACTCCCCACACCATATTCCCTTAGCCCCCCCCCTCCTTTACCCTACCCCCAGCCCTTCCTTTCTCTATAGATAACGCCTGCTTGGTTACGTGTGGGTGATCGAAACCTCTTTAAATCATTTACTGAGCAGCTCCTTCGGGCCGCGACGAGCGAGCAGTTCAACCTGCTCGGGAATTAAAACAGGCGGCGGCATGAGCAGCTCGCGCCGCCATACCGTGACCCTGGTTAACTGGGAGCAGAGTAGCGTGGGGTTGGAGATAATATAACAGAGCGGGCCAGGCGGCAGGCAGAGGCCAAGGGGCTAATTTGCTTCAAACTCTCCACACGGTCGGCCTCATTAAAAAGAGCTGCTCGTCGAGCTGCTCCCTTCTTTCCGGCCTATATCGCACCCAACCGGTCCGATGTAAATGCAAAAGATTTTAAGATGAGATTGTGGCTGAGTCCGTTGATGTCCCCTACAGTGTTTAAGTTTTGATTAGATTTTCGAGATTTGAATTTCATGAACATCGATGATGATGTACACTTGTGTAGCTCGTCCAATTATGACTTGCTCCCAAGCTGTCGGCCAATATTGGAGATTTCTACTCCGACCGAGAGTAGTCCTGATTGCCTTATATATTGCTGCCTTAACCTCTGCTTCAACATTATGATTGAGGGACAGGGTTTGATTTAACCAGAGCGATTGAGATTTACGAGCAATTGGTTGTGGTCACCCATCAGCCTACTCTGTCCGATCTTACTCACGGCCGTGAGTAGTATATCTAATTATGAGTTGTAGGCAGGTAATTCATGCGACATCTTAACAGAGACCATGTGGATAATAATAAAATGAGCTTTGCAAGGATTTCAATAATATGGCTTGAATCTACCCCATGGGTCATTAATGGGGCTAAATAGACCCACTCCCTAGTGACAACGCGGAGTTACAAGTCGGCCAATGGATCTGAAACGCATACCGTCAGATGGTCCCACCTCGAGTGGGCCACTGACCGTCCCATCTCTCCTCCTTCAAACCAGCCGTCCGCAAACAGGATTGGCGACCGTGGTCCGAGTCAGGGCAGCGACAATTCTATTATGGCGAGCATATTGCCGCTAACGTGCGCTAATGTCCGGCTGGGCGTCGTGGGCCGCGGGCATCAGGCCCCGATGGTGGGACACTTTGACATGTGGAGAGTGGCTGGGGCCCTCAGTGTGCTTTTAACGTGGGGCACTGTGCACATTATGTGGGCAGTGTACCCGACCCCCTGCTGGCATTCTAAGGCCTGATGGGAGCGGGGGTGCTCGCCATATCTGTACAGTGCTAGAGGAGGATTTGGAGTCAAGGGGTGGACTGAGGTAGTGGGGCTTTGTGGGCAATGGGTGGAGCTGAGGAGAGGTGGGAAAGTAAAAGGTATACATGGTAGCTCCTCAGTCTTAACTCGCCCATTAAGGGGGAGGGGGCGAGCGAGCAAGAGAGAGAGAGAGAGAGAGAGAGAGAGAGAGAGAGAGAGAGAGAGAGAGAGAGAGAGAGGGGGGGTGAGACACACACAGACAGCGACAGAGAGACAGAGACAGAGAAAATAATTTGAAATCAAGGCCTAGACACACAAGGTGCATCTAGTTTGTAGAGAGAATCATTTTGTGAAACAAACCACCAGAATGATAATTGTTTGTCCACTAGTAGGCCTACACTTATAAGGGAAAGCATAGAATATAATGGCTAAAAGTCAAACATATTCAAACTTAAAAGCTACCCTCCCTCCGAAGAGCGCTAGTAAGAGGGATGACCAGAAACCCACTAACAAGCATTTCACACAGGAACAGGAGAGGACATGATCTGTTAGGATCCAGGCAACACAGACGCGTGCGGCTGCCTGGTGACGTATGGCTGTGGGCGTGGGTTGCAGTCTGGGGTAGGAGAGGCCTAATTGGGATCTCTTTACTGGCTAATTATAACACCATCCAAAAAGAGACTTGGTCGCGTGGCCAGCCCCGTGCTCGACAATCAAGCAAGTAGAGTGGAACGATTGCAGAGATTTAACCGCGTCATGGAGCGAGACGAGGGTGAAACTGGTATTATTAATGTCAATTTATCCCAAAGTGGAAGGTAATGGAAGTGGGCCCTGTGCCTCTGCCACAATGTTACTTAATTATATAGCAGCACATGGCCAAGACTTTAATTCTCTACAATTAAACTTGTGACCCTTGAACTGAGGGAATGATATATACCAGTGCATACATTTAACCAGACTTGGATTATATTGTATTTTGTTATTTAATCCGAAGTGTTATAAATGTATACTAAACCTCTTTTTTTTTTTTTTTTTTTTTTTTTAGAAATGGTAAGACCCTCACGTTAACCGTTTCATGGGATTCCTATTTTGATATGCTTCAACATCCAACATCCAAGCCAATGACTACATTTCCGATAGCTTCTCGCAATATCTTTTCAAAATCATGCATGGATACATTACAGCCTCCAGGCTTAGTTACATGCAAGAGTCGACAATTATTGTGCCTCTGATTTAAGGAATATGTGAATATGTAATTCTAAAGGGATTAAGTGTAATCCATAAATTGACCTTCATAAGATTATACCTGTATGTTCAGTGCACGTGGTACTTCAGGTGCCTCACGGCCATCCTCTTTGTTAAATCAAAAATCAGGCTTACTGTCTGTGTCTCTTTTCACCATGCCCGCCAAGCTTGAATTCCACCCCCTCACTGACATGGGCAGCTTTTTACATTTTAAGCCTTCATTTTTCTAAATGACAGTAATCCACTGTCTCACGTTAAAGCACCATTAACATGTCGAGGATAGCGATGAGAGAAGATGGTGAAAAAGTGTTCATAAAAGATAAGGGATGCCATTTGCCATCCTACGTCTCAAAGGAATGAGAGGAAACACCGGACGCTATACATGAGTGTGTTGAGGAAGGGGGGTTTGTGAGCTTTCGAGATCTAGAGTGGGAAAGTAACTGAGAATTGCTCCTGCCAAGAAAGGGGAAATGCGCAAAGACGATATCATAGCTAGATTACACCCATAATTGGAGGCTCCACTACGCGATTTATTGCTACATTCTCATGAAATGTTATTGCTATAGTGCCTAAGGTATAGGGTGTTGGCATTTCTATATTGTAAACATGAGATTCAAAATTGTAAACATGAGATTTCAGGGGTCATTTCATGGGTGATCTCTCTTCTTGTCTGCCATATTTACAAACAAACCTGTACCTGCATAGACTCTGTGATTGGGTGGGAGTTCAATATATAAACATGAACACTGCAAAATATAAATAACAACACAGCAGTCACACAGATCACAGGGTCTTGTACTGTAAAAATCCAACCTGTCTGATATTGAATTGCAGAGACTCATTAGAGTGAAAGTCTGCAATGTTTACATTAGACCAACTGGATTTAGTAAACAAAAACATCTTTTTTCAACAAAAACATGCCTGAGATCACCCACAAACCCTTCCCCACATAAACAAAATGGCTATGTCAACATTCAATTTCTACACTGAAAGAATTATAAATATCACCATATAAGCTGTGTTTGTGTCTCCTTTCATGAGAATAGCTGCGATTCTCTGGGAAAATCGTGTAGTGGAGCCTCCACTATGGTCCACTAGGCCTCTGTCGCAGAACTTTATAAAGGGAATATTTAGCTCAATCGCGCGACAGAGGCCAAGTGGACTATCGACATTACATTGATAGTCCACTAGGCCTGTGCCGCAGAAATTAATTATAGGGAATGTATGGCTCAATCACGAGACAGAGGCCAAGTGGACTATGGATTTAAGGGAAGAAGAGAAGAAAGGGACGTATTGAACAACACTTGCTATCAATAGTATAGGCATGACATAAGAAAGGTGCACGTGGGTGAATAATGCTTTTCTGCAGTCTCCTCCTCCAATAAAAATATGGAAACAATATATAGATAAGTTAATTATGTTCGCTATTGAATACCGGTAATATTATTAAATAATTACTGCATACCGGTAATATAAATACATGTATTATATACTTATGTGGAATAAAGAGGAGACAGTGAGTTTGGTGGGTATTGACATTGTCCTATCTATCCATACATGCCTTCATTAAAGACTTGAAACTTGGACATATCATCATAATGTACAAAAAAAATAACAATAAAAATACAATATCTATAACAATAGTAAAGTTTATATTTCTGGGACCACCCATCGTGGTGTGTCCTTTATGAGTGTATACGACTAATTAACCGTTAGCTTTGACTCCAGGGGCTTATATAGTGACTGGATGTTTACTGTGACATCATATGATGTCATACATATTCATGAGCGCCCTGGAGGAAAATAGTCCTAATCGCTGCACATATTATATATATATATATATATATATATATATATATATATATATATATATATATATATATATATATATATATATATATATACGGCTGTATTTTAGTTCTATCTATTTACAAAACTGTAAAACCTAGGTACTCGTGTTCACATATGGTCGTGCTGCAGTGTTCTACGTCACATTTTCCACATCACATCATCATGACATAGAACATACTCCGCTTGTTCTCCCACTATGGCATTTTTTCTCTTATTTAAGCTCCGTCTGCCTATACGCTTGATTGTGGTCCAGAATCTATATGAAGAATATGATTTTATGTCAAAGCTTAAATTACCCAGAGTCTTATTTTGCACGGGAGTCAATATTAAGATGGAGACCAATTTTAATAATATGTGCAAATACATCTGCTTCAGAGATACAGGCGGCTGGGGCAGGGCTAACACCATAAGTTAATTCTTATCAATTTTCACCACTATATATATACATATATATATATATATATATATATATATATATATATATATATATATATATATATGGTGATCTATTTTAATTCACTGGAACTTGACAGAGTTTTTTTGGGTTTTTTTTTTGGTGGGTGGGGGGGGGGGTATCTCCATGTAATAGACGCTATGGCACAATTAGTTGTAAGCAATGACAGAACTATTGGCCAAACGCTAGCTCTGACTCTTGCTAGTCTAATAACAATGGTAAATGGTGCCAGTGATGCATTTAGTCGGCAATGATGATGACTGAGGTTTGTACATAATACAAGACAAGCAGATGTTCGTGAATTTTATGAAGGGTCCTAAGGGATTCCTTCCCTTTACTAACGACGCCTGCGACATCAACGCTAATCAGTCCCTGTGCTGTCCCACTGCCAGATTTGCATAACAAGTCCCTTCTGGAGTTGGGAGAGGGGTGGGGGTAGAACGGTTGAGGAGGAGGACGGGGGGCTGGATCAGTGAAAGACAGTGGGCTTAGGCCTTGGTGACAAGGACCCAACCCAATCCCAAGTGAAAAGAAATGTGGGGAGATGAAAAAAGGGGATAAAAAATGACACATATTAGACTGAGAATCAGTTTTCCCTTCTTCCTAGTGTATAAGATAGGTTGAAGGCGGGGAGGGGGAGTGAGTGAGAGTAGGGCAATGTAGTGAGTAAGGAATGAGGCTATGTGTGATGAGCTTCATATCGTTTGTAGGTTGTAAACTGGGGACGGGTAGGTAGACAGTGGTGCAGGCGATAAAAAAGGTTTTATCTGATGTTTTGCAGTGAACTTGGTTGGTAATGAGTTTTGAATGTTAATTACTAGATTAACACACTACACGACATATGGCTTTTTTTTTTGGGGGGGGGGGGAGGCAGCAGCCTTCGGTTGGCATATCCCCCCGAGGCAGATGTGTTTTTAATCACGTTTTAATTCCAAGCAGAGTGAGCATCTTTCTCTCTCAATCGCACTATCTTAATTTACATACTACTTTTGTGTCTTAATCAGGCGCGCTTATATACGCAATTTGAAATGCAAAGGTATTCTATGTTATCGTAGTATCGTAAGGCTCTACAAATTCACCCTGGTACTAGAATGACCATTTACAAATAATGATATCAGTACTAATCACTCGTTTATCCATTTAAAACTATTTTCTACTTGTACAATTATTGGTAAATTGATATTAGCACCATAATAAGAATCTGCTTGCAAGTAGGTGGTCTGTTGTCGTATAAGACGATGTGTGGATAAGAATTTTAAAAGAAGTAAAACAGTATTAAATCAAATTACTGGTGCCCTCCAGAACTAATAAATCAATCTGACATGAAGCAGCTATTTCATATAACTGAAATGTAGATCTCACTAAATGCCTTTTGGGGCTATGCGTGTGTCATCAGACCTATTACACTCAGTATCATTTAACTCATTAAAAGCAATTACAATCATTATCGGCAAAGTAAGATTAGGTTAGAACCATGGGATGACATAAATAAATCTAATTACTATGTAATCTCTCTCTGCACAATTATTTTGGAATAAAAACATAATATATCAGGTAGAATGTGAGTGTGACACTTTAGGTCGCCATGAGGTTTATACACTATCTCTTATAATTAATTTTGTGCTACTTTCGAATTTCTGTTCCAAGATATAATGGGTGTCCTGTGCGCCTAGGAATCTAAATTTCATCGGCCTAAACCTATCATGCAACTGGCCTATGCGTACTAGTATGCACATAGCTGTGGATCTTTATTCCATCCATCCCTACCCACCACCGCTGCTACAGTTATCTCTATGAATAAATACCCTCAACCAGGTTCATTTTCCTGCTCTGAATCATGCCGACCTTGAAGGAGTAGAGTTCTCTTGTTAGGTGGGAATGATACATGGATGCAGCACTGGGTATTTCATTGTCAATGCTGTATTTATGGTGCATTATGGAATGAATGCATCGTGACGACAAAGCAGTACGTGGTCCTTGCAGTGTTAAGGATGGGGGAAGGTAGGTGTTGGGTGTCAGGAGCGTGGCGACAGTTACGGTCTCGTGGTGACGACGTTGGGCACGTGTCTGGGCTTAAAGGTTGAGGGCGGGAGATGGGTAAGTGGTAGCTGTGTAGGCACTGGAACTGTGGGCGGGAGGGGGATTGAAGTAAGTCTATCATAGGTCGACACATACGCTAGTATGTTGACGTATTGCCAGGGTACTTATTAAACACCGGCATTTGAAAACAAAATCTTAAAATGGGATATCAATGGAGAAATGGGGTCCCGATATATTTAACACGTAGAAACAGAGTTTGCTCCTGTTGTAACTAATAGAGTAGACACTTATTTGGAGAGCTTGTGAAAATTTATGTTCCTGCAATGGCAAAGCTGTTCGCTAAAAAGGGGGAAGCGTTTTAGGATGCCATGAGAGAAATTCGTCATATCCACCCTCCCATTCCACCTTTAGAAGCACACATCCCCAGTTGATGTGACACACTTGAGCACTCTAAACCTGAAGCTACGCCAACCACATTTCATAAACCCTGGTGGAGAGTCCCAGCCACATCTTCTAACCTGAATCTACAAGCACAGGCTACTTTAGTATCTACAATACTGATTTAGGTTAAACAGAGTGAGGTCCAAGCTGGTCTGGATGTTGTTGACACGGGAGGCTCACAGACACAATTGCTGTCCAAAGAAAACCCTCCTCTCTGCCGCCCCTCTACTCTATCCTCCTAACCCTCAATCCACACACTCCCCACCCCTATTTTACTCTCCCATGGCTCCCCGTTGACAGTCGCATCAGTGGCCATTTCTGTCCGTTTTGACATTTTGTTATTTTCCGCCTGATCGCCCACACGTCAGTCAGCCCTGTCACCCCTTTCTCCGACCTCCTCCTGCCCTACCCCAACCCCCAAGAAGCCCTGGAGTCTGCTCGTCTTAGGGTGCTGGATGGTAGACCTTTTCACCTCACCATTCATCCTTACAGCCAGCATAATTGTTGACCGGCCATTGAAGGTTGCACACCCGCCATTAAAGCCTCTTGTAAATAACCCCCGCCCTCTCTTTACCCTTACAACCTCCACCCTACCTCCTCCCTCACCCCTGCCCTCATCTCTGGCCCTCACCCCTCCCTTCTCCCCTCATCAGTCCGTTTTGGGATTGAAAATGCATGCTCGCAGCGAAGGAGTTGATTATTGGCGACGTTTTATCACCCCTCCTCTTAGTATAAGTTGGTTGTACAATATTTCTGACCCAGAGATGACCTTGTGACATTAGTCCCATTTACATCCATAAAGAGGTATAGTACCAAGGGAATCCTATAGGATGCTTTTGGCCATTCCTTATATGATGGTACCCCTGCCCCCTTTCTCAATTGTTCATCGAGGCGGTTCAGTGTTTTTCTTTTAGAATCCCAATCTGTTAAGGCACTGAAGAATGTATACTGTGGACGCGTGACCTGTAACAAAGTGTATCATCACATTGTGAAACCTCACCGAAAATGTATATAAGGTTAAGTTTAATAGAATATAGTACTAGATAGCCAGTAAGTTCACGCACCTACATTTCTCCATTTCAATATTATCACCCTGTGACCCTGCCCCGTCACAACTCTTATCATAACAAATGATAAAAGGTGGGAAGTATCTTTTTTACATTTTTCTTGAAGGGTAGCAGGGTTGCGCTTAACAGAAGAAGAAAGGGACATGTTAGCTCCTCCGGGTGGTTCGAGGTTAAGGGGAATCTGATGTTGGACACCTTAGAGTACGTGGATACCAGGTATACCTATAGGGTAGCTGTGTGGGAGGGTGAGGGTATAGTCACCTCCTACAGGGTTAATAATACCTGCAGGACCCCGTCCAGGACAGGTGCATACCCGTCTAATTCCCCACCCTGCCCCGACGACGCCCAACTTGTGTTCATGTCTAATTTGTCTTACAAATTGGCTACTATCGACTTCCGGGGATTTACTGAAGGTCTATGAACGGACTACCCATGTCTGTATAGAAAGACGCACATCCGGGGCGTGTATCCTCACCAAAGCAATCTGACCCTCTTTTTTGGCTGCTCTTAGGTTAGGGTCATGGATGAGCTAACCCTGTAAGGATAGCATAGTGCATCAATGAACCATCCTCATTAAAAGATATACATGCCAGGGCTGCTTTCATACATCATGCAAAAACTTGATACACTCCCAAAGAGTCGGCATGATGCACTAATGCAGTGCTGGTAAATAGACCCCTCAGTACTGCAATGTCGCACGACGACATTGAAGTGAGAACCTCGCGACATCAGTCTACCCTTCAGGGGTTAAGGTTAGGGCCATGGTTAAGGATGGAGGGTTAGGGGGGAAGTGAGGGGATTGACAGGATGTAATTTTGATAAAATATGTTGGACTGGGTTTCAATATGCTAAAGGCTTTTGATAGCTCTCTGTGATGTTGCGTCCGGTGTGGGTGTCTTTGGTGGGGTACATGCAGAATATAAAGACCGATATGGAGAAGCGGTATTTGAGATTCCATTCATATGGATGCAGAGGCGGACGTGAGTGATAATCAAAAGGTTGTGCAGTTCATAGGAGGCCATGAGGACTGTGAGGTCTCTCATATGACACATAGGTCAGCAATGACCTCACCCTTTGTCGTCAATAAAAGCTATTATTATTATTATAAAAAATATTATGCCTAGACAGAAAAGGCAGTTGAATTGTGATTTCTTGAAGTGGTGAAATAAGCTATGGAGACATTATGTTTTTAGCACAATTTGTTAATCATTTTCAGGTGAAAGGGATTTGCTGATAATATTTGAATAAAATTCTGAGTCTTAGTACAATGGGACGGATCGGAATACAAAGCTTTGAAATGCCATGAGCTGCTTATCGGTCCTTATCAGTGGAATAATACTGGAAAAGAATGTACATAGACCAAAGACTTGTTTGACTACTCGGAGAATGCAGGGAATCAAAATAGAGAAAACTTGGTGGACAATAATTATGTGTGATGAATGCCTTTAGCTAGGTTAAAAGAAAGTGGTAGGGACAGGCCAAATGAACGATACCATGATCTCAAAAATGACGATTGAAGATTTTCTCATTTTCCGCACTTGTTCTGGCAAGAGGGGGAATAATGATGAGACCTCGAATAAAACCATTGGATAAAACCTACAAACTTTATCTTTCATTAAAATCAGTAGAAGTCCTGTAGTCAAGGACTTGCTTTTAATTCTCTGCAAAAGTCTGTACAACAGAAACTTGTGTGACGCAATAAAACAAATGACAAAAATGTGATTGGTCGGCCCCCCGTGTCCTTCTGATACCAGGCCGAGGTCGGAGTGGGCTCCATGAGAAGTGGGCACTTTGGGGATACTGGGCGCAGATTTGGAAAATGGGGAATAGCGTCTTCATGACTTAGTTTGGTAAATCAAGGTCATAAAGACTTTCTGTCATGGGCCATTCGTGGAAAGATGACTGTCTCTATAATTCCCAGATGTGGTGTCCTAATTACAGAATATGCTCGGTCCACAGGGATAAAAAGTAGTAGTTTCCCAGCCCTTTCAGGGCCTGTAAGAGATCTAATGTAGAATAGCCATTGGTCCGTATGTTTATACATGCATCATGTCGACCCTACAGGGTGGGTGTCGATACCTCCAAAGGGCTGGCATGGTATATTTACAGGGGTTGATATAGATCCCCTTGTCTGGTAAGCATGATCTGTGAATGCTTTAGTGGTCCTTAAATGGTAGTTACACTAAGAGGTGCATGCACCCCATGCAACTCCACTTTCCACAAGCCCATCTCCCCACAATGGGCATTAGAGACCGATCCTAGTTCCCCTAACAGCCAGCAGGTGAAGTTACGTGCGATATCGTTTTGTGACGTTTATCCCCATAAAACAAGCTCAACCCGACCCCGACAATACACACTCCAAACAGTGTATTAAGCTCGCATCACTCCCTCCCGTCCCCCCTATTACCCCCTCCTGGGTCCTTTACATCATCGCCCCTATCTGCTCAACCAATCACAACTCAGGGCCCTGGAGGTTCGGCGATGACTCGCAATGCGTTCTGGGGGATTAGGACCCACGCAAGGTGACGCTGCGGCAACCCTCCGCCGACATCCCCATATTTTTTACCATTTCCTTTACCCCCTCCCCCATCCCCTAAAACTCAGATGCTCAGATAAAGATGGTGGCCTATTCCACGCCTGCGCGGAGTCACTTCCGTTTTTGGGAAGAGGGGATTATTGGGCAGGTTTTAGGTATTTACTACCAGGGGCGAACAGATTCTATCGGCGGGGTATTTACATATTAACCTTTAAAGACCGATGGTGCATTAATGTATCATGCCCGCCGTCGGCTTCATGATGCATAAATCCAGCTCTAATGCCCATGCATCAGTCCGACTCTATGGAGTTGATACACTCCTGGGTGATGGCATGATGTATTGTTTGTGTATCATGGCGACCAACTGGCATGATGCATTGATGCATCAGCAGCCCTTAAAGGGGAGATGGGCCTGATCCCCTGACGTGTGGACAGCGTATGTGACAGTAGACGTCAGCAGATGGAGCCTTATCGGGTTAGTACTTATTTATGACGGGTCAAAAGCAATAGTTGGCAGAGTAAATATTTCGTCCTTACGACTAGAACGGTATAGACTGGGAGAGAAAGCAGTTACATCACCACCTGGGCCTGGAATCTCCCTGCCTCTCTTCACGCCAGGCTAAATGCTTTACCGTCTGCTTCACTTGTTTTGCCGTATTTCATGTATGACATACGGGCCAGGTATTGGTTTTAATAGTTTTAACATGAAGAAAACCTATTCAGTTGCCATGCTTGTACATTCAAATCTCTGGACTGACATTAGCTTGCAATGGGGGATGAATCATTATTATATAATCATACTGCAGTTACATCTAAGAGGAAAGGTTCTTCCTTAGCCTGTCTTAATCTCATCTCTTCTGTCCCCTCTTTTTGGCCGGTGCACATATATGCACGGCACCAACACATTCAGCCATTGGTAAATGTGTAATGTAGTTTTCTCGCTATGACTATGACCTGAGGTGTAGTGCATTGTTAACTGTTATATGTTACCTTCGTACTGGAGTTTGGTGTGCAAGTAGTACAAGGAGATGGTTGTTTGGCACCATGGTACTGGAGTTCCAAATATAAGTAGTACATGGAAATGGTTGTGTGGTACACTGGTACTTGGGTTTCAAATGTAAGTAGTGCATGGAGATGGTTGTGTGGTACCCTGGTACTGGAGTTTCACATGTAAGTAGATCTAGTACATGGAGATGGTTGTGTGGTACCATGGTATTGGAGTTCCAAATGTAAGTAGTACATGGAGATGGTTGTGTGGTACCCTGGTACTAGGGTTTCAAATGTAAGTAGTACATGGAGATGGTTGTGTGATACCCTAGTACTAGGGTTTCAAATGTAAGTAGTACATGGAGATGGTTGTGTGGTACCCTGGTACTAGGGTTTCAAATGTAAGTAGTACATGGAGATGGTTGTGTGGTACCCTAGTACTAGGGTTTCAAATGTAAGTAGTACATGGAGATGGTTGTGTGGTACCCTGGTACTAGGGTTTCAAATGTAAGTAGTACATGGAGATGGTTGTGTGATAGCCTGGTACTGGAGTTCCAAATGTAAGTAGTACATGGAGATGGTTGTGTGGCACCCTAGTACTAGGGTTTCAAATGTAAGTAGTGCATGGAGATGGTTGTGTGGTACCATGGTACTGGAGTTCCAAATGTAAGTAGTACATGGAGATGGTTGTGTGATACCCTGGTACTGGAGTTTCAAATGTAAGTAGTACATTGAGATAGTTGTGTGGTAGTCTGGTACTGGAGTTTCAAATGTAAGTAGTACATAGAGATGGTTATGTGGTAGCCTGGTACTGGAGTTTCAAACGTAAGTAGTACCATGGTATTGGGGTTTCATGTGTGAGTAGTACATGGAGATGGTTGTGTGGTACCTTTGTACTGGAGGTTGGTGAGTAGGTAGTACATGGTTTTGTGGTAGCCTGGTAATGGAGGTCGGTGTGTAAGCTAGTAGTACATTGGAGAGTACGTCCAAGTGAAATGCCCGAAGAGCTTATTCTGTGTGCCCCTTTTCAGACATTGCTTATTGAAATTGTATACATGTGGTCTACACTGCCAGGTGAATAAAAGATTTAACCACATGTATGTAATTTTACAGGGTGTATGCATGTTGAACATTTCATCGAGTAGGCACATGGTATAAACAAACTGCATATTTTCACACAGACACAAGTCCTCCCAATGATGATATCCAACCCCTGATGCACTGCCCCCTCACTACCACCCGACCTCCAGACGGCGTGGTGGCGCCGTTATCCGTTCATTAGGGCAGTCTTGGACCGGTCCCTCCCAATCACGGATCACATTAATCTCCATGGCTAATTGTAACGGCTTCTATAGCTCCTTTCAGCAAAAAAGGGCGCAACCACAAAATCTGATGCTTAGATATGCATCAATTTATGAAACCTAACCCACATTCTGATCGTTTTACACGTTGCGTGCATAACCAAAGGTTCACACAGAATCGATTCTACAAAATATGTAAATGATTCCACGTACATCAAATGTTTAAAATTGAATCTAATTTTGAAGTCCGTAACATTCTGTGGAGATCTATAGAGACGATTCCCCATGCAGGAGGATGAGCAGCTCCGAGTCATTGCTGCCTGACGTGTCAGAGCCGGCGCCACACGTCAAGGCCCGACACACATTGAGTGCCTATTTCTGAGAATTGATAGCAAACAGAGGCGGCCAAGATAGGACCCATAAGCTAATTAGAGCAGCTCCACGGCCCCTCCTCCTGCTCCATGTCTTCTGCCACCTCCTGTACGAAGCTAGTGACTTCTCTTCTCATTTCTATACCAAGCTCTTCTGAATACTCTGAGCATCTGATGATAGCAAAATGCTTCTGTGCCCACGTCCCAATGGAGGTCTTATGGCATAAGTCTATAGAATTTCAATGTACCCTTTTTCTCTTAGCCTATATAGAATGTTCTCAGCCCACACTTGCTTTCTGAAAATGGACCATTCTCTCTATAGATGTTCACGCCGCGGTTGTACCTATTGACCATATTATAAACTAAATCTTTGCGTATAGGAAGCGCCCTAAGTTAGCCTGAATCTTATATGACGCACTTGGGGCCAAATTTTGGTCATTTTAGTTCTGTTCTATAGTGTAAGATCCTTGCATTAAACAAGACACACCCTGAGTTAGGTTAAGTCATATAGGACGCGAGCTGTGTCTTTTACGCGAGGATTTATGGTACATCAGACACAGTTAAATACACCGCGGACAGAGCAATGTCCAAAGCATATCGTATTAAGTTCGTCCTGATATATTGGAGAGCCATTTGAAGTAGGGGAATTAAGCAGATGGGTTAGGGTGTAGGCCTGCAAGAGGGTGCATTGTGGGTGAAAGGATGGGGTGCTTGTGTGGGTGTGTGTGTGGAAGGGGGGGTTAGGCAGCAGCAGGGGGCATATTGCACGTCATGTGGTGTGAACAATGGCGTCATGCCCAACGACCTGGAGAGAGGCGTTTTAATTACAACACACCAGGAGTTGCACTGGAAGGGAGGGACAGGTCTTAGGTGGTAGTAGGGTGGGCGATGAGCTAAGAGGATGGGGTGGGAGGGGGATGAGGATGGAAGGGATCGAGGGCTCGTGGTTTGAGAACATGGAAAAGAGGGTGGCTATCACAAGGCAAGGTGGTACATCTGTTCGGTAATTTGCTATAATATATTCATTAAGTTGCTTTGCATGTTTAATCAAAATAGTGTATCCGTGAAGTGTGTCAATCCAATTATGCGTAGGTTAATATCCATTGTCCTATAGGTTGGAATTTAACTTAACAAAAGATTCAATCATTTCAGGTTCTTGCTGGTAGAATTGTGAAGTCTGCAGTGAGTGTGTTTTAGAAAGTATCCAGTTTCAATTTACACTTCAATCAAGACATCAGCTGGGAAGTGAGTCACATGGGTGGTGGTTCTGGTGATCAGCTTAGAACAGCTACACTGATAAAAATACAGTTGAATATCTTAGTCAGTAGTGACTAACTTTAGTTAGTCAAATGATAGTGTGATTTTTGGCTATCCCTCTATAGTAACCTGTGACTAACTTAGGTTAGTCATATAGTCAATGCATAGTCATGCCTTTAAACCATTGTAAAATGACTTAGTCAGATGACTATCAATTTGATGCCTGGCATCATTTAGTTATTCATTGCTGCTAACATGTACAGTCAGTACTGACTATACCTCCCACAGAGGATCTGTCTCTGAGTTTATCTCTCTGCCCTTTAGGCTGCCTGTCTGTCTGTCTGTCTGTCCACTGTGGTTTGTCTGTCTGCATCTTTTTCTGTCTGTCTGTCTAGAGCTGTCTGTCATCTCCATGATCTCTGTGATGCTGTCCCTTGACCATCACCCTGTGATCCTATCAACAAAGGTTTAAGACAGAGCAATGTGAACAAAATTAATCCACCCAGTTCAATATGGCTGCCATACACCTTCTATTTATGATCAGTTTAGGTCAAAAATAACTCTCCTATTTCTGCAATACCTGCCAATATCATGACAAATAGATGACTTACCTATGTACTGATGAGTAGACATAGTCATTATCCATGGATGGAGTAGCTATGATGATGATAATGCCTGATTTTAATTGTCCTGATAAGGTATGTCCAAGAATCCAAAAATATATGCTCTTTGTTGATGGCATCTTTGTGCACAGAAAACTGTGACATCATCACTTTGTGAGCTCTAGACATAGTCAGATTGACTAATTCTATGACTAATAAGTGACTAAGGCATATAGTCATCTGACCACAGGGGTCAAAATCTGGAGGTATAGTCACTACTGACTATAGGTTTTATTATCAGTGTAGTGATCTCCTCCAGTACTGTTAGCTTCAGATAACCATTGTGCTGCGGTGCCAACTCATGTTGAATCAACTTTAAAGTTAGTTTTGGCGTTTGATGCTAGGGATGAGATGGCAGTGTTGATGATTGGTGCCCTTCTCCGACTGCCAGGCAGACAGAAGGCGGGGGACAGCGGGACAGATGGGGGCGGGACTAGCCGCAATCTGGCACACTGTGAGAGAAGAGAGGCTACCCCTTGATCAATGGTCACTGACCAGATCCTGACCATTCTAGAGAAGGCGGGGTGGGGGTAGGGGAAGGGGGGGGGGGCTATAGTGGGGATGGAATGCAGCTTGAGAATATGGATAATCTCAATGTCAGCAGTCTACTGTCAGCCTACTGTCTTAAATTGTCTGTGGATGAATGCCTCATTTTTATAAGTAATATGAGACAGTTCCAGAGGTTAATGCACTATAAGAAATGAATGAGAAGGAATGAATGTTATGGAGGTTAGACCAAAAAGTTGATATTTGGGAGTCTGAACATGTTGGCTGTGGATATGGAAGGAAAGAGGATTGAAGTACTAAGAGAGGCTAAGTCGAGGGACGTCAGTTGGTGAGGGGCTAGGGTTGAAACCCCATTTGTCTCTCAGATTGAGCACCCCCACCCCTCACCCCACCTTCACACTACTCATCTACCTCCGACCCCCTGTAGTGGACTTCCTCCCCCTTTTCCCCCATCCAATCTGCTCCTCTCAAAGCTTGCCGCCACTTTACATCTGTCTGCCGACGCCAGCGCCACCAGGGCCACAGCGGCGGCGACGAGAGCAAATTAGTCAGCGCCGATGGGGGAGACTGGCAGGCCGGTTTGTAAACATCTGGGGCACAAGATAAAGAGGCGCTAAGTGCACGTGGCCATTTAGAGTTAGGGCTTAGGGGATTTTAGATGATATTGCACACATTGAGCAAATCAGATGCAATCCATTAAAATCTATTATGATTCCTTGGAATGACCCGATATTGAACCTGGCATTTTCAAAAACTTAGACTTTAGGATGTGATATTTGATATTACAGAAGTGCAGTTTTCTTTTATTTCTGCCTTTGATATTAGATACCAAAGCATGTTTTATTTCAGGGATACATCTCCATGGATACATAATTATCATATCGCCAATTGATTTCCGACAAAGGATTGGCTAGTAAGAACTACTTACTGAAAGACGATAACTCACTGTGGACACAAACATAGCCCTGTTGTGCTTCTGGCCAATTAAAAACTAACTTGTTGATAGGAAAATATTGTGTTATGAAATAGCCAATAAAACATACACGTGGCCATTGCGACCTGCACACGCCATTGTGTAAGAGATAGGTACAGACGGCACGCGACACCTCCCACCCCACCCCAAACAACCCCTCCCTCTACACCCACATCCGAATCGCATGCATGACATACCAAACCTTATCCAGCACCTCATGACCATTTACACCCACTTTGGATCCTAGTTCCCACCCCTTAGGCATTGTATGCAACGGTTTCCTTACAGAAATTAGACATCGGGGAATAACTATGTGGCCAAGTATATTTATATGTTTGGATTAAGAACTTAGGTTACCATTTTGGGTTCTTTCTAGGTTGGTAGAGGGGGACTAAACCATAGATTAGAATTCAAACACTCAGGGACAAATGCTCCCTGAAGTTTGCTAGTAGTGGGTGGACAGACTAGGGGTGAAAACGCTCACCCCACCATCCAAACCCCCACCCCTCACCAGACCGTGCTATCTCCCCCCTCCTTTTCGTCGCGCCCTACCTCTATGGTTAATTTGACGGCCTTGTCAGCCTTCAGGCGCGCATCTGTCAGCCCTGGCGGCTATTTATACACGTTTTGCTGGTGCCCACAGCACGTCTGCTGATTGGCTTTTAGTGGGCAGAGGACCAGCGTGACAACGACAAGCTTGACGGGATAGAAGTGCCACCATTCTCACTTCCTGAAGGATATTAAGATGTGGTGACTTTAATCAGAAAACGTTTTGTTTGTCGAGTACCATTTGTCGCATACATGAAGCTGATTCAACCTTGACAACAATTTGGGTTGGTTAGAGAAACATTGGTCTGATCAACAGATAGGGCTAATCAGGAAGACAGGATTTCAATGTCTAAAACATCCGCCCCGATCCATAACCTCTCAGGTAGATCATACTTAGGGAGTGGTCATTATTTATCAACAGGGGGGCGGGTGGTGGGTTTGAGGGGGGGCGTAAAATTTTCAGACCCCTCCCGAGGGGGGGGGTTAAAAAAAATTGACCCCTCTTGAGGGGGGGGCTAAAAAAATTCACCCTCTTTTTAACCAAAAAGCCCGCGCGCTACTATAGATCAAAGACGGGGATGAAACTCTCCGCCCCTCTGGCACGGGCGGGGGCGCAAAAAATTTTGACTGCCGTCGAGGGGGGGCGTAAAAAATTTTCGCGCGCCCGCACGAAAACCCCCCCCCCCCTGTTGATAAATAATGACCACTTTCTTATTGTGGCCAGCGCGAAGATAGAGTATGTATAATAAAGCTAGTTCAGCCAGGCCACTTCCGTGCATTGATATGATATGATGATGCCAGTGCCCAATGTCAATGATCTCAAAGAAAGAATGGCTTTAAAGATTGAGGGAGTTTAGACCTCTATAAGTGAAAAAGAACAAAATGGATAGGGGAGCTGATACAAGTCTCATTTAAGGCGGAACAGTTGTGAAGCAGATGACAAATTCTCGTTCGCATCGTGGCGCCACCAGTCAGTCTTTTCGGGATTGGTTTACATCGCAACATCTGCTATGTGGATTCAGGATGACGTCTAGAAGGCAATTATAATCAGAGCTTATTACAATGTGTATGATTTTCCTATTAGGGACCTTTCAAGGGGGAAGAGAGAGGGTTGAGTTGAGGGTGCATAATTCGCACGTACAATCAGCGTCCAAGAGCCTAAATTATGGAACCTACCGTAGTCCCTGGCGCACTCTGAGTAAGGGTAAACCTGTGATATACACCTAGGGTCAAACTTTGGTAATTTTAGTATTTATCTATGGTAAAAAACCTATGTATAAGACGCACCCTGAGTTCATTTATAAGCATATATGTGGAAAGATGAGGGAAAGGGAATCAGGCATCCAATTATCATGATAATCAATAAAAAAAATCAGTATGACTTTCAATACATTTGGCCATAGCATTGGGTCTAGAAATGGTATCTCTATGCTATTTTCAGCATATAAATCACCATGAATCATTCTATCGATTGACATTATTTTTCTTCTATTTGAAATGTAATATTGGTTGCCATGGCAACATATTTTCCATTAGAACCCTTATTTCGAACTTGTTTTGGATTCAAAACGTTCCATTTACATTCCTAATATACAGGAAGTGGCGGAAATGGAATGATTTTGACCAAACCATCTTTTTCTGTGTAAAAAGGTACAAATTAACAATTTTGGCCCATTTTTCACATTTTTAGCTTTGTAGCCCCCCAAGTGGCCAAACCCATTAATAGAAATCCCGCAGGGAGGGCCCTTTCTCCTCATCTGCCCGGATATCAAAGCCTGACCATTAAATTAGATATAAGCTGCATTGTGTGGAATAGTAGGAAGTAAAGCTAGCATAATCTTGGTACTTTTGATTGTTGTCTTTTAAGAAGGTTACTTCTCGGGACTCTATTTACTCTAGATGAAGTGGAAATAATTAGATCCTTCACTGAGCTTTGTAACCTTGAGATTTTGAGTTTAGTACATCCGTAGGGGTCAACCCCATGTAATCTAAAGATGTCGCGATTTAATCACCCTTTCAGTAAGCCCCAGCTCCATTGCCATTTTCTTGTTCAAGTTTGATGGATATAATGGAATAGTGCATCATGATGGATATAAAAAATAAACAGACACAGGGATGTTTTGTATTATCTTTATAACGATAGCTCTCCTCAGACACAAGGATATTTGCAAAACAGATGGTGTAAGCAGCGGAAGGCGATCAATCGAGTCTCTGATGTATTTCTTTGTTAACCTATGTACATATAAATAACACAATGAGCTGCTCAGAAACATGACGTCATCAAGTCGGTCACAAAACATACCTACTTGTACACATTTGTCTTCGGGAGAAATACAAAATAGTCCCTTCCCATGTTTTCCTCTTACAAACTTTAATATCCCAGAGCATTGAATAGATAACACTATAATAACTACACCTGCGTAACTTTGGTAGGAGCACAGACTAGGGAGGGATTGATTTTATTCATATTCCTTTTTGTCATCAATTTCTATATCAAAAGAAACTAACCATTTTATCGCACACACATTTAGTCGTTGTATGTTTTTGCAACAAGGAACATGGATCCACACTTTATGCCCATATAGATACAATGTTATAATATGCATATTATATTCAGAGGGGTGTGAGCACAACAGTGAAGATGGGCATATGAAATACAATGTAGTTAATACATGCTTAC
This sequence comes from Acholoe squamosa, assembly GCA_949317995.1. NCBI lineage: Eukaryota > Metazoa > Annelida > Polychaeta > Phyllodocida > Polynoidae > Acholoe > Acholoe squamosa. Next base: position 43,735,625 of record OX439040.1, on the reverse strand, counting down.
ACAAGAATGGCAACGCCACACCTATACAAACATTCTTTGTGTAGCAACAGGCAACAGCGAGGTCCCTCAACTAGTGGCTGCTATATAATATAGACAATGTAAAACAACTTGCATCAGTATTTTTTATTTGAAACTTCTGAGGATTCTGTATTCTGTACCTTGTGGTATACATAGATAACAGAAATGCTAGTTTCTTGAAAGTAGTTTCTGTAAACGTCCCCAACTGTTTGAATTGGCATCCCCCACCCTCTTTACCCACCCCAGCCCAACCCTAACCTGCAGGCGCACATAAGAAATACCTGATAAATGTATACACATATATAACAAAGTAAAAACGTTTACGTCTCACAGCTCTTATTGATGATCGTTTAACATGGGCTCCATTGCTGGAATATCATGCGTAAAGTGTCAGAGCGTGATAACGACTCCGACAGCAACAAAAGGTTATCAGTAATTATTAGTGAACAGTTGGTGAATTGGAAAGGGATTCTTGTAACGATCAAGTAGACAAAAAGTCTATGGCTATGTACACTACCTTAACCCCCCCCCCTTAATCACCAAAACACATTAATTTGACCCAAGAGGAACATGCATGCCTGGTTAATTTAAGGTAGACCTCTAGGATAAACTTACACACCTGTGTTCCCACTCCAGTTTCCCTATTATACAAATAACAAAAAGTTGAGAAACACAGGATCATCTTTGACATACATACACCATCTAACATGGTAGGACCCCAACTATAACAACAAACTTCCATATATTATATAACAAACTATCAATTAGGTCTATGTACACGGTAGAGCATTCCAGGTAGTTTTGTTTTCCTTGCTAACGTACTTAGGACGCAGAGGAAAAGCATTTCAACACACATACATACATGATTGAATAAGTTAATGGCGTATCTAACAAAGTGTTCATGTACAATATAAATAAGTGTGACCCTGACCTTTCTGGGCTTCGTGGGTCAAGTCAGAGGTCAGATTTTGTGACCCTGACCTTATCCATAGAGGTCAGAGAGGACAAGGTCACATAGGGTGGTCCAAGTAACGGCGGAGCACCCATGAAAGAGGTCACAGATGCACGCATGGCTATACACAATTATGCTGACATGGAAATCTCATGTCGTGGTGATTTTATGGTGATTTACACTTTATGTACAAGGTCTTATAAAAAGGTTTCTTATGCAACATCTTTCGCAAGTGTGCGCTTGCAAGCCCAATACGTGTGAAGACACATTTAGTGTTTACAAACGTCAGTGTTGGGGGCCAGGGTGGAAAGAGAAGTCGATGGCCTAATGTAAATCTTACACACCGAGTTTATAAACGCTTTGTCTTCATTTTGCATGTTTTCTATGTATAATAATGTACAATGGCCAGACTCGTGCACGACATACGACCTACAGACTTATCCACATATATCTCATGATCTGAAGATGCACGGTTGAGGGACATAATACATGTAGAGAGAGGGGATGCTTGCTTTATGTATTTGCTTCATGGGATTTAAGTGCAATTCGTACACACATGGCGTATGTAGTACAGGTCATCATCTGTCTTGTGATATGTAGATATTTATTGGTCATCTTTAATAGGCATAATTATAGTTGTAGTCCTTGGCGGCAAGAAACTCACAAAATGAAATTCATATTTGTGTTGAGGCGAGACATTTGATGGACATGGCGGAGAGTGAAGAAGAGAGAGGAAACAATTACAGTAGTGATTTTACAAGAGTGGATTCGTAGATATCCCAATAGTGCCCTGCATTATAAAATGGATATAAAACCCAAAACATTCGGTGATAATAATATGAAATGAGGATGGTTATCAAGGGTTGGTCCAGGTATTCAATCCTTCCCATATAAGTCTTTTTTCCTTGGCAGGGCAGTTATTTTTTAAAGTAACAACAGCATAACCTGCCAAACCAACTGATAAAACTGGACTCATTCTCCTTATAAGTGCATGTGAAATCTCCCCCGGGATCCTGAATGTGTCCTGTAATTATTGCTGGGCGAGGAAGGAGGTTCCAAGAGCTCCATTTGAGAATGCATATGGATAACAAAAGGTTGATGTCACTAGACTTGCCGTGACATCATACTGACGTGATCATAATCTCACAGTCAGACCCTTCGTCACTTGAGGCCTCTATTTGAGACTTTTGCTTCTTTTTACGGTTTGTGACACCATTTTTCTTCTTTTGCTTGTTGCTACAGGTGCCCGACCCTGGACTTGGACTAGAGGGACCAGACGCCTCACCTTGTATCTCCTGTAAAAGTGAGAGAAAAATAATTCATTACACATACACCTAAATTGTTTCAATATACTAATGCATTTGCATTTTCTATGAATTCAAAGAGCATTTGTATGGCATCAACACAGGCTTACATGTAAGAAGCTATTACAACCAAATCGTAGCGCGGGCCTGAGATTTCAAATGCTTGTACTTTAGATAAAAAGAATGTCAAAGGGACTTAGCAACATACACATTTTTCCAGGAGGCACGCCCCTTGATTGAACATTGAAACTGGTTGATCAATATTGATCAACCACTTGTTAATGTTTATTCAATGTTTAGTTTATTTGTGTGATAACTGGGCTGTTCAGCAGATATAAATTATTGGCTTTACTAAGGTCGGGCGTCCGTGTCTAGATTATATACAATGTATTATACTAAGACGTAGCTCTACTTTTACATTACTGACTTTCACTGGCGTTTTATGTGAGTGATCTCATACCTATCACTAGGAGGCATGTATTTGATGGGTTAAGGAAAGGATGAGAAAAGCACGGCGTAGCCATGGTGATTTATTTTGTCAATGTTAATAATTATGTTTTATCATTAATTTATTTATTAATGCACTATGATATACATGTAATCAAACTAATTATATACACATGTACCTTTACTATGCCCCAGGTCCGCCTGGGTAGTGTCTACTGCCTGTTCACGGCTGAGCACTCCCAATCAGCTATCAGATTGAATTATATACTTGTACTATGTGCCAGGAGTGAGTGAGTAATAGATGTTTAACGCCATTTCGACAGCTAAGGTCATATTCATGGCAAGAACTACATTACACAATTTCACAGGGGAATGTGTCAGTACCCGCACATATGTGCAGCACACACATCCTTAGGGGATAGGAAAGAGGAGAAATAGACCCTTTTAAGTGGGCTAGGGAAGCCCACTATGTGCCAGGTCCGTCTAGGCTTTGTCTACTGGCTGGTCACGGCTCAGCAGTCCCAAGGAGCTATCAGATTGAATTGTATACGTGTACAACGTGCCAGGTTCGTCTAGGCCATGTCTACTACCTGGTCACGGCTCAGCATGATACTTTTATACGTGCATAAAGTAGCTAGGCCACTGAACTTCTATGGCTAGAGTCAATGGGTGCTGTGTGCTGGCCCATATATTAGTACCTATTAAGTTACTGCCCATGTCATGCAGGCGTCTAGGATTTCAGTAGATGAGCTATTGGTCAAAATTTCAACCCCTATGTATACAGGTACATGATTTCTTTTCATTCATGAAAATAAATAAAAAAATAAAAAATAAATCAATTATTTCCATTCATGAAAATAAATCAATAAATAGCCATTACATAGTTATAGAGAAGCAAAATACACTTAGATTGATTGAGATGCTTCAGTATTAACCTTCATTACAAAGAGCATATATTAATTAAGACTTCACTGTGGAAACTATAAATACACGTTACTACCCTATTCAACAAAAGAAAGAATCATCATGCATGTATTCAAGACACAATATGTAGCCAAGATGGAGGAAGCAGACACAAGACAAAACTCCTCTCAGTGCCCGTTACTCCAGGGGATCGTTAAGTCTCGGTGATCCTCGGATGGATTTCAAAAAGACGCGGTCCTTATCTCTCAGTCAAATTTCTCAGCCTTATCAGCTGGTTATGCGCCTGTCGAACGCGCTGGGTGTCTATAATCGTTCATCATGTCGTCTGCTTCGTCAGGGGACCTTAAATGTTGTCTGTTGCACCTTGGGGACAGGAAATCTCGCTCCAAACAAGACTTGAACAGTGCTTGTGTCGGTGCGTCCCGCTTGGCGGCGAGCGGGATCCGCAGCGTCCGGTAGATATCGCTCCGCGTATGTGTACTTGCGCAGAGGGGAAATAGTTCAAATATGATGGGAGAATGGAGTTTCCACGACATCCTGCCGCCAGGGAAAAGAGATCGAATCGAACGGCGTCGCCTCTTCGGTGTCTCAACGGGTACAATTAAAACACTTCAGAGACAATGCAAAGAACATAGCGGATTTTCTGTAGATCAATCACAACCAATTGTACATTATCTATTTCCCTCGTCCATTAATCTTGCACCAATCGCGAAAAGGAAGCTGTTTTCATAAAGTTTCATCAGTGCAAGAACTGGTGGACAGAAGTAAGGCCGTGAATGGGCTCTTTTCTACATCTTCCTTAGTCACCACATTTGAGTTGACTCCCCATGAGCCGGACACAGGCAATGAGTCGGACTCCCGATTTTTCCACTTTATTCTTTATCGATATAGTGTAATTCACAGAGGGCTCCAAATGAATGGTTACAAATGAGTCTGGAACCAGACTGAGGCAATGTCGCCAAAAAGAGTATGATTTGACACTCGTCCTGACCCTGGGATGATACTTAGGCAGAGCCAAAGTATCACCCCAGGATCAACCCCAGGATCTCCCAGAGTATCACCCCAGGGTCAGGCTGAGTCTCAAATCATGTGAGAAAGAATATTTTCTCAGTGTGCCAGGGACTGATAATGAATCTCCACGTGTGAAATCAGGAGCGTGTATGTGTACTCTACTGAGATTATGAAGACACAGTTGTGCTCTTTCTGGCTAAGGCCAAATATAATATTGTGTGTTTCAAGTTACATGGCTAAAAAGTCTAGGGTCGGTAGGTCGGATTTATTTGGGGGGGATTTTTTTTTTTGTTTTGATTTTGTATATAGAGAAGTATGGGCAAACCTGTTGGATTCTATGATTTTACAGTAGAAATACGAAAAACATGAGAAATGTGAAGCATTTGTAAAGGATATGAATGAAAGTTATGAACTGTATACCAATAGATGAGGGCCTAGATGAGCTCCACGAAAAAAAGTGATGAAAAAAAAATTGAAAATTACTGGAAAAATGCTTAAAAATTTCCAAAAAAGGCAAGAAATCCCAAAATAAACAAAAAATTTCTAGGGTTGGCCCTGTTTTCCTAGGGTCGGTCGGGTAACTGGAAATCTCCCTCACCTTTTTTAATTGCTTGGTAATGGGAAACATTTTTCGGAATGGCCTAATGTGAGTCACACTGCTGATGAACTTTACTTGTCTGGCTTTTCACTCATCTTAAGAAAGTGGGTGCTTTCATCAAATTGTCTTCTAAAAGATATGAATATGTACAATCTAATTCTGTTATAATTCCATTCAGATATATGTAACAGTGATTTCCAACAGCTTTCTTTTGAATACTCATGACCCTATTTTGTCATCCCCAAAATAAACAAAGCTGCAATTTATGCCGACCTTTCGTCCTGTTATTACAACACATGACATTTTTTTCTCCCAATCCTTATCAGTGAGAGGTTCGGGTACTCTAATCTACTTCCAATCTGTTTCTCCTAGTCTACACTCCTTCGGCCACTCCCTGGACACTTGCCATCCTCTTTCCATACAAAAGTACCATTGTCCACGATCACAGGGGACTTTTCTACCCACCCAAAGGTCTTTCAAACTGTGAATATCAGCGAGAGCAAAGACGGGAGAAATGTTGCCTTATTGATGTCTATCTCCATCCAAGGTGCCTCAAGAGGCAGAGGGTCCCTTTCAAGGGAATAGACGAGTATATAATAGCCAGGCGGCTGCCATGAATCTTCACATTCTGTCACTGATAAGTATCAGGCGACTCGAGGCCCATCCCCGCCACAATGTCCCCAAACACTCATTTCGACTTGTTGGGTGTGTAGACTAATTGGGTAGCTTATAAGGACATGGTGGTGTGCGTCTGCCGCGCGGGACGGACTTATGGTGTTGCTCCATGTCCGTATTACTAGATTTAGGAAGCTGTTTATCTCTGCAGGTTGTATCCATGGTTGCAGACAGAGTACCATAAGTCTTTGTTGGATAGCTTCCATGGGGTATTGTCATGAAATCCGAAATAGTTCTACAGATTTTTGCCTTGTTTATAAGTTATGAAGATCTGCCCAACAAATTATGTCACTGTTCTTCTCGAAAAAAAAAAACAACAAAAACTGGTAAAATTGAAAAACATGTTATTGCTGGCTCTGTGCATCAAATTGGCCACAGCGAAAATCCATGAGACGATTCCCCCTTTTTCAAGCCCAGTTGTGTATGGACATCACTTTACTCAAATCATCTTCTCAAATCCTCTGAAACCCATGCACATTCCCCATGATATAGACCATTATACGAGCAAAAACCAAAATCCGCAATGAGAACCATTTCATAATGACATTGCAAAAGCTCAATCATAGACACATGGTTTATGAGGAAGATTGAAACAGGCATCTGCACAAGTAATGGCTGCAATTCTGACATGATTTGTTATACATACTGTCTGCAAAATAGTCCACATTAGCCAAAATGATGTGCAACCTAGTTGCAACTAATCGGTCTAGCGCCTTGCAATTATGTTTTGATCGAGTGTGCCTATCACTGCGCCGCTTCATTTTTCTTAAATTATTAAATATTGTCTACCTTCCGTAATGAATCTACAGGGAGCATTGGGTGCCTTGCGTCACTCGCAGTAATTAAGCAACTCGCCTGGACCAGATTGAATTTTCTACAGGGTTAATGGTTGCAGCAGAGCCCGGAAATGTGAATCGTTATCCACCATCAGTGGGCCCAACATTTTTTTACTCCTTTCACTCTTCTCCTAGTACCCTCCCACCCCCTACCCTTTCTCATCCATTCCCTTAATAATCACTGGCAACGTTTTGAAATCTGGAGATTTGGATTTATTGGTCCATTGTGGGCACAAGGCGAGATGGGGTCTGGTCGGCGCCGAGCGTCGCCACGCGCGCCTGAGTGCTCGACTTGGTCTCCGAGCGGTGATTTGCGGAGCGTTTCTTCTTCCGGTCTCGTCGGCTCGCGTCCGCTCTGAGAGTTGTGGTAATTATGTTTTCATATGGATCGTGCCATGGTGTATTCTCTGGCCAGAGCTGATAGAGGCGACTCGCCGGGGCCTGGACCATTGTTACCAGGCCCGAAGAAAAAGCCCAGATACATATTGTAGTCCTCCAGCAGCCCCCATCTCTCCTGGTTGATGTGCGTTGTATGCTAATCCGCACACAAAAGCTGCTCCGTCCCCGACCATAGGCACCCGTTATGGGCGGCAGATAAATGCTATCTCACCCTGGTGATGAATATAGATTAAACATATTCTCAATGCACCTTATAATTGCCACAGGGCTCGGTCGGAAACTGCTAAATAATGCACTTACTCGTTGGGTAACTGGCTGTGGATCTTCGCAATGCCCAACACCATACCCTTAACACAAATCTAACCGCTACTTCATTCAATAGCAACATAGAGGTGGCAGCCATTTCGGACACCACGCCCAGATGTAGCAAATGGGAAACCAGATGGCCGGAAGTTGCGCACACAACCCGGAAGTGTCAGAGGTGAACTGTTGCACAGCTTCCGGTGCAACAGCTCATGCGCCATGTGTTGTTTCCGCTTCCAGATGGTTGTAGCACCATCTTATTCCTGCCAAAACATTAACGGCTCCATATGCTGGCAGAGGTTGGAGAGGCCAAGGTCTGTATTGCCTGGTGCTCTGCCTTCTAAAGGTTCCTGACCACGACCCTTTAACCTATAAGATGGTGTTTTTCTGAGCGTAGGCGAGGATGAAGGGGCATTAGTCTTATGGTAGAGCCACCTGCACCAAACAGATGTAAAATTCTTGATTCTGTCAATATTTTAGTCTGTACATATTGTAGGGGTTTCAGAACAGGTGGACAGCCAGATGTACAAATGCCATGGGATGGATCCTTGGAGGGATCAATGATTATACTGAATCCCCTGGAGCGACAACTGAGTTCTTTGGCACTGCGGAAAGCACATTTCCTTTGAATGCATCTAAGAAGCCAAACGGATATAATGGTTATGCCGCACAACAAATATATATAGCACAACACGATGGGGGGGGGGGGGGTATTAGTATCTAAATGAAAAGGAAACCCACAGGTTTGAGGATATTGTGCATAACATTACGACAGGAAGCACTATAAGTCTAGTTGTATTCCAATGAGGATTGATCACACTTTTTTTTTTATGGTAATGTGATGAAAATGTACCCTTAAATATTGAACAATAATCTCCTGTCTCAGACCGAATAGATCTGCGGCAGTGCAGGATGTAGAAAAGGATTATATGTGGTAAATGGGCGCAGAGAAGGCTAACGTACAAGACTAGACATACTTAGAGGAAGGGTAACTTGATTCAGATGCTAGAATACAAAGGAAATCAAAGAACATGGAAATTTAGAAGGAAGATGAAGTAAAGGGAAATTTCGAGGGGCATAGATAACTTGACTGACTGTGGGATCCTCCTCTATGTGGAAAGTGCGTACCTTCATACTTACTGTCTCCACCATTTCATTTACAGAGGCATTTGAGTCGATGGAAGGCGTGTGCTCGTAGTCATAGCCGTGCTTAGCCAGGTTTTTCCTTTTTTGACGGGCTTTAAGGACTGCCCGCACCTGTTGAGGAGAAAGAAACACTGGGTGTTAGGAATTATAATTTATACACAATGCATCATTACATTGGGTGAAACATTTGGCACCAATCTCGAGCTTATAAGATCTTAAATCCATTAGCGGCTCAGTAGAACGCAGCATTAGTATCGGAGCACAATGGTTGCCATATGAAAACAGATATTTGTATATACTACTACTACTACTACTACTACTACTACTACTACTACTACTACTACTACTACTACTACTACTACTACTACTACTACTACTACTACTACTACTACTACTACTACTACTACTACTACTACTACTACTACTACTACTACTACTACTACTACTACTACTACTACTACTACTACTACTACTACTACTACTACTACTACTACTACTACTACTACTACTACTACTACTACTACTACTACTACTACTACTACTACTACTACTACTACTACTACTACTACTACTACTACTACTACTACTACTACTACTACTACTACTACTACTACTACTACTACTACTACTACTACTACTACTACTACTACTACTACTACTACTACTACTACTACCAGTAAATGCCTAAACTGGGATAGCATACACAGATCACCTCCTCGCAGCAGTTTTTGTGACAGAAAGAAGGACCTATACCGGTAAAGATCTCCCTATGCATGTTACTGTTTGGCTAATATATTTGTTCAGGACTATGTGTGCCTACAACCATAGAACATTATCTTTCTTCTCTACAACAATATTATATCCCGAGTAGCTATGAATCGTAATCCGCAGTTCCCACCATATACAGAAGAAGGCGAAGTCAAATGCCCACACAGTAGCCATAAGGCATTTCACATTTTCTACCAGGCTGCTCATAGGTCTGCAGAACAAAAGGTCTGACTAGATGCTACAACGCTTGACGAGCATCAGCAAAACGACTGGAGGCTGGTATAGTGCTTGCTATAAAGCCAAGAGGTTGAGAGGTGCGGGAGCAGAGGGGTGGAATTGCAGGAGGGCCTTGAGCCAAAACCACTCGGACTGAGCCCTTACGGTGCTGCCCTCTAGCCGCCGTAATGCAGCTAAGGCTCAAGATTGAACCGTCACCGGCCATGAGCGATAATTAGGCACTTCCGGAGGGCTCACGTCGGATATAATACAGACGCGGCATTGGGCGGTCAATGTGCCTGCGCATAGAGGGAGGGGGCAACATTTGGGGTGTTTTCAAGGCAAAATGGGCATTTGGAAGTCAGCACTGTCAGACCCCATCGGGTTGGCAGGGATTATGACGGGCGGGAAGAGGAGTGACCCCGGGGGAGGATGGGAAGGTTGGGGTGGGGTGATGGTGGGCCGGTGACATCCAACCTGGAGGACGGCGAGCAAAGTCCTGCACAATTTCATTTCTTGTCTCATTGACCCCCATTTCGCGGGGTCGGTGAGCAGGGACCGACCCGCTAGCTGTCCAGAGCGGTGGGTCAGGCCTGACGGTTGAGACCCAATCAAAAAGCGGGGCAGCAGCGGCCTGGGGAGGTTACAAAAACCGGAAGTGAGCAGAGCCTGGCTTGGCAGGCATGGAGGGAATCATGGGTTTTATATGAAGACGAGGCGATCAGGTCACATGACCATATAACATGGCGGCCATCTATGGGGGTCAAGGCCACAGGTCAGGTACTGAAGGAGCGATAGGGGACACCTGGCGGAGGCCGTCGGCACTATGAGCAGGAAGAAGACCTGCGTGGTATACTCATGATATAAAGAGAATTTCCTGAGAGAATCATTTCGGAGTGGCCTGCTTTGTGAATGGCAAATGACACTCATGAGAATACATGTACACAAATGAAGCTCTTATAGCATTGCATGTTTGTAGAAACACGGACCAATTTAAAGGGGCGGATGGAAGGGGGCATAGTTCACGGCATTTCAATGACATGGCTTTTCTAGAATAGAATACCATTTTCTCGAACAGAATGATTATTAATTTTTTCTCTTTTTTTTTCGCCTGATCACACATATGATATTTTTCTATACAAAGTATGATTCACAAAATAAAGAACAGCAAATATTGCAATATAGATTCATAGGCAATACCAATAGTAATATGTAAGTCACATTAGTTATCATGAATTTTACTCATTTACTTTGGCACTTGTAACACTCCCCACTGAACCCTTCATCCCTTCAAGTAATTTGCCTCTAATTAAGGTATCCCAGTTGGTCGTTGTTGTCGGAGAATTGAAGAAAAAGCTCAGGCAGTACATATATATATACATTGAAATTGTCCTTAATGGCCTTCTGGAATTACTTAATTCACCATCATCTACTCTGCAATAAGGCGATTGAATCGAGGAAATTAATTCTCAGTCTTGGCCAACTTATCGGCTTCGTAGCTAATTGCGACAAATGAGAGAAGTGTGCTTTTATTAGATTCGAATACTTCGTCGGCTAGCAGTAATTGTATTATCGAGGTAACAGCTCGCAGCCAAAAAGAGATACATTAATATAGAAATTAATATGCATAGCCCGCCTCTCCTAACCAGCAATGATGCTAGGATCTGGATGGGTTTTCTCACCGTCTGTGGGGAATAAACGACGGCACTGTGTTATCTTGAATGTGTTGTAATTTGACTTCTCGGCATAGTTAGTCGTTTTGTTTCTTGCTGCCAGGCAATGAATATGAATAGGCCTTTGCCTTTGAAACACGACCGTTTGAGATAAAAACACACGTGGCTCGGCGTGGCGTACTGCATTAGCGAGGCTCTGCCAGCACATGCGCAACTGCTAACAAGTATAATCGCCTGGGACGGCGTGCGAAATGTATCCATATTCTAACGTTAGCATTATCACATTACCACTGGTAAATTAATTAAAGCTCTGCGCATCCAGGAGACTGCTCTTCTATCGCCTGCAGGAATGGCGTAAATAACTAGAAGATGGAAATCGTGCCATCCATAAAAAGTAATTAGACGGGCTAATGATTTTTTGTAAATGAGACGACTCGAAGGGACGGGCCTCTCATGCTGTTCGTGGTAGGAGAACAAGTAGGACTAATGTAATCAGTTGTCAACAGCTGTGCAGGATCAAGTTATATAGGATGATGTGGGTGATGTGTGGTATTGGTGACATGTGTGGTAGTGATGTGTGGTATTGGTGACATGTGTGGTATTGGTGATATGTGTGATAGTGATGTGTGGTATTGGTGACATGTTTGGTAGTGATGTGATATGCAGTGTTGGTGACATGTTTGGTAGTGATGTGATATGCAGTGTTGGTGACATGTTTGGTAGTGATGTGATATGCAGTGTTGGTGACATGTTTGGTAGTGATGTGATGCCTGGTGTTGTGTGTACTAATGTTAGAACTATGTGGGAGTGATGTGTTGACTAGTTAACAATAGGATGTACAATTGACAGTGCCAGTGATGTGTGGAATAAGGTGAGGTGTAAGATGGGCTTTCCTTGAGGCTGTTTCAGCTATACGTGTTCTAGATAGGTTGCATTCATGTTTTTATTTATTATGATAGCTGTGACCTTGGAAGGATCAAGTCATATATGATGATGTGGGTGATATGTAGTATTGGTGACATGTGAGGTAATAATGTGATGTGTGATATATAATTATAATAGTAATGTCTTTGATAAGTATTGTAATAATGCCCTCAAATCCTAGTCACTGGGCGCGACTCAGTTAAGGACTGAGTCGCTGGGACTGGCATACCTAAAACTTTCAGGTGCTCTAGAACCGGCAAGTTTCTAAGAATAACATTTGACAGAAATAAACCCCCAACAATCAGCTTATGGTATTGACAAGAGTACCACCTTAGTTTTGCTGTCTGTGAGTGGGAAGAGCGTCTTTTGTTGGAAACTTTTAGATCGCACCCTTTTCAAAGATTTGGCACATGCCGTGTGGGTTGCAACGTGTAGCTATCAGCAGGTTATTTTCTGCCAGACAGAAAGTCAATCTCCACTCTCCAAGCAGATTCTCATGAATAACATTATTTCATGAATAACACCTCTGTTGTGAGACCTGAAACCAAATCCAACATGGCTGACCGTGGCAGCTAAACTTGATATGAAGGCTAACAGATTTGCGAGAACCAAATAATCTGGGCCCCTGCATTAAAGGTTTCTCACAAAATGGCAACAAACATGTCTTAGGAAGCCATCTCTAAGAGGAAATCGACCTAAAAAAATTATGTCCTACAATTCCAGTCACCTGACAAATGAGCCCTATGCAGGAAGCCTGACTCTCCCGTCAGGTAAGAGTCAGCGCCCGCCGGACAATCAAATCCGGGGTCAATTTCCGGTACTGGAAAGTATGTAATGCTAGGTCAAATCAATCTGTTCATTGGACCTTCTACTACTGGAAGTATAGGTTTGGCGCACTGTGGGGGGACATAAAAGCCGTGATTGTTAGATGTGATCCATGTTTGTTAGGAACACACTTACCCTTATGGTTGTCATGGCGACGCTGGATCACTGAGGCATTGTGGGTGGGGAAATGTGTGTTCGGACAGCACATCCGCTGTGGTACTAATGGCACCTGACAGGGGGCAAACAGGACACGGCCCGCTAGATTGCGGCACCCAGCGTACTGCCCCCCTACTGAGGGGATGTTCAACTGATACAGGCCAGAGCGATGGTGGCGACTCTAGTGGCGCTGGGTAAGATAAAACACATGCCCGCTGTCACCACCCCAGGGGCAAAAAGGGCAGGCGCCCGACCGCCCGACCCCTGGCCTTGCAGACGTGGAGGAAGGGGAAGGACGACCGGCTGGTTGGCCTGGGTCAGCTGGCTTGGGGAATTTGGCTGATGGTAGGGTGTGTTGCAGAGATGAGGAGCTGACCCCGATGTGCTTATGGTTAATGTGGGCCAAGGAGACAATTCTCAATTAGTGGGGTGATCTATGTCGGGTGGGGGGAGGGTACAGCGAACGGTTAGTGGAGGGGAGAGGGTGGGGGAGGTGAAGGGTGAGATCAAGGACATCATGGGACTTTATGCAGACCTTCTGACGTAGCTTCTAGCTAAATCCAGAGGCTATGGATGACAAGTCCTCAGGATGTGCTCACCCAAATCACCTTTCCAGAATGTATGCGACCTCTATAGCTACCGATAATATTTGTAAAACACAACTTTATATATACTACTTACAAACTTTCAGCGACAACGGCGGAGCAACGATGCTTCACAAGCCCAGCCCATAAGAAAGGATTAGATTGGTATGTAGTATATAGCTGATCACATTTGATTCATTATTCTGCGGATCTAATAAACATCACGCTTGATGATTTCTTTTGATCATTCTATTGTGTAGAGGTTAAAATGCTTTGGTTTTTGGATTTACATTTCTGAAGATCTGCTTACAGCCCCGATCACAATCAGGAGCAGCTCATAGACCAGGCCTCATCCTGACATCAGAGAAACACAAAAAGGCCTCCAGGCCTTACAGCCATCTTTGTTGACAAACCCTCAGGGAATGCACCCTATCCCTGTTCACTCCCTTTTTCTACAACCACACACTCCATACCCCCAAACCTAACAAGCCCAGTCCCCCCATGACCTGTCCCCCAACCTTCAGCCTGAACCTGCTTTCCAACAAGCCTTTGCAGGCCAGATGTTAGTGCTCGACAGAGTCAACACAGGCCCAAGAGCATTAGGAATAAATCAAATTAAGATAGCACACAAAATGTTCACAGGGCGGCCCTTGGCAATCTGTCCGGCCCAATGGGAGCTGGTAAAAGCTGGTGGTGAGAGGTGGATGATTATGTACCAGCTTGTTAACCGTCTGGCGGCAGCATGTCCTTTTAATACACTACTTTCTACTACCATCATGAGATGTCAATCTACCACCATCAAGTACCACAAGTACAAGACTGAGCGGAGAGCAAGATGCCAGAGAGCGAGTTACTTGCTTTGAGAGTGTTGCTCAGTTACACCAAAATGAATATGAAGCCTTGAGGCATCACGCCGTCCTAATGTCACTACTCCTTCCCCGACGGTCACCTTCAAACTTGATGACAAACCGACAGTCAATATCAATCAACTCACCATAGATCACGAACTATACCTAATGTACCTTCAGTTTCTCAGAACATCGGAGACTGACCATTGAGTTTATAATCTTTAGATGATTCCATTTTTATGCTGATAATTCATGTGAGTTATGCGACAGAAGATCGAATCTTACTTCATCATGGTGAGTGAGTGAGTAATAGATGTTTAACACCATTTCGACAGCCAAGGTCATATTCATGGTGAGAACTACATTACACAATTTCACAGAGGGATGTGTCAGTGCCCGTGCATATGTGCACCACACCCATCTGAGGGGATAGGAAAGAGAAGAAATAGACCCTTTCAAGTGGGCTAGGGAAGCCCACTTTATCATGGTGAAACCCCAACATTTCTGACATGAACAAATATTAGGGGTTCCATTTGCAATCTAATGCTCATTGTAGTGGGGGCGTTTGCTTTGTGGCTGGAAGTGGTCGGCAGTTGGTGCTGGGCGGGTACAGCCTAATTACCTGACAATAGGGGCGCTCCATGGGGGGTAATCAGACCCACACAAGATCCAAAACCTCTGATCACCATAAAGGGAAACCTGGGGGGTATGGGGATGAGAGGAGTAGGGGCTGGACAAGGGACAGTTGTGGTCACCATAACAATGACCAGCCCATTGAGTGACCACTGTCACTAAAATTGACCACACACGGGCAGGGGTGACTCCGAGGTGGACGACCCCTGACCTGAACTCTGGCTGAAATTAAAAAGTACTCTTTATGGGCGGTCAGCAAGGACAGAAGAAATTGAGTGTTAACAGTAGGACGTCATGGGTAAGGATTTGATAGGGTTGTCTCTGGTGATTGGTATGGGTGCGAGGGGGGGGGGGAATGGATGAGCACAAACCTCATGTGTATTTCCACGTTTGAGTGCTCTGACTCTCTCCTATGCTTTATCATTTTTTCCCTCGCATCCGCCTGATTTGTGGCTAACAAGCGCTCTCACAAGTAATGAATTAATATATTCACAGCAATCATGATCAGAAACCAACTGAAAAAGAGAGAGAACGTTGGAAGTAATCTACTCTGCAACTACCCCCTACCCCTTCAATAAGAACTGCATAAAACAATAACGTAAAGTGTTGTCGTACCATCCACCTTTTTTTCTAAACATCGTTTCTCACTTAGTTCTCTTGGCCTGCGAGCTAGTTTTATTAGCTGAGGACTAAAAAAAGGACAAACTGTTTATGGTATCTTTATCTTTATTATTTTGGCGGCTGCTCCTGCATGGTTGTGGAGTGATTGACACGATGTTTTTACCTCCCCTGGCGGAGGATGGAGTACTCGACGCGAGCTTGCTCTGCCATGGCGTCCGGCTATGATTAAATCAAACCCCGGTCAAAAAGGCAAAAATTAATTTCTGGTGCGTGGCTTGGGGAGGCAGCACTGCTCATGGCGCGGGGAGGTGCTGTTAGGTGAGCTACTCGCCGCTGAGCAGCTCCCAAACATCTATTTCAGAGCCGGGATGAGGGTAATTTGATTGCACGGTCGGCGAAATATGGAACTGACAATGCCCATAACAATTTGCGAGGACGTGAACGCGCGTGCGCTGGGCCGCGCCGACCAATCAGCGGCCAGTGTCGTCGGTTCTGCAAGGCCCTGCCCCGCACATCCTGACAACGCACAGCAATGCACAATGCGGCTTGGAGGGGGAAGAAGAAAACCAAATATACAGATGGTCAGATTGCGCTGCAATAATTTTTCAAATTAATCAAGGCACCGGGGCAAATATTTTAGCTGCGATATGCACGGACAATTGAGCATGGGGAGGCCTGAAGAGGCCATACAAATCCGCTCACCAATCGGTACTCAATCTCAGGCTGGCGGGACCAGGGTGTCCACGAGAATAAAGGACGCTGTGAAGAGGGCCGTGCGCGGCGCATGTCCACGTATTATTTACAATCCAGATTACCATCATCTCCTATAAGTCCTCAATTCTTCATGCTCTCGTCCTGGGTCCTTAACAATGGCAGCCCAACAGTTCTTCTCCCCTACCCCCTCCCTCCAAGCCACCCCAACCCTAACAAGGCTCCAGTGTAGGCACCACGTTCCTCCATGGTCGTGGATGTATGAAGGAAGGTGCTGGGAAATGGGGGGGGGGGTAGCCTTTTTCTCTATGGAAGGCATTGGTTTCTATTGCATTAGGGAGCCTGGTTTGTGGGTCGGCGTCTCTGCTTACAATCACTACCAAAAGGTGGCGCCACGAGGCGATTTTGATGTATTAATCTGGCAATGTTATCAGATAGACAGCCAAACAGATTGGGGATTGTATTACGACAAGAGGGATGGGGTTGGCAAGCGGTATTGAGAGGGTGAAGGAGGAAGGGAATAAGAGAAGGAAGAAGGGTGGAATGGGTGAGTGTGTGAAGGGGACAGACCCTGCATGATGACATTGTAGAAGTATGCCACATGAGAAAGGGCCTGTTATTTGTATTCATAAGTGTAGGCTTAAGTGGGGTTCTGATTTGACTCAAGGGTTTGTTCTCCTATTACACAAAACCATTATTTATAATGTTCCATCTCCATCATTTATAAATGGAGATGGAGCGTTGAGGTTGATAATGCCCCAAACACATATAGAATCGAACGTTATGGTAGACTTTCTAAGAGCCTTCTGTAAATCTCATCAACTTGAATTAGATCTGAAAGACCTCTGTAACCAAGAGGAGTATACGACTGGGTCCATCCCCTCCCTCCCCCATACCTTCCCACCATGTCCTCCAGACCACTATTCTCTGGAAAACGCCCTTCACAACAAACCGAGCACGTGATGCATTGGCTAGCTAACCCTCCAGGAGATTGGAAACGTGGCGCCGATTGTAACGCCCATTCTGTCCGCGTGTTAACTACCACTGATGGTCGTCCCACACACACCTCACACAATACCTTCTCTGCCCATTCCCCTCCCCTTACACCCCACCCTGGACCTCCGCTGACGGATTGCCTGGGTGATTGGGCGGGAAGGGGCCCGGGCAGCAGGTTTTGTGCCTCTCCACAAAGGAGGAGCACATTGAGCGCCCATCTCCGATGAATTACGTTCTTCTTACCCAATCAGAGGATTAAATAACCCAGCATAAGCTGATTGTTAAGGGAGCACACGGCCCCCTCGTTATGTAATCTCCTAGTGTCTGCAAGAAGCCTTGACTCTCCGCTTTTCTAACCTCTGTCTTCCTTTCTCAGTTCCATTCTCTGAGAAGACTGTAAATTTTTGCGCTTGGTTGCTTTGCTGTTACACGGGTGAAGTAATTTTCCAAACAGGAGCTTTTAGTTTTAGAATTGTGTTTTTCATGCACGATGGAGCGGGTTTTATCGGCAAGATAACAACTAATAGTTCAAGGGGTTCTCCTAGTGTGGTGCAAGCTTGAAACAATTTACGAATGCTTGCACAGTATAAGCTATGGACTCAGATAGCTTACGTGTATTTACTTTTAAGTTTTGTAGGCACAAATTGTATAATAAGCTAGATAAAATTACTTTGTAGCAATTGAATCACTGCATAAAAAAATGAAGCAATTGAAGTCTGAAT
The DNA here is from genome assembly GCA_949317995.1 of Acholoe squamosa. Taxonomy (NCBI): domain Eukaryota; kingdom Metazoa; phylum Annelida; class Polychaeta; order Phyllodocida; family Polynoidae; genus Acholoe; species Acholoe squamosa. The sequence continues at coordinate 43,717,335 of OX439040.1, read as the reverse complement.
TCATATACCGTCGACTGGTTCTGTAACACCCCCCGCCCACCCCCCCCCCCCCGAAAAAAAAAGAAAAGAAAAAATTGTGAAAACTCCTATACAATTGAAGTAGTTGAAGTACGGTTATACATGGGATCAAACGCAACATCCACCATCGGATCCCATAGTTACACTAACCAAAAGGTAGTGACCCAAGCATGATCCATTTGTGGGTTTAAACACGACCAAGTGAGAGTCAAAGCAAAAAGAACTTAAACCAATTTGTCAATTAGACTCCACATTCTATCCAATCCAAAGGGCGACCCAACCATCTTTTCAGAGTCAGAGGGGCATGAGTCCCGCCTTTCATCTAAAGTATATGTTCGCTTTAATTGTCGCCTGCCCGCGGGGTCAACTTCGTACGAACTAATCGCGTCTATTTGATTCGCATACAAAGCCAATCACCAGTTATCCGCCATTAGGTCACGTGACGTCACGGGCAGACGACTTCCGTCTAAAATGGCGGGAACAATAGCGGGGCGCCATCTGTCGGATGGTGTAGGAAACTAGTACTCCTTCTGTCCGCCTCCAAAGCATCTACGGTCCAATGGGCGTTTCCTATCACCTATTCAGAGCTGGCGTTGTGGAAAACCATGTTGGCATGCATGCATTTTACGTTGGTGGTGCCATAGAATAGGCAGAGGCTATTTCATACAGATACTCATGTATAGGTGGGGGCCAGTGCTAAAACTGTTAGTGCCACACTCAACTACACACATGTACAAGTTGGCATCAGCATCGGGGCTTCAAAACATACCACACCACTACATTGAGACACCATTATTAACAGAAGGTTTACACAGACGCAGCACCAGACTTTATTTCACAAAATCATTTTCGATTGTATGACGCAGGGGATAACCAACAATAGGTGCTTCAGAAATGACAGAATTGAATCTTGTATGCATGGTATTTGTACATAACACTGATAACCAATGTCGATGTCAACTACTTCAATGGGGCAGAACCAGGATGGGAGGTACTCAAAAGACGCACCTACCTCATTCTTCCCACCTACATGCCATAGTTAGCACTACCTGTCAGTGCGTCTAGATAACCTTATGTAAGGGGCTCAGGTGGGAGTCACTTTCCACCATGACAGTAAGTATATACCGTTAGAGAAGAGACTATGGGGTGCAGGCTGAGTAACGCCCTTCATTTGTGTATACCTGTCAAACTGGGAAGCAATTGTACTACGGTTAATTGTTACATACTCAATGAGGGTCCTTCAGAGCTATTTACATCGGAGCTAAATGGCAGGTTCAGACCCTGGAGGGTTCTCAATTTGCTTGCATTGTTGAAAAGCATCCTTTAATAGACACCCATGCACCTGTACCGTCTGAATCTGTGTCAGTGGAATTTTGGGATGGGGATTAAAGAAAGGCTTGACACGTAATTATTTATTGGTTAATTTCTATGTAGTGGTGGAGACTTTTACAGATATACTATTAATTGGCAATTTCCTGTGTGTTGTTTCAGCAATTCAAAATCCATTTGAATTGCTTCCAAAATCCGTTTGAACTGCTTCCAAAATCGATTTCAATTTCAAAGAAATATATATCCATTCATACAATGATATCACCAAAGAAGCATAACCTGTGGAGAAACCTGGAATAGTCACCGTTGCTTCCCACATCCCTCCCTCCCACCACCCAAGTAGTCCGACAAAACAGAACCACCAGTGCGGAAAACAGAAGTTAATAACTACGGGGATGCCATCCGATGAGCATGGGGTCCGACCACACGGCCTCCCTGATTGGCAAAATCAGAGCCCCGTGGAAAGCCAGCTTTCCGTCGGCGCCAGTCGGACCGTCTCCGGAACCAAAACATAATAGCCTCTCCTCATCTGAGGGGTGGGGTGAGGGTGAACGGAAGCTCAGCAGCCAGGAACCAAATGAAAAGCATATTCTAGAAATGACAGAGGCTGCATGGTAGCCCAGCTGCTGTAGGCGGGTAGGGGGACTAAGCAGACGATTTCAGCGGCGGCCAGATGGAAAAAAAGGGAATTTATTTTGGAATTACTCTCTGTCTGACAGGCAGGGGATGAGAAAGCCATTATAAAAGGGTAAAGGCTGAGCACTGGGAGCGGGAGAAAGCTTGGAAGGGAGTTAAGGTTGGTAGGGGATGACCTAGCCTGTGAATAGGGCTGAGATTGGCGGTCGACTTGGGTCGGTTCGGTTAGGCTGAGGATGGAAGGGTAGGGAAATTGAAGGGGTGGGGGAGGGGTTTGGAGGGCCCCTTGCCCCTGGCCTCTGCCTGTCTGCTCATGTCTGCTCCAGGGTGGACCTGGAGGACTCCATGGGTCGGTGGGCAGGTCGGGGCATCGGCTGCAGCTCACCACAGAAAGGTTAATTACAAGTCTTGTGTCAATCTGCGGAGGACGGTTCGCTCCACCGCTCCTAGATGCTGCTAGCTCCTGTCAGAGAGGTCGCTACCTTTTGTCCCTTCTATATGGTGTCTCTACATAGGCTGGCAAATACATTCCAGTCATCAGTTGTCATGCCGGAAGGATGTGCCTGGTCGCATGGGTCACCCTCTTGCTCGACTGCTAAGCTTATGAATCGGATAGACACGCCCTCCCCTCATTTGGTTTTGATGGCTACACATTGGTTTTCTTTATCATAAACACAGAAACATAAAGGGGGAAAACGAACATAAAATGAAACAGAAATAGCACGATTGGGACAGCTACTTAGTTTGTGCATTATAGGCATTTTACCAGCCTTATTTGCATCACACATCTCACGTATAGGATGAAGTGACCGTGAGTCACTGGTGAAATTAATGTTATCAATTTGGCACAAAAAAGTTGTCGACTCGGGGTACATTGTCGACAACCTATAGCATTCTGCCAACCTCAACTAGACTTACTTTACCCAGTGTCCTCCTCTCCGTATACTTGCAACCCTCTAGCTTCTACACCCCACCCTCTAAAGGACATCCCAACACACACGGCCAATCCTTCTGCCAGCTCTGAGGAGTGCCAGGGCAGAGGTCCACCGAAATCTGCTCCGTGGCCTGTGAAGTATGAAGAATTGAGCACAGCCGAGTGAGTAATATGATGTGTGGGTGGGGCGGGAGCAGCTCAGGGCGAGGGAAGTGAGCAGCTCCTCAACAAGGGAGGGGCAGGAGGAGTAGCTCTTGTAGCTCAGCCTTTACAAACACCCAAGGTATCCTGGAAGCCGCTACAAAATGCAAGCTAGGGAGAACACCTACGCTAGTGGAGCACAGGGTGCATGGGGGTCAGAACCTTGTGTGAATTCATGTCGAGACTGTGCGAGCTGAAATAAGAGTCTACAACTGCTATATATGAGATGCTAGTTCACTTCCTGTAATTTATTGTAACCTACATCGTAGGTTTGCAGGGGCACTAACACAGTAGGGTTAATGCATGAAAACCACCTAAATGAATCCGAATCATTGTCTGCATTTCACCCATAATAACACCTTGAATTACTGCTATCCCTTTTCAACCAAACCCATTTATATACTCACAAAGTCAGATTTGACGGGGAAATCTACCCGTGTAACAAGTGTAAATGAAGAGTGGATCTTAAGTTGATCCAACCCATTATCCAACTGGAGAAAACGATAATTAGACATTCCACAACCTAGATGAATATCGAAAAAGATAATGTTTTTTCCCCTTATTTTCCCCTTATTTCACATCTTATTTTTAAGAACATGCTAATAAAGATATCTGCCAACAATGATAGCGTTTGGTTTCAGACAGGGTAATCCCTTTGTGTATTCTATGACACCCAATGTCTTCGGTTATAACCTGCGTTGAGGTCTGCTCTTGTCACAACTGCACAGACCCCCTCTAGTGTGTCTCCGAAGAACCAATCTCATCCTCTTGTCGCCTCACATGGAACAGCAATGCAAAATACCCATGTGTCTGATCTGAGAGAAGGGCTATACTTTGAATAACCTTGAGTATTCTCAAGTTACATGTATTTGGATTTCATGCACTCCTAGGATAAAGATCAGTGTCTTATGATGAAACACAGCCATATTGAGCCATTCCACACCGCAATCTGGTGTACAACAATGAACCTGGTGGTGTGTATATAATATATAGGGAGGGTGGTGGAAGATGGTGGACAGGCATGCTAGGCGATGGAGAACATTTCAATTAATCACCTGTACAATGGCCAGGGGCCTGCCCAGATTTCCCCTAGACCTGGTGTCATGTGCCTCCCCCACCCCAGGTGGGAAGTGTCAGGGGGTAGGTAAAAGTGTCAGGGTGTATTAGAAGGGACACCACCAGGGTGTCTGTAAATCCTCCCATATACCCCCAGGCAGTGGCCTCCTGTACCTAACATTAATTTACAGTAGGGAGGATCTATAGGCCTCTAGGATCTATCGCAGTTGGTATCTACAGTCTCGATTTATAAAATGCATTTCGTAGACACTATGAGTTACAGTATTTGGTATCAAGATTTGCCATTACATTTCTCAGTATATCCCCTGATACTTCAATTAGAAGTCCCATAGGTGTGGCAAAATTACCAATGGCGACGGTGTTGTTAGGCATGCATCCCCCACACTTTTCAGGTTGGACCGATAGTGTACCTAAATTTACGTAGCTCATCCTGCCCCTGCTTATTAGATGTATAGTAATGCATTAGTCAGTTGTGTCTATCTATGACCTTTACAATCACCATCACCCCTTTTGTGGTCTTCCCTAGCCCACTTAAAAGGGTCTATTTCTCCTCTTTCCTATCCCCTCGGATGTGTGTGGTGCACATATCCGCAGGCACTGTCACATTCCTCTGTGAAATTGTGTAATGTCATTCTCACCATGAATATGGCCTTAGCTGTCGAAATGGCGTTAAACATCTATTACTCACTCACTCACCCCTATTGCTGCATGCAATGTGACAATGATAGGGTCTTTTTTTTCTGATACTCAAACACATTGTACAGCACATTGCAATCTGCTTGATCAGTGCCGAAGAAAATTATGAGAAAATGTTTCTTCAGACCCATTTATATGCTACATCTTACCATGTTATAGGGAACAGGGAAATAGGCGAGGTGGGGAGGGAGGGTTTACGGGATGGTTCAGAGGTGGATGGGGTTAGAGTCCTGAGGCCAGCCAGCTTTAACCCCCTGGAGAATGCAATTCAAAGTGGCTTTAATTTCATGGCGACCTTTCTGTGGTCTGGTCAGTGTCAGGGGCCACATGGCCTTACGCCATGATCTCACCAGCGGAGGGTTGTAGGGAGGCAATGAACAGGGTGGATGCTGGAAGGGTTGAGGTAGATTAAGCTTTGGCCTGAAGGTTGTAGATAGAATCGCAAAAGGGTAGGCCTCTTTCATCCCACAAATATATACCCAACTTCCAAACAATCATACCCTCCAAAGCCGCTCAGATTATTTTCATCTCCATTCCTAATATCATGGGTATACTATGTGTGTCCATCATTGCGATTGTCTATTCCGGCACTATAGTACTTACCAGCTCCTCAATGTATGGTCCACATCCTAACCACACCATTTGCCTGCCGTACATTGCCTCCCCTGGTGGACGTCAGCCTGGGGCAGTAACCCACCCCTACCCCTCCACCCCAAGCACACTCCACTGCACCATAACAACCCCTTATGGCCAGGACTGAGACATCCTGAGATTTAGAAAATCTCCCTTGCAGGACCAAGATGGTGGCTTGCCCCCTTATACGGATTTATGACAGACTAAGTGGCCGGTTTGAAACACAACGGACCCCTAGCCTCTGCCTCCAATATGCTGGTCCGGCTGACCGCAGGGGATGACCAACATTTGCCATGGGGATTTGTAGTAGGGGCTAACCCCCTGACCACTACCCCCTCCACCCACTACCCATACATCCAGCACATGCACTGTCCATACCACAGCAACAGCAGCCACCCCCTCTCTGACCACTATAAATCTCCCCTCATAAAAACCTCTCAGACCAAATAATCAGGAGGACAAGGCAATGTTGGCCTCCTTCTACCCCGTCATATCATAGTCTACTAAAGCAGGCAGATGACTTCTAAAGCTTGCTCTTAGGAACCGTCCAAAGCTACTACTCTTGTAGTGTTAACATTCCATGATTAGGGATAAATCTGTGAGTTGTTTCTCCTCGGCAACAATTGCATATAAATATGGCTATTTGACTCATTGATACAACACGGGCAGTAAAAAAAAAATGCCTGAAGTCAGTAAGCTAGTGTCTGCCAAGGGTTAGTATACCAACTATAATCCATGCCACCCCCTCCACTGATCGAGGCAATAAGGACTCAAGTTATGGCAAAAGGGGAGTTAGAGAGGGTGAGGGTGGCTGCTTAGGTCGCTATGCCTTCCGTCGCGGTGCACTAGCCTCTTGAAAACAACAGATATTTCATGCAAATTAAAGGATTTGGTGGTTTTGTGGCCACGTTTTATGGAGGGGTGCCTTGGGAGAGGCAAGGTGGAGGGGTAAAAGTACCAGGATTCACATAAAGGGGGGCTCAGTGATAGAGGGGCTACCAGGAATTCATTGTGTATTTGGTTGATTGATTATATTGGCAGTTGTACAACGCACCCACGTACAAATTGATATATGCAGCTTTCTGTGAAATGATGAGAAGAGATATTCAGTATCAAGTAACAACCCTATGAGAATTGAGTTGTAGTTACAGTTTTTTTTTATTTCAGACATTTCAAAAGAAGGACGCAGAATGAGTCTTAAACCAAGAGCTATAGTCTAAGATAGCCCAGGCCTGAATTCCCCTTTGCCTATGCTACTTACATGTTTAATCACAGTGCACCACACTGCTGGCCATTGTGACCAGCGCTACACTTAAGGCCCTTCTAGCCCCTGGAGTGGCCCCATTAAGACACCACTGAGAAAACTAAGAGCCCAGGCTCTCATCCAGGGCGCATTCATCTTCACCGGAAGTGATTAAAACTAACCGGAAGTGAAGCGTACAAGTTCCGGTCGTCGGCCGCGTCGCTAACGTCGGCGTGGCTAATGCAATCAGGTTGAGGCTGGGGACGTAAATGCCACTATAAGCAATATGCTGGAGAAGCACATGAGGAGCAGGGGTCGGCTAATTGCTGCCACGGCGTCTGCCCAATTTATCTTCACTTAATTCCAATAAGGCCCCGGTTAATTTGATCAGCGCCTGGTTAGTCCAGAGGCGCACTTATGTTAAGGGTTGGGCCGAGGTCGTGGGGTGAGGGTGAGAAGGTTGGTAGAAGGATTAGAGCACTGGAGGTGAGTGGGTGGGGTAGAAGGTATAGGGAGGGGGAGGGGAGGAGGGGGGTGTAGGGTTTGTACATTGTATACTGTTTACCTGCCTTTTTCAATTAAACCAGGTGTTCGTTTGAATCTATACTGAAACCCATGCCCCTGGTAGTTTGGTGCTGCCTCCTGGTAAATATTACAGAAGACAACTCTTCCATTGATATAACAGCATTTTACAGTGACCTAGAGTAAGCATGTGTCCATTACAAAAGTTATAAGTATTGGCCTCTGTGTTTGGGTCCCGCAGGTGTAACAATGAGCAATTGGGATTTGTCACTTATTTCCATTTGCGTGATCTTAATTACACTTTCAATACTGGGCGCGGAAATCAGATATATAGAAAATAATTAATGATAAGTATCAATGGGACACAGACGCGTGTGTGAAATTACTTGTGTGTAAACAATAAGTAAAGATTGGCCAGGTGGTCGTTTAGTACCTTCACCACTACCCCTAACCCCCACACCTCCATCGCCCGACCCCCCAACCCCCTGCAACCATCCATTCCTCACAGGGGCGGGTCCGTCAGTTTTTGTCCTATAAGCCGCCAGACTGTGGCTACAGCAAACGTGTTGACGACGACAGGGCGGTGGCTTTGATCTTACCAAAGGGGCGTGGTCAGTGCTGGGCGGGGCCTATTACACAGATCAAAACGTCAAAGGCCCCTTTGACGTCCACACCCACATGAAAAGCACCGCGCCACGTGCACGCGTTACGCACGAGTGAACGTGCAATATGGCGGGCTGTCCCCTACACGGCCCGCCACGCGACAGGGCGACAGGAGCGCCACAGACGGGCGGTCACGGCCCAATGGGTCAGCAAGAATAGAGGGAAGCGGAAAAAAATCTTTCAAGAGGTCATGGTTCGATGACCTTGGAACTTAACTTTTAGGGGGTGGTTATTAATGCGATTTCCATCGTTTTTGAAGTGGGGCGGAACGGTCTTGCTCCACTGACCACCAAAGGTTGTAGATGTGGAAGTTGGTGATGGGGAGTGGAGGTAGGGATGGTGTTTGAGGGTGGGGGAGGGTGAAAGTGGGATTAGCTCTCTTCTAGGCCATGGAGGGTAGAGCCTATCATAAATGAATCTAATCTGCAAAGGTGCACTCAACCAGAAAGCTGTCTTTTACTACAGTTGATTTCTATTATACTTACTCAACCCCTTAACCCCACCCTCCCGCCCCATCTCCTCCTGCTATAGAGTTATTTCTATTGTCACCCCCCAACCCCCACCTCCCACCCCCGGTACAGTTACCTTTTAATATGAGCACGAGTGAGCATTGAGCAAGCTGCTGCTGCGTTTAGCTGTGACCCTTTTAATTCCTGCCGACAGCTGTGTTTGCTAAGTATAAGGGCCCTGTTGGGTGTATGCGACAAGGGGTGGGGAAGGGGTTAATTGAATATTAAACTTAACAATGATTAATATTAATTATTCCTAAGTGTTATGGCATTAAGCCATAGGGGTAGCTATGGTTTATAGCAGGACCTTGCTTGCAGGTTGTCATGCATTCGTCATAGCCATTTTTTAGTTAGATTATCCCATGAAATAGGGCGGGTAGAGAGTATAGCGAACGGGTGGGCTACCCCTATGGCTTAATGACATAACTCTTAGGAATAATTAATATTAAACTACACATTATTAGGCTTAATATTCAATTATTTCACAGAGTGACATTTAAGCCATGGGGAAGGTATTTTGTCTTGTTCAATAATCTAACGCAGGGGCGGATATCAGGGCGGATATGGGTCAGGTCGTCAGAAAGTGTAAGATTTTGCCCTTGAAGGCCCTGAAAAACTAATTTTCTAATTACTTTATATAACCTCAACAAAATTGTCAAGGTACATCTCCTCAGCTCAGAGGACCAAAAAATACCGATCTAGGCCATCCGGTTCCATTTTTATTGCTTGTTTTGTGTCATGTAACGTCCGGTACCAAAATAATGAAATATGGAGGTAATTGAAGTTACTCTCAGTAATATAAGAATGTCCCATTATGCATAACAAACACATGAAATAACAAGGCCAATATGTCTATTATTGACTTCAATTACAGAATGGAACAAAATTTGAGTTATGCATGCACAGTAGCCTGCCTCCTACATGATGATAAAAGTACCGGACGTTACGTAACGTCCGGTACTTTTATCAGAATTATTTCACATAAGCTGCTCTCATATGGAGACAAATGCTGGTAGACACACAATTTCTTCACCAAAGTAGGGGATGATAGGGTCCTTCATATGGGAAATAACAAAGATGTTGAAACTTCATTTTTTCCATGTTTTATAACCGATTTAGATTTAGGTACCGGACGTTACAAATTACAGATTTCCATTTTGAAAGACACATCATGAAAAATTCTCACTTAGTAACATGTCCAAACCTCATGGAAATGATACCTATGATCATATACAATACAAAAAATAACTTTGGGATACTCTATAGTGTTCTTTATTCAATACAGGACACTTGTAAAAAATACAAAAAGTATAAAAAAGAACAAATTTGGCCGTTTTTTCACTTCGGCAGGCTATAAATCCTAAGGTTTTTGATGGATGACCACAAATCTACATTTTTCTGATAGCCCTAAGTGTTCTCTATCAGATGAGTCTATGTAAGACAAGATTGGTTCACAACTTCTTTCTCCAGAGCCATAAAAGTCCAAAATGGCCCAAAAACACAAAATCTACTGCTTTCTGGCGACCTGACCCATATCCTAATTGAAGGACCACAAGTCATAGATTCATATTAGATGATCAGGTTTTATTTACACTTTGTAAGTTCTCTGCTCAAGCAGAGTAGGTATACATATTTGTATGGCTTTTGATCGTAAATGCTTTATGCAATATACATATGTAGATCTCATGTATAGTTTTTTAATCTATGTTTGTGGGACACAGTGTTTCCACTGTTGATCCCCCCCCCCCTTCTTTATGAAGAGAGGTGGTCGGGGCCACCTTTGATGGTGGTCTCCCCCTTTTCTATGTACATGTTAAGTGGCATGTATCTGAGAAGGGTGTTAAGGTGTCCATGTTTATTTTAACATTGTGTGTCTCTAGCATTAGAGTGCACAAGTATATATGTATTCTGGGATAAATACTTTGATAATTATATCTTAATATAAAGTTTAAAGACTCTGGTTGATAAAACCACTCTCTAGGTGTGTTTTAGTGTGTACTGTCTGGTTGGTGGCCTAAGAGTCTGTTACACGGTTCATAATAGCAGTTATAAAGTTAGTCTCATGTGAGGTGTCCTCTGTATCTTCCAGTAGAGGTCTGTTGTAGAACCTGGCAAATGTATTGGTTCTCATCCATCCTGCCGAGCTGAGTATGTCATTTATTGGTACATTTAGAGCGTGTCTTGTGCTCTATGCCGCAAAGTGTTTCTGTATGCCTGTGTCCTTTAGGGTCACCTTAATGTATCTTGACAAGGTGATGGAGCTGGCTGGGGTGGAAGGCGTTTTGATGGTGCCAAACACTCTGGGGTGTGCTCCCTTTGCGTCCTCCCTGTCCAGGTAGGCCTTCAGGTGTGAATAGACACATGATCGTGTGTCTTCATGTTTGTCACACCTGAGGATTAGTGGGTTCTTTTTGGGATGGTTGGACTTAAGTTTTGTGGAGCATTTGATCCTGATGGTATCCCAGGTAACAAAATTTCAACGCTAAATTAACATCATTTCTGTGTTGCAAAAACGTACAATGATGGTTCAGCTTAACTCCATTTCGTGGACTCAAGACAACATTGATTGAATGTTAAGAAAACGTTGATTAAACACAATAATTGTAATGGAAATATGCATTAAAGTGATGCTAAACCAACTCTGAAACAACCTGATCTGTCAAGCCTATATAATGCCATAGGGATATTTTTTAGAGTGGGATGTGACCAGTCCTACAGAGGGGAATATGATGTAAAAAATCCCATGGAAGTGGACATTTGCATTTATGTCATGGCCTAGGGGGTTAATTTGCTTTTAAATAAAGAAAAACAGTTCAGATCTGTTCAAAATCCAAGATGGCAGACACCCATTGAATACGGACACATTGTATTCAATGCTCCCCATTGAATACAGCAGTTCTAGTACTAACCTATAGTGACGTTCATATCAGCCATGACCTAAAGGGCTTTTGCCCCTTTTACTAGTTTTTGGGTCAGTGCGTGTTCCCCTAACAGTCTGCCTTCTATGTAGATGAAGCATGACATTAGGGACCTGGTGGTGGCCTCTGATGAGTGATCTACCCCACTGTTGGCGATCTCTGTTAGGAAATCTACAAATTCGTGTATTGTGGGGTGGGTGGCGCTAACATTGCTTTTGCTGGCGTGTTTTAGCCACTTCCTTGCTGCTGTTGCATAGCTGGCTATGGTAGATTTGACCATGAAGCCATGAGGAGCTCCCAGGATGCCTTGGATATTCCTATGTGATCGCACCAGATGGTTTCCAAGGAGTGCTTGTCATTCATAAGGGCAGGCATAGGAGTCTCATCCTGTTGGCCATGGGGAAGATTTTCTTCTGATCCCCTGGCCAATGCAGCGCTGATGTGTTGACCCTTAGGACGTTGTCCTTGAAGGTGAGCAGTCTCCTGAGGTCGGGGAACCAGGGTTGTGTCTTCCACTCCAGTATGAGTAGTAGTCTTCTGGGTCTGTCTTCTTATAGTTTCCTTAGTGTCCTGCCAATGATACCAAAGGGTGGAAATATGAGTACAAACAAACCTGACCAGGTTATGGAGAATGCATCGGTTGCATATGCATTGGGGTAGTGGTGTAGGCATACAAAGTGTTTGCATGTTTCATTGGTTGGTGAGGCAAATAGGTCAATGTCATGTTTTGGGAACTTTTCGAATATTTTCTGTTGGCTTTCAGGGCTCACGGTCCATTCTCCCGCCATGGCGAAGGCTATTGAGGCCCTGTCTGCCTCGACATTGTCTTCTAATGGAATGTATGTGGTTTTGAATGTTATGTTCATTTCCCAGGCCAATCTGAATATACTTTCAGTGGCTTTGTTGCACAGAATGGATTGGCTAGAACCCCCTTTGTTGAGGCAGCTGATGGCTGTGGTGTTGTTTATGAACATATGTATGTGTTCCCCCGTTTTTTTAAAGTGTAGGAGTGCCCTGTGGACTGCTAGGATTTCTTTTATGTTTATGTGGAGGGGTTCTATCTTTGCACACCATTCTTCCCCATATTCAGAGTGGGTTTCAGGTATGTAAGCACCCCACCCTGTGTCTGAGGAGTCTGTGTATAGGGTTATTTCTGGGCACTTTTCTGTGTATGTCTTCTTTGCATGTGGCAGGTACTGTAGGTTTTCTCTCAGGGTTGGTTTTATGAACCCTCTAAGGGGAATGAATTTGTCATAATTACCCTGTGTTGTTATTAAAGCCAGTACCTTTGCTCTGTCATTTCCAGGTTCTGTGGCTGCTAGAGCTTCTAGAACCTGCGAGAATTTCCTTATGGTACATATTTGTACCTTAAGGATATCCTCCACCTTTTGTGAGATATCGGCCTGTTTTTTGTCTGGTTTTGTGAGTGTTAGTGTGGGTGAGTGCAGTGTGAAGCCCAGGTATTCAATGGTTTACGTTGGCTCTAGTACTGATTTGTCAAAGTTGCTGGTGAAGCCTGCACTTGCAGCACCCTGAGTGTGTGTAATTTGCCTGTTCTGTCTTCCACTTTTGTTTTTGCATAAATTAGAAGGTCATCTATGTAAAAGACAAGGTTTACCCCATGCTTTGTTCTCAGGTGTGCCATGAGTGCCTTGATGATTTTTGTAAAGATTCTGGGCCCTGAGGAATAGCCATTGGGGAGGCAGGTGAACCTATATCTTTACCATGATGTATTAGTTGTAGGAGGTCCCTGTCCCTAAGTTTCACCGGTAGTGAAAAGTAGGCCTGGGTTATGTCTATGCTGGTTAGGTAGCTGTCTTTTGGGACTGTATTCATAACCACTGACAGGTGGTCCATTTTGAAATGCTTGTATGACGTGTATTCATTCAAGCTTGAAAAGTTTAGTATGGGCCTGTATGTTCTGTTAGATTTTTCTTTTAGGAACATGTGTGAGAGGAAGGCTCTAGGTGATGGGAAGGCAGGTTCTATTATGCCTTGTGATAGCAGTCTTTCACTGGGTCCAAGCACCCAGAGTCAGGTTGTCTCAGCTGGGTAGGCAGAGAGCATAGGCTTATGGGTAGGCCCTTTACCATGTCCAGTACCCATCCATCTGATGTGTATTGCAAATATGTATGTGCTTCCCTGCCCAGACCACCTGCCTGGAATGTGGGGCTTGTTTGTGTGTAGGTGAACTTACTTTTGTTTTAAGCGCCTGTTGTTGGTGCTGCCTCCGTTGCACTGGTGTTTGTCTTGCTTGTTGATGTGCTGTTGTTGTATTGGCCTCCGTTGGTGTGTTGTTTCCTCTTTTCATCGTACTTCCCTTGGTGGTACCTGTTGTTCTGTTGCTGTTGGTGCCCTTGCTGTTGACCCAGGCCCTGGGCTGGGCCCTTGGTGGAGTTTCCCTGATTTGTGGGCTTCCTTTTGTCTTTGGTTGTGATAAAGACTTCCTTAAAGGTGTCATGTAGCTTATTGTGTGTAGTGACTTCCTCTTTTAGGTTGTCACCCAGTAGGTATTGGAAGCCTTGGTTATTGTTGTCTTTGGCCAGGTGTGAGGTGGGGCCCACAACGGTGTTCTTGAGGAGTGATCTCCTCATGTTGTTGAGTCTCCAGGAGGTTTTGGTAATCAGTGTTAGAGAGTCAGATATTTACACTGCCATTTCCTTTCGGGTCTGTGTTTTTGTGTCCAGACTGTTGAGTGCTGATATCAGTGGTCTGGCTGTAAATTGGAGGGCCCATCACATAGACTTATAGGGTGCATCCCTGTTCACAGTCTGCTGTTTGTATTCGGGGTCCTAAGCTTTTAGCTAGTCGAGGATCCCTTGGTTTATTCTCGTCTTGTGAAGGCTGTCCAGATTGTCTGGTCTGGGGTATTCCGCATACAGTGTTGCTGTGTCCGTCTTCCTCAGGGGCGACTTATATATGTCACTGATCAGTGTTTTTATATTGCCCCTTACAGGGCCCATAGTCTTGTCCATGGGCTCTTCTTTAGGGATTTTTACTGCTGTTAGTGGTGAATCCAGCACTTCTCCTTCCTCCAGCTCCCCTGTATCCATGTCCATTGTGGGCTGAGTGGGTGGGGCTGATCTATTGGCTGGGGCGTTGGGTTCAGCTCTGTGTGCCGCTAGGTGGCGGTTGAGTGCCTCCAGGTGGCGTGGCGCCGGTCCTGGCGTTGGTGCTGGGGCGTGCTATGGGGGCAAGTTATGGTGGGGTAGGGTCCTCCTGTGTGTGGCGGTATGTTCTGTGTCCACTTGGTATCTAGGGTGCAGGTAGTATTCCATGTCTGCCTCAGGTGATATAGAGTGTGTTGGCCTTCTTGGCCCTTCCTCCTGTAGATTACTGTGGTGTGGGGCTGGTTGGCCACCTCGTCTGTAGTCGAAGGTGATATCCCTGTAGCCCTGGAGTGGCATCCTTGGGTAGTGGTCCCCAAAGGTAGGTCGCCTCACCTGGTAGGCTACCCTGCCTCTAGGGTTATCTGGAGCTGGAGAGTCGGGTGTGTACCTGGTGTACCCCGCTCTAGTGTGGTGCAGTTGGTGCTGTGTGAGGTGTAGGTGTCTAGGCCTCTTCCATTGTACTCCAGTATTTTCTGCTGGAACTCCCACCTCTGTTTCGGCTGGCCTTTTGGTGGAGTATCTTGGGTCAGGTCGTACTTCCTGTGGCCACCTCACCAGTGGTGCACGTTGAAAGTCGATGGGGTTCTACAGTGGTTGCAGTAGGGGCATCTCCCTCCCATATTCCCTGAGGATTTGTATATGATCCTCCGCCTGACCTGGCCTGCCGGCTTTGGGTTGCTCAGTTTCTTGTTCTATCCCATCCTCAGATATTAAGTCAAATTGTTGTGTTGGGATGTCACCCTGAGCGTCAGCATTAGTGCTGTTGTCAGATGTAAAGCTGGTTTGGGACGTACATGCCCTGTTTACAGCTATAATGTCCTCCAGGATGCTCTGACTGGACTCTGTAGCTTGGGTATGATCCCCCTGGGAGGTACCCTGTCCGTCAGGAATGGTGGAGTCTGAGCTCGGAGTGGTAGCTTGGTGCTCCATTTTTTAGAAGTGATGCTGAGCATCTTGTGCTCAGCTTTTTATACATCTTCTCCACCCCATTCATTGTTTTAATTGGGTTCCTCATCCTCCAATCAAATAAGTTTTTACAGATCTGATCTGATCTGATCAGGAGGGGAGGGGTGGGGCCTCAGGGCAGTGTGATGGGCAGTTTTATGGCCCTTTGCCTGATTTCTCTGATCCCAGGATCAGAGAGAGGAGCTCGCTCACTCTGTTTGCTCAGAGTGGTGGCCGTTGGTCACGCTTGGGTGCACACACATTGTGTGGAGGCGTTTTATGGCCTTCAGGTACTTTGAAGCTGGTCCCCTTGGTTGTAGGGTTGTATAGGGCTAATCCCTATATCCCCCCCCCCCGACGCTGGGGCCTGGCCCCTACCGGCCTAAGGCCGTGTAGGTTCCGTTGAGGCTGCTTTGTATGGCTGGCCTCCTGCAAGCTTTGTGCCGTGGAGGGGGAAGGAGCCTAGCCCCTGCCTCCACAGCGGTCGCTGTAAGAATGACAACCTGCAAGCAAGGTCCTGCTATATACCATAGCTACCCCTGGCTTAAATGCCAATCTGTGAAATAATCACAGTTGGGATGGGGTTTGATGTGGGGGACCCGAGGTGGGGAGGACAAAGCAGATGGTGTGAAAAGGCATTGGGTCCTCTGTGCATGTTTGTCACTTAGTCGTAAGCATATTTAATGTGTTACAGGACAGTTTCATAACATGGGGACATGGCCTGTCTTACAACACCTCCACTCCCCCGGGCTCAAATCAAGATACCACATTAGTACATGACGTCAAGTGTCTTAGCAGTTACAATTAACTTCATTCACAGCCTCTTCTGGGACATAAATCTGTTAAGATTTTATTTTGAAACACCAAAATGATTTAACTGTATGCGATTACTATAGAGTTACAAGTGCAAACTGTCTAACAATAAATCTTAAAATGGGCATCTATAGTTGCTAAAGCAAATCTAATCCAAGTTAGGCATAGATTACTCCTTCTTAGATTCTCGAAACCCATTATACTACATCGCATTCACTCACTTAACCTGATATCATAATCATGTTTCTCCCTGTATGACTACGTGTTTGGGAAAATGGCAGCAGGTGTAGGCGGACAGTCTGGGTATTAGTTAGACGACCTGATGGATCGCTTAGTAATAATGTTGAAACTAGACAGTCTTAGTCCTCGACAGATGGTGCGAAAAGATGGTCCTCAAATGTCGCCATTGTGACCCTGACAACGCAGCATATTCAGCCCAGTTGTCCCATTCCCACCCCAACCATGCCTACACCCTTTATTATCAACGTGCTGACAACACAAAGCCAATTGTATTTTTTTCAGAAGCTAGTAATAAATCAGCTAATTTCATCATTAGGTTTATTACTAATCAC
Source organism: Acholoe squamosa (assembly GCA_949317995.1). Lineage (NCBI taxonomy): Eukaryota > Metazoa > Annelida > Polychaeta > Phyllodocida > Polynoidae > Acholoe > Acholoe squamosa. The sequence continues at coordinate 43,700,516 of OX439040.1, read as the reverse complement.
AGCGTAATTTGTTTTGGCACCAGACAGGTTTTCGCACATCTATACATATTGGTGATGTATTCTATGGTGCTACCGTCTTTAAACATATATACCAAAGTGCATATATCATATGCGTTATGACATTGTATTCATTTATTAAATAAATCTACATATTCAGGAAAACTTCGACCTCTAGAGTTCCATTAGCTGGGATAGGATTAGTTTTGTAAAATGGCATCTTGATTATAGGATTGTGCCTGAAATGGGTGGAAATAATAGAAATCTTTACCGTTGCCCTTTCGGACTGATGGTAGGATGTTTTGTTTCTAGCTCTAATTTGATTTAATATAAAAGTCACATGTGGAATCCTGTTTAATCTGGACGATGAAAACGCCCAAGCCACATATTAAGTAGTAAGATTGCTTAATTTGAATAATTTTGAAATACGCATGTAAATACAGACCCATAAAAGTTCAATGCATTCACCCCAATCAGGAGAAATAAGCAGAAGTCGCAAATCAAAAAGTAGACTGAGAGAAAAAAAAACACTTTAGGAAAGTTCAGAACTTGAAGAACATTTACTTGAAAGTTACAATTTAGGAGATAATTATGTAAAAGTTTCCTTTACTAGAGCTTGTGAGTTATTCGTCGTGGAATTATGCGGAGGTGCATTTTGGCCGGGACAGACTGTGAGTGCTTTAACTATTAATGTGCTGCTCGTTGATTAGGATTAGCATGGAGAGACAATGTAGTGAAATCTGAGGATATTGTATGAGCTTCTCACATGAGCTACGAGCAAATCCTCTGAGCAGCTCGTCAGCGGTAAATGTGTTGTATTATTCAGGCAACAATGACCGACGTCCCATTAGCCTTCGTCTATGAGCTGCTCGGCCCAGCTGAAGACGGCCTCAGCTCCTAATTAATTTCCTTCTGTAAACAATCAATTATCTACAGTAATTACTAAAGACTAAGGCGGGTCCGGCCCCACCCCCTCGGAATCCTACTAAAGACCTGTCAGCCACCCCCAGTGTGGCTAGAGACGTTAATCCACCCTCTCAACGACGCCACAAAACAGCTGAGGCCAAGTAAAATAAATAGGCTGTGCCTGCCAAAAACGATAAAAAAATCAGAGATATATAGATACCGGTGTAGGGGTACTGTCTATCAGGGATAAAGAAAAAACTTTATCCTTGTACATTGGCCAAAAGTATTGGGAGAATTTCATAATAGAGTCATTCATTCAATAAATAAATCAAACAATGGAGAGCTATCCTTGCACCCAATGTTATGAGGCTCATTGGGAATCAAAAGAAGTGAAGTGGAAGGACTAAACCAGGCATTGGGCACTATAGGACAATGCGAGTAGAGTGGATTGAATGCTTAAACATTGGTTTCGCTCTATTTTTATGTAAGACATCGATGACACTGTGTTAAGAGGATCGAGGTACACCTCCTTGCTCAATGCACTTTATCTCTATGGTATATCGAGGAAGGCAGTTACACATCAGTTTTAACTGAATTTGCCAAGCAGAAATGATGGTTGCTTGTCCCCTTGCTTGCCCCCCCCCCCACAAAAGCTGCAAAGTGTAGCAAAGTGCACGGATGAGATAGAATGTTAGGGACAGCGTGGAATTTTTACATGGGGTGACTGCTATCTACTGGTTAAGGAAAGTGGTGGTGGTGGTGGTGGTGGTGGTGGTGGTGTGTGTGTGTGTGTGTGGGGGGGGGTCCTCTACTCTTATCTACACAGGAGATAATCCCTACCAGTGTTGATACAGCGATGATCAGGGTTTAATCATAGGTCCGCCCCGTGGATCATCCCAGGGCTTAGATCAGCTCCTGGATCCCCTTGACACCCTCTAATCCGCGCTACCATGTTTCGGCATCGTTTCCCGGCCCTTCCGCTGATTTGTATTGGATTAGTTTGGCGACGGCCGCCGTTATACCCACCCCACCCACAGCACCCTAACCCAACCCAGCCTTCCGTAGCCCTATAGGTAGATTCCCACCCTAACCCCCATTTCCGTCCATCCAGCCCCGGCTCTGTCTGTCGCCCTGAGCGGGCGGGAGGGAGGGCATAGGGCCGGGTCGGTAATCGGGCAAAATTCCACAATGAATGTGCAAATCCCTATTAAAACTAATGAAATCATTTCGCGGCGTGGGGAGCGTCGGGTAATGAAATCAGCGAGGAGGCATGGGGAAAAGGAGTAGGTGGGTGGGTGCGTGAGTGTTAAGAGGGGTGGTTATCGTTGGAGAGTGTAGGGGGGTTGAGACACTGGAGAACAGGCTGGGAGACCGCAGGGAGGGGGCTGGTGGACGCACACCCGTGTCACAGGCAATGTGACGGGTGTCGCGCTAAGCCTTGTGGCCCGCCGCGACGAAAGCTGGCGAGGACTAGGACGTCACCCGCGAGCAACTCGCAGCAGGTCGGAGCAGCTCATCCTGTCAGCGGCGGATCTCTGCCTAATCCAAGTATGATGTATACTATTCATAAAGCGCCACAGGGACGGTGTCGCCGCGCCCTCTGACGAGAGAAGAGGGAAGTGAGCTAATCCCTATTGGTTCTCGGTATCTAAGGGGGTCGGGTCCTTGAGACAAAAACAATAGAGGGAAGCGCTTCTCGGTGGTTGAGGGCAAATTTAAGGAAGGGGATTGCTTGAGATACACATGGCATTACATTGATACATATGCAATTGAGGTATGTAATGCAATGGGCTTACTGGATGGGATCTGGATGGGGTATATAGGGTGAGTATTCACCGGTGATGCCTTCATGTCTTAAGATTGGATAAACTTTCCCTGTCCCGTCTCAAATACTAAGGCTACAATATTATGGGGCATTATCAGTATCTAATAACTCGTAAGTTCCAAACAATAATCACTATTCAAATCGAAAGAACAACTTTCTTTGTCATTCCCCTAAATCTTACAACAAAAAGGGCGAGAAGAGATATCTAAAAAAGACCTGCACAAAAGTAATACATACATTACTACTTTTATGGGAGTTAGACAGCTTCCCTTCTGTACATTGTACACTAATGGACATATTGGCTAATATTCCCCTGTATAATTAATCACCCCTGCAGTCCCACATAAACATAAGATCCCCCTTGTGGATAGAGCAGGAGATTGGGACACTGCAAAAGGAACATGAAGGCTATCAGGATGGGGCCGTGATGTGGGCAACTGGCCCGCCGCGAGCAACATATTTCAGAGAGTTGCTCCGAGTAACTCGACCCTAATCACACCGAGAAGCTCCCGAACTCGCTCCCATGTGGCAGACTTACGTCGGCGACCACGTAAAGTGCCAGAGTGTTGACGTCTTTTAAAGTTAGGATTCGCCACCTGCAGGTGACACTTGGGCCATATATTACTTTTGGGATTGCCATCAGAATCGCAATGGATTTATCTTTGATGTTATCTCTCAACCGGTGACAGGTTTCTCCGTTCGTTGTTTTTGTTCTTTCTCCTGTTTTTCATTGGCTACTCTCTTTACAATGAAACTTTCCACGCGGGTATTGTATCAGTTTTTATATACTACTACCATCTTGGGAACCGTGTAATTGTAAGAGTAGTATATGGATATGTGCCATTGACTCGGGCATATAGATACCAAACCACACAGTTATACGAATTCATGTGCGTTTAATACTATACCTTTGATCCAACAATGCCTCATGTGGCTACAAACTTGCTGCATGCTCTAACCAAGGACACCTACAAGGTGAGGGGTTGTAAGTCTGCAGAGCATATGATTCAAATCTAGGGGTCTTGGGTTTGACTATTGGTGAAGTAGGTAAGACCTTCCTCTCATATCACTTTGACACCGGACGCTGTATCAAAGGCCTCTCTTCATCCCAATGTCTGTGTTGAATTTTGAATAGGAAGTATAAAGCACACACCTCAGTAGATATAATATTATGCAAATGTAAGGGTTTCTAGATTAAGACAAAGGATCACCATCTATTGCCCTTAAGAGGCCACAGCTTTCTGATATTTGATAAGATTAAATGTGCGACCAACTCATGTAGATGTAGACTTATTTCTAGTCTTCTATGTTGATAACTCAGATCGGAAGGATTGTTGGTGCTGGGGTATCGCAAAAAGGGTAGTGACAGGAGGTCTTTACCCTACAAACACATATACAGAAGGCTAAGCGTTTAAGCATCTTGGACTGGGAAATCTTGCCATCAATTAGACTGCAGGGAGGCAGCGGTGAGAGCACCTATGAGCAGCTCGCGACCACAAGGTGTGAAATGGAGTGTGGTGCCTTTGTCCCCTCACCATACTCCTCCCCTCTCACCAGGAGAGAGGGCACCATCCATTACGTGGTGTTTGTTGCGGTGACACCGCGGGCGGCAACTTAAGTCCCCTGGGGATGGATGAGCTGCCAAGCTTCAGGCCTCTCCGTAAGTCGGCTGACGGGCCGCGGACGGGTCTTCTCCGACACTAGTGGGGATTATCATAAGTTCAGATACTGTAGCTCAAGTCTGTCAAAGTATTGGATTGTGTGTATAGTGAAGGATCATGATCTGAAACCACCCCCTTCCTCTCAAGCTCGGGCTTCCCTAGCCCACTTAAAAGGGTCTATATCTCCTCTTTCCTATCCCCTCGGGATGTGTGTGGTGCACATATGCTCGGGCACTGACACATTCCCCTGTGAAATTGTGTAATGAAGTTCTTGCCATGAATATGACCTTAGCTGTCGAAAGGGCGTTAAACATCTATTACTCACTCACTCACTCACTCACTCACTCACTCTCCTCTCAAGCTATGTCGCACGTTCCCTTCATGCCTCCCTTCCTTAATGACTGAGTCATTGCTACCCACCTACCTTCATAAGGCCAATTCTTGCACTTAATTCTCCATAATTCTCTATCCCTTTTACATTCTGGATATGAAGCAGTTTTACAGCCTGGATACCAAGCGGTGACTCATTCCCCAATTGTAAGTATATAGGGAATAGAGATAAGGCCTAAAAAAGGGTTTGTTTCCAGCTACCTGACCAACCCTAGCAAAACAGGGCCAATCCTGGAATTTTTTTTTTTTTTGTGAATTTTTTTTTTTAGATATTTTGGCAATTTCTAGGCATTTTTCTCATAATTTCCATATTTTGTCATAATTTTTTTTTCATGGAGTTTATCTAGCTATTCATCTATTGGTGTACAATTCATAACAGTCATTCATATCTTTTACATGTGCTTCACATTTCTAATGTTTTTTCATATTTCTACTGTAAAATCATAGGATCCAACACGTCTGCCCATACATTTCTATACAAAATAAAAAAAAAAGTAAAAAAAAAATCTGACCTACCGACCCTAGATATTTGAGGCATGTAATTGGAAACACAACTTCTTTTTTTTTGGCCTAAGGGGCGCTGAGATATGCACTTTTACCTTTTCGTTTTCTTTTTCTATCCATGCACTCTCTTCTCCCTCCCCTCACGAAAAGAAAGAAAAAAAACTGCACCTTGATCCCAACCCAATCCCTTTGACATCATGCTTAATGGATAGCCTGTAAGACGTGAGATTATATTTATACAGGAGAGACACCTGGTGGTGCGGTGAGGTATTAAAGCTGTTGTGTCCTAATTAATGAGCAGCTCGACACGGGAGCAGTTTGATTGATGACAGGCTGGAGCAGGATAAGGAAAGTGTGCCGATAGTCCTATAGAAATCCTCACAGCATGTATGATGATCGATCAATGCCCCACTATCCTTACACATTGATATCTGTAGACAACTTTACATAAGGACGAGAGCCAAGGGAAATTGAACCAGTGAATTTGGGATTGGATAGAGGGCCATTAAGAAGTAACAGTATGGATGCAGCACTTTCCAAGTGAATTATAACTGTACCTATATTGATGAGACAAGGGGTTGATAGATGGGCTGTTCTGCATTGATAGGTGATAAGTGTGATAACCGTAATCAGCAACATCAGCAGAGTAAATGAGAACTTATTGTTCAGAGACTGAAACCTTCATTGTGTTAATCAACTTTGGTGAGTTGTAAGGCAAAGGCTGTCCTTCCCCAGAACAAATGACAAAATATGCCTTGTCTTCACAAACCACCTTGATTGGGAATAACCTGATTGAATTGGTCATTCTACACGGTTAGGCTTTAAAAGTGAGAGATAAGACGGAAAAATGCGGAAGCCTTCCATCTTCTCATCCCCTCACTCCCCCATCCCCAACCACCGACAACCAACATAAACAATTAGCCAGCGTTTCACCGACCTAGTTAGTAGGAGTGACACGCGGGCAGGCGCAATAACCAATCAGAGGGCGCTTCCGGTGCGCAAGCGCAATGGGGGCCGACAGGCTATGACAGGGACGGAATTAATGCAATCATTTCAAGTTATCCCCCTCTCCCTCCCCGGCTGCCACGTAGCACAAGTTGCACTTGATAATTAGACATCTCCCGCGCGCTGCCATTTACCGGAACAGACAGGACATGGCTATCAGAAAATGAAATAATCTGCTGCGATCTCCAGAGGGGGGCGGGTGTATGAAGGGGTGGAATGTAGCCCCTCTTGGCAATAGCGCTACGTATAGTGCCCTGGGAATAGCTTGGAGCTCGGGAGGGTGGGGTGGTTCAGGCTATATTAAGGCACAACCGGAAAAGGAACCAGAAACGACTCTAGTGCCGCGCCGAGCATGCGCAGTGGATCGATCCTACTGTTGGACGACCAGGGGTGATCATAACTAATCTATCAGAGCTGGAGAGGTTTGTGGCACCTTGTGACGTTGGCTGATTGGTTAATGTCGTGCCCAGTATTTCTCTCCTGGCAGAATCTGGGTTGCAATATGATGAAGTTTGGTCCCTGATGGTAGTATTGATTGGAACAACTCTTTTGTTAGAGGGCTGCATTGTTAGCCATTGCAGACTGTGTACAGAATACATGTCCCACAAGCTTTCAGGGAAAATAATTATTTATGCTGGGAGATACGACAAGTTGATTGTATTGATAAAAAAAAATAACAGTCAGCTAAAAGGTTGCTAAGCAAAGAAGAAAATATCAGAGTTATAAAAGAAGCTTAGTTGCCAATGTATGAGCCGTTTTGATTCAGTGTCAGTGCAGCAAATATGTGCATACTAGAGTTGAATGGGTGGTTGGGGGTTGATGGTGTAGGTGTCAGAATACTACTACTTCCTACTACCCTCAGGCCCCTGAATATGCCACACAAACAAGCCCATCACGAGCTCCATGTCAGCAGCCCCGGGAGCAGCTCAGAGCGGACCGAGCAGCTCACTAAACACTGCAGCCCCAGGACGTTCCAGCCGAACGCGCCGCGTCATGATATCCAATCAGTGTGGGACGTGTGCCTCCAAATAACTCCGGCTGGAGTAGCAGCAGTAGTCGTAGTAGCTGCATTAGGGATCGTAGAAGTACCGGTAGCCCCAGGATGTCACTGTGGGGGATATCGGGATGGGGTGTGGTGGAGTGCGGGGGAGGGGTGGAACATTGGGTAAAGTCGCGGCCGTACAGATAGATATGTATTTGGGGGTTTTCTACCGAGCATGATATCAGACTTTGAACTAAAGAACTTCCTGATATATGTTTAGATGCAATTAAGATTTCTATCGATTCTCGATCTCATAATAATACACGCATTAGATAATGACTAAGGTGAATAATACAATAATTTAGGACTGCCCCATCCGGGTAATATTTGCAAGGTATGTGTGAGTAGTACACGGAAAGTGTGTTAGAGTAGTATATTAATAGGGCCAATAAAAAAAGGTTTGTTTCCAGTTACCCCACCGACCCTAGCAAAACAGAGCCGACCCTACACCTTTTTTTTTTTTTTTTTTTCTTAGATTTTGGAGAATCTCCGTGAATTTTTGAGATTTTTTTTCATATCTTAAGAATTTTTGAGATTTTTCATGGATACATTCTTTGGATGTACATACAGTTAAGGGCTCTAGATGGGTTTGTTCAGAGAAAAACATTTTTGTATATAATCTGACATATACATGTACCATACATCAATTTGGCAATATATATTCACTTTGAACAGCATTAGGGGATAGAAAAATGATGTGCTCACCAGATCGTATGATTGGAATTGAAACTTGAAGTTAATATCTGGAGACCCTTTTTTTCTTTTGTGGATGTCTCCAGATTTGCCCATCAGGTGTGTGAAATCAGGTGTGTGAAAAAAATTATTTAGTCTGAAGATGTCCTATTCTGGAATGAGGTCGTGCGCGAAGTGCCACGAGCCCACAATTTTTGCAATCTAGAACAGAAATGGTGCATTCTGGTGCATTTTAGCATGCTATATATTGCGCTGTTAGGCCTGTCAGCAAGAATAGTATAGGTCTACTGAAGCTTCTTGCTGTCAGCACTGACCCCCCCCCCCCCCCATTCTAAAATATTTTCTCAATGGATCAGATTTGATTTTGGGACTAAAGACAATTCAAAACTGTGATATTTTTCATGTGATTTTTTGTGTACTAGGGACCTCAAATTTTCAACTTGTTTATTTTATTTTCCTACTCTTTTTTTTCGAGAGTGAGTTCTAAACCCATTTATGGGATTTAATACCGGTATTCAAAAATCCCAAGGTCAAGATAGTGTTTTTTGACATACTAATAACACAGGTCTTCTTCCAACAACCAATCCTGTTAGCTAAAAAAGTTAGTGTCTACCCCTGCACTGTGTTTTATCAACATTAATAGTCGTCAGGTTTTCATCACACCATTGCCCAATTCTATTCAGGTCAACTTGCAGATTTCTCGCTGCCAACCTGTCTCTCTTTCCATTAGAATAAAGTCTAATGTCATCTGCATACATGATAATATTTGAGAACTGTATCTCATTTGTAATATCATTTAGGCCTTCATAATGTATAAAATTTACTTAAAGGATGTGATATTTTGCTGACACTGATCACTACAATAGGACACAGCTAGTCGTCCCATTACAGCTTTCCAATCACTGATATCAAGCTACCATGTTTACCCCGGACGTACGTAACATTTCCGGTTCCAGCAAGGACGGCGCATGAGCAATTTGACACTCGGGAGGCGTCGGCGTCGGCGGCGTCGCGACAAACGCTACTTCCTGTTGGCCCCTGTCAGGCAGCAGGCCTTGCGTTTGAGATGGATTCGTGCTGTGGGAGAGATTCCGGCAGGACGCCATGACAGGCATGGGTCGGCCGCCGACGATAAATCGGCCTCTAAGTGAGGCCCGGGTTGATGGGTTCACGCCGGAGATCTGTCCGCACGGAACATAAGGGCCGGAGACGGATGGACCCATGAGCAGCTTGGGGCATTGGGGCTAATGAAAGAATGTGCTCATAGCCGAGCTGCTCACTATGAGCCATTGGTGCTTTATGCACTCTGCTTCTGCTCGTCGCGATGAGCTGGCATAAGTTAGTCTGATGAATATCCCCAGTGGTCCATAGCGCATCCACAGGCCTTCTCAAGATCAGTCTGATGAGGATATACATCCTGACATTCCAACATTAAATCTGCGCAGCTGCTTACAAATTTATGTTTTCCTTTTTTGAAGGATGGCATAGACCAGTTGGGATTTCCCCTAATTAATGCTTGTTAAAATGGCAGCAGGAGTAGGTCTCCTGTGAATTCTGGTTGCCTTGGTCCATAAAAAAAATCTTGATACCCGCCCTTTCATTGAAGGATTTTTGTTTATAGCAAAGAAGTAAACTATCAAGACTGACTTTTTAGCTACCGGTAATTCAGATTTTGCTATAACGTTCTCCTATGATGCCACTTATAAATGGTGTTTGGCATTGACCAGGAGAAGGGCGATGTTCCGTTCATGAGCAAAGTTATGATACGTGGCTCTTTCCCCTTCTACAAGGTTAACAGGAGCAGGCGTAGAGACCTGCCTTTCCGATTAGGCCTCGCACAGACCAGCTCAATTCGAACCGACGTCGGCATCGTCAGAAATGCATCGGCTTTTAATAATTCAGCGCCGCCGCAGACAATGAAAAGCATTAGATTAAGAGGCGGCACAATCTGTTCCTAACGCAATTCCCCTGATTTGATGGGCATGAGACTACATTTTTCATGGGCAGAACTACACCTGATAGCCCATGGGTGTAGGCAGCTCGATCATGAAAAAAGGTCTGGGAAATTAAAGCTTGATTGTGTTTTCATAGTGTTAGGAAGGGAGAGCTACATGTTTAGGGAAAGGCATTGTTATTTAGCTCCTCCTTTGGTACCAAATGAATCAGACAATGACCCCCCCCCCCCCCCACGACATAAAGCAAACCTTCTGGATCTGCATTTAAGTTAATACCCGTATATACCTGTAACCGGGACCTGTAAATTGGTTGTGACATATAGCGGATAGACCAGCTGGTATGTTCTCCTGCAATATTAGAATCTCAATCTTGGAAGAAGAAATATAGAGGAAGTGCTTATTCTGTTACATCACAGAGAGGAGCGAACGTATAAAAAGTAATAGATCAAAAGTGAGAATTGGATTCATCACGATTCCACATTCTCAAACAGGAGACAAATTACTCAACGTCATGTTGACGTAAGCCACGTGACCAAGCCGACAGAGAGAGGGTACCGCCACCTGGTTGTAGCCGATCCAATTAGCCGCAGTGCGCATGTGACCTATGAGGTGACAACATAACAAACTCTCCTAATTTCGCCCAGGCCTGGCCCTGTCCCACCAGGGGCACTGCGGTCGGCGGCTTCCGGCTTCCACAGGTTACACCGCCTGACCCCACAGGGTCACTTCCTCCGTCCTTGACATTGATCTCATGAATACGAAACTGCAGCTTGATGAAGAGCACACCCCGGCCAGGATGACATATCTTTTGATGGGGCTCGGGGTAATTGTTCGCTTGGACGCTACTGAGGGCGCCACGGGGCTCCTGAAGTGGAGGAGGAGGGGCACGCAGTGCTGCCCCCTGCCCGCTCCGGGGTGAGTGAGCCCCTATGGACTCGCTTGCCGCCCTGAGGGCTAACTGATGGTGGCGTCACCTGGTTGCGGCTACCCAAGACTTGATGCAATGCACCAGGGGGTCGGTACCTCAGTGCCCTTCCGTTATCCTGCCTTCTCCAGCACCCTACCGTAATCCCCTCCTAGCCTGACGGTGTAGCCCTCTCCTAATTTCCTGCCCTCAGCTGGGAGAGCTGCATAACTGCCCTACCCCTCACCCCCTCCCTTCACCCCTGCCCTGCTAGCCTCTAACCTCTACAGCCTCAAAATGTTCCATCCCCATCTCCCCACTGCCTCACACCTCGGTGGGATCCATCAGGCCTGGAGGCCCGTGGGCCAGCTGTCCACACTGCTTCTCCTCGTGATCGCCTCCCCACGCATCAGGCGCTCCATCCCTGCCCTAAACCACATCCATCCGCCATTCCATGCCTCAAGGGGCAGTTGGGATTTGATGAAAGGCTGGGCTTCCATTCCATAGGTAGCTACTCCCAGACTCACCTTCCTGCAAGCATCAGTATTTATAGCCGTGGCTACTAGTATAACTGTGGCTTGCCAGTGTTCACTTCAAGTAAACACCTGTCCTGTATTAGAACAGGGTTACATTAAAGAGCTTTCAATGCATGCAGACAAGGGTCTGAGACTGAACACCTTAACTGACTCTACTTGTGAAAGTAGTGTAACTATATGATTATTCAATTGGTGATGCCCTTCTCCCAAATGAATCATTTGCCTTTCATTTAGTTACTTCATTTCGCACATGATTGTGATTACAACTGTTCCAAAATATTGACGGTGTAATATGCAAAATGTCGCTCCATGCAAAATGTTTCCGCGGAAAATCAAGTTAGACTTTGCATTAATCATACTTCTACGGCATAGGGGCAGTATCATTAGGGTTGTTGTTTCTTCCAATTTCTATAAGAGGAGAGGGATATTTTCATGGTTTCTTCCTTTCAAAGAAAAAACTATGTGTTTCGAGATTAAGTAAAGTTTATTACTCTCCAAGCAGATGTTTTGATCTTGCATGATACGATTTAGAGGGTGCAAAGTCTGTTGGAAGAACGCTGGAAACATTTTGCATGGTAGCGACATTCTGCATGCGACAACGGCAAACATGTTCAGCTATTTTTTTTTACACATAAGTGTGGTTGACTGAACAGCCAAACTCTTCAGTATATAGACCTGCACTGCACTTGCCGATAGATGCCTGTATCAATCTAATCTCAAAGAATGCAGGTTAGCAGAATGGCCGCTGCAGATGGCGTCACCATGGCCTGCTGCGTACCCTCCCAGCGTCCGTACGACCCCTGGCGCCCTCTTACAGCCCTGTCGGTCGGCTCCTATTATACGCACGCATGTCGCGGTGTCCCAGACACGATTTGTCACACCAAGCCTCCCCTTGCGCCCTCCCACCAGGCCGCTCACCTTTTGCCCATGCGCAGTGGACATTTCCGGGCGCGTCGCATCCATCACGTGACACTGCTGGGCGCCGGAAGCGCGTGACCAGGTGACATGCGCAAAGGGGTAAGAGGTCGTGTTCGCGCGCATGCCCCTTGCCGACCTTGGCGGGATGGACCCCAGAGGGCGCCAGTGATCCCTTGTAACCTGGTGACGTCACTGGTCACGTGGGCAGTTGGCCTTGGAATGGGAGATAGATTAAGTTGGTAGGGCACAGGAGGATGGCGGTGCCGTGTCCATAACGCAAGGGGTAGCTCATGTCGAAGTCCTTCCCTCCCTGCTCCTCCTGTGTCCAAAAGTCTCCCCTTTACAACCTCCATACCTTCCTCTAATGTCCATGTCATACGGGCATGCCCTGTGACCGACTGACGTGTTATTACACAGACAGTCCCTGAGCCAGTCCCTCGCCCGGTCACTTTATGTACGACCTTCCAGATCCATTGCTTGCCCAGTCTTCAATTTCACTTTAATTTGAGTCAAAAATATTGTTTCATTAGAAAATACTCGCAGTTTCAAACAAGGGACAGTTATGCTTTTTTGTTGTTGAAAATTACAGACAGAAAAGAAAGAAAATAGTTGAAAACTGAGACACAGGTATTATACAAACCAAATGCATTTTACACATGGAAGATGCTATCGGTTGTAACATAGTTCAGATCGTCCCGATCAAAGCACCACACACCATATGCATTTGCTAGGCTGAAAACCTACCCCTGAATTCCACTCCCGCTTCTCTCCCACTACATTGTTGGAAACTGTTGGATGTGCATGAGTGAGCACACTTTCCCAGCAGGTGTTATCGCCAGATAGGTTGTCTGAATATGTTGGGGAGAGTGTGAGATGAGACTGAGACGGACAGAGTGTCGAATAAACATCCACTAATCACCTCCAATTAAGGGATTAGGATAAGAATCTCTTTGATATAACAAGATTATATTTCTATAATCCTCCCTCTCCCTGTCTGTGACCTGACCTTGACACAGGAGGAAGTATGAGGAGAGGGGGTGGGGTGGAGCCCTATGCCTGCGGTAGTTATACATACTGCAGAGGACTGGTCAGCGTATGCATTTGCATGCATAACGGATTCGTTTTAAGACGATGTTAGACCTTGAATATAACATAATCCGCTTGTGTTGGGCGCAGCAACCCGGTACGGGATTGAGCTTGTATTCTGGCTATGAGCAGATGTGAGCTAGGCTAGGGATGTTGTACATGTGAGCTGCTCACCATACCCGATGGGGGCGCTGCGATCATCACCGCCTATATTGTATTCATGGGAATGTCGGGATGGTTGACCTTGCCCTATGACTGGGGTAGGTCCCTGGAGATCAGCTACCCTCTACCCACTACCTTCGCACAGTACAGAGGCAATCACTGCTAGTCAGATGGCGCTGTAGATGAAGTGAATGGTAGAAGGACGAGCATCTCTTAAAGATGTCCCAGGAGCCTAAGGACCCTCTATTACTGAAAATACTCATCTACACCCCCACAATTCACACCCAAACAGCAGCGCCTCCCTCCTCGTTATGTACATAAGGTACGGGGAGTATGACTAAGGCTCATAGTTGCGCCCGCCCACAGATACACGATATTAACTCTACTCTCATAAATCATGAAATACTTGGGGTCCTCCTGAGGCCCCTTATTGCCTTATCAATGAGAGGGGCGACAATGTATAATTGTATATGAGTTTTGATTGGGGTAATAGATTAACCATTCTTATACCCTTGAGATAATGACAGTGTTTAAGTCAGAACAAATCACCAGGTCAAAGATTTATGCCTCTGTAGCATTACGTAGGACTGTTTTCAAAGCAGTCCATAAAAGCATCAGGATACTTTCAGCCATGTTGGGTGGGTAGGGGTGGGGAGTGGGGGGGGGGGGTAACACACACGTATACATAGATGATCCGGCTAGACCAAACCAGCATAATGATTTCTATGATAACTTGAATGAATGGATCATCTGCAAGAGTATGTATACATATCATCTAACTATGGTTAATTTGGTATACAAAGTGAAAATGAAATATATATCACATTCCAAATGTTAACAGTTGTGAGTTATACCTATAGGGGAGAAATAACACTAGCTAAACCAACGTTGCCCAAACATATGAGGAAATGACCTGGAATCTTATCTGTAGATGGTTAATAAAATGAGAAAAAAACAACAACAGGAAAGAACCATATTGTAGCATGTGCTACTGTTAACATTTTAAGACAATAATTAGATGTGGTAGACTTTGCCCTATACTTTCATATCAGCACATAATATCAGCTTAAAATAGATATAGCACATAATATCAGCTTAAAATAGATATAGCATATGTATCTACACTAGAGGTTATCTATCATAACCAAAAGTTTTCTGGGCTTCCCTAGCCCACTTAAAAGGGTCTATATCTCCTCTTTCCTATCCCCTCGGATGTGTGTGGTGCACATATGTGCGGGCACTGACACATTCTCCTGTAAAATTGTGTAATTTCATTCTCGCCATGAATATGACCTTAGCTGTCGAAATGGTGTTAAACATCTTTTACTCACTCACTCACTCACTCACTCACTCACTCACTCACTCACTCACTCCAAAAGTATTCGCTATTGGGCCTAACGTCTACATGATCGCTGTATTATCAGAGATATTTCAGATATATAGCAGTTTGACTCAGGAGAACAACCATCGCTCCAGTGCAACAAGGTTGTATCAGCATTTTTCAAGTTTTGCAGGAGAGGCAAAAGAAGTGTTACAACTGCCATAGCTCACAGTTGACACAACCTTATTACCTTGGGGCCTGTTGGCACAAATAGTATAGACAGAGCTTCAATACTTTCATAGTAGGTAGATACGACCTTATAGATGTTAAAACAGATGGAAACTCAATTTTGCAAAAATGTTAGTTACAACCTTGTTGCACTGAGACGACGAAACAAGGTGCTTTAAACGTTTATAAAGTTATCTTATAGACTTATAGAGAAAGTCGCCTTATTAGCCTTAAAGGCACATTGTAGTAAAATATTTCCTCATTCTCTACAGTCCCTTTGTAATTGTCAAATACTCATTGCCAAAGGGAAATTAATTAAACTCCTGCATGTCAGTATAGGCATAGAAATGGCGTTCTTCCTTTAATAGTATATCGATGCCAATAATGCAATTGGATTGTCGGTTCTGTGTTGAAGCCGTTGTCAGAAACAAATCAGTTCATCTCTTTTCTTAAAAAAAACAAGCTGCATCCCCTCACCCAGCCCATCCACCCCAGCTCCATTATCTCCTGCCTCCTCCTGGGTTATATGAGAGCTAACAGCAGCCACTAGGATTGGCTGCGGATTGCCTCATGTCGGTCTGTCCTCTCCGACACGGTTAGTTGGATCTTTTAACGCTCGGCTTGGCTTGGAACAGCTCACCCCACCCCTACAGAAAAAGAAGGAGAAAAAATGGTTGGTGATATCTGCCCGTCACACGCCCACCTCGCCTCAATCCCCAGTCAATATTTTCTTTGGTTGTGTGTCTTCATCACGTGGCCCTTTTCTCTGGTGGCGAGCAGCTCGCCCGTCAGAGGAAGCACATGCCTGAGCTACCCGCAGGAATCAAAGCAATTGCCGACGTAAATCAAACACCGTGGTTGTAGGAGGTAGGGGTTATGGTGGGATGAGTGGGTGGTGGGGTTGTCAGTGGTAGACTAGCTGGGTAACGCGTTGGACTAGTATCGTAAACGCGGCTTTAGGAGGGTTATGATGAGAGCCGGGTGACTGGTTATAAAGGCAGGGACATTGGGTTGAAGGGGGTAGGAGGGAATGGCGAGAAAGAGTAGTCTACTGAGGTAGACTACCGCAGAGAAGGCTGAATGATGGGGATAGTTGGGAGATGGGGAGGGGGTCATAGGGGTGGGGGAACTGAGATGGAATATATCAATTTTCCCAGCGACAGTGAGCCTAATTTGGCGCTTGTGATGTCGGCGGGATGGCTGGGCCGGCAGTCTGTGGCCGACACACGGCTGAGTGATGTTTAAAGGCGGATGGCGTGCAGGGATTGAGCAGCTCAGGAAACTGCTCATGGCTACTCATAGAGTCGCTCATAGAGCCACTCGCCGACGTGTTCTCACCCGTAATGCCCCGGGCTCCGCCTCACGCCGCTGTTGCCCGACGGAAAGGGTAATTGCATTCATGCACATTTTCTTTTTCATTAACGCGCCGCGCAGGCGTCGATTGTTTCAATATTTCGGCTCCGGCGGTTCCGCTTCCGGTTTCCAGTTCGGGTCGCCCGTCGTCCGTCAGATGTCACCGTCGTCCCTGATTAGCTTCTTTGGAAAGAAGAGAGGAGGGGGCTGAAGGGTATGATTTGAGGGAAGAATTTGTGAAGTGAGTCAGTGAGACACTCTGTGAAGAAGAGCTAGGTAGACGAATTGAATTTAAAACGGAGCAAGACAGACAGCGAAAAAGACAGAGCTAAGAGGAAGATTATGAGTAGAATGATGGTGAGGAATTCAAAGGGGTGTGAAGAATATGGGAAAGGACCAGGCAAACTTCATGGTGTAAACCTCTTAAGCAATATATTTCATTAATTCATAAATTTTGTGTAAAAGCTTAAGTGTTTTAGATATATACATATCAAATACATAAAACTGTTACAGCAATAACACATTTTATTTGAATTATTTGCTCTTCAGCAAATACGTTTGCTTGTTTATGATAATGTATATCATTAAGTACTGGGGTCATGGTCGTGGGAGATTTGAGAGTTGGTATTCCGAGAACGATACAGTATGTATATATTGAACTTTAAGGGATGCGCAATTTACGTATGTATTGATTGGTGTGATTTAGTGGGAAACAGAAAGCCTGTCCTTAAAATGGTAAATTCTGATTTATATGACCCTATACACCCGTTGATGGCCATGGCTGTGTATATAAATGCATATTGCAATACACGGAGGCAATCACTCTATGAGGAGGGCTCAGTGCACAGATAGACGTGTTATACATAGCCACAGGCAGCTGAGCTACTCACCTACCCCCTCTGGTGCAAGCCGGATACACTAACCGACGCGGGAAGTGGCCAATTTGCAGACGCGTCGCGCGTTAACCTAATTCCGGCGCGACTTCCTGCTGTTTTACGGGGGGAGGAGGGAGATGGGGGGCATCGGCAGCACCGCTCCCATATTGAGCACCTTCGGCGGCCTAGGCGTGAAATATGGAATAGGCGCGTAATTCGGCCCGTGCCACAAGTCGCTGCGCTATCTGCTCGGGCCCAGATGACCGTGCCGGCTGGGGGGATCGATGGGCGGTGAGGGGCTGCCTTGATTAATTCTGATGTGTGAAATGTGCCGCCGCGCCGTCCGCTTTATCGCTGCGCGCGGCGCGTCGCATGTCTGGGCGGCACGATCGGCGGCTGGAGGAGGTAACCGCCGGCCATTAGCTCGCTGACGGATTAGAGCCGCATCCTGGGGCAGCGTGATGTATGACTCGAGGTGGGGGTGGGAGGCCGGGGCACTGGGTGGCCAATAGTGGAACTACTAGTATACTGGCATTGATGACGCCGCCTGTTATAATGTTATACCCTCCTATGGCCATGCCACCCTCTGTCTATAATGGTGTCCACCACCCTCCATTGTATCTATTTCATCTCTATAATAGTTGACCTCCACCCGTTACTAGTGACACAAGGTCATAACCATTGGCCCTATCACTCCCTTTTTTATAATGTAACAGCTCCTATCAACGGTGAGCACAATTTGCCAACCTCTGTTTCAACACCCAGTGATATATACAACACACACAATTATTGCCCTTTAGATATACATGTTTAAAAGCATTGACATATTTACTGTATCTCTCTTAGAACTAGTATCAACATTAAATCTATCCTTTTTTTGTTAATCCACCCACTATCATTCCTACAAAATGTATGATGGAAGAGAAAACACGTTCAACATGTTTCAAGTAGGGTAAAAGTGAATCTCTGAGATGTTAACACATTGCATGAGGCCTGTCTGCTGGCATCAGACTTCCTCTCAGTATCTATAGATTAGGGCTAACTGCATTGGCGTGATGCTAGTCGTTTTCTAAATTAATGACACATAATCCTCCCACTCAACCCCCTTCGTCCAAACGCATTCATCTGCCCGATAATGCCCCTTTCCCTCGTTTGGAACTTTTCTACGGCATCAAATTGAAGGCTGATCAGTATATTATACACCAGAGTTGCATACTTTCTCAATTTAACCTCCAGGAATCTTGAGAGGTATGAAATAGGACTGGTTACGGTTGGATTTATAGAAAACAAAATCTTACTACCTGAATTTTGACTTCGCTGCTTCATGATCCTTGATTGATTGTCAAATTAATCCTCTATTCATTATTGTGTGGTTTTGTATGTTCATTCTGTATTTGAATGGTGGCAGCTGGATAGTAATAAAAAAAAAAAGAACCCATTGAGGCCTAGCATCGACTAAAGTCGACACCACAGTAGGCCTAGCATCGACTATAGTCGACACCACGGTAGGCCTAGCATCGACTATAGTCGACACCATGGTAGGCCTACCATCGACTATAGTCGACACCATGGTAGGCCTAGCATCGACTGTAGTCAGCACCATGGTAGGCCTAGCATCGACTATAGTCGACACCATGGTAGGCCTAGCATCGACTATAGTCGATGCCCACTATATAGGATTTGCATAGGAATTGAAAATAGGCTCGTCCCCTAGGAACTATACTTGTTTGAGAGGCCGTCCCCATGGGCAGGGCGTCCATATAGTCGATGCCCACTATATAGGATTTGCAGAGGAATTGAAAATAGGCTCGTCCCCTTGGAACTATACTTGTTTGAGAGGCCCTCCCCATGGGCAGGGCGTCCATTTTTGTTCTGCCAGGACTGCTATGGTGATTAAAGGTATGCATATAGTGGGTAAAGACTTCCAAGATAGAAAGTCCTGGTGGCTTGAGAGAATATTGGTACCAGAGGTTGCGAGGGGTCGGTGAGTTGAGATCGGGACGCTTTTGGCGGCGACCGGAAACGCGACGCGCTTTGATTATCTCATTTCCGGCAGAGACGCCCATTGATTCTGATGGATCGTCGGCAGCGTGCGAGACGTCGATGCGACGACCGCCGGCCACCGGTCCGATGCCACGACGTCGGGGCTCAAGGCCACCAGGGTCCGCCAAGTGGATGTCGACTGATAAAACAATAGGGCGACCCCCGTCCATTTATAACTCTATCCCACCTCTCCTCCCCTGCCTTCCTCCCGTGACGAGCCCATCGGCGCTAGAGTGGGAGGTTAAGGTCAGCTGGAAAAAGAAGGCAGCAGCAGACACAATATTCACACGCCAGGGGGTAGAAGACAAGGGCCATGGTGGTTGTGATTGTGGGGGATGGAGAGGGGTTGATTGGGAGGGGTGTGTGTGGATGGAGGGGGTAGAGGAACGAGGGTCAGCTGGTGGCATTGGCGATGGCGTCGACTCAATAACAAGCGTGCCGAATGCCCAATTCACAAACATCAGAAAACAAATGGCAGCCCCCACCCTAACCCCCACGTGCCCGCCTTCATGAATGACATAAACTAGCAGGACGGGGGAGGCTACAGTGAGGGTCGAGGAGGGCAGCACTGGGGGTTATAGGATGCGGGCCAGAAGAGGTCCGTCGGGGCCAGAAGCTCAATTCGCCGCCTAATACCCTCGGACACAGGTGATCAGGTCGTCGCTGGATCGGGGGGAAGTTAAAGATGCCCTAGAGCCGGCGCCAATATTTAGAGGCTATTTACCCCATCTGTGATCTTTGGCCGCCGCCTGGCCCAAACCCCTCCGGTCATAAAGTGCACCATATAGTTCGCTCCCGGAAACACAATGAATCTCATTTGCAACTCCCAAACGGCTCAAGGTGCCGCCCCCATTCCCGCTTTCTCCATCATAAGCGATGGCAATCCGGCAACGTCGCACGGTCCTCCTGGGGGCAGGGTCCTCCAGGGCGGGACACTGGAGACGTTCAAGCGGCCCTCCACCTTCTCCACTCCCTCGGACCTTTTAGCGAATCCATGTATACATTGATATCGGGTCATGGTCCCTCGGGAAGGAATGGGCTGGGGGCGAGTTGGAAACTTTTGATGTAGTGTCCCCCACAAGTAAGTGAAAACTCCAATGATGCTAGTTTCGCCCCCGAACCCCTCGCCCCTTTTCTCCACATGCCACTCCATGTCTCGATCCTCCTTTTCCACTCAAACCACTTTTTATCATTCTCCCTCAACCATATTCTGGTCTTTACGTTTCTTGCTTGTCGGCCTCCAGAAAAGTAGCGGGATATTCGTGTGTTTCATCTTTGTGGATTGACCGACAGAAGTGGTACGGTTGTAGCAGTATGTAAGTAGTATATGGAATCAAACCACTGCGTCAGGCTGCCAGGCTATAGCCATCTGGCTACAGGGGTCAAATTGAAGTTGGAGCAAAGAGTTGGCTTCCACAAAAAAAGTTAAAGTCCAAAATCAAAATCAATGTTCAAAGTCAATTTCATCTCATTGCTGTTAAGCTGTCAAGGTGTCAACTCATGCAAACCAACTTGTGACAGGTATCTTTTAGCATTGCACTGTTCACTCTGTCTTTCTAAATGTCTATACCAGCAACTACTGGGTAGCTATCAGTTCCCTCACACAATAACTGATGGTTCCTGATTGATTACACGCACGGGTTCATATGCAACAATAGTAATAACTGGTGGTTCCCACCCACTGTAACTGGTGGTTACACACCAATCAGCTACTGGTACTGGATCCCACTGGATCCCATACCAAGTAGCTGCTGGTTCCCACACCCAGCACTTGGTAGTCCCATACACATTAGCTACTGGTTCCCATATAAACTGGTTCCTAACCCAAGTAGTTGCTGGATCCCACACCCTTGCTGGTTCTTGTACCCAGTACCTGCTGGCTTCCACATAGAGTAGCTGGTAGTGGTTCCCACATCCATTAGGTGCTGGTTCCTGCACCCAGTACCTGCTGGTTCTCAAATACAGTGCCTGCTGGTTCCCAAATCAGGTAGTTGTTGCTGTTGCTGTTGGTTCCCACACAGTAGCTACTTGTTCCCATATCCAGTAGCTGCTGGTTCCGATATAGAGTAGCTACCAGTTCCCATACCTAGCAAAAGGGTGATCTGGATAAATTCTGGATGAAAAAGGTCATATTAGTCAAAAATGGGCAAATTGGGAAAGTTGGGTGAAACTAGGTCACAAGCAGTCAAGATAGCTAAAATTTGTCAAAATAGGTCAAATTGGTTCTAAGTAGGTCAAATTGGATGAAATTAGGTCAGAATAGCCTATTAGATCAAGATAAGACAAATCAGATCAAATTGGATAAAAGTAGGTCAAATGCATCAAATGAGGTCAAACCAGGATAAATTATGTCAAATTGGTTGAAAATGGGTCAATCAGGTCAAATTCTATCAAATTAGGTCAAAGGTGGTAAGAATAGATCACATTGGTCAAAATTAGGGTAATTAGGTCCAAGTGGGTTCAAATGAGTCAAATTAGTCAAAATTTGGTCAATTAAGGTCAAATTATGTCAGAGTAGGTAAGGATAGGTCAATAAAGTCAAATGTAGTGAAAATAGGTCAAATTGGTAAAAGGCCAATGAGGTGAAATCAGGTCAAATATGGTAAAAGTAGGTCATATTGGTCAAAAGTAGATCAGCAGGTCAAATGAGGCTAAGATAGGTCAAATAAAGGTTAAAATAGGTCAAATTATTCAAAAGAAGGTCAATTAGGTAAGGATAGGTCAAATTAGGTCAAATATGTTAAAAAAGATCAAATCAATCAAAAGTAGGTCGATTAGGGGAAAGTAGGTTATAATAGGTCAAATGAGGTCAAATATAGTCAAAGTAGGTCAGATTGCTCAAAAATAGTCATATTCGACTTTATTTTGACAAATTTTGACATAATTTGACCTAAATGACCTACTTTTAATAAATTTTACCTATTTCCATCATAATTGACCTTACTTCACATATCCTAACCTACATTGACCCACTTTGACGAAATTGACCTACTTTTGACCAATTTGATCTATTTCAACAATATTTGATCTATCCTGACCTTATTGGACCTAATTGACCTACTTTTGATCAATCTGACCGGTTTTCACTATATATGCCCTTAACCATCCTGACCTAATTGACCTACTTTTGGCCAATTTGTCCAGTTTTCACCACATTTGACCTTATTTGGCCTATCCTACTGTAATTGACCTATTTTTGACCAATTCAACCTATTTTCACCTAGTTTGACCTAATTTGACCTACTTTGACCTTATTGACCTCGGGCTTCCCTAGCCCACTTAAAAGGGTCTATTTCTCATCTTTCCTATCCCTCAGGATGTGTGTGGTGCACATATGCGTGGGCACTGACACATTCCTCTGTGAAATTGTGTAATGTAGTTCTCACCATGAATATGACCTTAGCTGTCGAAATGACGTTAAACATCTATTACTCACTCACTCACTCCTTATTGACCTATTTCTGACCAATTTGACTGGTTTTCACCATATTTGACCTAATTTGACCTATCCTACCCTTATTGACCTACTTTTTACCAATTAGACCTATTTTCACCCTATTTGACTTAATTTCACCTATCCTGACCTTATTGACCTACTTTTGACCAATTTGACTTATTTTCACCGTATTTACTTGGATTTGTCCTATCCTACCCTAATTGACCTGCTTTTGACCAATTTGACCTATTTTCACCATATTTGACATAACTTGACCTATGCTACCAGAATAGACCTACTTTTGACCAATATGACCTATTTTCAACATATTTGACCTAATTTGACCTATTCTGACACAATTGACTTATTTTGACAGCTACTGTTTTAAGAACTCTCAACTACCTGATGTGGGAACCAGCAGGCACTGTATTTGGGAACCAGCAGGTAGTGGGTGCAGGAACCAGCACCTAATGGATGTGGGAACCACTCCCAGCTACTCTATGTGGAAGCCAGCAGGTACTGGGTGCAAGAACCAGTAAGGGTGTGGGATCCAGGAGCTTTTTGGGTTAGGAACCAGTTTATATGGGAACCAGCAGCTACTGGATGTGGGAAGCAGTAGCTACTGTATGTGGGAACCAGCATGTACTGGGTACAGGAAACAGCAACTAATATGCATGGGTACCACCAAGTGCTGGGTGTGGGAACCAGCAGCTACTTGGCATGGGATCCAGTGCCAGTAGCGGATAGGTGTGGAACCGCAGTTACAGTGGGTGGGAACCACCAGTTACAGGATGCTGGAACCAGCAACTACTTGGTGTGGAACCATCAGTTATTGTGTGAGGGAACCAATAGCTACCCAGTAGTTGCTGGTATAAACTTTGTTCATATAGAAAGACATAGAGTGCACCATGCAATGCTAAAAGATACCTGTCACAAGTTGGTTTTCATGAGTTGACACCTTGACAGATTGACAGCAATGAAATGGAATTGACTTTGAACATTGATTTTGGTTTTTGACTCTAACTTTTTTGTGAAAGTCAACTCTTTGCTTCAACTTTAATTGACCCTTATGGGCCACTGTATCTGGCCAGTCTTTTGGTGGTATGGCGAAAAGAGTTAACGGAGGGGGGGATTGAATAGAATTCAAAATTGTACAACCCAGGACATAAACTGTTATATCACTTCACTATATTAGATTCATTTATAATGTAGCAACAAACATTACAATAATGAAACTGTCTAAAATGAAGTGAGAATGGTAGTAATTTCAAACGTATAGGATTAGTATTTATGACGTATCGGATGTGGGCATTGGCTATCAATGGTTTATGCAAGGTTTATATATGATTTCATGTATACATAAGTTTACACAGCATAATCAAATCATCCATCATTCAACAGTTACACATCAGTGTTATTTCAACATAATCATGCATTTTATGTTGATTCATTGTAACAGTTGATGTGATAGTGTTTCACTGTTGATATTTATCAGACGAACCAACACTGAGTGAATAGCAAAAAAGAATTTGAGTTGAAAGTTTTGATTCAATGGTAAAGAAGTCGATGTTCGATCAATGCTGAATTGAAAACAATATTTTGATGTTGAAATGCCTACCTAAAATCAGATATTTAAATAGGTAATGGTTGTCAACAATGTCGTT
Organism: Acholoe squamosa; assembly: GCA_949317995.1. Classification (NCBI taxonomy): domain Eukaryota; kingdom Metazoa; phylum Annelida; class Polychaeta; order Phyllodocida; family Polynoidae; genus Acholoe; species Acholoe squamosa. The sequence continues at coordinate 43,676,012 of OX439040.1, read as the reverse complement.
TAAATGGCATAATTAATTCAGTATTGACGACAGAACCAGTTAATCAACATTGTCACACATCAACCAGTTGCCAAAAGTTGATTCAACATCCCACTAGGTAAAAGTATACCATTTTATTTGTTGATTTTTGATCAAAAAGATGAAAAGGAATTTCTGGCGTCAGTCTTGTCTTGCTAGTTTGAAACTCTTTGATTTCTTTTTCTGAAAATTCGGACTGGTCAACTAGTGTACGTAGGCATCTGGCTATTACATATATATTCATAATGCTAAAACGAATGTCTCTATAACATAACCATTACTCACCTCGTCATTGAGTAGAAAATAGAATACTAGGAAGAAAGCACCCTGAAAGAAAAGGAAGTCAGATGAGAAATTCTGTATAGCTTGCAGTATTATCACGTGAGATGAAACCCCATAAAAAGGTATCCCCAACGTGGCTGAAGCAAAGATGACTCAGATGATTTTACTGCTTTGCCCTTTGACAGAGTCAAAAGGGAAATCATTAAGAATTCATCATCTTTGGTTTTCCCCTTTCAAAGCTGTAGCTGCATAACTGAATCACTTTTCAAAAATATTTCTGCAGTGTATATCTGTACATCTGTGTCTTCTAAGCTTTAGTCCCATCTGCGGCAGCGTTTTTGAATCTTGGGTCTTCTCAGTTTAAAATACAGACAGAACATTAAATAATTAAATTGGACATAGGGATGCATTGTCATGATCTCATTAAATAATTAAGCTTTACTTGAGCTAGATGCTGAAAGAAGATTCAAAACTCCTAAACAATAACTTTGTTGGGCGTATTCTAAAGAATTTGACAAATTAGAGCAGAGGTGTAACAAATTGAATTGCACACGTTGAATGAGAAAATAAGGTAATATTAATGGTCTGGAAGGTTATTTCAGATAATCTAATAATTGAAAACTGACTTAGGACGTAAGTGAGTGTAGTGCAAAGCAATAGCAATCAATTGTGGAAATCAGGGAGTTCATTTTGTTCCTTCCCTGTAAACGTGAACACCATGAGTGATTATGCTCTCCAGGGTGGGATAAAGATGGTAAAAATGAATACTTTTTCTTTTCAGCATGACACTAAGTGATTTTAAACTGACCAATCTAGATTGAAATACTTGTCTTAAGGCGGTATGACATGTAGCTCGAATCATGAACCTGAATGTATTAAATCCCTTGCATGAATCAACATTATGACCGTTCTTACCTGTAGAATGTTGAATAAGGCATATAAATACTTGATGATTATCCCTCGCATCTTTAATGTTAGGAAGGCAAACGACCAGCAAACTGTCAGTAATATTGTCTGCGTCCACAACGCCTTGGAATGGATCCTGAAAGTATAAAGACGGGAACATAAGTGAGGTAGTTTAAATGGTAATTTGTTTGAATCATGAGGCAGATAACTGTATAACTAGTCTGCCTTCCTGTACGGGAAAAGAAATCAGAATGTTTCCAGAGAGTAATTAAGTTCATCTGCCGTATGGGATCAATCGTATACCACAGATTATCTCACCTAAAACCCACTATTCAAATACTAACATCTGTAAATTAAATTGCACCGCTGCACCTTAATTGCCCAGTATAGTATATGGCTCTGACCGAGGGGTAAATAATCTATTTTGTGAAAATGACACAGCCACAGTTATACAGGTGTTCTTTATCGATCGGCACTGTGCTTCATATGATTGTGGCCTAATCAGTGATTATTATGATAAAATTATTGCAAATTGATACTCAGATTATTCATTTGTATATATCGTATCAGGATAGAATTTATAGCATATCGTTAGGATGAGGGTTATCACTCACAATCTACAGTATCAGTGCAGGAAGTTAGTCTTCTTTTTCCCCTTTATATAGCCACCTATACCACAGAAAGGACATTCCCAAAAATTAACACCATGATTAACAATGAATAGCTTCTCCACGCTTATGCCACAGTGCTTTGATTAATTATCGACGACTGAACACTTATTTCCATAAGCATATCTCACACATCTCACCATAACAAGAGTTTGAGGAAGGATCGTGTTCAGCAAACACCTTGGGCTATTGGCAGAATTATTTATCATTCATTTTATTGGCCAGGCTGCTCAGCATATTACATTCAAAGACAATATCCCCACGCGTGTGTTCACATGCAATAAACATTACAGTATAACCTAATCATCCTGCCAGTTGGGCATCACCCCCACTTACTCTGTCATGTTTACACATTGCCAACCAGAGACCTAATCTGCAGTATGCTCCGCCACAACTTTCTAAAAAACCATCACCAACTTGTCAAAGTTAGGGCTTTCGACAGACTTAACGAAGCATGGTCGTCAGTTGTCCCTTGGCGGACGCACGACGGGCTATACCGTAATAACGCGGCGAGCAAATCGGATTACATTAAAAACAAGCGGGCGGAGGAAAAGCCAAAGTGGATTTGTCAGGGGCGAGTCAAAAACGAGGAGGAGGTTGGTGAGCAACTCACCGGCCGGGCGCACATGTTGTGTGTGGTGAGGGTAAACCAATATGGACACGGGAGGGCGAGCAGCTCTGAGCAGCTAGAGTAAATTAATTTGGGGCAGCCTGTCTCTACCTGCCATCTGGGTGACAGCACGGTTGCTAAGGTTACTGCAAGCCCAATGAGCAGCTCTCGTCGAGCTGGTGACATGTGTTAGCAAGTCCTGAGCTCATCTCACCATACTTTAATCCAATATCACCTATTCCTGCCCCTCCACCTACCCTACCTTAGTACCAACCATAAGTAGGCTATACAGTCACATGGGTCTATATAAAGAGAGCAATCCTATAAACTGTAGTTGCCCTAAGCCTGAACCTGTGCCTGTTAATATTATATGGGGTTTCTCTAGGATGGCTGTGGCATCTAAGTATTTTTCATTGCTGCATGTCAAATTACAACCCATCAGGTATGACTTTAGTGTTTTTTGTTGTTTTTTTTCAATACTACTCAGAGGTACCTTTTGAATTGTCGCAAATAACACCGCTACAACCTGACACGGCAATTACAGCAATAAACGAAAGGCACAGCAGCTGGAAAAAACCCAATCAACCTTAATGCTCTATATTTATATCAGATGTAGTGATCTGTTTATTGGAAAAGGGGGGGGGGCATTCAACTCAGCAAAGCAACCCCTTACATTAGTTATGATAATGATAAATATAAGTAGCCTTTGTTCAGGTCAGTTAGTATAAGTAAAACATCAGCCATCACCCAGCACAATACCAATGTATCTAAATTGGCTCAGACAGTGAGTTAATCAGCCATATCACTGTGCCATCACTCACATCTATTATTGGGATTTAAACTAAAGGAGAAGGGGTAGGATCAGCAAAGGCGGTAATGGGTAAACTCTGGTCACTGGACTGCTTCCAGTCCACATAGACTGCAAACCTGGACATTGTTAAGGTGGCTGATGGCATTAATGCTACGGGAAGTATTTGCGTCAGACTGTTGTATAGTTCTACCACAAGTTACCCACAATTTAATGTTAACTATCAAAGAAAAAACTCCCCCCCTCACCTATCAATATAATTAGGTTAAAAGCTCTCGGAATTCTATTAACCTGTGGTATAAACCCTTAAAAACTGCTATGAGACATTTGACTTTGCTAGGACTGTCTCTGGGCATGAGAGAAAGGATTTTATCATGAAGTTCTCCTTAAGACACGGAAAGAACCTCCAATAGCTTCATATTGCCTATTTCATCACTTAGCTCTTTTGTGGAGGTCTGTTCCAGGGAATTAGATGGTCTACAAAAGTTGGGTCAATCGTTAGTTTGCAAACCTCTCAACAAACCTCTCACGCTTCACCGTTGCACTTGGTGCATATGAAAATGTATTATTTGATCTGTCCCGTAGCCTGTAGGTGGGCATATGTAAGCAAATCGATGCATGTATTGTCAATCTGTGAGTACCATATAATGTATGTAGTACCATTTTGTGTAATGTTAATTGATAGAGATCTAGCAAGAGTAAACAAATTAGGACTAAATTATTATAATCCCTTCATCTGACCGATATTTCTCAGCGGATTTATAAGAAGTTCTTAATTCAGAAACATAGAAATGCTGCATTTTTTTCACTTTTTTCTATAAAGTAAATCTACTTCCAATATTCAAAGTTGTCTACAACTGAGAATTATGTAATGACGAGTAGTATGTATGCGCAAAACATCAAAAGCCAACACAATTTAGAGCTTCATACACAGTGTCATAAGCAACCCTTTTTGATTAATATGCACAGGCTCATATTATAGAACCTGTCTGGTTATCTCAAAATATTAGGAAAACATCAGAAGCATACTTACAATATCATTTTATTGGTCTGTTCGTTCTTGGAGTAGGAGCTCTCATGATGCTCTTTTGCAGTAAAAATGAGCACCAGGACTGTAACCTAGGCAATGTAAAGATAAGGAGAGATTGCGTATTAGTAGAGATCACCCATTTTATTCTTAACCAAGTAACTGATATATCCTCATTGCTTGCAATGAATTCTTTTATATTACGCTGAGATTTTCTAATGGTGCACATAATTCATATGCAGAAAAACGACACTATAAAAAGGGGGAAATAACACCAACACTGTTAGTGTGGGTGAGTTGGCTAAACTGACGATGTATAACGAATATGCTGACCTGCCCTTACTCATAAGTCGACATGATCTGTTGTGCTCATGTCAGGCCATAACGCTGAAGGGCTTGACATAAATCAACTTTCTATTTCAAAAATGCCAAGCTAAGTGTCACCCTTCCCCTAATAACACTGTCCTCAACACGCGGACGCTTGTCAGCCCTCCACAATCTCTCCAGATACTCCCCTCTGGAGGAAAACTTTTGACAAGGGTGGGGCACAGACAGATTAAGGTGGGGTCCCTGTCTTGTGTTGTCTTGGTGAACCTTGCCCTGTCACCCACCACCCCTATTACCACCATTTCCTAAAAGTGCCCACAAGTCGCCCGCTACTTCGCCCACTAAGGGCACTCTATCAGACCATACTCACGGAGATAATTCCTACTGCCGGGCCGAGGAAGAGCCATATATACTGCCACGCGATCCAGCACCTGGAGGAGAGAGAGAGGACACAGGAGGATAAACACGTGGCGTGCCGACCACACTTTGTGGGGTGACAGATTCGTGAGCAGCTCGCGCTCTCTGACCCCTACAGGGACGAACAGCTCACTCAGTTAACAGAAGAATAGGACCGTGAAATATAACACTAACAGAATACCATGTACAGAGTTAACTACTCTACGAAAAGAGGGAAATCCTATAAACCCTACTTAAAACTGCAGGAAGGTATAAATAGCCAAGGTTTTCATAACAAAAAAGAAATGTTCATGTCAGGGTTTGGTAGGATAAAGATGGTTGGTGTGAGTGGCGAATTCATGATGTTGGTGGGCATTAAACAAGATATGGATTATAGCGCGCGTGGTTCGGATCACACCAACAATGTCGCGACCCTGACAGTGGCGGGCGGCCCCTGTGTCCTGCTCATTAAGGGGTGTGCGTGTGGTTGTTTGTAAGAGCAACTCCGAGCTGCTCCCTGCAGAAAGGGGCACATCCATCCCACAATGCGTCATAGTAACATAGCAATTTGATTTGTTTTTTGTGCATTATATATATATATATATATATATATATATATATATATATATATATATATATATATATATATATATATGTTGCATCACGGACAGTTGTTAGTAGTAGTATTGGTAGCAGTGGTGTGCCATCGGCCAATCGGTAATCACATATTGAGCCTGAGGTTAAGGGTAGGCAGGGGAGAGAGGGGTCTGCCTGAGGCCCCCACAGAGAGCAGCTCAAAACACGAAGGGCGGAGACAATTGGACTGTCAGGAGGAAGTGTCAGGAGGTGAGCAGCTCGGTCAAATAAGAGAGGACCCCAGAGGGGACGTTGGTGTCCCTGAATGAGTGTGTTTGAAGTCTGGTTATGGTTGGTGGTGTGCTGTATGTACTGATTGTGAGTGAGCTGCTCCCGGCATGCTGGTTACTGTTGTGAGACACGTGTGAGGCGGAGGGGGACCTGAGCTGTCTCTTTATATCTGTAGGGTATGGGATTTTGGGAGTCTGTTGCGTCACAATCTAACTTCTCTGTACTCTATCAGTTCGACCCCTTTAAAGCTTGCCATTCAACTTCAACCCTATTCACATCACAGTGCGATTGGTATTTTTGAACTGTTATTGTCAATGCAAATTTCCTGCCTGTTTTCGTCTTGAATGTTTTCAGGGATTTGAGTTAAAAGGTTGTCCCAAATGTTAACACACAATACAATGGGCCTATTAATGCATAATATATTTTGGTCGTGAAGCATGACAACCTTGACAAGTAACTTACCAGGGCTGCATTCATGCATCATGCCAACCCTACTGGCACGTTACTTCAATACAGTGCTGGCTGTTCTACTTGTCGGCATGGGTATCATGACGAGCACGGAACTTAAACCTTGGGACATCATGTAGCCCTTAGAGAATTGACAAGTTTATCTGGTTATATCATTAGGACAAACATTGTTACCAGTACTTCTTCTTTTCGAAAGGTACTGTTTAAGAATATCACCTTAAGTGAGGAAGTGCATTTTTAGAAATCAAGAGAAGTCAAGAATCAATCTAGAATGACGCAATTTAATCCTTGCTCTTTTTTGGATACGATTCATACTTTTAATTCTGATAGAAACTCATTCTCCACCTTGCTTAATCACAGAAGCCAATTCGAGGAGGGGGGGGGGGTTAGAAACAGGGTATATTATGTGCAGGATAAAGGTCGAGTTGGTCAATGTATGTAATATATTCACAACAGGCTGTTACATAGCAACTACAACAGGCTGAAAACAGATGCACTGCCTATACTCACTAACAAGGTCTTTATCATGACCTATATCACTAGCTGTATGCACTATATAAAAGGTATATTATGATACATTAAAGTACAGATCTGTCCTGACTAGAGTAGATTTACAGAGCATTAAAATGAAACACCATTTTTATTTCTTTTGGCCTAATTACCATCTCCCACATCATCATATTTCAGTCAGCATAACAAGTGGCCAATTTTATTTATTCCCTTCAGTCAGAAGATGGAGCAATGCCATCTGATTTTGGCCCACTACAGTGATACCATCGGTCTGGCTGCAGCAGGACAATCGTACAGGCCATCAGGTCTCCCCTACCCTCTGTCCAACAGGGAGTCTAACAGCCAAACACCCTGTCCACAACCACCCACCACAGGAATCCCCAGAGCTACCATTTTACCAATCAACTTATACACCACCCTTCCCTCCCAGCCCACTCTGACCTCCTACCAACTGTACCAATAGACTCACACTGACCCTTGCCAAGCGTCTCACAAACCCCTTCTTAAGCCTTCCTCCCAACCCCCCACGAATACCCCTGCCAAATCTGTCTGGCTACGATAACAACCTGCCATACTATCTGCTTCGAGGACACTCCTAATTGCGCGAGCACCATTTCCGCTTCTGGTCTGACGGCCATCTTGTTTCCAGGAGGACGCCTTATCGGACGTGTGTCACGTTGCGCTGGCTGTGACATATGTATTTCCAATAGTTTTCAATTACAAGCAGTGGCGCTGGCATCGCCCGTCCAATTAGTTTATTATCTTGCCCCATTTAGCATTGGACGGCTCGTCGGCGAGGCATTTACAAGTTTAGAACATGTTCTCTCGATGACATTTATTGAAATGACAAATAATGGACAAGAAATCAATGACCAAGTCCTATGCTGACTGTAGGACCGTCATACTTCATTCAGACTCATGGATATGGTTATTTCTCGAGGGCAATCCTAGTCTACCTTATCTACTATTTCTTTCGGAAGGGAAGGAGATTCCTAACTTCAAAAGTATACGTAATTGTCATTTAATTCGTCATAGAGAACCGAATGCGTGGGCCAACTTATACATGAAAGAATGAGCTCCAGCGTCTCTTTCTCTGGCATGAGAGGCGCATGCTTAAATGTCATTTCCGGTATGACTCGAGAAGCAGATGACATTTCTTGAATGGCGGGAAATCATTGATACATGTCGCACGAACCCTCACTCCATTGTCATCAATCTTAGCCTATCTCACAGCCATCACCCGCCCGCTCCACTCAATTAATTTACTGACGCCTTCCTCCTCCCCCTTCCCTGCCACCCTATGCCCCTGCACCCCCTGATACACCCCTACCCAGGATAACTCCCGTCCCCCTCTGATTTTCTGACTGGGGTATCTAAGTAGCACGCCAGGGTGGTGACCTTCCCTGACTGCACAAGGACGACGCCATCTTATGTCGATACAATGGAAGCCATTGTAACCATTCTCTGTTTTCCAACAAATATCCTTTTGTATCTACAAAAAAAGATTCTCTAGTGCCATATTTTTATTGTATACATGTTGGTATCAATCACGAATCGTTTTATTTCCATACGTGTTTGCATTGTAGGTTTTTATAGATTTGATTCTTGTGAGTAGTATATAGAAATGGCACTTACACTCAGCTAGGTATCTTGAACAAGGTTGATTGTGAGTAGTATAGGAATGTCATGTATTCTCAGGCAATTGCTTTTAAGCCGACATGAGACACAGGGCAACTTTTAGTGAGTGAGTAAGAGATTTTTTTAACGCCATTTCGACAGCTAAGGTCATATTCATGGCGAGAACGACATTACACAATTTCAGAGGAATGTGTTAGTGCCTGCGCATATGTGCACCACACACATCCTGAGGGGATAGGAAAGAGGAGAAATAGACCCTTTTAAGTGGGCTAGGGAAGCCCGGGGCAACTTTTAAGTGAGTGAGTGAGTAATAGATGTTTAACGCCATTTTGACAGCTAAGGTCATATTCATGGTGAGAACTATATTACACAATTTCACAGAAGAATGTGTCGGTGCCTGCGCATATGTGCACCAGACACATCCTGAGGGGATAGGAAAGAGGAGAAATAGACCCTTTTGAGTGGGTTAGGGAAGCCCGGCAACTTTTAACCAAACGATTTCTACCATTTCAAAGCGAACAACCACCACACATGGCCATACTCTAGGATATCCCAAAGTGACCGTTTGACCATTTACCAAAGCGGTTGGGAATCAAGGTGGTGTCTAGGTCCTTACCTGCCCAGTACCTGCCCTGCATGGAGGATGTGAGCAGCTCAAATCACTCACCCCGGCTGTCAGAGCGGCTCTGCCGCCCATCTCACCGCCTGCCCCGCCCAAGACAATCTTGGACAGTCATTAGCCAAGGACCGTGTGATGTGCCCCCAGTTGTATGTACCTTAACCATTCTTCATAATACCTCAATGCAGTGCTGGCTGTCTACATTGGTGCATCATGACGACGCACTGGGAGTGTATCAATAATGTAAGGTCGGCATGATACATGACTGCGGCACTGATGAGTTATTTGTGCGTCATGACAACAAATGAATTGATACGTCATGCGGCCCTTAAAGGGTTAGAAAAGCGGGTGGTGCCTGACGCACCACGCGGGTGTTGGCGTCATACAAACTACCCGTTATCCAGGCCCTCCATCGTCGTGCGGCCCACCACAGATGGGTGATAGGCACAGGCGGGCGGAGGACGCACAGCCTTAGAGGTCCCTTGTGAAAGCTAATAGCCTCGAAGCTATTTTTCACCTGCTAGTAATTTTTCATAGGGTTCTGCTCAGGTGTCTGCTCACGAAGTTCTTCTTAGAATAGTATGTTGGCCTCTCTACACTGATAATAAAACCTATAGTCAGTAGTGACTATACCCACATATTCTGAGCCCCATAGTCACATGACTATATACCTTAGTCACATATTAGTCAGAAAGATAGTCAATTTGACTATATGTAGAGCTCACAGATTGATGATGTCACAGGTTTCTGTACACAAAAACCGTCATCCAGAAAGAGGACATATTTATGGTTGCCTGGACTAAGAGGAGACAATTATAATCAGGCCAAATCATCATCTTAACCTGTCCATCCATAGAAACTCTGGCCATTAATGGATAGGTAAGTAATCTATATGATGCGATATTTGTGTCCATTGCAGTATAACAATAGTTATTTGGGTTCAAACTGTTCATCAATGGGAAGGCATATGGCAGCCATCTTTGATTGGATGAATGTTTGCTTGTAGTTATAGTCAGTACTGACTGTATATATGAGTCATATTTACTAACTAAATGTTGCTTAGCAACAAAATGATAGTCATCTGACTAAGGACTATTTCAATAGATTAAAGGCATGACTATGTATTGACTATATAACTAACTTAAGTTAGTCACAGGTGACTATAGAGGGATAGCCAAAAATCGCACTATCATTTGACTATCTTAAATTACATGTAGTCACTATTGACTAAGATATTAGACTATTTTTATCAGTGTAGGTTTTCAAATGGAGGGTTGCTGTGTTATAAAAGAAAAGATTACACTTATGTTCAAAAGATGCATGAGAAATCTTATCCTAGGGAGAGCAGGCTATATATCCATACAGAAAGGAAGGGTTATATAGTCGTGCTTGTGCTGGTTTTAACAATAGTTATAACATGGGTTCCAGTTAATGTGTATACACACAGTATAAAGAAAAATTTGATTCCAGGGGATTTACAATGCTGTTATATTTCAAAATTTATATTTTGTATTCAAGGACTCTGGTGTTAGAAATATACGTTCTTGTCAGCCGAATCTGAGAAAGGTGCAACAACTCTATCAGGAACTTCTTTGAAAAGTTAGCCTTTCTTGCCTGCACTGACATAGTAGATGCTTCTTGTATCTATACGTCACGTGAACATACATAATTCCATGAGCTATTCACTATTAATGACCAAACCAGGAGTCTCTTGTATGACCACCACAAATATACAGCACAGAACTTCTGCTTTTCATTTTGTCTCAGGTCGGCACATTCACCAGGCCAGGTGTGACCTTCCTAATCTCTGGTGCCTTCTCCTGGAGAACCACTGCGTCTTAGATGGGTGTGATCCCCTTCTGTCCACACCTATTCCTCATCGGTCACCCCTTATACCCCTTCTACCCGTCCCATAGCATCCAGTACTCCTCCCGGGGGTCTCATTAACAGTGATCCAATCGGCGCCGCCTCCTCCTGTAGCGTCATCTGTCTGTGGTGGGATCAAACCATCATGTTGTTAATTAAACAAACAGACATGTTAATGAATTAGTCTGAGGCGCGCGGGGTGGCACGAGGTCTCACCACACCCCGCTTGCTATGCGCATTCACGGGGGCCCAACATCAGTCGGCATTATTCCCGAGGACATCTTATATGCCTCTGATTATATTTTACGGCCGGCCTGGCGGGAGTCCCCGTGGTTATTGTCTTTTGCCCCGCCGCTCGTTCTTCTTGTGGTAATCTTGAATAATGTTATTCAACGCCCGCCGTCGGGCGCGGACACATGTATGCATAAGTAAGCGTCTCGGCCTCGCCTCGGACGCAGTCGAGCTTGCGGTGTTAATGGCTTTCCTTTTGGTGGTCCCTATGGCGCCGTCCGCCATCCTCAACCTCACTCTCATCACAGCTATCCTTATCCAAAAAGTCGCCCACCCACCCCACCCCTTACCCTCTAACCCCGCTGTACCCCATCCAAGCTCCCCCTCTTCCTATCTCTTACCACCTCACCCCTACCACCCACGTCGGAGGGGGCTGATACCGTGGAATATTATGATAATCTCGGCGTCGTCCCAAAGCAAAACGCTTACATTGCCCCATGAAAAATACACTTGGGGTCGGGCGGTCTGGCGCCGACAGGACGCTTACGTTGTCATCTGGCATCTTAGCTCCCCACCCAGCCCCACCCTCACCCTTAACCTCTACTCTCTTCCCTCTTACTCTTCTCCCTCCCTGACGGCTGGTCAGATATTCTGCCTAGCCGGGCAGCCAGGTGTTAGCCCTGATATGTGGTGACTCCTGAACAGTGTCTGTAGGTTATGGATGGAAATAGGGGGTGGTATTAGGGTAGGTGGACAGTGGAGCGACAGTGGGAGTGCGGAGAAGCAATTGTTTGGGAGCTCAGGGGCGTAGGAAAAGGGGGGGGGGCAATAATGAGGAGGTTCCCTATATACGCCTATATAAAAATATAGCAGCCCCCCCCCCCCAACCGAGACCCCTGAGCCCCCCCCCCCAATAAAAATTTGCTTCCTACGCCCCTGGGGCTTGAGGACTGTAAGCACTTTGGGTAGAGCAGTACTCTTCAGTTTGCCAATTATGCCACTGGTTGGTATTGTATGACCAGAGATGGTCGAGTTCTTCATGAAGGAATTGCAATTGCATCTTATCGTTCTGCTGAAGGACATCTGTGTACAGACTAGGGGAGAAAAGCAAACAATAAGTATAAGTGCAACTCCTTCATGACTTGCTTATCATCCAAAATGAGGTTAAGATCAGGAATGATCGCCAGCAGGTCACTATATAATTATGTCTATGAGAAATAAAAGTCTATTGACATGCATTCTTTTGGACGTTTAGACATTTCCCATCAAATGGAGTAAATGCCCAGCCTACCCCAACCTATGTTCCGATTGAAATTAGCTGAAGAACGCATTTTGAAAATATAGGACAGCATTTTGCAATGCAAGTAACTCGAAAGGGCACTAAATCTCTTCTTTTATGCCCCTTCTGATACTAACCTCATGTTTTCTTCGAGCATTATCACTGTCAGTGGTTAAGCCTATGGAGAATGCATCCGTTATTGCTCGTATGTTTCATTGGCGAATAACTCCTCTCTTGGTGATTTAAGCATTGCAAAACAGCAGCAGGTCTTGAATAAGGTTCCATATTAACCATACAAACGCATGGGACAGTGTAATTCTCCTCCATTTTGTTATAATCCAGCAGTTTCGATGGCACCGTGAGTCGATCGTCTCGCTGTCCGCCATTTTGGATTTTGATGTTCTGTGCGCATGCGCGACCCCTCCTTGCCGGAAGTAGCATTTTCGACGGAGAAATAATATATTCTATCGATTTAACTTAAAATTAATGGCTTTTTGAATATAATCCATGCATCTTTGGCAATATCAATCGAATTGAATCGAATATATCTTTTTACTTTTATAGCCCCACAAGTTGATCGTCTCGCTGTCCGCCATTTTGGATTTTGGTATTCTGTGCACATGCCTGACCCAATTTCCATAGTTATTTGGGTCAATTTGCACCACCACTGGCTTTTGGATGCGAATTAACGACAGGGCGAACACCTAATTTTTTATCTTTTTAATATCCTTTTACTATTGTTTATCATATTTCTATATATAACACTGAGTAATTGAAATAATAATAATAACAACCATTTTTACGACAATAGAGACGCGCGGACGGATCGAATGATGGCAAATTCATCAACATTCATCAACTATTTGCACCACTCCACACCAAAAACGTGGGAAAGTTTACTTTTTTGCACCACCTATGGGATTTAACATAGGGCTAAAAGCGTCTTAGTTTTTCTCACTGTTAAGAACCACTGAATCCATCCGTTTTTACCCCGACTCTTATAACTCTTTCGAGTTAATTATATATGTGACATGTACTAGGAGAAGGGGTCTTAGAACCCCCTGCACTAAGCCCCATTTTTGCATATCGTGTCACATATAAGGAATTCCGAGACCTGGGAAACCACATCATAACAATGGTTTTCAGTGAATATTAAACGTTTATAGATGGCCTATATGCTTGAGGATATTGGTGTTTGCATTCCTATTACAACTTTTCTCTCAGACCAGTTCCAAAAACGTTGGAAGTTAGTACAGTTTGCACATGCAAAGTTTCAGGCATTCAGTTCTGACCTCATGTTCCGGGCCTCATGTATTGGAAAGTGGAGACACAGCACCCCTCAGATACACAGGACACTACTTGTCATGAATTATATCCTATTTGTCAAACGCTGAACTCAAGTCACAAATTGTCAACATGTAGAAAATTACGGGTTCGGTAGATGCAATTACTATTGCAATCTCTACTTGAAATGTCCCCAAACACTATAGATATGCACCGATAGGCAGCCCTCTCACTGGTCATTTGGTCTTTTCGACGAATAGAGACACCCTCCCCCCATTGGTCAGTCTCTGACTCTGGCGGTGACCCCCAAAGCAGAGAGCAACAAGGGCATATGTGACGTCTGGCCCTCGTGACCGACCGACGAGATTCTCCGTGATTTGGTGGAGAGGGACCACGAGACTTCTTGGGGACTCCGATATACAATTTAGATAGTGCACATCCAATTGACGGTTCTGCCTCTGTCGGCTCATCAGAGTGTGTTGTTTATTTGGCAGTAGCCAATATTGGCTTATTGATGTCGGACGAGATGGTGGACATACGAAAATTGGGCTCTGGGTGCGATACAAACAAGCCAACGCCATATGCATGTCAAAGGGGGGCCCCATAGGAAAGTACCCTTTGCCCCTCCCTCCCCAACTACCTCCTCAGCTCTACCACTTCAGCTATGTACCATCTCTCCCAATAAAATACAGCTAGTTTGTCTTATAGGATATGAACACACCATCTAACTGACACTCAGACCAAAGTGGGAATAACCTAAGATGGCTTCATGTGATAAGAGGAGCACCAACTATAGGTCGCGGGTGCCTATTGTGCAGATACCTGACAATATCTGAGAATGCATAGGGGAGGAACTGTTTGGTGGAATTGTGATTCTGAAGACCCCAAGTCCAACTGAACCTGACCTGCGAGGCATGATTTAAGGATGGACAAGTTTGAGTGCTAATTCTTTGCTTTGTCAACAGTGTCCAGGAGGACCGATATGCAATTTAGATTAGACCATGGGGTGGGTGGGCGGGTCCGAGGACGATGCGGGTTGCCAATAAAGACCTGGAAGTTGCTCTAGACCATGGAGTGAGATTGAAGGAAGGAGAGGGTAACTGTTAATGGAAGGGTAAACATGAAGAGTAAATGAAGAAGGGCAGGGAGGAAGGAGTGAGTGAGTAATAGATGTTTAACGCCATTTCGACAGCTAAGGTCATATTCATGGCGAGAACTACATTACACAATTTTACAGGGGAATGTGTCAGTGTCCACGCATATGTGCACCCCACACATCCCGAGGGGATAGGAAAGAGGAGAAATAGACCCTTTTAAGTGGGCTAGGGAAGCCCGCACAGGGAGAAAGGAAGAATGAGGATAGAAAGGGGGGGGGGGTTGCAGATGGGATGGGTGCATAACAGGAAGGTGGAAGGACTGGAGGACATATGGTTGGAAGTAAAAGGGACAGACGAGAGGGGTGCAGAAATGAAGGAAGAGCAAACATGAAAGAGGGAAGTTTGGGAGAGAGAGAGAGAGAGAGAGAGAGAGAGAGAGAGAGAGAGAGAGAGAGAGAGAGAGAGGAAGAGAGCGAGAGAGAGAGAGAGAGAGAGAGAGAGAGCGAATAAATAGAGGCAAAGATGTGAATGAAGAGTGGGGCTATAAATTGGACGGAGGTTCTGCAAAGGAGACCTTATTGCACCAAGGGGATTTAAGTCGTCAACAGTTGGCTTTTGTGCCACTTCTCCACCAAGTCCCCCCACTCCCCCCATGGTGACCCACCCGATGGTCCAATGGCGTCGTCGGCGTATCGCTAACCTATCAGTAAATAACATCTTAGCAGTGGACCTTTGGCGGACCCCCCACGTTGAAAGGGCCCTATCGACATATTGGCCAGATCCCCAGGGGCGTGGCCCGGTCCAGATAAGAGTCCTGTGGCCCTCAGCTTGACGGCTTTCCCGTCAGGAGTTGCTGGGCTCCCACCGTCTGTCTACCAGGCTGCCTATCCCTGTAGAACAGTCTTACAATAACGCATTTGTGTGTATTTTTTCTTTCTCTAAAATTCTAAATCACGTGGTAAACTTGTTCACGGTTGGAATGCTTTACCGGGGTTTTCAGTAAATTTGTATGGTCCTCCAGCTTAATCTGAGTTATGAATGGTCAAAAGAAACGATGATTTCAACATTTCACTGGATGTCAAGGGATAGCTCTCCAAAATGTGTCCCTGGGCATGAGTGCTGTGAAAAGTCGTTGAACTAGTTTATTGTCAGCATACAACTGTATGTAACATTATACCTGTAGCCTCTTGAAAGAGTGATTGTGATGTATTTCTACTTGCAAGTCTGGTCCTACTATATGTTTTAAGCCATAGGCCTAACCTGATTCATTAATATTTATAAGCTGCAATGTCTGATATTGGATATTGATGATTCGGGTCAGCACAAGCCCGTCTTTATTTTGTGCTGTAATCTAAACCATTATCACAATACTTCAGTGGTTTGTATGAGAGTTAGTACAAACAGGACCGGGCTGGTGGCTGTGGTGTTGGATTAACTGTGTGGCGTTTTGTGGTCGACAAGCTGTCGTCAAGCGGCCAAGAGCAAAGCACGCCCCCATGTAATCATCACTTCACGAGTTGAGCATTTGAAAAGTAAGAAGTGAGGAATTAACATCACACTAAATATTTGCCCTAATATCCATATGAAAACACCCGGACACTCTATCCCCCTCTGTCCAGATCTCTTTCCGAACACGTGACTGTGCCATTCGATCTCGTTCTCGCGAGACTGGATTTAGTGGCGCCATCTGTGTGTAGTGCGTGGCGTCTCACCAAAGCGAGGCTGGACGCCATTGTCTGGTGTCGCATGCCGTTTTGCAGTCGTCAATATTTGAGAAGTAAACCACAAATAGGAAAAATACTTTCTAGTAGAAGCCTGATTTTGCTTCTCTATTGGTCCTCTTCCACTGCCCAAATCACCCCACCATTATTGTTATGCTTTTGATTATGAGCTTCCAAGGCGGCTGGGGAGGAAGGAGTGAGATGCAGACGACAATTTGCCAATTGAAGGAGATTTGATTTCGCAGCCACGTGTCGTCTTGAAAAGGCCTGCTCGTTGCCGCACCGCTAATAGAGTCATACTGTTGCAAAACCTGATCAGATAAAATAAGCATAGGCACTGCTGGGAGTGAAGAGGACCTTTCAATGAAAGGGAGGAGCCCGAGAAGTGGACTGGGGTGGGCTGCCTACGGAAGGCGCCGCTTGTAAGTGATCCGTCTTATTATTTTCACGAGTCATGACCTCATCCGTGGTGTAGGCTCAGGCACAATTGACTGCGGGAACAATACCTGACATTAACTAAGTATTTCCTGGGGATATGTTGAAATGGATGACAGGATGCGCTCGTATAGTTTGGCAAGGATGGAACGATGATAGAAGTTCGTGCATCAACACGTTTTATCTACTTTTGAGTAAAAGATTGGGCGCTACATCTGCACTGTAAAAACAGTGTTTAGGGATTGAACACCAGTGTTTAAGACTTAAACACTAATTGCTTAAACGCATATTTGTCCCACTTTTCTAAACGCTTCTTTAGTGCTAAACGCGTTCAATTTTAAACACGTTTAACTACAAAGTGTTTAACCAAGTGTTTAAAACCTAAACACTTAAACACTTCAGTGTTCAGATGTTTAAGTACACATGTGCAAAAGCTAAACACCTAAACACTTCAAGTGTTTAGGTGTTTAAATGCGGGTGTTGAGAAAGTTTGGTGTGTATCTTTAAATACCTTTTTTTGCAGTGTGACTTTTATGAGACGTGCTGTTTTTGAGGTGTTTTTTTTTCCGATGCATATGTTGCCTATATATCAATGGAACAGATGGCATGTGTCTTTCACAGTTCAATCTAACATAAGAATTGACAAAAATATCAAACAAAGTGACGAGCTATTGCAGGGACTATTTAGGTAGTGAGATAGAAACACCTACGAGGTAGTGAGATAGAAACCCCGACTAGGTAGTGAGATAGAAACACCTATAATGTATGCACGTTATTGCACCTGTCACGAGTAGACTGACTGACTATTCCGCCATGAATATGACCTTAGCTGTCGGCTTGGCGTTAAACAACCATTACTCACTCACTCACTGACTGACTATTGACAGCATTGCACCTGCTTCTTTGTGGTAAACCCAGAGTTCAGGGTTTACACATAATAACGGTATGAGGCATTTGTCATGCTTCTTTATTAATGATTAGATTGTCATTAAACTTTGCCTGTGTGCAAGGGTTTAGATCTACCATTCGAACTAAACTGTTACTCAAAGTATCAGACACGCACTGTCAGAGATTATACATACTTAAAATAACCAAGAGATCTTATTGTAAAACTTCATGTTTGAGCCACACCAACATAAACCTCACCCCTAACTATAAGTATAGTGTTAAGTCACACTTGGACTTCAAGCTAGCTGGTTTGCTACCCCGCCTATAAACCACACCATATTGGGTTTAGGGCAATACCATAAGCCATGTAGGCCTAATTGGCTTCTGAGATGGTCTATAAGCCAGTGGTCAAAATCAGGCAAGCCAAGGCAAGGTGGTCACTTTGACTAAGGATTAGTGATATTTGACTAAGTCAAACTAATGTGCTGAAGTTTTTCTAACTTTTGATAGAAGGTTAGACATTTTCACTGTAGATTAGTCATTGATACTTGAATGTGATTATTTTTGCTTGGTGACGTGAACAAAAGTGTTACCAGCCAAGGCATAAGCTAAGTTAATTTAGGACTTCAATGAAGAGAAATGTAGAAAAAAGATATATATGGGCCGTCTGTAGGCCAAGAAGGGCAATGAAAGGAAGGGATGAAGAATGAAATAAAGATAGGGTGAGTGATAGGTAGATGTAAGTGAGTGTGAGTAGGCAGGTGGGAGAAATGGTTACGGCACAACTGACAAATGAGATTCCCTGTGGCGCATATCGGCGGTGATAGATTCGGGAAAGATTACAGAATTATAGAGGGAGAGGTGCGGGTGCCTAGTTTTAGATGGGGGTTGTGCACAGTTGCTCAAGCCCCCAAAACCAACAGAGAGGGAATCGTATTACGATACGAATGCTCACTTACATGTCCGGGGCGTAATAATCGTCCGTGTGTGTGCCGACGAACGCGGCGACCAGCACTCCAGGCAGGACTGTAACAAAGCAAAGGAGAGCAGAACTAAGTGAAGGAAATCAACTTTGGGGACCACATCATTAGGATCTAATTTCCCGCCTCGCAAAGGACCTTCAGGGAATCTGCTTGAAGAGCTAAAGGCATCTGGCTCGCTTACTCGACTCTGAGAAATGTAGTTTGGGGGAGATGTGAGCAGCTACGAGCAGCTCGTGTTTATTCAATAAGAGAAATATTGCTCTTCAAGGCCACAGTCGAGCAGTTGTGTGTCTGATTGGGTTTGTGCTGCTCCGCCAGCCGCTTCACAGTGTCCGGTGATATGGTTGGCGGAGCAGACAGGCTTTGGGGAAATGGGTGACGATAGGGAGCTGCTCTATTGCCAGAGCAACTCAAGTAGGCTCGACATATCGGGGTAACTTAATGTGTGTAGGATGGGCTGGTAAGTTCCACTTGATGCTCTTTAAGTTGGGTAGGTTGCTGGAGTATTGTACCCTGAGTATTATCTTGTTTGCTATTTTAGGGGCTTTTATGAGTATAACCCTGAGTATGATTTGGTGCATCATTATGATCATCATGACATTGTTTGCATTAGACAAAGATACAGGTGGCTTTGGATTGATTCTGTGAGAATGATGATCATACTAGTTCAAAGATTACAACATTAGTTGTTCAGACGTCTGTTTTCAAAGGAAGGAAAGTTGTGAAAGGCAAATAATATAACTATTAAAATCTAACAGAACTATGTGTATGTAAAATTGAATAATATCAAACTATACACTGCAAAAAAGGTGGTTAGATCCTAAACATAATCTTAACAGAATCTTGTCCCGTTTTCCTGAACACAATATTATCCTAAACACATGAAATAAGTTTAGAAAAATGACATGTTTAGCTACTTAATGTGTTTATGCTATAACATGTTTAGGTATATACTGCCCCCCCCCCCTCCTGATTTGAAGAATTTTGCTTAGGTATTTGATCTGCCTATGTACGAATAATATGATATTGTATTTGGGAATTGGCTTATGAATGCATTTAGGTTGAGAACCCTATATCATTCATGCCCACTTTCTGAAGGGGATCAATGCACCTCCGTCTACAGGGACAGCTATATTGTACAAGTATTTCATCTATATTGTATTAAACCCATATCACATCAGTGTCAGGGCCCCATTGTCAAATACAACAGAGAAACAGAAAATATTTTAGCTTATATACTTTCTTAATTCACAGAATGGGTGTCTAAGAACTACTTGCTTACCCCTGATGCACTAATGGCAATGTCATTGCATAACCTTTTATTGTAAGCATACTGTACATACTATATTATATGAAACTGTGAATTAGGAGAATACTGTAACATATTGTAACCAAGCCATAACAGGTGACTGTATTCAGAAGGTCAATTATAGAAAACAGTTGCCACCTGGTGTATATTTATTGTCTAAACACCTAGAAATATTAGTGTTTAAAAGCTAAACTCCTAGTTTTCTGTCCGTTTACAGTCTAAACATGTAAGCATTATTAATGTAAGTGTTTAGATGTTTAGAATTTAAATGTTTAAATACTAAACACATGGTTAACTGAACACCAATTGAACCAAAATGTTTAGATTTTAAACGTGTTTAGACCTAAACATGTTTAAAGTCTAAACACCATTTTTGCAGTGTAGGGGCTCTACTTCTAATCATCCCCCAACAAAATTGATATTTCAATCAATAATTTCACACTACCAATTATTGACCATACATCCTTTTGACACATGACAGCTAGCTCTATCGATTCACTTGGGTAATACTGCTGTTGAATGCATTGGTCGTGCCCACTAGTGACACCGTGTGGCCAACCCCAAAACTAAATGCTTTGGAAAAGTGTTGCCCCCGGTGTCAGAAATGGGAACTACTGAAGTCGTTAGTCTCATGCCTGGGAAATAATGCACACATTATAGCCTTTCCAGGCACTTTTGTTTCTAATATTTCCCTTTCTTTTTTTGTCATAGAAACAGATATCCAGTGAGGCCAAAAAAATAAAGGTTTGTTTCCAGTTAAAAGCCTCAAACATCTAGGGTCGGTAGGTCGGATTTCT
The DNA here is from genome assembly GCA_949317995.1 of Acholoe squamosa. NCBI lineage: Eukaryota > Metazoa > Annelida > Polychaeta > Phyllodocida > Polynoidae > Acholoe > Acholoe squamosa. The sequence goes on along the minus strand of OX439040.1, from coordinate 43,654,978 downwards.
TGTATAGAAATGTATGGGCAGATATGTTGGATTATATGATATTACAGTAGAATTATGAAAATACACAAGAAATGTGAAGCACATGTAAAAGATATGAATGAATGTTATGAACTCTATACCAAAAGATGGGGATCTCGATAAGCTCCATGAAAAATTGATGGAAAAATATGAAAATTACGGAAAAAATTGTTAAAAATTGCCAAAAAATGACAAAAATCACACAATATAAAAAGATAATTCCATGATCGGCCCTGTTTTGCTAGGGTCGGTCGGGTAACTGGAAACAAACCTTTTTTTTTTAGGCCTAAGTTTTGAATCAGCTTTTCTTTTCAGAGTGATAAAAGTCTTGGCTCCTCTACATTTTTAAGCTTTTTCAGAGAAATAAAAAAATCTTGGCTCCTCTAAATTTAAAACTTACTCCATCCCAGGATGTAGTAGCGCCACTGCGAGCTGCTTTCATGGTGCTCGCCGTGCGCATGCGCAGCATAGGTAATGACAATGTAGAGGTTGAAGGCCTCGTTCATCAACCACGAGAAGGTGGCAAGGAAGAAGTAGTGAAACATGATGGCAAACACATGACACATCACCTGCAACAGCAAAGAAAATTGTAGAATCTTATGGCTTTAATGACATAACTTAGGCTATCAAAGTAAGGAGTAAGGATTACCATCTAAATGTTTATGTAAGAATTGGAATGTTCAATTAAATTTATGTTTATGATCTTAAAACTACCTCAGAACCCCACGTATAAGCTGGATCCAGGGGCGGCGGAACCATTGCAAAGTTGGGGGGGGGGGCAAGGCCCAGATATTAGCCCATAGGTCTTGGTCAGGGGTGGGGGGATGGGGCACATGGATTCGGGGTGGGGCCGCACTAAATTTGTAGAATCGCACCTGCCAAGTGTAGACAGGGAAGAGGTGACATTAAAAAGAATGTTTCATTGTGAAGAGAATGTAAGTCATTTTGTTGTTTAAATTGAAGAATGGGGGTCTGGGGGTATCCCCCAGGAAAATTTTGAAAATTGTGAGGCCAAAAGCTGTATTTTAGTGCCTTTTGAGGATAGCTGACATCTGCTTTCACCCCTGTAAAGATAGCATACATGCAAACATGAAAAAATGAGGCCTCAAAAGTGAAGAGATTTTCTTGGAACTGCCATTTAGAGGTGAAAAATTGGGGGGTCTGGGAAAAATTTTGAATACCAAGAAGCCAAATGGTGGATTCTGGTGCTTTTTGAGGATGGTTAATACCCCCCTTCCCCCCCCCCCCCACAGTATAAATGGTAAAATGGTATCTTATTGGATTTGGACAAATTACAAGACTAACCTTGACAGATCTTAGAAAAAAACGAGAAAAATGAAAAAAATAGCAAAAAAAAGAGAAGTTTGCATGTATGAGATAGGAGTGATACGGGTACCCCTTGCAAAATGTCATTTCTTTTGAAAATCTATCTATTCTAATAAACCTAAATTCACTTTTTCCACTTTCACCTACCCTAGATATACTAATGCCCCCTTCTTAGTTCCCCATTCACTCAAGGCAGTATTCATCTAATGTCATCTCTGTATACATAACCCATCCTCTTAGAAAATTTTTGAAATTATAGAAGTGATTTGTTTAATTTTGGTGAGTTTTAAGGGGATGAATGAATGTCCTATTGGCTCTAAATTGAAACCCTTGGTATGGTACAGAAATGTCATCCTAAAATGTCAATCTATTTCTGGAAAAGTTGGGGGGGGGGCAAAAACATAGTCTTGCCCCCCCCAACATGGAAGTTGGGGGGCACATGCTCCCCTTCCCCCCCAGTTCCGCCGCCCCTGGGATCCGCATAATTATAAGCCACGCCCTGACATTGGGAGAAGGCTTTACGCCCCACCTGAGGCCTGGAATGTTGGCATTCCTTCCTAGTCTCTATATAGAAAAAACCCTGCATACAAGCCGCACCCTGAGTTCAGGAACATTCCATAATCCGCCCCAAGGGTCCGAAGTGGTCTATTATTTTATGTGAATAACTTCTTCCCATAGAGATAGCATTGTGGGGCCGATCGCCACACCCCGAGTGGCGTAACGTGTGCCGATCCACGACAGCGGCCGATCCGGTACTGCAGCCTCATTCCGGGCGCATGTAAACATTTAAAATGGCAGACTGCTGCTCGTACGAGGAACTACGGTAATGAATTTTGTTAATTTTCAGTTAATTAAACCCTCTAAAAACATAAAATAAATAGAGAACTAAACTCCCCTGGTGTCCTTAGTGGCCGATCCACCCCTCGAGCTAACACCCTCGGGGGAGACATCCCCCCTCGTGGTGGATCGGCCAGCTCATACACCATGGTCATTTAGTTCTCTCTATATACGCAGGGTTTTATTGTACTAGGGTATCTATATTTTCTCATTATCATTATTATTAAATGTATAGATTTACTTTCATATACTTACCACAAATTCAAATTTATCTATCCCAGACATGAATGTCACTTGGCTGCATATAATAGCTACCGCAAAGTTTTTATGTATGGCGGCAGTCTTTGATGATGTCCTGAAAAAAAGAGATAAGAAGTGCATGACTGAGGAATAGATTTTTTTTTATCTTAGGCAAACTTCTAAGAAATGCAATAAATCTATAGACGTATAAACAATAAAGTGAATAAACGTTATTTTCCATAGAGCTGTAGTTCTACAAAACAATTTCTTCAATTTTCAAAAACAATCTTCATTTGAGGTGCATGCTTAAGGGATACCGCAAAGTGGAGGGGAGTGGGGTGGTGGACTAACCCGACAGACAGAATGGCCATCTAGTGGGAGATCCTGACACCCAGCACTGGCACCTATGCGAATGGTGGCGCCACCTATCAGAATTAACCATCCTAAACCAGCAGGCTCAGGGCATTTCGTTAACAAGACTTCTTGTTTTAAGAAAAAGAACAATACAAAAACAAGAAAAAAGAGCAATGATGATATTAACGATAGGCTACTTACCTGAGATATGTGAGCATCACACAAGTGGTAAGGCACAGCAAGGCGGAGAGGGCACACCCAATGTAGGAGGGCACCTCCATAAGAATGTTGGGTTCCTCCCCTTTATCCCACTGGAAGGTAATAATGAAAAGAATATTACTTTACAACATAATGATGCATAGACTTCATCCAAGGAAAGCGAAGAATAAATGTTTCTGTATATTAGATATACAGAAATATTTATTTATATTTCTAAAGGGAGTTTGACCATCAAAATGATATCAGCCTCTTACAGAGAGATTACTATTCTATTATATACCCCAGTAAATATGAAAAATAAGATTGGTCTGTAGTAACCTAGAGAATGTTATCATTAATGTCATGGATATGTTTATGTGTAGTTTGACTTATTGGATATGTATTATGTGAATGATTATTAAATTATTTTCATGATAAAATTGGATTTATATAAAAAAAGAACTATCATGCATCAATGTAACCTTGTTTTATCGATATTTATGTCAGGAAGAAAGAACTGAAATAAATTCTAATCATGATTTAAAATCCAAAATTCCCCTCCAAAAAGATAAAAATCACATTCATTCAATTAAAATTAGCCATTGTTCAAAAATACCAAAATGGCATCAACACGCAGTACAAAACGGATACACCATTTCTATAAATAATGAAAATCATGAAATTAATTTTTGACTCTCACGTGTTCCACGAAGTGAGAATACTATGATGATTCTTTCAGTGCACGTGTTTTCTATGGTTTTTTATAGTACATACATGTTTAATACGTCACTTTCTCAATTAGAGTCAATTAGGCTGAGTTAGTTTAATCTACTAATTTACACTACATATTTACATGCAGCAGATAACGAAAAATACCTCCTCTGAAATCTGTGTTCAAAAACCAAACAAAACTGTGCATTTTACCTCTGAAGATGCAACATGAGCAAAATGAAAAATACGAAAATCTAAAAAATGGTTCTCTCCCACTAAAAACTGAAGGTTGTTTCAACCCACTAGTTTTCCATGTATCCCTCATAACATCTCAAACTGTTCGAGGGAATTAAATGTCAAAGCCGTCCTTCGGAGACAGGAAAGCCCACATGCATACGCAGGTCTGGCCAAAATACTTCCCTCTCATTTTCTGATAGAGAAATGATCGGCTATGTCGTCAAATGCCACACATACGGCACAACATATGTTTGGTTGTGATTTGGATGTTGACAAACGGGCATTCTCTAGTGGACATCCATATCTGATAGAGAAATGATCGGCTATGTCGTCAAATGCCACACATACGGCACAACATATGTTTGGTTGTGATTTGGATGTTGACAAACGGGCATTCTCTAGTGGACATCCATATCTAACACTTATTGTACCTGTCTACGACCTCGAAAATTCTACAAAAATAGCATTATAACATTATGCGAGCTTTGCATGGGTTATGGTTAGTCACATCAAGTGGCAAAAAATTGTTATGTCTATTCATCAACAAATTCCAAATGAGTTCCTCTGCAAGCTTTAAACCTTGATTCTAACTGCCCAGATTGTACACTTAGTTTATGACTATGTGTGTTAATAGGGTTGTAGTGTCCGTTTCTGATATTCAACACATTGGGAACCAATAATGAAATGTGAACAGTAGCGACCCCTTGCAGGGGCCACAGGAACTGACACCATGTGGACGATCAGTGAACTATTCTAGAGTCCAATCATATATATTACCTCGTGCTATGAGTATAGGATAGAAGTGAGGATGGATAGAATGGTATTAATCATTGCCGTTAAAATATTTTCTTTTCGAGATAAATACGTTATCAAGAATAGTCTTAGTTTATTGACTTGTTACATTCCTTTAGTCCTTTTTTCCGTGATTTCAGTGAAGAAGCTGGTAGTGGATAAGACAGGGATTCTGTGTTAAATGAGTAGGGATAGGGTTAGGCGATATACCATGATTGTATCTGATTATGGGCTAAAGTTTATCAAAAAGGACTAAAGGTATTTACAAAACATGATAATCTCCAAATACTCCAACATTTACAATGAATTCAATGATCAAATTCAGTCGAAATAATTTTATACGACCTACAATCTGTAGAAAAATACATGGAGGGAATTCAATGCTGACAATGGTTACAAGAAAGTGTAAGAAAAAGAATGTTGTAACCACTGAGGTAATGTGTGGGAAAGTGTGGGGTCCTACCCATAAATCATGATAACATCTTTTTTTGGGTAAAGCAGCAGTACACAGTACCAACAGCTCTAGCTGTGGGAGATAAATTATTGTGTTTGATGGTGTCACATCAATAGACACTAAGAATACCATTATGCCTTTAACTCATTGTATTTCTTCAAATATTGTATCAATATAGGACATGTTAACAAAAGTCTTACTTTTTGATACCAAGACATTACAATAATTGCCCATGAACTATACTCTTCCCCAGAAAGCAAAAAGACTACATGTAATTTCATGAACCATGGCTTTATCCCTATATTTTACTTGAAATAATTTACTTATATACTGAACCTTTTGAATTAAATCTGCTTTTGGTTCTTACCCTAATAATCAACTAGTTTGAATCTTATAAACAAAGCAAAGCTTGGATGGCCATTGTATGCAAACTCTGGGGTTTAATGGGAGATAATCACAGTTTTAATCCCAACGACACACTTATGATCAACTAAACAATATTGAACTAGAGTTTAGAGCTATCCTATATGACATTATCTCAAATTACATGTACTGAGCTTCTGAGATTCCTAGCTTGAATGAACAGAAATGTAACTCCTATGAACAGAAATGTAGCAATGTGTGAATATCTGCACACTCATTGTATTAGGACCTTTACAAAAAGACATAAAAAACTTTTGTTAATGTTTGGAGTATTGGCAGATTATGACATATATTATACGTTCTTACATACATACAATTATCTTCCATAATGAATTATCCTGTTTATGTACATGTACTTCAAGCACAGTTTGAGGTTTACAAAGGGTACATTGGTACGATTTCACAAGTGACGAAGCATATGCCACAAAACATACATTGGATATTATTAAGTCTATTTAATACTATTTAGCTAATTTTACTAGGGTTTTCACATTTTCAATACACCACATGGTGAGTAGACACAGACCAAAGCATTGTGAGTCACACAATTCACAAGACAAATTTTATCAATCACAGAGACTGGCTAAGGTTATTCCGATAAGGTTATTTAGCCAAGTTTCAGAATTATCAATCGAGATTTAGCTTTTTAATCTATGTTATTAGATGTTAACAGTGGTGTTGGGTTTAGTATGTTGTCGTTTATTACTTGAGACACTTCCCAATGAATACAAGTATAATTCTGTCAGATATAATGATTTTGATACTGTAGTTTATTAGATTAAGATTACAGAAAGTGGTTATTTTACAATTGGCTTCATCATATTTTTTTTTAAATTCATTTTATACATACACTACCTCTATATAATCAACTTTCTATGTACATGCTCTATGGTACCTGAACGATATTAGTCAACATCCAAGTCCAACTTAAAGAGGTATAATTAATGAAACTAAGGGGCTATAGGTATACTGATAGGTGCATGCAACTCATGCATGCTGCGTAGTATGGAGCCCTGGAGGTGACATTTCTTATCTATCTGTAATAACGATGTATCATATATATACAAACCATGAAATGTAATTTGTTTTACCTCTTATGTATAACTATTTGCCATAAGCATAATGACAGCATTGTTAGCTGGATGTGGGTCTTATATATATATAATGAGGAGTATATACATACATAAGAGGCACTAAAACTGTTACTATAAATAGCCTTCCCTGGGAGCACCTGCAGAGTGGCAAAGTTCATCCAGCCAGGAAGTCTGTCCCCCTTTGGCACATATCCACCCTGTGTGTGTGCATGTGTGTGTGTGTGTGTGTGTGTGTGTCTCTCTCTCTCTCTCTCTCTCTCTCTCTCTCTCTCTCTCTCTCTTCATATTACTATTTCTCTAAAGGAGTGGGCATGGATAGGATAGAGGGAGGGAAAGTACGAATACAGGGTGAGAGGAAGGAGGGAGGGAGTAAGAGAGGAAAATGGGCATGGGGAAAGGAGTATACAGCACCAGGTAACATATGGAGCACCATGGTGCATGGAGCTCCATGGAACAAGTACAATACATCTATGTGGGCCATGGAACTAAACGTAGCACCATGGATTATGGAGCACTATTGAGGTTGGAGCATCATGGGGCATGAGTGCTATGGAGCATTGAACTCCATAGACCATGGGGTACCATGGAGCTATATGACATGGAGCACTATGTAACATGGAGCACCATGGAGCTCTATGTAACATGGAGCACCATGGAGCTCCATGCAACATTGAGCACCATGGAAAATGGTGCACCATGGAGCTCTATGTAACGTCGGGCACCATGGAGTATGGTGCACCATGGAGCTATTTGGACATGGAGCATCATGGAGCTCCATGCTCCTGAAGCATGGTGCTTCATGTTCGATGGAGCACTATGGAGTATGTTGGTCCATGGGGCATGCAGCTCAATGGAGCTCTTTGGAGCATGGCACACCAGGAAGCATGAGAGTCTATGGACCATGGAACTCCATAGGGTGTGAGCTCCTCCCTCCCTGCCTTCCTCCCTCCTCTTTCCTTCCCCTGCTTTATACTGGTTTCAATCCTCACTCTGTCTGGATGTCATAAGTTACCAGGGCTATTTATAGTAACATTTAGGTCTGTCTTATGTACATAGCTCCAGTTATACATAAAAAAAATGCCAGGCAGAGAGATTGCTTTGTTTTATTATATAGCTCTCATTACACATAAGCACACCACGCAGAGAGATTGTTCTGTGTTGTGTATATAGCTCCTCTTATATATAAGAGAAAAGCTTCATGCTTATATATGTTCTTTTATAAATAACTAACATTTTGGTGGAGTTAGGGAAGGTAAGAAAGGAAGGAAGGAGGGAGGGAGGAAGAGAGGGATAAGGAGGGGTAAGGAAGGAGAGGACAGGGTGAGAAAATGGTTGGAGGGATGGAAGTATAGAAAGATGAAAGAAAAGAGGATGGACCCTTCCCCTCCCTCCCTCTCTCTCCCTTTTCCCCCAACTCCTGTGCCTCTCTCTCGCTCTTGCTCTCCCCCTCTCTCTCTCTTGCTTTCTCTCTCTTCCAGTGATTCTCTCTTTCTCTCTCTATCTCTGTCTCTTCCTGGATCCTCCCTGCCTGTCTTCCTTGTTTGACTGCCTCCCTCTCTTCCTTTATCCTGCCTTACTACCCCATGCCTACCAGTCTTCCTTCCTCCCTCCACTATGACTGACTGATGAAGGTTTCCTGCCTGTACTATGGCTGCCTGGCTGTTTCCCTAAGTATGTCTGCCTATCTGTCCATTTCCCAACCTGTCTCCCTCATCCTATCTGTCTGCCTGGCAAGCTTTTCCATGCATGTATGCCTCCCTTCCTCCTCCCTTTTTCCTCCCTTCCTCCCTCCCTTTGCCTTTCCTGGTTACTTTCTGCATGATTGCCTATCTTCTGTCTCCCTCCATCCTTTCTTCCCTGCTGCTCTTAGTTCACCCTACCTGGGTGTATATGTGCTTGTCTCCCTCTTTCTCTTTCCCTCTCTCTCTCTTGCTCTTCCCCTCTTCCTTATCATCTGTCTTCATGTGTTTACCTATGCCCTGGACCCTTTAATGCCCCTCCTTCATCCCTCCATGCCTAGCTTCCTCTCTCTATCCTTCCTTTAATTGTTCCTTCCCGAACTCCCTCTTCTCTCTCATCAACATCATCCCATCCTTCCTCCCTCCTGCCTTTTACATCCTCCCTCTCTTAATTCGTTCAATTCCACCCTCCTTTCTGTCTATCCATTTCTATCTCTCCCTATATATAGCCTCCTACCCTTTGTCTCTCTTTCATCCCCCCTCCCCCATCCCCACAGAGGGAAGTGGGGAGAGGTGGGAGGAAGAAATAGAAAGAGAGAGGGAGAGAGGGGAAAAGAGAGAGTGAGGGAGAGAGTGGAGTGTGAAGAGGAAGAGTTCACATAGTGGAAGTTGGACAGAGTGGGAAAGAGGGTGAGACATCCTGGCTGAATTAAATTTTCTACACTACAGGTGCTCTCAGAGTTATCTGCTTAACCTTATGTGAGGACATATATACATAACCAACACTAGCACTAGTTCTTATATAGTGCTATCATTGTAGTTGACAAAGAGTTGATTACATAAGAGGTGAAACCTCTTACATTTCATTGTTTATATATGATATTCTGGAATTATAGATAGATAAGAAATGTCACCCCAAGGGCTCTGTACTACGGACTGTGCTTTGGCACTATTACTACTGGGGAACCACTGATAAATGGATATACTGAACTTGGATATAGGTGTTAATCAATAGATGCAACTGCCTATCCCCTTGAATTTGAAATAAATCCATATCATAAAAGTAAAAAAAAGATAAAAATGCTAAACTCAACCAGGAAATGATTAGAAATATATGACATAACATATTATAATGTATATAAGATACCATCAACTTCATCTGTTTTAATGCAACCATTGATAATCGATTAAGACAGATGTAGCTTATCTAATGTAGAATTATGGTATTGTCAAGAACAGGGTGTTGCATCCCTTTTCTTTAGAGTAGACAATATTGCAAGCGCTTTAGCAAAGACCACAGAGGTGTTATTAATTATTAGAGGCAGGGTTTGTTAATAGCACCGAATATGTATTCAAATACTTGGTATGGCATAGGGCTTTGTTTGAGCTTACAGGGAGGTTGGGGCGATAGGATGTGCAATGAGGAGGGGGGACATAGATAGGGTGCAATATCTTATTTTTTTTTCTGATTCCACTTACATTGACATCAAACATGTCTGTCGTGACAGCGAAGACACCACTTCTGTGACAATGACACACAGCATAGCTTGACGTGCCCCTGACGTACTGACATCCGTCACGTGTCCAATGCCACGTGACGTCATGTCCATTGAGGCCCTTTTCATCGGCCTCTGCTTTGCGGTTAATGTAGGCCAGAGCCTGGTCCCTGAACGACGAGAGAAGTGTTTCCGGCTCCTTGGCATACACCCGCGTTGATGAGCTGAGAGAAAAAAAAAATTGACATTTGTGTTATGATGAGTATTGAAATAACTTGGGGACAGTGGTTTGTTCATTTTATCATTTTGAGCCCTGTATCAATCATTTCATAACGTCTACTTTCAAGTCCTTTTTAAATCTAATCGTATTCTTTTATCAGTTTTCTGTACTGTCTAATATGCCTTCCACCTACCAAACCCCCTTTTCTTTTGTCTCTAGCTTGTTCATTTTTAGTGTATTTCTACAAGATATTTGTTACCATACAACAACTATACAATGGTACACCAAGAAAGAAAAAGGAGTTAGTTCTGTCCGTGCTGATGTATTATCATCTCTCTGAGTAGACTTCAAACCGGCTCACAGTCAGTGCTGAAAATAAATACGACTATTCTCTCCCATTCAGTCTTAATCAGTAAAAAGATTCGAACATGCATTGTCGTGTTGTGCGAAGGGCAACTATATAGTCACAGTAAGTGTTCAAGAGGTGCTGCTAGAGTCTGTAGTATCTATGATACCTTCTTGTCTTAAAGTAATAAATGGTCTTTTATACAATAGATCCGTATGCCACATGGGTTAGAGATTGGCTGCAATTGGGGCACAACATCCATGCTAATCAATCTAGGAGATGCCTTAGTCCGTAGTTGGAGAAGAGAGGCTCACGAGGGTCGATGAAGTAGGCAAGAGATATGGGACCAAGTATACAGTAGAATCTATATAGTGCACATTTGCTGTTGTGCATAAGAAAGGGGTAGGGTTTTGGGGGGTCCTGGAGGATATACACATGTCCTCCAGGGAGATGAAACATCATGCAGATCGGTCCAGGTTACTGTGTAGTCCACCACAGCAGCTGCATTGCAGTTTTCTTCTTGTGAAACACTGCAAATAGTTTCCCCCTTTTCTTTTCTTTCTGCAGATTATGTTCCTGTACAGATATTGCCTAGAGCATCTACTGAGAAGGATTCTTATAGTAAAGGCATAGCACTCATGATTTATAATACCTGGTGCCATGTCGTTCCTCGTCCGAGCTGTGAAGGAAAACCACTCCTTACTAATAATTCCTTGTGTGAGTTGAGACATGTATTTTCTATCTTTGCTTTTCAATGAACTGTTTTCCAACCCTATACTTAACCAAAAAAGTTAACAGCCTCCCTTTGAAATGTCTGGAAATATATTCTGCTTTACCCAAAAATACATTAATTCACTTAAAATCAATATGAAATCTCTTACACTGGCCCCTTGTAGTATCAGTGTAGAATTAATCTTCTTTTAATTACAAAACAAAATATTGGCATTGAATGAGCAAAATCAAAAAGAAGGGTTAATAGGAAAGGACATCTGCAAGATTCCAATCAGTGAGACATCTTCTGGAAAACAGCTGTTGTCTCAGAAACCCTTGAGACAGATTTTCTTTTTTATTGTATTCCCATCGCCTCCAATGACATGGCTTTTGTCTGATTGAGGAGAGGCGAGATCGAGTAATTTCCCCCGCAGATGAATGGTAATGTTTGTTCTGAGAATGTAAATATATACTTACGTGTTAGAATGGACTAACCGGACACACTCCGGGTTCGATATATTGAACGTCTGCAATGAGGAGCAGTTGGGACATGAATGATGGGAGAGAATTGTCGTCTGCTTTTTCTACAGACGTCATTTATAAAATATTGATTGTGGGGAAGTTTAATTAGGAGCTGCTTAGTACATGGATGGCTATACTCACTAGAACTGTTAAGCGATACTCATTACAGATAGATTTATTGGATCTTTTGTTACGATTCTGTTGTTACAGCACCTTACTAGATAAGGGTTGTCATGCCAGCGGAGGAACATATTAGGATACGAGGATTGATCGTGATTGTAACAGTTCAATTACTAATCATTTTATTAAGCTTCATTGGGAATTCAACCAAGACTCATAGATCCACATGTAGAATAAGCTGGAACCTCTAGACTGTCGTTACTTGAAATGAGACTTTGTACGATGTTTGATAAGACATACCCAAACAAAGAATTGAAAATTTTTGATCGTCATTATCAATATGTGCTAAGTTTAAAGGCAATAAGTATGATGATACTTCCCCCATGTATTTCAATCAGTTGGAGAATAAGGTAGCCAATACTCACATTTACATATGGCAGGCGAATAACGAATGGGTGTGACAAATTACGTATTTCTGGATACTCTTGTAATTCATCCTCAAAGTGAAATATAATGGAGACTATGGGCGAATTGATGTTGTCTTCTTTACTATTTCTGCGACCAGTAAAGCAAAGACAATACAATGTTATGTTATAATGCCGTGAAGAGTATAGCCACTGATATATCATAAGAACCGGTATTATTCATGAAACTGCTCATTATATGATATTCTAGATATTTGGCCTATATATATATATATATATATATATATATATATATATATATATATATATATATATATACGAGTTTTCAGTAATGCATTGACATTTATAAACAGATTGATTTGTCTTATTGAGTAATCCCTTGTTTTGATAAAAAAGAGTGGAGTATATTCCCTAAACCCTCTTCGGGTTTTAGCCACTTATAAGAAATCACAGACTCAGCAATTTTCATAAACTTTAAGTTTATAGTTATAATGAATATATCTATAATCATTTTCATTACAAACGTTTGTGTATTTAGGACATTCAGATGTTATTTATTGATGACAAGGTCATGCCAGTGGGTGAAGGGGAAATTAAACAATCATGTGGCTGGACTCGATTGATCGGCCACTTACCTTGAGATGTCATGGTTTGGAAGTGTTTTGGCTGCTGAATATAATGCAGTTGATATGCCTATAATATCTGAAGCAGAGGAAAATCCAATATGAAATTGACCGTTCACATAGCTACAGTATGAACAAGAGATCGCTTAAATGATCGTTTGATGGTTACCACTTTGTTTCATTACCTCGGCCATTCCCCCCCCCCCCGTCTTCCTACCCTATCCTCCCCATCCCATCTTTCCACTTTATTTGAATCAAAATGTACCGGGCATGTCAAAAATGTCTATTTACATTCATCAAACCTAGGTGCTGTACTTCCCCCCCCCCCATTTTATCCTAAATTGTAGTGTCTCCCCCTTTTTTCTTGTTTGTTTTTTATAGGGAGGGGGGGCTGCAAAGTGTCCAATGCCTCGACGTTAGGTCACATCGTATCACCTGGAAGAACTGTGTCATTGAGATCGCTGAGGACGTCCTTGGAGATGTACAGGGAACTTTTCCGTCGGCCGGATCGTATCCGGAAGGGAGGCTCCTCCTCTTCTGGAAACTGCATCCCTGGGAAGTCGGCAGACCGGAAGAGGCGCGTCCGGAATGCTGGAATAGATACATGATGGGAATTCGGTTTGAAATTCCATACTCAGTGATAATGTATTTATTCGTGTACCTTGGGCACAGTGATCATGATTTCGAATATGTATCATGCATGGATTATTATCGATATCACACCAGTATCTTACACTGTACTCTATATAGAAATTAGAACTACAAATAAAACTAAAGTTCTATCCCATGCATGTTCAAATGTTAGAACTTGTGTATCAGAGGGGAAAGAATGGCAGTGCAATTCTGATCAACAGCAAACCTCTTGCAGGAAAAATAATCAATAGCAGAGTTTAATTAATTCATGCCATTTATAAAAAGAAAAATAAAACAGGTTAGAAATAGAATACATTAACCCACGTGACATTCTATATATTTCAATTACCAAGGCGTCCTCGCAATGAGCTGACTTGCGCCTCTTCCGGTGGGAGGGCGCCACTGACGACATTCTTCTGTAGGGACTGGAAGAGGAAGTAGAGCAGCTCCTCCAGTGCCCCAATGAGCGCGTCGCCCTCCATGCCTGGCGGCTTGGTGGCCCCCCAGCCGGCGTTGTTCCTATCCGTCACCAGCTGGTCCAGCACCGTACCAAGGATCTGAACAGAAACCACAATGGTTTAGTTACAGCAGGGAGTTTTTTTCAAGTTGTACGTAGAAGACTACTCAAGAGGTTCTCTACCGTATAGTAATGTCTTATAATATATTCTTTATAAGTCATCTTCAAGTTGTTTGAATACGATAAGGATCCTAAGCAAGGGTACCTTTGCAAATTTTTGAATTTCTTCTAAAAGTGGGTAAAGTTGCTGCCGCCGGATGAATCTTTGTGGCACCCCGCTGCGGTTACTTGATGATATGTCGTTGATAGCCTTACCCTATAAAAGACAGATATATAAAGTTACAGGAAGAGTTGTGATTCTCCTCTGCCGTGTAGTCATTGGTACAGTAGGTAAATGTTCCCAACACTAGGGGGCCGTTATGAGAGCTTTGGTTCCCAAGTTGGCCACTAGGTGGGGCGCCAGGCACTCAAACCAGTTGTGTGGGCCGTGGTATTATACATTGAATCATTTCAGTGGATAACAATTGTTTATTGGCTCTCATTTCAAGGCCCCTATTATGCTCAGTGACCCTCCCCTTATGCAATAATCTTCAAAGGTTCACAATTAATTCACTGGCATTAGGGTTAGAGAAACATAACATTTAAGACTTAATTTAACTAATCAAAATTCAAGATAATGGTTTGCAGGAGAGGGGCTGTAACAAACCGAGTCGATTGCAGAATGTCTTCTATTATATTATATACACCTGTCATAGTAGTGTACCTGGGCCTCAAGCAGCGCTGACACCGAGTCGATGACGTAGGAGATGTCCACCGGGTTCCAGTACTGACCGGTGGCTGTCTGGTTCATCAGGTCTGTCGCCAGCTCCAGCACCTCACTAGCGTTCACCTCATCCTTTACCACGAATTCTGTGATCTGCCAGTAGTCAATCATACCAGTCAAGCTAACCATCAATGAACTAAAACGTATATGATATGATGACATTACAAAGAGCATTATTTCAGATGAAGAAATAAGCCATCATATGGTTTTAGGGGTATTGACATTTTTCTACCACCTGCGCGTAAAGAAATACTATTCTTCTTGCTCATCCTTGTCAACTCTATCTCTGAGCGAATTTAAGGTGCTTATTTCCTTTCTAAAATTGAACCAAATGCTATTTCTTCAGGATACATCTCGAACAAGGATGCACCTCATAAAATGAGCTCAATGTAAGGCTGAGCCATTTAAGATCATTTAAGAAACATGCTGTTTGAACAGCTTCTGCGGGGGACTTGTATAATTCTGCTTCAGTGGTCTTGTATTAACAATAACAACTAATAGTTTTAAAAGCATTCACAGGGGTGTACCGCTAGTTGTATCAGCTATGATTATAGCTTGGAGAAACATCTGTTAACTATGCAGAATTGTTATAGGTTTATAATACTTTAAAATGAATGATAAATGACCATGTTAATTAGCCTTTGTGTGTTCCAATATATGATGCGATAAACAAGTAATGAGACAGGAATATGTATTTGAAGACAACTGGGGTAGAACAGACAGAACAGACCCCCTTATTTATTACTAAACAACCAAAAAAGATATTTCCCTCCTGGGACTGTGTGGTACTGTGAAAGAGAGGTTGACCCCAAGGGGTCAGGAGGTGGGACACCTCCACACACACACAGTGACCAGTGAGGTCCCCGGTGGGAGTTACATGTATGTACTAGTAACCTCTGTCAGGTATATAATTATGATAAATGCACACATAGATTACAATACAAATTACAGACAGTTATCTCTAATTACACAGTTTGTTGGAAGAAACATGACAATTTTGCCAAATTTGAAAAGAACTGTGTTTCAATGTGTCGACACATTTTGTCAGATAATGAGTAAATTACTTGAGATTAAAGTACGCCAATATTTAACAGCATTGACTGTGTTTGAGAACAATAATACATAAAAGCCAGAAAGTAGAAATGGGCAAATTATGTAACAACTTTCAATTTGTTGTGATCAGACATGCTATTATCTTTATCTGTTTTGTTTACCCCATCTTCTGGCCGGACATGGGACCTGATGAGGGCATCTGAAAAAAGAACCTTGAATAGTTCTTAACATCAGGTACAATGTATCTGGATTACACAGAGAGAAATCACACCAACTTACTGTTTTCTTCATTTCCAATTCTTTCTGTGATACACAATCGTCCATGAATGGCTTCTCCCACATCCCTTCGTTTTCTGACGTTCTCGTACAACCTCTCGTGGCATAGACTGAAAAAGGATAACCAAAACATAAAATAAGAAACACAATAGCATCATTGAACTGATCCAGTCAACATTCTCTCAAACAAAAAGGACGAGCACTATCAAATTACATGACGGGTGATTCTGAATTCAACTGACAGAACAGGCCCAGATTGACAAAACTATCTGGTCGAAACTATGTTTTTCAATAGATTTTCACTGAAGCCCTTTAAACGTTAACATTTTATGCTTAGGGTGGATAAAAAAAAATGACATCTCCATGCGATATGAAATAGAAATATTTAAAAACCCTTAGTATTCAATCTTTACCAGCTGCATTGATCCAGTTCACTTCGCTCTCACCTTTTCCTCTTTTTGTTGTGAATATTTTTATGACATTTGCCTTTTCACAGACTGAGCTGGCACTAGCAGAGCAAATACGAATGAATTTCCTGTTGTATAAATCCATGGATCGAAGCCGGCGAGCAGGGAGGGTAACGAGAGTGCTATGGCCATTGGCAGGGACAGTGAGCATCTATAGTACTTTGACGGCCACATACTGGGTGTGGGGCTCTTACCCAACACACTGGCTCTTAGGGTTCTAATGCACTATACCATTTGGTCGGGATTATTCAGGACTGATACCCAGAGAGTTTACGCACCACGGTGGCATTCGTGCATCATACCGACCTTATGGTATTGATTTACACTTCTGCAGGTTTGGCACGGTCCTCTGATATGGGCTTCCCTAGCCCACTTAAAAGGGTCTATTTCTCCTCTTTCCTATCCCCTCGAGATGTGTGTGGTGCACATATGCGCGGGCACTGACACATTCCTCTGTGAAATTGTGTAATGTAGTTGTCGCCATGAATATGACCTTAGCTGTTGAAATGGCGTTAAACATCTATTACTCACTCACTCGGTCCTCTGATAAAGTGGGGCCCCCAAGGGGACCCCCCCCCCCTGAGGTCACAATGTCGCCAAAATGTAAGGTTTCAGGTCACATGTCACTTTTTTAGGGGGAAAAACATGTCTAATAATCTCAAAATTTAAGGTCTTAGATCAAATGTCACTTTTTTAAAGATTGGAAATGTCACATGTCACTTTTAAAAGGGTACAAAGTCGAAATGTCGCCAAAAAATGGCCAAAAGTCGCCATGTCGTTTTTTACCCCTTGGGGGGCACATAAAGTACTGGTGAGTAGCCACTGCATTAGGGCGTGCCGGCAGAGGAACATGAACCTGGAGGCACTATGCGGCTTGCAAAGAGCTATAGTGGAGGGCTGGTTTGGGGAGCAGTACAGAGAGGACGGCCAGGGTTTCTGTTACTAGATCAACAGTGAGACGCAAATATGAGTTGGTCTGGAGCTGCTCACCCGGCTTGTATGAATGGAGAGCTCGGGGATCGTATGCAGGGGACTGTGAAGGGTTTGTGTATAGGTCATAGTGTAGGACAGTTATACTTGCTTCGCTCATTTGTGAGTATGAAGTGGTCGCAGTCCATTTAGAAAAATAGAGAGTTTGTGTTCCACCACGGACCTGTTAGGTCCGTGGTTCCACCATTGAGGTGTATACGCGATAGTTCATCGCATCTTCATTGGAACATATTTTAGGGATCATTTGCATTGTTTTCCCCAGCATCATATAGTCATATTTGATCCTTACAATGCCAGTATGGATGAAGCTATAACTGTCAGAAGACCAAAATACCATAATACCTCGTGTGTAAGGCGCGCCCGGCGTAAATGACGCACCCTGAGTTCAAGAACACCATATATGGCGCAACTGTGGTCAAATGTCGGTCACTTTAGTATCTATGTTGAAAAGTCTCATCTCTAGGCAGCTTCTATAAGATGCACAAGGCGTTCATGCATGTATATAAGCCGCGTCCTACACTCTAAAAAATGTGTTTTAAATAAAACATATTTTACCAAAACACTTTTTGGTAAAACACATTTTCATCATCTAAACACTTTTCCTAAAACACTTTACACTTTTCCTGCAAAAGTGTTTAGGTTTATAAAAGTGTTTTAATACTTGTTTCCAATCCAACTCACCAGGTGGCAGGGGCCACCTATGATGGTACTATTGTAACATTTATATGGACACAATTGTCTGAATTAAAGTATAATTGATAATGATACACAGCATGCTAATAGAACGTAACATTGACACTTTATCTTAGAATGGATTTGTAAAAGAAATATCTAAAAATTACCTTCTCAATACCTTGATTCCAATGTAACCCATGATAAACACCCATTTTGTAACATTCAGGATTAATACATACATCCCAGTCCTAAACTCTCTGACTAACCCTGTGCATCAATGTGTTTGAACTCATCTTGACTGTAGGCCAAGCCTGGTTAGCACAGAATCAATGTTGATAACATTCATCAACTTGCTATCAACATAACTTCAATATTCTCTACCTGCAGAGAGACAGCAATATGCAGTAGGAAGGACTCACTAATCCTAAAACTGGGACCATGGGTTATAAATAAGGAAAATGAAATAATAATAAGGGCATAAATTTGCCTGAAGCTCATTTTGAACACTTTCTGAACCTAAACACTTTATTCTCAGAATAATTTAAACACCTTTTCATCTAAAACACATTTTAATCAAAACACTTTTTAATTTTTAAACACTTTTTGAAAAAGTGTTTTGTGTTTTGTCCAAAAAAGTGTTTAACAAAGTGTTACAAGAAAGTGTTTTAAATACAGGTAAAAGTGTTTAAAAACAAAACACATTTTTTAGAGTGTAGATGTGGGGTATCACGATATTATTGTTTACGAGTCGATGCATTAAATTTTTCTCAATCATCTCATATCCTAATTTCCCTCCCGCCCTTGTTACCAGATCTACCCTTGGCATCGCTGGTTGCAATCGCCACGTATCTTAAAACAGAACTTTTACACTGAGTACTTGGTCTTATACTTATTTCCCTGCATAACCAAAAGCAACTTCCTTGTTCTCTAAAGACATTTCGGCTTTTAGGTAAATTAATCTGAAACAAATTTGCCCTCCAGGTATTCAGATTCCTTTTGAAACCTTCTAAGTAGATTCGGTTTTCTGATTAAGAAAATGTATTCATAAGAGAGAAATTATTCAATGCATATCTTACTTTTGAAATAAGAAAACTTCGTGTTTTATTGCCATATCTTTCCTGCATCTTTCTTCCATACATGTCACTGTTTTGAATATCAGCATGATTTCAATTTTTTAGTTCATTTCACTTTTTTCTCTCATTTTATGTCAATTTCCACATGAAATACATAAAAAAAAGACTCAAACCCGTTGAAAATCTTCTTTTTTTTCACTCAATAAACACAGGCCGTAATTCCCTTCAGTTACAATAATAATATTCTGGCTAGCCTTTATCCAGACTCCTTGCTATATCTCTCCCCGGTCCCTACTTTTCTTGTCCACTACATCTTCCCATTCCTCTTTAAGACAGAGTCGACCGTTACATATTCAGCACCGGCTGTGTCCTGTAACTGGAGCCGTTTATCTTAATGGCTAATTGCCGTAAGCCAACAACTTGCAATCGATCAGAGGATCCCGTTAGTAGGGTCTGGACCTGGTACCCGCCGCCTCCCGACCAATAGGAACATTGGTGGCGCCACCTGCTGGGGAACCAATGGACAACCCTTTGTATAAGAGTGGAGAGGTGTCAGGGTTGCAGTACACTAATTGACGGGAGGTGGCAGCAGGAGACACTTTGTAGCTCCGCACTGAAGGGTGTTGTACAATGATTATTGGTCTAAAATCTGACAGTGGGTAGGCAAACCAGGTATCAAATTAATCCTTAGGGTGTATATTAATAGATTTGAGTGTTATTTAGGCTGATATTTGATGGTAAGTTGAGGGGGGTGCAATCTATTTAATTAGAGAATGTATTGAAATCATTCACTGCAAAACCCCCAAATCTGGGTATGTCCGCACTCTAAGGCCTATAGCAAAAAAGTTAATCACATTTTACCACATGCCATGGCCCTAAATTATTGGGAAAAATGTATATCTACAAGAAAATAATAGTGGCTAAGCCCAGATACTTGCACAAGTATTTTATTTTCGCCCAAAAGCTATATAGGCCAACAGTGGAAAAATAATTAGTGTTCTGCAGCCTCTACGGGCTATATAGGGCCTTCTACCAAGTTTGTCAAATCTCGCTAAAATGTGTTTATTTTGCTTAGGGCAAGTCAGTTTGACAATGTTATGGTGAGAAAGGGCAAGGGAATCAATAAAATTAGTGAGAAATCACTGAAAATCGTAGTAGCGGAGTTTCGGCCTTGGAGAGGTTTATGAGAAATATTCTGGTGTCAATCCGCAAGCCTGATACTTCTCTCTTGCGGGTGCCAGGTAACCAAAATTATGGTTTTCAGGGTCAGAATGACCTGAATTTTACATTCTCAGCTGTTTCCATCTATTTTTATCGTCCTCAGTGCTCTATGGGAGGCCTTTTCATGCATCGGGGGAAAACATCATTTTTCTCTCCCCGAGCTATGCAGCCAATGAATGTTTACTGACACTTAATAAAATGTCCTTGTATTCACCATATCTGGTAAATTTTGTTGTCCTTATATGGGGGAGCTTGAATAATGTGTAAATGGGGCCATCTAAGCCATTACACATGGAGTTAAGATGCATTTTGTTGAATTTATTCCTTTATATCATTATATTTCCGAGGGTTTTTCATACATTTTAGCCAGATATTTCTGTGAATTATAGCACCTAGAGAGAGAATAACACTCAGCACGTCACGTGGTGCCCCTTGGCTATTAGCATGTCAAATTTCTTGGCCCTGTGACCATATTTTCTATGTGAAAGCACCATATGTCCATGTCAATGCTAGAAATCGATAAAATCTACAGAGAGCGCACAGACTGATACCCGCTCTGGGAAGTGATTCTCAGAGAGATTTAAGGGGCCTGAGGGGCATAAAAGTAAAAGATTCTGGATAAGACATTACTGGGCCAGTGAATAAAAGCTTTCCAAGCTATTTCATTGACCACCAAGATTCCAACCCAGGCCTTTAGGTTGCAGTACACTAATTGACGGGAGGTGGCAGCAGGAGACACTTTGTAGCTCCGCATTGAAGGGTGTTGTACAATGATTATTGGTCTAAAATCTGACAGTGGGTAGGCAAACCAGGTATCAAATTAATCCTTAGGGTGTATATTAATAGATTTGAGTGTTATTTAGGCTGATATTTGATGGTAAGTTGAGGGGGGTGCAATCTATTTAATTAGAGAATGTATTGAAATCATTCACTGCAAAACCCCCAAATCTGGGTATGTCCGCACTCTAAGGCCTATAGCAAAAAAGTTAATCACATTTTACCACATGCCATGGCCCTAAATTATTGGGAAAAATGTATATCTACAAGAAAATAATAGTGGCTAAGCCCAGATACTTGCACAAGTATTTTATTTTCGCCCAAAAGCTATATAGGCCAACAGTGGAAAAATAATTAGTGTTCTGCAGCCTCTACGGGCTATATAGGGCCTTCTACCAAGTTTGTCAAATCTCGCTAAAATGTGTTTATTTTGCTTAGGGCAAGTCAGTTTGACAATGTTATGGTGAGAAAGGGCAAGGGAATCAATAAAATTAGTGAGAAATCACTGAAAATCGTAGTAGCGGAGTTTCGGCCTTGGAGAGGTTTATGAGAAATATTCTGGTGTCAATCCGCAAGCCTGATACTTCTCTCTTGCGGGTGCCAGGTAACCAAAATTATGGTTTTCAGGGTCAGAATGACCTGAATTTTACATTCTCAGCTGTTTCCATCTATTTTTATCGTCCTCAGTGCTCTATGGGAGGCCTTTTCATGCATCGGGGGAAAACATCATTTTTCTCTCCCCGAGCTATGCAGCCAATGAATGTTTACTGACACTTAATAAAATGTCCTTGTATTCACCATATCTGGTAAATTTTGTTGTCCTTATATGGGGGAGCTTGAATAATGTGTAAATGGGGCCATCTAAGCCATTACACATGGAGTTAAGATGCATTTTGTTGAATTTATTCCTTTATATCATTATATTTCCGAGGGTTTTTCATACATTTTAGCCAGATATTTCTGTGAATTATAGCACCTAGAGAGAGAATAACACTCAGCACGTCACGTGGTGCCCCTTGGCTATTAGCATGTCAAATTTCTTGGCCCTGTGACCATATTTTCTATGTGAAAGCACCATATGTCCATGTCAATGCTAGAAATCGATAAAATCTACAGAGAGCGCACAGACTGATACCCGCTCTGGGAAGTGATTCTCAGAGAGATTTAAGGGGCCTGAGGGGCATAAAAGTAAAAGATTCTGGATAAGACATTACTGGGCCAGTGAATAAAAGCTTTCCAAGCTATTTCATTGACCACCAAGATTCCAACCCAGGCCTTTAGGTTGCAGTACACTAATTGACGGGAGGTGGCAGCAGGAGACACTTTGTAGCTCCGCATTGAAGGGTGTTGTACAATGATTATTGGTCTAAAATCTGACAGTGGGTAGGCAAACCAGGTATCAAATTAATCCTTAGGGTGTATATTAATAGATTTGAGTGTTATTTAGGCTGATATTTGATGGTAAGTTGAGGGGGGTGCACTCTATTTAATTAGAGAATGTATTGAAATCATTCACTGCAAAACCCCCAAATCTGGGTATGTCCGCACTCTAAGGCCTATAGCAAAAAAGTTAATCACATTGTACCACATGCCATGGCCCTAAATTATTGGGAAAAATGTATATCTACAAGAAAATAATAGTGGCTAAGCCCAGATACTTGCACAGGTATTTTATTTTCGCCCAAAAGCTATATAGGCCAACAGTGGAAAAATAATTAGTGTTCTGCAGCCTCAGGTGGGGGTCAGAGCCTGGCTCCAGGAGGGATCCATGGTCGCGATCAGGGCAAGGGGTGTAGGTCTTTGGGTATGTTGCACACGCACCGCCAGCTGTTGTGGCCTTAACGTCCAAAGAATACTTTGATAATTGGAATTAGTCTCTACGATGATGAATATTTTTTTCCATCGACACTTATAGATATTTGGGCTACATTCTGCAAATACTTCATTTCCATACATTATTTTTCTTTTTCTCCTTCTCCAATCATTGCACTTATAAACACTGCATACATCTCCCTCCCTTCCCACTCCCCGACTCATCCCGTCTCCCTTTCATTCCTGTCATTTCCCTTCCGACAAATGCCCCCAATACATATCAAACCGGCAGTTTACTGCATTCTTCTCACTCCCCATTGCCAATCCCAGCCTATCAGCAGTTCACTTTGCTCATCCTCTTCCCCCTACCTCACCACTGTCCTTATCTCTTATAGCCCTCCCTATAGCAGCCTCCCATTGGTGGCATTCGTCCTGATCTGTCCCCGTCAGTGCACGCGTCGCTCAAGTCTCTCCCCAAGCCTCATCCATCCTCCAAGTTCAATATTTAAACGTCGCCGTTTGAGTTTAAACCACACCTCACCCCATCGCCAGCAAAATACGTCATCCCTTGGCACCGCTGCGCCACCACCTGACCGCGGGGCGCATCAAATCCTACTTCCGGTCCCGATCGACTACTCCAATGGCTGGCAATACACTGTGACCAACAGCTAAAGTGAACTCACTTGTTATTTTTATCATCAGTTTTATGAGATAAGGATGGTGATTAAAAAAAGACACACTATTCTAAGTCACAACAAATAGAAATAAAGCATACCTATTGGTTCCTCTTTTCCGAATTTCCGTCCGGGACAAGGTACTCGTGCCGTTTCATCTGCTGGAGTCCGGGCCCATTCTACGTTTTCCACTATCTCAGCATTGCATTGGGCTCCTGGGAAAGAAAACAAACCTGGGGTTAATGGGATATCTAAAAGGAGAGCGTGAAAAAGATATCAAGTGTAAGATTGGCATCTGTGTCTATATCCCTTCAGATCCATTCCAAGGGAACACAATAAGGATAAGCTGAAATTTAAGAGCCAAAAATTGAATTTGTTCATGAATTGTCTGTGGGACAAACTAAAAACTCACCGTCATAGAATTGACATAAATGTTTGTTTATCTCAATAATCTTAATTGGTGTTACATGTGTATTTTTGGAATTTTTGCTTGATATAAGCCCTGTTCTATTAGCTATTTAGGAACAATCCATACTGTATGTGTACTGACAATTAGAGCAGGAAATAGGGCTTCAGTCTTAAAATCTTATTGCCAGTTGTACTCATAACACCTTTCTTCTCCCTTAGTAACATTGAAACATTTGATTAATTTCCAAATGTTTATGATGAATAGGTACAGCTATAGTATGCTAGAGCTACTTATTCCTCTTCTAAAAAGTAATGTTCAGCTCAACACACAGTTATTCCAGCTATAGGGCATCACACCCAAAATAGTAATGGTCTCTGTATACATAGATCTCTGGATCTTAGAGCCCTAATCCTTATCAGGGTTTTGGATCTAGACCTACTTCTCTATACTCTTGCCCTGGGCACTGCCCATGTCTCGGCAGTCACTTCCTTCCCTACCAATGTCAATGTTGGCCTAGCACAGGCCCTGACGCCATACCCTGATAGAGCGTTCATGGGCAATATTTGTACAGTGGGGCAGAATGTTATCAGCCCTGTACAATGGTTGCAGAGGCTACAGAGGGGAGTATAGGCTGCAGATAGGAGAGTGGTGTTGGCAGGAAGTATGTATGTAGTGATGGAATGCAGGAGAGCTGAAAGGGTGACAGAGATGAGGGATCGAGGATTACCTTCAAAGTTTTAACAGTCTTGGTCCTATAGGCTGGCTCTATCCATTATGTGGCTATTTTTCGCATTGCATGGTTGGTATACTCTCTTGCGTGGGCGTGATCTTGGAAGACAGTGTCCTCACATTGATGTACTAGGCTATAGCCTTAACATTCTAGATAATAGCCATGAACAAGTGACTTGTGGTGGTAGGATAGATCGGCTGATTCAAACAAATGATTGCATTGTAATTGGTCGCTTTGTATCATTGATGACAGCTAGAGTCTATTAGCAGTGGCGATTGTGATAGAGTCTAACTGGATGGTGTAGGTAGAAACCCTAAACTATTATTTTATCGTATCACTTTTCCTAGTGCGCCCTTTCTTCAAATCTGATAGTGGGCTTCCCTAGCCCACTTAAAAGGGTCTATTTCTCCTCTTTTCTATCCCCTCAGAATGTGTGTGGTGCACATATGCGCGGGCACTGACAAATTCCCTTGTGATATTGTGTAATGTAGTTCTCGCCATGAATATGACCTTAGCTGTCGAAATGGCGTTAAACATCTATTACTCACTCACTCACTCACTCAAATCTGAAAGCAGATGAATCCTACTGGTCATATTCATTATGAGACATTTGATGACAGTAACTTTTATCATGTAACACCTGGGGTGGCTTGTTTATGTTAAGTCCATAGTCCACTTGGCCTCTGTCGCACGACTGGGCCATACATTTGCTATATAAATTTCTGCGACAGAGGCCTAGTAGACTATCGATGTTACAAAACATGAATGGTAAGGTTATCACCTTGAGTTGACTAAATCACCCCTGTTGGTACTTACTTATGTTGATTTTCTTATCTAAAGGGCCATGTGTGCTGTGTTTGTCAGTATGAAGTAGTAGAAACATGAGATATGGTGAACCCAATAATTTGACTGCTTTTGCTAATAGGTGTTAAATCTTCTCAATCCTTGGTTGCCTATACTCACCACTGGCACTACTCGACATTGTTGCCATGATGCAAGAATTCCTATTGATTTTGATATCTGTATGTCAAGGCACCTGACCAAGTGTGGTATTGCAGAAATAAGATACAATTGCTGACAAAATATTGTTCTCCTCACAGAGTCAGAAGTCAATTAAAATCCCGTGATCATTTCCGAGTTATTTTTCTGACTGACTGGCATACCTTTCTTTTAAACTAATACTCAAGTTCAGAATCCTAAGGTTTTGGAAGTTCTCCAATTAGTGACAATCTTACTATTCAAAATTGAATCCACTGAAATTCTGAGGGTAACAAGAGAATTGAAACAACACATGAATACGATCTCAGCGTAGGTTCTTATAAACCTGAAACACTTTCTATCTATTTTGTCATGGTGTATAGCAATATGGCCTTGTATTAGGCCATGAGCTCAGGTGGTTAGTTAGTACCACAAAGGTCCAGTTTGGCACCAGGATTTTTATTGAGGTTAACCAACCATCAAAGAGATGCCACGTGGAGTAACTGTAATAATAAACTTTATAAATACTGCGACATAGAGTGATGCCATACAGTGACACTGACAGAGCGCCATGAACATATCCACAATGGAACTCCGAGGGATAACCGTGTGTGTGTGTCAACCCATCTAGGATAAGTGAGTGAGTGAGTGAGTGAGTAATAGATGTTTAACGCCATTTCGACAGCTAAGGTCATATTCATGGCGAGAACTACATTACACAATTTCACAAGAGGAATGTGTCAGTGCCCGTGCATATGTGCACCACACACATCCGAGGGGATAGGAAAGATGAGATATAGACCCTTTTAAGTGGGCTAGGGAAGCCCGATCTAGGATAAGTCGCCATGATGCATATATGCAGCACTGGCGCCATGATGCATAAATGCAGCACTGGCGGATAACTCGCCAGGACTACGTTTCTAAAGGGGTTGGAACACTCACAAGGGTTGACACAACGCACCAATGAAGTGAACAAGCCGGCTCACCAGGAACGACTCATGGGCATGGTGCACTGATGCAGTAGGGACCTAATGATCTGAGAAATGTAAATGGATGTGGTATGTTCCATACTCAATATAAAAATTATCTGAAGTTATTGAGAATGCCATCTACTCTAACACCATTCATATCGATTACATTAAGCAGAAGGCCCCTTGGGTATTGCTCTTTGATCTGAGCTATGATATTGACATTTCCATCCCCAGCCACAATATCATACGCAAAGCAATGTACACATCACTAATTTCCCTCTCACAGCTTCTGAAGAAGAAACTCCATGCCACCTGAGCCTTAGACGGGAGGTTAAAGGAAAGTGATAGAGAGCTGCTTTCTGTTCTTCTGTAGATTTCTGGGTATGTAAAACAAGTCGACATGTTTCTCTCAAGGTAATCTTTGAAGTGGCTTGTACCACTCAATTTCCATTGATTGCCTCTGTGTTTTAATTGTGTACTGTTCTAATGGCAACATGTTTTTCCCCTTATATCATAAGGCATTGGTTCAATATGTCATGCATTGTTGAAAATCATTTGAAAATAAGAAAATGCGTAATACAGCGTGATCATATGTTATCTTTTTCTCTGATCTGTCATCATGTTAAGCGCACATAGTATACCTTCATCCTCCCTTACCCCACACACATTATTGATTTGCTTGTTCTCCCTTTGCACCTGTGGATACATAGAGAGCGTGCATTTTATCTTATCAAAAATGGTGACCATGGAGTGCATGACTTGGAGAAATTTAGGGTCGCGTACATGTAGTTTAAAGCAATGGAGTCCTTCGCCCCACAGTAGCAAGATGAGGAACGGTGGGAACATTGATCACCACATGCCACTACCTCGTCGTATAAGTGCCTTTTAGGGCCTTGGCAGGGCTGGATGGTCGGGTAGTGGGTCATTTTAGTAGCTAGGGGGGTTATGAACATGTGACTAGGGGACTGATATTGGGACTGGCTAGATTGGCTACATTTGGCTTACTTTGTGAGTATATTATTGTGAGCTACTCCACAAGTAGCTCTTTTACTTCCCAGGGAGTGCTCGATGAGTTATTAAGGTAGCTGATGCCTGATACCTACAGCCCATTGCCCTCACAGTCCAACCTGGTGTGCCCAAACCAAACTCCCCATCAATCTTCTTTAAATTGCCTGGCTGCACCCTCCTTACTCTTGAGGTATATAGCGAGGCAAGAGCAATACTCACTTCAGGGATATTAAAGAGCCTTCTAAAGTATGATATCTTATTTCTGACACACACCTTGTTTGCTATATAACATAGGGTACCTGTTTGAATGTTAAGATATATGTTTGATCTCATATTATAATAGGCCTAATGATTGGCAATGTATAGGTGCCGATTTAAAAAAAGGTTTCCTATTTCTTTTTTTCTTCTTCTTCTCTATTTTTCTTTTACCAATAAATTTAATGTGGAAATAGAAGGACTGTAGTTAACTTACCTATCACATGGCTGCAGTATTTATCACATGTCAAGCCTGCCTCTTGTTCCGTGAAGCAGGGTTGTGCACCTGCAAGGATGATTGAACTCTGCCTTTTACTTGTCAGCCAAAATAGACTACACCCTTCTACTCCAGATCAAATGGCCAAGGGTTTAGAAACACTTGACGGCAATATAGGTTTATTAGAATATACCGAGTTTTTTCACATCTGATTGAAGCAATGTATAGCTAGAACTGACTTTGGAGATTCTTGCCATACCTTTGAAGAACGAACCTCCCCTATGAAACAGTAATTGCTCTATACTAAATCTCTACCATCAAGTGAAAAGGTGAACATTTTCTTTTCCATTTCTATGTATTTATTTTTATTTATCTATTCACATGTTTTGCCCTCTTACCCATGATAAAGGACGGCCACCGGAGGCGGACCAGCCCGCGTGTCCCACTGCGGAAGTCGGCCCACTCCACGGCGTCGCCGCACTGCATGGAGGTGCAGTCAGCCACCAGCTCCTGAAGGTCCCCCTGAGTCATCTTGTGATGCCAAATGTTGACGAAACCCATTTCTCCGTAGAAGGCCTGGCGGGGATCAAACGGCTGCTCCTGCTGCTTATAAAAGTAAATATCAAATAAAGGTTAATTATAGGAAGTATATGTCAGATGCAGTATTGCTACAGTGGCTTATTTCATAATATGGCCGTTAAAACTGGTTAAGGACTAAGCATTAGATATACAGATCTTTTGCATCTTTTCAAATCGTAAGTAGCTTAAATGCCATCATATGACCTGGTGAAGAAGGGTGAAGGTGTAACCAGACATTCAACTTCCCGCTGGCTGCACGGCACTGTGTACCTTGATATGGCAGTTGATGTAACTGGTTCTTTGTCAGTGTCACATAATATCCCAACTTACTGTATGCACAATCTCAATTTAACCACGGTGGAAAGTGTTCAAAGAAATGCGTAGTCTGGCCAGTTTGACTGCAATTTGCTTTCCAAGTCCACGATGTTCAAAATGAATCATCATTTTATTCTAAACGTGTGATTCATTTTTCTTGTTGTTTTCTTTCTTCTTTCTGTGCTACTAATATTTCAAAAATATATAAGCAAATGTCCATGACCATGGAATATTTTTGCATCGTATGCAATGCAAAAATGTTCCACGGGAGTGGACATTTGCATCTATGTCATGGCCTATGGGGTTAATTTGCTTTTAGAGCTCAGCTCAGCTCCATTCAAAATCCAAGATGGCAGACCCCATTGAATACAAGCATATTGTATTCCATGCCCCCATGGAATACGGCTGTTCTAGTAGTACCCTATAGTAACGATCGTATCTGCCATGACAAAATATGAGAAATTAAACACTCTACTCATTATGTCCAGAGAAGGTTCCCATTTCCATATACTACTAATGTGGTGTCGTCATGACTATTACTATTAATCTGTAGTCATTATGCCTGGAGAAAATTCCTATTTCCTTGTACTACTATACTGGTTTAGTTATAACTACTCCTATCAAACACTGTAGTCATTATACCCGGAGAAGATTCCCATTTACCTATACTACTATGGTAGTGTTGTTATTCGTTGGTTGTGAAAGGAATGATGTTCAGGAAAGTATAGATAAACATTAATACCAGTACTTTATTATAAAGAAAATCTTTGTAAGACTCTAATGACTGAACTGGGATGATTCCAAATTGATTTTATTAATCCACAGAGCAGGATAGGTCATGACCCAGTACATGTATACCTGGGAGGCCCTTGTCATGTTGTGCCCAAGATAAATCCCAGAAACGCTAATCTTAAACCCATAACCACACCAAGTGTGAAAGGACATCTCAGCTAATTCCACCAGGGTTTATTAGACAAGGTACGCTCCAGGTACGAAGGTGGTGGCTCAGGTGTGTTAACTGACCTTCTGAGGTGACCTGGAGGCCTGACCAAGGACCAGCTCGCCACCCCCAGGGATCACACGTTGTGCCTTCCTTGCGCGGGCGTTCAGGTGGTATGCTGCCCCCGCGTTTATGTACAGGTGCCACCGGCCGTCTGTATGAGTAAAAAGGGTTGTATATGTAACTGTAGGAACATGTGGTCATAGTATAATATCATGGGGACTTTCTTTCATGTGCTTCTGTCAATTATTCTTATATACATGGCACATTGTTATCACCGAGTTGTAGATTAGACTAACAGAGACAGAGATAGCACTGGCAAAAGAGATGAGGATAGCTCTAGCCAAAAGTAATTATAGACTGTATATTCAGAGAGATTTTCAGCAAGAGTGGTCATATCTTATTCAAGAATCCTCTATGTTTAATCAAGGACATCACTGGGGAAAAAACAAGGCATTCATTCAAGAATACAGTAAGGTCTTTTAGAAAGGAACTGGAGATTCTACACATATAGGAGCTTGATAAAATGGACTCCGGTTGACGCTGCTGTATGGTGGCCAGATTAGTTATGCCGACCAGGCGGTTTCGATCGGCAGTTAACCACAAAAGATTAATGGCCTGAGATGGATCTTTGCCGAAAGCTTGTTGTCAGACTCCCTTCGCTCCTAACTACCACCCCCAGCCAAACCCACCCCAAAGTGTGAGAGCAGCTATATATCCCCATTCTCTTTCCGCGCAGATTCCTGCATAACATCTTTTTCTTCTCCCATTCTATGCACCTGTGGGATCGGGCAGGAGATCCCCTCAGTGGTGGGTCGCGTGAGAAAAAGGAGAGCAAGGATTGGAGGCGACAGAGGCTGGCAGAAAGTGGGAGGGGACGCAAGAAAAATGAAATAAAAGGAAGAGAAACAAATGAGAGAGAAAAGGGAAGAGCCGAGATATTGATAATCCCCGAGGAAATCCCGAACTGAAAAGGGAAGGGATTTTCGCGATCAGAGTTAAGTCTGTGCAGAGATCCCCAACTGCTGTGACGCCTAGATACCACCCTGCCACACAATATTATGCAGTTAGCCTTCTTGATTGAATTCCATACGTCCCATCGCTATCACAGGCGATGATTAAGACAGCTGTATATATATATATATATATATATATATATATATATATATATATATATATATATATATATATTTATATATATATATATATATACACACAACTCTTAGTTACAAGATATCTTTCGTACTGTACTCATTTTGAATAAGAAATTGTACAAAGGCCGACAAAAGCATGATTTATGGGAACAAAGTGAAATAGACTGAATCAAGTTAACCCGACAGCTCAACGTACAAGTGTATTTCTTCAGGCTTGGACATATTATCCTGGACATGACCCAACAAAGGGTCATCCTACATCCCTCTATCTGTTTATGCTACAGAAAAGCCATGAGCAGGCCTGAGTGAGTGGGTGCAGGGTGAGCAGCTCTTACCTTCTGATCCCCAGGTGAGTGCCAGGTGAATCCAGGTGGACCTGTTGAGTCGATGGTTGGTGTTGACCTCGGCGTCGTGGATCTTAAATGACAGGGTGGGTCCACTGTCAATACGTAGCAGGTTACTGTTACCACCCTGGAGGAGGTACAACAAATAGGTATTTTAGTGCGTGAAAGCCTT
Organism: Acholoe squamosa; assembly: GCA_949317995.1. Taxonomy (NCBI): domain Eukaryota; kingdom Metazoa; phylum Annelida; class Polychaeta; order Phyllodocida; family Polynoidae; genus Acholoe; species Acholoe squamosa. The sequence goes on along the minus strand of OX439040.1, from coordinate 43,623,029 downwards.
TCTTTTTTCTCATACGGAATCCCTTGAGGTTAATATTGGATGATGAATAAAAAGCAAAAAGACTTCAGTCGCCTTAATTAAGTAGTCATACATGTTATCTGTATCATTGAGCACATGATTGTGTGAACTGACGGAGAGAGAGAGGGCAATTAGTCGACCTAAAATCAACAGGCGAAATGTCGAAGGACAAATTGCTCTAGTATTTATCCTCACAGCAGCAGGCAGCTTGCCAATTGATCCTAAATACCTCACCGGGTCAATCAATGGTGTTACTCTACCATGAGGGCCACTTCCTTTTCTAATGGAAATAAGCAAGACATTTTTGCTGAACCTTCACTCAACCTCTGTTATCTCGGTATATGAAGGTAAACCACAGACAAAATGATGTGTCGGAGTAGTAGTGATAGAGAATTCTTATGTGTTCAGCTATAAGTGTGGCCAGATGAGGGAAAACATGCCTCCAGGGGGGAAATCCCTTTTTAAGGTTAAAGTCACAGGCTTTAAAGGTATATTCCACTATTCAATAAATCAAAAACTACCATCAGTTTCTCCAAATGACTTGGGATTATATAAGTTTTCTATATTATGAGATAGCCAAAGCAATAGTGAGTGAGTAATAGATGTTTAACGCCATTTCAACAGCTAAGGTCATATTCATGGTGAGAACTATATTACACAATTTCACAGAGGAATATGTTGGTGCCCGCGCATATGTGCACCACACACATCCTGAGGGGATAAGCCAAAGCAATAAAAACCATGGTTCATTGTACTAGTTTCAGATTTATTGACATCTGAAGATGGGGAGTCCTTAACTGTTGCTGCTAGTGGGAGAAAATCCCATTTTTCAACATTTTCTCTAATATTGAAAAATTGACCATGGCTATTTTAACTAAACTTCTCATATGTCTAGCAGACATCATGTGTACCATGATCACGCGATAAAAACAGGTGGCCATTGGACAAACAAAAGAGCCATGATTGATTTAACAAAAAATGTGCAAATGAAAAGTATTCAAAATTTTAACATTTCAGAAAACAGGAAAGAAAGTGCCCAGAATTTGTTCACCAGACTTTGCAGGGGTTGAGATCCAATCATCATGACGATTTTATGAGCAAAGAATTGTAAGGTTACTCGCAGAATCTAGAAGTGACAGATTTATGAAAATATTTTCTTTTTCCTCTATGCCTGAAATCTAATAAGTTGAACAGTGGTGTGGTAGGAAGAATGCAAATATCTGTTGTTCAACAGGTTGATAGTGATTAGTTAGGGTATATACAAAAGGGAAATGAGCTTAAATCATAAGTTTTGGTAGTTTAAAATTTTGGCCACCAGGTGGCGATGGCATAGATGGTGGAATATACCTTGAAAATGAGATATCTTGAGCTAAAATATGTAATTGCTTGTCAAACATAGATTGCAATGTGCAACTGAAAATGGCAAATAAGCTCTAAATGCATTATATCCTATCACAAGGAGGCGTAAATTTGAGGAATTTATGATCTTTTTAAAGGAAATGTTCACAGCATAGCTGTGATGAATTATTTTCTTATGGTTAAGGTACGTAATTACCATAGAACTATGTATAAATCTGTGTCTCAGGTGTGTGGAGGCCATGTCTACTGCCTGGTCACTGCTGAGCACTCCCAATATGCTATCAAGTTGAATTATATACTTGTAGTATGTCTCGGGTATGTGGATGCCGTGTGTACTGCCTGGTCACGGCTGAGCACTCCCAATATGCTATCAAGTTGAATTATATACTTGTAGTATGCTCAGGTGCAGGGAGGCTGTGAGGTCACTGAGTACGCTTTGGACAAAATTCTAACGTGGACTGTTAGATGTGAATGAATCATTTTCAAATGAAAATAATTCAATAAATACTTATAATGCAAAAAAATAGTTTTGTGGAAAAATAACCAAAGAAATATATAATATTATATATATTGTAAAATTGGTTCTAGAGGGAATTTTCGAGCTCTCTCTTTAGTTCCTGAAGTCTCTCCTAAGTTCCTGAAGGGATTTCAAAAAACAATCGTGGCAAAAAGTCCCATTTGGAATAATGGGGCGGTTTCCATGGCAACCAGAAATTGTCATATATGTCAATTTTTTATGTTGCCATGGCAACAAACATTCCAAAATTAGAACGTTTTAAGTGGAGATTAAAATAATTCTAAGCAAACGACTGCATTCCCCATAAAAAATTGGTACAAAGCATTTTTTGGCTTATTTTTCAGTGTTGTACCCATATATTGACCCTGGTGGCCAAAGCCAGTGCTACCCCCCCCCCCCCCCGGAGGCTCGTTCTTGCCCATTGGGCCACAAGTTACCCCTTCTCCTGTCTCTTTCAACGCCTCGTCCCTGTCCTCTGAATATTCTTCTTATACACTGAACTAAATGGGTGGGCCTTAAGTCAGGCCAGTGCACCATCCCATTCTCCTTATGACACGTCATCTAATGACAGGTATTGTGTTTGCCTGGTAGGGGCTACAGCATTAAGCCATTAAAATTCACTCTCAGGGTACTTATGGGAGAAAGCGGTCGCTATGAGTTCTATTTCTTTTTATTATTGATAGATTTTTGGCGGGCTGATATTTGAAGGTAAACGTAGGGATGTTTACAAATCACTTGTCAATTGGATGGGAGACGTTTCTAAAACAGATATCAAGTCAGCAGTCATCGAATGTTGACTTGATTGAAAAACATCATTGATGCAGGGTATGATTTAAAATATTGCAACAATGCAGGATCTAGATCTAAAAATGAGACATATTTCAAGTATTATTATGTGACAACGTATCAATATTTAATCACGTTTCCTCGTCCAGGGGAAAATATATTATTATAGAACATACAGCCCCTGGATAAAGATTATTTAGAGCAAAGTAACTGCTCCCTCACTAAAGCTCAACTAGAATAATTTCCCTACTTACATTTTATCATTGCGGAACCTGTACAAATGGCTAGTGGCGAACGACAGGTTTTAATTCTATAAGCTTCCCTGCGCCATAGTTTTAGTCTGGTTTTCATTTCACTGTCAATTAGTAGCGAACTGAGCGTCCTGAAATTATTACAAATTCATCCACCTTGATGTTCCATGTTACTTTTTCTGCTCTACCAGTGTTTTAGGAGTAAGTTGTTTCCCCTTTCCATTAGGAACTTGCAGGAGGATTCTCTACAGTATTGAAGTCCAACAAAACGCTCTCTTCTAACACTCATCCCCTCTCATAGCCCTTCCACCTAGACATGTGGAGGTTTAAAATAGAGATGAAACATTGGTCTAGCACCCATTCCACAGTCAGCATGACCACAATGACACTAGGGTACACACCAGAACGTGACAGAACATGCGTTCTACAATCAGCTTTGTTGTCTCCAATTGCAGACAATAATGACGTGGGAAACTAACTTGGATACGCCTCTGTCCATACACCCAGCACTGCAGTCCATATTTTCACTCTTGTCTGATGGCGTTCTATCATGCAAATAAAATGCCGATCATATTTTGAGGTCTATCGGAAAAGGGGGGCTATGTTTAGCACCATATAGTGCTGTAATGCAGACTGACTACACTCTAAAACGTAAATGTCAGATATCGGGGGTCCCATTTAATAGTATGGATTTTTGTAGGTATTTTGTAATTTCGGTGAATTACAATTTTATGGTGCACAGTGGTGAATTTGAATTGATATTTGTGGGGCAGCGCAAACAGTACTACCTATTTCTACAATTATGACCCATTAATCAATATGTTTTTTTTTCTTCTTTGGTTTAAAAGGTTGGCATTTTTCATGATTTTATGGTAGTTGGCAGACTGGCTCACTAAAGGACACTTCCCAGGTGGGAGAGGCTACTCCGCTCTGGATTGGAAACCAGTGTAGACTCTCAGGTTGATGACATCGAATTATCAGTACGTCCTGACAAGGGGCAGTTAATCTTAGGGACATATAAAACCACTATTACACAAATCATGACCCCTTTACTCAAAAGAAAATACACTGAGGTTGGGGGGGGGGGGGTTGTATAGCCAAGTATTCAAAGCAGAGGAATACACATAAAAAAAACCAATTTAAATATCGGGCACATAGCCACAAAATCGCTCCAGCACCTTTAAAGATATTACAGTAATTTCCAGTTGGAAATTGAAGTAGAAACTTAAATCACATTAAAGGCAATCTTTCTAATTAATCTTTGACGGCCCTCCAATCAGTGCGAGATAACTTCATTATCTATCAGGGGACCTCCCTAGCTATCTCCTTGCTGGCAGGTGCGCCAGGGGATGGCCGCCTATCGCGTTTCTATCGGGAACATGTCTGTCTTAATGCAATCAGCCTTATGTCGGTGGGTGGGTCTGTAGCTCACTGGTCAATAAGCCGTAGACAATAGACAAGGAAGAGCAAGGCCTCATAGATAAATGCACTGTATCCTGCTAGTCCTTCTTGTTGCTGCCAGATAAATATCTTTGATAACTAGTCCTGAATCTCACCGGCAAAGCTGCGAGACGCAAGCTGCCAATCAACTAATACTATTTGTGCATATTTGACAAGTTATGCTTGTAATAAATAATTTTGAATTGTGCATTTTATGGGTGTCTCTAGTCCTCTCAGCTACTGAAATTACAAATTTGCGCAAAGTGTAGCTGGAGTAGAGCAAGATGCTCTCTTCCAGACAGCGCGAGTAGATGATAGTTTCTTTCTGTTTTTAAGGCATCATATAGGGATTGAGTTGCTCACTGAGGAGAAAGAAGTCATAGAAGGAGCTGCTCACCTGGCGGTAGGATAGAACGGTGCCTGGCTTTGAGGGGCGGTAGACTTTGAGCCACAGGCCGATGGTAAAAGCCTTTAGTTCCGGGAAGGGCTTGCTCTTCAGCAGGGTAAACTGGATGGGCTTGACGCTGGAGAACTCAAGGCGCGAGTCGATACCGAGGGCTGAAATATTAAGGGCAAAGATTATAGGTTTACTGGGGCAGGGAGATTAAAATAGTTATTCAATCCCAAGTAAGGATAATCAACTGCGAGGAACAACACTGAAATAATAGATACCATGAAAACAGATATCGCCATTTGTTCTCAGTCATGCTACAACCAATATACAAACACATTTAGGAGATTTGATAAAAAAAATACAATGCAGGGTATATTACAGCAGAACTGTAACTTAATTTCCCGAAGAATATACGGTTATCTACAAAGGACTGAATGAATTCCTATCATATTCATGATTATATATTGTGTACAGGGACATTTTCTTTTGTGGGGAGTAATTACTTTCCACGTCTCTAGGCGACCGGGTTGTGCTGTTCAAAACCTTCGGGACTAGGGAGAGAGACACGCCTTGCATAAAACACAAAGAGAATGCAATCAAACCCCGTATTCTTCAAAGAGACTTAAGGATACAAAAAAGTGATTAGCATCATAGAAAAGACTCTCACCGACAGATAATATGCACAGGTGCACATCCCTTCAATGAATTAAATGCCAAAGCAGGAATATCCCATCCTTCGATAGACACAGTAGCTAAACGTACCCTTTTGTTCTATACTTAAAACTAAATTAGGCAAGGCAAATGGGATATTCACGCGTCCTTTGGATTCGATATCTCGCCTTATGTATGTATGTAAATTCCTTTATTCATACCGAAGTACTGTAGCTCAATTGGCTGTAATTAGTCATACTCCAGTTAATTGTACAGTAACTTGCTGTTGAGTAACAAATAAAATATAGAATGTATATCAACGATAGAATATATGCACAGCAGGTTAGGTTTCAAGCAAATATGCTTCCTGGTATAAAATGTATATTTCTTAATCTAACATGAGAGCACCGCAGACCTGGCTTTTAATTACCTTCTTCACTAGTTACTTATCACAATGGAATGGAATTCTAGGTCACTCCCTGCTCCCTCAGAGAAAAGATCAGCAGGAACATGGTTCTTGTGTAACCATCAAGAAAGTAACATCTAAACCTCGAATAAAAAAAATGTCCCTGCTTGGTACAAAATAATATCTTCACTTGTTCTCTTGTCTGCATTATAGAATCATGTTCTTTACACTTGACACATGTTTTATAGAAATAGCTACTCCTGCTCTGGAAGTTCTCTGGAGTTTCTGTTACCATGTCTTCAAAAGGCACATAAAGCAGACATTGCATTAGTGCATACATGAATGATTAAGGGTGAAATCCTACACTAGTGATGCAGGTCATGAATAATTAATTGCACACCAGCAAGAGGACCAGACCCAGACAGACTGGTAAGTTCCCATAGTGGTACAATCTTCGTGACTCCACACTAATACATTTCCCCCGACACTTTATCTGCTGAAGGACATCCCCTTACTTATATTTGAGTTGTTTTCAGAAACATTCTAGTAATGGCCTTCATGCTCATAATATTCAGCCTCCTTTACAGCATGTTAACAAAATCATCTATATCATCAGTAAAGTAGAGTTCTTGTTACGGTATCAAATCCTTGAAAAGTATAGAGCAAGCAGTTTGTCTAGACACGAGTGCACCTCATGCATGTCAAGGGTATGTATAGCTTAATTAGTAATAAGGCACTGTGTGGTGACTCTTCCTAAAGATCCCACATAACAGCGATGGTTCTGTTACAAAGGATCTACTAAGCCGATAAGATTTCATAGTAACCAAATATCAGAAGGATATCCATGATAGACAAACCCTAAAAATTGTTAATCACATTACCCGGATAATTGATGCCCTTAAACGACCTTCCTTCCATAACCTTTCCCATCGCCATGTGGCCTAGGTGTGTGTGCGTGAGTAATAGATGTTTAACGCCATTTCGACTTGTTCTCTTGTCCGCATTATAGAATCATGTTCTTTACACTTGACACATGTTTTATAGAAATAGCTACTCCTGCTCTGGAAGTTCTCTGGAGTTTCTGTTACCATGTCTTCAAAAGGCACATAAATCAGACATTGCATTAGTGCATACATGCCTGATTAAGGGTGAAATCCTACACTAGTGATGCCCACCCTCCTTATTGTGAGGCAGGTCATGAGTAATTAATTGCGCACCAGCAAGAGGACCAGACCCAGACAGACTGGTAAGTTCCCATAGTAGTACAATCTTCGTGACTCCAGACTAATATATTTCCCCCAACACTTTATCTGCTGAAGGACATTCCCTTACTTATATTTGAGTTGTTTTCAGTAACATTCTAGTAATGACCTTCATGCTCATAATATTCAGCCTCCTTTACAGCATGTTAACAAAATCATCTATATTATCAGTAAAGTCGAGTCCTTGTTACGGTATCAAATCCTTGAAAAATATAGAGCAAGCATTTTGTCTAGACGCGAGTGCACCTCATGCATGTCAAGGGTATGTATAGCTTAATTAGTAATAAGGCACTGTGTGGTGCCTCTTCCAAAAGATCCCACATAACAGCAATGGTTCTGTAACAAAGGATCTACTAAGCTGATAAGATTTCATAGTAACCAAATATCAGAAGGATATCCATGATAGACAAACCCTAAAAATTGTTAATCACATTACCCGGATAATTGATGCCCTTAAATGACCTTCCTTCCATAACCTTTCCCATCGCCATGTGGCCTAGGTGTGTGTGAGTGAGTAATAGATGTTTAACGCCATTTCGACAGCTAAGGTCATATTCATGGCGAGAACCTCATTACACAGTTGCAGGTGTACAAATTATTCTTGCGGGTGCACAAACATTCTTGCGGGTTCACAAACATTCTTGTGGGTACACAGATTATTCTTGCGGGTGCACATTCTTGCGGGTACACAGATTATTCTTGCAGGTGCACAAACATTCTTGCGGGTACACAGATTATTCTTGCGGGTGCAAAAACATTCTTGCGGGTACACAGGTTATTCTTGTGGGTGCACAAACATTCTTGCGGGTGAACAAACATTCCTGCGGGTACACAAATTATTCTTGCGGGTGCACAAATCATTCTTGCGGGTACACAAAAAAACTTGCTTGTGCAGAAATAAATCTTGGGGGTACACAAATAGTACTTTCAGGTACACAAATAGTTCTTGCAGGTGCACAAGTATTATTGCAGGTACAGAAATGTTTTTTGTAGGGGGCATTTCTTTTTTGTGGCCGCAAGAATATTTCTTGTGTGTGAAAGATCCATGATTTGTGCACCTGCAAGAATGTTTGTCCACCTGCAAGAATGTTTTGTGCATTCACAAGAATGTTTGCCTACCAGCAATAATTATTTGTGCACCCACAAGAATTATTTGTGCATCCGCAAGAATGATTGTGCATCCGCAAGAATTATTTGTGCATTCACAAGAATGTTCGTGCATCCGCAAGAATATTTGTGTACCCGCAAGAATTATTTGTGCATCCGCAAGAATATTTGTGTACCCGCAAGAATTATTTGTGCATCCACAAGAATATTTGTGTACTGGCAAGAATTATTTGTGCATCCGCAAGAATGTTTGTGCATCTGCAAGAATATTTTTTTCTGGGGAAAATTTTTTTTTGGTATGTCCTATTAGGGGCTCCGTAGATATGAGCGGCAGCTAGGATAAATTGTGTATCCATAGACAGAGTAATAGTGTGTGCCAATGTCTAGCCATGTTAATGCTGTGGGCTGACAGCACTAGTGATCTGGGGCAGTGGTTGTACCTGATCGAGTTACCCTCAATCACCCCTGTGTACACAAAGAATCAAAGCAGTGACGCTGCCATTTTCCGCCAGGCTTCGCCAAGCTAGCCCAGCGCCTCATGTTCAGAAATGCAACCTCTCCCTAGTCCAAGTACTCTGACCATTCCTCATACTCAGTGATTTACACAGATGGATCCCTTTCTTTCTTACCTTGCCATCTTTCCTCCTTCCTGCCTTCCCTCTCCCTTTGTCTTTCTTATTCCTCCATTCTTCCCGTCCTTCCTTTATATACGACATTCTCCTGAATCACTTCTACCTACTAACATACATTATCTATTAGCCCTAATGATAATTCTTTCACATATCAAAATGAAGCTTTGATAGAATTTCCCACCGAAATGCCAAGGCTTTTTACAGGTATCAATTTCCCAGAACCAGGGCACACACTATCTAAATGATTTGTCATGGGGAGTTTTGACTGCATGTTACATTCCGCCATGCACTTACAGTATGAGCCACTTCCTCACCTGTCCTATCTCATTTCAATCAGTGCCTGGTTGCCTCCTCTCACCCACTACCCCCATTCATTGGGAGTTGGGTGGTTTTCTAGCTGAGTGGTTCAGTTTATAAGGTGGTGCAGGAGTTACTCAGGCTAAGGTGCACCCAGTAGTCGTGAATGTACTGCTCTGAGCCATATGGTCCCATGTAATTACAGTCCTCTATTAGAAACTCCACCACTCCACCCTCAACCCTTGCCATATCCCTTGGAACTTCAGCTGGCAAGGTGAATGCAGGATTCTTGCCCTTGGGTGATTTGGTAATTGGATGTGTGGATTTGGACGGGACACTTCTAGATACTTTTCTTTTCAAAGATACACTCCAAATAAGCATAGGCTTATTGGTTCCACATGACATATCCTAGGGCAATTCTGACAGTTATTTGCGAGGCACATTCCATGTTAAGTAGGGAACTGCTGTCCAGAGAAGTTTCTGTGCCATAGTACATTTAAAAATCAGTTTTTACTAACTTTTTGGACTTTTTTAGGATTTCTAGAACTAATTAAAGAAAAATGTCCACAACATAGATTATTTTCGTACTTTTTGCATGTGGGGGGCCTTATGATGAAAAAGGCTGCTTACTGAAAACACTATGTCCTGAAGCATGATTACAATTATTGATCCATTACAATTGGCAAAGAAAATATATGTATGGTATCAAATGTGATGTTTTATAGTTTTTTAAGTGTTAAAATTCAAAAAATAAAAATTTCCCCTAAATTTTCCCATTAAGCTGACGGACTGGACCTCATTATACCAGTGTCCAGTATTTTAGGGTGACCTCCGTTACCATCAGCCTTTAGTGGCCCTGGGCAGAAAATAAAAAGAATATTCTGGTCAATGTCATACTAAAATGAAGACCAATTAGGGACATAGTTATGTGCCAGATGATGACTTGATATCTCTTCACATCTCCGCACTAGATGCATTTCCCTGCCAAAATCTGAAGTAGTTTTTTTAAGGTGAGTGACCTCCGTTACCATGATTAAGCACGTATAATTAAGGTGGAAACAGAAATAACCGATACTAGTCCAAAGGTAATGAAAAAAGGAAACTGTATACCAAAAATCAGATTGATTGATGGTATATCTAATTTTCTAGAGAGGAAATACTGTAAAAAAGTGACCTCCGTTACCGGTGACCTCCGTTACCGCCCACCCCCATTTTCAGTTACCTCCATTTCCATAGCCTGCTCACCCACCTGAGTCAAGCCACAATGTCAGCTTTAATATCCTAAGTTGGTCAATTCATTTTTGACACACCTTGAAATCTAAATATTAGCTACACCTTGGGTACAAGGTCATGACACATTTAACCTTGGCCAAGGTCAAGGTCACCCTTTTCAAGGTCAAACACCTAAATCTGGCAGAAATTAGGTAGGAAATCATGTTTATGGCTAAAAAATTGGCTTTAATTAACTTTTTGCCATGCTGTAAAGTATAAAAATGGCCACATCTTTGAGTCCTTTTTCATGGTTCCAACAATGGTTGACCTTAGACAAGGTCAAGGTCATCTTTTTCAAGGTCAAAAATCATTGAAATCAGATGGGAAATTAAATTTATGTCCATAAAATTGGTTTAAATTCACTTTATGTTATGCTTTGAAATACTAGAGTGGTCTACTTGTTGAGTCCCTTTTCAAGATCATAACATGGTTGACCTTGGCCAAGGTCAAAGCCATCCTTTTCAAGGTCAAACACCCTCACTTCAGCTGAAATTAGCAAAAGAATCATGTTTAAGGCCATAAATTTGGCTTAAATTAAGTTTTTAACACCCATCTGAAAACCTAAAATGGTTTTCTCTTTGAATACTTTTTCAAGGTTCCAACATTGTTTACCTTAGCCTAGGGCAAGCTCATCATCTTCAAGGTCAAACACCTAAATCTGGTTGAAATCAGGCAGGTATCTAAACGCTGAGTGTCTTTTCAAGGTCATGACATGGTTGACCTTTGCCTCGGTCAAGGCCATCCTTTTCGTGGTCAAACACCTGAATTCGGCTGAATTTCTCAAGGGAATCATCTTTATGGCTATGAAATAGACTTTCCATCTCTGGTTTTCCCAAATACAGTGCTATAGTGATGCATTTATGCAGTACAGGCAGTTTAAGGGTTTTGAAATCCTTTAAAAAATTAAAGTGGTCTGCTCGACTAATTTTTTTCCCCTATCTTTTGTATTTTCCCAGTGTTCCGGGGAAGCATAGGAAAAAAAATCCCCACCTGTTCAGTTCTCTGACAAATAATGTCTACCTTTAAAAACTTAAAATGGTCAACTCTTTGGGTCCTTTTTCAAGGTCCTATCATTATTGACCCTAGCCAAGGTCATCCTTTTCAAAGTCAAAACAGCAAGGGGATAAAAGTTATGGCCATAAAATTGGTTTAAATTCACGTTTTGACATGCTTTAAAAATTCTAAAATGGTTTACCTCCTGATTACCTTTTCATGGTCATAACATGGTTGACATGGTCAAGGTCCTCCTTTGAAAGGTCAAACCCCCTATTTTGGATAAAAGCAGTAGGGAAATTGCATTTATGACCATAAAATTAGGTTAAATTCAATTTATGGCATGCTTTAAAAAATACTAATGTGGTCTACTCCAAGACCAAGGAAGGCCATAATGTGGTAGATCGTGCTCAAGTTCAATGTTATCACTGTTTATCCTTTCCAGGTCAAAAACTAAGGTATTTTAGTCATTAAGGGAATCATATTTAAAACTACAAAATTGGTTTATATACACTTTTTAACATGCTTGGAATTCTAAAGTTGACATGGTTGACCTAGGTAAATAGGTCAAAGTTGTGTTCCACAAGGTCAAGGACACTTAAAATTTAATGTGACTGACTATAGTATTTGGTGGAAGATGGATTTTTAGCCAGACCCTGGGTTCTCTGTAACTGTTACAATATCAACTATGAATGAAATTGAGATAATCAAGATGGCTGCCAGAATTAGATCAAAATCTTGGAACAATAGGGTGTTTTCAAAAAATGACTACTCGATCCCTAATCAAAATAGAAAGACAAAAAAAATAGTACTAAAAGTACATTACTAAAGTCCAGGAATCTATTCATGACATTTAGAACCATGTATAATTTATGGCAGCCATTTTGAACTATTAATGAGTGTTACCCTGCATATTGTTAAAGATATATTAAAGAATTACGATTTCTGCTTCAAACAAATATAAAGGCACAAATCACAGGTTAAATATTCAGAGATGTTACCAAAGGTGTTCGCAAAGGATGATCTTGACCTAGGCTAAGGTCAACAATGTTAGAACTTTGAAAAAGTATTAATTAAACAAAAAGAAGACCATTTTGACCCATCCTTAAAACTAAGGGATAGGCCTCAGAGAAAAGAGTATTTAAAAAAAGGTCATCAAGAGCTTTCATTTCATATAATTCACATTAATAAAAGCATGGGAAGTATATTGAAACCATTGTTGAAAGATATCTTAAACTGTAAAATGCCTCATAAAGGCTCTGGTCCCATATTCACAAAACCAATCAATTTCAGGAAAATTAATCAGTTACTATACTGTAATGACACTGATATACTTTGTGTTATCTCTGAACATACTGTTTTGATAGTTCACATTACATCTTCTGAAAGCTGTTGGAGTGGCATTTTCAATACAAATTTAAAGAAAATTCAAAATTTGATTACCATGGCAACCTGAAATACTCTGTTGTCATTAGTTAATATCCCCCACTTATATCAGCATACTAGTCCCATCCAGCAGGATCTATGATGATTTTACACTATTCAGAGTGGGAATCTACCTAAAAATCTTTAATTCAGTTAAATTGACATCCATTCTGACAAAACAGCATTTTTACCTTTAAATGGCCTGTTTCTGTGTTCTCAAAAGTGTAAATTTTCTCCCATTTCTTTTAGGATGAGCTGCTAATAACCAGCCAATTTGAGGTGTTTAACCTTGAAAAGGATGGCTTTGACTTTGGCCAAGGTCAACTGTGTTATGACCCTGAAAATGCACTCAAAAAGTAGACCTAGTATTTCAAAGCATGGCATAAAGTAAATTCAAACCAATGTTATGGTCATAAATTTAATTTCCCAGCTGATTTCAACAATGTTTGACCTTGAAAAGGATGACCTTGACCTTGTCTATGGTCAAAATTGTTGGAACTATGAAAAAGGACTCAAAGATGTGGCCATTTTAGTATTTTACAGCATGCCAAAAAATTAATTAAAGCCAACTTTATAGCCATAAACATGATTTCCTTGCTAATTTTTGCCAAATTTAGGTGTTTGACATTGACCTTGGCCAAGGTTAAATGTGTCATGACCTTGTGCTCAAAGAGTAGCTAATTTTTGGATTTCAAGGTGTGTCAAAAATGAGTTGACCAACTTAGGATTTTAAAGCTAGACATTGTGGCTTGACTCGTAACGGAGGACACCGGTAATGGAGGTCACTTTTTCACAGTACTTTCTCCCTAAAAAAAATTAGATATACCATCAATCAATCTGATTTTTGCAATACAATTTCCTTTTTTCATTTTCTTTGGACTAGTACTAGTTATTTTTGTTTCCACTTTAATAATACATGCTTAGTCATGGTAACAGAAGTCACTCACCTTAAAAAAAAATACTTCAGATTTTGCCAGGGAAATGCATCTAGTCCGGAGATGTCAGGAGATATCAAGTCCTAATCTGGCACATAACTATGTTCCTAATTGATCTTCATTTTAGTCTGGTAATAACCAGAATATTCTTTTTATTTTCTGCCCAGGGCCACTAAAGGCTGATAGTAACGGAGGTCACCCTAAAATACTGGACACTGGTATAAAGAGGTCCAATCCTTCAGCTTTTCCTTGCTAATTTCTGCCAAATTTAGGCATTGGACCTTGAAAAGGGTGACCTTGACCTTGGCCAAGGTTAAATGTGTCATGACCTTGTACTCAAGGAGTAGCAAATTTTTGGATTTCAAGGTGTGTCAAAAAATGAGTTGACCAACCTAGATGTGGCCATTTCTAGTAAAAAGTAACTTAAGGAGTGGACTATCTTATCATCTTAAAGCATGTCAAATAGTGAATTTGAACCAAATTTATGGCCAAAAATTTAATTCTCATATAAATTTCAATCAGATTTAGAGGTTTGACCTTAAGAAGGATGGCCTTGACCTAAGATAAGGTCAATGATGTTGGAACCTTGAAAAAGGACTCAAAGACTTGACCATTTTAGGATTTTAAAATATGTCAAAAAGTGAATTTAATCCAATTTTATGGCCATAAATATGATGTCCTTGCTAATTTCTGCCAAATTTTAGTGTTTGACCTTGAAAAGGGTGACCTTGACCTTGGTCAAGGTCAACATGTCATAACCTTGAAAAGGTACTCAAGGAGTAGATCTTTTTTTTTAAAGTTCAAATTGTGTTAAAAAATGAATTTAAACCAATGCTATGGCTCAATATGTGAAATCTTCGATTTCTCATTTTGTTTGAGCTGGTTGCCATGGCAACCAGGTTGCCATGCCAACAGGCCTTTCCAGAAAAAAAGTATGCCAATTTTTAAGATGGGTCCCATTTTGCACAAATAGTCAAGAAACAACCTAGGGGCCATTGACAGATGCAATTTTTTATTCTAAAAAGGGATTTTTTGATAAAAGGGGAGAAAATAATTGCATAGGAAAAATGTCCAATCTCCATGGCAGTTGCCTGGGGGGGGGCTGAAATTGGATTGTGCAACCTGTATTCGAGGGCTAATATTTTGATAACCAGGAAACATTTATGTTCACTTCTTTTTTTTGGAAGTATCAGGATGACTTCAAGTTTTTGTTGGTATCTCACACTTACCTCTGTGAATATATCCAATTTTAGACATTTTCTCTCCCTATTTGCAAGACTTAACTTGGAATGTGCCGCGAGTACTTTTAATAAGTCCTTGCTCTGCTATATTCACATTCACATTGTAGGGAGATTTGGTGCCCCACTAAACTCCATAAATGTTCGGTCAACATTTATTACAGACCTCAATCCACACCTTCCCACCTCACTCAGTCACCTAGGCCAGCTACCCTTGTAAGCTGACACTGGTATCTACCTGGTAACACCTGAATCTTTCAAACCGCTCGGAGCTTCTCAATACTTAGTTGCTCACAGCTGCTCACCATGCACCCTGTGCCCCTGGGCGAGCACCTCTACCTGATACCCATTTGCTCAACCAACCGCCAGGGGACGCTGTATATTTAATGCCCTATGGAGCGTGTGGGCAGGCACAGTCTATATATAGCATCTAAAAGGAGTCATTGTCACTAATAATGGGAATATCCTCGGAATAGATCTTTGACTGGGTATGTAAGTATTTTCTAGCATTAAACTACCAATTGTACTTATGACTTTTTTTTCAAAAATGTTTAGTGATCTAGGTTTTCTATTCTCGTCTTAGCCTCGAATGTCACAATGATGAATAAAGGGGATCATCCAGCATCAGTATTCCTCTCGATTAGGAATTTATTGGGATTTTGATTAACTCTCAATGAGGAATTAACGGAAATACTGTAATTTAATGTAAATAGCAGGTGAAATCTAACTGAAAAGTGATAGTGATTGTTTGAATAACAGCGGTTACACACGCGTACTGAATTTGGAAAACATTTGAGGAATTGCAAATCACTTGATTTGCAATTCAATTTAGGTGATTTGCAAGAATTGAACATGCAGTGGCAAATCCAGTGTCAAAAGTTTTTCAAGAGATCCAGTCTCATTGGGGACCTGGATGATATTTTCAATGTTATGCACATAATATATTTGGGATTTTTAAGACTGAGGGATCATAATGTTATTTTGTGTTATCCTTATTAACTTTTAGTCAATCACAGTGACTAAGTTCACGTTCCTAAGTATCAATAATATTATATGATCTACATAGTTATCTCACTATGGAGGATTCAATGTGGTTCTGGCACAGACACACGCACTGTCACGGCAGCTCTAGTACAGACTTACACTGTCATGGTACCTCTCTCCGCCTCTCCTCGCCCTATCTAACTAACATTGTTAGCAATTCGGGCTTAACCTTTTTTTTTGTGCCCAGCACTATTTAAAGATTTTAATTATTTCACAATGGCATCACTTTGTTGATAAACCCATGTGTTGTTTTGATCTTCTCCTTTGATATGGGCTTTGCATTAGCTTTTCTGAAAGCTCATAACTCAGTGAAGAAGTTCAGTTATAAGGTCTGGTAACCATAGCTACCAAAACAATTCCACTTGTTGTCATTTAGTAGTATTTGGTATTGTGCTATATGTATGTATATGTATATATATATATATATATATATATATATATATATATATATATATATATATATATATATATATATATATATACAGAACTTTCAATGCTTTCTTCCTGCATCTGTACTGCCACTCAGGAAACACAATGCATTTGTAACAATGCATGGCCTATCTTTATGGATATGAACAGCTCAAGATTGTAAAATCTAATGGCAGTATAGGGAACTGTGTGTTTATGATCCAGCATCATTTTGGAACAATGTCAGATTTAACCTCCCTGAAAGTTTGGTCTTTAATCATGCCGTTTACTGAATGACACAAAATGACTTTCAGGTTTTGACTCCCTGTGCCTAATAGAATAGAAATAAAGCCAAATGAATGGTTGTATTGTAATTGGTAGATCATAAGCATTCTAACTAGGGTCGAACTTTGCATTTTGGCCCAGTAGAAGTATCTGGAGGGGAATTTCTTCCAATATACATGCATTTAAGCCCAAAACCGTACTTGCGCGCTTGGGCACAGAAACCTGCAACATTGATTCATCAAGATATTACTTTTCACTAGAGTCTGAATGGCTATTTCTATCACTACTATATGCCTAAGGCATCGTCATCTGATCATGGGGCTCAGAATATGCTGGTATGGTCACTATTGCTCATAGGTTTTATTGTTAATGAATACTGCTGACGTATAATATAATAGTTGTTATTCCAAAATCTGATTTTATATTGAAGCAGATACTACTTAACTCCAGAGCCGCCAGTTCCTCTGCCCCTTTTATAGCCGTATCTGCCAACATAAAGATATCTCATGGGACTGCCAGCATACGGGCAGGGCAACATGTTGCTACACTGCATTGGGAAACTCGTGAGGTAAAGGGATTACAAATGGACCTCATATATTACCCATTTCATAAACAAAGGTACAATTATGTATACATCTCACTGCAAACCACCCTTGTTATCTAGCTATCACTGCTGAGCTCAACAATTGCCTTTGCTACTTAGCTAATGTGTGCCCTGCAAGGTGCATGCATTGTCCACGTTAGTCATTTGTATATCTGTTATCTATTCTGTGGCTGGCTAGAGGTAGCATAGGGGAGGGGGACACTCAATGGCCTGGGGGTTGCTCTGTCCCGGCTTATCACTATTCGTCAGCCGGCTGGGGACCTGGCCTTGGCTAGACTGGGGGCATGGGTAGGTAGATGGGTAGGTGCTCGCAGGGTGTAAGGCTGAAGGTGGACATGAGTTTAGTTGTGATCATCCATAATGATAACTGCTTGCACCATAAATAGTTTGCTACCCTTTATGGACCATATATTATGATACATTTGCTTCAATTCCACTTTGGTTCATGATAGTGAGCACCTTGTCTTTGTAATCTGCATTGCTGTTTCACCATAGCTGCGTATGCCGATCCTTTGGGAGTAGATCATCCAAGCAAAGTGCTCTAGTGCATTAAACCATCATATTGCCCTGGTAGGGTTGTTAAATATGGTTTGCCCTCCCTGGATCTGGCGGCCTTTGTGTGTAAACACAGAGCATAATATATGTTACTACCGTTTGCTCTCTGTCAAAGTTCTGTTGTTTGTGGACATTTGGAAACCTTAACATTATGGTCAATAGAATAAGAACGTACATGCAAATAGTTAAGGAGCTATTTGAGCGTATGCATAGTGAAAATGGTAGAACTTTTATAATTGTGATGTATGGGGGCTTACTGTGCCTGGGTACCTATTGCCCATTGCATGTTGAGAAGTGATTACCCACAGCTTGAGCTGAAGATGATAGTTATCGAAGCTATTGATGCCAATACTTTAATGAGTTTACAAGAAAGGGCACCTAGCATGCAGGGAAAAAGACGGTCGTGTTTGGTAAAGTAGCGATGATGTGCTGAATGATTATTAACAACAATGTGAAGAGGAAGACTAGTAACCAAAAATGGGGACATGCAGAGTCTTATGCATAGAAACCCAAACGTCCAATTCGATTCTTTCTCTCGTTGACTCTGGTGACCTTTTAAATCATAAGAAACACAGCAAATAAGCATTTCAATGCAATGATAATATAGACGAAGACAACAGTGTGTTGTCTAGGGACCTGTTCATAAGTGATCAGGCAAGCAGAAAGGGACATTCACCTACATGTGTAATGTTGATCCTTTCAGCTTAAGCACTGGCTGATGAACACTGGATAGGGCCAGCCAGTCTGTAAGTGGTATAGAAAAGCCTGCATCCCTTAGATAACCCAGTCAGGAAGCCAGCTCAGTGGCCCCAAATCTTATTCCTAGGTCCCCACAGGACTGGTAGTGCATGTGGATGAGGGGCAGGATGCTTCCCGGCTGGGTGGTCAGTCAGGATTGCACTCTATCTACTGGGAGTAGACAAAGCTGGTCAGACTTGCATTGTTAACCCCTGCCGACCATGCTGTTAGTGACCCTAAGCCTCTTTCGTCTCCCGCAACCCATACCATACCCTTGATATAACGAATGTAGGACACAGTGCTTAGTACACATGCTATTCCCCTATCATAATTATGATGGACAACTTCACCACTAGGGGATTCCACATTGATCTATAGAATGCCTTAATTCCTGAGACTAAGTCTGGCATTTCGTAGTCTGTTCTAGCAAGAGAGCAGTATCTAAAAGACAGACAATCAATAGAGATGGCCAACTATGTTTCAACTATTCTATAAACTACCATTCTAAAGGTTAGGTATCCATACCTAGAAATTACAGGCACTGGCTCACTGCACTCACATTCCCAGTAGTGGCGATGATTCAAATACTTGTAAAATAAAGGAACATGGTGGGTTGGCTGGCCCAAAATGATAAACGGCAAGTAAGATCAAATTCCCGATATGCAGGGTGTAGAAAATAGACAAGCACCGAGAAAGTAATATCTTTACTGATGAGAACTTATGGCATATTACTGATGCGCAGATTTAATTAAGTTTATCAAGATACGATGCTAACCTCGGGAAATGAACGAGTGCATATTAGTGAAGCCATCATTCAAAATGTTAACACGCAAGGCAAGGAAGAAAGCCCTTCATGAGTCAAGGACGCTTTCAGTGGCACTGCATACACTTTTGAAACGATATAGTCAAACATTTTATCTCAGTGCTTTATCAGAGATTCCTTGTGAGTTCCAAATAAAAGAGCTTCCAATCGTATTTTCAAATTGACGACCCTGCTGTGAATTTGTTATTTTGATGAATATGCCAAGAAGTCCTCAGAGCGTCTGCTTTCTAAAAAAAATCATAATTATTCAGGAAGCTCTGGCAACATACTCAGGGAAATTATCAGCCATACAGTTATAGATGGGTAGAGATCTAGAAATAGCTCTTCTCCTTCTTGGCCTCTGTAAATGTACACTATTCCTATGATTAAGAATTATTTCTAGTCTGGGCTAGAACCACACCTTTTAACATGGCAACATTACAATATATAGCTGGCAGCTTCTGTAAGTATGCAAAAGAGACATCAGCTCTCCGTTTTCATTAGATTTATACCAAAGAAGAAAAAACAGAAACTTATATACTCTGTTTACCCATATCGACATTCAATTAAAAGATTCCACACCTTGTGGAAGCACAATATTATAATGTATCATTTCAGATATATGAAACAGAAGACTGATAGGCGGCAAATTAAAAATCTGAAATAAAATCAACGTCTTAAAAGCTATTCAAGTAAGACGTTGATTTCACAAGGATTGCCCAGGTATCCATGGATGGTAGAGCTCAGGCGGCCGATCTTAGAGGACCAAGCAAGGTCTTCACCTGACTAAACCCGTGACACAAATGCGTGACGCGTCATGGATAATCCGTGTTGACAGGTCTTTTGGTCCTTTCCCGACGGTATTAATAGCCGACGGGCAAATCTCCGTTGGGATATTTCCTCTTGAACATCGCCAGCTAAAAAAGGATGTTAAGGGAGAGTGACGGAAAGCTTCCAGGACGTTTACCCGCTTTGGGACTCGTGTCGAGCTGGTTACCAGCCCGACAGGTGGAATTTGATCAAACCTTTACTGATAGCTTCTCATATATCGATATAAATATCTTGGACCACAGGCTTCACTCTATCAGCCTATCACGTGGACAATAGAGAAAGGATTTGAAAAGATTTGAGTGAATACTACAGTAAGGCCAAATAAAAAAAAATGTTTGTTTCAGCAACCCGACCGACCCTAGCAAAACAGGGGCAAAAAAACTTCTTTTTTTTTTATTTTGAAGAATTTTGTCTCATATTTTCATACATTAAAAAATCTTTTGATGATTTTTCCTGTATCCCTTTTGTGTTCTTCCCCTCTCTCACAGTTGTTATTTTCCCATCATTATCTTATAATGAGAGCAAAGAATTTGATACATCTATTGATATGTGCCCTAACATTTCCTATATAAATGTAAAAGAAGAAAAATTGGGCATATGACCATCTCAATGATCAATAACATATTTTGTCCAATGCTCACGTCTCCTGAAATCATGGCTTCATATATAAATTGTTTATGCATCCGCACATTCAACAATTTTATCATTAAATTTTGTCTCCTCAATTGCCTTTGAAGGCACCTTTGCTGTATGTATGCATGCCACAGTTTTTCATCATGCCATGCACTTTCATCAAGCAAGTGATGTCTC
Source organism: Acholoe squamosa (assembly GCA_949317995.1). Classification (NCBI taxonomy): domain Eukaryota; kingdom Metazoa; phylum Annelida; class Polychaeta; order Phyllodocida; family Polynoidae; genus Acholoe; species Acholoe squamosa. The sequence continues at coordinate 43,601,969 of OX439040.1, read as the reverse complement.
ATAGCGATATTTTGTGTGACAAAGATTTCTTTCACAAGTATAGGTCACACACACACACACACACACACACATATATATATATATATATATATATATATATATATATATATATATATATATATATATATATATATATAGTCAATTGCTTTATACCTTCTTAGGGCTTCTATGGGGTTAGTTTTGATTTGTTTTTTCTTGTATCTCATCTACGAGGATCTCCACATTTCTACATAATAGGTCTATGCCTTCAGTTGTAAATCCTCATTAGCTTGCTTTCAGTTGTGAATCATCTATAATTCCCATTCACACAAGTGTGAATCCTGACGTGGTTCAGTGATAGAAATCCTTCCTGTATCCTTGACCTATCATACCTGACATCAACTAAGCAAACAAGTGTTATTGGACTCCAACTAGGCAAGCACAATCGATCCCTATTAGTCAAAGTTCACCTGTTCAGACCGGAAGTGATCAGGTTGTTGGGCGATAATACGGGTAGTTCCCATTGCACAGAGGGCAAGTCTGTGTTAAAGTCTGTGGCCATGCAGTATGGAACCAGCGCAGCAGAATTCCAACGCAATCAGAACGTCCTGTTGGCAGGGCCTGGTCGGCCTGGCAAAGGGATTCCACCTACCCACAAATGAGCTTCCAACCCCGTCCTCTCCCTTGATCTCATTGTATGACCTGCATGGGAGGCGCTCTAAGCTGGGGGCATTGGGTGAGTGAGTTGGGGTTAAGGCACTGTATTAGGACAGGCGTTGGGGGTAAAAGTGGGTGAAGAACAACGTGGGTACAGAAGAAATAGGGACTGCATGATCAGAGATGAATATGGAGTGTTAAGGAGGGTTTTCTCTGTTCCGTTTTTCCTGAGGGTGGGATGGGGTTAAGTGAGTAGGAACAGGATATAGTCTTAGGGTCATGTGCAGATAGCAGCACATGCCAGATTGACTCAGGTTACCTTTTTCACAAGTCAAATCTCATCTGCAATCCCCTTGACAATAACTATACGAGCTGTCATATTATACTTTATGTCCTCACCCTACACCCAACCTTCAACGTGCCATCCCGTTCATATTTTTGTTGTTGTCTTAACATCCATCTGACAACATGACAATTAGTAAGCGGGAAATATGTCCTCCAAATTGTCTATCTGGTCAAAACGTGCACGAAGGTTCTATAATGATCCTTACAGGTATAGCCCTATTCCAGAACCGCTCAGCCCCTTCCACCTCCCTCCATTACTTATTCATTAAAATCATGGAATAGAGGAAAACATAGAGGTGTACATATCGAGGCTGAGCTACACTTTTATAAAAATCGTATCTCTAGACACCCATCAACCCCCTGCCCACCTCGTTAACCTACAGTTCACCAAGACTCCTTCCACATCTAAAGCTGATTTTTCTTACAAATCATCTTCGCCTACTTTTCAACTTTACCACGATAACATCTCCTCAATCTTTCTAGTATCTGAGCGTCTACCACTACACCCCTACCACCCTCTACACCCCACTGCCATCATCTTCCTGGCATGGAACATCTGTGACCCTTCTGATCCTTCATTAGACAAGCATTGCTAGCTCTTTTACACTTTCTATACTACTGTAGAGCACCGCTGTCTGTCAAATGCACCTGTTTATACCAGTGTAGATAGGTTACAGGCTCTAACCTCCATTGAAGTAGTCAAACTAACCCTCTCGTCGCCAGGTTTTCAGGTTGTTCCTTTTTTCTGTGTATTTTGATGTTCGTGATCAGCCTGTGACCTTTTTCTCCAAGTGCAGCTGATGCAATTGTAACCGTGGATTTCATAAAGGATTATTCCATACCTTTTCACCCCTTTGGAACATTGTGGATGTCGAGTCAAAGGGACTGGTCAGCAGCTGCTGAAATATTGTAGGTCTATCTTAAAGATTGCTTGGTGCTGCTACTTATTCTTCACCTTCACGATTAGTCAGAAGTATTAAGAACCTTATGAACTATTGCCCATAAAAGGATAGGGTTGGGTGCAAATTGAAGCTGAATAATATTATATGGACTCCCAGTCTGAAGGAATGCATCAACTTATACCTGGACACTATTTTTCTATCTCGCCAGCCTTAAATGGGGCATCTGGGTGACTTCTGGGGATTTGTACCTGGCCGGAAGTAGAATGACGTCACACTGGAGACAAACATTCACGCCGCCTAAGTTCCTCAGGGACATGGTGGGACCATGCTGTCACACACTTCTGAATGTTTTCAGATGAGATCTCATCTGAATAATAATCTTCCATGTAAGTTTCCATAAGTTTCAGATGATCTCATCTGAATCTAATTCAAATTCATATGAGATCTGGCATATCCCTAACTTGTGTATGCATAACATGGAAGAGTACCGTAGTGGCCTGTTTAAGCGCCAAGCCTTTGAATAAGCGCCGGTCTTGGATAAGCGCCAGGGGTATTGCAGCTTTCAAATTGAATAATGCACTATAAACTAAGTCTTGAATGAGCGCCGGTCTTGAATAAGCACCGTGGGTAGAGGCAGGTTCAAATCTATGAGCGCCGGGGGGGTTACACAGGCCAATATTTTGCCCTTTGGGGATGGCACATCCTAGAAGATGGTAGTTTCTTTTGTCGTTTCAACAAATTTCTGCATAGAAAAGAGAAAGCAGTGATTTCAACTTTCTTCCAGTGCACGCGGCAGTGCAATTCTAGGTTTTACGTGAGAAAGATACCGAACTCATGCGAGCCAGAACCCGCAAATCACAGCTGGAGTGAAACCTGTGTCGGCACAAGACCTTGTCTTTCATCCTGAGAAAATATCCTGTTGCGCTCCCCGTCAATTTAGGGGTGGCAAGCAAAGGCAACCAGAGTCGCTGATGTCAACACTGTAAGTGGAAAAATAACACAATTAGTCGCAAGTGCACAGAGCCCCCTTTTCATCCAAAAAGACTCTGCCGGTCGAGGGGGTTGGAAGGAGAGAGGAGGGGGACTTCAAAGTCTACAGCCTGTGGAGAACACAGCAGGGTGGCCGTGTCACATGCAATAACTGTGTGTGTTGACTAGGCAGAGGGAAGGGTGAGGGGTAGAGATTGGGGGTTGGAGGATGGATTTGATCGGAAAGAAGGGTTTGGGCGAAAGAGGGTTGCTAGAGGAATATGTAATATAGGTGTAGTAAGTGATACCGTGTACATCCTTTCCCAGCAACAATCTGCTTACTAGGTGTAGTTAGTTAGGACATTCGTTTGGTGGCTTAATGTATCACAGATGTGGGTTTTAAATAAAATGCTAAATGGCTGCTAGTAGGTCATAGCTTGTGAAATATGTATATAGAAATCTTAATACTCCCACTTTGCTATTAGTCGCATTTTTCTTTCTCTATAAATCATTATTCTTCTATCCAATGTTTCAACGCAACTTAGAAGCTCTCCCGGTGTCATTGTATTCACTCGAATCCTTTGCCCACGCAGGTCGATTGGCATCAGTGTGTTCACCTGCATGTATACGTCCTTTGTAGCTGCCTATACCAAGGATCTACACAAAATACCTCCACCTCTCCATCGCTCCCTACCCCACTACTATAAAGCGGCTCAGATCATGATCAGGGCAATCATGGGCCACCCTTACATTGATTAAAGATCCCTAAACTACTCATTGTCTCAATACCACTATGATTTGTATTGGGGTTGCTGTCTAGCCATGGTTGCCATTTGCCAGGTACTCTGCCTTGCTAGATGGGAATACTTTGATGCACGAACCAGGTACACACTGCCTTTAATACATGGCCAGCAGGTGTGGCCATCAGGTGCAGGAGGTAGGTGCAGATCTTGCGTGCTGTGTAGGCGATAATCAAAGTCAGGTGCGCTTATTGGTACCTAGTTAGAGGCCTTGGTCAGGAGTTGCACACAGGCCTCATATAATACCTAATAGAAGGAGGGTAAGACATAGGGCATTCCTGAATTGCTATGCACTGTGTTGGTATATAAATTCTTATTACTGCTGCATAACATCTTATTACTGCCGTATTACATCTTATTATCCTAAATCAACTGAAAGTGATCTTATACTTGTGTAATAGATACCTAATGATAATTGAAATGAGTACTGCAGCTCCACCAGATCAGATTTCCATTTGCCATTGGGGAGTAACCCATGTTGGTTTGATTAAACACCCCACGGAGAGTCATCTGTACAGAATATACATGATATATCATATTTGAGGGGTTGTCCTGGTATTAGATACATCACTAGCCTGGATTCAGAGGAAGTTATGATTGAATATACCGTCAATAAGAGCGGTATCACTACCTACTAGGCATAATACTCTGCTTCCAAATTGAGCCAATTAGGGATACACTGATTGATTAGAGATTGTCAAAGCAACATTGTTTGTTGAATAGACAGATGGACATCTTTACACAGAGAGACACCTGTAGACAGAAAGAGTAATAAAGCTACAGAAGATATCCATCAATAATATGGATAAAATGTCTCTGACTAGTACATCATTGTGGTATACGTAGTGAGTGAGTGAGTAATAGATGTTTAACGCCATTTCAACAACTATATATTCATGGCGAGAACTACATTACTATTTCACAGAAGAATGTGTCAGTGCCTGTGCATATGTGCACCACACACATCCCTAGGGGATGGGAAAAAGGAGAAATATACCCTTTAAAGTGGGCTAGGGAAGCCCGTGTGATCTACATAGAAGACCATCATAATGCAATTGCTTTGTGTCAGGTAACAAGCTGAAAAATACCACCATTGCCATGATGACTCGCAACCCTCAAGGAATCACTCAAAACATCTTTTTTTCCTTCTTTTTTTTCAGAATTAGAGAAAAATGATAGAACCGGCCCTGCTTTGCCAGGTATCGGTTGGTTATCTGAAGCACACAAAGTTTGTTCTTTTTTTTCAGGTAGATTTATCTCGCCTGCTGCTATTCATGTGCGTTCTCGTTTTATATAACCTTGAGAAGAATTGTCTAGTTGCAGGTAAGTACATCATTTTGCAGGGTACAAATAGACCAGAAATAGGCTAAACAAAAGTCCAGAAGTATCTCTGTCTATTGGGCTATTCTAGGGAGATCCATACATAGAACGTGGGTATTATCTTGCAGCAGGATTTTACCAGTACTCCGTACACCTCTCATCATGTAACCTTGACATATTGTTGTGTGACCGACCTTTCCTATACCGTACAACACTATGGTCGCCTTAGAAGAGGAGTTCGCCTGTCTAGCTGTATGCTATTAGTCTTTTGTTCTTGTGGGATGAGATTGCTTAAGTCAAATACAGGTAATACGCCCTGTTTCTTTGTATATCACATTTTACGTCTTCCTAGAATTTAGTTCTGTTTATAGTTTGATATTCACAAAACTTAAGTACTGTACTGTACACCTTTAGAGCATTGTTCATACAGAGGTCGTAAGTCAATACAAAATTAATGTGTACACCTGATAGTTTCCCTTTTTAGCTCTGTGATAAGATTACAATGTCTCCGATCTCCTTACATGCACCTGGCGCAAACAAGTCATCCGTCACCACTGTAGATCTATATTGACCCTCACTCATGCATAAGATATATGACAGCATCGAGTTACTCTTGGGTAAAGACCTTTTAGACTCTGGGGACCAGACATAAAATGACCACAATGACATGATGTTTAAAATACGGCTCTGGGTGCCTAGCTGTCAGAGTTCTTATCACTGCCATTTAGGTTTGTGTATAACTATAAGAATTCCCAATGGCTAAGTTACTTATAAATTCTCTTAGAGGTGGAGCCTCTCTTGAAAGTAGGTTTTCAAGGTCATTTGACACTACATACGGGACACACGTGTCGTGAGGCACTATCCACTGCCAGAATTAATCTGCTTAGTGGGAGGGTGATGGTTTAACGGCATTTCCACAGCCAAGGTCATATATTCGTGCTGAGAAAACTACATCAAACATCAATCAATGGACAAATGTTCGTGTCTGTGCATTATATGTGTCAGACACAGAAGGTACAGAAAAAAATAAGACTAAGACACTCTTGTGATGGTTAGACTATTCCCAGTTGTTCAAAAATGTATGTCGTCAGCATAGTCATCGACGGAATGACTGTCAATTACAGCCTCTGAAATCTACCCTATTGTGCAGGGATTAGACATAGTTGAAACTGGAGACTAATGAAATGTAGAACATGGCCTATTTCTCAAACTCGGTATACGTTTTTGTGATGCACATAAAAGGCAGCCATGATACATGTATTGGATTCCACAAACCATGTTATTGATGTACATTTTATAGCCATTTATCAGGCTGGGAGAGCAGTGTCTGTCAGTCTCAGTAAGGGTATACTTTACACACTCATAACGATACATCCATATTGTTGATAGGGTAGCGTCCATACTGCAGAACAGGCCTATTAGCCAGTCATCGATCACAGGCAGGATCAGCTATAACAAGACCAGAGTGCATCTGTCCATAAGCAGCCAGAAGAGGGATGTGGGTAATAGCTAGGGTATCCTCTTCCAGTGGGGTCATGGAATAATGGAATAACATATTATAGCTCAGCTCTCATCAGTGCAACATTGACATAGTGCTGTTTGACCATTGTTATTTTCTTCTATGATTATGACCCTCTAACTGGCTGATCGTCATTGTCAGTTTTGAATTTCTAGCTCTGAGACGTTAGAGCAAATTGTCAGCATCCATGCTCTAGCTGTGCCTAAAACCTATAGTAAACTACAATGCGGTTGAATGAGTGTGAACACATGCAAATACATGCACGGTATTTAATCATGACTACACTGCCATAATTCCATAATGTATATACAGTACATGTATGTTTATTCAATAAAAACTAGAAGAAGTCATAAGCACAATTCTCTGAAAATAAGGTAGATTCTTCAAAATCCTGAATTTCATAGATTGCACAATATAAGCCACTTACAAAACTTGACATCGAACTCCATCCCACATTTTGACTATTCTGCATGATTATTTCATAGTGGACTATCAACTCTTGAATGACAACATATCTTCCGTTATACTCAATATAATACCAACATATGTGACCCTGACACTCCGTTCTACATTTTTTAACCTGATCCCAGATCAAATCACAAAGCCTCAGATCTTCTTACATGCACCTGGTGTCAGCAATTGGTACCACTCCCTATTAACCTGCACTTTTTCCCTCTCCTGAAAGGCTTTCAACCATTCTCTCGCATTAACATTATGAGTACACTGAATGGGGATACGTCTATCTTCATGTACACAAATCAAGGGATTTTGATAAAAGCCTCCCTTTGCTCAGATTAACCCCTAATGTATCACCACCTGAGGCCCATTATTTATAACTTCTGATTGAAATCGTGGGTGTCTCAATTCAAGTGGTGCTGCCAACTGTTCTGTCCTTCTTTTTTTTGTGATTCTATCCACAGGCAGAATCTAGAGAAAGCTCTTTGTTGATGTATGTATACTCGCCTTTTTGCTTATTCTATCCGTCCTCTGGGCCCTCTTTTTTGGTTCTCTTTTAAGTTAATTCAGGCCCTTTAAATCTCCTTTTTATATAGAGAATATTATCAGTACTCTACAAATCATGTCCAACATTGTCATAGCCAGGTCTTCTATTTCCTACCTGCCTCTGCTTCACCCTGGATTCTCCTTTGCCACGACCCTAACTATACGTATAGTCCATTACTCTATACCCTCCCCTCAGCCATGTTAATCCTTATCCTGTACCTATGGACTGTGACCCAGAACGTGCGAGGAGGCACGCTCCTGGTGACGTAGCAGTGTACAAACGTGCCCCGATCAATGCCCTCTCGTGGTAGCCAAATCCTTCAAGGCCCTCCTTTCTCCATGCCCTAGTCCCTCCAGTATATGTTCGCCCTCTACCTCGACGAATATGCCCAACAGGATAGGCGAATACGAGCCAGCCATGTCAATGTCATGTGCACAACTATAGAGGAAGTTGCTCTTTTGCTAAAACTTTCCTGGTTTGGGGGACAAGGGGAAAGTGGTCACAATGACTCGATGCTGGTCCAAAGTCCCAAGGCCTTGCTACAAAGCCTTTGTCGGTTGTCACCGTGGGGAGGTAGGGGCAGTGGAACTATATTGAAACTCCCTGTGCCTAGTGTCCGAGTTGGAAACAGCTGCTCTAAGGGGTGTGGCCAGTACGTATAGAGGGTCACACGAACCTACGTGAGGGACATGTCCGTGGAAGAAGCACTATCCACTACCCAAATGAGTCTAACTGGTTTATTCCCACCGGCTCATCTATAGGTATATCTTCAATCTAGTTAAAGTAATGATGCTGGCGTGTATTTGGATTGGATGTCATGCAACCCTGTGACTAACGAGACAGTTTTCTATCTTGTACACTCAAAGAAATAACTGTTCAATCTACCAGGCATCCTCATAAAACTGAAAAAGAGAACCACCATAATCGTATTGCAGTTAAGCAGAGTAGTTTGTACAATGAAGTACAATTTCACAAGGAATTTCCGTGAAATAATGACGAATCTCTGGCTATTTTCAGACAAGGAGTTCAACATTATTTTGGCAATAAGTTCTGACAGTGTAATTTATATTTGATTTGCATGGAAGGGGGGTATAAGAACAGGAGATTATATTGATCTGGTTGATGTGAAGTTCATAATGAATGATTCAGCTTTAGGAGAAAACAAGTGTTGGTGATATACTAGTTCAACCATATTTGTGTCTTGAGATTGAGATAGTAGACAATATATGCTATTCCATCTGGTTGGATGTAGGGATATGGGCTATAAACATACGGACATATAGGACACTGTGCCCACTATGAGGCTCTGATTTCAAAGCTACATGATGGTAAATAAAATACAAAATTTGATGGCACCGGGCCTGGAGTGAAGGAAGGGCTAATATTGCATGTGGAACAGGGGCACCTAATACCCAGTGGCTTTCTGGGAACAACGCCATGGTATCACGCAGGGCCTTTAGGTTATACATGTAGCTATAAGAGCGATGTCACATCTAGATCTATCTGTGGAGGTTATTTTGGGATGAACAGGGATTTGGAATTGATAAGGGAGTGATCATTTTTTAACAACAGGGGGGGTTGGTGGGTTTGCGCACGGACGCGCGAAAAAAATTTCGACCCCCCCCCTCTGGAGGGGGCAAAATTTTTTCGACCCCCCCCCCATAAGGGACAAAAATCGCGCGCGAACGTCCCCTTTTAGCCTATAGTAACGCGCGGGGTTTTCCACTGAAAACAGGTGAAATTATTTCGACCCCCCCATCAGAGGTATTGAAAAAATTCTGACCCCCACCTCAAACCCACCGCCCCCCCCCCCTGTTGTTAAAAAATGATCTAACCTGAACTCTTTTGGCAACAGTCATTGTAATCTAGTGGAGACTAGTTTTGACAAGAGGATACATTTTGCATTAAACTGAAGGGTACTTCAGTGAAAGATAAGACTAATTTGTGTAATTGCATTACAAGAGCTAGGCTGTATTTTATCACAGTCATGTTATCTTTATCCAGTGAATACCAATTAGCCCTCCTTCATCGATCATTAAACTGAAATTTTGGCTGTTGCATTATAGCCTACCTCCATTTTCATCCCTGGCCAATACCTTACTTGTTCACCCTATAGCTGTCCTGTTTGCTTCCCCACACCTGTTTCTGTAACACAGTACTTGTTAAACCGACACACATTTCTCACATGATATTTTGGACCAATAGATGGTACTGAAAGGCATTGTGAGAATTTGATGGTATATTTCATGCACTCAATATATAGCCAGTTTTGGATTTGCTCGAAGACCAAAGTTTCTTATATACATGATTTCTGGGAGGTACATGGTTGTTCAGGGAGGACTCATGATCCACCCATTTATCTCAGCTGGTCTCTACTTTAGTGAGACTGAGCCTTAAAAATGATATAACCATTTCACTATTTCAAATTTCAAAATGCGTATTGATAAATTTCGACCTGATGAGCATCTAGGTGAGTATTATGTACCATGAGCTGATATGCTGTAGCATACACTGTCAAATGTGGCGACCCTTTACTATGGTTTGAATGGCATTGTAACTACAAGGTCAGCGGGTGCGAAAGTTTGTGTTATAAGGTTATAACTAGACAGTGCATACACGGATGAAACACCTACAAATGTTGTACTATACCTAGGAGAGTGACAAATAAAAGCAAAAAACATCAAAGCATGATAATTATATAGACAGTGGCCGCCAGGGTGTTTCCTTCAGAAAGGTTCCCTGGCTCTCCATCAAAAAGTGGGACACATGTTCCCGTGAGGATACAACAATGGAGTGCTGGTCAGTCGACCCAGTAGCACTTCGTGGGGTAGATCTGCCAACCACGGTAGGAGTATGGAGGAGGGTAGGCATAAATGCTTGTAGCCCTAATAAGGCTACTTCCTAGGGCTGAATTCATGTATAATGACGACCAAAGCACGTGGTGTTTTGACAGACACTCCGACCCTTAAAGGGTTAATCAGCTCTGAAGTGTGATAAGTAATGCCCTGCTGGCAGCACATGGGATCAGTGTACCACCACGTGTACTTGGCGGATTGCCAGTGGTTCCTGGAACACCCTTACTACTGCCTTCATCCCCCTCTCTTTCTGCACTGCCTTTGGAGGTAGCTATGGGGAGGTCAATGCTTTCATCATCTTTCATCTTCAAAGCTAGGAACTTCTATTTGGCCATCTTATGTATGTTTATATTGTGGTGGGTTTGGAGGAGATGCCTTGACGCCGTGGTTGTACCCAGACAAAATTTGCACCTTTCAAATATTAATACAAAAAGGCAGTAAAAGCATTTCCAATAATGCAATCCCATGGCCTATTTCTAAAATTATTGATTAATGTGTTTATATACCATGTACTCTCTTACCAAAAAAATTTTCTATACATAACAAAGAGTGAAGAAAACATTGGTAACCTCATATTTAGAGGTTCCACTAATAAACCTGTCCACATGGCAAGATAAATCTATAGCACACAGAGCTGACACCGACCCTGACAGTATGACCTGATAGGATGTTCCAGGGTCACATCAGGGTAGTTCCTCTGCAGGGTTTTAAGCCTAGGGATCAACCTGCCCTTCACCAATACCAACCCTCCTGGAGGCAGGTATCATAAAGAACCTGCAGGATTAAGTCTGAGCCCTACTCACTCGGGGAGACACCTGTTGAGGGTGACGCTGCGCACGTTCACCGATCGACCAGTAGGAAGTCTGCCATTCAGAAGTCATGTGACCTTACCTGACCAATCAGATACCAGGTCTGAGAGGCTTCAGTCCACTTGCTCAGTCAAAGGGCAACTTTCAGTACATGCTGGCTAAAAATATAAACCTGTGTGAGGTTCCTCCTGCAGCTCCCCTTTAAATTGTTGAGCCACAGAACAAAATATACAATACATCCACCATATTTTCCAATAGTCTGGTACTGACAAATCAAGATATAAGGAAACACATGTGACTTGTTTTGGAGAAGCATGAAGAAGTTAAGTAGGCTTAACACACCATAGAATATGCACAGAGACCACCTTGTATTCAGTGCCGCGCATTGCCCAATTCCCACAAGACACCAATGTTGTGTTTCCGGTGGTGTTAGGCGGCGTTCCAGACATCCGGTCACGTGTGACTCGGTTGGGCCAATCGGGAGAGCCCTTTTCCTGGTACTCTGCTGTGCTGCATATAAATGCCTATACAGCGTCCAGACCAAGGATGTCCAACCCCTCTTCACTCCCTTCAACCCAGCATCCATCTTTCTGATATACTGGTAGTTGTCGCCGTCTAAAATGTTAAATCTAGAGAGCGCTGGAGGTCACTAACTGGAGAGGAGATGAAACTGTTTGTCTTATCAACTACATGTACTAGACCTACCTTTGATCCTTAGACTAAAACAGAAATCACTTACTCTAAACTTAATATAGAAAACAGTATGTACTGAGAGTGGGGTGCTTGCTGACAGGAGAGCGGTCAGAACCTCGGTGCGGTCCTTCCCTTGTGTGCCGTGTGAAGATATCAGGTGTGTGGGGAACCTTGGACACTATAAGAGTTGAGATGGTTGGGGATCTGAGCAGATCAATTTGGCATGAGCTGCTAACAAAGTTCTGCACGCAGGGCATGGTATGATATGAATACTCCTCATGTACCAAACACTGAACGCAAACATGTATATAGGAACCTTTTTACACTGTGAACAAAAGACTAAAGATGTCCACTTTTGTCAATCAGGCATTCAAAGAGTGCAGGGAATATTACGTGTTGGTAAATTGAAATTGTGTGCAATGCCAGTGCCTGTGAAAATACTTTTATACATATGGTTGGATAAGTACCCATTCAGCTGGTATAAAATGTTGTGTAGAGCACAAATGCTTTATGGTGTGTTAGATAGTTGGGAATATGTGTAGAGATACTTGCACTCAATTTCTAATCATCTGCAAAGAATTAGATGGCATAGGAACTGCAAATGTTTTCAATGACTCATTTTGCACGATTTCAGTGACTGGTGAAATATAGGAGCTGTCAAACACCAACAGTCATGGCTATGGTATTTCTTTTAAATACAGCCTGAGGAAAATGTCACATATGAGAAGTCCGGTCTGATGACGACCATTAAACCTTTAAGTCCCACATAGTTAATAAAATAGACTAAGCTGTAATGGCAAGTTTCACTGTTAGAATTTTGAGGCCTTTTAAAATAGTATCATAACTCATCATAACCCCACTAATTTTCATTTCAGTGAACCCACAAGGACTTTTAAAACCCTTAATGTTGCATTTTTCTGTTTGCCCCGGAGACATAGTAGAGTGCCAGGTCCATATAATCTTTCATAATAAAACCATAGTGTTGTAGATTTTAATACAATAGTAGAGAATAGTTCTGTGAGGCATGGCATGGCGACTTGTAATGTTGTGTGAGGCTGATAAATAGGGCATAATATCATCTGGGCTTTTGGTAGTATATAGCACAAATTCAACCCAAACTACCCACTGCAGCTAAGTACTAATAGCCTGTAGACCGTCCATTCTGCATGCACCTCACTCAGCTGTCACAGGTACCTGTCTTATTCAGTGTTCAATGCCATAGTCAACAGGTGTGTCATTATGAGTGTACACTGTCTCAGATCGCCAGAAGCCTGCTTTGCCTCCCCCCCCCCCCCACACTCCCAACTGCCAATAACCTCGTAATAGTCTGCACCTCGTCACAGGTCAGTGGTCTGCAAACCGGTCAGATCACTCCACCTCTCTGTAGAGGGGGAGCACAGTGTAAGTACCTCTGTGTACATACATGTTTTCAGTGTTCCACAAAATCATTTATATAATGAAAGGAGTAATTAAATTAATGTTTCATCACCAATATTCTGAGAAAGCATTATTTCACTGTAAACTACAAAAGTTTACACAGAAAATAATATAGCAGTTCCACAAGGTGTCCTTACACTTCAATCTCCTCTGATTTACAAAAATGCACATATGGCAACACACACTTTAGCACTGATTTCTCCATAGAGATCTTTAACAGTGAATACTTTGTTCAAATACAGAAAATATGATCAAATTGTACCATAACCCACTGAGATGAAACCTGTACTACATATATATAGTAGTTCCAAAATGAACAATTCTAAAACAAAGGCTACAGAGATGCATTTCTGAATCTTAGAATGCTCTAATAATAATCTAGGGCTCAAAATGATAAAATGTCTTATCTGTGAATAAAATCATAAGTGTGAGATATATTCTGAAAATTCCTTCACTGATAAATAAAGTACACACACTGTTGTTATTACATTAGAATAGTGAGCAGGAATAGTCCATAGCAGAGGAGCCACATACAAAAATAGATTGCAAGGTCTCCCTATCCCTTACACCGTGGCGACTGTGAACCATACACTAGTCTACTCATCTCATGAGTAGTACTCACTAGTCGCCGCACTAATTATATTCCGACTGAACCAAATATTTTCAAATACATAAATGAGTTGTAGGAGGAGAGGTAATTAAGAGACACAGTGTATATAAATTTCATATGGTCTTATTAGGGGAAGGAGAGATTGATATAGTTTATAAGGAACTGGTTATGTGCTACTTCAGTTTTCATTGATTTTACAAAACCGTGAGATAATTCATACACTTAGAAAGCCCTCTTTTGTCGACATGATCTGGTGTTCTTTGCCCATGAACTGGGTTGTCTTTGAAGAAACTGGAAATTTGCACTAAAACACTATTATGCATATGGAAAGGATATAGGCTTACCATATACTGCAGCTCCTTTCTTACTGGTCTTCTCTCTCCCCTGTCAAACACAGTGACATCAAACATTTCCTAATAGGATTATCCACATCTAGGGTAGTGAATTGATTAACTGTACACATGTTAACCAAAAGCTTTGATGATGTGAAAGCAGAGGGAACCAATCAGGGAGGATTAAAATGTGCCTCATTACTTGTATATAATAAGAAGACAAACACAAGGCAATGTGGACATGCCTTGCGCTCACCGTGTCTTTGTCCTTTCCACCAAAGACCAGGGGATAATCAGACTGGTTGGTATGGGAACTGTGTGTGTATAGTCTGTGCTATGTAAAGTTTCTCCAGACCAGAGTAGTCTTCCAACCATCTTATACTTTCCAGCTAGGCGAAAGATCAACAATGGCTTCCGGGTTGACTGTTGTCATGAGAATCTGGAGAATCCTTTCAATCTTATTAACTTCCTTGTGAGAAAATATTGGAATGGGGGATCAGTTCTACGCTAAAGTTTAATATTTGGTTGCAATTTTTTCTGGAAATTGCAATATTTAAATAAGTCACGTTTCGGATATGTTACAAAATAGGCAAGATGCCCCCCCCCCATTGTCAAGCGTCCACATATATTATATGATCGAGCTTTTGGTAAAAGGTTATGCTTTTTCAATTCTGGTGGATGCCTTCGATATCTCAAATTTCCCTCCAGCAAAATAGTATATAGCCACAGGATGGAAATAACCTGAGAGCTACGGTGTCACATTTAGTGGACGAAGGCGATGGTTTCTTCATTATCGGTATTAAGAAGGGCTTTCTATGGCAGCAAAGGTCACAGTACCACCTAAGGCAGCCTCTCCCTCTAGCACCTCAACTGTCCGACTGTAGGTGGAATGGTAGGGGTCAGAGGCCCATGTGAATAAGTGGATGCCTAATTGGGTGGTTTATATATGACTTCTTTCTAATTTCCTGTAGAAGCCCCCAAGGGTAGCATGCATTCCACAGCAAACATTGACCAAACTGTCCCCATGGCCTACTCTACACTAACCTATCACACAAACATTCTAAATACAGCACACTAACACCATATCAGTATGCTTTATGAGAGAATAGTCTTTCTTATCATATATGGCAAGCATTATACTCTTATCAAAGTCATTTATACATTAACTCAACCAAAACTTTGTCTGGCAGGCGCTGACTCTTACCTGACGGGAGAGTCAGGCTTCCTGCATAGGGCTCATTTGTCAGGAGGCTGGAATTGTAGGACGTAATTTTTTATGTCGATTTCCTCTTAAAGATGGCTTCCTAAGATATGTTTGTTGCCATTTTGTGAGAAACCTTTAATACTGGGGGCCCAGATTATTTGGTTCTCGCAAATCTGTTAGCCTTCATATCAAGTTTAGCTGCCACGGTCGGCCATGTTGGATGTGGTTTCAGGTCTCACAACAGAAGTGTTATTCATGAAATAATGTTATTCATGAGAATCTGCTTAGAGAGTGGAGATTGACTTCCTGTCTGGCAGAAAATGCACCTGCTGATAGCTACCCGTTGCAACCCACACGGCATGTGCCAAATCTTGGAAAAGGGTGCGATCTAAAAGTTTCCAACAAAAGACGCTCTTCCCACTCACAGACAGCAAAACTAAGGTGGTACTCTTGTCAATACCATAAGCTGATTGTTGGGGATTTATTTCTGTCAAATGTTATTCTTAGAAACTTGCCGTTTCTAGAGCACTTGAAAGTTTTAGGTATGCCAGTCCCAGCAACTCAGTCCTTAACTGAGTCGCGCCCAGTGACTACCAAACCTGGGCTCAAAACACTGATCCTATCTTATCTTGTTGCAAGGTAAGTGATGGTCTTTTATTTCTGAATAAATCTAGCAGATGTAACTTCTGAACGAAAACCATACCCTGGATAATTAGTCTGACTAAATCGTACTCATTTTCCTGAATACTGACTTTGATCTCTTATATCTAGATATGTAAGCATGTCCAAAGATTTATAAATGTAAATCATATTCAATTTGGGTATCTGGATATGTGGAGGTGCGCCATTTAGATAGTCGGGAGACAAGCTTAGAGTCGCTAGCCTAGATTCAAGGGCCATAACCCCACTTCATATGATGGGAAAGGTTGCATTTTTCTGTTTGCCCCGGAGACATAGTAGAGTGACAGGTCCATATAATCTATGCCTTTGAATAGGTCATACCGATAAGGTTGATACAGTTTATATTTGATTTTCCAGACTAAATCCAACTACAAGCATACATACTGACTTCGTGAGGCGAAAAGCTCAGATACAACCATACAGATGTACTGTAATATGAAGGGTATGTCCACTTGGGCTTGATAACATTAGATTTGAAACTTGAGAGGTGAATATACTCTACTCAGATATGATTTGCATAATAAATTATGTTGCGTTTTTTTTCCCATTTGTCAACTGTAAAGACTTCTGCATCCAATAGAAACACTTACAATGTAGGACCTAACTACTTGCATTTCAAGACCAGACAAATCCGAGGGATAAATACAAGGGCATATACATGTACAATAGGACATTTGATATGAATTTCATGGACAGTGAGTGTTTTGATATGGCATGTTTATAACTAATGTAGTTAAGTAAAGTAGCAATACACTTTGGAAATATGTATGTACATATTTAGATTGATTTAGTTTATGAAGAATATAATACTTCTCCCCACAATATCGAATGGCTTAAAGTAAATGAATTATGTCCTCAACAGCCTCCAGATGGAGACCGAATGCTAGGTCCATGCTGATCACAATATGTTGAAAGCTTTCATAATTCTATTCTGACTGAACCAAATATTTTCCAATACATAAATAAGTTGTAGGAGGAGAGGTAATTAAGAGACACAGTGTATATAAATTTCATATGGTCTTATTAGGGGATGGAGAGATTGATATAGTTATTAAGTAACTGGTTATGTGCTACTTCAGGTTGCATTGATTTTAATATTTACACCTTATGGTGAATATTTCATTACCTCTGAGGTGTGTGGGATAGAATATGAACCCTATATGCAGAATGTATCCAGAGATGTCTCTATTCTCCAACTTTTATGCCCAACATGATGTCTGACACCATCCACATGCACGTAAAATGCAGGGTGCTCTCTCTGGACCCAAGTACTAAAATACCGATATTGTCTTTGGCGGCAGAGAGTCCAGTTGAAAGTCCAGACACCCATTACGCCTGCGCATTAGGTCACTTAGGGTCAGGGGTTACTGCGATCAACATATATCACTGGCTACCCCTGACCTTGCTGGCTCAACACTGCCCCCTAGTGGGCACGTTGTGACATTGTCATGAACATAGACGCTGTGTTGATGGCTTTGTTTGTTATATAGCATTGGGCGTGTCAAAGAGGAACAGTCTATTTATCTTCAGTCACTGGGGACATCCACATTTGGTTTGACATTCTCTTCTATTTGCAACATCTAGAACTTAGATGTTTTCTAGTGGCAATTCTCTACTGTATTCCAACAAAATTGGTGCAAAATACTGCAAGTACAATGTAATGAATGATGAGTCAATTCCAAGTCCATTTCTAAGTAGGGTCCTATTTTCAAACATATCTTGATACCCCAAAGATATTTCCCAAGGCAGTAAAAGGATTCCTTTCCTAGTCTCCATACACGAGTACCCCTGCTCTAGTCCCCTGATCTACAGAGTACAAAAATGATATTTTTCTACGCACTTGATATATGCTGCCCCGTGTACCCACCCTAGTATAGACATCAGAGCTATGAGGAAGGCACTGTATATGCCTGCGGCCATTTGCTAGTAACGCACTAGACGACCGCAGCTTATGGAAATGCAAACAAGTACCCGTTGCCATTAACTGAGGCAATCCCTTACCCACAGTCATTAGAGGTAGGGCTGCGTTTTCTTCATGCCACGCCAGTGCCCTACATTGATTACAGGAGAATGCTTCTTTATGGAGCACAGACCCGCTATTGCCAATATGGGGACTGGCTCTGAATGGTAGTTAATCAGTATAGACCTGTGGAGTTTGCAGTTCTACAGGTCGTTTGCCTTTTGAGATGAAAATTTCAGAAGCTAATAGGGTTGCAGCTGTCGTCTTGAAGGCCGTCCTCTATTGCACTTTGGAGTGTAAATCGGAGCAGTCTCACTTGGACAAACGCCTCCCTCTGCCTAACATAAAATGCACTAGATCTTATGGGGAAATTCATCTTGTGTATGGCTATGTTGGATATCAGTAGTTCCTCCATTTTTAAGCTTATCGGCAGACTCAGCTTGGCCCATCACTTTCCTGCACCTAGAACCATACTGCCATATACTGCCTAAACCACTGTTATTACATGTGTATGTTGCCCTTTTTATGGTGGCATTGGTATGTGAAATTGACGCTGAGATACGGGCAGTAGTATATTATATGGAATTGATGCTCAACCACAGGCAGTCGTGGTTGGAGGTATCGCTCAGACACAGGCAGTAGTATAGGGAATTGACGCTCAGACACAGGCAGTAGTATAGGGAATTGACGCTCAGACACAGGCAGTAGTATATGGAGTTGACCTTCAGGCACTGGTAGTTATATATTAAATTGACGCATAGACACAGGCAGGAGTCTAGGGAGGTGATACTTAAACACAAGTAGCAGTATGGAGACTTTGCTGCATGAATGAACTTCATCCAGCTGTGCTGGAAACATTTGTTTCAATAATACAGTAATACACTTAAAGGGTTAACTCCTACTGAATTTCTATGAAACTCCTCTGCCTTTACTTATGGCAAGTCTCACAATAGTCAGCTATCTGCACATACTGTCAGGGGTGTAGGAAAAAGGGAGGGGGGCAGGGGCCTGCCCCCCCAATCACAAAGGAGGTGGGGCCTGAGTATGTCTGGGCCCCCCAAAAATTTGCCAAGAACTCAACAAAATGGAAAAAAGCTAACACTTTTCATCTCAAATTAGATTAAAATGGTAATGGGATAGGAGAAATGGGGGCCCGAGCCTAAAGCCAGATCCAATACTGAGCAAAAATAACTTTTCCCTACAAATTCTATATACACATGTATAGGCGTCATCACGCCTGAGCCGACAATTGAAGGTGCTCCCGATAGGGCCCTCGCTGGTCCCCCCATATGAAGAATTGCTTTCTACGCCTCTGACTGTGTACCAATTATATAGGACTTCTGCCCCAGGCACAGATGGGATATTTATATAACAAACCTGGCTACAGGCCTCTGGGCAAACATGCCTAGCTGTGTATCTTCAGGTGGAGATGGCTACATATATAGGTTCTTCCTGATAACACGCCGGGTTTATCTTTTCAGGTGTTACCTCAAAGAGATATGAAATCAATGGCCGGTAGGGAAGGAGGTCCTATGGCTACAGAGGACGATATCATCGACAAGTGATCCCCATATGATGCAATGTTATGTCAATAAACATTGTCATCATAATCACACCTCCTCTGAGGATAACACTGTGATATGTATATCAGACATAGATACAGGTATCAGATTCAAAATAATACTAACTGCAGAATAAATCACACAAAGAAAAATATCCAAGTAGGATAATGAGAGTGAATGAGCATGAACAGCACGACGAATTCTATCTCTCTTGTGAGCTATCCGCTTTGATTAAAGATGATTTTGGATGAAATTTTGGAGCGCATTTGTTTTTTTTAATCCAAAAATGCTGTTCTGAGTGATACATGCAATGCATTCTAAGTAGCACATATTTGTATATCTGCGTTTAGTATTCTGCAGGATAACGCATGCTCTCTGCATAACACTTTGTGTTGAGAGAAGAACAGCACTTGCCAGCTTTAAGTCACACTATCCCATCTTCCTTTGTCATTTTTCCACTTTAACTCAACTTTCTCACCATGGAGCCTATGGGTCATCACCTACGTAGTCTGGAAAGATTCTTTCAGTCTCCACATCCACTAATGTTATATGGATGAGCTAGTGCTTCTCCAAAATTAATGTCTCCTCCAATTTCAACGAGTAGAGAAAGTACATACCAATTTCGCTCCCTCTACTCCGTGCATACTGTTAGTTTATCCACCTGCTCATGGAGGTAGAGAAATCGATACATATCTCACTAATTCTGGAGAAGATTGTTTCGGATCAAATGGATCTAGATCATCCATATGGTAGACAATGTTTAGCGTTCTAGTTTACAACATGCTGGGTGGTAAGAGGTACAGTGATTTTCTTGGTCAATTGAATTAGTAATGATTTGTGAAGGAACTAAATCAGGTACCTGCAGCCATCGCTAGAGACTAGAGTTTACTTTTACGATAGTTGCATCCTCTATAGATCAACAGCAATGGGTGTGGGGCCATCAGTGAACTGGGCCGAAATTACTTCAAAATCTATTGGCGTATGACTAATCAATTCTACACTTATATGTTCTAGATCACGCAGATGAATCACGTCCAATGTGCCTTGTCATTTATCACAGACAATACATATTTTATTTTCTCACATCTCATATATAGAAAATAATTGCGAATAAAATTCATCTTTGCATTTTAAAACTTGTTTTCCAGCAGAAGAGTCCATGTACACTGAAACAAAATTGAACGGCAGATGTGGCACCGCATTCCCACGCGCCCTATACAGGGACATTATATGTGGTCTTATCCATGGAGTGACCTATAGTATATTTACTGACCTACACAGGAGCATATGAAAGAAGTACTCACCTACACACATATGCATATTCCAGTAGAATCCAGGGCCACACTCACATCCGTAGCCGTCAGGGTGGTCGATGCACACCGGCCAGTGGTAATAGCTCGAGTGGCACTGGTTTTTGTAATGGTCTGTGAAAGGAGAAGGCGAGTCATATTGTTAGCAAATTTTAAAAAAAAAGGAAAAGTTAATATATTGTATATATGAATGGAAATGAATTGCACTTGACAGATATCCGAGTCAATTTCACAAAATTTAATGCTGTGCCATTTGTAAGGGTTCAGAGAAAGTATCAATCGTCTTTAAATTTGAGGTTCATACAATATTGGCTACTGTATACTTGGAATTTTAGAAGGCAGGGTGTGTGGATATTACTGCTACAATGGCACTGCAATCTGGTACATTAGAAACACGTAACTCTTGCACTGGACATTGTGGGGTTAGACTTGTAATACATCTCGTCCTTCTGAAAGGGCCAGGACAAAGGTCGTAACATCTGCCCCGCTGGTAGTAGTATGGTAGATCTCCTTACAGCCCATTTGGCCAAAGACGACCAGGTTGGGGGAGGGGGGACGGGATGAGTGAGTGGGCGAGGCACACGGGACAGATTGCCATGACTATGCCTTTAGACAAAGTGGTTTTAGTATCAGTATAACTATTATATAAAGATTTTTATAATTCTATTCCCCCCTCGGTGTTAGCTTTGACTATAATACCGCGCATATTAGGCTCATAGCACGTGTAATGCACACCCTGAGTTTAGAAACAAATAACCCACTGGTCACATCCTGAGTCATATTTTGGTCACTTTAGTACTGTTATATAGTATAAAATCCTCACGTATAAGGTGCGCCACTAGATTTGGGTGCTTCTATAAGGCGCAGCAGGGTTATAACCTCCCGAATAAGCCGTGCCTTATTTGCAGGGTATTACGGTATCTACATGGTGGCCCTGATGCCAATGAAGACCCCCTCAACCGTATTGCAGCTTAATAGGGAGGGCGAGTCATGAGGAAAATATACTAGTTATTGTCCAAGAAGAAGTCAAAGTGATTCATGCACAGCCTCAATGTGGTATAGTTTCAGTACCCTAAAATAAGCAAAATAAAACTAGGTGTGAATAAGACCAATGGTAAATGAATCAACGGAAGAAAAATATCTTAGTAAGATTGCAATATTCTGTATTTTCTGCTCAGCCACACCGACATGAGTTAAGGTGGATGGCGCCCATGTCAAACTGGTCTTCTGCGCAGTTCTCTGAACACATGTAGTTCCGTAAGATTAGTGGGAGGAACCCCCCCCCAAAAAAAACAAAAAACAAAAACAAAAAAACGTGCCAACCTTGGTGAGGGGCGAACTCATGATCTTCAGATTTACTGATTACTGCTGTCCTACCAATGAGGCCATGCAGCCAACTGTTCTTGATAGATGCAGGGGCAGTATAAGCCCTGATGGTTAGAGTTCCATTATTCTCATTAGATTTTTATTTCAATGTGGAAAAACAATGCAAAATGCCTGGGACCATATGGTTAAAATACATTTTCTAGATGCAGAGGGTTTATGAGAATATTCTAGGAAAGTTATACAGAAATTTAGCTACTCTTTATTGACATTAATGGATTCTGATCTTATAAAGTAGCCTGGGACCCCTATATTTTCTTGGTATTATTGCAGAGAAGATATGAGGTGAAGATTTGGTGAAAGTTTAGCTACTTTTAACCCATGGGCGCCATTCACCTTAACTAAGACAATGCGGCAATATGCTCCTGTGGTGAGAAGGATAGGGGTAGGTAATAACTCTCACTCATCAAATACACTGGATTGTCAATATTGATTCATTGCAGGAGGAGGAGGGTATAGCACGAGGCAACAGATTTCTTGAGTGCCTCAACTGAAGAGATTATGACTAATAGTTTTTGCCCTATGTCGCAGACTGATCTTCTTATGCACACTTTACCTAGAGCTTCCTGATATATACGTGCATATGTTGAAGGAGCACTGTTGTAGGAGAGGGGACAGATTGCCAGACGGCCATACTGAGGAGTGCAATAGCTAGAGCAGATCTGGAGTGTATGTCGGAATATGCTACGATTATCCCCCTGCAAATCGGATCAATTGTTACCATACCGATGCCATTATTGGCTACAATTAGGGGTTGCACTGCTACAACAGTTCTGTCAAGTCTTCTAATCCTATGTGATGACTCTGTTTTTGCAGCCCTGCTATGCGATCACATTATCGTATTGTTATACAGATGTACCATTTGCGATCATAGCGTCTTTTGAAAGGACCTCCAGCATGGCATTTGAAGGCATGGTTCTCTGACTGAAAACAATGGTGCATGGCCGCCGATTTTTGGCGGTGGGGTAGGCTATGCTGACATTTGTCACCATCATACTTAGACTTACTGTGGATTCATTTTAAAGTTTTCCCATTCAGCTCTCTCTCTTCCGAAGATGCAGCCTCCCCAGGGATTACGAACAACCATTCAGTTGTGTCTTTGTTATTGGATGAAGAGGAGAAGGGTTACGTTAATCAAATATCTCATAAACTATAAAATTGATGCTCGCTATCGCAGAATAATAGAGATGCTTATGCCAGTTAAGGGGTAGCTGCGTCGGAACGGTTACAACTGTACATGCTTATAACTTTTCCCTTTAGGTCTACTGCTCCAGAAAAAAAAGATACATATGATATCTGTTTGATATATATTTGAATGATATGTCCATGTATCAATGAAGGCTAGATATATATTTCACCTCATAACGTGTGGACGTCGATTTCTCCAAATTCTAGTACATGGTATGCTATGAGTAGTAGGACTTAGTGGTGTACCTAACTGGAAGCTGATATCAAAGTGATGGCCATGTGGCCCTCCTCTGTCCTTGCCTATACACACACGTGAGCATGCATGCACATGCACCTTCAGCACGTCTAACCAGCCAGGGGGAAAGTGATAGGCTTAGGGCTGAGGGCTAGACTCTTGTATTTTCCTACATAGCGTGTATAGTAATCCCTATAGGTCCCACATTGAGCATCCCCACCCATTCCCCTCCTCCCACACCCACCTCCCACCTGTCCATTTGCAGAGAACCCTCCCAGGTTAGTGCTGTTTGGGGGGGGGGGATTGAACATACTCCATTACATTAGCGGCTCTGCCTACAGGCCCTGTCTCTACCTCCCACGTCCCTTGCCTCTCACTCTATATAAATATCACCATCAAAGGCAGTCTCTTTCTCATCGTTTCAGAAAGAGGGGATGCTTTGATCCTCGTTGGCTGGATGGCCCATCTCCACCAACCCACCGCTCTCAGCCTATGGGTGAATGGGGTAGGCCTGTTGTATATACACCCAGTTTACATTGACAGTGTACACATTATATGCTAAGTTTAATAGCATGGCACATTCGTATTACATGTTAGCATGGATTCTTAGCATGTGAATGCTATTCATTGACCATACTCTTTTGTAAGAGCAACTCTATACCCGAGTAAAGATTAAATCAATTAGCATACACTTATTTGTGTCAATTGTAAAGGTATGAATATGCGAATACCTCATTCTACAAAATTAATGTAAGTACTCTGTGTGATAACAATTTTTTTCTATCTTCAACGTGTAACATGAGTCTCGTATTTAGTTCACTATTACTATAAGCTTGGAAAATATGACTCACCTTCCTCACTTCTACGATGTACTAATATGTGGTTGCCCTTCATATGAATGGCACAGGCGAGGCAACGACAGAAAGACTGTATTGTTAATAATGTATACCTAATGGGTGGTAGGGGAAGTTGACGAAGGCTCTTGTAGTAAAACGACACAATGTCACAAGGACAGAGCCTCCACGCCAGTCAAGGCTATAGGGTAACTCGCCCCTGACTCGACCACTAGGCATGTTGGTACCTTAAGTCGACCACCCTGGGCTAACTTCTTTCAGATATCATATGGCCCCCAGTTGACTTTGCAGCACTTGACACCAACAATCCTGATTTATTGTGAAAATAACTTAAAATAAGGCAGGATGGTTGACTTAAGGTACCAACATGCCTAGTGGTTGAGTCAGGGGTGAGTTACCCTACTAGATTGAAACGATTTCCTAACAGAGTGGATATAGTAGTATTCAATTAACTGGGAACTGATCGCCACAATGATGAGCAATGGTTGTTCCGACAGGTATTGTTATATTTAAGTCGAAGAAAACTACATTAGAAATGATATATAGATATCAGTCAGCGCTGGGCATAAGTACACCAGACACAGCGAGGTGGGGCAGAAAAGAGGAGACAAAATACAGTTGATGAGGACTAGGGACGCCCTCCAATGATTTTAAAGATCATCGAATATAGATTCGATACTCATGACACGTAATTTATTAAACCTTCCTTCACTTATCACATGTGTACATGTCTATTAATGTAATCATAAACTGCTAATATGGACTCTTTGTGTCGTATGAAGTGGGGTAGAGGCTAGGGTGGGCAGATAGACTAATGGACTGTATTGAGGCTTTAACACAGGGTCGGGAATGTACACATTGTGGGGTAAATGGGTAATCGTCATGTTACTGGAGATGAGACTGGATGGGTGGCCAGGGGAAGTGAGTTAGTCCCAGGTGGTAAAGCCTGCCCCTTGTAGAACACCATAATTGGAGCAGCTCACTGTCAGTGACAGCTGATTCCTGCTTACAGTGCCACCTGGATTCCCATCCAGGAAGCCACAGCGACAGGAGCCCAATCCCAGTCAGGATATGAGGCTGGAGGCCACACAAGGTGTCACTCAACCCCCTACCACACAGCATCCTCTTCCCATTGTATGTGGCCTAAACTAACCCCGTGGTAGACTTACACTCTAAGCACTTCAGGGTCGTTGGTCGCTTAAACTAACTCTGTGAAACTCAAGTCCCAAGGCTTCCAGGAATCACCATGGTCACTGTAGGTGGCCTAAACTATTGAATCTTGTGAAACACACTCCCAACACTTACAATTACAGATTCAGCTCAACCAGCTACCAAGACATCTGCTTGTCTCCGATGGATTCCCATCCTCAATGAAACAAATCATGTTTTATTGGAATTTTTGTGCCTTTTTATCCCCACCAATGGTCCCTTATTTTTTACTGCTCCCTTTCTGTCCCCATGCTGTTGTGGTTGTGGTTTTTGGTGTCGCATGTCTTAGACCACTTTTAGAGTGTGACACGTCTATCTGAGTTTTATTATCTGTTTCTATTGATGCATCAGAAGACGGTGTGTTCACCGTGAACATGTGTCTGCTTTCCATCCACTAGGCCTCTGTTTCTGCACCCCTGGTTTTAAGAGCCACTATCTTCAGTACTACAGTTAGAGACTGACCATACAACCACCATCTATGTAAAAATGGAGCTATCTCCATCAAATTCAGTGTTTCAATCAGCTGATATCGGTATTGAAGATGTATCAGATTGCCCCTTACTTTAGGTGTATTAACATTGTTTATGTGGCTTAACATGTTGATGGAAAAGTTTCTACAGCTAGCGTTCATTTACACAGATAGAGATTGGATGGGTACTACAGATAGTGTATATCTTTACACGGATAGTGGTGGGATGGTCAGCCTCTATATATGGTACTTCAGATAGTGGTCTTTTACACAGATAGTGGTTCTACAAACCCCCTCTCACCACAATGTTTGTAAGGAGATAACAGCACATGGAGGCCATGCAGGTGGTTTGGTGTTGACAGCCTCATTAGGGCGCTGATTAATGAGTGTTAATTGCTGGGAAATTAGTCGGGTTAGGATCAGATATCTCAGTCGTGTTGACTGCATTATTGATTGAGAGTTTTCAGTTGTTTTACTTGGGGTGGGGAGGCAGAACGATGTGTATAAGTGCACTACATACAGGTTTCATGTGCAGGATAGAATAGACCACAAAAACAAGTTTCCGTACCAGACCGACCTCAGCCTAAATGGGCCGACCTCAGAATTTCTTTCCATATGTTCACCCCATATTTTTCAAACAATTTTTTAGTATTATCCATTGGCAAAGTGTAAGAGTTCGAGATAGATGCTTAAAATTTGGAATTTGTTTGTTTTGTTGTTGTTTTTTTTGTGTTTTTTTTGGGGGGGATGAACCTTTAAACATTCCAGTGACCAGTGGACATCCCCTTGTAATGTCATAACATATGTATGAGCTTGAACAAAGTAAAAAAAAAAAATCAAAGAAAAAGAAAGCGGTCTACCGACCTGAACTATCATGTTACCGGAAACCTTCAATATTTCTTGGCCTTTGTTATATTGTGTTTCACATTATATGCCTTTACTGGGCTGCACAGTTTATAGAGCGTATTTGCCATAAAGATTAACACATTTTTGTTCCATTCGAGTGTTCAAAACGAACCCACAGATTTGTAACAACTGCAGCAGGATGGACAATTCAGGACTTCACTGTGTACTCCTCCTACCTCATGCAGCGACCTCCACACTGATAAAAATAGAGTCTAATATCTTAGTCAGTAGTGACTAACTTAAGATAGTCAAATGATAGTGCGATTTTTGGCTATCCCTCTATAGTCACCTGTGACTAACTTAGGTTTGTCATATAGTCAGCACATAGTCATGCCTTTAATCTATTGAAATAATTCTTAGTTAGATGACTATCATTTTGTTGCTAAGCAACATTTAGTTAGCAAATATGACTAATATGTACAGTCAGTACTGCACCTACAAGCAAACATTCACTAAATCAAAGATGGCATCCATATGTCTTCCCATTGATGAACAGTTTGAACCCAAATTAACTATTGTTATACTGCAATAGCCACAAATATCACATCATATAGATAACTTACCTATCCATTAATGGCCGGACATATTGAGTTTCTATGGATGGACAGGTTAAGATGATGATTTGGCCTGAATATAATTATCTCCTCTTAGTCCAGGCAACCATAAATATGGTCTCTTTCTGGATGACCTTTTTTGTGCACAGAAACCTGTGACATCATCAATCTGTGAGCTCTACATATAGTCAGAATGACTACCATTCTGACTAATATGTGACTAAGGTATATAGTCATCTGATTATGGGGCTCAGAATATGCGGGTATAGTCACTACTGACTATATAGGTTTTATAATCAGTGCATTGGTATCTTTTCCTTTTCTCTTTTTTTCTATTCACCCTTTTGTCCCTTTTGGCGGGGTGAGTGGGGGCAGGGATGAGTGGGAAAGTGGGTCGAGGTCGGCAGGCAATGGTCATTGATCAATAGAACTGAGATGGTCAGGGATTTATACCAACGCCTTAATGGCACCCGGCAAATGGCAACAAGCAGATGGACAATGCAGGATGAGGACCGTTAGCGGGAGGCTGACTATGATTTGTGGATGACCCACATGGCTACAGTTAGAGTTTTGAAAAAATTACATTGATCAAGTTCTAACACCAATTCTACTAGATGAAAAACGCCCAGTCCTTTTTTGTAATGCCCCTAACTATCACACTACAATTTTGTGATCCATCCTTAGAAAGTGAGTGATAAGTCACAGAATCAAAAATATGAGTTAATCCCAGATTCACAAAGAGGGTGTCAGGAACTTTGTTTTGATTTATTACACTTGTACAGAGGAATAGTGGAAGTATGTTAAATTATTGCTGAGAAATGTAACCCCAAAAATGTTAAACCAAGAAATTGCCTCATAAAGGTGCTGTTTCCATATGGACAAAACTAATGAATATCAGGGAAATTAAATTCAAACATTTACTACATAGTAATCACACTGATATAAAATATGTTATCTCTGAAGACACTGTTTTGATTTATACTTTATATTGCATTTTCTGAAAGCTATTGGAATGGCCTATTCAATACAAATATAAAGAAAATCCCAAATTTGGTTTCCATGGCAACCTGGAGCACTCCATTTCTTGTAATTAGTTAATATCCCCATGTATGTCAAGATGCTAAAACATCCAGTGGGCTGGCATATACATAACCCAATTGCTAATTCAAATTAGCATTATTCAGAGTGAAAATCTGCCTCAAGGTGTTTGATTCAGCTTAGTTGACATCTATTTGACCAAAAACTGCCCACAACTCATTATTGGACAGAAAAACATTTTTAACCTTTGAAGGCCTGTCTCTATGTTCTTAAAAACCGCGACTTATCCCTCACTTTGTAAGGTTGGGTCACATATGTTAGCAATGGTTGTGGTAATCACAAATGTAGAAGTACTTTCTAAGCCATTTGTGAGGGAGACACTACAGTACTACCCTACCTATTTAGGGATATATCTGTGCTTTTTGTCAGGAAAATAACACGTTTAACAGCTGCAGGTGCCACACTGGTCAGTATATTGGCCCACTGGAGGATTAGAATATAAGAACCTGACTAAATTACTTCGTCCTCTCACTATTTCGATGGTTTATTGTCGTCCCAGTAAGCAGGCAAATGTCCGTGGATAATTAGAGAAACATAGGATAATTTACAGGAGGCATGGGGGCGCGCATCCCTCCTTTCTGTCAGTAGATTATATTCCTACATAAGCCTCAAATTTAGATACAAATAGAGGCAGGATATAGGGCGCGCCCACTCCCTTTCAAAATCCTGGATCGTCTATTGGAGATACCGGTATGCTGAATTGTCTGACTTAATCAGATCAATGGCACAAAAAGATAGAACTGGCAAACTATAGGTTATCATCATGATGTTTGTCCCTACCATATTGTATGTAGCGAGTCAAGTGAGCCATATGTCATAATGGCAAGGTAATGGGCTCTGGTAATTGTGGTGATCAAATCACTGGCACACTATATTTCGTCGGTATGCCTTTGCAGAAGGTGCATGGAAACAGACCTGTTCGACTTTAGTGTTCCTTTGTAATGCAAACCATGCGAAACGTCCTCCCCTCCCCTAATACTTGGCCATCAGGATCTATAGATCTTCAACAACCCCAAGCCTGCTAGCCACCAGATCCCAAATTTAATACACATTGACAAGCAAAGTGTACGCCGCACTACACATGGGTCCATTCAGTATACTCGGCGGCACAAATGGCACGTTGCACTAAAAGAGGGTCACTATCACCCCTTTTATTGCCCAACAATCATTCCGTCAGGCAGCTTGTACTCGTCTTCATTTTTTGACTCGTGGAGAAACGCAAAGAGATATTATTTTTTGTATACGCGCAGGAGAGAAGAAACGTCAGTTTACTTTATCGATTTGAAACATATACCTATGTAAGATAAAAGGGAAAGAAAGGAGCATTGAGAGGAGGAAAATGATGCCAAGAAAAGAGGCCTTTAGAATGTGGTTTACCTTATAGATCCTAAAGCCTATAAAATATACCTCGGTAAAATATACCTAGGTACTTCTTTTTTTAGGGTGCGTGTGTGCATCATATGCGTGCATTTATAATCATATATGCCTGTATTCTACAATAAATACTTATCTAGAGACTTTCATTTCCATGATTTTGCTCGGAATTTATATAGAGAAATGCTATCACTGATAATAAAACCTATAGTCAGAACTGACTATACCAGCATATTTTGACCCCCATAGTCAGATGACTATATGCATTAGTCACATATTAGTCATGGAAATAGTCATTCTGACTATGTGTAGAGCTCATAGATTGATGATGTCCCCGAATGATGTCACAGGTTTCTGTGCACAAAAACAGAGCACATGTTTGCTGGATTCTTTACACAGGAGACAAATCAGGACATAATCAGGCATAATCTTCACCCTATCTTGTTTATCCATCGGTATTGATCATGTCTGACAATGAAGGAGTGAGAGTGAGTAATGGTTGTTTAACGCCAAGCCGACAGCTAAGGTCATATTCATGGCGGAAAAAGTACATTAGACATCACGTCACAAAGGAATACATGTGCCTGTGCCCGTGCATATGGACACCAGACACATGTAAGAAAGAGGGGACAGGAAAGAGGAGATTCAAGGAACGAATATGTGCCAGTGCCCGCGCATATGGACACCACCCACACTGAGAAAGGATAGAAAAGCAAGACATAGACCCCTTTTAAAGATGGCCTGGGGCTGGGGAGGCCCGCTGACAATGAAGGGATAGGTAAGTCATCTATGTATCATGATATTGTGTGATTATTCCAGTGTTTTAAGAGTTATTTTCAGTTTCACCTGGGCATCATGGAGAAGGCATACAGCAGCCATCTTTGATGGGTATAAGTCATGATGACTATACACATTACTTACAGTGACTAAATACTTGATGCTAAGCATCAAGGCATGACTATATGGTGACTATATGACTAAGTTGAGTTAGTAACCAGTGACTATTGCAAGTATAGTCATGAGAGATACATTCAGTTGACTATAGAAACGTAGTCCGTACTGACTAACAATTACAGGCCTGTTTTTATCAGTGTAGCATGTAAACATAACTAAAATGCATAACTAGAGCAAGAGCAGATAAAATACTGAAATAAAACCATTACACTTCAATTGCCCACGAGAACTTAAACCCTAATAAGTACGCCCATGATTCATCTATCGTAGGAGTAAAGCAAACCTCAAGAGAGAACTGATTTAAGTTGACTATAGTGAAAGCCAAAGGACCTTATTCCCAAAAGCATACATTGTATTATTCCATTTGCTATCACAAACATAGCCGAAGTGATATCTCGCCCAGGGACCGTTTTCAGTAAACACAGCCTATTACGATTTACATTTAATCTAAGAGCCACACATTGGATCTTAGTAGTCGAGCTGCACATTCTGCTGCACCTGTTCATTCTGGTAATATCACATGGGAGCACACGATTATTTCCAGCCACTCTTATTTCATACCCCATCAAACCGACCCTCTATTTTATACGTAATGATGCACAACACAAGGGAAAAGGTGGCAGCGTCAACCGAAGCTGGTCAGAGAGCAAGCTGTTCTCTCTTCCGATAAGAGAGAAGAAAGTTGCAAATTTGTTGTTATACTGGAGGATGCAGGATGCTCACTTTCTGAAAATAAAACAGAGCTCAAACACACTAATTCCTATGTATTTTGACCTCGGGAATTCAAAAACAATTTTTTGCTGGTGGTTCTCATTTTAAGATACCCCTACTACCCTAGAATTACCATTTTTCGCCCTCAGTAGCTAAATTCATAATAGTGCGCACTATATAAACATCAAATTTTACATCAAATGTGATTTATTTATCTTTGATTGCCATTTTGAAACCCATATCTAATGAATTACTCATCCTAAGTTGACTCTTAAATCTGAGGTAAAAGTAGTAAATAAGCTCAAATGTTAGTCAGTCTGCACTTGTTCGGGACTGTTTGGCCTTTTTCTTGTACATGATATTGGGCTCATCCCATTTCAGACCATTTCAGTAGACTGCCAGCAGAGAAGGTAACTGCTAACTTTGGTAGCATTTTTCCATCTCTGACACCTCGTGTTG
This sequence comes from Acholoe squamosa, assembly GCA_949317995.1. NCBI lineage: Eukaryota > Metazoa > Annelida > Polychaeta > Phyllodocida > Polynoidae > Acholoe > Acholoe squamosa. The sequence continues at coordinate 43,569,628 of OX439040.1, read as the reverse complement.
TGAACTGGGGCCCTTGATGGGGGGTCCCCATGTCCCATGTCGATTTTAAGAAATGGCCATGTCACCATGTCGATTTTAAGAAATGGCCATGTCCCTGTGTCGATTTTAAGGAATGGCCATGTCCCTGTGTCGATTTTAAGGAATTGGCCATGTCTCATGTCACTAAGCCAAAAAAATGCTCATGTCGCCATGTCGATTTTAGGGGTCTAGAGCCATTGAACTCTCACCATGTTTGTCACCTTCACCACAGTTTTTCGGGGGATATTGTGAGGTCAGATGCAGAAAGTGGATCTTCAAGGACAACTTGCATTTGGGTTTTTGATATGTGTCAAGCAGTGTATCCACACTCTCTACATAATCATCAGCCCTAAGAAATCATGTTACGACTGCTTTGAGGGCGAGCCATGGCTTCCATTTACCATGCAACCTATTTTTGCTTATAAGATAAAAAAAAAAAATCATCACTTTAATCACATGATAAATGGATAATCATGATGTCTAGATTCAACCTTACTCACCATAAATCATGGTTTTACTTTGATGGACTACACTATATAGGTGAATATAGTGAAATACCATTGCTAGCTGGGGCTTTTTAGCATATAGTGCACCCTATGGATATCTCAAAACAGAGAACCAATAGGCATTTTTAACCCCATTTTGAGATGCAGCAGCCTCAAATTAGGTTTAATTGGTATGCTTGGTATCTGTTTTCTTTTCGCCATTACACAGTGTTACATTCAAGGTGAGCTAGAGTTTTCAACCAGTAAACGCTAGTCTTAGATTTGTCATTTTTAGGCGTTTACTATGAGGACAATAACATCTGGTTATGATTGCTAAAGTGAGTACTAGTACACCATCTATCTGCTTCTTGCCTCTTATTGATAGAGTCCCTCATAACTGCCCCTTCTTTGAAAGAGAGCCAGGTTTTCCTTGACCGTCTTTTAAAAGGGGAATCTACCTTGTAGCCATGCCTGCACCCCTTCGAATCAAACAATACTTAACTTTTATTTCTCTGTATCAAGCTGCACCAATATATTATTGGCTCTTCTATCATTCCCCGACTTATGTGCTCACCATCTTTAGCTAGTACCTGAATCGTACATCCATAGTCCCTTTTTATAAACCTTGTTATCTTCTACATTGTAATTTGGGTGTGAAGAGCGAGTATGTCAATTAAATATTTTCTAGTTGGTTTCTCTACCTTGCTTATACCATTCACCTCAGTCCTTGCGCTACTAAACTCTAAGAATTGCTGTTGAATTCACCAGGCATCTATGATAACTATGATATGAACCCACCTTATTTGTGCCTTAAGAAATGCAGTTTCTACAGTGAAGCCCGAGAAAACTGTAGAGTAAGACATTGTGTTACATGAAAATAACGGTGGAAGCTTTGTCCTTAAATTGTAGATACTGTCGATATTTTGATGGCATTTATTTACAGTGTAACTATCAGGGCATCACTGTGGAAATTATGTTCCCTTATCTGAGGTTCGCACTATGAGCACAGTACCATTCCACCCATTCACATAGAGAAGGACGGGCCCTGCTGGAAGAATCCAAGCCCGTCTGAAAGGCACTAAAAGCTCTGTCACTTGCCTCGCTAACTGGTTTCGTCTGTTTTACCATCTTCAGCAGTGGTGAGCCCAGCTCCAATGATGCCACCTACCCAACCCCCACTCTTCCTTTCCCGCTGGTAGACTTTGCATTCGGCGAAATGTGATCTGTTGGTTGGCTGGAGACTCTAGCCGGCCGCCTGCTGCTTGGCCTCAGTTTCTGATGGTGGGGAGCTGCTCGACATGTGGCAGACTGAGCTGCTCGTTCCTGAGTGAGCTAATACAATATGTGGCTCAGTAGGGCAATACTGGCTGTGGTAGGGACAGGCTGTAGGGACTGCTGGCGTATGGGGCGAGAAGATATGTCTCATTACTGAAGTCGGCACATCATTAGGGACTGAGGGAAGTGAAACCTAGCAGACATGGTTATCATCGTGTCTTCTTAAGTCGACATGTGGTAGTCGGCAATATGGCGAAGCTTCCCATGACTGTGCAGACCCATAAATAGTATCTATATGCACATGACCGGAGAATTAAGTACAATGTATTGCAGGAGCATACCCCTTGCTGCCTTGTTAATTACATACCCCCAATTATATACTATGTTCGGTTGTCCAATACAGGGTAGATATGACTTGCCTGTATTTTGAGATGGTTGCACAGAGGCAAATGTGAAGTACAATATAGTCAGAATATCTAAAGTTAACATGTCTATACAGAATTAGGAAATCCATAGTGAAGTGGAGGTAAAAAAGTAAGCGATGGCTTAATTGTTGGGTGAATAATCTCACGGTAAAACCAGTCAACCCGTAAATGGATGGATCTTGGGGCATCTGGTATTCTTTATCAATATTTTTCAACTGAAATGGACCAAAGATCTTGGGGGTTATTCTGTCCAGAGAAACCTGAGACCAGTAATATTTGACCCAATTCTGTAAATCGGTAGAAGAAATGAAATCCCCATTTATCCATGTTTTACTTAATTCTAATAGCTGCAATATCCCTTTGGGAAACGACTGTTATATTGATATTAAATATCAGGCCTTTTAATTTGAAATGATTTCCCGGCTTTCTCTCCAGGAAAGTCTTTTATTATACTGTCCCAATGCCATTGTCTTTGAACAAAGAAGATATCATACTTGATTTATCCGATAGTCTTTCTCATGTAGTTATTTTCAGCTGATTTTGAGCTTAGTTAAATGTATAACCACGGATATTAATACAGGTCCGTGGTATAACAGAATCTCTGAGATCTGCCTTTAACTTACCAGAACGCTCTGCATAAATGATTAGGCCAAAAAAAAAGAAGTTTATTTCCAGTCACCCGGCCGACCTTAGCAATAAAAGGCTTATGATATCGTTCCAATACCTTATGACCTTTAATCCATCGATCCTCCGTTCACATTACATACGATTTCAACAGGTTTTGGTCTATAAAACTATCCATGGGTCCTGTTGACGAGGTTGGCTACAGTTCAATTGGTGACCTCATGAACAGGTCGCTACTCTGGGTAAACAATGGTGCTTGGTGACAAGGTGGCATTTGGAAACGTATTCATATTCTTTGCTTCCGTTATAACACCTTGTAAACCTGTCATCTACTCCGATCCAGTACACACTTTGGATATTAAACCATCAAAGATATCCTCACTTAACCATTTAAAGGCAACAAATATTGCGTGGTTGCATTGTCACGATGCACCAAAGCAGTGTTGGCAAACCCTACTCGTTTGCCAGTTATTGATGCATCACCTCGACCCTTTAGAAACGTACTAACCTGACAGAGGTGGTATGACGTACGAATGCAGGGCTCTCGAGGACGACATTCATGCATTACAACCGCTAAAAGCATAAATGCATAAAGGCACCACGTGATACTTAATGGGTTAACGCCTGAAACCATTACTCAAACAACTGGGACCTGAACAATACGCCCAATGCAATCCGGAGTAAAAGAACGCTTCAGTAGGCTCTACTACTTATAAAATGAGCAAGTAATTTAGGAGGGATGCAACAAATCGCCAAATCGACCAGCTTACCTCATATGGCCCACTGAATTCTGACTACTTTCAGAGTTACACTTCTGATTTGAACCGCTCACTTCAAAAGCCTATTCTGGACTTTAATCAAATGGCGGCTGAGAAGCTTTAAATGTCTCTTTTTTTCTTTGTTTATTATTAATGTAATATCGACAAAAAGAACAACGGATCATGACTCCTATTGAAATGTGCAGAGTCCTGCCAATTGGATTAACCCCCATGGGTACGAACACTACTGTACATGTCCTATAAAACGTCATGATACACTCCTGTCGCGTGACTCGAAAGTATTGCATCCATGCATCATGCAGATCCTATGGAGCTGGTACATGTCCTACCTAATGCACCTATGCAATGCTGGCGAATAACTCGCCAGTGCTTTGACGCATAGAGTGACAAATGCAACGTAAGTATCATAGTGTCCATAAAGGGCTAAGGAGTGTGTGTCATGTGAGGGCATCGTTAACAGAGCATGACTATTGGTTATTGACTGAAAATCAGCTTTTCCTCTGATTGGAATCCACAGCCCTGTGACCGGGTAGTGCCAGCGTTAGATTGATTCTCATCACCCATAGATAATTCATATTCCCCAATTTATGACATTTTTATCGCCGTATGACATCGCCATGTGAGATGGAAAGTAAATCAAGATATTTTATAGTGGATAAAGTTCCAAATTTTATAGATGTGCAGTTTATTATGTACAATGTACTTAACGCAGTAATCATCGTATGAAGGTGCACTTTCTCTGTTAAAAAGTGTTCAATCGACCAGCAGTATGTACTGAGGCAGTATAGGAAGATGTCACTCTCAGGCAGGTCATCCCGTATGTGTTATCCCCATTCGTTTATGGACAGTCACAATCTGTTCCGGGTACAGGTAATGCAATCCATGATCCCGTTTCGGCGCCAGGCTATAGGAGCGAGGGGGATAAATGCGAAAAGGAATTCATCCGGCTCTTCCCCTCCCAACCTGCAAATCCCCTTTCCTTCAATTACTTGCAGAGACCCAGGGCCTGAGGCTCCACAACAGCGTCAGTGCATAGGCCCTTTGTGTGTTTTCTATTGTGCTGTGATTTTGGAAGATGGCCCTTTATTTATTTTTACGTATGAACGTATATAGCTGACAAACAGACTGGATCATAATCTGTGCCTGGGGTTTCCAGGCTGTTTGCCCCCAATATTATAACGGAAGAGCATTGACACAATCACAGAATTTGGCATGGCCATCTTTGACCTGGCCCTGCTCAGTCTCCCAGGGCGACCAAAGGTGGTAAATGATCACGCTTATACTAAAATCGTATACTAGTGACTTAATGTATATTATAGAAATGATGAATCCAGCTGCAACAGCTAAATCCCCCGTGCATATTCACGCATTTAATATGTATGCCTTAGAGTTGAGCACAGAAATAGAAAACATTGCATTCACCTTATCGAGAAAAGCTGGTGGTTGGTAGCTCTCTCCAAAGGTGGAGTTTATGTTAACCTGGAGGGTGACCATGATACCCGTTCGTGTCCAGAGGGGCACCTCTGCCCTATACATGCACTCTAGGTCCCCTCCCTACTGTTACTCAGGTCATGAACGATCTCCTGGTTGTCTGTTTATCCCCTCCCAATTATATTGTATTACTTCTGATCCCCAGTGCTCCCCTCCTGCCCAATAATACAGCATGCCTCTTAAGGCCATTAGAAGATTGTGTTAAGCCACTCGGGAGGAGAAATGTCACAACCAATTGACGGCCTTTTTGTCTCCAACCTTACTACTTTACCGGTCCCACCGCTATGACCCGGCTCTACTGGGGCTGAGACCAACTCTTCTGACAGGGGCCAAGGGAGATTGTGGCTATAATTGAGGATGGCCACATTTTCCTGATCCATACCAATTAGTTAATTATGAAACTGGAGGTAAGGCGCCCGTTCGGGGTCCTGTCAGATCAAAGTATCTAATCTAGTACAATAACTCAAATGTTTCTGATATTTTAGACAAAGTTTGGCATGTTTGAGGATAAATATAAGAGCCTACCGATATACATCAATTAACCCAATGTAGACCGCAGAGTGCACTAATGCATCATGCTGACCCTACTGCTGAAGGGCCGGCATGATACACTGGTCAATACGAAGCTGGGGGTATCACATAACCCTTAAGGGGTTAACGGCCAAAGAGCCACCATTGTGTAAATTCTATGAATAGAACATTGTGAGTTACTCACGCGGTGAGACGAGGTCGAGCAGCAGGACGAGTAGGATAAGGAAGGCGTGGCCGGCCACTCCTTCACCCCAGGGCCGCATATCTTCCACGCCCCACACCATGGCACCATTGCTTCAACTCCGTTTTATACCTATCAAAGACAGAATACACAAGCATATGAGGGGAAATGTGAACAATGTTATGAAAGACACAATGACAAGTTTACATAAAAGAGTTTCTGTGTTAACGAAGAAAAGTTTTAAAACGGGAGAGGTCAAAGTGTTTAATCTATATTGAGTGAGTGGATGTATGTTCTGGCTCTTTCTTGAAGGCAAACTGTCATGCTGACATTATTACACAAAGGTCCAATTATTATGTCCAATTACCATGAGCTCAGGTCACTTTAGCACTGATAGCATTGGACACTACATTGACCATCAAAGCAATAGCAAATGATGTTAGTTGTAGTATCATTTATGACTGTATAATCGGTGCCTCCTGATCTGGTATACCTAAACCTGATAACCCTCATTTCAAATTGATGCCCTTTTTCCTTTACATATCTTGCCAACTGCTGGAAGAGGAGGATTCAATTAAAAAAAACAGCTTAAAGATCCATAGCCAATTCACGACCAGTACCTCAAGTATATATTCCAGTGAATTAATGCACTCTTTGGAATTTAGCAATTAATAAAGGAAGAATAATGATTGATTAGTATATGCCTTTTGTACACTTCAAAAATGGTGTTTAGATCCTAAACTACCTCTCCCATTCGTACCTTTCCATACTTTGAATCGGAGGATTCCCATATTGTCTATCTAAAGCTGTCTATAGTGGCCTGCCATAAATATTTTTGCCTTATGGACAACATCTGCTAGGTTTGATGCTACATTTTCTAACATGGAAGCATAGACCTTCAAAATATATGCCCAAGCACTGCTAAAATGAGGTTGAATGTTGGATCTGACCTTGATCTTGTGACCTACTATGCTAACTTTGAAAAATGATATGATATAGGTATCAAACATTTACATGTTAATGTACTGATTTCACAAGAAAAAAACGGAAAATGAGGTTGAAGGTTAGATTTGTCCTTGACCTTGACATTCAAACATATTGACATTAACAGAATGTCAATGTATGACATTGTAAACATATAATTTGCTGTTAGACTTGAGGAACAGGGTGGTCTTATGGTTCAGAATCACCAATAACCCACCGTGCGTCCTTCGCTGCAAGGTGCCTGTAGATGGCACCCAGACTACACATGCTCAACAAGCTAAGACAACAAAGGAACCTCATAGTGGGAATAAGGCTAACTAGCACCTTACACAGCCTATCCTATGTATGTTTAATCCTTGGAGGAAGCAGTAGAGGAGAGAGGGGTAGGCTCAAAGGGAGCCCAATGAGGCCTATTTCGGGGGTAGAAACGGCAGTATAGACAACCTCATTGATGTAGAATATCGTTCACAGTTAAGTTGTCTGAAACACCAGAATGAGTGTCGTTTTAATATTGACAAATTGAGACTGAGATCACTTAATGGTAATACATGGAGTAGCCATAGTAAAAGAAAATCTGTACTTTCAATATCACCCCATAGCAATGTCTTTCCTCTTAGCTCCATTGAATGGCATACACCGAATATTGTCATTAAGTGCTGATCTTAAACTTTCCCAGGGTAATCGTACTCGATGGGACGGGTTTGCCTAACTCATCATAATTACTTGTCTGTATTCATTGCAATGTACAAACCCGGTACATTAGGTCCATATAATGCCCATAGGTAGTACCACTGGACTACCCCTATTCCATATTGTCTGTCAGACTATGTGTCAGATAGACAAGCATTGACAGCTAGACATCCAGATACAGACCCACGAGCAAAGCAACTGTCAGTGCACCGACAGAGGTGGTGCTTTACGATGCCTCCCACAGGACATCCCTGTACTTTAACATCCTCTCTTGCCCTTACCCTTAACGCTCTTCAATGCCTTCCCTCCCTTCCCCCACCACTCCCCCACTTCTACTATATCATGCCCCCTCCACCAGGAGACTATGAGGAAGTTTAGCCGATTCTTTATCACCTAGAATCAGCTGGGGCTGCCAAGCCGGCTTGTAGAGTGCCTAGGTCTGAACGGTCCACCGCCCCTGACATGTCCCCATTGTATACGTTATGGGGCCTGGAGAAGGGGTGGGCTGCTGGAGGAGATAGCTCTACTATATTGTATGTACCCACCCAAACCACCACCTACCGTCAACATCCCTATGCTGTCAAACAGTATCATATTGTCTACTATTCATAGACATTTGGTCAAATGCTTGTTCAAAATGGCTGGCTGGCAAATCTACTCTCGACATTACAATTGTAGTTTAAACATTATTTCTGTATTTTCCACATTATTTCTAATAATTTCTTAATACTTCACCATTATCATTTAACCCCTAGGTGCCCAAGCACGCTTTAAAGCGCGGTTTTGGGCTTAAATGCATGTATATTGCAGGAAATTATCATTCACAAACTTCTACTGGTCCAATCTGCAAAGTTAGACCCTCTTTAGAATGGCCATGACTTCCCAGTTACGATACAACCATCTAATCTGCTCTATTTCCATTATATCAGGCACAGGAAGTCAACACTTGAAAATGAGCTGTGATTAATTAGAGAGCTAATATGTTGTATGGGACCAAAATGATGCTGAATTATATACACCAAAGTTCCCATGCCCCAATTAGATTTTACAAGAACTGTTCATATCTATAAAGACAATCCATGCATTGATTACTACTAACACAGTATTCTTCCTGAGTGGCTGTACACATGCAGGCAGAACCAGCTTTGAATGTTATGTATGGCCCAAGATTGTAGGAATATAATGATACACTGCAAAAATGGTGTTTAGATCCTAAACACAATTCTAAACATATTCTTGCAACGTTTTTGTAATCACATTAGTTTCCTAAACATGTTTAGCCAAAAATGTGCTTAGCTCAGGTATTTAGAAATGTAGGTGTTAAGGTTTGAAATTTGTGTTTAGATACCTATGAAATTTAGTGTTTAGATGTTTATGAATTTTTGTGTTTAGATGTCTATGTGATTTGTTATGGTTAGGATTTGCAGACATATATGCATTGAAAAAATAAAGGAATATCTTTGTTTGCCTTCTCATTTATTGGGGGGACATCAGCACGTATTCGTCTACATGTCAAAGTCTCCCAAGATGTCAGCCACAGCTACACATATACACATGTATGTTCACACTATAAGAGACTTCAGAAAGTACAGCAGCTTGGCAGCAAGGACATTGCTTTATCCATTCCAAAATAACATGAAATAGGTGTAAGTCATGGAGCATATTGACTATTTTATGGCAATGATGCTGGTGTCAGGAGAATCTAGTCAATTTTCTATTGCTGTTCCTATTCTCATGACATTCAATAAAAAGAAATGACAATAAACATGGGATTTGGGGACATTTGTCACAACAATTGATTGTAATTGTGTACAGATAGTCCATTCAAAGGTAGTGCTGCTACCTGGTGTGGATTCGACAACCAAGCATTTAAACATATTGATGTTTAAATCTAAACACCTTTTATTCAGCTGTTTAAACTCTAAACATCTAAACATGTTTAGCAAAAATGTTTATGTAATTAGAATAAAAGTGTTTATTTCCTAAATGTGTAATTGATGAGACACCTAACTGACCTATATGTTTAGATTTTAAACATGTTTAGACCTAAACACCATTTTTGCAATGTAGATATAGCCCAAGAGAGACCAAATACCAACAAATGACAACAAAAGGAATGTTTCAGTAACTATGGTTACCAGACCTGTCCAGAAATGTCACGTCCGTGACTTAAAGTCTTCATTGAGTTATAAGTATTCAGAAAATGTAATGCTGAGCCCATATCAAAAGAGAAGGTCAGAATAACACATGGTCTTATCAACAAATTTATATAATTGTGAAATGATGTAAAATCTTCAAATAATTCTGGGCACAAAAAGGTTAACCATATCTATTTGCACGTTTTCGCTCTTTTGCTCATGGTATTTTCCAATATCTAATATAGCTATTGTCATCCCTCACATTTGCTTCTGTCTGAGAGCTACCATTATTTTCTGTCTCACCCTCGCCCTTTTTGTCCCCGTTCCTCTTATCACACTCTTTGTCGGACACCTAGGCACTTTCCAGAAGGTTACATCTCCACTCTCCAATCATCTTGTCAGACCTCTTTCTCAAACATCTACAACCAGTGTGGTATTGATATACTGAGTCGTTGGCAGGGTATTGTTGTGGACATGACCGACCCAGCCCACCCATCCTACCCCCTCCAGCCCTTGCCTCTCTTGCGCCCGATCAGTAATAGAATCCACTCGAGTCGATGGCGTGTGGGTATGGGTCTGGTAAAATATGTTTTATGGAGATGTCCTTGGGAGTAGGATGTCCAGGGGGCGACAATCTGAGAGTATCTGAATGGGCCCGACACGCACCGAAGCCGTTGGAGACGCAATCGGCACACAGACACAGATGGGGCCAAATTGAAGGGACCTTCTTCCAATTTGTCCCGTCTGTAGTCTCAGGCCGCTGCTTATATATATGGAGGGGGGGTTTGGACTTGAAGGTCCCGTAAGGCGGGGCTTCTTTGCATTCCCGGGACTACTTTGCCTTTGAGCAAAAAAAAGTGTTGTTTAGTCATATTGGAGACAGTAGAGCATGTTTTTGGTTAATCAAACCTATTAATATCAAAGATAAATTCAATTTGGCTTAATTAAAAACATTTTCTGTTTTTTTTTTTTCATGTCAAACGATGCACCCCTAGGTGGGGTAATTTTAAAACTCAAATTTTTTCCATCATTTTTTTTCACAGTGTCGAATTGCATTGATATAGAGCTTGGTATTTAGGTGTCACCACATGTACCCCCATCTGAAACATTAACAACACACTGACATACCACATACTGTCTTAATGGTGTAAATCAACTGTCCCAATTAACTGAGAAAAATTACATTCAGTGAACCTTAGTCATTGTCCGTGTGAAAATGGGGCTACTTTGGCTCTAAAAGTCTATGGAAAATGGGGCTACTTTGGCTGAAATTCCTTATTGTGTTTGTGCCAATTTAATGAATAATGTGTGCAATTTGTTCATAATAAAGCCAGAGTCAAGTTCTGCATAAAATATATATTAAAGTGTGTATAAATCAAATGAGAGGATGTATTTTGGCCCTTCTACTCAAATGTTATGTTACCATACCACCCCGGTACATCAATGAGTCAAAGTGTAAAGTGAGTGAGTAATAGATGTTTAACGCCATTTCGACAGCTAAGGTCATATTCATGGCAAGAACTACATTACACAGTTTCACAGAGGAATGTGTGAGTGTCCGCACATATGTGCACCACACACATCCTGAGGGGATAGCAAAGAGAAGATATAGACCCTTTTAGGTTGGCTAGGGAAGCCCATCAAAGTGTAAAAGACAGCACCATAGCCATAATTTGTACATGCAGTTTCGCTATCTGTCCCAGTGAGATGGAAACACATTTTAACTGTTGTTATAAAGGAATAATTTCTAAATAGCAGAAAATTACGTAGTTGGATGTCTAATTATTGAAAAACAATTATATGAAAGAAAAAATAGGGGGAAAATGGAGACAAATACAAAAGAAATGACATTCTAAAAAAAGTAGCCAAAGTAGCCCTGAATAGCAGGGCTACTCTGAAGATCACTTAATGCCACAGACCCATAGCACTAGTTGCCATGGCAACACACACACACACACAGGTAGGTCTTTTACATAGATACTATAGGAAAAAATTAGATTTTGGTAAAAAGTATAACCATACATAGAATAATCAGTAAAAAATTGTCTTGAATGAGCCAAAGTAGCCCCGCTTTACGGTGCTACATTTTACTAGGGGCATTGTGGTCGGCACTTGGCAACTTATGTACATCAATCGTAGCACAGGCCTTAACTCATCAAGTCCAAGCAACAGGCTATTCGAACAAGAGAAATAAATCTTGGTACCAAAAATTCAAAAATCGCATTACAAAGAATGGACCAGGAAGCCAACAAAGAAGACTATACCTCCCCTAAACCATTCGATTTTCAAATCTTTAGTGACTATGATAATACGGAATGTAATCACGGTTCCTATGACCTCTGTATCTAATTTGACATTAGAGAATACCATGAGTAGACTACCATGGCTTATCTTAAAGTTGAGAGTCTAGTGTCTGTCTCTGTGTAGATTTGAACAGAAGTTCTCTGACTGTGTAGCTTGAATTTGACATGCAGATATCGCCGAAATTTAGGACGTTCAAGTATGAAAGCATCAGTGAAAATGACTCGACATGCACTGTACAAAAGATGTCGTAGAAATAATGGAGGATTCCTCGTCCCAAAGTTGCCAGAGGTCCGCAGCTATTTTCACAGAGATTCCTTGTACCACCACACTACCACCTGGAGATTCTTGTAAAAACAACAGTGGCCCTCTGTTGTATAATTACGGTGGTTCACTGTTGAGTTTTACGAGGATCCCTGGTGGATTCAACAGTTATTTTTTACAGTGTGGACGCTTATTGCCTCGTCGTGTAATGAGGATCGCAACGCAACTGTATGGAGACATTAATGCAGTAGGAACAGAAAACTAAATAGCCACACCACACGGGCCTGACTCCCAATCAAGAATGGTGATGTTTTGCCTATTAATAGAGAAAGGGTGCAAAAGCTGTTGATGGGAGTATGAACACCTGCAAGCATTGCTTTTGACAGCCGTGTGAGTGGAAGCTGGAACCGTATCCGAAATCATCAGGCGATGGAACAGATTTTTGTTGTTGTTGTTTTTCTTCATTTTATTTAGATATTTCTCTGTGGTAAGGAAGGTACAGGCCTATACCGGAAATGGCACCCATATAATTGAATAACTACAGTTGAGGCTAATAGAAGGTCATTATCTGGTTGATGAAATATTTCCTTGTGTTATTTGAGAACAAGTTTTTAAAAGAAAATCGGAAAATCTGAAACACTACATCTTGATTGACATATAGTCCGTTCGGACTGGACACGTCAAAGAAAAGGGAATGAGCTGTGTCGTATTTAAGGGAGGGAAAGATTACATTGTTTTGTTATGAAATCATCCTTCTCAAAAGTCAAATGAATAACGTCCTCCACTGCCATTGCTCTATGAATTAAGTGCATGCACACATTGAGTCCAAAGAATAAGTCTGTCAGGGTACATGTATATGTATATATTGTATATTCTTTCACTGGACATAACGCATTTGAATCAACCCCCCCCCTCCCTCCCTCTCTCTCTCTCTCTCTCTCTCTCTCTCTCTCTCTCTCTCTCTCTCTCTCTCTCTCTCCCTCGTACCTCTAACCGTACCCAACCTCACCCCACACCAAGAGGTACGGCACTACCATATATGTAACAAGGGGTCAATGGTTAGGAGATTATGTTAAGGATTCAATTGAAAATTTAGGATCTAAGATCTATGATCAAGAGGCCCGTGTTAAGGATGCAATTCAGAGGATTCAATTTAAGATCTGTTATCTATGATCAAGATATTAGGATTTCATATTAAAATTTGACGATCAATTCTGAGTTTAATATCAATTCTAAAAGCAGTTAAATTGCAGTGCGTTTCCCGGATTAGAAATTTATCCCATATTTTCGGCAAAGTAAACACAGCAAAGATGTAATGCCGTGCATATTCATATCATGTTCTAAGAAGTATAGAATTGATTTACAACATTTTTAATATGATCTTAGATCAAAATTTTCAGAACAAATATTATTTTAATACGGAATTTAAAAGCCCTTCATATGTTGTGTGTTTTGCAATTTATTAATCTATAACATACTTTCAGGAAAGTAAACACAGCAATGCTGTAATGCCGTGCATATTCCTATTATGATCCAAGGAAAAAAGATCATTATATATGAACTCTATGGCCTTTGGAAGGGACCTATACTTAAATATATGCTCTGATTGTGGTGCTCCCTCGCTCTCCATGTAAAATCCTGTCTCGTTGCTATAGTATGGAGTAAACCTATGCCTGGATTAAAATATGCAAATAAGGAATGTGTGTGAGGGTTGGGAGTAGTGTGGTGGTGGTATTGGTGGTGGTGGTATCACAATGGTCACTAACATCCATCTGATAACTTTTGAAGATCAAAATTGACCACATATGGCCTGGATCCCTGTGATTCCTAAAACAAAGATGGCCGACACATATGGAAAACAATAGAATTAGGTAGTTGAGGTTTCCCAATTATCACTAACATCCATCTGATAACATTTGAAGATCAAAATTGACCACATATGACCTGGATCCCTGTGTTTCCTGAAACCAAGATAGCCGACACACATGGAAAACAATAAAATTGGGTAGTTGAGGTGTCCCAATGGTCACTACCATCCATCTGATAATTTTTGAAGATCAAAGTTGACCATATATGGCCTGGATCCCTGTGTTTTCTAAAACAAAGATGGCCGACACATATTGAAAAAAATAGAATTAGGTAGTTGAGGTCTTTCAATGGTCACTAACATCCATCTGATAACTTTTGAAGATCAAAATTGACCACATATGACCTGGATCCCTGTGTTTCCTAAAACAAAGATGGCCGACACACATGGAAAACAATAAAATTGGGTACCGTAATCTCCCGCGTATAAGGCGCGTCTTATACGGGGTTTTTTAGTTCTCATTGGATCCACAAGGGGCACACCAAGACCTTTCTTTTGATATCTTACATGCCCCCTTGGTCATAATAGGACATAAGGGGGCCCAGGAGGGTCCGGGGTGGCCCAAGCTACCCATGGGTTTTTGAATTTTGAAAATTCATTCAGTAGAACCAAATTTATGAATTTTTCATTTTTTGAGAATTTTCCAAAACTCTAGGTGCGCCTTATACGCGGGCTGCGCCTTATATGCGAGAGATTACGGTAGTTGAGGTGTCCCAATGGTCACTAACATCCATCTATAACTTTTTTTTTACAATCAAAATTGACCATATATGACCTGGGTCCCTGTGTTTCCTAAAACAAAGATGGCTGACACACATGGAAAACAACAAAATTGGGTAGTTGAGGTCTTCCAATGGTCACTAACATCCATCTGATAACTTTTGAAGATCAAAATTGACCACATATGACCTGGATCCCTGTGATTCCTGAAACCAAGATGGCCGACACACATGGAAAACAATAAAATTAGGTACTTGAGGTGTCCCAATGGTCACTAACATCCATCTGATAACTTTTGAAGATCAAAGTTGACCATATATGGCCTGGATCCCTGTGTTTTCTAAAACAAAGATGGCCAACACATATTGAAAAAAATAGAATTAGGTAGTTGAGGTCTTTCAATGGTCACTAACATCTATCTCATAACTTTTGAAGATCAAAATTGACCATATATGACCTGGATCCCTGTGTTTCCTAAAACAAAGATGGCCGACACACATGGAAAACAACAAAATTGGGTAGTTGAGGTCCCCCAATGGTCACTAACATCCATCTGATAACTTTTGAAGATCGAAGTTGACCATATATGGCCTGGATCCCTGTGTTTCCTAAAACAAAGATGGCCGACATATATGGAGAACAATAAAATTAGCTAGTTGAGGTGTCCCAATGGTCACTAACATCCATCTGATAACTTTTGAAGATTAAAATCGACAATATATGAGCTGGATCCCTGTGTTTCCTAAAACAAAGATGGCCAACACACATGGAAAACAATAAAATAGGCTAGTTGAGGTCTCCCAATAGTCACTAACACCCATCTGATAATTTTTGAAGATCAAAATTGACCATGTATGGCCTGGATCCCTGTGTATCCTAAAACAAAGATGGCCAACACATATTGAAAAAAATAGAATTAGGTAGTTGAGGTCTTTCAATGGTCACTAATATCCATCTGATAACATTTGAAGATCAAAATTGACCACAAATGACCTGGATCCCTGTGTTTCCTAAAACCAAGATGGCCGACACACATGGCAAACAATAAAATTGGGTAGTTGAGGTGTCCCAATGGTCACTAACATCCATCTGATAACTTTTTAAGATCAAAATTGACCATATATGGCCTGGATCCCTGTGTTTTCTAAAACCATGATGGCCGACACACATGGAAAATGGTCCCAAGACTCCAAATAATCCAAAGCCACGCCACTTAAAACTCCTAAAAAAGTGCATCATACTTATGTGTACATGTATACATAAATATACATGTAGGTGGCCTTTAGTGGGTTAATAGTCAGTGGTGCTGAGAAAAGCACCACCAGCAGAAGAGAACCACATGGTGCTGGGGGAGGTGGTGCCAGGCAGGTATGGGGCCACCCCAGGAGCACAGCCACCACCACCATTCAGAGGTGGGTGGGGGGGGGGCTATATATACTATATACCATGGCTCTGCCTGAGGTGTCCAGGGCTACCACCACTCTGTCCCCAGGGTCTACAATAACAGGTCCACCAACACCACCACTGCCACCACTTCTATGCTTGACTGATTTGCAGATTTTAATCCAGGTATAGGCATACTCAATACTGTACCTATGAGACAGGATTATACATGGAGAGTGAGGAAGCACCACTATGAGAGCTTGTATTTAAGAATGGGTCCCCTCCTATAGCCGTTCATTCCTAAGAATGAACGGCAATAAGGACAATGATAAGCTAATAAAAAGTTTGTATTTCAAAATCAGCAATTATTGTCTAATACATTTAGTTCATTTTCGCTAATGTAGATAACCAATTGAAAGAGATGAAAATCTGATTTAGATCTAAGCCTCTCCCATATTGACAGGAGTCACATTTCTACTCATACTAGTAGCATAAAACAGAGTGCCTCTCACAGGCCATACTGTGTTGGTGATCTCTATTTGGGAAGAGCTTTATAGAGTACTTTATGGTTATTGCGTTTGTAACCGTAGAAGCTGTCGATCATGTTAATATCCGCTCAATACACTATTCTACGAACATCTAGGCCTGATTTGAAGACAATTTAGAAATTATTGATATCATGATTATGATGGCTAATGGAATTGTCAAATGATAGACTTCTATTTTTAACCCCCGATGTAGGTGGTATGATTTGACTAAAGCATTGATCACATTTGTAGCCTCAGTGCTGAAAGCAATTCGACTGAATTTAACACCTATAGGTACACAGCAAAAAATAACTTAATAAAAAACCAGTGAATCAATGGCACCCGCGATTGCCACTGATTCCCTTATATTTTAGGGTTCACCCTTGCTCCCAAGTTCACTGTAAAGTGAACAGGGATTCTCTGTACTTTTTCAACAGGGATTCACTGTATTTTTAACTGTGATTCACTGTTTCTTTAGTATGATGTTAGGCTCGTTTAGGCAACCTCTCATATATCCTTGTAACACTCTACACTGCATAAAGTATAGAGCTGATTTTTTATTTCAGTAAGATGTTTAGATTCCAAAACAGCTTTTACATTCAGATTTTGCTGTAGAGGTTAAGCAAAAGCATATTTGTGCTCATACTTATTCCCTCATACTTTGGAGTGTCCTGGACTAGACACTGTCCATCATTAGGAGACTGTAGACCAACTGTCCAAGTCCTTGTTCTGCTGATAATAGACCAGTTCAGGTGTATGTTTATAAATGTCACAGGGAATGGTGTAGCAAATTCCCATATTTTGAACTTTCTACAGGCTCAATGTCTATGGAAAGGCACTGTGTATTATTAATGCATTTTGATCCTACCCATTTTCAGTGATTATTCCATGTTATCAGAGAATGGACATATCTTGATTCTCCATATGGTCATTGTGTTCCACCTAGTGACATCCAAACAGACTGCAATTTACAGGGTCTCACTGGAAACTTAACTCATTCACAAATTTGGCCATAAAGAGATGTCAGTGGAACACTGTCGTTTTAGGGGATATCACCATGTTTGTTTTTTTTTCAATTACAGTGATTCACTGTTAAATTCTTTGGAGTTTCAGTACTAAATTTAGCCACATTTATAAGAGTGTAGGTCAATTAAAATGGCAATGTCCTGTCAAATTAGTATTCATGCACTACATTTGTATTCAGTAGAACAATCACTGTGACATCTCATTTAAAACATTGAGTTAAATGTATCACGAAGCAGTCCTTCGCAGTGGTAACACAACATCCATACATAGGTCAGGAAGTAGGAGTCGCAAACTTATTCATAATAGATAATAACGTCCTAAGGATCCTCAGTAAATCTCTCCACCTGGTCGGCCTCGCCATTCCCATCCCTCCCATTGCTGACCCTTAAACCATGAATATTGCCCTGGAGAAAGACATGCAAACAGGAGAGGCAGGGCCACTGGTTCAAGGGTAGTTGGCAGGACCTGATAAAACAATATGTCGCCTGGAGGAGAAGACCATACAGAAATTGCCAACGATACATCAATGAGCATGAGACGAGCAGCTCGAATTGGTTTCTAGCTGGATGGGAGCTGCTCATGCCAACCTATCTCAGTGCCCCCTGGCTGTGCCCGCATGGGCTATATCGGAGACTCTATGAGCTCTTCTACTGTTTCTCAGACTATCAGAGACAATACTCAAGTCCCTCTGTTCACTCGTGGAGGACTCTTTGCTTTGATGCAGACTGTTCATTCGATGGCAGAGCCTTGTAACCCCAGATTTAGAGTTATCTCCCTTTACCATGAGTATGTGCCGGAAGCTGCCTACTTGGTTCTGTTGTGTTTTATGTTATTGTGCTTTCCCTTCATAACTAGACTTCTACATGGACACGAACAGGGTATGGGATTGGAGCTTTAGACGAAGGTCATAAATGCCCAAGATGGCGGGAGGGGGGCAGTCCCCAAATATTGGATACTATGTGTAAACACGATTTCAAGGGAAGTGAGGGCTTTTGAGCCTAGGCACGGCCCCTGAGGGGTCTTAATTAAGAGAGTTTCTTTTTAGCAACTCTAGAGGGAAAGGGGTGTATTTTCAGCCTTAGATTAGTCATTTCTAAACATAAGAGGTTAACATCACAGTGAGGATAAAGCATATTTTTTGTTCAGCCAAACGGCTATTTTCAGGAACATAAATAGGAATGTTCCCATATTTCAGTATCCTAACCAACAGGAGTAGGGGTGTGTTTTAGGGATTCACTCTTGATTAAGGTGTGATGTTGAGATTTTTTCATGTCCCTGTGACTAAGGTACAGGCCTCCTGGGAACAACTCTAGCAGGAGTCTATAGTGAGCTGATTTGTAGGGACTAAGGATTGACTAACCAAAATAGCCATACTGCTGGTAACGACAGAAAAGGTACCAAATCTGAGGGTTTGTTTGCACATACAACTATAAAAAGATAGGGAGTGCACCGGAGAATGATTGGTAAGGGTAGAAGTGTTGGTAGGTAGCAGGAGTTGGCTGTACAGACCGTATTCCAGATACGAGAGCTAAAAGGATGTATAGTTGGCACTCAACCAAGTAGGAAATACCTTTACAGGCTAGTGTAAATGAAATGAAAATTTGTAAAAGATGAAAGGACAAAATGAAATAGTGGGGGTTTGTTTGTTTGTGTGTTTGTTTAGTTTTACGTCTGGGGCCATCAAGGAACTCAGACATTCAAGGGTTCTTGGACATTAAGTCCTTTCTTTTCTTTTTGGACAGGTATCTATATGCTGCTTGCCTGACACAGCAGTGACTGAATCTATGAATGACCAAATCTATGAGATGAATGACCAAATCTATGAGGGGGAAAACCACTACTGGGGCTTCATTCCCCTACTCTTCTCGAAGGATAGCAAGTGTTCTTTTATTTGCCTGGTCCTATAGGCAGGGTCAGACAAACCATGACCTTTGATAACTCAGACATGGTTCACTGAGGGGGATCCCATGGCAAAAGACAAGCATGTAAGCCCAGACCCGCACATATGGACACCAGCTTCCCACATGCTCACCCCAAGACACAAGAAATCCCAACTTTGTCACCTTTTATGAATCTGGTATGCTCACTGTTAGTATGGAAGGAGATTTCTCCTTGTGGACTCCCAATTAAGTTATTCTTCTCCTTCATGCCCTCACATGAAGGTCCCCACTCCACAGGGGAAAATGGTGGTTGTTTCTTTTAAAGAAGATACATACATGTATCCTAGGGATAAATTGAGCACACTGTGTCGTAAGTAGATTCTCGTCAATTTATCTCTGATAAGAATAATTTCAGGTGGTTTCTGAGAAAACCACGGAAATAAGCTTGCGTCTTTCGCCGCCGGCTATGGTATAATGAATCAGCTAATCTGCTGCCTGTGTAATTAGCAAATCATGTAAAACCCCCACGTGTGACTATAAGACAAACACATTCTGTGAGCTGCTCTAATTAGAAACACATCACAGGGCTCAGAATTAGTGTCATCCCTCCAATTAATTACCAAATGGTTATCAATCATGTTTAGTCTCCATAATCACGACACCTGTCCTGTGCCAAAGCCTTTCTTTTTAATTTGTTATTGCTGGTATGAGCCTGGGATATCTAGGGATGATAAGGAAGATGCAATGACACAGTGGCCCTAGAATTTGTCAGCTACAACTTATGTGAGTAGCTCCCACCTGTGTCAAACCATGCAGGTGAGCTGCTCTTAGTGCCCTATACAGGCCGTGGTAGGTAGGTGGTAAATTTCTTACCTGCTCATTAAGTAGCAAACCTCACCTGTCAGTTGGTACACCTGAGGATATGGAGAGGTGGGGATCAGCCTATAAGATACTATATCTTATTTGCTTCCAAATGACAGGCATTGAGCCCCTGATTAACTACATGGTGGTTGACACATCATCAGTAGCCCCTCAGGCACATCTACATGCGTCCTGTCTCCATGGTAATCCATCATCGACCTCCCTGCTTCCTCATCCATACTCGGTTAAACATTTAAGCACTGCATGATATCCCAAGGGCTCATGTTATTTGTTATCATGATGCATTTGGTTCAGTGCTCAGGCGTGAGTCGCAAGCGTTGCGTTGGTACATCATGCCGATCCTTTGGGAAGAATCTACAGCAGTTATTGGCCAGAAGATTTGGTGGAGGTTACCTGGTTGCTTGTCATCTTATTGCTGCATTCATGCATTATTTGGTGACAAAGGATATGAAGGTAATATTCTGACCGTACCTTTAGAACCTTTGCAAACATGGACATGAAGTAAACTCCTGTTGCTGTATGTCACTGACGATACCAAATTCTATGTACACTGAATCTACCACTAATGGAAATCTGTTCCTTGGGGACCTTGGGCCCAGGTTGTAGATATTTTATCATTAATGGAAAGTATCAGTGTAGACTATTTCAATAAAGGAAAGACAATTGCAAGGCACATGCTATATTGTCATTCCTCATGTGTTTCCTACAAATAAAACCTTCATCTGAAGAGCATAGCCAGGTCGTAACTGCAGGTTGTCTATTATTCACAAAATACTTTCAGGGAGGTTTCGTGTTATCATGGTGCTAGGCGTGAATTAAATGTGGTTCATTTTCCTACTCGCTTAAAAGAGAAACAGATGGATGGAATGCACCGAAAAAATGATGCTGTGATAAAGACATGGCGACCACAACACTATTCTAAAACAAACGGATTCACCACTGCTCACAAAGACTGCATTAGTGATCAATCTCACAAAGAAGGGTGCATCCTATGGACGTTAGTAAAAGAATGGGAGGCATCGGCACACGAATTAGCACTTCAAGAATAGATTCACGTGGAGCACGATGCCAGGAATACAGCTACTGGAAAGAGGGAGACATTATTATAAAAGAGAGGGGTGGCCATAGAGACTAACGGACAGACGCAGAGGGATGAAAGAGTGTAGACACATATATGTAAACGGCAGAGAAAGAGAAAGGAGGTGGGTGGCGAGGAGGTAGAGACAGGGGAAAAATGGCAGAGACAGCGACAGGGACAGAGACCGAGGCAAGGACAGGCAGAGGGACGCCGGGGGAGGAAACTGTGACAATACCGTAGGTGCAAGGACAGATGATCTGAGAGAGAGAGAGAGAGAGCGAGAGGGGGGAGGGAGGGGGAAGGAAGGGGGGTAGAGAGAGGGAGACAGATGGACGGATGGACGGACAGACAGAAATGCCGTGGAGGGAGAGTGATACCCTACACTTGCTATATGATAAGTTGTCAAAGATAAGGAGACCCCAGGTGCAGGAAGTGGTGGCGTCTCCCTACTGTATCTGCTGGTCACAATCGGTTCCACCACCTGACACACTTCCCTTAGCTTTCATCTGCATTCCACCCTACTTAGTGATCTTTGTGTTAGCATTGTATGTACCGCGCCTTCATGTGCCAGAAATACTTTGAACAGGTATATACAGTGATGGTATATATAGTCTAAGAGTAGTATATACATGCAAACTGAGCGCAATGGATTAGCTACTAACTAGGTCATGACCTACTGGTAGACCGGAAGTGACCTAGTTTCAGCCAATCAGAGGGCTGGATTTGACAGGAAGTGACGTCATAAGGTTATGACCTAGTTTTTTCGACCAATCAGAGAGCTGGATTCCATTTGACCTAGTGACCTGACCTAGTTACATAAATTAAAAGAATTGTGCAATACCTAGAGCTGACCTACTTACAAACCGGAAGTGACCTACTAACCTACTTGCAAAAACGTATGACCTACGTATGAGGGTGCATTGCGCAATTCTTGTAAGAATTTACACAATAACCATGACTCATTTTCTGATGCAATGTTCCTGTGAATTTACGCAATACTTATGACTCACTATTTTGATATGAGATTAAATGCAACAAAGACACAACTCGGTTTTTTTAATTCAATCTTTTTATTTTTTTCTTCCTATCAGAGTACATGCTAGGTATGAATCATTATAATCAGATATGCTTTGCAAGCAGAGTACATGGATATTATATGGAAAATGAATTCTTGTTGCAGTACCAACTGCACCCGGTCTTGGCTGGAGTAGGACTTTGACTACGGTCCTCTAAGGCCCGCATTCTCTCCATTAAATCCTTCAAGGCCTTTCTTCCTATGTCGTTCTCCTCCAGGGCTACCACTTTGTCCATTAACTCGGCCATGATGATGAGAATCTTGTCTATTACTTCCGCCGTGCTCTGAAGCCCGTCTATCACGTCCAGTTCACGTTTAACTTTTCCTTTCACCAAAAGATTGCTCACGTCTGCTTTGACTGCTACTTCTTCTGGACTCATCTCGAAATTCATTGCCTCTTCTTCTCTCTTTTTCTCAGGAAGGGCCTGACTATTTTGTCCATTAAGTTGAAGGGGACCTGAGAAAACCTTTTCACAGTGTGGTGTGGATCCTTGGTCCGACATGTTTCTATGAGGAAGTTAATGCAGTGGGCTCCACACGTTTTAGCGTAAAAGTTTTGCACTTGTTTTCTGCTGAACGACCCGTGACCATCTGACGACTTTTGCATGAACCTCTGGTGATATATAGTAAACGGAGGTAAGCCATAGGGATCAAAGTAGAATACATTCCCGTTATGAGAAACGTAAAATGCCACCCAGTGCTGACCAGGTTTAGAGCTTGGATCTGTGTTACTGACGAAACATGTAGAGGGAATTGGTTTTTTAGGACATTGATTACTGGCAAAAGTTCCCAGGTAGAAACGCCTTGTGTGTGGATGGTTTCCCAGTGCACCTGTTATGTCTGAAGTTCTCATTTTTTTTCTCAGTTCATGTGGTAGTCTGTGACAGGAAGACAGTCAGCCGTTAGTTGGATGTTGTTGTCGTAGAAGGAACACAAGACGGCAGATATGGCGTGAGTAGTCGGGGCGGCAAACCTAAGGGAAATGCCCAGCTTTCCTTGCTTGATGAGATTTATACGACTGTCTTCAGGTGCTCTGTCTGGGGTGAGGTCGAAAACAAAGAAGGAATATCCATCTTTGAAATCTTCCAAAGTTATGCCACAGTCTTGCCCCAAAGCCGACAGCCCACTGTCTATGAACATTTGACTGTAGGCTCTGATGCAGTTGCCTGTTTCGAAGTCGGTCTTCAACTCAAACTTTTGATCGTCATATCTCACGCATATTTCCTTCACGTTGAAATGCCTGCAGTTGAAAGGATTTTCTGTCTTAGTCCCAGCAGCTGCTGTTTCCTTTATCATACACAAGACTATCCTGGTGGGGATCTGAGTAGTGTCAGGTTGAGTCCAACTGTAGTCTTGTGAGCCACCGTCCAAAGTGTGTTTAGTTACTTTACACCTGGCTATGTGATAGTTGAAAGGGCCCCAATGTGGATTCCTGACACTGCTGACGTGAGTTTTCACCACCTCGTCTTCGACACATTTTTGGAGAAGTGTCATTTCAGCTTTGGTGATTTTGACCCAGTAGTTTTGATCGGCTGCTTGCATCATGTAGTAATTGGGCTGATTTTTTTCGAATATGAACTTGATTTCACAGTTCGGAGGCAGCACCTTGCACTGTTTAATTAAATCCAGGTGCGGCTTCATTACTAAGGCATGCTTGTTGCGGGCACTGAACTCTGCTCTCCGTGCCGTCCATCCAGCATTTTCGCCCGCTCTGGCTTCCATGTGACCACAGGTGTCTTTCATGTACTTTTGACACCCTTTCAACCGAGTCTCTTTGTCTTCTTTGTTGCAACAAATTGTGTCCAAAATGTAGGCCTTGAGACCATAGTCTTCATTGTTGCCGGTGACTTTCTCCCCATTTATCAGCAACTGGCAGGAAGCAAAGAGAGCGTGTGCCAAGTTGTTGACTGGAGCAGCTTCTATGCCTACGGCAAGGTGAGTTGTTCCGTCTGCCGCCACGGCTTCCAGTTCCATGTACAGCTCAGTTTCTGAGAGGTCTGTGTACAGGTTGCTTGGTTCGAAGGTGAAGTCAAATGATTCAGTGTGTGGAGTCAGGGCATTGTTGGTAGTTTTGGTTATTTTTTGACATTTTAATATGTCCTTTTGAGTGACAGGCAAGGCGTGTAGGTCTAGTTCACCTTCTGCACATACCTGACCCTTGGGATGAAGGAGACTCATGACTAGAACAAGGTCCTTCCTCTAGCTTGTCCTCTGCCTCTGCCGCGTTGCCCCTTACGTCCTCCGCGCTTGCCGGTTGCTCGTCGTTTGACTGGAGGAGGTTCAGATGTACCTTTTATGTATCCTTGAGCAGAAGAAGCAGCCCTTTTGAGTAAGTTCTTCCCTGTAGCTTTACTTCTCCTAACTACACTTTTCTTGAAGCCTTTTCCTGTTACCACGTCGGACAAGACTCCAGCTCCTGTAGTAAGCAAGGCTTTGCCTGCAGATTTGGCAGCTGAGCGTCCTATTTTACTTAAGAGGGGAACAGCTCCTCTCAGTAAACCACCTATTAACGAACCAAGTCCGTGCCCTCTTTGTCTGCCCCTGCCACCGTACGCTGGTAAAGCACCGTTCCCAAACTGTGATTTTCTGTAGTATTCAGCGTACTGACCCCTAGGGGCCAGGTATGGAGGTGTTCCATAGTAGTGAAGCATGGTAATATACTCCTATCCTTGAAGAGGTCTGAAGGCAAGTACCACCGACACTGATCCGCTTTCAAATGGTATAGGTTCCCCAGTCTTGTCTCTTAAGTATATCCCTATCTGTCTGAAGGTGGTTTTAGTGACTGGCAGATATATCAAGTTCTGGAAACTTATGGTCTGCATGTCACCGTTGTAGCGATTTATGTTGATTTGCCTCAGAAGGGGTGCTTTAGAATCACCCACAAGACTGTGCTTGACTATGTCAGAGTACACGAAAGCACATCGACTTTTGTACTGAAGGTCTACCACGTAGGGGCTTTGTGTTTTTCCACTTAGGAAAACACTTCCGTCAAAACCTAATTGTTTCCCTAAGTTTTCTGGGAGTTGCATGACCACACCAGGAGGCAAGGAAACTACACTTTTCATTGTGTATTTGTTGTAGTGAAACACGGTGGCTTTGTTGTTTTTCCTGTAGTTTCTTAGTTTTCTCACCAACATGCTCTGTAGTTTATTTATGGTCCTGTTCAAGTATCCTATCAACTCTGAGTTGCTTTCCAGGTTCACACCTTCTAAGGCAAACATATTGTAGATACTACCTTCCTTGAAGTAATACTTAGACAGGTATCTGCTAATTTCCTTGAAGCGTGTACATATTTTCACAGCCTGTAACTGACTGGGAGAGAGCGGAGAAACATTAGCAGAGTCTGTGAAGACGGCCTTTTCTTCAAAAAAAGAAAGAGACCTTTTTTCCCTGTCATCCATAGATATCACTTCAGCCACAGCCGACGATATTTCCCTTTTCTCTCTGCCTGCCGTGTCACGCTCCCCCTCAGCCTCCTCCTCTTCCTTTTCCTCCTTCTCTGGCGTGGGTTGGTTAGAAGTGAATCCTCCAGATGGCGTCTCAGTCGCAGCAGCAGGAGTTGGTGGACTTTCACTTGCAGGACCAGCAGGAGGAATGGTTTCAGTCGATCCCACAGGGTTGACATGACGTAGGTTTTTTGTTATTTTTACTCCTCTCTTCAAAGCAGATTGGGCTGATAAATTTGATGTAGAGCTTGAAGCTCTACTGAAGACACTATGGGCTCCTGGTTTTTCCAGAGGAAAAAATTCTCTTCTGCGTTTGTTCAATAAAGCTACTACAGAGCGGAGGTTGTTTGTCAGGTCGTTTTCTCCCTGTACCAAGAGAATGGGTTCTTCTTTGACGTTGTACCACGTGGTAGGACAGGTTATTTCTTGAAGAGCACACTCTAACTGAGTAGGAGAGTTAATGTATTCTGCCAAAATTGTATTGTAACTAGTTAAAGTGTTGTCAGGAAAAACGTTCATAGATGAGTTACTAGGTAAAGTTAAGGTAAACGCCATTTGCTTATGTTCTTGACAGGTTCCCAAGAGTTAAACTTGTCTCCATAACCCTTCCACTTGATCAAGGCTTCTCTTTTCTTGCCTTTTCCTCTGTATTTTACTATTTTTTCTATGTTGTAGCGTCTTCCGTGACGGACTTGCACCTTCTGAACTTCAGGTTCGTAGAAGCTTCCTTTTATCTCTTCTCCAAGGAGATCTTTCAGGTGGTACCCTTTGGGCGAAATGTTGTCGACTGTGTATATTTCCTCAGTCCAGTTAGGTTCGTACCCTCTGTTAAATGTTTTCTTTGTTTTCAACATTCGCACTTGATTTTTTCTCTTCAACTGAAGGACAGGAACTTTTTTCTTTTGAGGTTGATCGTACAACCTGTAGAACAAGACTTCAGAGTTGTCTTTATTTATGTCTGAAGGGGCAGCTCCTAAGGATTTGTGGTAAGTCAAATTGTAGGACTTAACCAAGTCGGGCAGCAAGTCAACCCATTTGTAGTTATTGAAATGAGAGAAACATCTCCACATTTTTCCTTGTAAAGTAGAGTTGAATCTTTCGGCTAAGGCACACTTCACGTCGTCATTCTCTCCTGTGAAAAAATTGATTTTTTGATCTTCACAGTGTTTTTTGAAAATTTTGTTGACAAACTCTTTGCCCTTGTCAGTTTGAATTTGTTGAGGTTTTCTTTCTTTGCTCATTTTTTTGAAAGCCTTTGTCACGTCATCAGCTCTCTTACTTTTCACAGGTTGTCCAAAACCATACCTTGAAAAAACATCTATTCCCGCTAGAATGTACTGGTATCCTTTGTTTTCCTTTGAAAATTCTCGCATGTCTATGAGGTCAAGTTGCCACTGTTTGTCTATCCCCCATGTTTGTGTTTTTCTTCTTGGAAATCTTCTCTTGTAAGGTTTGTGTCTGGT
Organism: Acholoe squamosa; assembly: GCA_949317995.1. Classification (NCBI taxonomy): domain Eukaryota; kingdom Metazoa; phylum Annelida; class Polychaeta; order Phyllodocida; family Polynoidae; genus Acholoe; species Acholoe squamosa. The sequence continues at coordinate 43,542,095 of OX439040.1, read as the reverse complement.
GTAAGCGTCTACATCTTCCAAAGCTTGTTCTATGTTTTTTTTCTTTGTTTTCTTGAAGTGATGACGTTGAAGTTTAGATACGCTGGTGAAACTTCCAGGTTGTTTAGGATCTGTGTAAAACCTGAGGACATCTTTTTTCAAAGCCTTGTGCGCCATATAAACTTACGTCCAGTTCCTTTTTGACTTACTTTCCTCTTCTTAATAGGGGAAGCTCTTTTCAAGGGACTGGCAGCAAAGGAAGGACTGTGCCCTGCAAAAGCCGACTTGTTTTTGACAAATTTTAAGGTGGGGTTCAGCCTTTTAACTGCTCTCATGAAAACCTGGCTTCCTTTAGGTTGGTCCTTTTTCAAAGACTTTGGTCGGGCAGCAAAAGCTAACAAATCTGTTATGTCAGTTCCAGGCACACGTTCCCCGTTAACATATATTTCTCCGTCTCTGTTCCAATTCAAAATTTGACTTCCGTGACGAGATAATTCTCTGTAGAGATTTTTAGCAGTCGTTCTGTAACTTGCAGGTATTCTTTCTTTTATGTCGGCGTCCATACCCTCTGTGTTGTCTCTTGCACGAGGTTTAAAGCCTTCCTCCCCTTTGAACTCGTCTACACTGTCTCCGTCTGAATCGTCAGGAAGTGGTGGATCGTCTCTAGTCTCTGTGAAAGTGTGGTCATCATCGTCGTCGCCGTCGTCGGTGTCTTCTAAAGAATTGTTTACACCCCCAGCTGCTGCTGCTGCTGCTGCTCCTGCAGGGCCTTGTCCTACTGCTCGACCAGGATAGGGACCTTCCCTACGTTGTCCTAAGGCCTTGGCTTTTTTAGTTAAAATTCCCGACTTTATCATAAGTTGATTGTACTGCCTTAACTTTTCCTTCAGTTTGAGGTTAGGAGAGTTAAGCACCTCATGTGCTTTACTTTGAAGGTGGTTCAGGACTTGAACCAGGCTGGAATCAGGAGTTAAACCTTCTCTTAAAAGTTGAGTGCTGTAGTACTGGTCTTGAACACTAGGTCCAGGCTGGGGAGGAGAGGAAGGACTAACAAAAGAAGGTTTTTTTTCTCGGGGAACAAGATCCGCCCTTACGAGGGCCATCCTTGAATAAGACATGATTTTTTATCGACGTGCTCCTATGAGACCTGTTATCAGGGGTAAGGCGAGGCCCAAAATGGTTCCCAAAAATCCACCCTTTTGCTCAAAGGTTTTCCTCTTCTGCTTAACGGTAGCCTTGTGCCTTGTGACTGACTTGAGTTCTTTCTTGTAGGGTGATAAACGTTTGACTGCGTCGGACTCGTTACGCAACAGGTTTTTGTTCATTACGTTGACGCAAATTTGACTCATCAACCTAATGACCTCATCGCTGAGACCTTTGATAATGTGGGAACACTCTGCCGAGGAACACTTGGATATGTGTTTCAACAAGTGGTAATGTTTCCTAATTGTTTTAAATTTTCCTCCAGAAGGAGATCTTTTGGTTACCATTCTATCTTTTTCTTTTCGAAGCTGAAGCTTGAGGAATGAAAACCAAGGTGTTCCAAGGAGTTGTTATGCTGTTTCTTACCCTAAGCTCGTTAGGTGTGCTCTGCTTAAAGTCCAATAGGATGTATGAATGTTTCTCCTTGGTTTCTGAGTTATATACCTCCGTCAAAAAGGATTTCTGTCCTGGAAAGGCCTGTTTGCTTATGTGCCCTATCTGACTCATGTCTCTAGGGTTTTTAAAAACAACTAGGTAGTGTGCATTTAAGCTCAAGGTTCTGAAGGCAGGATTGTTGAAAAACAAGTTTTGAGTAACAAAAATTACACTTAAACTGCGATGGTGAGAGCCCACAGTGAAAAGTTTCATTATGGTGGGAACGTACTCGGGATCCATGAGATCGTCTATTACGACCAGTCCATGTTTAGTCACGTCTTTTTCATCCTCGAACAAAAAGTTTTCTGAAAGAAGACCTTTGTTAAACTTAACCCCCAACTTCGCCATTTCGTCGAATCCATCTTGCCATTGACTGTAGCAGTAGTATATGTCGTGTATTTTTGGAGTAACAAGCTCGTCTACACCTTTAATCAACTTGAAAACAAGTTGACTTTTCCCACAAGAAGTAGGTCCAGCTATGATCATTGTGAAGGGGCTTTGTAGACGTGGGTCAAAAATAATCTCCTTTTCCTTGTGATCCATGTTGGACGATATCTTAAACCAAAGTGACCAAAGGAGCAACCTCGTCCTCTTTTAAACCAGTAGAACCCTTGTTCAAACCTTCCACGTAAAGAGCTACATCAGAAAGTCCCATGTTGTATAGACTGGCTATTAGGCAGCTTGGATGAGATATTTCTCTATATTTCCAAACCATCAGAACTTCGAATACAGGATTTGTGACACCTTTTTTCCCTGGAACAGGGGTGGATATCAGGTTAAGCTCGTGGTCGCTCAATCCAAGTTGAGTTCCCAGTTTCCTCCAGTCAAGCATTTCGAACTTGTCTGCCAGGTTGACGAACAAAGTATCAACTTTCCACTGTTCTGGAGGAATTTCACAATGGTCCACTACGTTGTAATATCCCATGTACCATCTACAATAATCAGTTAGATCGTAACGACCTATGTCACTTAATGCATGTCTCAATACCATCCACTTGCAACGCACGTTCTTTCTGCTCCATGAAATAAGCATTTCTCTCCCCATAGAACGAAGAGACGGTATTTTTTCCATGTAATCCATTAAACTTAGTCTGAGTCCTAAGTAAACCCCTAATCGAGGGTAGTCTTTTTCAGATATTTTTTCACTGACCTTGAATAACAACTCGTCCGAAAGGTGAAACTCCATAGCGTCCAAATAAAAGGTGTTGAGCAAGTAAGGTAGGCAGGTAGGAAGGCAGGTAGGTTATGACAGGCTAGAAAGAATACAGTTGACTTATATAGGGTAGGGTAGGGTAGGGTAGGGTAGGGTAGGGTAGGTGGGTAGGTGGTTTAGGTGGGTGGGTGGGTGGGTGGGTTAGGTGGGTTATTTTGGGCGGCCAGCCCGGGCCAACAAGCCCCAAACCCCCCATACTTGAGGGGTGCCCCCACCCCCCCACCCCATAGTTTTTTAAACCCAACCCCACCCTTTCCTACCCTACCCTACCCTACCCTACCCTACCCTACCCTATATTATCCTACCCTATTCTATCCTATTCTATATATCTCTCCCATTCCCTTCCCCCTGTTTAGGTAAGCATGTTACATCGTTCTTCGTTCGTTTAAATTTGTTATGACGTTGAGTGTAAAGCGAGCTGATTGTGGTGAAAACAGTGAGTAAGGGAGATAAGCTGGGTGCACCACATAGCCAGATAAAACCAAACTTTTTCTTTCTCCTCTACACTGAAACGATCCAGGGACGATGATGGGATGTGAAATATGGGGCAGGAGGAAAACAAAGTTTTGGTTTCTAAGCACTCAGCTAGAAGTTCCAAAATAGACATGAAGAAATGAAGACGCTGGTTAAGTAGGCGGGGATTTTCTTTGGCGTGATGCTCTTCTGCCGCTTTCAATGCTTCCAAATGGAAGGGGTTTTTCAGTGGGCCCTTTCCCTTTCTTCCATGCTTCAGGGCATAACCCAAGGTTTCCACCACTGAAAATTTCGACAAGTTATGACTCAAAACCATTTTCCTCAAGGTTTTTCTGTCTTTGGATGTAAAACTTGATTGCACTGAAGAAAAAACTAAGTATAATTTTTTCCGGTGAAGAACACATTCTTTCAAGTATTTGCACACGTACCTGAAACAAATTGAAGAGCAACATATAATTTCATTTCTTTCCCTCACGTATGTCAGAACTTGAGTGTCGTCGGGGTGACGTTGTTCTAATACACGCTGCAGGGAGTAACGCGACATAGTAGGTCGAAGGTTGTCGTGTCAAATAACGATGGTTTAGTCCCCGTTTAACCTTTATAGGAAACCTGTCAGTCTTTCCTTATCGCACTTTCCTGAAATGATTTATTGCTCAAGGACGAAACAAACGTCAGGGTCAGTGCCTGAGCGTTCTGAAAAGAGGGGAAAACATGTGGAAGGGTGGGTTTGGCCCAGGGGCCTTACCCGGAGGATCATCGTTTATTTTTGTTCAGTTTTATTAGGAGGACCAAAAATTAGATACGGGGTAGGCTGTTACCACCTTCAGCTGACCTTTTTCATGGGAGGTAGTTATTTCAGTTATAACTCTCACAACATGACAGCATCCATGGTAATTGTGTCCAATTTCTGTCCTGAATCCTCTTTCATAGAAAATTTTTGAACCTAAAGAGTGTGTAATTTTGTCTGGGTGAAGTAAAGTGGCTTTAATTAAAGCCTTCACCATAGTAGAATCGATGAAAACTGAATTACCAGGCCCTCCCCCCAAAGGTTGATCCCTTAGAAAAAAGGGTTTTAGTCTGTCTGAAATGAATTTCTTTGAACTTCCAGAGGAAATGGAATGTCTAGACATCAAGTGTACCATGGCACCATGTCCCAAAAGAACACCTGAAAAAAAACTTTCCCCATTTTCTGAGATAAGTTTTTTCACAGAGGGTCCACCAGGAACCAATGCAGTGGTTTGGTTGTGCAGAAAGCATTGTTTGAAGTTACAGTTAGGAGGGATGTAAAGATCCCTGTTCAAATTTTCAGGACAGAATTTCCACACAGCCCACACCTTACCTTCTTCTACGCCCCTCCTGATGTCTGAAATAAACACCTCCTGACGCCTTTTGTGACCTACGGTCAAAGACAAAGGCAAAGGACAAAAGTTAGCCATGTCTGCTTGAGAGAAGCTAGTTCTGATAAATGACGAATGGTCTGCGTTAATTACAGAATGGTAACAACAAGACTCGTTTTACAAGCCTCACCCTGAACGTTGACTGAACGTTATCACGTTTTTTATTTGAGTTAAGCTTTTTACTTTTTTCCAAAACAACACTGACTAAGTGTAAAACATACTATGAATGGAAAAGCACGGTTATCTACGACTCATGGACGTGGTTGTACGTTATCTGAACGACAAGGGAACGTCCCAGCATCGTATCAGGATAGTTACTATAAAGTAGACTTGAGCTGCTCGATCTTCATCAAACCTTTTCTGACGTTTGTCTGCTGTTCGCCGTCCTGCTCCTGCACCTTCCAGCCCTGCCACCCTTTCATCTTCAAGGAGAACAATGCCTGGTCGCATGAAGACGGGACTTAGTGTCAGGAGAGGAGGAGCTAAAAAACTGGCTCCACTAACTTTTACTACTTCTAAACAGACAGAGGAAAAGGCGTCGGGCATCGCCCCTCCTCCTACCTCTCCAGCCTCACCTGATAAACCACCTGCAACTCCTGCTCGGCTTCCAACTGAAGTGCCTGATGCAGGAGAACAGGAAGCCGCTCTTGCAGCTCTTCATGGCGAAATCACTGATTTCCTGGATCGCGTCCGGGATCGCTCTCCTCAGGAAGCTGGCGACGGCGATTTTGACATCAGGGAATACATCAATCCCCCGGCACCTTTGAACTACCAACCCCCCACTGAAGCACCTACGTCCGCCTCTTACTCACCCGTGACTCCGGAGGAACCTTCTCCCCAGGTCAGTCCAATAAAGGTTATAGACCTTACAACCTCATCACCGGCAGTTAAACCCATAGAAGTGGTGGACTTAACACAAGGGACACCTTCACCTGCTCACCGCGGGGGGTATTCGCAGGTAGAGGTTATAGATTTAACCGGCCCTTCTCCTCTGTACTCTCTCCCGGTTCCGGTAGAGGAGCTGCTTCTTAAAAGCCCGCCGGAAAAAAGAAACTGTTCCAGTGAGAGAGAAGGGGAGCCTAAGAAAAAAAGACAGAAGCGCGCCTACCACAAGAAAACCCCTGTCTCTACCCCTGCTTCAGTTTCCTCAGCGACTTCATCCTATGGTGCCGAGCCAATTGGTTCTGTCCCAGGTGTTCCTTCTCCTAAAGACAAGTCACACAGGCAAAGGTTTGGGGAGGGCACTGCCCCCAGTTCTTCCAGCAAGCTTGTGGGCTTCAGGTCAGTGCCTTTGGTGGTAAAAAAGTGGCCTGCTCGATTTGGTTTCCAAGAAAAGTCACCTGCCCCCAACCAAGTTTTTTATCCGGAAGGGGATAACAACGCCTGCATAGAAATATACAGGGAACCTAGCATCAGGGGAGTATGCTTGAGAACCTACCTGGACAAACCTTACGAGCGGTGCTTGAACCTAGAGGCGCGTGAATTCAGGAACTTAGTGGACCAGATAGAGTGCATCCTAGGAAAGTACAAGGAGTTACACCGCCTAGCTGCCCTTGGAGAGAGGAAGGTGGATAATCTTTTGTTGTCCTTGAACCAAGACTGCACCGACCCCAGTGGAGGCCGGGCTATGGTCCTGGTAAACTTGTACAAGGGAACTCCTAAAGTTCACATAGGAACAACCAGCTACGTGGAGGAAATGAATGCCTCGGTGTCTTCCAGCTTCAGAATGCCCCCCTCAGCCACACACTGCGGACACACTGTGTCCCCCTTCATTCTGGAGGACATAAAATCACGAGTTGGTCCCTTCCTAGACGAAACGACCGATTTCTACTCTGGGTAAGTGGTCAACTTTGTATAGTGTCTGGTCAACAGCTCCTTGTTCAGTGCTTTTACGTTATCATGTATATCAGCTAATTTGTAGTTAGATTTAGATGTACTCCGTTTTTAGTCAACATAGCCCAGCCTAGGTTTAAGTTCCATATGTACTCCATGTATACTTAGGTTAGGTTTTAGTTATAAGTTTGTATATAGAACATAAAGTGAAACAAGAAAAAGAAAACCTTAAAAAAAAAAAATGCCGCCCAAAAAGGTAAAACAACTTTACACCGTCAACTGTCCAATGTGTAACACCCCTAGACCTCCACGTTTGGTTACTGTAGAAAACAGTGGAAAAACTTTATGTAACTCAGATTCTTGTAGAAGAGAAACTTTTTCCGACAGCTTAGAACTTCCAAAAGAAATAGAAAAAAATTCTTTGCATAAAAGCAGTTACCGTGACAACTTCAAGTCCATAGCTTCAGGTTTGGCTGTGCTTGGTAAGCTTCAGTCCATTTTCAACGTCAGAATGACAAGTTTCAACAAAGACTTGGGAGCCAAACAGGTAATAGAGGCGCTTACCTCTATTCATAGAAATCAAGTTATGGCTTACAAAGTGGCTGTCTCTTTTGGAAGGTTGTTGTCTTCCTCTAAGGAGGAAGAAGAAGAAGAGAAAGTCATGTACTTTCATGCTTCTGCCAACAACTCGTCTTTGTTCTATGACAGTGAAAGTCATAGAGACCCTTACATTTTTATAAGGGACGACAAAGACTTTGCAGAGTGTTTAGATTTAATAGAAAACAACATTAAAGAAGACACTCAAAGACCCTCTACTAAATGGAGTGTAATAGGCAACGTGAACGCCAACATCACACTGATAAGGGCTACAGGAGGAGAATATCTTTTAGGTAAAATGAAAACTGTTCCACCAGGTTTAAGACAAAGAGGAATGCAACACTTTCACAGAGACCCTAAAACCAAAAGGGCGTACAAGGACAACTTGTGTTTCTTTAGATGTCTGTCTTTCTTCCTGTATGAATCTTTAGAAAAAACTCAAGAGCTTTTCCTTGAAGCCTATCCAGGGGTGAACAAGGAGACTTTTGAGGGTGTTAACATAAGAGATTTAGACAGGTTAGAAAAAATGTTTGAAGTTAACATAAGAATCTTTTACCTTCCCTCTTTTGGTAAAAGAAAGGGGCGACCTAAAATTATAAGGTCAAACATGTGTTCATCCAAAAAAATCATGAACTTGAACTTACACAGAAACCATGTAAGTTTAATAACTAACATGGGACTGTATGGTAAAATGTACCCCTGTGAAAAGTGTCATAAAGTTTTCACTCGTAGCTTCCTTTTGAAACAACACAATGGGGTGAAAAAAGATTGCACCAAAGTCAGCTTCAGGTACAAAGGTGGAGCATACAATCCATCCAAAACAGTTTTTCAAGTTTTAGAGGAACTGGGAATAGTTTGTTCACCTGAGAAAAAAATATACCCCTATAAAATTGTTTTTGACTTTGAAAGCTATTTCGTCCAACCTGAAAATTCGTCCCCAGAAAATGCTAACACTGTGATAGAAAAAACTCACATACCCCTTTCTGCCAGTGTAGCTTCTGATTTTCCTGGGCATACAGAACCAGTGTGTTTTGTCAGAAATTCCAACAGGGACGACGATCCTTTGGTTAAAAATGTGTTGGAACACATAAACAACTTGGGGCAGTTGATAGGAGAACAGGTGAAAGAGAATTTTAGAGATGTTTTAGACGAACTAGACTCTCTAGAAGAAAAACAAAAGGAACTAGAACATAAAGCTAGCAAAGTTTTTCCAGCAAAGAACAAAAAAAATCCCCCAAAAAAAATCTCCCATGTTCTTGAAGTGAAGGAAAAACTTCTTACCTACATAGAAAGAGTCCCTGTTCTAGGTTTCAACTCTGGAAAGTATGACATTAATTTGATAAAAAAGGAATTTCATTCTTTTTTTATAGACACAGACAAAACAGAAATGAAAACCATAAAAAAATGCAACAAGTACATAGCAGTGTACACAGACCATCTTCTTTTCCTTGACATGTTTAACTATTTGGCACCAGGTTATTCCTACGCAAACTACCTGAAAGCCTTTCTAAAAGGGAAAGCTGAAAAAGGTTTTTTTCCCTACGAGTGGATGGACAACATAAGAAAACTGAACAACAAAGCTCTTCCTCCACGCCACTGCTTCTACAGTTCTTTGTCGGGTGGTGGAATAAGCAAAGAAGATTATCTTGAATGTAAAAAGGTCTGGAAAGAAAACAAAATGAAAACTATGAAGGACTACTTGATATATTACAACAACCTGGATGTTAAACCCTTTGTTTTAGCCATAAACGAGCACACAAAATTTTTTATAGATCGTGGGGTAGACATGTTCAAAGACGGTTTAACTTTGCCAGGTTTAACCTTGAAGTTTCTTTTCAACAACACTGCACCTAATGCCACTCCTTACATTCTTTTTGGTGAGAAAGAAAAGGATGTTCACTCCTTGCTCAGACGCAACTTAGTAGGGGGTCCCTCTATTATTTTTCACAGACATCACAAAAGTGGAGAAACAAGAATAAGACAAAAAAAATACGGGTCACAAAGCAAAGTATGCAGACACATAGTAGGGGTAGATGCTAACAGCTTGTACCTCAAGTGCATGGGTGAAGAGCACTGCACAGGTTATTATGTGGTGCGCAGGAAAGAAAACGATTTTCAAGCTGTTTGCAGTCAACAAATTAGCTACTCAGCCACAGAATGGTTGCGATACAAAACTGTGACAGACAAAGTCAAGATATTACACCAATACAACTACGGGGAAGTAGTATTGGGTTCAAGGAAAATAAAAGTGGACGGTTATAATCCAGCTTCAAAAAAAGTATACCAGTTTCACGGGTGCTACTGGCATGGTCACATATGTCACCTCACTAAATCAGTTTTGAGAGACCCCAATGGAAAGGCATGGTTAGAAGAAAAAAACCAAAATACCATTTTGACTACCCTATATCTTCAATCGTTAGGTTACCAAGTAGAGGAAAAGTATGAGTGTATGTGGTTGAAAGAAAAAACTGAAAACTTGTGCAGAGAAACAAAAAGTAAATGGGAAATTAAAAGACCATTGTGCCAAGGCAGAAAAAGTCAGGATGAAATACTGAGAGGGGTTTCTAAAGGAACAACTTTTGGACTTATCCAGGTAGACATAGAAACACCTGAATACTTGAAAGAAAAATTCAGTGAAATGACACCTATTTTCAAAAACTGTTTAGTAGGAAAAAAAGACGTAGGTGAACATATGAAACGTTACCTGGAAGCAGCAGGTAAGCTAAAACAACCGCAACGCCAACTTATAGGCAGCTACCACGCAAAGGGAATTTTGTTGGGAACTCCTCTCTTGAAGTGGTACCTGGAGAAAGGTTTGGTAGTTACGACAGTACACCTTCTCGTAGAATACACTCCAGAACAGACTTTTTTACCCTTCATGGACGAAGTAACCAAAGCTAGGAGGAAGGGCGACGAAAATATAGACTGTAAGATTTTGTCAGATCTGTACAAACTTTTGGGAAATGGTTCATACGGAAAAACCATATGCAACAAACAAAACTTTGTTCAAACAAAGTATCTTCACCCCTCTAAGGCAAGACGTTTGGCCATGCACTGGTCAGTGCAAGATGTGCAAGACATAAGTGACAACACGGTAGAACTGTCCTGTTTGCCCACCTCCATCACCTACGATCTCCCAGTTCAAATAGGGTTCATGGTATACCAATATGCCAAACTTAAAATGTTGGCTTTCTATTACGACTTTCTCCTTGAATACATAGACGAGAAAGATTTTGAAATGTGTGAAATGGACACTGACAGTTTTTACTTTGCTTTAAGTGCAGAGAAAATAGAAGACGTAATTATTCCTGAAAAACGTGAAGCTTTCTTCAGAGAACGTCACAAATGGTTGCCCTCTGAATCATGTGACAACAGTCACCACAGAGAGACCTATGTTCAGACCAAAGTATTGGGTGAGCTGTGGCTGCCTCAACCATGTTGTAAGAGCCGTCTGGCGTTTGACAAGAGAACCCCCGGGTTATTCAAAGTGGAGTGGGAAGGTGACGAAATGACTGCCTTGAACTCCAAATGTTACATAGGCACAGGAGTAAATGTGCCCGTTAAAATGAGTTGCAAAGGTGTAATTCAAAAACAAAACCCCCTGACCACTGACAAGTACAAAGAAGTACTGGACAGTGAAAATGTTGTCACGGTAGTCAACAAAGGATTTAAAGTAGTTAACCACAGCGTTACGACTTACTCTCAAAGGAAACAAGGTCTAACCTATCAGTACATAAAGAGACAAGTATGTGAAGACGGTGTAAGCACCCTACCCCTTTCTATATAAAAAATGGTTTCTTTTTCTAGTTTCACTTCCAGTTGTACATTTCATTGAAAGAAAAAAAGTTTTAAACAAATTGTTCAAATGAACAAATTTCCTTCATAGAAAACAGTGTTAAAATGGAAAATGTTCATTTGAAAAATTGTTCAAACGAACATTTGTTCAAATGAACATTTTTCCCCATAGAAAACAGTGTTAAAATGGAAAATGTTCATTTGAACAATTGTTCAAACGAACATTTGTTCAAATGAACATTTTTCCCCATAGAAAACAGTGTTAAAATGGAAAATGTTCATTTGAACAATTGTTCAAACGAACATTTGTTCAAATGAACATTTTTCCCCATAGAAAACAGTGTTAAAATGGAAAATGTTCATTTGAACAATTGTTCAAACGAACATTTGTTCAAATGAACATTTTTTCCCATAGAAAACAGTGTTAAACTGGAAAATGTTCATTTAAACAATTGTTCAAACGAACATTTGTTCAAATGAACATTTTTTTCCATAGAAAACAGTGTTAAACTGGAAAATATTTTTTGTTCAAATGAACATTTTTCAAATAAAAAACAAAGGTAAAAAAATGTGTACTGTATCATGAAAAAAAACTAATAAAAAAGTAAGAAAAGTGAACTGTATCACCCAAAAATAAAAAAAACTTTTCACAAAAGTGAACGCTGTACATGTTCACGACAAAAAATAAAAAATCCGGCGCTGAAGAAATTAAGTTGGAACAGAAAAAAAGTGGTACCAGATTTCTTAACTCATAGCGTCACATTCACCAGATTATTAGTATCTGGTTAGATTTAAGCAACCATTTTAACATGGAAAGTTTAGAAGCTATGCTTGTGGAGCAAACCACAGAAACTCCACCTTATGACTATTACATGCGTCCAGTTTTACAAAGTGTTGCTTCATATAATCAAGCTTCTTCTATAACACCTGACAATGATATAAGTTCTGTAGCATGTGGATGTTCAGAGAATTTCTTTTGGGAAATAATACCTGCAGAAAACATTGGTTATTTTAGAGGAGCTGAACCAGACACTGTTGACCACTGTATAACTAGTGTTAAAATGTACAAATATTTCTCTTCAGCTTTTTGGGACGCCTACAGAAACTGCATGTACTATTGTCGAGTGAAAAAAGTTAACTTGATAATGCATGATTGGTGTATAGGAGTATATCAATTGCACACTGAACCTGGCTGCCCAAGACACTACACAAGGTACACTTTAGGAAGTGTAAGAAAGTTTACTCTTACTCTCCAAGAGTTAGAATGTAATCCCATAGTAGGAGTGTTTTGTCAGTGTAATTGTAAACTGGAAGTATCTGCTATTGCTAAAACTATTTGTTTCACATGTCTGCAGGTCTCTCTGGAACTTCATGCCTTAAGTATACCTGGAGTGAAAAATCATTTCTCCTTTGAGGTAAACTTTAAGGATGGTTTTTTATCTGGTCTTTTACCTGGACCCAAAAACAGTCAAACTTACTTCCTGGCCCAGGCTTTGTTCGAGCATGCTATATCTAACATAGCCAAACTTAACAGTTATTGTTTCCACAACACATGGAAAACTAGTCTCACTGGCCAAAGCTGGTATCAAGCAAGTAAATTCACACACAACAAATGTTTTTGTAGTATATGTGCACGCCCCGGAAATGGAAAATCTGTCTTCATCTGTAAATATTGTGTCTAATAAAAAAATATAATCTGCTATGTGAAATAAATGAGTTGTGTTTTATTTTAATGCATGAAATGAAGAGACATAACAAAATGAGTCATAAGTATTGCGTAAATCCATAAAAGTATTGCATCAGAACATTGTGTAAATTCTTACAAGCATTGCGCAATGCACCCTCATACGTAGGTCATACGTTTTTGCAAGTAGGTTAGTAGGTCACTTCCAGTTTGTAAGTAGGTCAGCTGTAGGTATTGCACAATTCTTTTAATTTATGCATCTAGGTCAGGTCACTAGGTCAAATGGAATCCAGCTCTCTGATTGGTCGAAAAAACTAGGTCATGACCTTATGACGTCACTTCCTGTCAAATCCAGCCCTCTGATTGGTTAAAACTAGGTCACTTCCGGTCTACCAGTAGGTCATGACCTAGTTAGTAGCTAATCCATTGCGCTCAGTTTGCATGTATATACTACTTCTAAGCATACTAGCGGGGCTTCCCTAGCAGACTTAAAAGCGTCTATATCTCCTCTGTCCTTTCCGCTCAGATATTGCTCAGGTTTCATCAAAATGAACTGAGATTTCAAAACTGGCGCGAGGGCCATGTATTTATATCTAAGGCTTAGTACACCTATCACACACTAGGGATCGCACTGGTTCTGCTACAAATTAAAGGCAATGAAACATTACCGCTAATGTAGTTCTTGCCATGAATATGACCTTAGCTGTCCAAGTGGCGTTAAACATCTATTGCTCACTCACTCTAAGCATACTATCAACTATACATAAAAGACTTTTGGATTTATCATTATATTGCAGTTTGTTATTTGGGGTATAAACCGTGCAAAGCCTGTGGCCTAGTGACTTTCAGCACGTTAATCAGAGCGTGCTTGTTCCTTAATATGACCTTCTCTGGTCCTTCCTCTCACGTCACCTCCCTACAGCGCCTGGAGGAACCAACTAAGGAGGTGGGGAATGTCAGTTCTTTTAACCAGTTGACATCCAGCACCCTGCTAGCCCTCTTGCAGTTTGAGAGTGACGGTGATAGTTACATTATATATTATCATGACAGTGACATGCAGTCCTTCAGGTTGACATAATGAGTCAATAAATGCCATCCGCAAAAAAGGTCAAATCATAATGTACAACTTACAGGTTTTTGTGGCGATATGGTAATTCGGCCAAAGAGTTTCAAGGCACATGGTGGAATACAAATTCAATATATTGTAGGGTAACTCGCCCCTGACTCGACCACTAGGCATGTTGGTACTTTAGGTTGACCATCCTGCCTTATTTCAAGCTATTTTCATAATTTCAGGATTGTTGGTGTCAAGTGCAGGATATTCATATTGTAGTTAATGGTAGTCATATGCTATCTGAAATAAATTAACCCAGGGTGGTACCAACATGCCTATTGGTCGAGTCAGGGGCAATTTACCCTATGTTTTATCTCCAGTGACCTATCCGCGCTTTATTCAGAGGCGCACAGGCACGGCTTCAAATTATACATTGCCCAACTAGATGAGGACGTGTGTTTTGATGTATGATGTGAATCAGTGTTCTTAAAATGCCATATACCAGAATTGGAATTTAGCTCATGTATCATATCACTCCGTGTGTACATGTCTTTAGGTTTCAAAGACATGGATTCCACAGCTAAGCTAAACGGATGCCTTTACCCTCACTTACTGACGGGAAAATGTCACCACTCACAGTCTCACCTTTAGAGTTATTGTGCCATCTGCTTTTAAACCATATAGATCTGAGTAGACCTCTAACCCCAGGAAGGACGATGCCTCAAGATGCATTAAGAAGCCTACTTGATGGAGAGGGGAAATGATTCGGAGAGAGATGAATACAAAGATATATGTCAAAGCACATGCAGGCTTCCTATTTATAAACAATGCTACGGTTGCAGGACTCAGGGGGATAAGGGGGAAGAAGGCATATATATGTGGATGACCTTGAGATGTTTTAATTAAGGTAATCTATCTATGTTAGAGCTGCAGAGATAAAAATGATACATTGAAAACCCATGTGGAATGAAAGTTCATCAATGCTAACCACTTAGGTCATCTAATTTATAACAGCAACATATAAACCCTCAGACCATCAGCACGACCACTCAAACCTATGAGAGGTGGCCATTGTGACCATTGTCAGAAATTACTATCTACATAAGAGTACGCCTTTCAGGAACTAGAGGGTATTGATATGTCAATCGCCGTTCATTGAATACTCTGGATCATCACAAGGCCCCATTATCTTGTCATTGTCAGAATCAAGATCTAAAGGTGTTTCAGTGTAGCAGGCACAGAGAGAAAGTAGGTGTAGATAATGTTGAAAAAAGGTATGGGCATGCAATGCGAGCACACGGCATCAGCTTTAGTTTTAGTACTAGAATTGGGAATTAAAGAGATAGCTGGGGGAGCAAAGATGATTTCATGAAAACGAATGACAAAGAGAATAATTGAATGAGAGACAGAGATTGCGAACAGGAAAGACAAACACTATTAAGCTATTCTGTGTGGTCGTCTTCACAGAGAGAAACACACGTGAAAAAGCTAATTTAGTTAACGTTATAAAACTGGTTATGGCTTTGGTAAAACAGCAGAGAGCGAGAAAATTAAAGGCAAAATGGCTGGGAAGCACAGGCGGCTGTTGAAATGTGGTATAGGGACTACGGCCAGTGCAACATGGCCATAGACACTGCCTCAGTGTCCAGAGGCATTACTAGCCGAATGGCCGTCTTATTTATATCTATTAGGCTTCGGGATATCGTCGCCAGCTGCGCCTGGATGCCTCCACCCTCATGGCTACTACTCCCTTCTAATAAGTGTTCAATATGTCAATGATCCAGCCGGCCGCTTTACAGTAGGGCACATCTACGGTTGACCAGAGCCGCTCTTGGCCTATATAGAGCTGCTCGCTTTTTTTTCTATGACAGGTCACTATAGGTAAACTTAGCTTTGTGGCAGGACCATTGGACGAGTGTCGATATGGGGTGGGTTGGGGTTAGGTCCTGGGTCCTATGTTTTATCAGGCCCTGTCCCGCCTAGTCATCCGAGCATCTCAGATAAGGCGGGAGCAGCTCATCAGTCTGAGTGAGCTGCTCCTGTGCCACAATTTTGTTATGAGTAGATCAGCGACTGCTCGGGTGGGATGAAGTGGTGGGGAGAGGAGAGGAAAGCAGAAAGTGGAGGTCAGTATTACAGGCCACCAGGATGAAGACCAGGGGGGGATGCGAAAGGACTCCTCGCCCTTTGGAAAGTTGGGGGTTCATGCTTTGAGGATACCAGAAAATGAAAGGGCAGGGATACTGGTCTTTGGGTGAGAGCAAGGTTTCGCGTGAATACAATGGGATCAAGAGGATGTGTATAAATGTATCATATGATGAATGTTGGGAGGAAGGAAAGGCATGGACCTTGGAGTAAGGCAAAATGCAGTCACTAGCTGTTGTATTTCAAAGCTTTTACTCCACCTGGCGCTGCACCCTATTGTTCCTACTGTAGGTTTATTTCAATATTCTACAGTTTGGGGGCCAACAGGAGGTTTTATGAATTAGGTCAGTTCTAGCAGGAGGTTTTGTGAATTGGGTAAGGTCTGGGAGGAGGTTTTGTGAAATAGGCAAAGCGTAGCAGGAGGTTTTATGAATAAGGTCATTTTTGAACAGCATGTAATTCTTGGAAAATTCTGTCCCATATGGGATTCATACCCACACACCAGACAGTGCTGGGATCCTGAGTCTTATGTGCTAACCATTACACCATGAGTCCTCAGCTGATACTGTGGGTGTTAGAACATCTACTGAAGGGCAATATGCTACTTCTATGACTGAGTAATCAGTTATAGATTAACAGGGTGATTTCACTTTGAAAGTTTGACTGGTCAATCTAGTGTAGTGGTTAAGGCCTGGGACTAGAAATCTAGACCACACAGGTTCAAACCCCTGGTGTGATTTTGTTTTATTTCGGTTGACCACTGTCATTTTTGCAACAAATTCTAAAAATAATGTATTATAATAAACATCCTCTGATTGTCAAAATGATAAAGGGGGGCTTCAGGGGGGCCTTTTACAAAGACTCCTTTTACCTTGTATGTGTAAGTTAAAAACGCTTTCCCTATGCAGTCTTGAACCTACATTCTGTGATTCAAAGTCAGACATGCTGACCATTATACTATTGAGACTGCTGGTGATTGTAGACTGGACCACCATATTTATCATAGCTTTGTATCACAACCAGTGTAGAAGATTCAAATCCTCTTCTAGGCCTCTTTATGTCACAATATGCTTATATTTATGGTTTTACTGTTACATAAACTTCAGTGGATGGAGTATAAGTGAGAAAACCTCCTTAGAGCTGGAGGTTTTGCCATAAAACCTCCTCGGCTTCGTCTCAGAGGTTTTATGGTTCCAGCTCTGCGGAGGTTTTCCATTACATACCCCATACATTAATGGATATAATCGAGTTGGGCGATTGGGGTTGGGCTGTGTTTATTGTAAACAACTATGCGAGGAGCCCACACCCTTTGCTCCCTCCTCGGTGTCATTTACAATATGACAAGGTTAACGTGGAATGTATCTCCACAGTGTATCTTACATATAGGGGCAGGAGATTGAAGCAGCCGGGTGCAGTGGCGGATTTAGAGGCGCGGGGCGCCCCCCTCCGCTTTTCCCTATACTTACGAGTTTACCTAACTTTTTTTACCCTAGAATTTAGCCAGAATTAGGGGCTAAATCATAGTAAATGAGGGGCGCCCCCCCTCTCTTAAAATCCTGGATCCGACCATGGGGTGTGGTCTTGCATCGTCCCAATCTAGGGTCAATGGGTCTGTTTATAAGGGGAAATTGGTAGCATCAGTTTCAATACGACCTATGTGGGAATAGTGCCAGCCAATATTGTATACCATTGTAGCTTATTCAGCTGGGCTACAAACTTCTCTTCGAATGCCAATATTTGTTCATTTTGCAAGACCCCCAGTGACCCTGTTTGCTTGGCTAACAGAGAGAAAGTCTTACTTAATTCTGCCATGTTATGACGAGTGTCTGTTCCTATGAAGAGAGTGAAAAGGATAGGACAGATTATTCTTGAGCATTCCACATACCTGGAGATGTTAGTTCCTGATTTGTAGGTATATAGGTGGGGGCCATTTTGAGAATGGCCCAGAAACAGGGGCTCTGAAAACTTAGGACCCTAAAGATTTTAGGTAGTGTAGACAGTGTGGTCCCCAAAGGCGTGGAATTCGCAAACATTGTTTTAGCAAAAATCAATCCCACGGAATTATACACCACCCTACACTATGACGACTCATCTAAGTAGCGTGCCTTTTGTATTTAAGACACTGAAAGTCTCAAACTGAGCACCATTATAGTGAGTATGTCCGCTAAGACGACACTAAATTTTAAGTTTCACAATGGTAAGCATCTGGTCAACATTTTAACCATGTGTGAAAACACCTAATGATCATAAAAAGTCTTTCTGCCAGAAAAAAAAAAAAAAAAAAAAAAAGACCCCCTGTGCTCTGTAATAATTCCTATCCCATTCATAAATCAGGTATGTCTGTTTGCCTAAAAAAAAAAGGAGCCCATGCGCTGTTCATGGATGGTCAATCTTTAATGACTAGGTATAGTGAATGCTGTTCAATAGATGGGAGGCTAGCCAACAGCTGGCAGTCAGGTGAGCAGGGCTGTCAAGGGTTGCCCAGTGAAGTGTATAATGTTGTGATTAGACACTTCAATCCCAAGCACTTTAGAAAATCAATAATCCCACCTACTTTAAGTAAGGCAGCAGATTAGCACATTTAGAAGCCATGTTTCTATCAAATTTCAACCTGAGACTCAACTGTGTGCTCGGGTCATAAACCTTCTGGATATCATGGTAAGCTGTTTGCCTCCATTTCATTAACTATAATGCCTGTCACCTCTGGGTTTTCCTCTACATAGCATATCGAATCAAGTAAATGATCAATTCACGCACACCGAGAATAGTACCGACCTTTCCGGATTGGCCCTACCTTGGACCGCATCCCGTATTAACGCATGCCTTACAAGGCTAAAACCCATAGTCCACTTGGCCTCTGTCGCGCGATTGGGCCATACGTTTTCCTATATGAATTGCTGCGACAGAGGCCTAGTGGATTATCGACGTAATAGACTATATAGTTCCTACGGTCGGCATGATGCACAAATACAGTACTGCGAGTACCAATACAGTGCTAGCGAGTAGACACGCCATTGCTGCATTGGTGCAATATAGCGACAGCAGCATGAACCTGCAGGCAATATGCGGTCCTGAAAGAGTCAAGCTGTAGCTCCTGACCTTATTAAGCATCCTGACACCATTCTGCAGATGCTGATTTAAGGTGGGGAGGCCTTACCTGAGATTTACTACATTCATTCTGGACTAGGGTAGTGGTGGAGGGGGTCAGTAATTAAGGCTGTCATCCTCTGAATTGATGCTCCAGGGGAAGCTCAGTTCATGACCCTTTATACCCGGCTTCCTCCGGATTCCCATTCTAAACCCATGTGGCTAAGGCCGTGGATATCTGTAGCATTATATTGGTCCATTACGATGTGGACGTCCGAGAGACACACAAACGATCAGGGTGAAAATAACTATCGTGTACTGATGGAATCGTTTGTTCTGGGTTTATTTGCTTTTAGCTTGCCAAAAAGGCAGGTGTGTAAATATGAATAATCGATGAATTTTAATTTAACTAGTTTTTAGTCTTCTTTTAGGTTGACAATAGAAGGGACAGGAGCAGTGCAGTGAAAGACACCATTTGAAATATTGAATCAGCCCGTCGATTTAATCATTGAAATGAGTTTGGGATTGGATGCACCGAGGCAGGCTCTATATGTGCGCCTCAAGCCCACGGTAAATATGGACTGGGCGAAATCTTGCAAATGCATTCTGTGTGTTATCTTATGTATTCTTCATTTCCCTATTGAATCTCATATTTATTTTTAGGTTTGTAAATTTGGACAGATCCTATGTGATTGATTATCGGAGAGGCAGTACAAATATTTATTCTAGGATTTCCGATGTAAAATACCAGGCATGGGAGTTGAAACATGTTTGGTAGGGCTGCAGAGACCTAATTGTATTTAATCCAATCTCCCATTTTAATGATGACGACTGATGTTATTATTGCATAACAAATTATCATTTGGCATGATTAATCATTTAGGAATAGAGTTACTCTCCAGTTGATCATAATTTCCGAAAAATAAGTTCTTGCATATATTACATTTCACATTTGGAACAACGTATGGAAAAAGAGGAAGGATCAGATGTTTTGCATGGGAAGCCATGAAAGCAGCTGGGATTATCTTTATTGATAAGCATGTCCAGTGAAGAACAAGACGATGCCCTGTTTTACGCGATCAGATGATATCAAAGTTTATATAGTCTAAGAAACATTTGAAATGATCTAAGAGAGGGATAATTATAGAGTAAAATGTTTTGTTCATATCAAAGAATTCGAATTTAGAACCATACCATCTTTGGTGTAAATGTTGTTTTATAGGCTAAATAGCTAATGGAAAATTCGTGCTTGGACTAGACTAGAAGTTATGCCCTATTTTCTTACGTAAGCCTCTTGTTAAGATTTCCGCCTGACGCCATTTTTACAATGCTTGAAAATGGTCCATAAATACAAGTTTCCATTTGGTCTTATTAGTTCTACGTCGGTCATGAACTCCCCCGTATTCGATTCTCTCCCAAAACATGTAAACATGAATAGTGTAATTGCCCACGGTCAATATGTCTATAGGCTGGGTTACACTGTTATCATGGTATTGGCTATGAACTTGCTTGAGACAACAGATTGTTACATCCACGGCCTGGTCCTCCCTATCCCTGAGTATTTATGAAGCTATTCCTGCTTCTATCCTGGAATATAGGATTATGGCATGATTATTGAACAATGAACATTAATGTAGAACAATATGGTCGTATCATGACTGCAAAACTGTATAAATCTATGTCGCAGAAACTCTCTGGAGATTTGAAAAGAAACATTGGAATTGACCGAGGCCAGCGAGACTAGTTCTGAGCCGTAAAAACGCAAAGAGTACTTGGCAAAATCACACCAACGCTTTTTCATATTCGATTTATTTTTGTCCATGACCAGAAAAAGTTCTCTGTGATCATCCTGACCCTTAATTACTTCGCGATTATATTCCTACTTTTTTTCTGATAATGGAAATGACTGTGAAATGGCTTTCTGGTACGGCTGGTAACAGGGTAATGGGGGGGGGGGAATTAAGGTCATTCTTAAGGACACAGGCTTAAAGAATAAACAGATATATTTGTGTATAACCACTCTGCGAATGGATACATTCACCTTAGAGCATAGAGCGACACCTTTTTAATCAGTTCTTCAAGGGATGTATTTTACTATATTGGGGCCGATTTACACTTTATGTTCTGGATGGGAAAGGAAAAATTGACCCTATAGACCTGAAAATAGGCCAGGAATCATCAGCGCCGTGGAGGACCACCCGCAGATGAAATCCTTTCTATATCATTCTTGACGAAGCTTAATCATTTAACAGCGGTTAAGTCACTGTTAATGGACATATGCTGTAGCATTTTCCCCATTGCACACTCAAGAACGGAAAGTAGCTGAGTGTATCCAAATAATGAGCAAACACTAGATGTAAAAGTCAGTATGACGGGTAGTTATGCATAGCTTATAAAGCACCTGGAGAAGCCGAGTGCCTTGGCTGTGGATAACCAACCCAAGTGTTGATTTATCGATGTATTATACCACAGGTTTAAAATATTAGTATAATTATAGAATAATTCTGATGTGGGACATCATAACCATGCGGTTATCCAGATCTAAGGCACTCATTCTGAGTGTCCAAAAGTGGATATAACCATCTCTATATAGTAAGCAGAACATAAATGCCAAGTGCTTCCACCTTCCCCCGTGCTGGAGAATTAATTTGTGTCCTGGCGTGGGATCACTAATTGCCAGACCGTATTGGGATTTAGCTGGTCGCACATCACCTGCAATTATGGAGAGTGGAGCTTGTAGGCTATAAAACAGAATTAGTGTAGTGACGCCTGAAAGAGTATTACTACTGTAGATGTGTAGTTACTGAAGTAAGCACCATAATTCTTGACGATGTGGTAGAGTCTGTGGCTGTATGATATAGGACTCCGCATCTCATATAATTTATTGTGAAAGAAGTTTTTAGTACTCTTTTGGCTACTAGACGTTATCAAAAATTTTGATTTGTAATAATGATTACTGAACGCTTACCCCTGACGGCAGTCAGAGGGCTGATTATATTACATCCATGTTTTATCTAAAGCCCCCCCCCCGGAGAAAACAAATCGGCAACTACAATAATTCACATAAAAAGAACAGGATACTGGTAATGAAAGCTATGGGAAACACTGTTTTTGATTGTCACATCAAATAAGAGTGAGTGAGTGAGTGAGTAATAGATGTTTAACGCCATTTGGACAGCTAAGGTCATATTCATGGCGAGAACTATATTACACAATTTCACAGAGGAATGTGTCAGTGCCCGCGCATATGTGCACCACACACATCCTGAGGGGATAGGAAAGAGGCAAAATAGACCCTTTTAAGTGGGCTAGGGAAGCCCTACACCAAATAAGAAAATGTCTCACTGATTTTTACTACATATTTTTTTTTAAAGGAATCACTTATTCCTAATTCTTGTAATATGATTACCCAGGGCAGGGGTTATTAGATGATCTTGTTATCATTCTTAGATACTAGTACAGTCTAGACATCTTTTTCTTCTGGTCTCAATTTTGTTAGATCCTAAGTGGCGTGAAAGGTACCGTGAAACCTGACTTGTTGATGATACAACCCGATAGTAGTATTTTGTACACACTGAATCATATCTGCTTGTATGAAAACCTTGGCAGCCATTAGCATCCTTTCAGGTTATCGCTGCTGGTGTTTGCCATTGATTGGTAGCGCTTGGCAAGGAGTTTGCAGGTAATGTTTTGCAGCATAGTGGAAAGCCAGGAAACAGCCATGAGAGTGAGTGATGTACATTAACTATGGATGGCATTTGCTGCAGTGATTCAGCAATCTCAGGTTGATTTTTGTTTCTAGAGCTGAGATTGGTTGGCATTGTGTCCCTACACGCTGACCTCTTCACACTTGAGCTGGCAGACTAAAAGGCCATCTTGGCAGATGATAATGATAACCTCCATATCAAACAGGCTCAAACAGGTACAAACAGTGGGTGGGCGTACCACCATGATGCCTATATCTATCTTTACTGATATGAGGTGTAGTCGCACTCATGGCTTTACTGCTTCTGTCAGTAATCTATGCAAAATTAGCATTTTTGTTGCCCTCTATTAGTAGTAATAAAAACCCACTAAAAATATGAGGGTTTAGTGTACATCAATCGGCCTATATTCAAATATTTCTACTCAACATGTACGAGTTTTTCTGTTGTTGGTTTTCCTTTTCCAGAGGAAACTACCCTTGTTTGTTATAGGAAACATAGAGTCTACCATAATGATAGTCTGGTTGTCTTTTCATTTCATATTTTGCATTAATGAGCAACGCACTTGATATGATTCCATGTGAGCTAGAACCAAATTCTAGAGTTCCCACATAAACTGCTTGTGTGACTGAAATGGGCACATCACACATTTATGACTTGAATCATAAAACCTGCTGGTGTTGCAGTTTCTCAAATGGGTATTTAAAAGAGAACTGGATGAGGCACATTTAGGAGGTAATAGGGCAGCAACAGAAGAAAAACTACATTGATCATTCAGTATTAAACCTGCGTTAGGGAGTGGTCATTCTTTAACAACAGGGGGGGGGGTCGGTGAAATTCTGCACATGCGCGGCGAAAATTTTTCCATCCCCCTCTCCAAATGGGTCTGAAATTTTTCCGTCCCCCCATTTAATTCTATAGTCACGAGCGGGCTTTTTCACTGAAAAGGGGCGAAATTTGTTTTTGTCCCCCCTAAGAGGGGTCTGAATTTTTTTGGTCCCCCCCCCCCTTAAAAAATGACCACTCCCTTAGATCTACAAACCATTCAATGGTCGCCTGATGCCTCCAAGTTTATGTTTCTACAATGGTCGTCATATGGGCATCATGCTGACCCTTCGGTAGAGTATAGACCCTACAGGGTCGGCATGATGCCTGACGCTAGCACGATGTAGTAACTCGCCGGTGCTTCCTTCATCCAGGATCGCATACATTTATACACCATGACAGTCAATGGGCATGATGCATTAAACTATGTGTCCCTCAAAGGTTCAAAAGTACAAGTGTTTTTTCTTTCTTCTTTTGTGTGTGTAATACATTCAAAGGGTATATGCACTGGGTTATCTCAGTGACGGGGCCTTGTTGATTGTACACGTACACATTACCTCAATGGAGGGTAAGAATTAGAGGGAAATTGCACTTTGGAGAGGGTAGTTCGACTCGAACAACACACTCACTCAAAGTTGCTCCAGCACTTGTAATGAATCTGAATTGAAAGAGATTACATTCAAATAACTTTCCTTGCTATTAAGAATGGATGTATTTCTGCATTCATCATCCCAAGGGCGCTATAGCATGACAGGTGATCACTTCGAGTACTGGGTGCTTTTATCCCACAAAACAGTGAATCTGAATTCTTTACTATGTTTTGAATCGACGGCACCATGACTAAAGACTCTGTGAAATAAATGTGACAGGATCTGCGAAAAGTGCCCTTAGTGCGGGGCGCATTAAGGTCCCCATTCCTAGCAAATACTCACTAGCACTTTTTCAGTTCTCATCTAACTGTTCAATGGAAAGAAAAACATTATTGAGGAAGAGATAAAGGCCATGATTGTAATATCAGAATGTATGCGCAATATGCACTGTAGAAAATAACTGTTGATTCTACCAGGGATCCTCGTAGAACTGAACATTGGACCTCCATAATTGAAAAGCACTGAACTAGCGTAGTAATAAATACAAGAATTCCCAGATGGCAGTACAGTGGTACACATATATACAAGGAATCTATGTGAAAATAATGATGGATATCTGGCAAGATTTGCGACAAGGAATGTGCCATTATTTTGACGACATTTTTTTTTACAGTGTATGAACATACATGTGTTGTTTAAGCAATGAATTAAAAGGTATATATGCAATGATATATGTGTGAGGATAGCAGAACATGACCCATCTCCATGGGATACTGAACAGTTTCTCTACTTCTTTATAGAAAGCAGCGTGTAAAAGAAGAGTACCCTGGGAATGGTCGCAGTGAATGTCTAGTGCTTGTTTGATGCTTGTATGGTCAAAGGGCGGGGTAGGGGAGGAGGGAGGGGGGAGTCGGCTAAAAGCAGCCTTGAAACTGCTTCTATCAGGGGACCATTTCTGGGGGAGGTGAGGGAGTGATCGTTGATAGGGAGAGCCTGGCTTCAGACCGTTTTATTGAAGGCGCGGCCAATTTACTGTTATCACACTAATCTTCCTCCCCTGTAAACAGATGGTTTTCCCTACATTGGGTAGCCTGGTTACCACCAGCAACCCTACATGCCACCCCAGCTTACCCCTCCTCCATTCTCCCTGACCGTACCATGCTCACCTCACTCACCCACCCCTCCCTTATCGACCTGCCCATCGGCGCAGCCCTATAGTATGGGTTAGCGAGGGGCCGTGCTGGGCGAAGATAGGGCCGGCGGTAGGGATCTAGTAAGGGGGTAGGGTGTACGGTGACTGGCGGGATGAGGATCGGATTTGGATCCCTAAATCCCAGGTTTCTATGGGACCTGCAGTGTAAGTCGTAGATTCTTGATCATGCTTACTATGCCTTGTCTGATGTGACCCACCTTGGCCCCTCCCCTACTCTCCACTCCCCCATGGGGTGGAGGAGAAGGCTATTGGCAGAAAGGTACCTATCTACTGCCAGGGGGCACTACCCGCACAGTTACCGATAGAGGAGGCTCACATCACTGCCCCCACACCATGGGGACCATATTCACCACACTGTCACCGCCAGCGCCACTGGCACCACCTCAGAGACCATCATCCAGTGCACCACCTGAGGAACCACTGTAGACACCATCAACAGCATTATAGTAACCGCCAGCAGCTTTCCATGAGACATCAACACTGTTGCTTTATAAAGGTCGCTGACATACTGAATGCTGCAAAGTTTGTGGCCCCAAGGGGTAAAAAACGACATAGCGACTTTTGGCCATTTTTTGGCGACATTTCGACTTTGTACCCTTTTAAAAGTGACATGTGACATTTCCAATCTTTAAAAAAGTGACATTTGATCTGAGACCTTAAATTTTGAGATTATTAGACATGTTTTTTTTCTCCCTAAAAAGGTGACATGTGACCTGAAACCTTACATTTTGGCGACATTGTGACCTCGGGGGGGGGGGGGGGTCCCCTTGGGGCCCCCAAGTTTAGGCAATAGATCTGTAGCAACATACTGTAGGTAAAAGAGGTCGCTGATAAGAAAACACTTGCTTCTTATCACCGGTCAAAATGTGACCTGTGCTACGGAAAAGTTTGCTTTCTGATTAATCGATGAGATGTTGCTTTCTCTTATTAAACAGCTTTGATACACTCATCCCCCGATATACACTAACCAGTCCGTATCACATTAGGCAATTTTTCTTGAATTAACTCTATACACATTCTTTTAACACCAGTCCCAGCAGTGGCCGCCTGGATGGATTCCCTGTCCCCACTAGATTCCCCCTTTCATCAGCTTTCAGCACTGCCCCTCTATGGGCTCATTGAACTCCTTGTGTGCAACATAACCCTCTGTCAAATACTGCCACCTCTGCTACGCCACACCAGCACCATCTAGTGGCGGCCACCGCCGATGGGGGCTGAATGCTTCAGCCCTGACCCATCGCCCTACTTGCCCGGGCCACAAATCCCTATAGGAATGTAATATATGATGATTATGCTTGCACTAGTGCCTATAAGGTACTGATAGAGGCATGAGGCAGAGACGAGTGCCTCTATCAAGTACCTAAAAGGCACATGTGCAAGCATAATCATCACACATTGCATTTATACCATGGTCTGCACCTTTAGGATGCATTAGAATGCATTCTGTATTCTTTGACATACAAACATTATATGGTATCCATAGGGTCCCAAACATAAGAATCATCTAACCCATCACCATTGTCCAGCCCCATGGCCTAATGGATAGGATAAAGCACTCTGGATCAGAAGATCCCTGGATCGATCCCAGACCATGCTGAGCTTTTTTCAGTATGAACCACTGTCAAAGCTATGTCATAGCTGCTGTCACATATTAGAACAGTATTGAAAAAGAACACTGTCAATATTCAAGTGTCAACTCAGTGCCTCTATCCTATGATATAAGCACTCAGATTATCCAGTTTGGGCACCCAAAATCGTTCTGAAATGCGATAACCGTGGTATAATGCTCAACATAAAACACCTCTTTCTCTCTACGGCCCCCTGCCAGCATACACAAATCAGTCACATACTAAACACCCCCCCCCCCGCCCTCATCCCCTCCCGTACCCTCCCCTCCTCACTTCCCGTGCTTCTAACACTGGGGAAAGTCATGTGTAACTTGCTCTGGTTCTCACCCTATATAGTATACGAACATTGGTGGAGAACCCAAAAGGGCAGGTGTATCTTTACTCAGTATTGTGTGGATCATGGTGGGAGAGAATTCTGTGTGTGCTACCACCGGGGTGGGAGTGGAGGACTGCTAGAAGGGAGGAGAATGCCATGCAATGGGGAGGGTATTGTGAAAGCCGAGGGAGCAGAAAGACTCTATACAGCAGCAGCAGCAGTCGGGGATCATGGCAGGCAGACACAATGACTCGGGCCACTGCCCCAATATTGACCATCACCCCGGTACCTGGCCACTGAAGGCGTGTGGCCTAGTGTAAGGCGTGATCAATCGGTTAGTAATGGGTCGATTGATCCGCTGATCGATGAGGCCTGGGAGCTGATCGTTAGTGGTAGGGGGTGGAGACACGGAGAGTCCTCCAGGGTGGGATCAAAGAATGAGGGGCCGTGCCGACTTAAGATAGCGCCTGGATCCCTGCCGTGTGTGCTCACAGTGTGTGTGTGTGTGGGGGGGGGGGGGGGCTGGAGAAAGGGAAGGAGTGGGAGGTGAACAGGAGTAATAAGCTGAATCATTAACCTACCACCTGTTCAACAAACATGGTGATGGCATTAGAAGCATTAGGGACAACTTATTGTACTTTGGCTATAGCAGATAGTACGTGTCCTCTGTATAATGTAACCCAATCGGTGTTTTGAACATAGCTGCATGCTATCCAGCAATCAATTTAAGTATGTCCCAGGGTTGTAAAGAGATATTTAATTGTGTTCCTGGAACATAGACAGCGATAGAAACTAATGCTCCCATCATGGCTTAAAGCAACTTTAGGTCTCTTCCCCTCGGTATAAAGCACTGTAGACAGGTAGACCCGTGGTTTCCACAAATGGATTATCAACACTCGAACCTAAGCACCTTTATGTTTCATCCATTCCTTACATTTACCCATTGTTGATGACAGCACCAACACCCGTAATCCTTATAGCGTCGCAGACTTCATTCAATCACTGTGCCTTGGTCGGCATGATGGATGAATACAGTCCTGGCGAGTCTTCTCGTCAGGGTGAGTCTACTCGCCAGGGCGAGTCTACTCGTCAGGACGAGTCTCCTCGTCAGGACGAGTCTATTCACCAGTGCGATTCTACTTGCCAGCGCGAGTCTACTCGCCAGAGCTGCATTTATCCATCCTGCCGACCCTACGGGATATATCCATATGCATGATGCATGGGGTCGGTGCTTAAAGGTTTAAACACGAACCCTCCGTCAGCATGACGTCCCATGCCCAGACAACCCTTTTTATAGTTCTCGAGGATCAAGTGTCAATGCCTTACTTTTGACACAATAATTGTGGCAGTAATTGAAGCAATCATTCAAGCCATAATTGAACACGCAACTTGTTTCAGCACACAAGAACATGATACAATATGAAAGTAAATTTCAATCATGTGAAATTAAACACGTAATTATGGCTTATCTCCAGAGAAGAGGCTTAAAGTTTGGGGTGTTCCTGTTCAGTCAGACACAAAGTAATTCATGAAAGACCAGTAAATTGACTTATCATACTTTTCAGCCATTGCTCTTGGCCTAGTTATCAGGTTATGTTTGGGATTGAATCTTGCCTTACAGACTTATTCGTTCACATCCTTCATTATCTGAAGGTTATTCATTGTAAATGAACTCAAACTAATTTATATAATTGGGACTTTCCAAACAATCATTAACTGATTAAGCAAGTCGTAAAATAGGGAAGAACAAAAATATCAAGTTCAGGAGTCATATTGCTTAAGGTCTTGTAAACAGACTAGTCTCAAGTACAAGGTACGACCGACACCATCCTGTAGTCAGTAGTATATGGAAATGCTAACAACGCTCAGAATCTTCAGGACATTCATCCTGCCACCTGTGGTAAAACTGACACATCCAAAATAAGATAAACTTATCACAGTGACTTAGTTCTGCCCAATTTACCTATATACACCCATTCCAACAAATACACCTTCTCCTTCAATTCACTGAAGCTGCGACCCTGGAGACAACTTAAGTAGGCCCAATTGATTCTTACCATGGTGGGATCATATGCTGGCCGCGTTCATGGACGTGGTATGGTTTTATACAATCTATGAGCAGTTCACCCTGGGCCTTCTGAGCTGATCACGAGCAGCCCACTCAGTGGGATGTGTTATTCACGGCCTCAGCAAATAAGCTGCTCCCTACTAGGCTATGAATGGACCACCCTAGCTTTGGTGCCACACTGTAGATGGGCAACATGTTTGTGCTTGATGGAATGAATAGGCATGTGATATGATAATTTGTACGTCCTCCTCCACGGCTGTAATGGATATGAGTGTCCTGATGGTGATGTTTGTGGGGATGGAGATCAGCTGCTCTGCCTAGTAGCACCAGGATTTATGCAGAACACACATGGCACAGTGGCCTGCCTGATGTTTAACCCTTTAAGGGGCACATACTGCCTTGGTGTATGTACGCATCATGATCAGGCATATAGGCTTGAAATACTCCCAAAGGGTAGATATGATGCACAAATGCGTTGCTGGCGAGGAGTGCACTGGCGCATCATGACGACCAAAGAACTTATTCTGTTTTTTTGCTCTGTGGTTTGTGATCGCATCGCACTCCGAGTGACGGGCTGGTTTGCCTGCTCCTGTATATCAATCATCATAACAATATAACTATAGCAGTATCTTGTAATATCAATGTGAGAAAGAGATGTCTCTTAAAGCATGACCAGAAATGATAATATCAAAATGGCAGAAATATATGAATACCTAAAATGTATCTATGGTGCTATAGGAACCAGCTCGGCTGAGCCAACAATTCTTCCCCAGGTAGTGAATGAAAACTCTGTATTTTCTCTAAACAAATCTTCTCATAATATATAATGGCTAGAGGGCGGTTTGGTTACATAAAGCCAAATTGAGAGTCACTTCTCATGCCCAGTTTAACCTGAGATGCCTCTATTGCTAGGCTACAAGTGGGAAAGAGATGTCTGTCTGGTTCCCTATTCTGATCAATTGATGAGCAAATGAGCAAAGTGTAGTGTGTCTATATAATGGATATCTGAATCTGGAAGTCAGCGACCGGGATTTGATTCCCCGCGAGACTAGACCCTTTTCACCGAACACTACAATATCATCAGGATACCTTGACTTCGATTAGACTGGGTTTAGATCTTTTATATATGCATTCAATATGCTGCTATATTATATAGCCTATCTAAAAACAAGCTAAATGGAACTGTCCCCATTTGGGACTTGGGATTATCCGTGAGCATTGAACCACCTTTATATATCGGCACCATGTGGTTATCAGTTGTAAGCAGGATAATAAAGCACATTTCCAACTGTCAACTCCAACTGCCAGACAGTCTGCCATCCTACACAATACTACCATTACCAGCCCCACTTTGCCCAATTAAAAAGCGAAGTACTCTCGTCGATGTCTCTATTGGCACGCTTTGGTTTTGTAAACAGACCAAGCATTGTGTCCTGGCCATGCTGTAAGGGGTACATCGTCCCTTGAACCAAGACGGGAGAGGAGGGGTTGGGAGTGCTGCTGGAGGGGTGGGGATGGATGGTGTATGATGGGGGTAGAGGATGCGGTGGAAATGGGAGTGCTTGGTGTTTGTAGTTTTCTCACATCAATAGGGAGCTAGCAACATGCCTGCATCACTAATAAATACTGAGGGAAAATATTACGGCTGGTTGCTTGATGAAGTGGGAAAACTAGGGCAAGACTACAAAAGTGGCAGTGTGGTAGGCTGAGAGTATTGGCCACATAGGAGGTATGTAGTGAAAAACATAGTACCCAGGGAGCCAAAGGCCCAAAATGGGGGTCTAGGGTGTTGGGTCTGCTGTAAAAGGTTGTCTCTTGTTTGTTAATTTTGAGTCTAAGATTGTGTTTCTAAGTTGATTAGAAGCAGAGATATATGCATATTTGCAGATTTCTTCAACTACCTATAATTTCCATTGCCTGCAAATTCAATATGGCCACCATATAGCCCGTGCAGATTTCCTGTGAGGTTGGCCAAGTAGAATCAACTTGCCATGGGTCCTAGTTATAAAAAAAAACACACCAACCTTTTACAGCAACACCCTAAACCCCCTTGGCTCACTGGGTAGAATGGAGGCTAACCCTTTTATTGATATTTGCTTTCACCCCTCCCGACATGCATAATCTTTGATCTTTGGTTGAACCAATGAACTTTACCGATGGACGATGTTACGGTATATTATAGAAGCAATAAGGTGAATATTTTTAATCGAAATGTGTATTAGATGAATGTTAACAATGTAAGTTCGTCTCTTGATTGAATTCTACCCCTCTAATTCATTAGTCAATGGTAGCATGGTCCTTCCTGATAGATCTAGATATTATTTTCACTAGACTATGCAGACAAATTCAAAAGAAATACAATGCAAATAAATACAAGTTGGCTGACTTCAGATACACATCTGTTTTCCTCTTATCACATGCCTGGGAATCTAATGCCACTAATGGCATGCAAACAACATTACCAAGACTGTGCATGTCTCAAAACACAATTTGAAGTTCTTACCAGTAAGCAGCTCTGCAACAACGAGGCTTCATCAAATTTATACTGTTAATAGAGTTTCCGTAGATTAATCTCCTCCATAGACCTGCTACAAACATACCCCCTTCCTCACTCAAAACACCCACGTGGTCCCACTTGCAACTAGCTCTGTGAGGCCTTCAAAGGACGGTATTGGCTTAATTTCGTGAGAATAATGTGCTTAATCTAGCCACGCGTCGACTTAGTACTCGGGTTCTCCTTAATCTTGGTCATTTAAGGGCCCCGTTGGCGAGGAGTGGGCTGAGGGAGGACTTTGATGTTCTGACTCGATATAAGCAGTACGTCGTGCTGGTCTGTAATGTAAACAATGAGGCAGTAACCAGGCCCTGCAGTTACCGCCATTGCCTTTACTCTTTCACAGTCCATACTGATACTGAGTATTGGCATGTGACACGTACTTCTCAGGCTTTAGCAGTCTGATGAATGCCGCCAGAGCTCCACTGCCTTACCGTTACGTATGTAGGCATGGCACGCTCCTTAATTTGGCCAGACTTGTGTATGTCTCATACACTGCGACGGCCAGATTAGTTCCCCCATACTCGGCTAGGTGGAGCGCCACCGGAAGTAGGGCAGTCTGTTGGCTTTCAACAGAGCTGTATGATATTACCCGACACATGCAGGGATCATATATATCTTTATTACCAAGGCTTAGATGTTTAAACACCACATCTATAACATACTTAGGCCTATGTTGTTTACTGACAAGAATTAATAGAATAAGTAAATGTAGTTTAAACAAAAGCGTCATCAATAGAAAGCATTGGTTCCAATAGGACCTATTTTCGGGCTTCCCTAAATTGCTCAGCGTAAATGTAGATCTAAGTGTAGGTCTTAGAAGTGTACATTCTTACCTATTTTACTTTTGGATCCAAGAGAGTACTATTACACAAATGGTAGTGACGCTGCTCAATTACCACACTCATCATTTTCTAGGTCCTAATGCCAGTCAACACCCCATCTGTCCAATCAGCGATCAGCAAGCGTGAAAAAGGGGTGTGTCCTCGCACATCAGCACAATAGATAGCATCCCTTACAGGGCGTTGACTAATCGTTGACAGGGTACCCCACTAACGGGAAGCTTGTACATTGTTATAGGATGCCAGGAGGGTAATTACACTTCCCGCCTAATGTCTATTGCCTGACTATTAATACCGCCTGGAGTTGCTGCCAGAACGCCTTAATGAGGGGAATATGGCTGTCCCCAGCGTTGGCGACGCTGGAAGAGGGAACCACTGATTGGACAGAAATGTGACTTCAATGTGAGACCTCCCAGACCGTACAATAGGGTCTGCTGTATCAAATCATGCCGCAGGCCTTTTACAGATGGCGACGCCATGTTGTGTATAATCTACTCATCAAGGGCATTTTATTATACTATGCCATTTTGGGGACCATCCATAAATTACGTACGCACTTTTTGGGCAAAAATTAACCCCTGTTGCACCATATACGCATTGGACCTCCTTGCGCACATACTCAAGTTGCATGACTGCCCCCCCCCCCCGACTAATAATTTGATTTAGGTAAAACTCTGTGAGTAAAAATTTGAAGATTGTGTCAATAATTGCCAGTGATAAGGTGTATATCTGATCCTTAATAAGATATGTTGCTTGCCACATAAGAAATCATCGATCAGGCCACAAAAAAAATACAGTTCAAAATGCCCTTAAAATATATCCTAAATTTGGTCTCAGTACCTCTCTGCGTACACAATGTGTATGCCAAGTGGCCCTAGACCTCCCCCCTCCCCCTGTACGCATCTGTACGCATTTAGCTTGATCCCACCTTAGTGCGTACGTAGTTTATGCATGGTCCCTTGTCTGTCTGGTGGATGAGTAACTCGCCAGTACTCCATATATGCATGATGCTAATTATATATGGGTTATGAGCATCACAAAGGGTTGGTATAGCAATGTGCTAATATGCTGCTAGCAGGTAAATCATTTCCACCGTATCAGAGCATCAGAATGACAAAGAAACATGTACCTTATTGCATCGTGCTGGCCTTAAAGGGTTAACTCATCTATAGGCAAGACGGCATACAGTGAAACCTACCAATGATATATAAGCAAATGTCAATGACCATGGAATATTTTTGCATTGTAATTGTATTCACCGAGATGAGGCTGTCCGTATTCAACGATGCCTCATAGGCAGAGTTCAATGCATACAGGCCTCACAGAGGTGAATATGATGCAAAAATATTCCAGGGGAATTGACATTTGCATTCATGACATGGCTACACAGGTTTGAATGATTTTAAATGAAGAAATTCAACTATATCTAACTGTGTTCATTGCAGCAGGTCATATGATCATCAGCCATTGAATACAGACATATTGTATTCCATCCCCCTATTGAATGTGGCATGTCCTATACTGTTCTATAGTAACGATTGTATCTGCCATGACATAAATTAGCATGGGTGTGTCTACCATTTAATGTCACATATATAATCTAGCCTTCTATTCAATATATTGACAGGCCCTGAGTCTGAATGATGTTCAGTTCTATCCTAGTATTCATGGAGTATACCTATCACTATCAATTTATAAAGGCCTTTCAGGAAATACTGTGCAATGACATTAGATCACTAATTTATTGAACGTTGGTTAAGGCACAGGTAAATGCAGATATGGTGGTGGTTGACAACGCCTTTGTGTCGTATACATGTATCCACAGTTTTGTATCGAGCGGTCGCAATTGATATTGATATAGGGCGTACAGTCGTCTATGGCCTATAGGTGGAACATGATAGGTCCTCTTAGCTGTGGGCTGTACTTAATTGACTTGATATCAGCTTTCCCTTGTACAACAGAGAATGTTGCTGATCCTTTAAAACTGATTGTACGTAAATGTCGCAAGTGCTGCGTTCATTTCGGTAATAGTGAAGCCCACCCATTGTGTATCAACAAACTTTACAACTGCCTAGTCCCTGGGCTGCAGTCTATAGTTTCATTTTACCGAGGCCCCTGGGAGGCAGATAGTCTCTTCGTGGCCAGAATGACAATTGGCCTTTCTAAATACAAATGTTGTTGACTGAGTGAAAACAATCACCCAGTACAGGCGAACATTACCTTCCCAAAGTGCTCCACTCGTGAAGATTCATTCTGAAAGTACCTACCTGCAAAGATAAGGAACAGAAGGCGTTTTCATTTTCCATAAGGATTGGCACAGCAAGAATAGAATTGAGATTTCATCTGTTTCAACACGTTCTGTCATTAATACACACATCACTGCGACTAATTCGAAAGAGAGGCGCAATTATTAAGATAATAAGGTAAAATATGTCCTGTTCTATTTAATATGATATGTGCATTCGTAATATAAGTGATATGTTAAAGAGTTAACAATTTAAATGACACAATCTGGTCAGAAGTCTTTTTCATAATGTGAACAAAATGTGGCACTGGCAGGTTAATTCACAGCCACTTCATTGGTGTATTGGAAAAAATGAACTTAAAATATTGTCACCATACCGGGCTGAAAGGGTTACCCCATCTAGGTAGATGGGACGACATACAGGGAAACTCCCTAGTGATTTATTAAGCACGGGCGTTTCCAACTATACCACTAGGGGAAGTAGGTATCAGGGTATTAGAAGTGTACGTCAAATTGATGTAATAATCGGGCAGCCTGCAGTAATTTAGGAGTGAGTGAGTAATGGTTGTTTAACGCCAAGCCGACAGCTAAGGTCATATTCATGGCGGAAAAAGTACATTAGACATCATGTCACAAAGGAATACATGTGCCTGTGCCCGTGCATATGGACACCAGACATATGTAAGAAAGAGGGGACAGGAAAGAGGAGATTCAAGGAACGAATATGTGCCAGTGCCCGCGCATATGGACACCACCCACACTCAGAGAGGATAGAAAAGCAAGACATAGACCCCTTTTAAAGATGGCCTGGGGCTGGGGAGGCCCGCAGTAATTTAGGGCTTGCACTCATGCATCATGATGACAAAAGGGCATGATGTATTAATACACTCATGAGGCCCACAATTATACAGGGCTACATTCATTCATAATGATGACTTTGTTGGCTTTCACTGCTAATGCCATAACCCCATCACTAAGCCCTATGTTGCTCATAGACCTACACATTGTACAGTGTACAGGTTAATATGGGTGAAAGGTTTGCTATATGTTCACGTGATTTTAGCTTCTCATCTTGTATTAGTTCCTATGTAGTGCCCTTAATGAGTGGCTGACCATTCCGTCACCCCGCCCATATGCCTTGGTTCATGTACATATTTATTGTAAATGCTAATCGTCACCCAGGCATTGACAGGGTAATATACTGTATAGTGGTCATTATTGGATGACACTGATTGGGAAAATGAAGTCAGATCTTTAGCAAACATAGGGATTAGTGACGGGGGACCTAGCATGGTAAGGATGTGGGTAATATGATTGTTTATGCTTATATAGGTCCCAGAACCAGTAGAAGATTATTCTGGGGATTAGGCCTGGTCTGTTCCTACTAGATGTTTACAATACCTAAGGGTTGCTACATTATTATTTATTTGTTTGCCTATACTCTACAGCTAGTGGAATGAATAATAAGGGACTGAGCATGTCTAGGTGAGGCTGTCAACACTGCGTTTTCTATTGTTTGAGGTACACATTCTGAAGGGTTCAGACCAGGTCTTGCAGTATAGAATATACAGGGAGGTTTTTTTTAAAGTTGTTTATTGGGATAATTACATTTACAAAGTAAGTGCAATTGAAACCTGGTGCCCACGCGTTGTGGTATTTATACCAAGCCCCCTTCACATTTCAAAAATTGACAAGACAGTCTTAGTGCATAGAATTAATCAGTAATGGCCTTTTACATGCAATGGTCATTTGACAGTATGTGATTAATACCGTATCAAAACAATTTCAAGAGCTGTAGCGATCGATCAATTAATGATGAGATGAGATGAGGATGAGAATTAGTTTTCATAGTCACACAAAATTATTATTACATAAAACAGTCTGGGTAGTTTTTCTTAATACAGTTTTTAAACTCAGCTAGGGTCTCAATGGTTGTATATTTTGCTTTTAGTTGATTCCATCTGACACAGGCTCTAGATAGAGCACTTCGAATGACGATAGGTTTAAGACTATGTGGTATTAACAATCTTTTCCCCTGGTGATAACGAGTGGGTATGTTTCTATTGTCGACCATGTTTTCATTCTTTGACAGATAAAAGGCATAGAAAAGTAGATGTTGATCTCTTCTGTCAATAAGTTCCATACATTTACTTGCATTTTTAATTTGTTCTGTAGTCATGGTTGGATTTTCCTCCAATTTAACTTTATAAACAACCCTTAATGCCCAGTTTTGTAGTAGTTGCAGTTCTTTTGTTTCACCTCTATAATCCCTATCCCACACAAAATCACAGTAGTCAAAGGATGGTAATATCATGGTTTTAAAAATGTCCAGAGCAGTAGAGTTATCAACAAATTTTCTAATTCTAGCCAATTGGAAAATTTTATGCCTTATATTCTGTGTACATTTTGCCCTGTGATTTACAAATTTTAGTTCTGGGTCGAGTTCAACACCTAAGTATGTAAAACTGTACACTCTCTCTAATTCAGAGTTTTTTAACATAAATATGCTATTTTCGTTTTTTGTACCATTATATAACATCCATTTGGTTTTGTTTTCATTAATAGTGAGAGAGTTATGTAGGCACCAGTTATACACTGCTTTTATGGCATTTTCCATTTCTAATGGGGTATTTACAGTTATAACTGCATCATCAGCATACAAGGTGGTTTCAAAAGACCCAACAGTGGGGAGAGAGAGAGAGTAGGGAAATTCGGCAAAGTCGATTTTTTTGAGCGAGAATCAGTATGGGTTAGAGGTAATCGGGACACTGTGTGCCCGATTAATAATGGCTCACCTATAGTCTTACCCATGTGATCAGGTAATTATAATGTTTAAATAGATTATAAAGGCATGTGTTCAATGCCTTGACAGGCTATCAGCTTAAATAAGTATGGGGCACTACCTGGGATACCTTGATTCTGAGTGCTATGACGAGGTAATGAGGGGTAGCTAAGGAGTATGGAACTAGAGATAATTCCTGTTGCGTTGACAGGACTTTTTAGCCCGAAAACCCCTGAGCCAGAATTTCCAGATGAGCTACTTTTAGACTATTACAAGAGTTTCTAAACTAATGCAGAATGCATCAGCTGGACATGCTACAATTTAATGGACCCACCTAGAGATATTTCCCATAAAATCATTCCATTGTTCTAGGACAAACTTGTATCGTATACGTTTTTATACACGCTAGATAAGTAGAGAAGGGAGGTAGTTCCAACGTTGTATACAAAAAAGGCATTGTTTGAATAGCTATCCCCAACCATAAGAGGGGCCATTGACACGAAACCACGAGGCGTGTCGAGAAATAACGTTACCACCAGGTCACCTGACACGATCATGCGAGAGGTTATGTAAAAGGTCATGTGATGGGAAACATGGCTTCAGGTTTCATACCTGATGCATGGAAGCCATGTTTTGGCTTCAAAACAGGAAATTCAGGGGCTTCTATATTGGGTTAAAATGTGTTTGTATTTGGCCGTAACATGTGGCAATAAGTGGCTGGTAAAGCATCAGATGTTATGGATCTTTCCGTGGAGGAAATCCTGGTCAGTACTTATACCGGAAAGCATGATTGCACGGTTCAGTTTAATATTAATATATAATAATGGTAACAATTGTTATGCCTGACTGATACATGCCTTTCCTTTTTAACTCCTTCAGGCCATAAAGAACACAGACTACACTAGTTTGTATTTAAATGCACAAGTACGGCAAGTGTTAGCATGATGCAGGAATGCAGTTAAGACTTTGAGTATAGAGATGTCACAGCTGCACTCATGCACCTTTATGAAAAATGGGAAAAAAGCATTGTTTGTGGTCTAAAGGGCAATGCATTATAGACCAGTGAAAGACAATGTGAAGATTTTGAAAGAGACATTAATATTATGGAGAATTAGATAATCAATGATTATGTTTTTAAAAAGGGTACTTATCATGAGGAAATGAAGTGAAACATAACACAGGAACAACTGTTTTATGACCTTTAGTTATCTTATTCTCCACAATATCAATGTCTCTTAGACAATCTTCAAATTGTGTTTCCAAGGAAACACTTCATTCCATGTATCATTCAGTTTTATCTCAAGCGGATATCAAGTTAATATCAGACATCGAAATTATATGTAGAGATCTAGAGGTAAGCCCGGGTGGACGGACAAAATGACTTGTTCCATTAGTAGTTACATGTCAATTCGGAGATGCAATGATAAATAAAGGAAATGTGATAATACTCAAGATAAAACAAGTTAAATTGGCCATATGTGGTTTATAATTAGATCTATGAAAAGCTTTGAACACCATTCCTCCCAGTTCATGTTCACACTGCGTATACATAATGTGTTCCATCGCACCCCAACTTATCACTTCTGACCGTGGAGGCTGACAACACCCTTAATAACGGTCAGCACGGATGGGGATGCGCCTTGTTTGGATCATAGACCCAGGAGGAAAGCCAGATAGGACCCTGGAGGCAAGGAATGATCGAAGTCCAGACCCTGGAGGCAGTAAGTCTGGTGGTTGACATGCTGTCGTTATTTACCGTGACTGTGGTCCCCTGGAGCCGTGGCCTATGGCAGTGGCCCTCCTAGTACTTTATGGACATTCATAGGGCGAGGCATTATGCATGACCCCCCCCCCTTCCACCCAGCACTGCATTCATGTATCATGCAGATCGCCTGGGAGTGATCTACGTCTGAAGGCAGGCAGTGCTGAATGGTAGACCCGCCAGTATTGCATTGGTGCATCTTTACGACCACAAAACACGACCTTTTTAAAAGATTCCATGAGGGTTAGAGAGGACTGTAAACGGCCACTTTGATAACCATCATCTGTCAATAGTATGACTAACTGGTAGTTATTGTGGTAGGCACATATGATTACACTACTAAAGTTGATGTGGACCACTCTACCTACATAAAGTATTATTCGGACGAGGATGGAAAGTTGTTTTAACGCTTTGTTTCTGCAGAATGATGGCAGTTCTGACGGGACCCTTTAATGGTAGAAATAGACCATACACGTTCATTGGTAGCTAGTTAGTCCATGGGCTGGATAGTGGAACCCTGCAGCCCCCTGGGTTTTTTGTGAGACACCTTTTCCCTGATAGACAAGTATATCAGCTATACAAATACACTTGTCTGCACTTGATTTATAGGTGGGTGTGACCGTGAGGATGTATTATGTGTGACATGTACTGGGAAAGGGGCCCTTATTCCCCCCTGCACTAAGGGCCCTTTTTTAAGATCATTTTTTTTATGATCACCCTGCAATCACTTGATTGGTCACTGCTCCCTTAATAATCACGTGAGAAGGATCAGACTAGAACCAAATCAAAGCTTTATGATTGCCCTTCAACCTCAATGTCTGATGTTTTGATTATCTACTTTGCAAGTATTAAATATTCATGAATATTTTCAATTTTATTTGAAATATTTCATGATATCATTTTTACACAATTGATAAATTGACTTAAGAACAGGCTAAAGTACTAATTATTGAGCTTAGACTGATCCCTAGTGTATGCTGTAATAGGAGAAAATGGTTTTTAGATTTTAAAATTATTTGCAATGTATGTCTTAGGTTGATTTCAAAAGATATCAAATAATTCTGGCATCTCGGGGAAAATGCAATTTTTGCCATAACTCCCTTAATAATCAAGATAGAGACCCAAGAATTGTGTCAAATTGTAGCTTTGGATATGTTGGCCATGATGAGATAGATAAATGTTGCATGTTCCATATTTATACCCATTAATATTCATGAAAATTGAAATTCAAGAGCATAAAAGCTATCAACTTTGGATACGGTAAAATTAACAATACAGGAATGATGTGAGACAAACTTATAAAAAAAGTGCAGAGTGGTTCCTTATGATCCTGGTCAGTCTGTTAGATGTTTTCTGACGCCTATAGTGATATGAAACCGAACACATGCTCACTGATATTCATGAGGGTGGGCTCTCTCTAAACCTCATGACCTGTGTTATCTGCAATAACATGGACCATGACTCTGTATGTTCTAGGCATAAATAAATTTCAAGTTCTAGTTGATGACATGCTGCTCATGAAAGGATTGTTATATGCTGGATGTCCCACATGCTTACTCATTAATATTCATAAATATGGCATTTAAGCAAGTATTTCTGTGGATTCCCTACAATTCATAATAACAGGAATAAGATTTGATAGCCTTTGAAACAAGCAGAAACAGAGACTCATGACTTGGCTAGGCAGCTAGGTGTTTCCCTCAAGCCTAAACAGATATTATCTTCTGTAACAGGACTTATGCAAACCATAAAGCTTAGCTATAGCTGTCTGTCCTGCATCCCAAGGGAAAGAACTGAAGAACCTGAAGATATCTACACATGGACATTCACACCTCAATGACATATTAAAAGCAATGGTACAGAGTTCTCAGGAAGCTGGTACTGGCCATATAATGGATATAAGTCAGCTTTTCTACTTATTTGGTCCATTCAGAGAGCATGCTTTTGATGAAAGAATTTGGGAAGTGTTAATCCCCGTTCTACTACTAGTATATTCAAATCACAAAAGAGATGGATATAGGCATCCCAAGAATTGACTAAGACCATAAAGAAGCATGGAATCTAAAACCCAACTGTCCCAGAGAAAAAAAAGAAATAACAGATTGGGTGCCCGGTGCCCTCTACCAACAGGGGAAAGGTCAGACCTCTATAGACCCTTACATTTATATATAAATGCCTATCAAACTGAATATGAATATGATCCACAGTTAACCAGGTGTACTGGTGCCTTTTCCTTCTCATCAAAAATTAATTTAAGTTTAGGCTGCCCTCTCCTTCTCCTCTATGCATTAGTATCAGCATATTTTAGTTGGTCAAAGAGTTGTTTTTATTGAAAGTTGAAGCATGTGCTTCAGGGGGATACCGTACTGCTAGACTGCTATTCGGGTTTCCTAACAGATTCTAAAGTACCATTACCTCTATAGTTTTACCCATATGCAAGTCATTGACATGCTCCTCCCCCATGTTTCTATACTCTGCCTCATTTACTGTCCTTCTGAATTCTAGCAGAAATTTGATTTGATGCTGTTATGGATGCAATAAGCATGTGGTATGTTGCATTTCTGTTTCCAGTTTAAATCTAGGCACAACTGATAGAATATGGAACATGGCAGCCTGGAGTAACAGGCTACTTGTTCTGATTGGCTGACTGCAGCCTGTATAGCCAGCCTTCTGTGAATGCAGGGCAGTCTGTTATAGCAGCCTGTGTGGCTTGAATAAGCAGGTTAGCCATATACACAGTCTCTCTCGCCTTCACTGTAACCATTCTCTACCTACCTACGAGATATTGATGAATGATTCAAGTAATGATATCACCTAGCCCTTTAACTACTGGCCCTTGAAATAGGTCATTGGAGCTTTAACTGCAGGCCCTTTGTCCTGGGGCAGCAGAATGGGCATAATATACTATAAAATTATAAAATAATGTTTATTGAGTACCAAATGTACAATTTCTACAAAATCCTTTACTTTGCTGACAAGGGCTCTGATATTAGGAGGTCATGATGTGGTACTGCCACCCTTAACTCTTTCCAGCCAGCTAGTGCATTACTGAATACACTACAGGTAAAATACGACCAGTGCATTAATGCACTAAGAGGATGGCATTTAAAGTATATAATACAATCAATAATTATTTGCAATGCATAAGACCAGATATCATGGTATCATATGAAAGGAAATTAAATACAGATTTCAAATCAGTTAACATATTTCACAAATTATATATACTAATTGTTTCTCTATGATCAGTCCAATGTATCAATAAAACAGGATCTTGTACCTCATTTGGCCATTTCTAGGGACATCTAACAAAAATAGAGCCATCTGGAATGAAGTATGCTACCCTGAGACAGCTGTGGGTTTTCAAGGGATTTTAGGTGTTGCCACCAGCCAGCAGTGGTCCTTAAAGATAAATTCTTTTACTGGTGCACCAATGGCAGCCAAGTATAAGTAGGTAGGGGTTTGCCCCCCAACCACGATACCTTCGACTTTTTAGAAGAGTGGGCGAGGGGTGGATCTTTCTAAAGTTTAACCATTTGCCAGTCAAATGAGTACAAAATATCTGTGAGAACAGAGTGTTGGTTATACAAAGTATTCAATGTATATTATATCACACCATTGTTTTGGTATTGCAATTATATGGGGTTTCATGGGAAAGTGGTGGGATGTGACGGGGCGGGGGAGACACCTGGGGGGGGGGGAATCCAAAGGTAAAAAGGAAGGTTCTAAGAGGTTCTAATCTGGTCTGCACTTCCTAATCTGATCTCATTCTGATGTATTAAAGCAGAAGAACCAC
The DNA here is from genome assembly GCA_949317995.1 of Acholoe squamosa. Taxonomy (NCBI): domain Eukaryota; kingdom Metazoa; phylum Annelida; class Polychaeta; order Phyllodocida; family Polynoidae; genus Acholoe; species Acholoe squamosa. The sequence continues at coordinate 43,498,874 of OX439040.1, read as the reverse complement.
TGGGTTGTAGATGAGCAGAAACCTCAAAAATTCCTGTCTTATCGGTATTTTACCAAGGCCAACCCCCTTCACCAAGGCAGGTGATGCCTATATAAGCACAACTAGATGGCTTCTAAGGGTCTTTTTAGGTCTCAGATGAATGCTTTTGACCACTTGAGTGTAAGATAAGGTTTATTTAGGATTCTGAAAGTCTCAATTTGGCCTGTATTTTCACTATATGGGCGAACTTTGGGCCCCTGTATGGGGGATTAGGCAGGGTTTTACGTTGTTATTTATGACAGATGTACATTATCACCTGATTACTTTGACTATTAACAGTATGCCTGTGGTATAATATTATGTTTTTTTATCTTGAATAATAATGTAGATATTAAGCAAACATTGATTCTAAGTAGTTTTTTCTCATTAATTTGACTATAGTAATGATTAGCAGCACCTCACAGCCACACCCACCCATGAACAAAGTGCAGACAAGCAGATTCCAAAAGCTCACATGGTCAGGTTCCTGAAAATATATGCCTGCAAATATGCGGGGGAGGGGGGGGGTGCAGGTGTGTCTACAGTGGCCCACAGTCTAAGTATATTGGCGCATTCACTTACAAACTGGCATCCTCAAGTAACAACATGTAACATACGATATATGCATTGGGTGGATCAACATGGTAAAATGTACGGCCACGCACCCCCTCGCTGGCATACCTTTAACCGTGTTGATCCACAATTATTATGCTATTTTCATGATGGCTTCAGAGAGTGGACTTAATATATAATTATAAAAGGATTCTGACATACTTATGAGCCTTATTGTGACTCCATAGACTTCATCAGAGAGACTTGCCTCATTCCCTTATAATAAGGGGTAGGTTCTTCAGATAAAACTAAAATGTTTTTCCTATCAAACCTTAGGGTCTGTCCTATAAAATCATAAAGTGTAGTGGCAACAGCCTTTCTCAATGTTATGATATGAGGGGTTTGATGTGTTCAATTCACACTGAAATTCCTTCCAGTTTTCAACATGATTTCTGAGCAGCGACTTTTATCATCAAATTTATGCACTGCACAAGCAGCAGTTCTAGAGCTGTCAAATTGCATATTTGCATTGAATTCAGTCACCTGATGATGAAGGGGGCATTGATTTTGCAAAATATTGTTTGGATTTTGCCAGAAAAACTCACAAAATCATGAAAAACATAATAAAACTGCTGAAAGTGATTAATATTAGGCCTATAATTGATCCCACTTTTTACAGACGATATCTTACCAGGGGATCATTTCTTAAGGCATGCCTTTTCTGTTTACATGCATCAAGAATATCTGTTATCAATATTGTACTAATATTAGCACTTGGGGATAAATTACTACTGGTTAATTGGATAGTTGCGCTCTCGCTGAAACTTTCACAGAACAACGCAAACCCAACCAAACTTCCAATGGACCCTATGGTAGGCCCTACATGGATATCTGTGCATTAATAACCCTAGGAAGATTAAAATGAGGCTAAAATGTCATTTTCAGCTGAAAATTTCACCCTGTAGGTGGTTTATATCCAGAAAAAGTTATGTTTGGGCTAATTTATAGAAACTGCAATATTTAATGAATTACCCTACCTCCGCAAGCAAGGTTTTCCAATTTTTTTTTTATTTACACACCATTTCTGTGACTAATTTGGCCAGATTCCTGTAAAGCCATTCTTGCTGTAACAGAAAAATGACATTAAGAGGGCAATTGAAATAGGCAGGTCAAGTGTCCAATCATCCTATAGGTTACAGGAACTAATTCCATTTCCTCTATGTTTCTATATAGCATAACACACAAAAAAAGCCCCCTGTAATGTTTGTTGGTAATATTTTTGACCCTAGCAGGATTAAACCATCTCTCACACACAATGTGTTAGAATATAGGATAGGCTTAACCCTTAAAATCTTAACTAAGGGAGCGATACATACAGCAAGTGCCATTCTGCCCTATTTTGGGCCTCAAAACCTCCATTGGCCAGATGAACATTTGCAGACCTGATAAAATCCCTAAACCTTGGCATAATATAAAAAATCATCTTCTGTTCCATTTAGGAATTATTTGGGGTCCCTTGTGATTTTTTTCATAATTTTACCAACATTTTTTGCATATGATTTCTAAGCCAATCAGCACCCAGATCACCTTCAGTGCAGGCCTGAATACTATAATGACTCGCGAGAGGGCAGCATTTACGTCCATGTAACCTAGCTATAACAGCAGGTTATATGCTGGTAAGTATGTCAGAATCTTTTTATTAGATATAAATCTACCAAATAAAGCCATCATGAGAATAGGGTGGCCTTTTCCTTTATCCATAAGCCATCGTGTCTGCTGGCTCATGGAGAAAATACAATATGTTGTGCACTTGGAAGATCCTAATGGTGTACTCTATCAATGGAATGGCTTTGCAGGCCTTATATCTTGTGCACTGTATCATGCTTAAGGCAAAATGTCTCTGGAGCAAGTCCAAGAGTAGATTTGCTTCACTCAGGCTATACTTACATCCTAGTCCATATCTATCTTTATATTAGTAGACCTATTTCTACGCAGTAACCACCCTCTCCTGGCTCCTCCATGGTCCTATAGGTTCCAGCACAAGGTCTAGTGGTGACACGATAACTCTGCCCACCCACCCAGGATCCCACCCCTCAGCACCTTCTCCACCTGCGTGGCACTAACACCATGCTAGCTTCAGCAGGCCCGACCAGAATCCTCCAGGGGTGTAGATTTCCCGCGCCCGGCCTTCAGCCGATCCATACTTGGGCAGCTCGGCCCACACGACCGGTCGAAGTTGGTGTCGTCAGAGAGGCTGAGAACGTCAATGGAATCTGAGGTGACGACGTATCCGCATGGGCATGGAAGGGAACGTCAAGACGACGTATGTGATGACGTGTGAGGTGGGGCAGCATGAGTTGAGATGGGAATTATTGGGGGAGAACGATGTATTGATGAAAAGGGAACTTTTCATTGCTGGACTGTAATACTCCACGAAAAGAAAACTTCGTAGTAAATTGAAAATGTGTGGATGTGAAGTCCAGACATTTGTACGAGACTCACTGGCCTGGCTGAGGTCTGGCTGATAACCCGGATGTGACAAGTACTAACCATAATGTAATCTAAAATTGTCGTCTCTAATGGTTCAGTGCATACAGAGAAATCCCCTGACTATCCCTTTTAAGAATTTCTTACGTGTTTTCTCGAACAACCCTAAATAAAAGGTCCATTAACACAATTCTCCTCATTAGTATACCTCCAGACCTAAAGCACATATGGAATAGCGATAATACAGACAGCAACTAATGACCCACCCCATGCACATTTACATCATGTCTCACTTCTGCATAGCTATATGGTAGCTCATCGAAAAGGTTTTATATGACGTGGTACATTGCTATTGTTTCTGTGTCTATAAGAGAACTATGTTTAAACAGATATAATTTTGAAAGAGGCCCCTGTGGAAATTCTGGCTCCCAAGGGTTTAATATTTTTGCACCAGAAAACGGGGTAGGCACATAGCACTGTAGGGAAAACATGACCTCTATATATAAACTAACCACTTGTTGTTTGGGGACTTGCTGAGTAGTATCAGCCATATGCTCAAATTCATGCCCTGGAGCAGCTCATTGCTGGAGTACACCATTGACTCCATGGGCTGAGTTGTAACTGTGGGGACCTGGCAGCTTTCACAACCAACCCATACCACCAACTCCCCAAAGCCAATCGTTACAATTACTTTTCGGCACGCGACCGAGCATGTTGGACGCAAGGGGTATTTTATTACAAGTGTTGTAATGAATGTTTTATCCCTCCGACATTTATTTCCTGGTCATTAAAGAAGAGAGGTGCTCGCGGTTGCAAGGGGAGCTGACTCCCACCTGGAGCAGCTCACAGACACGGTAAGAGCAGCTCAAGATGGTGCTTACACCAATGGGCACGCTATGGTAATGGTAGAAGAGTGGTTAGTTTAAACCATTATGTGCCACATTGCGCTTAACTGCGCTATAACTTGTTGTCGCTATGACACATCACCAATGCACCCCCTGGCGAGTAACTCATCCCAGACTAGGATCATTACATCATACTGACACACAGGGTCGGTTATCTTCTGAAGGACATAATGATGCATTGTCAGCATTAGGTTAATTTGTATCATAACGACAAGATTGAAATGAAGTATTGAGGCATCATTCTTCATAAAATGGTTTTAAAAAAGGATTGGGGACATTCCCGGCCACTAACTCTTCTGATCATATTATCTTGCTTTTGCGGTCACAAGGTTTTATAGCAAGGGAATCACACAACATCCATATTCATGTGATGTTTGACATATACTACCTAATGGTGGTTGTATCATTTCATCAAATGTATCCTCTTTTAGTATTGACTTATTCTGTGGGTTGGTATTGAGTGGTCAACACTGTGCATGTAGATCTGCATTGCAACAAAATCGATTCTACGTTATACTTCCAAGTAATAGACACATCAGTCCTTTTTTTGAGAACCTCTCTATACTAACTGCAACAGCTGTGCGTGATGGAGGCCCATCTTTTATAAAACATACAGCAAATCGATGTCCTCAACAACTTGAAAAGACAACCCATTACCTGACTTTAAGATAAAACTTCCCTCTCTGAATAATCTCTTGCCAAGTATTCGTTTTGATTAAAACTCAGACATCTGTGGCTTGGCACAAGAACCAGTAAGGGCGCGGGTGGCATTGCCAAGGACCAAGATGGCGGCCATTTTGACATTCTGTCACTTGATTATCGGGCGCCCATGTTGTGACGTCATAGACTGAGAGACGCCGGACCAAGGAGTGACGCTGTAATTCAGGGGCTGTAGAGTGGAGTACCGATCATTAGATAACATGGAAGGGACCTGGGGGATGCAGGGGGCCCTGCCGACCTCCAACCCTCTCAACCTTACCCCCCCCTCCCCCTACAGTTCTCAGTTCATACTCAGTCCAATTCAAAGAATGCCTCGGTAGGTGCATTCCTTGTACAGCTTTTCTGCGATTTAAACAGAATATTTTTGTTATGGATAACTTGCCTATATTGCAAATTATATAAACTTGGATAAAGGGAAAATTAATGTTATCTTTGATATAGTTGGATACGATTATGGCGGTAAATGAACTACTCAGCTCTACATCTACGTTTGCTGACGAAGGACATACGATGGACAGGTAACCCGACAAGGTGAGGTGGAGGGACACTGGAGGGCATGTCCAGGCGTTAGATGGAGACAGGACGGGAGGGACGACTGGATGGCATTGCTTTTATATTGAGTCGACAGGACAGACATGCACTCTAGACCCCTACAACTGGCCCAGCACCCCATGGCCTACCCCTGGTGGGCCGGGATGGGGAGGTAGGGGGCTCCAGGAGGAGGGAGGGGTCGCCCAGGAAGAGCTAGTTTCTGAGGCCTTATGGCTGGATTGGAGCGGGCAGGGAACATGGTGGGCTGACAGCTGGCCGCGGCCCCGCTGGGGATCGATCAGAGCTCGGCGCTAATATACTCAGTGCCATAACGAGCAGCTCAGGAAGGGAGCTGCTCCTATCTACCAGCAGTCAGAGTCTTCATAGAGTGAGCTGCTCACTCAAGTGAGCATGACCATGTCGGTCTCACTCCTGTTCAATGGCGAACTACAACGTTGAATTAAAAGCCTGATGAGTTGGAGACGCTCCCCTGCCTGCATTGTGAATTGCTCATTAAACTGCCCTGCTAATTATCCATTCAACTATCTAGCATCTATGGAAGCTTGAACATAATTATAAATATCACGCTGAAATAGAGAGAGAATCCCTCTCTACAGAATCCAGTAGAGGTCCTTTGTGTTCTAAATTGGCTTTCCCTAGAGTAATATGTGAATCAAGGTGCTGTATACGACTGCCATCTACAGTGCATTAAATATATTCAGAGAGGCGTCCAGTGTTCCAGAGAGGCATTCAGAGGGGTGTCCAGTGTTCCAGAGAGGCGTTCAGAGTTCCAGAGAGGTGTCCAGTGTTCCAGAGGGGTGCCTAGTACGTCAGAGGGGTGCCTAGAACGTCAGAGGGGTGTCCAGTGCATCACAGGGGTGCCCAGTGTGTCGGAGGGCTGTCCAGTGCATCAGTCAGTCATCCAATACATCAGAGAGGTGTGTAGACGTTTCAAGGGTTATAGGACATCACCCATGTATTCACAAATATCAGAGGATTGACACTAAGAATATATTTTTATTGATTTATACTAGGACAATGGAGATGTTTCCTGGTGAAAACATTAATTGTATATAATTGTATTTATATTATTTGTGTGACAAGGTAGGATCTACAATAAGATCCCGGATGAGATGTTTTGTACAGAAAATGGGATTTTTTTCACCTACCCCCCCCCCCAAAAAAAAAGAACCTTTACTACCACCGACTAGACTTTAACTGTGGTGGCCAAAGAGCTGGGTGGGATCAGTCCGACGACGACAATAACGTTGTTTGAGTTCATCAGGGACTTGCCAAGAAACAACCGGAAGCCAAATGCGGGAATGCTGGAGTTAGTAGCCGATGGCGGACGGTTGTGGTCAGTCAAGGTAACCAAATTTGGCACCGAGCTTACACAGTTCTACATTTCCCAATTCCTTTTCTGCCTATAGCTCTTCACTGCGTATGCCCTCTGAATCTAACAATTTAGCTTCTTGATATCCTCTCTTGTGCTCTAGCCCCCCATTTTGGAGGATGCCCTCACCAACACCAACAATCATGCTACAGTTTGCATCCATTCAGGCTCATTTGTCCCTCTCCCAGTTTCTGGTTTCCCCTCACCCGTCTCTTCATATTGCTTGCTCACATAGTCCCGCTACTCCCAATCCCTCCTTGGTACCCTAGCCTTTTTCTGCTGATAGCCCTCTCCCTGGAGGAAATCCGCTCAGGGTTCCCGCCCTCCACGGTTTGAAATGTAGTTTCCCCGCCCAAGCCACACCCCCTCTTCTGGCAAGGTAAGTAATCTCATTGGTGTTGGTCGTCGCGCCTCACACCGGTTGTTGTAGTTGTTGTTGTCGCGTGGGCCATGGGACTGAGTGAATGAGTGAATGACTCGCTGATTTGAGTAGATCGGAGCTGCTCAGAGCTGTTCGCCCATGGGGTCGATCCAGTACAAGCAGACTCCAACGAGACGATTGCCGGCGCCTCTGGTGGCACCAAGACTACGGAAGTCTTTAATTTCTGACCGATAAAGACCGGGAGTAAACAGGACTGGGGAGATGTGGGGATGGGAGGGAGGGTGAGGTGTAAGGAATCGCCCCTGGAGGAGAGTAGGATCTTCTGAATAAGGCCTGGAGTAGGGGCGTTGGTTGGGTGGGTGTGGCAGTAGTACACCAATGAGTATGCATCACCACAACCCCCATGTACATCAAGCAGATAACCATTGGCGCCATATGGCGGGGCATTTATTGAAATTATACCCTCCGTCACTTCTCCTATACTATGGAACAGTCCCTTCTGTTTCAATTAGTAACATCACACATCATTATTTTAGTGAATGGCGTTGTGTGTTTGAGGTTGTGATTGGCTTTAGCTGTGCCAAGACTTTGCTAAATGTGTGCTCCTTTGTTTTCGACGTATTAGGTCAATCAGGTACGTTTCAGTATTTTTTCACTAATTTCTATGATATTATTTATCATTGACTGAGCTTTGAATGGATACAAAAACGTGGAAATCATATATTTTGATTCGGACTACAGGGGAAGTGAGACAAACAGTTGTTCATATCTGATGAGTAATCATGTATAAACCTCTTCTGTAGTGTATTCTACTTAATCTGGTACCACTATAGGACAAATTATAATCTTTTAGCAAAAGGCAGCGGTTAATATGATTTATGACACGGGTCTGGATCCCCTACCATAGTATTCCTGACGCGTATTCTTGGTCTGAATGTCCACATGTCTCTATAGAGCCTTCGGCCACCCTAACACTTCTAACCCTGGAGGTGGTCCCCTGGAGGCACACACCCTGAATAGAACCCACCCCCTCCCAATGCCATTCAATATGAAGCCCAAGACATCGTCGTGCCGGCCTTTGCTCCAGAGACACTACAGGAGGTGTTGACTGTGCTCTCTAAAACTTTGAAGTGGGTCCGGAATTAGCCTGGTGCGCCGGTAGAGGTCGCTATTGTGTGTTGGGTTTCCGGTTGGGGTCTGTCCATGTCACTGCACATCCCTCCACTCTGTCAGCCCCAACCAGCCCAGGATGGAAGAGCTTAAGATCCGTCATCTTAATTGATGTCAGTTTAAGTCTGTGTATTCATTGAGACTTCAGTGAATTAGTCGTACCTGACGCCATATTGGTTCAAACCTTGGTTAGCATTATTTTGTAATATAAGAAATCATAGTGGAACAGTTCAAGGATACACCCATTAAGTTTCACATTCTGCAAATGCTTCGAGTATATTGTAAAATGGGACAATATCTTATGACCTTGTGAAAAGGGACATTATAACCACTGGGATACGTAACTAATTTGCTGCTTAATCAATATGAACTAACTCAGAATACATTCATCGCAGCGTCATTCACTGTCACTAACATAATTCCCCACAGTTCAATTCAAATCAATCCCAATCTTAATTCATCTAACACACACTAAGCCAGTTATAGCTCACATAGCCATTATCAGCTGGGGGCCGCCATTAGACCCCGACGGCACTATGACTAACACCTTCAGCCCCCGACTCCGCAGTATATGCCAGGGATGCCTCCCATTGGTCAATAATACAATAGCCATGTGCCGTATACCTTCCCATAGAAGAAAGAGAAATCAATGCCCTCATCCCAAGTCCCAACACTATGCCTTCCCCTCCAACACGTGGGAGCAGTCCTAACCAAGCAGGGCCTACAGATTGAGATGTCACCTCATCTGTATCATAACTATGGCGATGATTGAGCAGCTCCTGTATGTATACAGTATACAATGGTGGGAGCAACTCACCAAAGGTGGTAGGTAGGTTGAGTGATTCACACTGAAGTACTGCAGGCAGGGTTGGAGGTCAAGGCACACTACCTTTGTACACCTGACATGGGGTGAAGGCGAATCAGACAAGGTCAGTGTCTGAGCCAGCCAAATCATTTACTGCTCCAACAGTAACTATGTCAAGGCCAAGGTCATCTGGGGTGAAGTTAGAAAAGGATGTCAATGTCAGGAATACAAGAGGTCATGGACGATGCGGAGTCGTGGAGACGTCGGCTAAATGTTTCTGTGTGGTAACAAGAGAAAACGTGAACACTTAGCTGAGACCCTTCCCTCTAGGATACCATAAATTCACATGTTATTTAGGGCCTATGAAATATGTGAAGTTGCACAATCTGTTTCCATTTACTGTGCCTCTATCATTGTTGTTGTGAATAAATGTGTGATATTTAGACAGAGAATAAAGTCAACCTGGAAGTCCCCAAATTCTGAATGTGACTCTTATCCTGTAGAATAAGCACAGGGGAAGTGAATGGAAACAGACAGAAATAATGAAAGTGCCACTAAGCCTTCAGGTAATATAATCAATGAGATATTTTACTATATCACTCATAGTAGTCTTACTTGGACCCATTGGTTGCCTTATAAATCATATTCTTTTCGTCTAAATGCATCACAAGAAGGGGTCTTTGGAACGAAGTCTCTATTCCCTGAATCATTTTATTTTTCTGTAAGACAACCGACTTATTTTCCATATGCTCCAGGGAGTACATGACAGGAGACTGCTTGAATAATTATGCAGAACTTGTCTAGAATAGTAATCAGTATTCCAGCAATGCCTCCAGTTGGGAAAAATGTCATCCTCATAGGCTTACTTGGAAGGTCGTGGATATGAGGGTGCTCTGAGCACTTATAATATATAGTTTTGCAAAGCTGTCCTCCCTTCGCCCTGGCTGCAATACAATAATTATAAATATAATCTGTGCATGTATATTATCAAGTAGACTAATTGGATTACCATATTTGGCAAGGATATTCCCTGCGTCCTTCTGAGGGTAAAAAATTGACCTACTTATCTGATAGCGCGGCACAAATTCTGAGTTGTGTTACTACAGCTTTTATTATCCGATTACACATTATTTCTTCTGCTTGTGAATCTTAGCTGACCAGATTCTTGAATCACTATAAAATTAGATTCAATTGGTGTGCTTGTACTGCAGAATGACATGCTGAAACCAGGTACACCTTTTTAAAGTTGTAGTCGCCATTACTATGGAGACATCACAATTTTGGTCTGTATTTACGAGAAAAAGCCTGAGCTATTTAATGTATAATTGGCTCAAATATTTAAGCACAAACTAGTATAGTTAACTTAGGGTTTCTAGTAACAGAAATCGCCACATGTCGTTAAGGGGGGAACCAGGGAGCAATGCATCATAGATGTTCTCCGGTACATGATCCGTTATGAAAGAATAACGCTTGGCTGTGATTCCTCACGCCAACAGTCACACCAATCATGTTCACACTAGGTCGGTTACCATGGTAACGGGACGCCCGACCCTGTGACCACGTGACATGTCACGTGCCGGCCGGTCAGCAGAGGCAGTAACCAGGTTATCCGGTGTGGATTTTCCCGCCACTAGGGGGGCCTGGAGATCCTTTGGGCCAAGCTAGACTTGGTCGTGTCTTTTTTGTAATGATACTATGCAGGGGCTCGGGTTTCTTTTCCCCAAATTAATAGAATTTTATCAATTCATCGTGAATGGTTCCTGGAATGTGTAGTAAGAGTAATGTGTATCCCTAACCTAGAATTCCTTTTGATTTAAAAATATAACCATCGGTGGACCAGTCAAAAGACTACAGCAATTCAAGTCTGGAGGTGTCAAGAGGAGAGGGAGATTCTCTCCCTGGAGAGGCCTGCGGCGACGTGTGGGGCATGGAGCATGTAGCCTGTCATGTTAGCGACACCTCGTGGGGGCTGCGAGCTGCTCAATGATGCTCAGAGCCGCGAGGAGTAGCTCGTCACTGCATGCCTAATGTTGAGTTTGGGGGCTGGTTAGCTCCGGCCACTGACACGTCCTGAATGATTGAAGGAATCCCCAGAGTGGATCTTCTCTTTTACTACGAGTTCGAGGATGTAGAGCAAGCTCTAGCCCTTGTCTCTGCATCCAAATGTAAGTGGAGCATTTCCATTGATCGATTGATTGATTGATTGACTTGTTTAACATTCTAATGCATGTAGGGCCTCACGAGGCAATTAAAATGTAATCTAAAAGATAGTTAGAGCGTTAGTATCATTTACAGGTATAAGACCTTCTTATGGTTTATATGATTTACACCAGATGGCACCACTATGCAATAATTATATGATTTAATGCAGAAATAAACTTAGATAACTAAAAAAAGAGACATTCAAACTTTGTTTGAATAATGTGATGATTTGTGTTGATTCTCTTAGATGCTCCAACCATGAGGGAATATTCAAACAGAAAAATAAATAATGATAATAAAATGTTAAAGAAAGATCTGCATCTATTCACACCTTATTTGTGGCATTCCGGAAATTATATACTCAGTTCACCCTTAAAACTAATTCACTGACTGGTGGTAGTGGTCCGAGATGCCTCACAATCTCGGACCCCCATCTCTGCCGCTTAGGCGGATGACAAGATTTGAACCCGCATGGCTGGAAAGCCAGGAGCATGGTGCAATACGCATCTGCTGACGATGGGATTCGATCTCGTGCGACAGGAACATTTCGCGGTCCGGGATAGAGCCGCGGAACCTCAGTCCTGATTACACGTTGAGATTTAAGTTCTCCTGGAGACAAGAGAAATAAACACAGAAGAGGGTTCACGGCGTATGGATTGGATTACAGGGATTTTATTGCATCTTATTTTTATCTATTTGCAGACAAATTCCACCTGTAATTCAATTGACCTGTCACCCATTTATATTGGTTTTAGAAAGGTATTTACAGGAGAACATAGCTGAAATGTAAAGGGTGAACTTGTCGGTGACCTGGCTATATTTCCTGTAGCCACTATGAGTTCAATTTGACATACATCTATACATGTACATATGTAACCCAGAAGCAGACTCTCTGCATTAATTGATACATCCGAGTAGCAAATTCAGCTTTTACTTCACCAGTACAACCCTGTTTCAAACCATAATTTATCTATAAAGCTCAATTGGTGCGTTCCAACACCAAAATAATTCAGCTTTTCCTAGACTACTTAGTACATTCCAGTACCAAATTCTACATCTCCTATACTACTTCGTCAATACATACCAGTACAAAATTGCACTTTCACCCTCCTACTTCTTCAGTACACCCCAGTACCAAATTCTACTTTTCCTGTACTACTTCGTCAATACCAATACTAAATGCTACTTTTACTCTTCTTCCTCACCAGTACATTCCAGTACCGAATTCTATAATATTCCTACACTGTCTTCTTGATCAATACATACCTATGTCAACCCAAACTTTTCCTACATTACTTGATCTGTACATCTTAATACCAAACCACTCTGCTACTTTATCAACTTGTACATCCCAGTACAGACTTTATTACTTCTTCATTATTACGGTGCTTCATAGGAAGAAAGTAAGATCCTGCAATGGAATTCACAAAGCAAGTGAAATTAGACAGAATGTCTTGCCGAAAACACACACACACACACACACACACACACACACACACATATATATATATATATATATATATATATATATATATATATATATATATATATATATATATATATATATATATAGGGAGTCAGTGGACTCCAAAAGACAATTGCAGCTAAAGCAATACTTTTATAGACAACGTGCTACATGTTGCAGGAATGTGCATGTGAGGTGGTCTGATAATTATTGTATGAATGTAAGGGCCCTTTAGATGTGGAACATTCAACTGCCTCAGTTGCTATACAGGGTGACTAACAAGGGGTGGCAAATAACATTTCAGTACCATCATAAACCCACCCTTAAATCTATCGAAAATCAGGCCCCAGTCCCGCCCCTGGGGGCCTAATCTGGTACCCTTTTAACAAGTTGTGGGCTACACCAAAAGCCCGGAACAGCCGGCAAGGATCTTACTATGTCGGCCAATCACAATCTCTCTTTGGTAAAACATCTAGTGGGTAGGGACCCTTAGGGGATCGAACCCAGCACCCCTGATCAGCAGGGGACAGTTCTATTACTTCATCAAACCATCCGATATAAAGCGATTTAGACAGAGGCTCAGGGGATACAGGCTCTAGAGGATTCAGGGGATTTGCCTTATCTCTCGCCATTTATTTTCTCTATGGGTGAATGAAGTCAAGTTAAAAGATACCAAAGTCAATAATCCTGAGGATATCCAAACTGGATAAGGTAAAGAACAACAGCATCTAGATCATACTGGCATCAGTGCACCCTGAACGAGATTCATGAATTGATAAGTTTTATAGTTTAGTCCACTGTCATGATAACAGGTTGCACTACTCTTGTTCAACAAAATCTAGAGTTGATGATGATCTATGCGTGGTAACTGATTGGAACCTAAAGCAAGAATTTTCATTGATCAAAAGTATTTAAGTTGAGTAACAGTGTGGTGTGGATATAAATGATTATATACTTCTGTAAATAGTCTATAGTATAAATTCTTTGTTAGCTTTGACAGTAGACACATCAGGAGAATAATATTTACCACCCTGTGGTCCTATATTGTGCATATTACTACATCTGCATAATCACATAAATCATACTGTATTCATCAGTATCGGCGAGCATTAGGTAAATCACGGTAGTTAGTGCCATATTTAAAGCCAGACTCAAATGTTACCCCAAATCAGCTTTACTGGTTCTACACCAATTAAAGGCTGCCCAACCTGTTAACTTCGCAATTCTCAGATTGGGGGCAAATGAGCGATAATCCATTGAACTACCTCATTATGTCCTCTTTAGTCGCCCCTCCCTCACATCACAAGAACCATATGATATTGTGATGTTTTCTTTTGGCTATAACATGAAGTAACCACCAATTAACTCTTCCACTCTTTCCTGGCACTAAAGTGTAGTTAAATCCACGAACGTAATTTTCTTATCGAGTCTGCCCCCTTTTTTTGTTAATATCAGGTAGGATTCACCTTTGAGAAAGTTGTTAAATCCCACTCCTGCCTAAGAGCTGGTTCTGGCTTCCAGGTGTATTAGTGCTTGACATAATTATCGTTTTACGGGGACCTGTGGATTACAACTCATGGACCCTTCACCAATATGATTCCTACTCAAGAGGGTTAGTTTTGATTTCTTTAAATCCCAATGGCCTACATAACAGACAGAACCTTGGGGTTATGGCCCCAGAGGGTTAAGGTCATTAAAAGGTTTTTTTTATTAATTATCATGCCAGTGTGTCATAATTGTGCATAGGACATATTCCCTATGTGATATGAATGAAGGACCAATCAGCTAACATTTACCGATCGAAGTGATAGCTGACCGTAACATGATACTTATTGTTGATTGGTATGTTCTGAGAGGTGTGAATGCGAAAAATGATAAATCTATATAATACGGATAATAAGCTCTCACCCAGGGGTTAGGTGAACACCTGGTTGAACAGTTTTATTTTGGATACTTCTTCTAGACGGTGGCAAGAAGGCTGTAACTACACGTGGCTATGGCTTCACTACGACCCTGTAAACCCAAATCAGTGTACCCGCACCCAAACCAGACTGAGCTGCTGATGGTGACAAATCACCTTGACCTTCCCCTGGAGCGGATTTCATGAGCTGCTCACTAACCATAACGAGCGGCTCATATCAGATTTACTCATGCGTGACGGTGACCTAATTGTGCTGAGCAGACCCAGGGGGATTGCCCTCAGCAGCTTTTTGGGTCCATCAGTTTGTGGTTAAAGTGGGCGACCCTAGGCAGGATAGGGTAGTGGGTGTTCACTCTAAACATAGGGGACTATGGAGGTATTATGTACAGGGATACTCTCAATTGATAATGATTGGTGGCAGTGGACATGTACAATGGAAACAAACTATAGGGCTCTTAGTCGTAAGGTGAATAAAATTCAACCAAACGTAGGTGGTTTTGTACCCGGAATAAGGCAAAACGGTGCGGTCAGAAGTACGTCCTAAAATTCGGGTAAAACGTAGGTATCTCGCTTTGGGTCTACAGAATTCGATATCTTCTTTCCGTTATCTTTCTATGAAGAATATTGTATTATCTGAAACAGGGTAATTTCAATGATTTCGTGTAAATTCAAACAGACTTTGAAAACATAACATCTGCATTAAAGCTGACCTAGCACTTGGCTCTAAATACATGGCTTCTTTCAGCCCCTCTGGTTATAGAAATTATACTTTATATGGATTCTTTTCATATACAGGAAACTCGCAGAAATCACTGCTTGGAGCCCTACACGCTGCACCCAACATCACTAACTCATAAACACGCTATCATACCATCCGTCTGCCTCACACGTCCTTAAATGGCACACTTAAATTGCACTTTAGGGTCCTCTATGATTAAAGATTTCTTTTGGTGGAAAGAAAATCTCCCGATGCGCTTTTCCCCTCTGCTACTTAGAATACCCCTCAGCGTTTTGATGCTGACAAAAGCAGTGATGGATGGATTCAATCATGGCAGCTTTTGTGTCAGAATGTGTCAGACATAGATCCTTGTCTGAGTCTTCTCGCTCACATAAATCCGCCATCTTTAGACTACTTTGCTATATCCTATCAGCATAGTACATTCTATAGTAGACCATAGTAAATCGGTTATATGATGGTTTATCTAATACTTAAGAATCCATGAAGATGGCAACGCTATTAGCACTGACTTGTGGTGATAGACCATTTGTGAGGAAATCCCTATAGGGAGCCAGCAACCAATAGCTAGCCTTGTAATATGGTTTAAAATGGTTACATCACTTACAAAATCACCCATAGCAAGACCATAGATTATACCTTGCACAGGACACAACAGCCGACTACCCAGCCTTCTTCATCATCCCAGTTTTACCATACATGGTATGGTACAGAGAAGATGGGTTATACCCCTGGCCTGGGAATAATTAATGTCCATTCTTACAATGGTAGGAATCTGCTGGTACTGTGCGAACGCACAGACAGGCATAATCCCGTTACTGTTAGCTCAATGCACGGCCCAGTCACGTCTCTGGGAGGACGTACAATGAGGACGTAAGATGGCGGCTGCTTGTGCCGACTTATATTCGTCTTATCTCCCTATTCCCACTCCACATTCACTTAGCTATAGCATTAGCCACTGTAGAGAAGGGGATGGGGTGGGGTGAAGGGGGAGGAGTGTAATGATAAACAGAAGGACTTGTGGATTAATGGATAATTCTTATGACGAATCCTTCTTTTAAGAATTTCTAAAATATATGCATTATCTCTGAGAGTTCCTCATAATGTTAATGGCCGAAGATACTGATGCGTGAAGTATGGTTATGACACACTTATATAACACAGTCTCCCATCATCATCGCCAGCTCACAGAATTTGCATATTTGATCAGGCGGTTAGTTGAGGGCATGCTCTTGATGGCCCACCAAGGACAGGCAGTGAAGGGTGGGTCAGCAAGGACATCTGCATAAATGTGATGTAACAGTCATTGACTACTGGTGCACATGGAAGACACTATGTCATTGGAGAAAGTAGTCTATAAAGTAACTTACTCTGTGTACCAAACATGTTTCAAGGGATATCAGCCGTGGTAGATTAATATGAGTTCCTCGCCATGACCAAGCTATAGCTATTGCTTTTCCTTGCATTCACAATCAACATTTGTCTAATTCCTAATGCATACAGTATTGCCAATCTTTAACCCCTAGGGAATGGTCATGATTCATCAACAGGGGGGTGGTGGGTTTGTGTGCGGATGCGCAGAAATTTTCGCGCCCCTCTCTGATCTATAGTAGCGCGTGGGCTTTTTGGCTAAAAAGAGGGTAAATTTTTTTAGCCCCCCCTCAAGAGGGGTCAAAATTTCTTTAGCCCCCCCCCCTTCGGGAGGGGGCTGAAAATGTTATGCCCCCCACTCAAACCCACCATCCCCCTGTTGATAAATAATGACCACTCCCTTATCTTACTACAACCCCAGGCACCTAATTTCTTGCGAAAAGCATAGAAGAAATTCTCCGATCTTTGCCAAATTTTATCTAATTGCCACAAATATTGGTTTTTTTTAAAATGCCTGAACATCATAATCATATCTCAAGGATCTTTTATGCTAGAAACAATTATCCTCTGGGGTCCACACAGAACCCAGTCAAATCCAATATAAAAGCATAGATACTTTAGCTGCAGCAGAATATGGACAAAGGGTCTCTTGCTTGATATTTTCCTTCTATCAGACCTCCATATGATTTTAAACAGCACCAGGCTAATTGTAAGCAATTTTGAGTGTCATTTGTATTATAATTGGTTATGTTTCTGATATGTGTAGCTGTAAGCTCTCGATGTATTGTGTTGATGGGCTTAGACAGATTTTCAGACTCAGACCATTCTATTTTTTGTTTTAATTGGGAGCCCAATATGTAGGAAAGACACATGGTTTTAGGTTCAGAACAACATTTTGTGTATAACAAGAGACTAGATGAGATCATATATATCTGTCTTCCAGCGTTAGATTAAAAAAATTGACTGAAAAGGTTTAAAATTCAAGTAATATATATAATATTATATGGATGTGTCCTTCCCATGGAAAATAAGTTTACTTAAGTACAAGTTGCCAACTTGGAACTTGTAGAGGCTGATTAAAGCACCAGAGCCATCTAAATGTTTTCTCTGCTGCAGGAATAAGGTCTAATGCAGCACTGGGGCCCCACTAGAAAATGACAGATTTTGTTGATTTATGAAAAATTGACCCAGGCTTTTTTGATAAGATTTGGTAGGCATGTAGATAGTTGGGGTTTCTGCCATATAAAACAGAACAAAAACCACATTCGGTCACTATATTTTTTTTATTGACATTATTTTGTCACTTTTTCATTTTTTTCTCCCTCATTGATTAGTTATGAAATAGACATATCAAAATTGATGATATCAACATGATTACCACTTGAAAAAATGTCCCAAGGAATAAACAGGCAAGAGATCAAATTTGTATCTTAAACCATCACTGTGTAGCAGTGATGGTTTAAGTATTAAACATGATGTAACGTAGTATGATAAAGGCTATAGTAAAAGCTCAGGATTCAGAGTGCCATCCAATGGAACTAGAATAAGTCCCTTATGACAATATGAGCACACCTGAGCCTCATTAACTCACTAAATTGTCCCTTAATGTACTTGTAGTATAGCCTGGTAGTAATTTGTGATAGGCATACCGATAAAAAAAAAAGTATGCCGGCAGCCTGCTGGAATGCACTTTCTAGACGGATGGTTGTGAATGTTCAAGAAAAAATGGCACATCAAATGGAAAATGTAGTCTTTTGGCATTTCACCATGTCAAATATTAGCCAGGATCTTTGGAAATGATGTGATTGGGCAGGCCATATGCAATTTGTGAAGAAATCACTATAGGTACGCCCCTCTCATTTCTTTTGCAGCCCTGATCATAACATACAACAGACAGGTTTTGCAGAATGACCGAATCTTAATTTCATATACAAAATATTGATGAATGGACAAGAAAAATATTTCAATCATAAAATGAATTGGCCAAAATAGAACTATAAATGATTTCATAAAAGCCCTTTAAGCATTTATCCTAGTTCTTTGGTATCATTATGTTCTATATGTAAGATATCAGTGGACAGCATAAAAAAATTACCTTAAAAAGTGTGAAAAATGATGAAAAATGGTACTCCTCTACTCTTTCATTTGTTAAACAGTAGGTTTTACAAAGTAGCTCTGAAGATTATGCCAGCGGTCATAACCATAATGAGGAAACATGACAAGCTATAGTAAAATGGAACCCCCCGCCTTGGCTTCAATTCGTCAAATAATAACTGATAGCTGATTGGGTAGTGTTACCTATACATTTTATACCCAAAAACCATTTATAACTGCCTTTAGCCGGCCATCACAGAGTCCTGAGCAACAATATTCACTTGAAGGGTATCCTCACAGAGGAGACTGCTGTGAATGAGATTCTAGCACGTGTGGTTGGACAGGGGAGCAGAAAGGGGAGGGGGTTGAGTGTGACAAAAGCTGTCGGCAGAATGGTGAGGCATGCAATACTGTGTCCATAGTAGTGGCCTGACTGCTGTCATAGTTATTACCGGTGTGGCGACCTGGAAACCCATGAAAGCCACAGGGATTAGCTTAATTATTGACAGTGGCATACTAGGGAGCAGCTCTACTTCTGGCAAGCCAGCTTGGAACCCTCCCACATTCCTGCAGTGGGTTGAGCTTCTCAACGTACCGCTACAGGTTGCTTTGAGATGCAAGGGGCAGCATTTGACCCTTACAGTATTCCATTGTAGAGTGCCGAGATTTCACCTGCAGAATTGCAGCAGGAATAGCCGTGAGAGAGAGAGAGAGAGAGAGAGAGAGAGAGAGAGAGAGAGAGAGAGATAGTGTGTGTGTGACATAGAGAGAGAGTGTGGCAGAGAGAGAGAGAGAGAGAGAGAGAGAGATTATTGTTTGGGCTGTGAGAAGGGTAGTATGATGTAAATTACGGTTTGGGCAACGAGAAGGGCAAAGTGATAAATTTCCATTGTACCTCAAAGGTTTTAAATTTACTTTTATCTTTTTTATAAGCACCAATTAACCTCCTCCCGCGCCTCTCTCTTTTCTGCAGAGTGCCACCTGCCAGGACATTACCATTTATAAAAGAAAAATGCCTCGCCTTAAGTGCTCAAGGCCCCTGTAAGGCCCCTGTGCTCTGTTATGGAGCCAATCATCGCCCTCTCTGCCTTCAAATCATGGCTAATAATTCTCCTGTTTATTGACCGAAATAATGCGCTGGGCTTGGTAAATAATTTGCCTGGGCGCAGGTCCATAAGAGCATGTGATGGCGGTGGACAGGCCATTGTAATGGATGGCAGTGCGAGCTGTGGATAGCCAGAGAGGCTATAGGGGTCTGCATATTGGAGCAGAACGCTCGTAAAACCAAAGACCTTACAGTGGCGCACAATAAAGTCGGAGCCAGCCACGTGTGGCAAAATACCAAGCTGCATGTCCCTTCATCAGTGCAAGAGCTCCCAGTGTAAAATACAAGTCAAACATAACCCCATCCTTTGACCGCTGCAGGACCCATGACTCTTTCATTAAATCTTTTCATCTCCCCTTTTCCTGGACTTCCTTAATGTAGTCTGTCTACCCCTTGTTTCTGACTGTCTTCAATGGGTGGCTGCTGAGCAGCTTGGAGACGTCTGCAGGCAGGTATTGAAGTGACCAAAGAGGTGGTGGGTGGGTGGGTTTGGTGACTAGGTGGGTGGGTGTGGTGGCCTCTGGGTGTGGGATAAGCCCTCTGTGGCGGCCCCAATGGCCGACGTCACAGGGCTCCCGGCCAATAGGATGAGCAGCTTGCCGATCGACGCGACACTGTGTGGCGGTAGCGGCAATTACGCCGACGCTGAGCTGACGGTGTGGTGTGTGAAGATGTGAATGGCTGAAGTCGGGAGGGGGTGGTTCTGAAGGGAGAGGGTTTCTAGGTTAGGGTGTCTGTAGGAGAATATTAAGTTTCTGGTCACGAGCTTGGGGGCAAAATGAAGGGCATAGTGAACTTTGTCTTGCTCTAGAATTTCAATGATGCTCAGTAGTTTGCCTCGTCCTAAAATTGAGGGGATGCACAATCTGAGTATTTAAAAGGTGGAAAGTGTTGGAGGCAGATGGGTGTAGCAGCCACATCTATGGTATCAGTTATAGTAATATGAATCATAGTTGTATAACAATAGTGGTAACAACAACTTAAAGTTACCATATCCAATTAAAATAAGTGAGCAGTGGGCTGGCTGTAGATCTATACACAGATCTGCAACTGCTCCAAGTAACATTTTCAGAAAGCAGACATACAACGAGTATGGTAATTTAGAAAGGAAAAGGGCTTCTCAAATTGCAATGGGACCTACTCTGTGGCTGTTCTCAACATCATTGCTTGAAACCCAGGGCAAGTGGAGTTAGTCACATGAGGCTAACTGCTCAGGAATGGAGGGTGTGAATAGACCTGACTGAGTACATGAAGGCATGCTTTGACCTGTACTTCATTTGGGGTGGGGACGGATGTGGCAAACCAGGTCTGTCAAAGTGCAGTGATCTTTGCAGGCCCTTCACGTCTACCAGTAGAAAAACAAAACAAAAAATCTTGCCCTTGTCGAGGTGCCGACGCCGTGGGCTTTGCTGCCTGGAGAGCTGATGAACCTAACGTCATTTGGAGCTAATTACAGACCTTCACCAAAGCCTTCAGAGGAATGTTCACGAGTTTGTGAGTCGGGGATGAGAGAATGCAAGGGAAGGGGAGTAGGCAAACGAAGCAATGCCTGCAACCATTCTCTCCTTCTTGTAGAACTAAATTCTTTGTGTCCAGGATTTCTCAGTTGCACAATTTCATCCCTGATTTCTCTTTGATTAACTTAGCTCAAGGATCCAAGCTTCCTGCTATGCTCCACGGATTACCAACTCTATAACCGATCAGCTGAGCACCTTCTTAAATATATAGAAATACCTTTCTTGGCATCTCTTCACTCTACCAAGCCATACCTGTGAACCATACCTATTGTTGTGACTTCACATCCATCTCCCTGTTCTATATGCTCTGCCATTCTCCATAGTTCCCAGAATAATACCAGCATTGTCCTTCTTCTCTGCCTCGCCTACCTACGCCATTGCCCTTTCCGTCTCCCCTGTGGCAAATTAAACCACCCTTCACATAGTATAAGTACGGGTTGACATGCAGACCTGCCTCCAATGAACCTGCAATCACTGTCGGCTGATACAGAGGGGACTAGAGGTCGATGAGAGGTCACATTGTCTCAGGAGTTACCCTAGAGTAGTGGTAGCAGGAGCAGCCTCTAATTCCTATCATGCCATTATCCCTAATAAGGTTTGGTTCACGTGATGTCGCCCTGCTCCACACGTGATCCATACTCATTTCTACACTTCGTTTGACCCAGCGACAACGACCTCCCGCAGGAATCTCGTGTCCTGGTTTGCGAGAAGGGGACATCAGAGGGGTCTGATATGTGCCTGACCAAATCTAGACAACTTTGAATCCAGCCAAAAGGCTTCATGGTAGATAGCGATGACTCCAGTTCATTACCCCCAGATTAATTGTTATATTTCAGGGCACAATAAACGATAGGCTTCCATTGAAGTCGTAAATCCCACCAATGTTCCACAATTGGACTTTGCCTATTCAATACCTAGAACAAGTACTGCAAGCAGCATATAATGGAAGCCGTGAAGGGCCACACCACAAAAAAAATGCACTTCAAAATCAGCATGGTTTTCTTACTATCCCCCTAGATGAAGTTCAAGAAAATATTGATGTCAATGATAATTTCCCCTGTCAAGTGTCAACTTGAAAAAAAAATTGCTGTCAACATGATATTTTCCCCTGTCAACTGTCAATTCAGAAAAAAATCTGCTGTCAACTGTCAAGTTGACAGTTGACAGCAGAAAAAAAAACATGTTGACAGCAGAAGAAACAACACGATTTTTCCTTGTCAACTGTCAAGTTGACATTTGACGACAAAATTATTTTCTTACTTGACAGTTGACAGAGGAAAAATCATGTTTTCTTAAATGCTGTCAACATGATTTTTCTGCTGTCAACTGTCAAGTTGACAGTTGACGGCAGAATTTTTCTAACTTGACAGTTGACAGCAGATTCTTTTCTACTTTGATAGTTGACAGGTTAAAATTTCAGGTTTGACAGTAGTTTTTTATGTTTCATTTTATGTTGTTTCCATATTGGGGATAAAAAAAAAATCAAGTTGAATTTTTTCAAAGGTGTGGCCCTCCATGGATTACGTAGTAACTACCGATACAGGACTAAAGATACTAAATTGGTTACTTTTAAGGCGGACCTGCAAACTAATTTAATATTAATCCGATATAAATCACTCAACTATCCAAGGCAAGTCACATGGATTCCCCAGCTCACCCACTGCAGTATTTTCCAATAATAATCGCCTCCCACCTGTTCCCCGTCTTCATGTCCCATCTACTCCCACTCTGACCGCCGTCCATGTTACCACCATTCGGCTGGCTGAGCAGGGCATCGATTAACTTGGAGCTGCTCTTATTAGAGGCCGTGGAGAGTGAAAAATGAGCGCGAGGGGCCGTTCTCCTGTCAGAAATAACAGCCTTTCCACTGCCCTACCCTTTAACCTCTTATTAGGTGGGTTTGATCCCCTGGGCCAAAACCTGGATAGAAAAGAGGAGGTTTAATTGCGGACATTGTCCGGGTTTTAGGGTAGGATCAGTTTTGGGTTCTTATTGGTTCTTGGGATTTCTTTTTAGATGAAGAAATTCAAGAGTTATGTGGCACATTGATGAATCAATGACAACATGCAAGACGGTACTCCAGTAAAGGGCCTAGACCCCGAAAATCGGAAATGGAGGAGTGGTATGCAATCAGGTAAGTACTTTTGTTTATTTCTTATTTTCTATCTTTTCTCTTTACGTGGATGGCCAAAGGTATTCTTAAAACGCATTTTTTCAAACAATACCTAACTGTATTAACGCCAGGATGTATTTATGTGTGTTACCTTCATCGCACACTTATCAATTATCATCCTCATTCTAGTCTGATTTGGACATTCTGCATGGCGATGCTTTACCTGGGAACCTTTGGACATAGGCAGTAATATATAACAACAATATAAAAACAAGATTTTTATTCATTAGGGTCGGCATTCAATCAGATCATAAAAGCTCTGTGTATTAATCAACTAATTAAAGGCCGATCCCCTTCCCTGTGGGGTTGTATATTCATTCATACCTCATCAGCGTTGTAACGTGGAAAATGGTGCCATGCATGCGTACCTGATTTAGGCCACACTAATTACAGCTTTGGGACTGTTATCATATTACCGATGTGAGAAAAGAAGTCTCATATTTTGTATTCATTATGCATTTTTCTGGGGGACAAAGAGAAACAATGCTTACAGATCTCATAATTAGTTTGTATTGACTTTTTCCTCTTGGCTCTCCTTGGGCCGGCTGTTGTTTCTTCATTCCTAGAAGTGTTTAGTATATACTTTCAATAAAAAGCTGACTCGCCAGTATTAATCTTTTCCATATAATATATCTGAACCCAGGGTTCAACCAAAGTCTAATTAAACTGTGGGAAATAATATTATATCTCCACTTCTGTCTTCGTAATTTGCGCTCTGACATTGTACTCAATAACAATCTGAGTTTAAGCATATTGACAACATAAAAAGACTACAGCTTCCTACTTCAAAATCATGTCTGTCTACATTTAGTTCAGTCATCCAATTGTACCATCCATTCTAGGTCTCTGTCACAATTTGCATCCTGATTTCAGCACCTAAGGCTGGTTTGTTACAAGGAGAAGGAGAGCAGCTGCATAAGTTAACCCCCAGAAGTCGGTGGTTTGATATTGAGCACTGTGAAGACTGTCAACGCACTGACCTTCCAAATATTCGCCTCAAGGGGAGGGGCGATATCAAGAAATATTCCTTACAGAACAAGATGTGCCTCGTTTTGATGAGAATCAGGTGGCATCATTTTTGCCGATGTTTCTCTAAAATAACAAAGATTTCAGTCTCTCACATTATCCTTCTAAAACGAGAAGCCTGAAGACCAAACTAGCCCTAGTTAGTATAAGAAGCACGAGGTAACTGCCTTAAGCCAATTCTCCCTGAACCCCTCCTCCCCATTGCACTTTGCCGGCAGCTAATAAAGTCTAGTTTGGGATAACTAGGGTATTAGGGTGCAATGAGACACTAACATCCCCTGGAAACCGTGGATAAACGCTCAGGTCGGCCATAGGAACTGCACGGACCGTTCATCCCTGTCCATGCAATCATTTTTCAAGGAGCCTGGCACATTGCACTTCTAAAATACCCATCACACACCAGACACCTTCACAAGGGACATGAGGGATGAGGCCACTTTTGTCTTTAATGGCACAAATACTTTAATTAAGCGCTCGCTAAAATTAGACAAAGACACAACCATCTGCTTTCAAGCTATTGGATGCTTTTGATGCCTTAATTCATGCTGCCTGAGATTAAGGGCTTTAATGGTGGTGGCAGATAAATTCCAGGTGTTAAGACCAAAGGGGGTGTCTGGTTCATCTGGAAATGATTCACGGCTTGGTTTGAGTACTACTGAAAGCCGTATAATTGGCATGTGTTGATTAAACACACTGATGGAGCACCCACAAATTAGAAATAAGTGAAAAACTTTAAAATCACATTATCTCCAATGTGTGACCTCTGAAAGAAAGAAGGTGCATTTATTTCCAACATTCTCCCTGTGTAGACAGATAAATCTGTTGAAACTTAGTCTCAGTAAAGATGCAGAAACTTTAGACAGATGGGAATTGGGAAGAGGTGCCAGGGGGATTTGAGGCAGGTGGAGTCTGGCCTAAGTCTATAGGGATAAGGGATGGGGTCGGTGAAGGGGTGAAGACATTAGAAGGTCAGGGGGCTCACCTAGGCCTTATTGGCCTGGTAGTAAATGACTTGGATATAGTTGGGAGGACAGTGCTCAAGTGTAGCAGCAGCTGACAAGAAGAGGTTTTAGGAGGGTTTAGGATGTACATACAATCACCAGTGATAACCTTTAGGTGGTAAACTCCAGGCACTAACTGCAATGTGTTCACTGCACATTGCTCTAGTCAAAACATTGATTGTGCTAGTGGATTCTGTATTGTGACCAGATGAACTAGAAAATGAACCTTTGTGTACTTAGAATATAAAGGTGCCAACAAATACTGCACTCATTGGTTTTTGATATTTGCCTCATGCCTCACAAGTTAATCATAGGACACGTACACTGAGGAAAAAATGATACTCTAGTGTTAGACTCAGGCAAAAGTCGCCAAAATGAGACTGTTTTGATACTCAGTGTGAGCCTGGGGTAGGGGCATACTCCTGTATTGCCTGACACTCTACTCTAGAGCTGTACCCAACTGTACCCTCTCTACTGCCATACTCCAACAGTGCATGAGTCTCTTTAGAGACAGGCTCAGGGTCAACTGGAGTAACATAATAGAAGAGAATAGGACATTGCCTGAGTATCTCTATGAATAGGGTCAGGCAATGCTGGACCCTACCTGAACAGGCTCCAACATTGCAGGAGGCTTTCTTACCCTACTACATCCTAGGTCTTACAATGGCCTTACAAACATGCTAAATCGTAATTGTAACATAGCCCTGCATTTGTAGTATTTATTAAACTACTCAGCTGTAGTATGTATTAAGCCTGACTCATGAGTGGTTTGATAAACACTTTAAACAAATAAAGAAATTAAGGGCACCCTATGACGAAAGCCCATTGCTTCATACATACAAGGATTTCAGATCATTGAATATTCCACTTCTTATGGCAGTCTATAATCCATGAATAGTTTGTGTATTCCTGGTTTCAGTTTCCTTATTGCTCCTTGGTGGGATTTGAACTAGGTACTTCCTGATTGTGACTCCTTTGTGCTCCTATCTGTGCTAGCAGGGCAAGTGTTGAAAATGGCACTATCAATATGATATTTCAACAATAGACCTACTACAGTGAGATACCATTGGTCAAATGAGGCCCAGTAGACTAATAGGAAACACAGACTGGAGTGACCATAGTCAGGAAAGATGTCCATAGTAAGGACATATGTCCACAATGTCCACAGTAAGTAGGGCACAGTCCTACTTATATGCCTATTGTAACCAGGCTCAATGGTTGTAGCGGTGGCACAGCTGTAGGATTCTCGCTTTGCATGTGAGGGGTCACAGGTTCAAGTCTCGGTGGTGCTGCAAAACATTTTTCATTTTTTCAGTTTAATAGGAAACAGCCCATCTATTGCAGTGTATTTTTCTAAGACCTAACTTTGTAACTAATTGAGATAGAGGCTTGCTTGAAAACTGACAGAATCTTCAACATCTGCCAAGTCAGAAAATAGCAAGAAAATAAATTCTTTGCATAACAAAAAACTTCTGGTTGAAAACATGCAGCTTTTCAAGAGCATCTCCACTTGAAGTCTCATATCATCTGCTCCCTCTGTGTGCATTGAAAACTGGTATTCTACTTTTTTCCAAGCCCCAAAACATTAGAAATATGCCTGGGACCATATTTCACTTTTGCATTTACTGCAAAGATATTAATATGTATATATTATATATACATAGTCATGCTCACATTGTAGCAATAAGATTGATTTACCAAAATAAGTAATCTTTACAAAAATTCTCAATGGGGCTTGAACTTGCCACCTTCAGATGCGAAGTTCAGTGCCATATCAACTGAGCTAATGAGGCACATGGTGTGGTTGGTGCTAGGATATGATATAATCTCAGACATCAGTATAGGGGCTAGACCCCTGCTTTGCTGGAGTATTTAGTTAGATTCAGACTGAGTATGGCACCAAGCCTGAGCATGGTGCCATACTCATGCGGATCCTTTTTCCCAATGTGTGGCATTGAAGCAGGCGCAGCATGAGTATGGCATGTCAGGGGAGAGCCTCTAGTGGTTCTCATGATACTCAGGCAGCGCCAGAGACTAGGTGAAACTCAGGCTGATGCTCTTTTTTTGTCAGTGTATCTATAGACAGATGTGGATCCAAAGCCATAGTGGTCTTTCATTTCGTAGACAACGCTCAGGCTTTATTTCATGAAGCAACAAAACAGGTTAAAGTGATGGCTTTCACACATATAAATGGAGAGGAATACAACCGCAATGCTACATCATTACCTTTTATATTACATAATTTTCCCTGAATTATCCTGTTAAATTTATGGGCATAAGATAACAGTGTTTTCATTCATAAGCTTACATGCTCTGCCTTGGAAAACTTTCCCCCCTTCATTAGTTTCAAAAAGGTTTGGAATTAGTAGAGGATTACATTTCTAACAAAGAATGGCTTAGCAAAATGCCGTGTGTGAGCTCGCTCTCTCTCTCTCTCTCTCTCTCTCTCTCTCTCTCTCTCTCTCTCTCTCTCTCTCTCTATATATATATATATATATATATATATATATATATATATATATATATATATAATCTACCTATTTATCTATCTATCTTTCTCCCCCCCCTACTGCCGAATCAATAGATATGTAAATCATACCCCTAATAGTCTGTTCACTGTTCTTTATTTCCAAATTATACCCCTTATATGTTAACTTGTACGCTAGGCCTAATCTCACTATGTCTTTTTACTTCTGATAGAATCAGCAGGGACATAAAGCACTATTTAAAGAACCTGTTCTGTCTGGTCTGAAAGGTTAGCACATTCCATATAACCCAGTCGCCATTGGGTCCATTGCCATAAAACATTCCTTCACTGAGTGGCCTTTAAAACCTCAGTTTAACAACCATGACAGGCGGTAAAGAGCCTGTCGGCCATACACGTGGCCCTGTCTCCCAGGTCGTTGTTCTAAAAGAAGTAGGGTGTTTTCATTCCCAAAGTCGACATGCCTTTAAGGGCCAGCTGCCGATATGGTCGCTCATAAGACGGCCTTTAGAGGGGCGAGCAGCTCACCAAGGGGCGACGAGCTGCTCTAGGCGGCAACCAGAAGCTGTTGGGGCGTGGGGCCAGGGCCCTACTCAAACCTGTCAGTCGCGCCATCAAGCACAATTCACGGCCGTTGCCTGATGAAACTTTTCACATTCAAGCCACTCGCGGGACTCTTTCAGGGCGGACAAGGTTGGTGAGCAGCGCAGCTACAAGCATGGACGGCCTCAGCGAGCTTTATTGGTCTTTGCAGGAGAATTTTATGTCGCCAACAATTGAGGAACCAATAGGTGCAGTACTTCCTTCCGCCAAACCCGCGCCTTTGCCTACCATCTATACCAAACCCTGGCATAGCTCTCTTAGCTACTGCTTCCACACTTCTCTCCCGCCAGACATCCTTCTTCCTAAACGACCTGCCTCCTTCCCCACTCCGGTCCACACGTGGTACCCCCACTCACAAGGCTCTATAACCAAGGCCAGCCAGTGCTTCCTATCAACCCTCCAACCACTCATATTGCTCCACTCGAGACTCCAGTTCATTGGGTGTTGCATTCTAGTCAGCCAGTAGCTCCTCAAGCTAGGCCAAGCCAGCAGCAGCAACTGGGCCACACAGGTTTCCTTCTTTTCTATTTCTTTTTATCACGATCACTATTTACAGCCCTCTAATCTTACACACTTTCCAGTTATTGGTATCAATCTCTTCAAGTCTTCTAGTTTTACGAAAGTGGTACACCGCGGTCTTAGGACCATATTCCACCACACGATATGAGTGCTCTATCGACCGATAGCATGGTATCTGTCGGCCGAAAATAGCATCTGCTATGGGTCTAGCGGCCGATAGAGGGACCATATTGGGTGGTGAAAAACGGCCCTTAATGATCAATCGGCTCCGATCCCCTGAGGCGCCTAGGGATCCGATTCTAGGTGGTAGAAGACGCCATGCAGGTGGTGTTTCCTTTCCTGAAATAATCTCCTTGGAATCACCCGCACTAGTCTAATCACTGGCTCCCTCACTGATGAATGGCTGGCAAATGCAATGTAGAAATTGATGGACCCAGGGTGGGGGTTTTCCACAGGAGGCTTCTTGTTAGAGTCTATATAGAGTACTTATAAGGGATCATCTGGTATTCATTGTTCCCTAGGGACGCATGAGAAGTAGCCACAATGGCCAGTCCCCTCTCCCCTGCCTCAGACTGGCGATTGTTATAGAGCAAGCCTCAATTGTAAAGGCCCCGTTTATCAGTAGGTAGGAGGTGTTGGGGGTAGGGCAACATTGTTTCCTTCAGGTATAAAACACCCACGTGAAAAACAGAGATTGGAAACCAACAGATTCACCCCCCATTCTCCCACACCAGCATCTTGTCATACTTGTTACCGATGCAACAAGGGGGACGTTGTCTTACAGATGGTTCAATGGCGTCTTAGACTTTTGTTCTGCCATTTCCCTGTCATCCACTGCCTCATGACAACTATAGACTAGGCTCTACCTTCCACAATAGACCATTATCTGGCATTGTCCATGGCGGGGAGAGCGAGGAGACGTTTCCCTACCATAAGCAGTATCGATTAGAGAAAGAGACAAGCTGCAATCTGCCTAAAGGGCAAAGCAATGACATAAAAGAATGAAAAATGATAAAACATTCCATTCAAAGCCTTTGTGAGTATGGCTATTGTAGAAGCTACTTGACTAGTATTACTAAGTATTGCTAATCCTCCCTGCCTTACCATTAGACGAGTGGCAATGTTGGCTGACATACTATTTGCATTTAGATATCATGATGGAAAAAAGAAACAACCATTTTATTAATATTGACACACCAGACCCTGTGATTTATGAGGAAATATGTATTCTATACATGACTTTCACACTCCTTACTTCCTTTTCAACGATCAATATTGGGTCCATTAGATATATCTCATTATCTCAAAGCCAGCCGTGAGGTTTATGGTCAGGACAAAACTATGACCAACATAAGTTAGCTGTAGTAGGTGGCCTCTATACTGAAGCACTAGTTGGCATCTTCCACCTTTCATGTGTTTGGGCCCCATCTTGGTGAGTTGACCTTGCTTCTGGTACCTAGCGATAGGCTCCGAGCAGCTCAGAAGGGGTAAGGACAGGAGGGTGTGGGCAAAGTACAATTCTTGTGTGCTCCATGTGCCTAGGGCAAGAGGAATTGACAGGTACAGCCCCCACACAGACAGAAGATGACCCTTTGGGCATTAGCGATCTAGGTAAGGTCCTGCTATGCTCTATAATTAACAGTAGCTATATCACTGGCTGGTGCTTGGTATTCTTGTCTTATGATATCACGTGACTTAGAAATGATCAAATTCATGCTGATTATGTCGTATTTCTTTCACACTTTATATCTACAACCTCAGCCTAAGTGCAGAACCCAACCCAACTGCCCTTCTAAGTACAGTATACTTTTGCTATATGAGGAACAAAGGTAAAAGCATAGAGAAATGCCAGTGTCTGTTGTGATAATGTATTATGCATTAGGCGCTGCTAAAAGAGTCCCCATGCAATCATGCCTCTGTTTTTGTGTAAGTAGCCAACTGAACGGCCATATTGGTGGTTAGGTATCAACTACAGTACCATAAAGCATGGTAGATTACTCAACTGGGACCAACGACAACATGTTGACACAGACTGGGCCGCTTCAGCACCCTTGGCAGCTATATATGATTATATGATGTGTAGAGTACACTAATGGCACGATTTGATCAAATCACTGTTATGATACCTGGAGCCTCTCTTCATTTCTTCTATCCCTTTCTAAACACTTTGTCCAACTGTTTTCGGAAGGGGTATTTTGTCATTTTGTGCACGCTATTTAAACCAGAGATAATCTCTCACACAAAAGACATTCCACTAACCACTATTCCCTTTTAAATTTATGGATCCGCCACTGTCCCATTAAGCCTTTTGTTATGTACTATGTCTATACAAAAAAGGAAGAAGAAAACAAGCGTCTATATTATATCAGTGAAGTTCATATACCATGTAGATTCCGAGAAAGGGGCCGTGCCGCTTTTTCATTGTTCTTTATGTACCTAATTCAGTCCTCTCCTCTGACGTCCTGTCTTTCCCTTAACACGAACCCTCTCTCCTTTTATCCTCTTACCCTCTCTTTCCTTCTATTTATCGAGGCCCTCCAATCTCAACCATTCCCCGACCATACTTGAATTCCGCCCAGCTCTTACCCATGTCACGGCACTCCCCACAGGCTTCTACTGGGTCCAAAAGCTCGGGGTGGTGATCGTGGGTATATTATATAAGGCCTGTAACTCATAGTCCACGATCATCATACAGCCTGATTGTGGATGGTATTCTGATGAATCTGAATCAATTTGAATGCAGTAAACAGTCCAGGGCTCAACTATTTCCAAATATAGTAGGAAACCTCATCTCAGAATTCAGGCTGTTTTCACCCTAGTCCACGCTCATCTTTATGACAACATTGCTGCTGGACTGAAAGCACATGGCTAATTTACATGGGATCCTTCATGAGGTGGTGGGAGGGGGTACCTACTACAGGTAGACTCAGTACAAACTTGTCACCCCTAGTCTAATACCACAAGTACCAATCAATCAAGCTCTACTTGTGAAGTACAGTATGACCACTAAACTTCCTATCAAGTATAGTCTTAGTGCATATATACTATAACACAAGAGGTCGTTGAGAGTGGGGACCCTGGCTGCTAGAGCTCAAACATGCCATATCTTATATCTAACATTAAATAGAAAAATTATTAAGCAACACCAAAAATTGCAGTATATTCATAGAGGGTCCCCTCAGTTTGACAAGTGCAGAAACTCCCATTACTTGAATTTATTTGTCATTAGGCAGCAAATACGTACAAATAGGAACCCCTACAGCATATATAAAGCCCCATACCACAACAATAAAAAGAAAATGGCCGAAATCCCAAGTGGCAGGCCTTTATGTAATACTACTAAGCACCCAATACCCCTTCTCCGAGCAGAGTTCTCGCCTGTGGCACTCCCCAATCACACAGTGTATAGCACATCCAGTATTTTCTGCCTCTAAGTCAGGGTTCCCTGCAGGTCTGCAGGATATAGAACTATAGGTATACAGGTATACTGCTCCATGTGATCTTCTCCTAATGTTATGTGTGGCATATGGAGCTGAGGAGGCAGCTGGCACACAGCCGCAAAGTATAAAGAACGTCTAGGGGCATTGAGATTACTTAAGGATACATGCCTTTTTAATACAAAGATGGTCCCTAGGAATAAAATAAGCAATTACAGCTAATTTGCCTATTTCAGTTGCATATACCAACCTTGGTTTGACAAGCAATTACAGAAGAAGTGCCTGGAATATTTTAGCTAAAAATATCGCATTAAGCCTTTTTTCCCTCTGGTTGCATGTTTTCCCCCGTCTGGTCATGATTACGCCAGAATACGTCTTATTTTATTTTACATACATGTATAATTAGGTCAGCATCGTTTAACCGTTCTAGCAAATCAAGCAGTATTAAAGAGCGCCGACCTCAGACGTTCCTTTATTCAATACTGAAGAATAATCATTCATATACAAGCTGATGCAACTCTTTGTCCCAAATTCAGATTTGTCGTAGAAGTTCATATGCAGCACAATACTGAACAGTAAGAATGTAACGAAATTGAAACCATACCTTTTCCAAGTACCAGAACGTATCCATTAAACCAGTACGTACCTGCAAAAGAAGAAATACTGTATTTGAAAACTTGTGGAATACAGGCACATTTCAAGCAAGCCTCCATCAAATAATTGAACACACTATGCAAACTTTCTTTGTAACTGTTTGTGTCAGGTTTACCTGTATTTCAGCAAAATGATTTTAGAAGGCTGTAGCTACAAGAAGCAATATCGTTTTAATGTTTTAGATATAAAATATACTTAAATCTAAATATTCAGCATCCTGACAAGTACTAGAGGTATGCAGCCTGTATTTTAAGGTCATGTGCAGGAAGAGGAGGGAAGAGGTGGTGTACACATCCACCAAAGGGTCATTGAAGCACCAGGGCCATTATAGCCGACGATAAATTACGGCGTGAACTGTGGAGGATTGCTGCTAGTTGGTAGTGTCCGCCAGCCTGTTAAAAGCATGTACCCGGGTGGCGAACCCCACTCAGCCCTGTGTCGACGGCCGCGACCGGCGGCAATTTGGGAGCAGGATGGATGGACGGTCGTAAAGACAAATGCCTCACGACATGGGCGTCTAAACATGGTCCTGAACACTCACAAATCTGCAGCATACAGCTACTGCTGTTTGACTCCACGGGATTGATTACCACACTGATATTCAACGCTATACAAACTTACAGCTGTATGGATGGTACACATTTTATAGTTTGAAATTAAGTTGGCGAAGTTGGCCCAAAACCTCCACCCACTTAGGTGTATTTCTATGTTATCAAATTGAATGCAAAATAGGATATTTGAGAGGCCCTAAGTGATATTTCTTTTCTTTTCCATTTAATTCTTGTTACAGCTTCATCCATTCAATTCATGGCATTCCAAGTATCATGAAGGCCAATACGTATTGTACATAAGCAATGGTCCACGATAACTTCTCGTCGTCACCATTTTGATGTCTTCCATTCTGTCCTGAGTAGAAGGACAATTTCTGATGACGGCATGAAGCCCGAAGTGCTTGTATGGGTGTCAAAACAACTGCAGATGCAGTTTAATCGACTCAAATCCCTAAGAAGACGGTAGTCTTATAGTAAGTCGTAATGGGCTTGTTTTTACTAGGATCTTACCACTTATGCCACTGTTCTCTGCCCCCCCCCCATCTCTCCCCTCGGTGCCTAGCTTACCATGGGAACGGCCTAATGTCTTCATTACCAACCCCGCCACATGTCATTAGCTAATTACAACTAATGCTACCAACCCAGCCCGGCTCTCCTATCAAATGGGCCTGGGGGCGCCTATGTCATCAATGCTGTGAAATAGAATCAAGGCCTCATCTTGCAACGTCTAAAACGGCTCACAGATGATAGGTAACTTCTAATGCAATAGAATTTATTGGAGCTTAGAGTCTTAAAGGAATCCAACGGGCAATCAAGCAATCAGTCGGTGTAATATTCTGTTAACTGTGTTGAAAGGGAACTCAACACGCTGAAATGACAAACACCCCTTACTAAAATGTTCACTAATTCACTTGGACGTTTGCACTTGTATGATTTGTGTATTTCCTTATATCTTATTCATTTTCTTCTTTTTTTCTTTTTAAGGGGGGTGGGCGTGGGTTAGGGGTTGTATTTAATATTCTATTATTGGGCTAGTAGAATCGGTTTCTATTTACTTAAGCATATAAATAAACACATATAAATGAAGATTGGAATAGCGTTTAGAAATACACACTAATGAGTCTGTATTGCGGTCGTATTACTGTAATACTTCCCTTCACTGCAAACCCTAATTCATAACACATTTACATGTAAAATGATACCTCTGCAATGTTAAAGCTTAAGTGTGCTTAAAAATGTAGTCCTCCCTTTAGGTTCCTCTCTCTATCCTCCCAGGGCTTCTTAAGTACTTGATACTACAAATGGGAAACGAGTGCTCAAAGCACCTGGAGACCCCAAGCATACAGGGACTGTCGTATTTAAACATCACTCACGCTCCCCTGAGCTCTCCAGTGAGCCTGGTCAAATCTGATTATACATAGGCAATATTCTTTGCCAACAGGGAAATTCTATAGTCCTTTATTGGAGACATCTGTGAGTAGGAGTAGGGAGAGGTGGAATTGAATGGTTGGTAACAACAGCTGTTACTGCAAGAGGCACAGATGTAGGGGGAAAGCCAATGATTAGGTTATTGACCCCAAATAAATCTGTTATAATATAGATCGTAGCATGGCAGTGGCTGCTATCATCTATATTTGGCTCTTGTTTACTACGATGCTTATATTAGGTATGTATGGTCCCATGGGAAAACTAGGGTTGATATTCCTAATCTCTTGAAATAAGTCTAGACTGTTGATACATTGCAGTAGCTTGAAGGTAAAGTTTTGCATTCCTGATCCCTGGTTAATTACAATGGATATCAACATACTATAAGACAGTAACGAAGCTGCTCAGATAGATTCATCTATAAAGGTTACATAATTAAAAAAGTCATTCTGATAGTTGATATTGATAAGGTTAAATCAATGTGGTACTTGACCTGCTATTCGTGTTTCTGTACAGAACACATCATCCGGTTACTTGATACTGGTTACGTTAAGTCTCCCACCTGGTCTGGTGATATGCAGAACAAGGGGTCCATGGTTAGGAGATTATGTTAAGGATTCAATTGAAAATTTAGAATCTAAGATCTATGATCAAGAGGCCCGTGTTAAGGATGCAATTGAGAGGATTCAATTTAGGATCTGTCATCTATGATCAAGATATTAGGGTTTCATATTTAAATTTGACGATCAATTCTGAGTTTAATATCAATTCTAAAAGCAGTTAAATTGCAGTGCGTTTCCCGGATTAGAAATTTATCCCATATTTTCGGCAAAGTAAACACAGCAAAGCTGTAATGCCGTGCATATTCATATCATGTTCTAAGAAGTATAGAATTGATTTACAACATTTTTAATATGATAGTAGATCAAAATTTTCAGAACAAATATTATTTTAATACGGAATCTAAAAGCCCTTCATATGTTGTGTGTTTTGCAATTTATCAATCTATAACATACTTTAGTAAACACAGCAATGCTGTAATGCCGTGCATATTCCTATGATGATCCAAGGAAAAAAGATCATTATATATGAACTCTATGGCTTTTGGAATGGACCTATACTTAAATATATGCTCTGATTGTGGTGCTTCCTCGCTCTCCATGTAAAATCCTGTCCCATTGCTATAGTATGGAGTAAACCTATGCCTGGATTAAAATATGCAAATAAGGAATGTGTGTGAGGGTTGGGAGTAGTGTGGTGGTGGTATTGGTGGTGGTGGTGTCACAATGGTCACTAACATCCATCTGATAACTTTTGAAGATCAAAATTGACCATATATGGCCTGGATCCCTGTGATTCCTTAAACCAAGATGGCCGACACACAAGGAAAACAAAAGAATTAGGTAGTGGAGGTGTCCCAATGGTCACTAACATCCATCTGATAACTTTTGAAGATCAAAATTGACCATATATGGCCTGGATCCCTGTGATTCCTGAAACCAAGATGGCCGACACACAAGGAAAACAAAAGAATTAGGTAGTTGAGGTGTCCCAATGGTCACTAACATCTATCTGATAACTTTTGAAGATCAAAATTGACCACATATGACCTGGATCCCTGTGTTTCCTAAAACCAAGATGGCCGACACACATGGAAAACAATAAAATTGGGTAGTTGAGGTGTCCAAATGGTCACTAACCATAACTTTTGAAGATCAAAATTGACCATATATGACCTGGATCCCTGTGTTTCCTAAAACAAAGATGGCCGACACACATGGAAAACAACAAAATTGGGTAGTTGAGGTCCCCCAATGGTCACTAACATCCATCTGATAACTTTTGAAGATCGAAGTTGACCATATACGGCACATGGCTATTGTATTATTGACCAATGGGAGGCATCCCTGGCATATACTGCGGAGTCAGGGGCTGAAGGTGTTAGTCATAGTGCCGTCGGGGTCTAATGGCGGCCCCCAGCTGATAATGGCTATGTGAGCTATATGGCCTGGATCCCTGTGTTTCCTAAAACAAAGATGGCCGACATATATGGAGAACAATAAAATTAGCTAGTTGAGGTGTCCCAATGGTCACTAACAGCCATCTGATAACTTTTGAAGATCAAAATTGACCACATATGACCTGGATCCCTGTGTTTCCGAAAACCAAGATGGCCGACACACATGGAAAACAATAAAATTAGGTACTTGAGGTGTCCCAATGGTCACTAACATCCATCTGATAACTTTTGAAGATCGAAGTTGACCATATATGGCCTGGATCCCTGTGTTTCCTAAAACAAAAATGGCCGACATATATGGAGAACAATAAAATTAGCTAGTTGAGGTGTCCCAATGGTCACTAACATCCATCTGATAACTTTTGAAGATTAAAATTGACAATATATGAGCTGGATCCCTGTGTTTCCTAAAACAAAGATGGCTGACACACATGGAAAACAATAAAATAGGCTAGTTGAGGTCTCCCAATGGTCACTAACATCCATCTGATAATTTTTGAAGATCAAAGTTGACCATATATGGCCTGGATCCCTGTGTTTTCTAAAACAAAGATGGCCGACACAAATTGAAAAAAAAAAAAGAATTAGGTAGTTGAGGTCTTTCAATGGTCACTAACTTCCATCTTATAACTTTTGAAGATCAAAATTGACCATATATGACCTGGATCCCTGTGATTCCTGAAACCAAGATGGCCGACACATATTGAAAAAAATAAAAGAATTAGGTAGTTGAGGTCTTTCAATGGTCACTAACATCCATCTCATAACTTTTGAAGATCAAAATTGACCATATATGACCTGGATCCCTGTGATTCTTGAAACCAAGATGGCCGACACACATGGAAAACAACAAAATTGGGTAGTTGAGGTCCCCCAATAGTCACTAACATCCATCTGATAACTTTTGAAGATCAAAATTGACCACATATGACCTGGATCCCTGTGTTTCCAAAAACCAAGATGGCCGACACACATGGAAAACAATAAAATAGGCTAGTTTAGGTCTCCCAATGGTAACTAACATCCATCTGATAATTTTTGAAGATCAAAGTTGACCATATATGGCCTGGATCCCTGTGTTTTCTAAAACAAAGATGGCCGACACATATTGAAAAAAATAGAATTAGGTAGTTCAGGTCTTTCAATGGTCACTAACATCCATCTGATAACTTTTGAAGATCAAAATTGACCATATATGACCTGGATCCCTGTGTTTCCTAAAACAAAGATGGCCGCCACACACATGGAAAACAATAAAATAGGCTAGTTGAGGTCTCCCAATGGTCACTAACATCCATCTGATAACTTTTGAAGATCAAAATTGACCACATATGACCTGGATCCCTGTGTTTTCAAAAACCAAGATGGCCGACACACATGGAAAACAATAAAATTAGGTACTTGAGGTGTCCCAATGGTCACTAACATCCATCTGATAACTTTTGAAGATCGAAGTTGACGATATATGGCCTGGATTCCTGTGTTTCCTAAAACAAAGATGGCCGACATATATGGAGAACAATAAAATTAGCTAGTTGAGGTGTCCCAATGGTCACTAACATCCATCTGATAACTTTTGAAGATTAAAATTGACAATATATGAGCTGGATCCCTGTGTTTCCTAAAACAAAGATGGCCGACTTACATGGAAAACAATAAAATAGGCTAGTTGAGGTCTCCGAATGGTCACTAACATCCATCTGATAATTTTTGAAAATCAAAGTTGACCATATATGGCCTGGATACCTGTGTTTTCTAAAACAAAGATGGCCGACACATATTGAAAAAAATAGAATTAGGTAGTTGAGGTCTTTCAATGGTCACTAACATCCATCTCATAACTTTTGAAGATTAAAATTGACAATATATGAGCTGGATCCCTGTGTTTCCTAAAACAAAGATGGCCGACTTACATGGAAAACAATAAAATAGGCTAGTTGAGGTCTCCGAATGGTCACTAACATCCATCTGATAATTTTTGAAAATCAAAGTTGACCATATATGGCCTGGATACCTGTGTTTTCTAAAACAAAGATGGCCGACACATATTGAAAAAAATAGAATTAGGTAGTTGAGGTCTTTCAATGGTCACTAACATCCATCTCATAACTTTTGAAGATCAAAATTGACCATATATGAGCTGGATCCCTGTGATTCCTGAAACCAAGATGGC
Organism: Acholoe squamosa; assembly: GCA_949317995.1. Lineage (NCBI taxonomy): Eukaryota > Metazoa > Annelida > Polychaeta > Phyllodocida > Polynoidae > Acholoe > Acholoe squamosa. The sequence continues at coordinate 43,459,433 of OX439040.1, read as the reverse complement.
CGACACATATTGAAAAAAAAAAAAGAATTAGGTAGTTGAGGTCTTTCAATGGTCACTAACATCCATCTCATAACTTTTGAAGATCAAAATTGACCATATATGACCTGGATCCCTGTGATTCTTGAAACCAAGATGGCCGACACACATGGAAAACAACAAAATTGGGTAGTTGAGGTCCCCCAATAGTCACTAACATCCATCTGATAACTTTTGAAGATCAAAATTGACCACATATGACCTGGATCCCTGTGTTTCCAAAAACCAAGATGGCCGACACACATGGAAAACAATAAAATAGGCTAGTTTAGGTCTCCCAATGGTAACTAACATCCATCTGATAATTTTTGAAGATCAAAGTTGACCATATATGGCCTGGATCCCTGTGTTTTCTAAAACAAAGATGGCCGACACATATTGAAAAAAATAGAATTAGGTAGTTCAGGTCTTTCAATGGTCACTAACATCCATCTGATAACTTTTGAAGATCAAAATTGACCATATATGACCTGGATCCCTGTGTTTCCTAAAACAAAGATGGCCGCCACACACATGGAAAACAATAAAATAGGCTAGTTGAGGTCTCCCAATGGTCACTAACATCCATCTGATAACTTTTGAAGATCAAAATTGACCACATATGACCTGGATCCCTGTGTTTTCAAAAACCAAGATGGCCGACACACATGGAAAACAATAAAATTAGGTACTTGAGGTGTCCCAATGGTCACTAACATCCATCTGATAACTTTTGAAGATCGAAGTTGACGATATATGGCCTGGATTCCTGTGTTTCCTAAAACAAAGATGGCCGACATATATGGAGAACAATAAAATTAGCTAGTTGAGGTGTCCCAATGGTCACTAACATCCATCTGATAACTTTTGAAGATTAAAATTGACAATATATGAGCTGGATCCCTGTGTTTCCTAAAACAAAGATGGCCGACTTACATGGAAAACAATAAAATAGGCTAGTTGAGGTCTCCGAATGGTCACTAACATCCATCTGATAATTTTTGAAAATCAAAGTTGACCATATATGGCCTGGATACCTGTGTTTTCTAAAACAAAGATGGCCGACACATATTGAAAAAAATAGAATTAGGTAGTTGAGGTCTTTCAATGGTCACTAACATCCATCTCATAACTTTTGAAGATTAAAATTGACAATATATGAGCTGGATCCCTGTGTTTCCTAAAACAAAGATGGCCGACTTACATGGAAAACAATAAAATAGGCTAGTTGAGGTCTCCGAATGGTCACTAACATCCATCTGATAATTTTTGAAAATCAAAGTTGACCATATATGGCCTGGATACCTGTGTTTTCTAAAACAAAGATGGCCGACACATATTGAAAAAAATAGAATTAGGTAGTTGAGGTCTTTCAATGGTCACTAACATCCATCTCATAACTTTTGAAGATCAAAATTGACCATATATGAGCTGGATCCCTGTGATTCCTGAAACCAAGATGGCCGACACATATTGAAAAAAAAAAAAGAATTAGGTAGTTGAGGTCTTTCAATGGTCACTAACATCCATCTCATAACTTTTGAAGATCAAAATTGACCATATATGACCTGGATCCCTGTGATTCCTGAAACCAAGATGGCCGACACACATGGAAAACAACAAAATTGGGTAGTTGAGGTCCCCCAATGGTCACTAACATCCATCTGATAACTTTTGAAGATCGAAATTGACCATATATGGCCTGGATCCCTGTGTTTCCTAAAACAAAGATGGCCGACACACATGGAAAACAATAAAATAGGCTAGTTGAGGTCTCCCAATAGTCACTAACACCCATCTGATAATTTTTGAAGATCAAAATTGACCATGTATGGCCTGGATCCCTGTGTTTCCTAAAACAAAGATGGCCGACACATGTGGAAAACAATAGAATTAGGTAGTTGAGGTCTTTCAATGGTCACTAATATCCATCTGATAACATTTGAAGATCAAAATTGACCACAAATGACCTGGCAAATGACACACATGACAAATGACACACATGGCAAACAAGGTGTCCCAATGGTCACTAACATCCATCTGATAACTTTTTAAGATCAAAATTGACCATATATGGCCTGGATCCCTGTGTTTCCGAAAACCAAGATGGCCGAAAACCAAGATGGAAAACGGTCCCAAGACTCCAAATAATTCAATGCCACGCCACTTAAAACTCCTCAAAAAGTGCATCATACTTATGTGTACATGTATACATAAATATACATGTAGGTGGCCTTTAGTGGGTTAATAGTCAGTGGTGCTGAGAAATGCACCACCAGCAGAAGAGAACCACATGGTGCTGGGGGAGGTGGTGGCAGGCAGGTATGGGGCCACCACAGGAGCACAGCCACCACCACAATTCAGAGGTGGGTGGGGGGGTATATATACTATATACCATGGCTCTGCCTGAGGTGTCCAGGGCTACCACCACTCTGTCCCCAGGGTCTACAATAACAGGTCCACCAACACCACCACTGCCACCACTTCTATGCTTGACTGATTTGCAGATTTTAATCCAGGTATAGGCATACTCAATACTGTACCTATGACAGGATTATACATGGAGAGCGAGGAAGCACCACTATGAGAGCTTGTATTTAAGAATGGGTCCCCTCCTATAGCCGTTCATTCCTAAGAATGAACGGCAATAAGTAGCTAGCTATGAAGCGATTTCTTATCAGTATGGGAGTTAATTCATCTAATAACTTTATTGCACCTTTTTGTTTACATTTTCTTAGCTTTAATCATTTTCAACATATGGTATACATACCGTTGGGTTTCTTAGCATTAATCATCTTCAATATATGGCAGAGAGCGTGCCAACAGCCCACTGCCTAACAGCTGTTGAGTTTTTCTTTTTTCTCTAACATATTTTTCCAATATAGATCGTTATAGATTGTGTTAGCAGCTGCAAAGGACCGTTCACACTGAAGTAACGGTTGAGATTATATTGTGGCCCAGTTTCAAGCAAGTATAATAAAGAGTAGGAGGCAGATAGCAGGTTGTATAATGTTACAGGTTTATGCGACACAACTATCATGTCATCATTTCCTGTTTCACTAATTCTATTTCAAAATGAAATAAAGTTTACGGGCCCCTAACTAGATTGCCCTGAGCGCCAAGAGTTATCGTTTCAATCGGCTCAGGGATTATATCTTCTTATACTACTGCGCATTGAGCTTTTGCCAAATCTGAAATAATAATACCCGAATGAGAAACCGGCTTTTAGACACATGAGGTAGGTTTTAGACTTATTGTATCATACTGAAGAGCTCATACTAAATTTGATAAGGAAATTTATTTTCATATGCAGCTTAAACCCCATACAAGTCCATCCCATCATGGAATTAAAGAAGGAAACGCATCAGGTTTATTGTATCACTGAGCAGAGTCTCGGTAACACCTTAGTATAATCCACCCCTTTGTCCTCATTTTTTCTCCCCTGAATGTTAAAGCCAGACTGTCAGACAGCAACCTAGACAGCCATACGGTCCTTCAATTGATGAAGCGGGGTTAAATGTTTAAACTATTGATATTCAATGCCCAATTTATCTAGTGGGGAACTAGATTGAATCTTGCCATTTGATCGATTGTAGTCCTGTTCCTACAGTGTAAAGGCATTACGAGTATTGCAGCAACATCTCTTTCATGTGAGCAGCCTTGGCTGGGAGGGAAGGCATGCATGGAGGTTGGACTGACTACTGAAGGAGACTCTTGCTCCTGGGTGTTCTGACAGAGGAATTCTTTTTGATTCAAATATTAAAGACAAATCCACTGAGTGTCACCACCTTTGCGTACCACTGGACAGGATGTCATGTCTGAGAGCTGAAGTTAGGTATATCATCCCTCAGGAATATGTATTCAGGATTCACTGAGGATGAATAACATTTTAAGACATATAAATGGAGTGCCCATGCAGTGAAGTGTGTGGCCAGGTCTTTGCGGAATCAAATACATGAATAAGAGAGAACAGGTAGATCAAAGGTACATAAAAGGTTGTACACAAGTCTTAAAATATTCGATGTAAATTTTTGATTCACTGCTAAGGCTGATGAATAAGAGACTGCTTCATGCTCTGAAGAGATACACGTGTGTATCTAAGTAAGATTATATATGGTTAAAGTGCAGGGGTATGATTTGATATACAATGATGAGAGTCAATCATAATCATGGAAATATCAAACAATGTTTAATACACCATAATCTAATGTCACCATTCTCTAATGGCACATGCCTCAATGTATTCGCCACAGCAAAACTGTACATACGTATCATAAATGCTGAAACATCATCTGGAAATGTTTGTAAATAGAGCCATGCCATCCCTAGCACAGTTCACTATTGACTATTGACATGGCTGGCACTACAAGCGTGCTGGAACTAGGTGAAACCCTCTATTATCATCCGCTCAACAATGCATTGGAGATCACTCCCTGCCCTTGTCCCTCCCTTACCCATTCCTAGTGTTGTGTGACCAGGAATGTGCTGAATGCATAACAGGTAGGTACCCTACCATCTTGCTCTCAAACCTCTGACCTATGTTATTTATGCCATGTATATCTGGCACAAGAACATGCTATGCACAATCCATATTCCTCAAATTATACACTACATTCAGTCTAAATTTGAAAAAAAAGAATATGTATATATATATATATATATATATATATATATATATATATATATATATATATATATATATATATATATAGCAGACCCCTTTATGTAAACATCAATAATCGATATTTCATAGGTAAATAAATTCACGCATTGCAAAATCGCAAAACTGCATGCAGACAATCAATTAAACAGTCACTATCTGGTGAGACGGCAGTTTGTCATCAACTGTTCAAGGGGGGAGTTCATGCTTTTTAAGCTTTTTAAGCCTAAACCACACATGCCTAGGAGGCTGGGTGCACTGTCGGCTACTTGACTAGAGATATCACAGTTCCTTATAATTCCGTCTTCCCATTTATATAATGTAAGAGATAAAATTCAAACACCAGATTTAAAGACAATTTAATATATTTTCTTTTTCTGAGAACCTATGCATCATCCAATCAAGTAACATAACCGTAGATTTCTTTATACCCTGACCTTCACTCTCTGCCATATTCCCTACTTTTTTTTTGTCGCTAACTAATCCCCTACTTCTACTTTACAGGCGCCCACGGTAAATGAGGCGGAGACTCTTTGCCTTATGAGCACTAGATGGTGCCTGGGGCCACGTCCCCAGTCTCTATACTACTACTCTACTCCGAGGGGGCCGCGTCTATACAGCTAAACTGATGGAGACAGGTAGCCTTCTTCTTAGTGCCATCAGCTACCACAGTCTATGCTCTAGTAGTGGGGAGAGGGGAGGGTGGTAGTGTTTGTGTGTTTGGGGAGGTACAGATGAGCCTAGTGTTCATTGTAGCTACTGTTAGTGAGTGCTTACAGCATTCGGGTGGGTTCATATAGGGCGCATAATATGTAATAGTAGCAGCTATTCTGCTGCATATTGATGGGGAGGATGGGTTAGGGTGGTCTAATAGGGATCCATTAATTCACTTATATTGGAAGTGTTCAATGGCACACGCTAATGAGAATTACAAGGGAAATCCAGATGAATTGCAGAATATAGAATGAAGAAGTCACAATTAAGGGAGAGCACTTAGGAAACTTATAGACCGCTAGTCAGAAACGCAATGCTTCATCGATATTGAGGCTCCACTGGTTATTAATTCCAGTAGACTGAAGGGACGAATGAAAATAACAAAGGTCTGCCCAATATGGTGCTAAACGCTAAATATCAGTCAGTATTTCAAGTAGCTGCATGTGAATTGACATAACAGCATTTAGAGGCTCCCCATCATGGGAGGATCTCTCTCACTAGTCGTTATCGATCATACAAACTCGTGTTTTTGGCGACAGATGGTATGGGGATAACTTCCCTTGATTCCATTTGTGAGGCTGTCACTGTAACCAACCCTTCCTGAGCGTCCTCTCCCTCACCTCATTCCTCCATTCCTACCCCTGCCACCTCCCTCCGGAAATCAGCACATTGATTGGGAGCTAGTTCCATGTTCCCTGATGAGGCCAAATTAACTTCAAGGCGTTTATTCATTTAAAGAAAAGTGGGTTCAGTTTGAAAACGACCATAACTGCGATAGCAGTAACCCTTATTTAAAAACAAATTATACTAGACAGTTGTCGCTGCAGTTTGAAGGGCCAAGAACACAAATACGAATATACAACAAGGCCTTTTCAAAAGTATAATGACAAGGACGTGCTTCTGAATCTGCAAAAGGAAAATGGCTGAAGAAGTTATAATTAATGCATGTCAATGAGAAATGTTCGGAAAAGGAAAGTTCAGGTGCGTTTAAATCAATGGACATAAGCCTATATATATGTTCTGAAGTAAAAGACTTATGAGAGCAGGAATGTCTATGGTAATGCTCTTAGCTCAGAATGTCCATGGTTCTCCTTGGTGTCAGCGACCTCCATACTGCCTAGGATCATCATAAATTCCCACACTCCCAAATACATAAATCTACCCCCCCCCCCCCGTCGCAGTGGTATTTCCCATTCTTTCAAATTCATATTACATATCACCCTGTATATGCTGCTTGCATGTGTGAAGCTAACCCATAAGAATTATTTGAGGGCCTAGTACATGTTTTAGGCATATTCTTGATAAAGAATAGTTAAACTGTTCGAAACGTCGATCAACTCGCATCAACCTACAAATTCTTCAACATTGTACTGATGTAACTGTGATACTTTATTGTCAATCTTTAATAGAATTCTAAGCTTTACCTGACCGCGGCTGGTTTTGCTTGTATTAATTCTACTCAGTATTTAAGGCATATTGAGATCTGCACTGGTGAAACTACATCGCTTTAGTAATTGATTTTGGTGCTAGTTATAACATTCATGTGTTCAATGGAGTGGTCATTCTTGCCATGAACTCAGGCTTAGCCCTTGCATTTACAACGAGGGCCTTTACTAGCCCTTTGATTGCAGCAAAGTGAGTGAGTAATAGAGGTTTAACGCCATTTCGACAGCTAAGGTCATATTCATGGCGAGAACTACATTACACAATTTCACAGAGGAATGTGTCAGTGCCCGCGTATATGTGCACCACACACATCCTGAGGGGATAGGAAAGAGGAGAAATAGACCCTTTTAATTGGGCTAGGGAGGCCCGTTGCAGCAAAGTGCATTACTGCATCGCAGGCTTGATACACTCCGAGAAAATCGGGATGATGCGCCAATGCAGTCACTTATAGACTAGTATCAAATACCACAGTGTCTCTTCACCCACTGTAAAACTTCACAGATTTGTAGCAATATCAAGCCTACTTATCTTGCAGTTAGCCTTTCTAAACTGGTACACCATATCTAAAGCCATTGGTTTCATGTCAGAAGAAAGATATACCAAATGTACAAACTATTTTCACAATGTTCAACTTTTTCTAACTTCACCGTAATATTCTCTACGGCTAAACATGACCCATGACAATGGGCATCCGTTGACTGCAGCCATAGAACGAAGATTTGAAATTTTGGGAACCCCTGTGTACATGCTGTCATCCTCAAAATATATGTATATTGTTAAACATCTAATGCATAGGTATCCTCTGATCCTCCTTGATCAGCTTAGACTATATGAGTATAGCATCAGCCTATATAGAGCCCTATACCTTCCAACTACAATTCACTTTCACCCCAGTTCCCCAATAGAATCACCACACCCCCTGTCATCCTCTACCAGCCACGATGGAGGGGCTTTAAGTCGTTATTTTTGTTCAGTGATCAATGCCGATTAGCTTTACGCCGCGTCTTTCATCTTTTAAACTTCTTCAAGTCTCAACGCGACGCGACGCGACGCGACGCGACACGCGAGAGAACTCCCGGCAACGCAACCCCCGCGGATCAATTGAGGACGGCGCCTTGCGGTGGGAGATTGACGAGAAATTAGCGGTAGGAGAGGGGCTGTGGTGTTGTGGTGGAGAAAGGCTCGCTCTACCACTTCCACATCCAATCCAACCAAGCAGTCAAGTATTCTTTAATTTCCCCTATCAATGTTTGCTATTGCTCTGGTAAGAAAAGGCTCCGATACAAAGGGGTTGGGGAGGAATTGATACTTTCTTCGTTTTAAGTCATCTGCGGTTGCTTCTTCCAGATTTTGTAGCTAGAACATTTTATGGATAGATGACCTACAAAATGATTATGGGTATCTCGAGTTTTAGAGATTTTATAACGACTGGACACTTTTCGGCGGCAATGAAGGTCCCCAGATCTAAACTGTAAGAAATAAAACCGTAGTGTTGTAGATTTTAATAGAATAGTAGAGAATAGACCTGTGAGACATAGAGCGGCAACTTGTAATCTTGTGTCTAGTGATAGAATAATAGGAAAGCTAACTTCAAAGGCAATTAAAGGTTGTACCATCTGGCTCACCCTGTAACTCTTGTGCTGCCTTGTACTACTAGGTCTACTACCGAGAAGTTCTGCCTGCCCATAGATGACCACTACAAATGGTAGAGGTGGGCATGTTCAATGACCCAGAACCATATGCACCAAGGACCCCAGAATGACTAGGGTTGTGTGTGGCAGTCTTACCAACCCCAACAGCATACAGCTGGTCACAACCCCTGCCCCACCAAACTGGTAACCCCCTCCCCTCTGTAGACAGGGTACACCAAGTTTAGCATTTGTCTCTCCATAGAAATTTATAGAGATTCTAAACAGTAAATATCTTCTTCAAATACAGAATATATGATCCAAATGTACCATAACCCCGTGAGATGAAACCTTTAGTACATATATACAGCAATTTCAGACCACAGAATTATCAGATAAAGCCTACAGAGATGTATTGGTGAATCTTAATTTTGTCTTATGCTAATCTTCCATAGAGCTCCAGGAGCTGAAATGTCTAATCTAATCATAAAACCCAAACTAAACATATATCACAAAAACAAGTTATCTACCATTAGTACATACATATATATGCTGATAACAATGCCTCAATATTGTGCCAAAATAGTCCATAGGAGAAGAACAGTGAACGAAAATAGAAATCAGGGCTCCCCTATCCCTTACACCGTGGCGACTCTGAACCATTGACTAGTCTACAAGTCTCACTAGTAGGACTTAGAGTCGCCACGCTAATTACTGTTGAATCTACAAGGGGTCCTTGTAAAAACTGAACAATGAACCAGCGTAATTACACAACAGGAAGCCAGTATATAATCTCCAGGTGGCAGTGTGGTGGTACAAGAAATCTCTGTGAAAAAGATGTGAAAAGAACGAAGGATCTCTGGCAACTTTTGGATGAGAGATCCTTCATTATTTCGACGAAATTGTTTCGCAGTGTATATCAATGATGTGAGGAAAACCCTAAAGCCATGCACCCTCTTGCAGGGCATAAGCATAAATCTACATTTTGTTGCATGTAAGTCGCACAGCACCAGTGCTATTCCTAGGGGAAGCATGGAGTTAGTCAAAGGCTAGGATTACAGGGACTTCTACATTTCTTGTCTATTATCATCAGCGTCAGCGAGAATTTGGAGGAACCATATAATGTAAAAATGAAATGGTACATTTATGTTTAGTTAGGGTATCTACGGGAGAAGTAATTGTAATTTAATCATCTGTAGTATACTATAGTAAGTATGCCGTACACCGATGTTAACTGGAAAGTAAGTCGTCTTTGGACCCCTTACAAAGAATACGCTCAGAAATACTTGGGGTTTTGCACCTGTGCTTGAGGCCGAGAGTTTAGAGCCATACCCTAATTATTATAAAAAGATACTTTTCAGGTGAAACATAGACCCACAAAGATACATTATAATCACAACACTGTTAATATCAGACCCCCCCCCCATTGAGGTTCTCAGCAGTTTCCATACAGAAATAGACTCACCCCCATAACATAATGCATTCCAACGCTATACGGCAAGTCATTCGAAAATGCCTGCATCTAATGAATCCTCGTTTACACTGATTATTGGAGGCTGATCTAATTAGGAAATCATCGGTTGTTTCTGATTCCCTGTATGTGACCTTAAAGAGACCTTCATCTAATTATACAAACGCCATCCGACAGCCAACACTTTAATTTCACACACAGATATTCCCGCCAGACGCACCCATAAGCCAAGCAATGCGCCTAACTCCATCTAGGCAGAATGTAATCATGGGCAAAGAAGAATTCTGAGAAACCTAGAATCTTTGGGGAATAGACGACAGAACTGCAAGAATTATGCTTTCTATAAGGGTTGTGCTGTGAATAGCTGGACTCCACCAGCTGCTGGGAAGGGTTTCGTATTGATGAATACACGGTCCTTCTACCAATAGACATCTCCTATGGGATGCTACCTCATCTCTTCTAACAGCCAGCATTCCAATGAAGCTGTCAGTCAGTCCTCCATGAATCATGTGAATCACAGCAATTGTGAATAGTTACATCACGGGAGCCATCAGCTATGGGATCAATAACGGAAACTATTAGTACTACAATAACGTAACGTAAAACCGTTATGCAATGAAGAGGGAGAGAGAGACAAAGTAGGCGGCTGTGTGTTGCGGGAGTGTGATACTAACACCGGCCGCTACATGGACAAGTATGCCCTTAACCATTGAGGACTGTGAAGTGTCCTAGTGTATCATGCCCCACCATGATGCATGAATGCAGCTCTGGTGAGTCAAGTGCCTGCATTCATGTCGACCCTCAGGGTTTGCTGCACTCCTGAAGGGGCGGCATGATGCTCCAATGCATTGCTGGAGAGTGGCCACCCATGGATCACGACTAGCAAAGGATATGAATCTCAAGGAATAACGTGACCCTCTTAGGATAAGTACACAGAGGATGTTTCATTCATAAGTTGACAGTAGTTAACGTTCGAAGTGATGTGGTCTGCCATGTGAACTGTGGGTAAGGCAGTTGATGTTGATACAAGCCATTCTGAAAGACAGTCTCTTCCCTTCCACTGCGACTTCCCCTGGTATACTTCATCCTTTCTTATAACACATACCTTTTTGGTACCATCTTTTTTGACTCTTTATGTCCAGCAATTCTATTTAACCCTAGGTCTGAAGTAGTTGCAAGGGTTCCGAGCAAGCGAGCAATCACAGTAAATTGCAATCAAAAGTGGTGATTATGTTTGATTCTCATTAAATTCAGTATGATTATTTCCTCCAATTATCAAAACAGTCCTACTTTGAGAGGCCCTAATTAGTGCACCCTAATTAAAAATCTTTCCTATTCATCCTTATTGCACTTGCTCTCGATCTTTCATTCTCTGGAACATTCTGGCAATTGTTTTTCATGTTTTCAGTTATTCCTTATTGTTGAGCCTTCTTTTACCCAGTTACTTTACCTGTCAATGCATGGGGTCGGTGACATTTGGGGGGAGGATGCCTTGTGGAGGACTGACACTGATGAAGGGGTGGGGGCTGGTATGGTAATCACAGATGGATTGGCAGCAGACCAAAGACAGTATTAATCATACATCAGCAAGCTCTTGGATCACTGCCTAATCTAATGAATCTTTCATTTACTACCAGAAACTTGATACTCTCCTGGTAAACTAAAGTCTTCCATATTGATATGATGTTAGAGCAAAACAGTAGCAGAAGTAGCAGATGGGTTGAGTTTTAGGGGAATTGGAATAATACTTCATGTAGACCCAGAAAAATCGTCGATATGGAAAACCTCATTATCACCTCTGATAGGATGCAGGGCCAAATCGACAAAGGACTAACAAACTAAGCTGAACATGATTGCAATGCTATATTTTACTGGGTTGACTTTCTTTTAACGCCATGTCTACAATCTATTTTGAAACCACAGGCAAATTTACAATTTCAAGTATTGCAGATATTTAGCACATGTATAGAAAGGTTAATAAATGCTATGAATATGAGTTATGGGATAAAGTGTATACACATGCAGTGCAAAGCACTTCATGACAGTCACTCTATATCAGATTGTGCATTGTTCAATGTATTGCCTTGGTTATGTGATGACCGTTGGTGATCGCAGTGATGCAATGGTATCAATGTTTCCCTACCACATTCATATTCATTTCAGACCTATACATATCAACAGTACCACTGTTCTTCATAGAAAGGCAAAATCAAATAGACCAAAAAATGATAGAAGGCATATGCACCACATGAGGATAGTCTTTAGGAAGTCGATGTTATATCACTATATAGATAACAGAAATACACCCATGGGAGGTTACGAAAGGTTACTAGAGCCCTTAATCCATGTCCATAGTTTGGTATACGGGGCCATTGATGCTTGATACCACTCAATATCAGGGCTTACAGGGAAGACAACAGGATTATTCCTTATGGCATATTTATGATAGCATTTCAGCCGTATGATAAATAAATCAAATAGAGCATTTGAATTTCCCAATCCACCAAAAAAACCACGAACGCCTGTTCTGTTAATCTAAGATGGCATGTTATTCCTGTCTTTGAACCTTGCTACTTTGATACTCAACTCATTATATGATATTGTTGACATATTGCTCTTCTATCACGACTATTCATCTGGAGTGACGAACTAGATCTAGAGCTTGTAAAGCTTTATTCATTCATCCTGAATTTTATATAAAAGAAAAATGTTACAAAACTATACAGCACTACAGGCCTCTCATCAAGTGCACAGCCTCGGCCTAAAGACGCGATTCCAGTAGGGTAGGTAAGCCCTGATATCGGCATACGGAATAACCAAGCCTTTGGACAGCAAGAGACACACAAAGAGAACTAGGGATGACTGGCTAGGATGAGCGCGAACCTGGCTGTTATCCCTTGAAAATACCACTTGCACTCATGGACGGCCAACTTAAGAACACATCATCCTTATTTCGGAAGCTAATACATTTTGGTTGTTAATGCACCAGTTTTAAGTGGATGATGACATTGCATCTATCGGAACTATAATGTAAATATTAAAGAGTCATTATAAAATCATTCGATTATTTCAGGGGTTGTAAAACTGTGGCTAATCTTAAGGGGTAAAGGCCACACGTTTTGATGCCAAGTACCCCACCTATTTTATTCAGAAACCGAATTCGTGGAAGTTTTAGATAGCAAAGCTACAAATCTCTGAACATTAGTCCATCGTAGAGAGGGAGGGGAAGCATCTGGTCCCTCAGGGGATGGGACCAGTGGCACTACAGCCTTATCTTGTTACACATGAATACGTGAGCGGACAAGTAGTCATGCCATGAAAACAGAATTAAACGGTTCATCAGACTGGGATGAGATGGGGGGAGAGGGTATATACCTAGCTAAAACGGTGACTCTAGGTTTGGCTGGCTACCTGCCTGTATATTGAGGACATGACTTGTATACAGGCAGGCCATGCCTAGAAGCTACCTGTCAATCATCCCCTGTTTTCATACTTACTCATAAGGGGGCACCCTTTCATCTCAAAGGTCTAACATGTCTCTCATATACAGAAGTTTGGAATATAGACTGTGATTGGAGATATGAAACTGCCATCTAGTGGAGTTCAAGTGAGCTAACCTCCCAAGAATCTGGGGAAAAAGCCATCAGGCATGGCCTGCGGGTACTATACCCATAATACCTGCAGGGCACCAGCGTTGTTCTAGGTGTTTTAGCCACACATATATAGGGCTAGTGCTCTCTGACCCGACCAATAGATGCTTTGGTACCCAATGCCGACCACTTATAAAATGATAAAAAAGCATTCTATTCAGCCCATTCACAGTTCCTTGATATAGGTGTGTAAGAAGAGATGATAATGCATCAGATACCTCTAACATTATTCAAAAGCACTATCAAGTGCTCTGTGTACCAGATGGAAGGTGTCCTGCTTTACTGGCATTTGGTGGTGAATATACTGCTTGGTTTCAAGATGTTGAGTTCCTTATACCCCTGAATGCAGTTCTTAGTCACAACTTCCATTCCATCCTATCATCGACTCTTGACATGTTAATTATGGTTTAGATTCATAAAACAGGTTACTCACATTTAGTATTCATCAATTTGATGTCTTTTTCACAAATCCTTTATCTCCTCTTAGTGGTACACTGTTAAAAATCTCTGTTGGTTTTACGGAGATTTTCTGTAAAACTTTACAGTGTTTGACCATTATTTCAATTATGGTGTTGCCCCGTAACTATCAATTATTTTACAGTGAAGTTCTGTAAATATCACCCTGATACATTTTGTTGTACACATGTAAATTACTTATAATATATAATGTGTTTGACAGATATGGCCCAATGATGGTTTTTATTATACTTCTATTAGATATTGGAGTGTGATTCTATCTTAAAATGTGATATAATTGCATTTAATTCTTGAATGGAATTCACTCCTTGATTATATTATTACTCCAATCCCACTTGTGTCATGTATTTTCTCACATAAACAATCATCTAATCTGTGCCCTAACTGCCTACCCAGTATCAGGTTACATATAAGCCATCCTCTATGACCATTCTACCCCCTCCCCACCTCCTGCTACCCACCTGTGCCTAAACACTGCAACACTAATCCAGAGGGAGGCTGAGTGACACATGTATCAGCCAATCAGCATCATTCCCTCCATGGTAACCATTTTGTGACATCTGACATGCAGCAAGTAGGGGTGATGGTGGGGGGTAGAGTAAGGGTTAACTTTTCTAAGTCCATTCCACAGTACATATCCAGGAGGCCAGCACACAAGAACCATACATCTACAACAGTGTGCCAGTTACTATGATAAGATAACTATAACCATGTAACTACTTGAGTAACTGATACTGAGGTACAATTTCCATGTCCTGTTTTGCAAAAGTTTCATGCTTTTTATAGTCCATATTCCTTAGAATGTGATTTCCTTCATGTCTTTCCAGCCTACACAGAATTTGAGACCAGGGAAGGACAAACCACACTCAACAAACATGGAGCAATAGGACATAATTGATGATTCTAAATAAAGACTGTGGATCAACAAGGTAAAAGGTACGCCCGGTAGGGGGTGCGCGGGCATACCTTTTACTGTGTTGATCCACATTAGTGTTCTACATGTTGGGACAAGGGAAGACAGGGGCAGAGAGAGTAAGGAGAGAGGGAATGGAGACAAAAGGAGGGCAAGTGAGGTGTGGAGGGGAAGGGGCAAGGCGGAAAAGAGAAGGGCTGATAACAGTGAATTTCTGTAACATTAATGGTGAAACCTCCTAAAAAATAACGGTGATGCTCTGATGAAAAAAACAGTGACTGAGAAATAACGGTGACCATACAAATAACATTGTTGCCAGTGAATCCCCTTTTTTTCTACAGTAGAAACACACACACACAATTGCAAGGATACAGTACTGCTTGTTGTGTGAAGCACATGATAATTACCTAAGTACCACTCTCCATGACTGCAATACATCTAGCGATTGGGGTATGCTGCCGAGTGTGAGTGATTGACTTATAAGGCACAAGGTGGTCCAGCCAATGTACCATATCTAGTTTTACTTGGATGATATTTGTATAGTACATATTTTGTACCTGACATCTGAATCAAATAAATGATTTTATGCAATAGATTGCAACCTTATTGGTGTATGAAAGAGTATGAACGGGTACTTGGGTGATTATCTTGTCAAAGTAAACACTTCAGGGTCTACGGACTGCGAGTGGTTGAGTCAGGGGCGACTTACCCTTCACCTGGGGTGACTATGTTGTGGCAGCGTATGGTGATAACTCCATGCTATGTATGTATAGAATTAAGATTCCAAAATTTGTTCCATCACACATCCATGCCATTTTATACTGCACAGAACATGGATCCCTTCAAAGCCTACATACATGGGCCTGGAATGACACCTGCTTGTTTCTTTTAGTGAAATGAGTCAGGTTGGGTTGATGTTCTAACAGATATGTCCGTACTGGTATCATCAGAACTAGGAATAACCTATTGATTGGTTGAATGGCAATGATATAAAGCTGTGCGACAACATCTAGGATACAAGTACGTTAATGTCTGTGTTCTGTTACGCCCAACCCTCCGTGTTCTGGTTATTATCAGTAATGCGCTACGTGCGGTTAAAACCGTCTCCACATACAATAGGGGTATGGTAGATTGGTGTATGGTGCTCCTACTAGACAATAGCAACATCTGGACACCGAGCAGCGACAGGAAATACTCAATTGATGTTTTGACGATGCAGGTTTAATCATCGCTCGGTGCACCCCAGTCTCTATAATGGGTTAGGGCTACGATACACCCCTGCTGTGATACCCAGTGTCTAAAGTGCACGCTGCATATCAGATGCACTGAGTTCAGAAGCATTCTATAAGGCGCACCTGGAGATCGATTATAAAAACTTAAATACTAATCTAATGTATTTCCCCGCCTATAGGGTACCTTTCCAATGTTTGGCACGCTTTGTGTGCGAGTTATTACGGTACTCCCTGTTTGAGAAATAGGACATACAGTTATTTGAGTTTCATGGGGGCTCCCTATTTTTAAATCCAAAAAGGATGACAAAATGAAAGCATTCTTTCTCTCACGATTATTTGCCTTCCAAGCTCAGCTTTGACACGGGAATCCTGCTTGAGTAGTACATGTATAAAAACTCCAATATTCTAATAAAGAGATAAATGCTTGCATAATATTTATGTTCAGTTCGCCCACAGGTAGTTAATGTTCTGGAGGTGCTGGAGGTGGTGAGTGTGTACTTTGTTCAAGCACACCTCCTCCAGCAGCTGAAACGCTACCCTGGAGGCCCCGAGCTACTCACGACCATCCCCTGAAGCAGCTCTCCCCCATAGAAGATCCCCACACCCGTTATGGCCTTCGTCTGGGGATCAAGAAAGATTAGGGCCTGAAGGAACCTTGTGCTTCAGTCTTCACACCATTCGAAATACATCCCAGCCCACCAATGCGTATATCAGTCTACCAATAAACACAGCTATACATCTACTAAGTGCTAATTGATTTATGCACACTACCATTCGAAAAAATATGTATATGTAAATAAATAATACCAGGGATGGTGGCGTGAGTAGTATTCTGAGTCAGCAGTGACTGTGTAAGTAGTATACTGAATGAGGAGTGACTGTGTAAGTAGTATACTGAATGAGGAGTGATTGTGTAAGTAGTATACTGAATGAGGAGTGACTGTGTAAGTAGTATACTGAATGAGGAGTGACTGTGTAAGTAGTATACTGAATGAGGAGTGACTGTATAAGTAGTATATTGAATTAGGAGTGACAGTGTAAGTAGTATACTGAATTAGGAGTGACTGTGTAAGTAGTATACTGAATGAGGAGTGACTGTGTAAGTAGTATATTGAATTAGGAGTGACAGTGTAAGTAGTATCCTGGATTAGGAGTGGTGTTGTAAGTGATATGTATAGACTCTCCTGAATTAGGAGTGACTGTGTTAGTAGTGAACTGAGGAGTGATGGTGTAAGTACCCAATCAGCAAGGGAGCATTGGGCCATGCTTGTCCATGCTTGGCCCAATATAAGCCGACATTGGCCCAATATAAGCCAACATATCCTTGCTATCTGAGTAGTATACTGAATCAGGAGTGATGGTTAAGTAGTTGCTGAATCAGGAATGGCAATGTAAGAATTATTCTAAATCAGGCGTGTCAGTCTGAATCAAACTGCAACTTTAGGGAGTGATCATTTTTTAACAACAGGGGGGGGCTGGTGGGTTTGCGCGCGGATGCGCGAAAAAAATTTCGACCCCCCCCTCTTGAGGGGGTAAAATTTTTTCGACCCCCCCCCATAAGGGACAAAAATCGCGCGCGAACGTCCCCTTTTGGCCTATAGTAACGCGCCGGGTTTTCCACTGAAAACAGGTGAAATTATTTTGACCCCCCCCATCAGAGGTATTGAAAAAATTCTGACCCCCCCCGGTCAAGGGGTTGAAAAAATTCTGACCCCCCCCTCAAACCCACCGGCCCCCCCCTGTTGTTAAAAAATGATCACTCCCTTAGTATACCAAATCAGGCTTTAAGTATACATGTCAGTGATGCTTCAGTAAATTTCCACAGTTAACACCTTTCCATTTCTATAAGACTCATCTATACCACCCCGTCTTAACCAGCATCTCACTTATCTCTCTAGAGACTGGCGATAAGGCCAACTGAAGCTAAGTTAGGTCGGCAGGCAAACATCCCTGGGGTAAGCAGGCCAGGTTAAGTTGGGGTCAATGACGTGCTACCGAGCAGATTACCTCCGCGTCCGGGCACCTGCTGACAGGCCAAAACGAGGCGCTGTCAAGTAGTCTCATGCAGTGGAAAACAACAGTGAAAGGGACGTCTTGCTTTTTTTTATGAGAGTATTTCCTTATCGTAGAGATCGAGGGATAGCCATGTGGCCTTACCTACTAGGTCAGAAGTTCGCTGTATTGTTGTGAGAACCCGATGAGGTAGACTTAATGGAAGACGTCAGCTTAAAACCAGTTGTCTAGATTTACTACCTAACTAGACTTTAATTAAGACTATCAAAGTACGTGGCATTAGCAGTGAGGAGAGGGGACGTCTTATTTATGGACCCAGGAATAGATGAAAGTTCTCATTTTTCTGTGCTCTTATTTTTCATGTGTCAGGTATAGGATGTTACACAGAAGTAGACACATTCTGAGAAGAGCGCCCATAAAGACAGACGTCGACACACGAATGACGCATTAGTGATTAGTGGGCCACTGGGAATGCATTAATGTCTTGTTCTGAATCCATGATGATGCACAAACTGTTTTTATCCTGACCTGCATTCCGCGTCCCTTCCTTAACATAAATAAGGAGCTTCCTAATTATACGAAATATATCTCCTCCAGTGCTAAATCTGGAACAGATCATAGGGATATATATGCACTGGTAAGAACACAGAGCTATACACCTGATTTTGTGTTTGTACACCATTGTTGTATATATATATATATATATATATATATATATATATATATATATATATATATATATATGTGTGTGTGTGTGTGTGTGTGTGTGTGTGTGTGTGGTGTGTGTGTGACATGTACTAGGAAAGGGGGTCTTAGTGCAGGGGGCAATAAGACCCCTTTTCGCAGATTGTGTCACATATATGGTTCACTGTATTCCATGCATGATTTCCTTCATTTCATACACCAGTTAATTGAAGACCATCATAACTTGCATATACCTGCACAGTCTATTGGAAATGCAGTAAATAATTGGAACTGTCCTCTGACATGATAAAACTGAAAGAATATGGTATCTGATTACAGTTGGTTGGTGGATTATCATCGCATTGTGGTAACATGATTGTTTCATGAGTCGGGGACATGGCCAGCACTGTTGTTTTTATGAGCTTTGATATGAACCCCTGAAGGACATCTTGCCCCCTTGTCGCATGTAGGCCCTACATTGTGGCATGTTAACTCGATTGGAAGCATCTCAAATTTTATTTCATTCATCACATTAGGCTGTGGTCTGAGAATGTGAAGACACATAGTGCTCCTCATTATGATACAAGAGTCTGTGTGGATAACTGAGGGACTGGTTATTTAAATGTCACCCTAGTCCAAATGGATTCAATGATCACCAGCAAACCGGGTTTCTTCAATCACCATGAATGCTTAAGTAGAACTGGGAGAATGGAGGGGCCTCCTGCTAGGAAGAAATGGTATGATGACGGGGGATCGGCCCAGGAAAAACTAAAATTAGGAATTGCAGTTATTGAAAGATATGAGGAGTGGCGAGGGAAAGCCGCTTGGTGAGATGAACATTCAGGTGGAAGGACCTGAGTGATGTAGTTGAATGAAGTGGATAGAAGCCTTAAAACCTGTTACAAATAATGTGACATGAAGTGCTACACATGACATTATCTTGTTGAGGGTTACTGTTTCTGTCTGTATTTCCCTCTCCTTCTCCATATTCACTGATCCTGGTTCAAACATGCTTGGAGCTGGATGTTGGCTACACTTACAATCCTCGCTCTGCCAGAAGCCAGCAAACCAAATGCCTTTCCTTCATGTTGAAAGGGAGCTGCAGTACAACCTTTGCCTCGAGAGTATAAGTCGGAAATCGCCATGACTACCTCGAAAATATACTGCCTCTCCTCTCACTGCTTTCTCTCTTCTCTGGAAACCATGTGATTGGAGACATAGTGCCCTTCATTAGTTAGTGTTTTGTCACTTGGGGACTCCATTCTTCGCAACATCATGGAAAGAGTTCAAAGAAAGGAATCTGCCACATAATACATTCACGAGACCCCATACTAACAATGTGTGATAAATTGAGTTTCAATCAGCCTAATTTCAGGTTATGGGCTGTTGTGTGCAGAGAATGTATAGATAGTAGCCTGCTGTGCATACACATGTGTGACATTATGTGACGACACACATGGTGAATGGCATGCATTCACACGTACTGCATGTTTAGCCTACACCACCTCACCCAACACCACAGGCCCGCTGTTACCACATGAGAGCTGCCAGGAGCCTGGCTGTTGACATGATACTACATGCTACTGTTGACATGATACTGCAGGCTGAATGATGCGAGTGTTGATCATGTCAAACATCTGGGTCAAACCCTCCTCCTGTCTGCAAGGGGGCACACATGTCTTGTTGACACAACCTACCCAGACCCTCCGGGGAGAGATTTCTCATTATCCGCAACGTTGGCGAGGCACTGAATACGAGGGCTAAAATGAAAGCAAGAAAGGAGAGACAGAAAAAAAGACCAATCCTTGATGTGTGATCACAAGAGGGACCTTCAGAAAGGCTGCCTGCTTTAGTAGAGATTCGCCCTACACAGAGAGAAGAACACTGATCGCTTTGACGCATACTGCACAGGTCACGATTTGTCTCCCACATGACATGTATTAAGGCATGTCGAATGAGTGTGGATATCTCACAATTGGTTTGTAAACTTTACTTGACATATGTAATGAACACACGTCACATATTCCTGATCCATGCACCTGAGTGCTAGGTAATACTGTGTGACAATTATGTAAGGGTCAAGAGCAGTCAATAATAGAAGGCAGGGGATATCATAGTCCCACTGGCCTGCAACAACAAGACACTTTTTTCTATCAACAGAGCTTCTACTTGACTGAGGACCTCTATGCAGTCCATAAGACAAGGGCATGGAGGTGCATGGCAATGCCATATATGTCTCCCTGTACTGTTGATACTGAGATTATAGATTGGGGGTTAGCACTTCTCCTGTTCAAGTATTCAGGATTATTGGTGTCTATTTTGATATTCAATAACAAATGCAAATCTAACAATGAAATAGAATTCACTACCATTCATTGATAATATCTACAAACCCTAGTGATCCATTCTTCATGAAAACAGATACATCAAATGTCTCAAGTGTTGGTAGTACCTCTTGGTAGTGATTAATCCTGGTACCAAAATGGGTGTTTGCCCCATCTGGTGGAATGTCCTAGAACAATTATATATGTCAAACCAGAAATATGATATTTGACATGGCCAGTACCCTAGTCAACTCACAAATGACATGGCATTTTAAGGCATGTCAAATCATATGAGGATCACTGTGTGCTACAGTTGTCATGTCGACATATGTTCACATGTCCTAATGACTTGTGCTCTCTGTGTCAAATCAAGTTGGCATGGGTAGACATGTCAATTTGTCAGGAAAACATTTATCAGTGTACTGAGCAGAGCGGTAGGGTGTCGTGCCAATGGAGGTATTGTTATGTGGGGGTAGGGGGGAGTAGTGCTGGGTGGGCATCTAGGTCTTATGCCTCTGACACTGTGGGTGTGAATGGGCTCTGTGTTGGTAACAGACATGTTCATGTTGGTCTGACAGAGATTTGGAAAAGGAATGTGGCGCGGCTCGAAATATTATAGAGGCGCATCTTCTCCTAGAACTGAGTAGAATTGGGTTAGAAAATGAGCATATAAACTATTAAGTATACATATATGAAGCACAGGGGAGGGGGGGGGGGCTAATCCTCCAGTGGTCTAAACACATTACAGTGTACTGGTGCATATATGAATCCTGTGACTTAATATGTATCAGATTCAGTTGCAACATGGCTTTGAACTGGGGGTGATGTAAAAGGAATTTCGCTATAAGTGTTCACATCTCTTATCTATAGCATGTCACTGTAAGTGTGGAGTTACTCAGCGCCACTGTGGGAGAGCTAGGGCGGTAGAGATCTGATGCATGAGGAGTAGAGATAATCCAAGTCCATACTTGATGTTACCAGTTTTATTGCAATGATATATATATACATAGCACAATCATAATTATCCAGTTGTCATCAATCCATAATGTACATTGCCTTAGTATAGATGCCTATCACATGATCCTGTCTTATCTGGTAATGGGTTCACAGAATCCTTAGCAGATGGTATGTGTATAAGTACAGCTCTGCTCCAACTGATGTATAACCTTCCGTTAGAATATAAAATATATATATATTCTTAGAGATTCAAGATACCGGGTTCCATACCCTCAGCTCCCTTATTGTGTTATCATTATGCCCACCTGTGTATTGTTCCCCTTTCCTTTTATATGACCTGTATATTGCCTCCTTCATCCTTTCTATGTCAATATGTCATATTTGGGTCATCATGTTATCGTGTCACCATCATGTAGGTTGTTAGTTCAATGTGTCATGATCATGTGGGTGAAAATCTGAGTCCTGTGCTCATTTAGTGGGAAAGGTGGTCGAAAATAAAAGTTGGAAATGTATGCATTTTACTGTAGATTATGATTTTATATATGATGGACTCCACTATTCCAAAATGGGACAGTGCCAAATAAATTATTTAAGTAATGAGACAATGATGAAAAATAATTCCTATGTTAAGAGATAGCAGGGCAATATATACGTTACCCTGATTTTGAAAATCTCAAAGTACATTTAGGTGAGCATTGCATGAAAGCTATTGATTGATTGATTGATTTGTGTTTTACAGCACTTTAGCGGCACTAAGTGGCTATCCCGTGCTTCACAGGTTGATAATTTAACAGAGGAATGTGTCAGTGCCCGCGCATATGTGCACCACACACATCCTGAGGGGATAGGAAAGAGGAGATATAGACCCTTTTAAGTGGGCTATTGAAAGCTATTGAAGATAGCAAAATGAGATTCGTAAGTTGTGTAGAGGCCCAAAAACCTTCTTTTTACATGCCTTGTTTGGTACCTTTCCACCCAAAATAGAACATTTTATCAAAAGTCATTGAATTCTCCATGAAAAAGTACCCTAAAAAAGTTTTAGGCATATTTTTCAAAGTTTTGCCCCCTGGTGGCTAAAACAGATACTAAATCCTGCAGGAACCCCCATTTCTGCTTGCCGGCTCACAGTTATATAGAGTAATAATAGGCCTATATTTTTAGTATCAAATCTAGGTATTCAGATGGAATTATATCATTTAACCATAGCTCTACTTTCATGGTATTGGCTGTATCTTGAAATTAGTATTATTTTTCTAAATTTATCTCTACCAGATAATCCACAAAATGTTCATAGTTTACTCTAATAAGACATAATGATATTCTCTTCCAAGAGAGACCAATATTAATGATGGTCGAATGTACATTCTATTTTTACTAAACATTTACTTTATTTTCTATGAAAAGACAAGGTCATTCTGCCTAATTTCAAAGTTCAATCCGTCACCATTATTTCTTAAATAATGAAAAGCATGACAAATTCTGTATCCAGGCATAGGTATGGAAGTCTACAACAATTGAGATGAGAAATCATGATAGTCAATTCAGTCTGGTTCACATGGTAATCAATAAAAAGCACCAACTCCACTTTTTCACAATTGGCACGGATCTCAGATTTTCACCCATGTACATCATAGTGGTATTGGGGTTAGTATGTTATGACCTATGTCGATGTAACCATGTGACCTAAGTCCAGGTTTTAAGGCTGTGTCAGTATGTCATGAGCTGCTCCTAGATCGGTGTCCTACTTTATATTCGAGGTTAGTGTGTGAGCTGCTCCTAGGTCAGTGTGCTACTTTACCTGTGAGGTTAGTATGTCATGATTGTATGTTAGGTTACCATGTCACCTATCATGTTTGAGGTCAGTGTGTTGTGAGCTCCTCCTAGGTCAGGTCAGTGTCCTATTTTACCTGTGAGGTTAGTATGTCATGATTGTATGTTAGGTTACCATGTCACCTATCATGTTTGAGGTCAGTGTGTTGTGAGTTCCTCCTATGTCAGTTAAGTGTCCTATTTTACCTGTGAGGTTAGTATGCCATGATTGTATTTAAGGTTACCATGTCACCTATCATGTTTGAGGTCAGTGTGTTTTGAGCTCCTCCTAGGTCAGGTCAGTGTCCTATTTTACCTGTGAGGTTAGTATGTCATGATTGTATGTAAGGTTACCATGTCACCTATCATGTTTGAGGTCAGTGTGTTGTGAGCTCCTCCTAGGTCAGGTCAGTGTCCTACTTTTACCTGTGAGGTTAGTATGTTATGACAGAGTTCTCTGACAGGTGGGGTCAGTGTGTATATAACTTGTTTGTGCATCTAGGTTACTTTGATCCTTAAGAGAATTATTCTTTTCTTTTGAGATTGGTTTCTACACATCCTGTGTCTGGGCGTCGACTCCCGTTTCTAGGATTTCTTAACTACTCTAAGGCACCATAATGTCTTATACAGTTTTGTAACCTATGTATTTCATTATGTACAATAAACCCTTTATCCGAGCAATTCATACTTCCCTTTGTACAGAATAAGTATGTCCTTAGGAGGCGACCCCAATTTCAGAAAGATCTTCAGTGTCAAGGTTGAATTGTGAGAAGGTGTTAAAATCGTAGAACTGTGTGGGATACATGATATTTTGGGATTCATCATCACAAACTAGTGGCAATATAGGAATTCATTACTATAACCCCTGCAGTGGTTGATGGAATGAATTCGGGCTTGCTTTCCAGACCTCTAGTGAATATCTGATCACAGAATTGCTGTTGCTGCCTATTGGTAAGTAAGATGCCTATTATAAAGAATGTGGACAATTGATTACTTATTCTGCAATGGCTATTGTTGTGCTGGTAGGCCTGGTTCTCATCTCAATATCCATATAGTGCTAGATGATGGTCTATTAGCGTTGTGATTGTGATCTTACACATACATTCACCTACATTCTGACCACTCTGTGTTAGTGTTATATGCCTACATTCCACTGATATAGTACAGGGTAGCCCAAAGCCCCCCCCCCCCCCAGTCTCTCCCAGGCAGTAAGCACTGCCAACTTCTGTGTCTAGAATCAAGCACATCTCTGCATTAACAGCTTCCAATGTTACATCACACACCGACAGTACACACACTACACTGCCCATGCTACGTCCCTCCTAGCGTGCCTGGACTGAATCGGTTAGAGATCATTTTACCCAAGAAAAGATTAATTGAATGAACCTCATAAGCTGCGCACTCCAAGGACCCCGGTTTCTAATTTCAGCTGGACTCTGTGGAGCTTGCTCCCTCACTATCAGACTGTCTGCCTGTGGTGGGTGCGTGCTTGGTGGGAAGGACAACTGTGGGGTGCAGGAAGGTGCAGGGAAGGAAAGTAGAGATGGGGAAGAGGGAGTGGAAGGGGAGAGCTGCTTTTTCTCAGACGAGGGATGATCGATTCGCCCATCCTTTTTAAAATGTTGTCGGTCTTTTTTGGGGCGCTTAATTCAGTTGTGTCAGACTTATTTTGGAGTGTTGCGATTAGAGCTTGTGATGTGCGGATTGATAGTTTTGTCACAGTGTGCCACATGTGACCCCCAGATTTGGGAAGTGATTGCTGCATTTTGGCGTATCTATCCTTTTCTTGTAGTCAATTAACACAGAGAGGCCCTCATTTTAGCTATATTCAATTCCACGTGAATGAAATAATGAAGGTACATTGAATGCATCACAGAAAGCAGTTGCCAAGTATGAATGAAGTGCAATGAAATGCATATATACTGTAATCACTGGTAATACCCCGCATATAAGGCACACTCTACACACCCCAAAGCTTGAAGGGAACTATGAGGTGTACTTGTGGCTAGATTTTAAGTACCATAATCTCCCGCGTATAAGGCGCGTCTTATATGAGGGGTTTTAGTTCTTCCTGGATCCGCAAGGGGGACACCAAGAGCTTTATTTTGATATGTTACACTCCCCCTAATTCAAAGAATAACATAGGGGGATTCAACAGGGTGTGGGGGGCCCTAGCTACACATAGCTCTTTGAATTTTGAAAATTCATTCAGTAGAACCAAAGTTATGAAATTTTTATTTTTTTGACAATATTCTTCAACTCCATGTGTGCCTTATACGCGAGATGCGCCTTATACGTGACAGATTACGTGATTAGGTGTACTTTAATTAGTACTGTTCTATGGCATAGTATCCTCACCTAGAAGGCGTACCCTCAACTTTTTCTGAACCTTTAGGGGGCACTATTTAGAGAATAGACAACGATCTTCTTCACATCGAGACTGTCTGTTGTCCTATAATGCACGAAAGCCCCATGGAGGTGGGGAAATGTTGCAGGGGAGGTGGCTTTGAAGGGTAAAGACTGGTGGCTATGTACGTCTAATGAGCCACATATACCCACTATATAGGCTTTTAGAGATAAAGATTGGTCGCTATGTAGCTGTACTGAGCCACATAAACCCACTATTCAATAGATTTTGAGGGATAAAGTCAGGTCACTATGTACATCTAATGGGCCACATAAACCCACTATATGCTTTGAGGCATAAAGACTGGTCAAAATGTAAGTCTAATGAACGACCTAAATGCACTATATAGGCTTTGAGGGATAAAGAGTGGTCGCTATGTAGGTCTAATGAGCCGCGTAAACCCCCTATATAGGCTTTGAGGGACAAAGACTGGCGGTCAAAATGTAGGTCTGATGGGCCACATAAAACCACTAGATAGGCTTTGAGGGATAAAGACTAGTCACTATGTAGGTCTAATGATCCACCTAAACCCTCTATATAGGCTTTGAGGGATAAAGACTGGTCGCTATGTAGGTCTAATGAGCCACGTAAACCCCCTATATAGGCTTTGAGGGACAAAGACTGGCGGTCAAAATGTAGGTCTGATGGGCCACATAAAACCACTAGATAGGCTTTGAGGGATAAAGACTAGTCACTATGTAGGTCTAATGATCCACCTAAACCTTCTATATAGGCTTTGAGGGATAAAGACTGGTCGCTATGTAAGTCTAATGAGCCACTTAAACCCACTATTCAATAGACTTTGAGGGATAAAGACCGGTGAATATATCAGTCTGATGTGGCACTTAACGACCATTATACAGGATTTGAGGGATAAAGACTGGCTGACTATCTTAGTTTGTGATTTAATGCCACCATGTATAGGCTTTGAGAGATAAAGACATTTGAGGGATAAATACATTTGTGCTTTAATGTCATATTTTGAGGGTTAAAGACCCATGGGTGTCTTTATCCCTCAAATCAGTGTTGATTTGAGGGATAAAGACAATTTGAGGGATAAAGACTCAACATATCCGGGCCTCCTGATCATAGGGCGTATTGTAACATGGTCAATTGCCCAGCCTGCATTAACCCATTATCAGGGGCCCTCTTTTGGTGATCGCGCTGCTACCACGACCTTGGTCCGATTCAGGTATCATTCCACTATTGATGATGACGTCAATTCCTGTAATACACCGAAGTGTACGCATTAGGACTTGGAGGGCTGTGATTGGTCTATATTAGAGTTCAAAATCATTGCAAACTTTTAAATAAAGCATAGATAAAATGTTTCTGTTGTGATTCAGAATATATGGAGTACAAGGGACAGCTCCTTTGTCTAGGATCCCAAAATATTTATTTTAAAAAAGGTTTGGGAATTATCACTAATTGTTTGCAGAATAGGCCAAAATGGGGATGGGTTCAAACATATGCTCATACAGAAAAACTGGGTTGGTGAATGACGTCTGGATCTGGCACCCAGAGAGGGGGAAAATGTGCCTCTTCATGATTTTGAGTGATTTGAAGTGTTTGAAAGGTGAAATTCCACTTTTACGGGTGCATGAGTTACATTAAATTATGGTGCAGAATGTTTTGGTGGTCCGATACCTTCACGGTTACTGCGTGATGAAGAATATTCCTCCAAGATGGGATTACTCTGCTTCCCTGTTTGCATTGAATGCGACTTCCCCTGTGGTGTATTCTCTGTTAACTATGTGCTATGCACTTTCCGAATCCCTTGATATATTTTCTTTCTATCATGCATGGAGTCCCTAGCGAGTAGCGGTATAATATACACCCAGAATTTGGATTGCTGACCGTTCAGTGCAGTGATAACTACAGGTAACAGCTCGCAAGGTTTATAAACGTATTAGTTCTACACCACCAACCATCACTGTATATCCAATACATATACAGATATGTATGTCCTTTCCTATAGTTTTAGCCTGCGGTGTCTATTCGCTTACACCACCCTCTAATCATTGACATGTCAAGGCAATGATAATGTCTGCCTCGGCTGTTTGAAGCCAGTTCCCAATTCGACGCCGGTCAAGATTGACTGCCCTATGGCCGACAGCGGCAGAATCTGTTCCATCACCTTCTCCGACAAGCCGACTCACCAATTGATAGGAAGAGCAGACGCCCCTGTGTGTCGGGGAGGGGTGGGTATTACCACAAAATGATGAGGGAGATTTATAAGAGCCACTGTCAGAGTGAGAGTATGAACATGTGGCTAGGGGTAAGGTGTACTATGGGTTGGCCAATTGAGTTGAAGAGAGAATTGGCTAAACCGCAGCATATGAGGACACAATGGGATGAACCAAGGCACAAAGGAAGGAGGTCAGAAATAAAAGGGGAAGGGGAAAATGATGAAGAGGGGTGATTTTATTGTGAGAATAAGGGTAGAGGGCCCGGGTATAGTGGCAGAGGCAGACCATGAGAGACAAGAGTCCCAGCAAGGTCATAGATACGGGGGATGCACAGAGAGAAAATGGATAAAACATTTAATTGATTTTCTGACACACCAGTGGTCGGGGACATGATGTGGGCGTGGCGGAGGCAAGCCTCAATAGAATTGGTTGTCACCATTGAAAATGGGTACTATCAATACAGTGGCAGAGTAACCAACAGTTAATCGTTACTTTATTGGTCTGGATTTCCCGCAATGGGGGAAACAGATACAAGGAGATCGTATAGCTTTCAACAATAGTAATAATATTAAATATGATATGTCACATGAGTTGACTGGTCACTTGAATTGAATGGACAGCCGTCCTATGTTACTCCAAATCTCTTTGTTCAAAAGCAGTATTTCAATTGTACAAGTATGAAGCGGTCGTCTTGTACTATATCCTGTGTTTCCTTTGCAATCGAATGATATGAGATATGAGCTCTAGGTATCTCTGCGATATAACACAAAGGGGACACATTATTTTCTCCCCTTTGTCCCGAGCGTGCGTATAACTGTGTCCAACCAAGGTATACAAAAGAAATAATAAAGAGTCGTCTCCTGTTAGATGATATCAGGTAGCACTGATTTCAGTGGACCTGCAATGCACATGATTGTATCCATTTTAAGGTCCCCATGTTCATATCATGCTTTGGACACACCTGTACAGGTGCACATGTAGCAATTTAGACATACATTTCTTCACACTATGAAGCAATATTACTGCAATAATCAATGGACATTTCTCGTTGGTGGCTGCCATTTTGTATTAAAAGGAGACCCAACGGAATTTTGGTTTGGCTCCTCTTCCAGAATCAAATTAAACATCAGCGTTTGTGCATCCAGTTTACCGATTAAGAAGATCTCACTTCAAACGTTCCATTTTGGGTGCAAACGTTCCAAATTTGGGAGGTAAAAAAATGTGTTATAAGCGAAACTGTCCCATGTGCCTAGCTGTTTCCACTTGCTATAGTAACCATTCCATCAATATAGATTTAGACATCTTCATGTCGATGTCTGGGGATTTTCATTAAGAACCCAGAACTCCTCAGTAGAAATCCAAAAGGGTTGAATGGACCCTACTTTCTTTACAAACTAACACAAACGTGTAGCTTGATTGCATCCCCCCTATTAATAAACAACGATCATGACCGCTCTTTATATAACAATATGGTTGTGATTACTACCATCTCCACTTACAGAAAGCAGAGTATCCACAGCCCTTCCTACAGTCTGCATTGCTATTCTCTCCTATCCACCCACTCTCCCTATCACCCTGCTCACCCCATGTGTCTAACGAGGCTATTATGTGGCCACCCTAACCCTCAAATGGGGTCAATCGGCCTCTCCCTACGATAGACCAATGAGCTGCCTCAATTCTGGAATCAATTATCGATCTGCAGAACACTTGAATGGGTGAGCAGGTCAGCAGCCATCTGTTCACGTAATCCAGAGCTGCTCCCTATAGTATTGTTTCCATAGGTGGGGCGCCGCCCATCATGCCCATAAGTTCTCTGCTCCCTGGCACTGCTTCTGAATGAGATGGATCACCTTAACCCTTTAAAGCCCGTGCAGTGCATAAATGCACCATGTCCACTTAATTGTCACGTGATGAGTCTCCACAGCAGTGCTCAGGGGCGTAGGAAGCAAACTTTTATTGGGGGGGGGGGGCAGGGGTCTCGGTTGGGGGGCCTGCTATATTTTTATTAAGGCTTATATAGGGAACCTCTTCATTATTGGGGGGGGCAGGCCCCCTGGCCCCTCCTTTTCCTACGCCTCTGGTGCTGTATTCGTGCATCATGCCGGCTCCATGGGCTTTATGCCTACACTGGGATCGATATGATGCTCCAACTTAGAGCAAACGAACAGATTCTCCCGCATTGCATTGGTACATCATGAGGAAAGGGGAACTTAACGAGTTTACAGAAAGGGGAACTTAAAGAGTTGACAGAAAGGGGAACTTAAAGAGTTGACAGAAAGGGGAACTTAAAGAGTAAACAGAGGGGCAGAGGGCGAGGGTGCTGAAGAATGGATGATGGTGTGAATACCAGAGTTAGAGGAGAATGTGTAAGCCAGATGGACGATTGAAGGTCACCAGGGATCTGTTATAGAATAATGCAAGTTAGCATTGTTATGCAACAGACCCCTGATGTATTTAGGAAAAGTGTCAGCTCCTTATAAGAAGGGCACTGGTATGATACTAGTCAAGGAAGCCATACCTATTTTGAAATCCTCGACTCGACCTCAACCATTGCATGTAACATCATATGTAATCCACATGGACTTTCACAACGTAACGATTCACAAGGTCGTTACCTAAGACAGGGGTAGGGTAAAGACTGCTATGGACTGGTCTAAGTAGATAAGGAATTGAAGATGAATACTTTCTACGCTCAGGCTACATAAGACTGATGAGAATTCCCCTCCCCATTAATGATAAAGCAAATATAAGAGAATGATATCTAGGATAACGTGTGGAGAATCCTCGATGTTATCCAACATGCTATACCCTATATATTACATTATAGTGAGGAAGTAATCACAGTCATGAGGCCAAATCCCTCACCCCGACCCCTTTAATGATATCACCCTTATCACCAAGCTACTAAGGAAGGAGCAGTATTCCGTGCAAGGCAATGACAGCCAGAGAGACAAATCAGCAAATCTTATGTAACCAGTCCTTCGGAAGAAATTCAATAATGTGCTGGTACAATGAGGCCAAGGTTACC
Organism: Acholoe squamosa; assembly: GCA_949317995.1. Classification (NCBI taxonomy): domain Eukaryota; kingdom Metazoa; phylum Annelida; class Polychaeta; order Phyllodocida; family Polynoidae; genus Acholoe; species Acholoe squamosa. The sequence goes on along the minus strand of OX439040.1, from coordinate 43,427,816 downwards.
CCTGGTCTTCCTCTGTCAATTTGAGAGGGCATGGCTGTGAGAGGAAGACAGACACGGACAAAGTAGTGTATCTTCATCAATGATCGGGACAGCTTTATTACATTCAGTCTATTCCCTCCCCTGTCAATTAACCAGATCTATCCCTACAGTAACAGTACTGTTTCTCTTCACACCGTATTTCACGATCAAATACACAAAGGGACCAAAATACGACCATTTGATTTATGTGCTCAAGCTCTGGGTCACTATGCACAAGTACACCGATTGTATCACAAAAACATTACACACAGACAGAGAGCAGACAGATCCATTTTGAAATAAAATAGTCTATTGACTGATAGTCTATGGACATATTGAGAGGTCCAATGTCAAAAGTAGCTCGTCTAAATCTGTCTTCTGTTATACATAAAGTAAATAGTTCTGAGTGGCCTCTAGCTATCTCTTGTTGTATCTCTGTGTTCTCTGTTCTGTGGCATAGAAAACATCATGACTGCAATACCCTTCATAAATCATTCATCAAAAGCTCTGCTAGTGATTCTGTGTTCTGTTTGTGACTAAAGATGAAAAGAGTTCCTCCCCAAATACACCTCTCTATTACCATAACACCTCTTACATCTCTCCTCCCCCCTCGATCTACATATCAATCTCCCTCTCTAGATCCTGGGTCAGGCCTGTGCTAATGGATAAAGGCAGACATCATTCTCTAATCCTGATTATAATGTTTTTGTCGAACGAGTTCCCCTCTCTGAGTAGTGAGTGAGTAATAGAGGTTTAACGCCATTTCGACAGCTAAGGTCATATTCATGGCAAGAACTACATTACACAATTTCACAGAGGAATGTGTCAGTGCCCGCGTATATGTGCACCACACACATCCTGAGGGGATAGGAAAGAGGAGAAATAGACCCTTTTAAGTGGGCTAGGGAGGCCCGAGTTCCCCTCTCTAACCCCAATGACAAACCAATGTGACTAAATCTCCTTTTCTAGCGCCGCCTGCCTTTCGACCCGGCACTGACCTCCAGGCCACAGATGGTCTTTTTTGCCTTCAAAGAAGACAGGCAGAACAGCTCAGATGTGGTGCTGACGTCCAGGCAGACTCGGCTTATAGCCACACACAGGGGCAGGGTGTGTGTTGGACAGCAGGGCACCTCCTGACCATGTACGATATTGTATCAGTTTTACATCAGTAAAATGTAGAAAGGTCGTGTCTGAATGGTCGTCAGTCTTAATAGATGGTTTGTATAGGGATACATGTAGGCTCTCATACTGTAGCTATTGTGTCTTAGGTATGTGAATATTAAAGACTATGAAATTATCTAGATCATGATTGTGGTATATTATTTGATATCTCTAATCTAGGTTCCAAACATGTCATCTTTTCTAAATGATATTAATACGTGCTACCATTGGCGTCACCTCCATGTCTTACTTGTCATGGTGATACTTGGACCCTTCCCTAGCCTATTATTCAGTAATTTCTGATTAAACAGCCAACCTGAGCAAGAACCCCTAGGATTGCTCGATACCACTCCTCTGCTCTGCTTACATATCACAAGGACTACTTAATATATCTACATCGGTGGCTGTACGTCTCAATGCTGTGCACGTGCTACTAAAATCTGGCTGCCTCATTTTCCTGGCCTGCATTTAATGAACCGTATGTATGTTGAGTAATGCTGCGGCTTAGTGAGTGTGTCACCAAATAAGTGTAAGGTTGCGAGGATGGGCTTGCAGGAAAGGGAAATAGCAGACGGGCTAGAAGGCAAGGGATAAGTAAAGAGGTTATTTCCCACCATTTAAAAGAAGAGTAAAATGCGAAAAAGATCCCTCAAAGTGGACTAACCTACTCATCTCAGAGGCACAAATTTGTATCCTGTACCAATGTCCAGTATCCACACAGAGGGGGCAGCAAAGAGGAGATAAAGACCATTTAATGTGGGAAATGCCGATAGGTAAGTACATTGCCCCATGCACTGGAAACAGAATAATGCTCCTTTGGGATGTTATCGATTGTCTGTCTACCAAATCGCATCACCTCATTATTATACACCAATCGGGTGGCCCATCGATTGGCAATTGCCGTTAACGATGGCATTAATTCTTACCAGCTAGTAACAGAAGCTCACAATAATACACGAAGGACAGCACCGAAAGAAAGAGGAAATATATGGAAGTAAGAAGAAAATTACTTTCTCTGAGGAAATCTAGATCGTATGGCGTCCGTGTAGTGCGAATTCTCCCCATTTGTTCGTTTTCTGTTCGGACGTGACATGTATGTAGATCAGGCGCCACTAGATTTAGATTTATAGATACTCTCATTTCCTCCCTGATATTGTAAGCCGGTAAGTTGTTGGTCGTTAGTTGATAATGGTTTTAACAGTCTGGGTATCAAGACTGATCGCCCTCGTGCATAAGTAGGCATTGTACATTTGGGAGAGGTTTCGGGGCAGGAGCTGCTGTTTTGTAATCTATATGTTTTGATACCATTAGTTAAGTGGAAACGTACATGGAAGTTAGATTACACTTAGTTCACCCTTCCAATCAGTTTATATGGAAATAGTGGTGCACGGCCCGGCAAGGATAATCAACAACAAGGGAGATATGCATGTATACATGGGCAATGTAACTTCTTTTTATCATCTTGATGGGGGATAAAGATAGCAGACATACAAGCGGTGGTGTTGTTATTCCCAACAAGGCTAATGATTCGTAGTGCCTGTGGCCTAATGGGACAGGGTGAATATGCTAAGTGACGTTAGGTAGTTCCCTCTGGTGGCTGCTTTACATACCAGTTGTATTAATCACCCTTTTTGTTGTTACAGCTCGGTCGCCTTTATATTAAAAGTAGCTGGACCATTGCCGCAGGCTGACATTGATGAGTTGAGTAGTACAGCATGAAGTGAGTAGTAATATATGGAAAGTAGAATATTATTCTAAAGACATGGGTGTACTTGACACAGCTAGAGCAAAATGGTGGCAGATGTGAAGATCGAAAGTCATTTTGCCCTTTACCGTCATACAATGTCATCCAACATAACCCATAAGGTTAATTGAGATTTATGACTGCTTGAATCCTTTTGGTCAAGAGGGCATTTCACAATAAAATTGCATGACATCCTTGCGAAATGGCTTCCTGGTTTCTAATATAGATTATCATTTTTGCAGGTACACAAACAATGTAGGCAATCAACATCTCCACTGTGGTCGACATGTGCATTATGTAATCTAAAGAAAGTTGATCAGGCCACATACATTACCACCACGAATGAACCATTGTGGCTCAGAGGCCTATATTGAGCTCCAAACCCTCATGTCAACCCAAAATGTGAAATGAGGCGATGTTAAAACAGCAGAGACAAACGTGCGACTACCCTGCTTCGTAGTGCAGCTCGAGGCGTTGTGAAATACAACCGGCACTGTTGCTGCAGGGCACTTCTCTTTCAGAGCTGCTCTCCCAATTGCACATCCGATTTGGGACTGCGTACTTCCTATACGTGTGAGTTGATCATGCCTGCAGGGACGTCTACCCACTGTTCTCAGAGCAGCTCGACTTAGGCCTGTTCCAGCGTCACCCACAGAGTGCTAATGCCTGCTACTGGTAGTTCCTTTGTACACGGAGTAGGGGGATAGGGAAAGGGGGGGGGGGCAAGTTGAGAGGAAAGACCACAGGAACATCATGGTCAGAAAATGATGAAAATATAAAGGAAGATCAGTGAGAAGGAACGGAAGACAGACAAGAGCGAGGAAGAGGGACAAAGGCAGTGAAAACACACCAAGAAAGGAGGCCATATTCTTTGGTGTTCCTATGCACTCAAACATTACCCTCCCTTATTAGTGTAGCCATGCATGTATACCTTTGTGTTTTCCATGCATTCAAGTGAAGCATGCCGAGGCCTCATACCCTATAACTTATACGATACATGCCACAGTTATAGGAGCACGAAAAGGATGAGTGACTATTGATTCCAAAGACGTGTGAGCTTGGATGTTGTTATCCCTGGAAGTAATCTCTAATTTTAATTAACCATGGTGCTTCTGAAATGACCCCCACCTTGAAAGGCACATGTTGAGGGTTAGGTGTAACTACAAACAAGAGCAGCTCTTGAACTGCTCACCTGGATCGCTGTATTTTATGTTATCTGTTGAAAGATTAACACTAAAATAGTATGATCAATCTATTCTTATAAAAGTGTTGCTCGGTAGTAATTTGAGAAAGCAGATATCATTACTGCCGAAGACCTCGTTTTTTTATGTGTTAGCCACAAAGCAGACAAATATGCCACTAATCACAAATGCTTAAGCGGTCCAATAATTACAAGTACATCCAAACTATGCTGTCCAATAATATCGTTAATATCTATATAGTGCATCAGATTTAATGTTACCGTTCAAGCCCTGGAATCTCACATTACCTTTCTCTGCTCCCCCTAAAACAGTTTCCATTCCCAGTCCTCACTTGGCCATTCCTCACCTTGGTGGATCCAACAACCCTGATTGTCACAGATTTATTGGCTGTGATTGCCTGTAATTAACAGGCCCAGACGCTCCCATCCCCTCCCTCCCCTTCCTCCACCTTTTTTCCACCCCCATCACCACCACCACAACGTTCATATGGGAAGATGCAATCAAATATTAATAGATAGCCAGTGCCGGGCCCGCACGCCTCACGTACAGGCAATTAGACGTATATATCAAGGCTGACTGAGCCCACTGTGACATCACGACAGACACGCCCATCCGATTTATGCGCCAATTCCATCCCTATGGGACTTAGGGGGAACTCCCACCCTCCCCTGCCATCTACCCCTGTCTACGTCTCCCTCGTAAGCAACCCTGGCTTATGACTTAGAAGTAAAGTCAGTGAAAAGAATAACGCATATATATACATATGGCCGCTAATATATTGCACAAATTAAATATCTGTTGTTGAGAGTAATCTCGTCGGAAGACAATGTTGAAAATATATTCATTCTTCGGGATTACTGTTACGATTTCGTAATAAATCTTTCAAAAATAGCATGCACATATGATACAATTATCAGGATAAGATTAAGTAATAATCATAGACTTCAGATTATACACAGATCATCATAAAAGGGCCTATGTCTCCTCTTTCCTATCCCCTCGGATGTGTGTGGTGCACATATGCGTAGCCACTGACACATTCCTCTGTGAAATTGTGTAATGTAGTTCTCGCCATGAATATGACCTTAGCTGTCGAAATGGCGTTAAACATCTACTACTCACTCACTCACTTCTATCTAAAGAGGAAAACTGTGAGGGTATAAATGAAATAATATGAAAAGACATCCACCTGGCCCTACAGCTGCTGCCCCCCCCCCTCCCTATTGTTACTGGACTAACGGGCTTCCCTAGCCCACTTAAAAGGGTCTATTTTGCCTCTTTTCTATCCCCTCAGGATGTGTGTGGTGCACATATGCGTGGGCACTGACACATTCCTCTCTGAAATGGTAATGAAGTTCTCGCCATGAATATGACCTTAGCTGTCGAAATTGCGTTAAACATCTATTACTCACTCACTGGACTAACAGTATTGCTAATACATTTCCTCTCCAAAGAGGTGTTCACACTACGTGTGTTGGTTTTCAATAAGTCTGCCCTTTGAAATGTCTTAACCTGTAGTCAATGGTTAATCAGAGTAAATCTAGATCAGATGAGGCATTAACCCATTGAGGGCTAGCATCGACTATAGTCGACACCATGGTAGGCCTAGCGTCGACTATAGTCGACACCATGGTAGGCCTAGCGTCGACTATAGTCGATGCCCAATATATAGGATTTGTATAGGAATTGAAAATAGGCTCGTCCTCTGGGAACTATACTTTTTTCAGGGGTCGTCCCCATGGCCAGGACAACTAATTTTGCTCTGCCCTTAAAGGGTTAACCATTGCTGATGATGACGAATGATGACAATAGTATCATCAGTAAAGTCACCAACAACTAATGCCACTCAGTCCGTCTGTAGTGCTGTTGCTAAAGCTATATCTCATTGCTCTGTGCTCAATAAGACCAACCTCCTTTAGCTCATAAAGTGTCACTTATTGTTTAATGCATTCATGGCACATTCATGCATACAGGCCGCCCCCTATAAGTTTGACACACTCAATGAAGGTCAGTACGGTGCATGAATGCAAGGTTGGAGACTGCATCATGGCGACAAGGGAATATGAAAAATGGGACATTATGCAACCTTCAAAGGGTTATTCATCGTACAATATCTAATGAATTATATTGCATCGATTTTTTTTTTCATATAGAGTGAACTCCTATTACCACAGCGTTTTCTCTGACGTATATCATATCATATTGCAATGTGTATTTCTATGCAGAATGAATATACATAACGATGGCGAAATCGATTGAATTCTAAAAACCTGAAGCTAATTTTGCACATTGAGAAGATTTGCCAAGAGACCCCAGATTTCTCGTACTTTTTTAAGATGCATTCGATTATTAAATGGCAGCACCTGGGGAGGTGACATCTTTTTATTCTTGTACATAATGTAATTAGCTGATTTATGTTATATTGTGTTACACAGCCTTTCGCATTATTTGTCTGTTCAAAATGGCAATGCTTTTATCTGAAACTCACACATGTATGCAATAAGTCAAGACAATAGAATTTCACTTCATATTCAATCTATGAAATGTATACTCGTTTGTATACGTTAGTGTGCGAACTATAGTGTATAGCCACGGCGGATAATCCTTATGCAGCGAATATGAATGATAAGGTAAATGACACTATTTACTGACGTAGGAAAAGCCCAGGATTAAAAGCCCCCCCACACCCTCCAGTAATGGAAGAGGTCCCTTCATAGGCTAACATAGAAATGGAAAAGTGGGCATAAAATGAAGTACCCCCCCCCCCCCAAAAAAAAAAAAAAAAAAAAAAAAAATGGTTCCTGCCCTTGTGATATCGTGATTTAAGCTGTGCAGACCTGGCGATGCAGACACTGCCATGTCTTAACATCACATTTCTATTCTGTTCCTTGTGGGGGGGGGGTTATCACATTTGGAGGATGATATACAACAATGCTTAGTTCATCAAAGGTGTAGGATATTATAGATCACCTACCTGTCGATCATAAGTGTGATAAAGTCTATAAAGATCCAGTGGCCTTGTCAGCTTGATCCACAGGAGGCCTGCAGGACTCCACCCATGGCTGTGTCTCCAGTCATTCTGGTCAGTTAGGTAACAACCGTAGGCAGTGAAGAAATCATCTTGAACAGTATGTCCTTCTTCAGACCATCCATGCATATGTATCTATTTGGTATATAGCTATAAAGTCGTTATGCAGTGAGCACGAAATGTAGTTTATAGGGTAGGGTGAAGATTCCATGAGTACTGATTGTGTAACCACTGGCCTGTTAATCTATCAGCGGCCATGGCGGTGGAGAATGGGGGAGACGCTGATCACTTTTATAACGTGGCCAGCTTGGACCCACTGCGTTCCCGTTACCATCCACCTACTGAAACAATGCTGTGCAAGATATGGGGATATGTACTGGTTTCCCCTCTGCTATTCCTCCTGTCCTTTCTCACTGTAGTTCAGCCTGTTTCCCACTTCAACTAGCCTCTCCTTTCCTTTTGCTTCACCCTTCCCTTCTCCTTAATGCCTCAGACCCTACTTCTCAGTGGCGTCACCAGCAGGCAGTTACATACTAGATGTGTCCACTGGAGGCACTACAGGCGCCGCGCCCTTCCTCCAGGGTCGCCACAGACACCGTTTGGCCTGGCGCCATGTCGCATTGTTAAAAGGGTGGGTGGAAGGCCGGACCGTACAGGAAGGGGCAGAATCCAAGTGGACACCCTCCCTTCCAGGCGTCAGGAGCCTTAGATAGAGGTGGGGAGGGTTTAGGAGAGATTGTTTGGGCTGGGGGTGGAGGTGATGATATAGGGGTAAGGCTTATAGTCAGCCCCCTCCCACCTCCCTTGTTCTGGTGGTGGCAGCAGGCTTCACAGCTGCTCTTGATATGTATGCATGGGTAGGAAGAAGAGGAAAAAGATGATCATTGAGTGAGGCATCAGAGGACAGGTACAAATATAACGAGTTGGGCGCAGGAAGCCAGATGGAGATGGCATGTACAACCCTGCCTGTGGCACTTGAGAGAAGCTCCTCTATTAGCTTAGTTTATACAGCGTCCTCTACCCCTATTCTTCTGCCTTCATCCATTCATACTGATCATACTTGCCTGATATGGTTTCTTGCTGATGTGGTAATCTTGTTTATATATGACGCTATCTCGTTACAGGAGTGTTCCAGATGTACATCCAGCCCAAGCATTCCTCCTGTAGGATATCGTGGTGAAGGATCAGTGGAAGAGGTCTTTAAGCTTTCCAGATTTTTGCATATTGGTTATGAAATGCATTCTCACTAACAGTGTCGCTTTTGTTTACTGCTGACATGCACACTAGATCACCCCTCAAAAGAAAATAGTAGTGTGAAAAGAGGAACTAAAACTCTCCTCATACACGGTTAGCAGCTCTTGAGGTCGGCTGGAACTTTTTATGTAAACGAAAACACGGATGCGACTCCAGGCCATGGCGATGTGCGTGCACGCGCGTTCTCTAACATTAGACAAGTTTAAAAAGATTTCTCCCTGGCGTCACGCTCATCACAGAGTTGGTTAGTAGGTCTCTAGTAGTTGTTGAGATGTGATGATGATCTGTGCCGGGTATCTACCATATTATATACTTCCTCCTGGAGTTGGAACCATCTACCCATGCAAAGATGAGACAGTGGGCGAAGGGGATATATGAACTAGAATCACCCGGACGAGATTCCGTTTCACAAAATGATATCAATTTGATGTACTTAAGTCAAATTTTCTTCTTCACCAAGTACATCCCACATGTCCTCTAATCAGTCCAGATCATCACCAACAATGATAACTATGGTGATGCCGGTGCACAGCCCCCTTCAGAATGAGCTATTCCTGTGTGGGTCTATTTTAAGCTGCTCCCAATGCCTAATCCAGAATACTGCACCCAAGACACCCAGTAACATAAATTGCTTGGAAGATGGCCTATTCTACCATGGCTCCGTCCTCAACCCAGGCATATGGACAGAGGTCCAAATGAGAAGCTATTGTGCATGTACGTCTGGGTGTTAAAATACGTGACCCTGGAGGGAAGCCTGTGTGGACTAGTGTAGATATTAAGGGGGATATCTGAGGCACCGTGGAGGAACAACTACCCTCCTTCTCTAACCTTGGCGACCGACCGCCGCCCCCTCTGCCGGGCAGATCTCGACACACTCGGCTACTGATCCAGCTACCAGCCCCTCACAGCCACCGGTAACTCGGAGACGCGCACAAATCTCCCTGGAGGTTAAGAAAACTTCTCTGGGTCTAAATATTTCCACTGCTTATGTATTCCAACATAGGTATCCAGCGGTGTAACTAATACAGACTATGCCATGAAGAATCTCATAGACAAAGCCAGGTCTTGCTCCTGCTGGGAGCAGCGAGCAACTCCACTAGGCGAGGCGTTGAGTCGGTACAAAGTTTCCGCTCACAATCCGAGCAGCTCAGAGCAGTTGTTCATTGATTAATATCCATCCCTGGGAAGCTCCTCCAGGTGGGGCTGGATGGTGAAGGCTGAGGCATAGAGTTAAGCTACTAGATGGGTCAGTTAGAAACAGTGATGAGCAGCGCCAGGGTCTGCCTATTATATAGCTTATTTCTGTTAAACAACAAAGCCATAGCCTCTATATGTGAGCACCTCAGGTTGGGTTTCTTTTGGTCTGAAGTCCTGTCAGGTTAACGTCTGCGTTATATAGGCAATATGTGATTTTCAGGTTTGCAGCGTGCATACCTCCTCTAGTCGCACCCCCTGACCACTTTGCACCCTGTAGTGTGGTCCCGCGGAGGAGGTCGGCAGTGGGTGGTCTGTTGTGATGGGAGGGCGCCGGGGGACTGCGACCAGTGTCGTTAACGTTGTCCCTGCGCGTCCACCCCTCTCCTTCTCTACTCTTCTCTCCCAGCGGCGGCTGCCGACGCTACTTCTACCACAGTCTCACTGGCTCCCTTCCCTTCTCCGGCAGCTGCCCTCTCCTCACCGCAACTACTCCACCTACCCGACACCGTGACTACTCCAGCGTTGTCTCTCTCTACCTCCAGGCGCGCACCACCGTGCACCCATCACCACCACATCGATCCCAGTTACTACTACAGAGCCAACCGCCTAGCTCCTCCTGTGTCTATCCCTGTAAAATCCCCGATCAAATGCCGACCAACTGTGAAATACCAGTGAATAGTCAGGGTCAAAGCTCCATATGAAATACCTTAACTTTGATCCATCCTTCTCCTGTGTAGTTTAGGGTTTAAATGGATTTGTTTTATGTAGTTTCCTAGCATCGCCCTGGTGTGTGATGCCATCTTGAGGATTGCAATAATATATGAGACATGCCATTTTTATTTCAAGTTTACTTTTATCAAATTAAAATTCATAATGTCTTCTAGAGTGTTGTGATTTCCTTGATTTTCTTCCTTCTGTTACAGCTGGAAGGTGGGTTGTAGATTTACTTTATAGATACATGTATAAATTATGGAAGGTTTAAAGGCAGAAGCAGTGGGGTGAAATTATGAATTTATTTGTAGTATATGGAAGGGCATATATGTATGTACTTTTGATGAGAACGTATAGATCAGTATGTAGAGATAAAATAAAGGCATTTCTAAGTAAATGCAGTTTGCAAAGAGTATAGAAGGTGTTTTGCATGGATTAGCTATAGATGGTGGAGACTATAGTCCATGGTGAGTGAGTGGTGTGCTGGATATACATATCAAGTGAGGGGCACAATGTAGAAGTAATGTGCTCTCAAAATAATGACGGTTATCCGGCAACTTTGGTACCAAACCTGCCATTGTTATTTTCACAGGGATTCCTTATAACTTTCCTGTGCTGTTTGCTGGGGCTTCATTGTAGTGCTTCACTGCATCATAAAAGTATGGTGAATCACTCTACAGTTTACATTTTTAGAGTGCATGTCAGTAGTAAAGTGATAGTAGGAAGTGTGTGTAACAGATATATAGATTGCTAAGTAATATAGTGAAATTGATCAGCGCACATGGAATAGAGACACACTGCGTAGTGTACGTAGTGTGAGGAGCAAAGGCCAGTGAGTAAGGAATTCATTAAGCTGATTGTATGAGTAGTATAGGGAAAGTGCACAGTGTGCAAGGAATATACAGACGGTAAGTGTGTGAGTAGTATAGGGAAAGTGCACAGTGTGCAAGGAATATACAAGTGGTCAGGGTGTGAGTAGTGTAGGGAAAGTGCACAGTGTGCAAGGAATATACAAGTGGTCAGGGTGTGAGTAGTATAGGGAAAGTGCACAGTGTGCAAGGAATATACAAGTGGTCAGGGTGTGAGTAGTATAGGGAAAGTGCACAGTGTGCTATATACGTTTGGTCAACTGTGTGGGAGTACTATAGGAAAATGTCCAGTGTATCATACTCTAATACCCAGCGTATAAGGCGCATCCCACATAAAATGTCTAAGTCTGTACCATAGGCACAAGTTTTGGTACTCACCAGCACTGTCTTAGTGCATCATGACGCCCTTAGAGAGCAATGTATCATGATGTATCAATGAGTGCTGACGAGTCTACTCACCAGCACTGTTTTAGTGCATCATGACGCCCTTAGAGAGCTAAGTGAGGTCCTGTGCAATGTATCATGATGTTATGTCTTTGCATAAGTTAGGGCTCCGTCCATGTGGTGGCCCTTAAGGGGTTAATGGTCAATGGCCAGGTGACGTGTATTAAACCTTAAGGGCCACAGAGTGTTTAGTGCATCATAACAACCTTGTGGTAATAAGGCCCATGTATAGTTATACAAATATGTAGGTGGCCTGTTAAAGGTTTAAGGATTACCGGGAGGTGTGACAACACCAATAGTCTATTCCAATGGCTAAATGAGCTGCTGTTAGCCCTGCTAATATAGCCTGTATACACTATAGATTTATAGAGGCTTCACTGTCCTATAATCTAACAGCTTTGCAATGTTCATGGAGACACTGTATCAGCAAAAACATGCCCGGTTTTGGTAGAGGTAAATACTTGGTTGACGTCTAGTCAACCAAGTAATAAGATGTTCCCAGCTAGTTGTTTTTTTTTCTGATATGGTAGACAAATTAATGAAGAATGATGTAAGTTTTGCTCTACTCGATGGATATTCAAAATTCAAAAATTAATGGGAAGCTCCCGATACCCCCTTATACCAGTCTATAGAAGTGGGAAAGCCTTGAGAAGATTTTAGAAAGAAAGAATGCTTATATCACCTATAAGGCGCACCAGAGGTCCATCTTTGCAGATAAGTTGTGCCTTCTATGCAGGTTATTACGATAGAGGTGGTCAGTGTGGGATTACTAAGGGGAAAGTTGGTAGTGTGTTAGGAATATAGAGGTGGTGTGGGTCTAAACAGTACAAAGAGCACTATGCAGTATGAACAGAATATACAGAGCTAGAGAGGGTGGAAATAGTATAGGACAATTGAGCAGTGCGCAAGGAATATACAGATGGTGAGTTAGTTAGTAGTATAGGGGAATTGTGCAGTGTTTAAGGAATCTGTGTATCTATGGTGAATATGTGAGTAGAGTAGGAAAAGTGGGTGGAGTGCAGATAATATACAGATGCTTAATGCCTAATTAGTAAAGGGAAGGAGGTAGTGTTCAAGGATATACAGATGCTAAATGCTAAGTAGTATAGGAAAAATGGGCAGTGTGCAAGGAGTATAATTATGGTGAATAATTATGTAAGTAGTATGGGAAAAGTGGATAGTTAAAGCTCAAGTGGTGTTTACAATGGTTTTTTTTTTAATGTAGCCAATCATAAACATACAAATGGTATCTTGGCCTATCCTGCCCTTGAGTGGCGTTATTCGTCTATTATTCCCATAATATTTTACTAATTTAGTATTGAAGAAGTGCATTGCTTTAATAAATTTCAACAAGCAGTACAAAGAGAAGGCAAAGTACAAAAAAAGGCTTTTCTTTTCTGGTTCCTCAATAACTGCACGACTGAATTTGCAGTGGAAGATGTCTTCACTAGATTTGAAACCTGGGGTAGGTTTAATGGTTGCCACAGTGGGCCATGGGAAAGATCACGTCGGGAGAAGAGGTTGATTCGTCTGGGGCGCTATTGGAGTTACCCACCCTCGTCCCACTAACTCTAAACCCGTTGTTCTTCCAATGGCACCCCCACCCACTCTCCCCCTACATTGATCCCCTTGCCTAAACACACACCCAACCGATGGTGTTCAATCGGCCGGTGAGCACATTATTTTAATTTCCGTCCCTTCGTCTCTGACAACAAACCTAACGGGATTGATCGTAGAGATGCAGGGTGGCCTCCCAGTCTCTACAATCAATACCTACATGTGTGACAATGGCATCTTTTCTCAATGGTAAATGGTCACAGACCGAGGCTTTTGGCATGGGGAGGGTAAAGGCAGCGGGGGTACCCAGTAGATAATGATATTCAACAAGGAGTTATGGATAGGAATTACAGGATGGAGAAAATATGAACTTGTTACATCATATCATGAGTGTCTGGCTATTAGGAGACGCGTTTTACTTGTGGATTTATCAATGATTTGTTTCTTGGCATCACCTAACCATTTTCAAATAAAGTAGGACACAAGTTCATCATCATTACCCCAATAGAGATTAGGGAACGACGCTTGCTTATCCATTTTCACTAAAAGGGGCGGAGATAGTAATCAATGTCGCGGTGGGAGGGATGTCATCTATCTGACAGAAATATGCGAGTGCTCAGAGAAGAAAAGTCCCCAAGGTTAGAAATCCCAGTTGGTGTCACCAGTTGGTGTCTAATCGCACATTTTCACTCTGGAGAATAGTACCTCGTTGTTGTTAACTTTGGGCAGCAAAAGGGCCTCTGTCGAGCGATAATACGAGGAATTTACAAAACAGCATCGAGCAACTATGAGCATCTCGGAGCAACTCGTCAGGGTGCTGTTGACAGCGCGGACGGAGATAAGGAAAGGCGCTGATTCTGCCGGGTGTTAGGCCAGGTTTGGCCACAGATTATATCAACCTGATGGTCTCAGAGCCAAGGAGATGCTCGCCGGTCTGGCTCTCTGCCAACAGCCATCTGATTACTCCCTGGGGACCACCTCCTCCCTGCTTCTTACGAGCAACACAGCGTTCCACTATGTGAGCAGATCGACACCGCTGTGGCCACCTCTATCCGATCTCTATAGCTACTTTCTTCTGTGCATCTTTCCTTTGATCTCTTAGATGTAGGTGTTTTCCCTGCCATTCCTCCCATGCTCTGTCTCTCTCCCTCTCTCCCCCCTCACTCCCCCCTCACTCCCCCCCCCCCTCCCTCCCTCCCTCCTTCACTCTCTCTCTCTCTCTCTCTCTTTCTCTCTCTCTCTCTCTCTCTCTCTCTCTCTCTCTCTCTCTCTCTCTCTCTCTCTCTCACCTGGTCCTTCGCGTCCGTCCTCCTTCTTTCTTACATATCATTGTCATATGAGCTCCCTGTATCTATTTCTAGTTAATGCACTGACTTATTCTTTCTCTTACTACCCCCTCCTCCCTGTCAGTTTCCTGACACAGCATTTTCATTGCCTCCTCTACACACGTCCTCTGTTTCCCTCTTACTCCCTTTGATAACCACTACTCTTCATTTACCATCGCTTCTCAGGACTGCCCTTTACCTTCTTTCCTTTATCTGCACAGTCTACACCGATTCACTACTTTGATGGTATGTCAATTGAGAGATAGAGCCCCATGTCGGAATTGATCCCAAGGCTGGACGGGGGTCAGGAGCTGGACCCCTCCAGTTGAAAGAGTAGTCGCTCTGTCGGCCAATGCCTCTATTTGCTCATGACTGTGGGCTTGTGAGGTCGCTGGGCCACTTGGCTGTGTGAGTTGCTCGCGAGTCGCTCTCCCACTGTGGCGGCGCACCGGGCGGCAGTTCTCAACACGGTTGATCACTATCAATTCGATTAGGGAATGTGTAGAAGGTGCAGTGTCCAGGGTCCAGTGCTTGGAGTGATAACTGTGGTGGAGGCTTCAACTGGTAATGGGAGCTTTCACTTGGTAGGAACTCTATGTCAACCAAAAAACTATAAGGTTTCATCTTTCTTTCTTTTTTAATTCTGAAACAAAGACATGGAGGTTACCTGCAAAATGTTCGACGCATCAGTGATTATCTAAGCTATGAGAAAAGCCTTGGACCAAGAGGGCTATGGCCAGAGATTATCGATAGGCCGTAGTGCAGAGGTGGAGATGAGTGCCTCTATCAAGTACCTAAAAGGCATGCGTGCAAGCATAATCATCATACATTGCGTTTATACCATGGTTTGCACCTTTAGGATGCATTAGAATGCATCAGAATGCATTCTGCATTCACTGACATACAAACATTATATGGTATCCATAGGATCTCATATATAAGACTCATCTAACCCAACACTATTGTCCAGCCCCATGGATAGGATGAAGCACTTTGGATCAAAAGACCTGGATCGATCCCGGCCCATGCATAGCTTTTTCAGTATGAATCACTGTCAAAGCTGTCATAGCTGCTGTCACATATAAGAACAGTATAGAAAAAGAACACTGCCAATATTCAAGTGTCAACTCAGTGCCTCTATCGTATGATATAAGCACTCAGATTATCCAGTTTGGGCACCCAAAATCGTTCTGAAATGTGATAACAGTGGTATAAGCATAGCTTGTAGCAAAAGTTCTTTCAGGCACCTAAATACCATTCAGGATAACATAAGGATAGGCTGTAGTGACCAGGTAGCATGTCCTACTGGGTGTCACCAGGCAGTGACCAGTAGGGTGTAGGACAGGCCTGGTGGGAAGCACCGTGACCAGGGGTCAACGTGTCCTGCACTAATACTCCCATCCATCACCAATCAAAGATCACCACTCACCCACGGATAACTGACCCGTCGTACGCTGCCCTGAGCCACTCACCCAGTACTGCAGTGAGCCAGCCACTACCATGCAACTATCTCTTCAGATAAGGCACAGACCGATCGGCAGACCTACGGATCCTGACTAACTCCTGATCTGCTCTCCCTCTTCCCGAGCTGCTCCCTGTACACTGACTCAGTAGTAATATGTTCATCCTTCGTGTCGATCCACCGTAAACGATAGATGAACACTACATTCTTAGTCACTAGTCGATCTCAACTACTGGTCATCTTTAAATTGCTTTTTCAGTTCTAGGTCTCCTATGTGCTTCACTTTTTGACCATTTTTTCTCGTCCCTCACTTTCTTTATACAGTACCCCTTTCGTCTTTGGACCCACCAATGATTATTGATAGGTCCAACCGACCATATTTCATCGTTCAACCTTGTCATTATCATGATGTACATTGACAGGTTTATTACCATGGACATCGTTCATCCTTGTCTTTGTGCCCATCTTTATGGTTCTTTTTTGTCAACTATACCTTTTACCATAAGGTTAACGACATTGATATCACAGCTTGAATATGGTCGCTGTTCCTGATACCCCTGCCCCTTATAGAGATAGGTGCATGCCCATGTCCTAAAGATATAACCCCTAGATTAGAGCTAGTGATGGCAGATACGGTGACCTCGTTGGTAGTGACCCTTTGCCCACATCAATGAAAATAAAAGGAGCTGAGGATGATGGTGGGCAAAATTGAAAAGCTCATGTGTTATTTTGCTTTTCGTATGTGTATAATGATACTAGAATAAAAGTTCATATAGAAGACTGTCACCCTGTGTCGTATTTATTCTAAGGACAGCGTGTTTGCTTTAAGAAGAGACCCATTGGAGAGGTTGAATGAATGTAGCTAACTGTTATAATTGTCCCCTTTACTTTGAAAATGTTTAAAGAAAAAGAACTACGCCAAAGGTTAAGGTTGGAAATGTTTATTGGCCAAACAATGATGATACAAAACAAGTTGTCCATGTCGACAAAGTGACAAATATTATACACCAGAGACAAAACGTCTATAGATACTATCGGCAGTGACTGACAATAGGTTGTAAGATATTGCTACATTTTATTTTATGAAAGTGAGTTTCATGCATAACAAGGAATCTGAAGGTATATCTATAGACAGTAGACCTTAGCTAACCGAGTGGTGTGGGAGTCACCTGCAGCTGTAGATATGGTGCATATATATGCAGGAAAATTGCAGTAAAGACAGTGTGCACATTAAAGCAAAGATATAGGATGTGGGTCCAAAGGGTACACTGAGGAAATATTGTTACTCACATGAGTCTAGATCCAGACTCAGGCAATGTCGCCAAAATGCATATGATTTGAGACAGCCTGATCCTTGGATGATACCTTTGCCTGAGTATTATCCAAGGATCAGGCTGAGTCTCAAATCATACTCATTTTGGCGACCAGTTGTGGGTCCAGGGGGTGTTGAATTCACAATATAGGTTGTGCAATATAGGTTGTGGGTACAGGGGTGTGGGAGTCACGATATACACTGTAAAATATGTTGTCGAAATAACAGTGAAATCCTTGTCCCAAACTTGCCAGGGATCAATTGTCATTTTTAAAGAGATCCCTTGTAACACAGTGTACTGTACTGCTTCATTGTAAAACCTACACTGCTTTCACTGCAATGCAATTATGGTGGTTCATTTTTCAGTTTTACGAAGATCCTTGGTAGATTCAACAGTTAATTTTAAGGGTGTAGTTTGTGAGTACAGTAGCGGCCAATAGGACCAGGGTAAGGCATCCTCCTGTGGCTTGGTGTGGGTGATGAAGGTGCTGAGAGCCACATGAAGTCAATCAGTGCACCTCCTGACGTGCTTCACACCACATTAGGTCTGCCTCAAACGCACCATATGCGGCTCCTGTTCAATAGACCACGTGTGTATCTACATGTCTGTGAAGAACAGGGGATAGGTCAGGGCAGGGGATGGAAGACACACACCCACAGGGAGGGTGCATCGTGTGAGAATAGATCTCGCTCTAGGGACATCCAAAAATAAAGGAAAGATAGAAATGCGAGCTGACACTCGTTTTTCTATCCTTGAACTTATGTTCTTCAATAGAGTGTATTATACTGTTGTTGTTTGTTTGTTTTTAACTATGTGGAGTTATGTACCTGCTCTTTATTTTTATCTTTTATAAAAATTGACGCGAGTCAGGGTGAAATGCAAATCTAAATATTTCATATATAGAAGAACGAAGTTTCAGTATTGAGAATTATACCATGAATCCTGATATTCATAGGCAATGATTGTCAGATTAAAGTGTGTATACATATCAGAGGAGTCTGACCAATAAGTATTATGGCACATAAGAGCTATGGTGCAAATGCAATTGAGGCTAAAATACGCTTGCAATTGTCTTTGCCTCAGACTGTGAGACCTATTGGTGAATTCTGACTCGTCCTGGTCCTGGAGCTAAATAGATGGGCAAACGGGGTTCCTCATGGTCAGCCTAAACCTGCCGTTCGCTTCTCAAGCATTGTCGATTGAAGTAGGTATAAATGTACCTAGTTCTGGGCTTTTCTATCCCTTCACCTTAATAATTGCAAGCTTAATGTCCTACTTGGATCTCCATTGTTACTGTTTCCAGCAAGGTCAGCAGTCAAATGAGTAATGACACATGGGGGTTTAATGTTTGCTTGGTTTGATTGGAGCCAACTGCATTCAATTTTATTTGTAAGGGTGGTAGATGGTTAGGTTCACCCAATGGTTAACACAGTGGTCTCAGGAGTGCCCAAGACCATTGGACGAATTAACACAATGATTGGTGATGCGAATGTTACAAAGAACTATGCCTATCAGATAACTCCTACATATATCGGCGGTCACACGCTATCTACCACCTGATATGGAATAACCTTTGACCCTGAACATTACTACAATCCCCTTTTCCCTGCAGAATTTCCTGCCCAAACCATATCCGTTGACAAGCTCCCATCCTCCTCTGCCTTCCTCTTTCTAACACCCTCGTGCGTCCTTTTTGCCCTATCACGGCAATCCTAGCCCATGAGCATGGGGCCAAAAGGTCAAAGGGATGCCTTGAGATGTTTGCATGTCTGAGTGGACATGAAGGTCAGTGTTGTGAGTGGGCACCGAGAGCTGCTCAACCTTTTACTGTGACTACTGAGTGAGCAGGAGGAGCTGCTCTCTCTCTCTCTCTCTCTCTCTCTCTCTCTCTCTCTCTCTCTCTCTCTCTCTCTGCCTGTGTAGGACTGGTCAAAGACCATAGTACAGACAACCAGACTCTATTACGCCTCCAGGCTTGCTTAACATGGAAAAGAATAGAACTAAAGATAGATTATTGAGGTCCTTTACTCTGAATACTTTTGTAGCATAGACATGGGCTTAGTGTCTAACAGTGGTCCATAGTGTGTGGAATGTAAAGCAAAAACCACTAACCAAAACGTTATTTTAGGAATTCAAAAAAAGGAAAATGGAGAATCACCGGGAATAATAGGGATGACACATTCGCAATTCCTTAGGGATACACTAATAGTCACCTTAATGGTGATAGAAATTACCGTTATTTTGTATGTACCATAGGTCAGGTCACCTCACTGGAAATTAATGTCGAAAGATAATTTGGGTATCAGTAAGATCAAATGACATTATCACTTTTCTTTAATTAAAATAAAAAATATAGTTTAGAGTTCTGCTAAGAAGAATCTGCAGGTCTTAATATCAGTATTCCTGGGTGAGGTTCAAGCCTCTACACAAGACCTTTCTCAACCTCTAGACCCTGGGGTCTCTAGAATATATATATTCTATTTTTTAGCAAACCACCTTGTGGGGTCTCCTTCAAGCTGTTTCTTGGCCCTTGCCCGGTCGATGAGAGATGACTGTCTACAGGGTGGTATATTGGCTACAAGGGAGAGGCGGCGAGTAAGCTGCCTAAATAATGTGCGCGCTCTGTTTCGGCTTCTTATTATTCAATATATTTTAGGTTGTTGTAAAAAGAAAGAAAAAAGAGGCTAGTTGTCTATCATTACATTTGGTAAAACTGGCATGTGTTCATTGTATAAAATTGTGAGATTGTCTAAGTTTGACTGCAGTTTCTGAACATTGTAGTATTGTACTGTCCTTTCCTTTTTCTTATGTTTCTGCTAGTTTTTCTTTGATGTTGGTATTGTATGTTGGCTCTGTCTACTTTTAAGTCGCCATGGGATTTAATACCCCTCCAAACCCCTCGTTTCTGAACTGAAATCTAAGAGAAATTAAAAAAGAAAAGTGGAACGCCGACCTCGTAAACAGAACAACCCAGGTTTTTCATTAGAAACCAGGGTGAGTAGTATATGGGAATGTCACCGAGGAGTAAACATAATCAAAGTTTATTCTGATACTGCCAATAATAATTATACGATTTACAGACATGGAATTTGTTTAAATCAGTTCCGTTTGTAATGTGTAGAAAGCAGACATACACAATTCCTAAACCATCACTCTGGGAAAATCTAGATATTATGCGTGAATACCAAATCCTTAACTATGGGAAAACCCCATCTAGACATCATGGGCGAACACCCTACTCACCGGTTTAATAAAAGGGACCCGGGTAAGTATGTAGTTGCAAGGGGCTTACAGGAGTGCCGATGGTCAGGATGGATGTTCATGACGTATTATCTTAGTGACAGTTTCCTTAATTAGAGCTTCCCCTCAGCCAATCCCAAAGTGACATGGCTACAACGAGGCCACGTAATTGTCAGCTCCGCCCACTTGCCAATCGACCACGCCCAATTCCGGTACTGCCATTCTTTGTCTCACCTCCTTGGACATAGAAGGGCGATATTCCGAGGTAGCAGGTTGTCCCCAACTTCTCCGGCGACCTAGTTTGGTGGGCAAACTAAGCCTTCTCCCCTATAGGTTACCATTTTGACCAAATATTGCTGTATTCATACACTGATGGTGTTGGACCTACTTTGACCCCAATACTGGGTACTTGTGGGAACCAGCATTTGCTGGTATCCATCTGCCAGCTTGACTCACCAGCAACAAGCTAAGGAAAATAGTACATCCCAGCATGCCTGTTTACCAGTGACGTAATTGTGAGACTATGAGATGGGGCCAGTGTGGGTTGTCCCATGGGCGCGGTCGTTGCTGGAGCTTGTTACCAGCAAGTTCTACTGATGAGAGCTATCAGATGGGTACCAGTTGAACCCCGAGAGGGTCGCAGTGAGTAGTTGGGATTATCTTATTGGCTAATAATTAAACCTGGTAGGTCTGTATAGGCCTAGTCTCAATTCTAATTTCACATACCCTTGGAATGTCTTTCCATAGTTAGCAATTATGTTTCCAAATTACCTGTTTGGGAAAATGTAACTAATTGATGTCTGAGGGTGATAGTATTTGCTTTTTGTTCTAGTTTGAATGAAATTGGCTGTGTTTCAGATGGAGAGGGAAAAGCTGAATATTTTATTTCTCCTGATGATGGACATCAAATTTCCATGCTACACCCGTCACAGTAGCAAGGCATATCTGACACTAACAGCTGCTAGTTCTGCACGTATGTATTGGGTGTCACTGAAATAAAGGGCATAGTATACTGATCCAACAGTAACAGGTCTTTCTGTCTATTACTATATTGTGAATTGGTCCAGGGAGTTTAAAAGCAAACATTACCCTCTGGCTGTCCACCGCGCCCAATCAAGCATAAAATGAATTGATTCTTTGCAAAAAAACAAACGCATTTTTAGATTTATTATCATGAGCCCAATATATGGCTCTTATTTAATATTTATAAATAGGATGTTACAACTATTTAATCATGCCCATAGATCAATAGTACCCCCATCATCTGATCTACTTGTACCCACTGAATGTCTATAGGACAATGCTAAGTAGATAATATCAGTCTGAAGTCATTCCACCCTACTTAACTGATACGTCACTCAACATCTCTCAAGACTATCTAATCAATTTGACCTCATTTTTCCAACCTCTTACTCTTTTCACCTTGATAGAATATCGATAAGATCGATAAAATTTGAGGTGAAATCAATAAATGGTTCGCTTTCCTTCTATTTATTTTTAAAGGTTATATATAGAAGCATACATGTGACCATCTTTCTAGATGCTTCTTATTGATTATATTAAAGACCTTATGTATTGCTTGCGCCTTTATCGAGGCGTCGATATATGTCAAGCCCTTATCCTGTAAAATTGTCTATATGATGTAAAGGTAGAAATCCTGTAATGTGTTACGTAGGACTGACGCCGTTGTAAAATCTTTGTGAATACCTTTGCAGGGCAAGGATAGAAGTCATGTATTTTTCCTGCAAAACCACCCTCACCTTATAAAGGGAATAGCATTAGGGTGCCTCTGTTGTAAGATGAAGACATTGTGTGAGGAAAAGGGCCTGTCGGATCCTACAAAAATCTTTGTAGATAAGAGCGATTCTGTAAGATAAACAGCCCCTAACTAAGTGTTTTCCATAAAGAAACAACTAGGACCACCTCCCCACGTAGGCCTTTGAAGGCTATACAATGCTTTGGTGCATAATTCGGTCGTCATGGGTGCAGCCCAGATAAGTCTACTCGCACTGCAGGATTGCATCACAAACCATGCTGACACTGTGGGGTTGCTGCAGGCCAAGGTATGATGCACCACTACATTATAATAAGTGCATCCTGAAAACAAAGGAACGTGAAGCTGAGGAACCATTCATCCCTTAAAGAGGTACCCACCCGTCTCCAGTAGCCTACAGTCACTCTCACTACAACCACCTTGCGCTAAAATCCGCTATTCATGCTTAAGGGCACCGCACCGAATTGGGTCTCCGTAACAAGCAACTCAAACATACATCATATATGTGAGGCAACAGCTAGGAGCAGCTCACCCAGGAGCTAAAGGAGTTGAAGTGAGTAGCTCGAACTCACCCAGAAAGGGCAGCCTATGGCCTGGCTCCACCCGCCCTGCCCACAACTCACCAATGCCACTGCATTTAGCCGATTGGCTACGGCCCATGCTGGACACGTCCAACGGGAAACGCTGATTTAGTTTGGCGACATGCCGCATACCGGCGGTAGAGAGCACTTCCTGTTAGGACCATTGGGAGGGGGGGGGTGCAGGGGGGGGGGGAAGAGAGAGTATGTATGCACGGTAGGGGGCGGAGGCTATGCCACCACATGCCTAGTCATAACACATTGTCCCCAGCCAAAACGAGCGTTGCAACAGCGTGTGCAGGCATACGCAGCACCCTTCAATCAGAGCCACCGGACCATGCTCCTCCCATTCCAGTAGTCCCTCATGACATAATGTTATAGCCGAATTATAGCTACCTCGATGGCGAAGGAATTTTCTAAAAGGTCGTAAAGAGAGGAGGAGGAGGTTTTAGGCTAGTGCAGGATACGCACGGGTTCCTTGCTCTGATGAGTTCCTGGTGTGGAGATTTAAGTGGCCCCAGCCTTATGAGTAGGTATTTATCACCCCTTGGAGTAAGATTTCTATGTTGAAGTACCCATAATGTCTATCTCATGTTGCTCTCATAATTCATAATGCCCTGCCATGGAAAGGCAGCCCCCCCCCCCATACCCTCACCATGGTCCCCTATATCATAAGCATGTCTTAATTAAGTAAGGTGGCCCCAAACAGAGACCCTTGAGCCCCTCAGCAAAGACTTGGCCCTGATGGGGTCCCTATATATAGGTACAATTATACATAAGTTCAAATCAGTCTATTCGAAATGTTTGCTACTTCCATTTCCATATATGTCATATAAAACTTGATATGTTGTGTACTAATCATTTTTGATTACCTTTTTCCTCAATTTACTAACAAGGGGGGTACCTAACATCAGCAATGCTGACATACCCTCCTTACTTGTTTGGCAATGTACTCTGTGTAAATCTAAAACTTGGCGTCAACAGGTTATGAGTAAGCCACTATTGAGAATGCTTACTGTGATACACAGAAATTTTGTTGTTGTATTGTAAAATGAAAATGTTAACAATTATAATGAATGTCTATACACGACTTGAATTATAATGCCAAATAAAGCTAAATTGTTCCTTAAAATTGCTCCTTAAAAATATACATTGTGAATGATTAACACGACCTGCCAGTAAATGTCAAGGGTGTAGTATGCAGTTATCAAATGGTGCTGATCTTTATAATTATACTATGAAAAGAGACACACTTCCAGATTCACATTCTAGATGTATGAAGAAATCACCAAATACATGCATATCTATAGTGATTCCATACTTGCCTAACGGCCTCTTAATTCGCATTGATATATGGATATTTATAGCGCATTGTCAGGGATTGTTAGGCTCAGTTTCCATGTTTATTGATTGCCAATGAGATCCTGTGCCATTGTGACCATATTGATGCATCAATTCTTACTCATGGTGTTGATAAGTCTAATCTGAAACAGCACAATATCGATGCATCATGCCGATCCATGGGAAACTATCCATAGAGGGGCGGCATGATGCAAGGATCTATCTTGAGTGAAATGAAAGCTGATAGCTGCATACATTATATCATAATGATCAAAGGCATGATGCATTAATGAATTTTGCAGAACTTAAGGGTTAATCATACCCTATTCATAGATGCTGACTAGAGCTGTGCTGCTTGAGACACAACCTGTGCACACTTCAAATTAAAATGAGTTCCATCGATCTTAGTGCAGACATGGCATTCACTTTCATGGATGGGCGGAAATGGACACGTTCATGACCAATTTCCTGTAAGTCTTATATTATCTTAGCGTCATTCCTTCTCTTTGCCTTTAATTTCCTCGTTGTTTCTGTCTTGTATCATGTCGCAACATATATTGATATCTCAATCAATACAACTCTCTGGATACCTCCCGCCATTCCTGTGCAATTTGCAGCAGCAACTGTGGGTATATTAGGACAAGGCAGGACCACCTTCAGTGTGCACATTATATCTCTGCCATTTTCTATACTCCTCCTTACACAAAGAGAGGTCCCCGTAGTGACAGTAATAAGAGGAGTGCTAGATAGTGGTTTCAGTTGACTATAAGGAGTTGCTACAAGAGAACTGAATGGGCGGCTTGCTCTGCTCATTATATAAACCAACTCAAGGGGACATTTAGGTTGGCATAAAACTGCAATTAGCGGCTACAGTGCTGAAGTGTGTGATTCCTACATTTGGAAGACAATTGCGTGTTGTTTTTGTTATGTCTAGAGACATTTCGAATGACCGTCGATGGTAATTTCTGCTCTTCTACAAGATCTGCATTCTGAGAATTCAACTGCAAACGGTAGCATTGAAAACCCACAACCACTTCTAGTCTCAACACTAAGGGATGGCCTATTAAAGGCAAATGCTGCTGGGTAGTTGTCATCAAAATGATCTTCCTATTACCATAGAATGTGCGGAGGTTAATGGTCCACAACAGGTATGATGAATGTTTCCAGTCACAGTACTTACATTAATTGATTATGCATAGAAAATGATAAGTAATGTCATACGAAATAGAAGCTATTGAGACATGTTCGTTTCACCCTGCACATAATCATATCATCCCATGGCGCAGGACGCGGTATGCTTACCCACAGAGGAGGCAATCAAGGAAGGTGTGCAGTGTGAGAATACAAAAAAAAATATATCTATATAGGGACCAACAATTAAGAAACCTTCTGCATGGCTACTTATGTTATGGGGTGCCGCTTTTTACCCGGTCATTTTGTAAGTGTGCATGGGGCGGTTTCCTCACCAACTTCCATGCAGCCCCCATTGTTGGATCTGCATGGCAAGTTGGTACCTATATATCATCTCCCTGTCCTTGCCTCATTAACAGAAGAAAAACTCCCTGATGTCATCAGGGGATACAAGTGTAGGTGTTATAAAAATCATGATAAAGAAAAGCTAGAAGAATGGGTAGAATTTTGGGACTGAGACCCAATTTGGCAAGGTGATGATGTCAATGTAGCCTGACAATGCCTAAAAAGCTGTATGGCTGAATATTTGGACCAATATTGTCCGAAAGAAACTAAAACTTACAAAGACAAGGGCAAAGATTGGATGACCCCTGAGATACTAATGTTATGTGAAAGAAGAGACAATCTAATGAAAGAATTCTTTAGAACGAAGAATAGACAAAAGTTACTAGAGGCAAAAAGGGTTTGTTGCAGTATTTCCCGTAAATCTAAGTATGCTAGGTCAAACAATTCAAAGAATGCTCTCGGTGAGAATAGCAACAACCCAAAGGCCTTTTGGCAAATTCTAAATGGCATCTTCCAACCTACTGGTGAATCCCTGCCACCTATACTTAAAGGAGAGGACGGAGTCCTAAAATCTGATTTGGAATCAGTAGAGTAAATGAACAATTTCTTTGCAGGTATAGGAGAGAAATTGTCAGATGATCTTACTGAGCAACGACAGCAATTAGCAGATCTTAGTTCAGATTATGATCCTGTGGTTGATGAGGAAGATATTTTTCCCCCCCATCAAGGTGATACCAGAGGAAGTGTATTACCTTCTTGAAGATATTAATATCCGTAAAACTTCTGGAATGGATCAGATTAGCGCAAAATTCCTGAAAGTGTTCTTGAAAATTACATTAGTCCACTTTACACAATTGCTAAATTGTGACCCATCCTTACAAAATGGTACGGAAGTCACACACAGAAAATGTTTAGTTATTGGTATATTCATTTACAGCTCATCAAGAGCTTTCATTTGGTATATAACACTTGCATATTTAAACTAGGTGTACCTCTGTGGATCTTCTGTTGGTTAATTCAGTCATATCAATTAAAAATTGATTAAACTGAGATAATTGACATATCAAACATATAATAATTTATGAATCCTATATAATTCCTATGTAATTCTATATAACCAAGAAATCTATAGCTATGTTTTTTTTGGCATTGGAGGCTTAAATTCAGTTTAGTAGGCAAGGATTCTGAAAGATATCTACCCATATGTTAGAAAAATGATAAAATATCAATTTAAAAAAAAATCTGATATTTTTTACCCTATACGACTTGAGAAGCCTATATCTAGGATTCTACATGTGCGACTTCAGTACCACTTTGTTAGGATGGGTCACAATTGTTCTTTCAGTCAAGGTATTTTCCCTAGTGAGTGGAAAAAAGCAAGAGTAACCCCTTTTCCTAAGGGCGGAGACTTGCAGGATGTTAGTAACTGGCGTCCAATTTCTCTATTGTCAGTGGCTTCCAAAGTCGCAGAGAAAATTGCTCATGTACACCTGAGCGAGAGAATGGAAGACATGAAATCATTATCTGACAGATAATACGGGTACCGCCAAAATATGGGCACAGGAGATGCCATATTCAAACTAACTACCGATTATAACACAAACAGGGATAATGGTCAAATAAGTGTGCTTTGTTATGTAGACTTGAAAAAGGCTTTTGTTTCTGTAAATCACCTATACCTCTACACAAGCTGAGGGAACTAAAACCCGATAAAAATAGCTATAATTGGATTCAGAGTTATTTATGTGATAGAACTCAAAAGATCAAAGTTGAAAATTGTGAGTCGGAACTAGCCCCTGTTGGCTACGGAGTTCCACAAGGCTCGGTCTTGGGCCTGCTCCTATTCATTTACTACATAGATAGTATAGGTAATAATCTTGCACACTGTAAAAGCACACTCTACGCTGACGATCTGGTCTTCTATACTTGTGACAAGGACCTGCAATTAGCATTTTTGTCTGTTACAAAATGACCTAAACAAGGTTGTAGAGAGGTGTAAGGAGCTACGCCTAACTATCAATAGCAAGAAAACAAAATACATGCTAAGTGCCAGTGAGGAAAAATTCAAAATTGTATTCGAGAACCCACCAATGATAGATGGTATACCATTAGAGAGAGTAAAACACTATCCTTATCTCGGTGTAAAATTTGATAAGGGCATGACCTTAGAACCAGCTATGAAAGATCTCATTAAGAAAGTCAACCACAAAATATTCAAATTCGCAAAACTGCGCTGTGATTTGATAAAAAAAGGCAGCTATTATGATATACAAAAGCATGATCATGAGCCAGTTTGATTATGCTTGTTTTTTGCACTCAGGTGCAAATTACTCGCTAACTTCAAAATTACAGCGACTTCAAAACCCTGGACTTAGAATCTGCATGTGCAGCAGTGTTAGAGGTATGTCTGTAGATGAACTACATGACTCATGTGACATCATGAAGCTAGAAAGGTGATGTGATGAAATGTTATTAGTATGTATGTACAAATATGCAAAGCGGAGTGACTATGTAAGAGACACTGAAAATGACTGTTATACTAGAACCTATGGTAAAACCAAGTTTGAAGTAAAACAACCCAAGCGTGACTTTTTCAAGAGATCTCCACTTTACCCTGGATCTATGACGTGGAACAAATTAGATACCTGGTATCAAAATACAGAGCAGAAATCACAATTCAAAGCTAGAATCAGGAGAATTTGTGACCTTCACAAGAAGAGTGAAAAACCTAATGAAACGTCTACCCTCGATGGGAGCATATTACTTTGTGATACTTAGGACGAAAGCAACATTGAATACAATGATAGGTAGTGATGTAATGATGAAAGCATAATATCGGCATCAATAATGATTAATGCCTTAATCATACTGTAGGCTGTCCCCAATCTGGGGTCATTCCTGGGATTGGTTTCTCTGAAGGTCAGTAAACTCACCTTCAATCCATTAATTAATCAGATCTATGACAGACCTGATAATACAATTGTCTATTGCTTCTTGTCAGTGTGTTATATCATATAGTCCAATCAATGGCATTTGCCATATATACTACCTATTAAAGTTAAAGTGGGTAAAGTGGGTAAAGTGACCATGAGTCGTCCTATAGGATCCCGAATAATAGAGATCCATTTAGCCCCTTTCTATGATGTTCCTGGATACTTTTATTTAGATAAGTGGTCTCTCAATTTATTGTTCTAAATTACTCATGTTCTTGTTCAAACAAAATTGTTCTGATTGTCTATCTAACTGATTAACGCTCAATATCAATATTTTATAGAACAAGATCCATAATTTATGATTTCTTTCCACCTTATTTGGAAGATAATCTTCGAAATTCATTTGTGTGCATGTTTAGATTTCTTTGTAATATACCTTGTATTTGTTCGTAGTGTGTTTTTTATTTTATAATTTTCATAACTTTTGGGATATAGTGGCTAGCAAACAAGCTTGTCATGTCCCTTGGATGAAATGTGCGGACAATTAGTCTAGCATACAACCATAAAATTTTTCATATTTCATCTGTAAATACTCATTATTTACCATTTAGTCTGTTGTAACTGAACCAAATCCCAAAGAGTTAACTACATTATTATCACCTCCTCGAGTAGTGGAGTAGTTAATAAACACTTCTTTAGAATATATATATATATATATATATATATATATATATATATATATATATATATATATATATATATATATATATATATGAGCAGAACTTGCAGAAACTTTTGAATTAGAATTAAGCCTTTATGATAATTTACAAACACAATAACACTCCCCCTTCCATCCAATGTCCTATTCCGGACACACACTCACACACATGGTGGCGACTTAAACACTGTCTGCACATTGCTTCCTTCTTGGCGACGCCACAATGCAATCTACTAAGCAAAGAGACTAACACAATCCCGCCGTAACTGATAACCTCGTTTTCTGCGGCGACTGTGGCTTGTGACGTCACGGTTTTGTGTGTACACCATTATTGGTGACGTCTCTGCATGTGTCAGCAGCTTTTTGTCGTCCCCACGGCGCATGGCAACTGCTGGATGGAATGCTCCATGAGAGTGCTGTGTGGAACAACTAGCCTTGCTTTCTTCGGTTCTTGAGTTGTGGAAGGATTTGTGTTAGGAGGCTATTTCTATGGCTGCTCATCATGGGATTCGTAGGGACATTAAAGACGATTGGCAATATCCTTAAAAGAGCGCTGCAGATAGCTATTACTGCAGTTACAATGCTGTTATTCAAATAGAGAAGCAGTCTTTTTTATTTGGAGTTGCAAGCTGCATCAGCAGCCGAGAGCGTAGCGACCGTAGCAACTCCATAATGTTTTCGGTTTTCTCCCTATGACGTCACCTATGACGTCATTGGTGACGTCATGCTGTCTCAGTGACGTCACCCGCAGTGGCTAGTGATGAGTGGCAACTCCTATCCGTGGTCCTTGCCACATTTTTCTTGTTGGTTCCGGTATAGTGTTCAAATAGGTTTGATTCCTTGTCTATGTCTTCGAAATTATGTCGGAATGTGTTAAGTTAGGTCCCCTCTGTTTTGTCTAAATTGTTAAATTTCTATACACAGAAAAAAATCCAAGTTAGTCAGTCTAACTTAACTAAGTCAAAACAGCCAAATTATCCTATTTAGTACATATGACCAATGTGTGACCAACTATGTCTTGCTTACGTTATTCACATTGACTACCCAAATCAGTTTCTCTCTCCACGCACAATCTTGAACAAGGTATCTGCTGGGAGTTTCAGGCAAGCTAACTAATCTTAGCCACTGTCACTAAGGGATCGTAGTGACTTTGACGAAGGTATATGGCATAGTGTTGCCTTTACACACCAGGTGGCATTGTGGATTATAACAGGATTTTTCTGGTGGCTGTGTACCATTTATTGTTCGATGGATGTCAAAATGATGGTGATTTTGAGGCACTGTATATATTTGAGGCTTTCACAATTCAGTATAACATCAAGCTTGGTAAAATATATCAAATAGGTTCAAGATTTGTTAAATAAACTAGGTAGACAGATAATAACACCTTTTCTGTGGGAATCTAGATAAGTGATGTGAGGCATTTCACATGCTTCCTAAATGATGAAACAATGGTTTGTGGGATGTGGATCCTATATAGAGCTTACACTAACCATTTGAATTAAACCAAAAATATTTGATTGCATACTTAGTCAAAATCACCAAGGAATCTTAATCAAAATCAGGCAAATTTCGGTATACCAGTGTTTGATGACATGTCTCATAAAAGCAGACATAAAGAAGATTTTACAATTATCAATTTCTCTATTCAGTAATTTTGTATTGTGAGACCTCATAACATGGGGCAAATGCAATCATCATAGCACACTCCCGTACCGCTTCGCGGTACCGCCGCTGTGCGGCGTGGGAGGCGCTAAACAACACAGGTCTACCTGGAAGGTAGGGGACTGAGGGGCATGATGTGTGATTGTAAATTCGTGGCTTATGGCACTTAAATGAGTGAAACTAATGCCCTGCGGGCATAGGTAACATGTTAAGCTACATCTGGACATATCTGTCTTCTTAAGGCACCATATATAGGTACGCGTGTGGCCGGCATGTTGCGCAGTTTGGGAAAGTAGTGAAATGCAAGTCTCCCACGCCTATGTCTTGGTTACTGTAAAGATCTATGTTATATAAACAGTCAGATGCATGCCCGTCGGTCAGAGAGAAATTTGTAATTGAAGATCCAAATCATGGGGTTACAACTAAATTTTTCTGGTTGAATTCCAAGAGAAAATATGCCTGTCTCCTCAGAATTGAAACAATCTTTCTCACAATAATGGGCCCCCGAAGGGCCTCGGTGTTTTATGAACATTCTGCTTAGAGAGCGTAATTAGGTTAGCACTTCTCATTTTGTCAAAAATCTCCAAAACAGTAGAAATCGCTCAAAAAGGGAGGCGAAGAGAGAAGGATGGAGAAAGATGGACCTCACTGCCACATGAAAGCAGAATGGATCTCAGAATAAAAAGAAATATGACGACACCACTGGTAAAGGCCAAGGCATGATGGGATCTGTCAAGCAGAGTGAGAAGGGACTGCCAAGTAATGGACCACAGTCTTCTCTGTTGCCATGGAAAGGAGAAATGTGGAGGCCTGTGAGTAAATTACCAACCCCAGTGTAGCCTTAAAATTAATTGGGGACTGCCTGTGGTGGATGGAGAATGAGATCGTGTTTTAGATCAGTGATGTATGTCAGTAATAAAGATGGGAAAGTGGGTGGAGAAACTGCAAGTCAATGAGAGAGGAGGTGTTGGAAGGGCTGTGGAATGATTGGCAGCTTCTGGAGTATAGCGAGGCTTATTACACTTTGCTGTGATTTTGAGTATTTTTTCTGGATATTCCCATTCTGATACCTGTCGATATTACATGCACCATCACATGAAATCTGACTTGGATATCAGGCACTGTTTGGGAGGATATCAGGCACCCAGTGCCTGTTATCCTGGATATCAGGCACCCTTTACATGTTTGAGACATGTCATATGTCACATGTTAAAACCTACGAGAATTTCATTGGCAATGGTAGGGGTCGAACCCATACCCTGCTGATTTGATAGCCAGCACCCTATGAATTGCACCACAGGGGATGACGAGAAATGGTGTGTGTTTGCCTGTATGTGTACAATGCCATAGGGTCTACCTGGTTAGGAGCGTCCCCAGCTTTGTCACATGTGCAAGGTTAGAATGGCATTAGGGAGGTTTAGCAACCAATACGTTGGCAATATAATGCAGACGTGCAGTGTACCTACAACATTAGTACGTCTGCCTTAAATTATGTATAGGTGACGTACGTCATGCTTGCTAAACCTTCCTAATATAATTATACAGCTCTCTGTTCAGACCAAACCAACAGCTGCCGTGTGGTGAGGTGTGGTGAAGTGTGTGTAACAATGTGAAAATTAAGAGTAGTGTAGGGGACCAGAAATCCCCGTACCTGGTAGATTGACCCTCAGGGGCCAGTTACCTGGTAATCACTGCTCCCCTAGTGTGTATCATACCGATCCAGCCTCCATGTGTAGCTGGAAGGTGGAAATATCAGGCAAGGGATCGTGGTGTAATGGTTAGCATGCTGGAATGTCATGGTGATCCTAGATATTTTCACTGTCCTCTACACTGGTAGGATCACTGAGCCGGTCCTCGCGCGACTTAATAGGGGGATCGGGGGAATTCGGTGCCTGGGCCGGTATGATACAGATACGCTTCGACCCTGACAGTACTATGTACTGGTAGGTCAACTGGGAATCAGGAGTGCCTCAACACTGCTTGATAAAGCCCAACCTATCTGGTTGGAGGAATGCTTGATGCTGGTTGGCCATGGTTGAAGCTGGTTGGAAGGAGTGTAGGGGGACCAGAAATCCCCGTACCTGGTAGATTGACCCTCAGGGGCAAGTTACCTGGTAATCACTGCT
This sequence comes from Acholoe squamosa, assembly GCA_949317995.1. Taxonomy (NCBI): domain Eukaryota; kingdom Metazoa; phylum Annelida; class Polychaeta; order Phyllodocida; family Polynoidae; genus Acholoe; species Acholoe squamosa. The sequence goes on along the minus strand of OX439040.1, from coordinate 43,394,680 downwards.
CCCCTAGTGTGTATCATACCGATCCAGGTGTAGTTGGAAGGTGGAAATATCAGGCAAGGGATCGTGGTGTAATGGTTAGCATGCTGGAATGTCATGCCAGAGATCCAGGTTCGAGTCCCGGTGATCCTAGATATTTTCACCGTCCTCTACAGTAGCATACAATGATGCTCTGTGAATGCTTCTGGGCATACCCAGATATGCCAGTGCTTAGGAAACATTTGAGGTTTGCAGTCTGCCGACATGTGGTCAACAATAAGAAAGCTTGTTTACACATTTATATGCCATCTCAAAAAGTCAGAAAAATGTACTGATAAAAGGCTTAGCAACAAGTGATACCCAGTACACTTCCCATATATGCTGGTATCAAGAACTGTACATACATTTCAATATTCCATAAGCAGCTTTTTACATTGGGTGCCTGTGTCTCATATGTGTGTGCCTTATTCTCCTATGGACCTTTTGTACTACAACTGAAGTCTGAAATAAAGTTTGAATTGAATTGAATTTGAATCTATCATTACTACAAGTGTATCTATTCATTGAAATGCCAATAATAACCCAATAAAAAGCTAAAAGTAGCATGAAAAATTCATTTTTACTAAAACGGGGTAAGTGTGTTTGAAAGTCAAATCTTTTAGCTGTAAAAAGGTTAATATATGTTAGATTGTATTTTGAATAGTTTAGAACGGATATAGGGTTATAAGGGGGCATATCTAAGCCTTTACAACTGATTTTTTTGAATGTCTGGGCTTACTTAAAAATACAATGGATAGGAATGACAAAATCGACCAGTAGTACTATTGAGTAATGTATTAGCCTTCATATACTTCAGAAATTTCAAAGATATATTGGGTATTAAGGGTGTAATGGACCACTAAGGTATATCATCTAGGCTGTTCGCCTGCACTGCTGAGGGTTGTATATAGAGCCCTGTATGTTGAGGGTGGTGCAGTACCGTGACCACCTCCAGCTGGAGAAAACGCCTGACTTTACCTCAGATTTCCTTTAATATTTCAATAACCATATGAGATATCAACATGGGGTTTGCTGCATTGTTCATTAGACATATTAACCTTTCTATTAGGTGGTTTTATTGAGTTGTGGGACGATTATTTCTACTAGGGGTAAATAATGATCACAATGATTAAAGGTCTGGTACTGACCTTTTAACTTGATCTCCCACTCACACCATCCGATGTCAAATGACCATCCCGCTCAGCCTGTCTTCCTATCGTCTAACCCTTTATTACCGCAGCGAAATAATGCATCATGCCAATTTGTGACCAAGATGCAATAACGCGAATAACTCGCCGATGGTCCATTGATGCATCAGGCTTGCCTAGTAGGATTGGTATTGGTTGACTCCCACATGTTGAGTCTGATGCAGTAATGTAGTGCCAGTGCGTAACTCATTGGTGTTACATGCGTGCATCAGGATCATAAAGATAGGCCTACATTATAACCTTGAGGCATCATGCGGCTGTGAATGGCTATAACTGTCCAGAGCTAATCAGCAGCGCTAAATGACCCTCGCCAACACGTCTTTGAACAGGTGCCTCTTTACAGGATCCACGAGGCTATTATCCTCCACAATTAGGGCAGGTACAGTAAAACTTCAAAAGATACCTATAATGAAACCCTACCACACCCGCCGTTAGGCTCGTAGATTTGGTGTGTGAAAGGTGGCACTATTGAAGTCTTTTGTCTTTGTAAAATGGAGCAGGATTCCTCCTCCTGCATCAGATTATTCTGATGATTGTTGGAAAGGAGAAAGAATGAGGATGTATGGAGGAAACGATATAGGTTGCACTGAAAAAAGGTTTTGAGAAGTAATTGACTGATGGCGCCTGACTGATATCGGGTTTAAGTTTTGGGTATAATGTTCCATAATGCAAAAAAAAACGAGAGAGAACCCTTCAGTTGTCCTTGTTACCATTCTGCCGACAATCAAGGTGAGATGTTGAAAGAATATTAAGTAGGGAGCTCTTTTAGAAGTATTTGAAGGAGGTGGGAAGATTATCAGTTAGCAATGCTCGCTCTCATTAGATCTTCAAAGAGACCCACTGTCACAGTCATCCAGCCCGGCCACCCTCCACACCCCTCACCAACAGAATCCACCACCACCCAATAAATAATGCATCGATAACAGTTTCCGACCGTTTTGGTTCAATGTCCCACTTCTTCTGGCTTATTGATAAGAAACCCAGCGAGAAGGACGACAGGGAAGGCAGCGACCATCTCTTCAAAACAGGGGAAAGTGCAAGAAATGCGTAATGGACTCCGGCAGAGGCATTAGGCAACGCTCAATTGAGCAAGATCTAAAGGTTTGACCAAACGCAATTATTCCCCTTTCTAGGACGCGGCGAGAATTATCCCGTTTCCTCTGCTTCAACGCCCGTTTGTGAATGGAGACTGGGCCGTGAGTGGTGGCGGGGGGTGTCTGCTGTGGTGGTGCTGGGTGATGGGTGGGGGGGGGGTAGGAAGGTGGTAGTGGTGCCTGAGCTGATGCCTGTTCTGGTGATAGGATAATGATTGTTCCATCTTTGAGGGGTCGGTTAATCGGGTTTTGCATAGAGATGCTTAATTGATACCTTGACAAGTACACAATAAGGAAGTGTTTGATGGATATTCTTATGGTACCATATACTCAGGTAGAATGGTTGGAATTTCCTTAAATTATCAGTGTGGGGATGGCAATTTTTAAAGACAAGACACATTTAAATTAGCAGCATTATTTTATGTTGATATATTATCTGCATGGAAATCTGGCGAGACACCATTTTCTAACGGCGGTTTCATAACAAAGATTTTGTGCAAAGGAAGTTGACGTAAACACGCAGCCAGATCCTCATAAAAACAATTCTTCTCAATAATTCCATCAGCTTCTTTTGGAGCAGTTGTTAGCTTTCATGAAGAACACAAATTTCCATCTTCATCGTTGCTTTTTAATACTGTTTTTACAATTATCTAAAAAGGGCTCATCTTCCATGCATCATACCACAAGGCAAAGACCTCAGTCCAAAAGCATCCCACACAGTAAATATGGTGCAAATAGGACGATGAACTAGTGCTGATTTGAATAGTATGGAATTGTCAAGAATCTAGCCATTCCTTTTTACTTTTTAAAGGCGATTGCGACCTTGGTGATGCTAGATTGTGAATGTGTATCAAGCTGTATTTGGGATCCGCGAGGAACACATTGTGTTATGCTTATATAACAATCAGGCTAATGTAACAATTTACTTTACCCGTCTTATGATGCCAGGAAATGCCCCTGGTGCACCTAATAAAGATGGCAACATTTGGGGTGCACTCTTTACATGTGGATCTTACTATAGAACAGAACTAAAAGAATGATTACTGATATTTACCTCCCCCCGATGCACCTTATAGAACCAGTCTAAGCTTGGGGTGTGCCATATACGTGAGGTAGGCTATATGTATGTCCATTATCCTCTTCTGCATGTGATGAGGGGTATAATACAAGTTTGATTTGGGAAGAAAAAAAAAGAAAACAAGGTGTAGATACAAGATAATGTTTTATCTATATAGATGCAATCACCACTAAAACCATCGATGAGATTGACTGTCAATTAATCAAAAATAAAATCAACCTGCGGGATTCAATGCAGTGTCATACAGTCTGCACATCATTACGTATCTCAAAAATGTCCCCAAGTATTTAATTGATTAAAGTTGCAGTCTGTGGGGGACTAATTTTCCATTTTTATCACAACATAACACGGCTTTCCCAACAACAGATGCATTAAAATTAACTAATTCACGTAAGTAGTATATGAAATGGTAGATTTGCTCATGTGTGCTATCCAATATTTGGCAGATAACACAATATTATCATCATTCTTTAGCCTAATCCTGACTTATATATACAACACCACTATTGCATTTTATTCTTTCTTAATCATTTATTTGGACTTTTTGTTATTTTTGTTTAGGTGTATTCATCAGCAAGTAAAATATTTCCTTATTGAACTTAAGTATACCAAGACTACACTATTCCATAATTGAAATTCTAAAAATTCAAAAACTAATCATGAAGCTGGAGATATGGCTCCCGCATATTGGTTCTTCATAAAGATGCCACAGTAGCTGAAGTGCTTATTTTCACTGGGAGTTTGTGTTCACTAGGACACAGTAGTATTGTGCGACACAGTCAGTAGTGTTGACAACAGCAAATATAATGGAATATCGATTCGAGATCTTGTGCCGACATTGTGTCAGCTTCGAGACTTAATCGCGGGTGTGACTTCCGGTCTAGGAGTTTTGAGGCCACCCCAGGTGTGGCCATATTAGAATTGTCCATCACGGTAAGCAAGCCGCCATGGTAATTGCTAAGGAATGCAATTATATTGACTCAATTATGCTAATATGTGCGGTACACACCAATCAATTATAGTTGTGACACAGCCAGCGAAATGCTTGCTGATCTGCATCTGCTAAGAACTTCCGCAGGGCATTTCAAAACCATGTCTATAGCTATGGTTTTGAAATACCCTCCATAAAATCCAGCTGGGGAGAAAAGTGTACATCATGTTAATACTTTCAGCATAAATCAGAAAGTGTACACTTGAGCAGAAAGTTGTAGGGGTGGGGGCATGTGTCAGGGCAGCCAAGCTGGAATTTTAAATTACCAGCTGCAGCATCTTTTTCCACCTTTCAGCCGGGGACAATGATGCACCTATAGATGCTATTCTGTCGCCCCACACAGCACATAATGGCCACATTGCCTAAGTTAAAGATTTTTAGAATTGCCAAGACAGTCTACTTCGAAAACAGTACAACTATTTTTGTCCATGGATTGACCATAACACTGTAATCTCATTAGCCACCACAGGCCAAATTTATCTGTGAGCCATACTACAGCATTCTGTACACCAATGCAAAGCTGGTAAAATATGTAGTTCAAAAAAGTAGACTGGGAGCGCATGTCCTAATATTTCGGTTGTATGTGGCCTGATTTATGAGTTGAATTAAAATCATTATTCTGAAGAATAATAAGAAAAAATTGCTAGCCGTCACTGTAAGGGGCACTTTTAATCCAACACATTAAAATCATTATTTCTCTAATTCCTGAAGTTAATCACTCCCCATCTTTATCAAGAAACATCTTTGTTAAGGCTTGAACAATTTTATTCTGGCAATAGTTGCATTATTAATACCAACCCTTCGCCTGTCAGTCAGTCAGAGGTAATTGGATGACTTTTAAAGTTCTCAGAATTGTCTTTTGTGGTCTTGGCTGGTCCAATATTTAGCATTATAGATATACTATTTTTTTCAAGTTTAAGTAGATTTTGACACCATATTTATGGTAAAAGAGAGCTTCGGAAGTAGGAATACCCCTTGGGGAACTGCTCATAGATTCTCAATAACTAGGCTGAGCACAGGAATATCCTAAAAAGCTCCTTGCTTGCTTATAAACTACATATTAGTCCATCTTTAAGTCATATAGAGCATTGTGCACCGTGTTTCTTTCAATGACTAAAGGGGGGAAATAAATAAAAATGCAGGTATGCCAGTGAAATACCTAGAATTTGCAGATATTTATGCATGGTGCACTATGGCCATGGTCTCTACTTGCTCCATGCATGGTGAAATATATATATTCTTCTATTTATAATAACCAAAAATCAAGCCCCCCTAACCCCTCCTCCTCCATCAGTTCATTTCTGGAGCCTCCACCATAAAGCTACACAAGCGCCACCTACAGTGTTGTGGCTTCGTTAATCTCATGCAAACTATCCTAACAAACCCCCTCGATGGTGGCAACATTTTTATTGTGTCCCCCAAATAACCAACATTTCGCTTCTTGATCGCTGATGATAATTGACCCTGGGGAGTTTCCCATGTCAGTAACTTTTAAAGATCCAATTTAAAAGCATCCTGTGGATTTAATCCTGGCTGGTGAGCGCTAACTGGGGTTAGGGAGGATGGGATTAAGGCCCGGTCAGTGTCTTTGGGTGTTTACCAAACCTGGCCCACCTTGGGGCTGCAGTTAATCGGCCCACTAGGGTACACCTCAAACAGATAAAGCTGGGGCTGAATACACGGCCCCAGTGTTTTTTTCTCTGCAGACAGGCTTCTTCCATTAGCCTTGAGGTGCTCTTACCGCCACCTAGCGAGCAGCTCACCCGGCCAATGAACAGCATCCAAAACACCAGCGTCACACCAACAGTATATATAACTACACTGCAAAAATGGTGTTTAGATCCTAAACACAATTCTAAACATATTCTTGCAACGTTTTTGTAATCACATTAATTTACTAAACATGTTTAGCCAAACAATGTGCTTAGTTCAAGTGTTTAGAAATGTAGGTGTTTAGGTTAAAACTTTGTGTTTAGATATATGAATTTTTGTGTTTATGATTTTTTTTTGTTTAGATATTTAAATGATTTGATGGAGAGTTAAGGTTTGCAGACATGTATGCATTAAAAAACAGAGATATATTTTGTTTGTTTTCTCATTTACTGAGGGGGGCATCAGCAGGTATTTACTTGTCAAAGTCTCCAAAGATGTCAGTCACAGCTATATACATGTACATGTATTAAACACTGCATCAGAATGAGAGACTTGAGAAAGTACAACAGCTTGGCAGGAAGGACATTGCCATATCTATTCCAGAATAACATTAAATAGGTGCCAGTCATGGAGCTTATTGATTATTTTATGCTAATTATGGTGGCATAAGGTGAATCTAGTCAATTTTCTATTGCCCTTTCTATTCACATGACATTCTATGAAATGGAACCATGATAAACATGGGATTTGGGGACATTTGTCACAACAATTGATTATAACTGTGTGCAGATAGTCCATTCAAAGGTAGTGCTGCTACCTGGTGTGGATTCAACATCCAAGTATTTAAACATATTGATGTTTAAATCTAAACACCTATTATTCAACTGTCTTAACTCTAAACATCTAAACATGATTAGCGTAAATGTTTATGTAGTTAGGATAAAAGTGTTCATTTCCTAAATGTGCAGTCGATGAGACACCTAACTGACCTATATGTTTAGGTTTTAAACATGTTTAGACCTAAACATGTTTAAAATCTAAACACCATTTTTGTAGTGTACGACAATGTCAAGGAGGATAGGAATACCACAGGCAGTATACAGAAGGTAGCCGCCCTGTTGGGCAAATATATCGCCAGCGATATAAACACGAAATCGACGTGAATATGGTGGTTCTTATTCACACCCACGGATGATGTGTATATAAGCAGTCTTATTTACACACAGTTAGGGTTGGTCAGAGGACTTGTATTTAGGGTTGGTCAGGGGACATACCCCTGCATGTGTTTAGAGTTGGTCAGAGAACATGTGTTTAGAGTTGGTCAGGGGACATACCCCTGCATGTGTTTAGGGTTGGTCAGATGACATGTGTTTAGAGTTGGTCAGAGGACATGTGTTTAGAGTTGGTCAGGGGACATACCTGCGTGTGTTTAGGGTTGGTCAGAGGACATGTTTTAGGGTTAGTCAGGGTTGGTCAGAGGACAAGCATACATATGGGCCAAATTTTTGAAAATGGTACTTTTAGCATTTTACAGGGTTTTTAAGCTTTACCTACCAATAGGGTCAAAGCCTGTGCACTAGCCTGGCATTTTTTGGTTTCATTCAAGAGAAAACATCCCAAGCTTTCAAATGAGAGTAAACTTTAGCGAATCAGACCATAATTTTTTTTTGAGTTATGGGTCTACAGAGTTGAAAAATGACCAAAAAGTGTGTATTTTGCTGAAAAAATACAATTTTCACACACCCCACATGTTGCTTATACTGTACAACACCCCTAAAATCACTTTTGGAATTCAATACATATGTTAACTGTGAGATCCAAAGGGTTTTAACCTGATGTACATGGTAGATTTTTTTTTCTCCCCTTCATACAGAATAAAGGTAGCATTATGCTACTCCCTGCTCAAAAAAATAAAACTTCTCAAGATACCAATGAAATATTCTGTTTCTACCATCCATGCTGCACTTAATTTTGAGGGACATGTAAGGGGTTTATATGGTGTAAAAGATTTGCGGCCACACCCATTTTCTTTTAGTCCTGGCCCTAAAGTGTATTGGCATACACATTTTTGAGCAGGGAGTAACATTTAACATTTTGGTTAATGAATCAAATTCTACTGCTTCCATACAGTAAATTTTTGCTTTTGCATATTGTATTGGCACCTCCTAATTAATCATGAACAAAAATTGGTTCCATATTGACTCTTTTTGCCATTTGTAGACCATAAAATATGATTGGATGTTACTCTCTGCTCAAAATTCTAAGTCCTTTTGCTCTAAACCAGATGTCATCTCTGTCGTCCCTCGCATGGCGCATCCATACGGGTCTTTTCTAATCACAACAAGGACACCTATCGTTTGATCCTCTTTCTGTCCAATTTTACTGACAATTGTTATTCCTAAAGCAAAAGAAAGGTAAGGGATAAGCCAAAAATTCACCTTTATAAGATGTACGAAGGTGTAGGGCACATGTTGATATACTTTGTTGGGGTCCAAATGCTTTTATTTTGATCAAAACTGATGCTGTCTGTCGGCAAGTGGTGGAATTACATGGAAAACCATAGTCCACTATACAACAGGTGGTGGCCTAATGGATAAAGCGTCAGACTTCATATCTGGCCATCGCAGGTTCGAACCCTCACCCGGAGCCATTTTTTCCCCTCCCTTTTTTTCAGAGTTGGTCAGAGGACATGTTTTTAGGGTTGGTCAGAGGACATGTTTTAGGGTTGGTCAGAGGACATGACCAACCCTAAACACATGTCCCCTTACCAACCCTAAACACATGCTAAACACATGTCCCCTTACCAACCCTAAACACATGCTAAACACAATGTCCTCTGACCAACCCAAACACATGCTAAACACATACTAAACACAATATACTACCTGTCCTCTGACTAACCCTAAACACATGTCCTCTGACAAACCCTAAACACATGCTAAACACATGTCCCCTGACCAACCTTGGTCATGCATACCGGTATAAGGTGTCTTATGTACACGGCCTGTCCTCTGACCAACCTTGGTCGTGTATATAAAACACCTTATATACACGACCAAGTGTGTGTATATTAGACATGCTATATTCATGAAATCGTTGTGTTAATATCATCGGCCCAAATATATCCCATTGTTGGATCTGGTATGTGTATATGAGGTATTAGAAGAGGTATTGGAAGATACGGTTGGTGATCAGGATCCATGCTAGTCATCATCTGCTGGCACAGCGACAATGAAATGGAAATCTTGTCATTGGATTCCTTTAAAAACACCTTAGATTCAATGCAGAATTGGAGTTAATTTCTTTGCTTTGTGTTCTACTTCTTGATTTTCTTTGGCATTCTGTCCCGGGAAGAAGGGTATAATAATAAAATTTGAAAATCTTATATATACTCGGTTGTCATATCTTGGTCTGTAATTTTGAAAGTTATCTAAGCATTTTAGATGTAAAATTTCGTGTGTCATTCATTCACAAATCCATATTTTTTGTTCGAAGGGTTAGCTTGGATTATCAAACTATTTGGGCCTGGACAGTGCTTATTTGCTCATAACCCCAGTTCCTTATCCAGCCATAACGCACTCTCAGACCTTTTCTTCGTCTTTAAGAAGCTGCTGGTTTCAATCCGGACATGTTAATAAGTTGGGGGAATATACAATGTCAACTCCTCCATACATTTCCTGTTAAAACGGTTTAGGTTCAATGGGGAATCGATCCCCGCCCGCTGTGGCAGGAGGCGAGCTCGCTGTCCACTATACCAAGCCGACCGGTGATAGAAGCCAATGCCCATGGAGTATTTGAAAAAAAATTTCCGATATACCTGATGTTTACACACCTCGTTAGCATAGAACTCAATGGTGCCAGGTGGAGTTATTAACAGAGAAACATCCTTACATATCCTATATGAACATGCCATGCCTAATTTCTCCATTTTGTTCGAAATAAATAAGAATCCAATGATTTTCCATAGCAATACGTCTTGGCACCCGGCATTGCGGCTTGCCGACCCGAAAGTAGGTCAGGTACATCCGGGCACCTACCAGCTTCGTCAACAAGATGAAATGGCCGTGTACCGGGCCATGTGCGTTGGATCGGTATGGAAAATCAATGGATTCTTATTTATTTCGAAGAAAATTGAGACAAAATATAGGTGAACACCAACTAGAGATCGTATATTTGGTGATGCTAGAAGTACAGGACTTGACATTATTGGATTATACCCGAAAAATGAGTATAAAGGTGGAGGTATGTCGGACAGAGTGACAACATGGCCACGCCGGGTTGGCAAAGCGAGCGGATCGCATGTACTTACAAAATGTCTTCTCCTGGATTAAATCTTGGGTTATAAGGTAAGAAATTGATACAAAATGGAGAAATATGTTCGATAAACGCCTTAATGTATGTTATGGGAATGCACTCGTGGGTTCCCATAACATACATTAAACGCTAATTACTTTCGCTTTAGACCTCGGTTTGCACTGTGGTGCTAAACGTGCCATAAATGTACAGCAGCACTGCCTGAAAGCACCTCTAGATGAACGAGGGTATTTCACAAGGACGTAAATGAACGCTAGTGTGTAATGGTCTCATGATGGAGGCCGTTTCACTATAGATTTGAACCAACAACGGTGCACTGCCATTTAAATTTCTGATAAGTGACTGCGGTTTAACAAAGCTTGAAAATGGCGGCATGCCCATTTTTGGAGGTGATGTTAAGTCCCGATTTCTGCGACAGAGGCCTAGTGAACTATCGATGTTACATATTGGGCTGCCAATTGGGATTTTCTGTTGACTGAGGCGTTGTACACATATGCCATTGCATCTACGAGTACGTTAGGTGCAGTAGGTCAAGCACTAAACTCAGTCGAAGCTGTCTGAGTGGTCTCATATATAATAGTATTAATGTGATTGACCGTTTCATAACTTTGAACCAGGCTGATGCAGGTTGGTGGCCAGGACCAAGTTTTTCAGTTAAAGAGGTATTAAGATGGATGGCGGCCTTCCAAAACAGGTTTGCTGTACAGGTGTGCATAGCTAAGGTATGTAAAATAACAGGTTTCTTGGATGTCAGCACCAATAGATTACATGGCTTCTATGTAAGCTGTTAGACTACTAAATAGAAGATTGGGGTATCGAACCCTGCCTTGCAATGGCTCTCTGTACTAGTTTTTATTTAGTTATCTTTTTGTCAATGAAATTTTAAAAAAAAAGCGTTTCTAGGCATCTAGACAACCCTATACCAAACAGAAATGTATGTTTGGAAAAGGTTTTCCAGAGTCGCCTTAGCCAGGAGTTGAACCCATGATCTCTTGATATGAAGTCCAGTACACTAGCACAGCGCCATGAGGACTGTGCTGATGGATAACTCTTGAAGTCTCCAATCAACTGCCCCTCACTGTGTGTGGAAAGTTGATTTTTTTTTTTCAATGCCCCTAAACATTAGAAATATGCCTGGGACCATATCTCACTATTGCATTCAGTGCAACAGTATGCTTATATTATCTAAGTATTGAGGAAGTAAGAAAAATCTATCCACAGAGGCGTAGGAAGCAAATCTTCATTGGGGGGCCCAGAGGGGGCCCTATCTTGATGACCTTGAATTGTCAGCTCAAGCGCAATGGCGCTTATACATACCTATATAATATTTGTATAGAAAAGTAATTTTTGATGAATTTTAGATGTGATTTGAGGCCCAGGCCTCCATTTTTCTTACTCCATTACTATCATTCTAATTTGAGATGCACATTTTTAGCTTTTTGTTCAATTTATTATGGATTCTTGGCAATTTTTCCTACGCCCCTGAATCCACTTTTGGATATGAATTTGTGGATTTAAATGAGGAATTCATCTATAACCCTAAATAAAGTTTTAAGTTCTCTATCTCAATATGCATGGGACCCCCATGTTTTTAATTCGTTTTTAATTCGATTGTACATGCCACTTTTTAACTCTGATGAGACTATGGCGAAAGTCTGTCCACTTTTACTCTATCCCCGCCATCCACCTTAAAATGTTGAAATAAGTTGAAAAATGTTTGATCAACGTTGGCTGACCAATCCTGATCAATCAAAATGAGTGTTGATTCAACATTAAACTGATTTATGTACCCGCTGAGTAAGGCAGCGCCAGAGATTACTCATCTCTCGCCAGACGCCATACTCTGGATCCCTGAGGAAGACACCCTCAGGGCACCACCGTACAGGAAACCCAGGGCATGTTGGTTAAATCCAGATACATAGTGGGAGCTTTGTGACCACCCCTTCACACCAGAAGGAACAGGAACTACTTTTCACTATTCAAGCAGAGCTTCTAATTCTTTGTAGCCAGAAACACAAAGCTTACAGAGTGACAAGTTCATGGTCATGTTAGTGCTTACTAGTTGCATGATTATTTGCTAGGTATGAGGATGCAGATGCCAGAGCAGAGCATAGAAGGGATTTTAATATATGCTGGTTCCCTGCAGGTATTTGAGGGCATTATACCCGCGGGACATGTCTGATGACATTTTCTCCAGATCCTGGGGAGAAGTACACTTGAACGCCACTAGATGGGAGTATTTCTATTCCCCAATCACAGACTATATCCAAAAGAATCTGTATATAGGAGAGACAGGTTGACCATTGGTGTGCTAGGGTTCCCTCTTGAGTAAGGGTTAAAGCAGGGGATGATTGACTGGTAACTTCTTAAACATGGCCTGCCTGTATGATGTCCCCATAATAGAGGCAGGTCGCCAGCCAAAGATTCTTAGCGCCTCGTATAGTGCAAAGAGGTAGGCCGAATTTAGTGGCAGACCACTATGGTGAAGGATAAGCGGGACCAAAAACTCTAATCACTGCTGACAAAGATCATTACGCTCATCCCTTAGCCAGTGTAAAATTAGAGGCTCTTTTGATCGGCTCCTATGCCATCTCTGACGGTCATTTTTCTATGGAATTTCCTTCGCCCAGTTTTCTCATCCATGTTGAGGTTGTCTAATTTTTTTCACCCATCCCAACAGCTCTGCGGTTTACTATGTGTAGATCATCACTGTAGGAATTAAGCTGTCTTGACGTCCCTCCCCAAGCCACCCAGGAAATGAGGGGTCGTTAGGCGCATTCCCCTACTTTTCCTTGTCTTTGTTCCACATCATATTTTGATGTGAACGAAAGGCGCTAAGAAGTCTATGCATTGAGTACAATGTTAAAGGCAATACGGCCTTTGGTTCATGGTACTTGAAAGGCTTTTAGAAGCTTGTGTTGTGCTATTTGGGACACTGTGATGTGAGGTTGTAGCCGGACAGGAGGACGAGGTAATTATGTCAATCTTATTAAATGCAAAGTCCGAACTCATTAAAGTTTAAGTAGATGACTATGGCAACACAGGCTTTTACAGATTTTTAGTCAAAGCTGCCACCTAAACAGACCCCTGCAGTTGATGGCACTGTCTTTATTATTCATTTCCACCATGGCTAATGTCTCAAATTACAGTATGGATATTTTATAACAAAAAAAAACCCTTTAAGTGTCACATAGTGAATAAATGCACAATGTCCATTGACATTGATCGGTATGCTGCATGAAGGCAGCCCTGGTGTTTAATTACCATGATGTATCATGCATCATGCTAATAGCCTCATGTTGATACACTCTACCTGGCTCACCAGCACTGTATTGGTACATCATGACAACTAAGGAACGTAATATTTGAGGCATCGGGTGGCTCTCAAAGGGTATTGACGCGCCAACCGCAGTTCCCTCCGAGTAAGCCGTATTAATGCCTCGCCTTGATTTCCGTATCTTAATCCTAGACGCCAGTAAATTAGTTTATTTTTGCGCCCTTGTGAGATTAGTTATGTAGACAGCCATATCATGTCATTGGTTATGTGGTAGGGTATTTTATTTCCAGATTTACTTAGATAAACCCAATTCTATGAACAAGAGAATATCCCTTCCAGCCACCTACCTAAATACACAATAATAATCAAGAGGCACTAGTCTTATCTTATCGTTATTGCACGTACAATCCAGATGCAATATGGCCATTACTTTAAAAGACATTATGTATTCGGAGTTAGCAGGTTGTCCCATGGGCGTGGCCATTGCTGGAGCTTGTTACCAGTGAGTTTTACTGATAAGACCTATCGGATGGGTACCAGTTGGCCCCTGAGAGGGCCGCAGTGTTGGGATTATCGCATTGGCTAATAATTAATCCTGCTAAATCTAGTAGTATCCTTCGGCATCCTTCCTGGGTGAGAAGTGTTAGTCCAAATACTAATTTATTTTGCTATAATATCGCCGTGCTGGCCTTTCAATGTTTTCATAATCAAGTGACCTATGAGTACCACAACCATAGCTTCTGATAAATACCTGTCGTGCTGACTATACTATTGGTGAGAGAGCAGCTCGTTTCTAAATGTCCCACCAGTGAGCAGTCCTGAGTTAGTTACGTGGCTCGTTGGGGAGGGGGGCTCAAATGTTTTCTTATGCTGCAGCCACACATGCACGCAGGTGTGCCTGGAGCGGCTCCAGACCACAACATCTCTATATGCACCGAGCAGCTCACGCGCTATGTTCTTACAGGTGCATAATCACATTATGTCCTCAGGAATGAATACAGCCCAGGTGAGTAAGAGTCATCATGGCTTCTTCCATGCGCCATTCCGACCCTATGGGATTCATATACTCACTAACATCCAACTACACTTCTAAGCAAGCCGCCACTGCAAGCTAAACCTGGGGGCAACAAGTGGCCTTACTAGTCATGTAATCTATGTTGTACCTTTCTCATATTGCTGATAAGTTATATTCTTCAGATTTGACTATTCAATCATCAGGTCAAATAATTCGATTCAACCTGCCATCGTTATCATGGCACTCCATTTAGGCTTGTCTAATGTTGCCGGAATTCTTTAGAGATCTTAACACGATTCTTATGGCGGTCTGGGTGATCGAGAAGTGCATTGAACATTAGTAATCATATAAAATTTATCATTATTGATTATGGCCTTTGGCATCGACGCTACGGAACATTCACTGCCTCACAAATGTAATATGATATCACAGAACAAGTGTGGTACATATACAATGGGTTGAAAACTCTATTAATCGCGTGAAGTTGGACGAGGTTGGATGAAGTTTAACATTAAGGTTAAAGTTATTCGTTAAAACTCGAAAGGCTATAGGTTAATCCATGCACCTCTGTGTAAATGTCATTTGTGACTGTACTTGGATATTCTTTTCAATATTTCTGAGCATCAAATTCTAGTACGTACATGACCTTCCATAACTGGATTTGTTACCTTAGATTTGATAGAAGTTATCTTGAACCATATTCTCACTTACCGTATAAAGGTGTAGTAGTGTAGGGAAGATTCACTTTGGGTCAGACTCATACCTTGGGTCGGATACTTAGATGTATTGCTATTCACGCATGTTGACCCTCGTAAGTTTTATATGTGGAATGTGACAAAGTAAACATTTCCTCCTTTCTAATAACCTAAAGTGCAATAAGGGCCCAAAAGATTATATGACATTTTTATAAATCCCTCTCAAGGATATCCAACTCTATGTAAATCTACCCCAATACTCAGCATCTGTATCCACTAAATACGCACCCTATTGACCTGATACAAAGTCCTGATTTTGATCAGCTGTTTCAATTCTCTCTTCCCATAAGTATTAGTCATTATTCAATCTATATTGTAATGCAATGGCCGTAGTAAGACTACTGCTAGGAATACCCGTAGTCGCGTTACCTTCCTTTTCTTACCGACTTCCCTGCCTTAAGGCCGGGAAGAATTTCTACCCACTTGTAGATTCCATTTACCGCATCACCATTACTGAGAGAACAATCCTTTGCTACAGGAAATAATAATATACTCCATTGTGCTTTCAGTCGAGGCCTATATATAATGTCTTGCTACAGTTCTAGGCTATGTCCAAATGAAGAATTGCACTAAATCACAAGTTAATAAAGTATCCCCTCATCCAACAAAAATCACGATCTACATAAAGCATCGGCTTAACGACTCTGTGTGTCACATTCTCACTCCATCACGTCCCACTTCGTTAAGGCTTTAAGGGTCGTATGATGCCTCCAGGTTCATGTCCTCTGGTCGAAAGTTGGTCGCCATAATAGACCAATGTGCACAGTCCTAACGATCCATTGTTATATATATATATATATATATATATATATATATATATATATATATATATATATATATATATATTCTGACTTTCTTCTTGAGTATACAAACCCTGAATACACCATTGGCAAGTAGACTCGTGAGAACACTTGCTGTGTGTACGCACCAGAGGGATCAATACATACAATGCATTAATACAATATGTGCCCATACAAGGTTAAAGCCTTTACTACAAATGGCTAATGTGAATTGTGTTTATTTCGACATGGGGAAAGGGATTGATTCCATGGCGGTCGGACGACAGCCGTTAGAGTCACTCTATAATCCTTACCGAGGCATAAAGGCATTTACTATGCAGTTTGCCGGCGGCAGGCTGTTGCTGCTGCTTGGGGCCCTTAACATGAGTGATGATTAGAGGCTTTAAAACATGTCATGGTGGGAGATAGTGGTGATGGACGGACGTCGGTGAGGAGGAGATAGGGGCCCTGTCCGATCCTCCCTTATCCCTTATCGTGGACCCAACGTGTCCTACTGTTGGAGATTAGACAACCCCCACTAGGGCTCCTCCCCCATTTCCCCCCAACTCTTCTACCCCCATTCCCTCAGCAATGAAGAACTCCCCACCCAGATCCTCCCTCCCACCTGCCTCGTATCCTATTGCATATTGGATCCCCCATCCCACTGCTCCTCTTTATGCCTCAATAACCTACTCCCCTTATCTGTCAATACTAGGATCTCCTCACCTATCACTGCCCGTCCACCAGTCCATAAAAGAAACAATACGCCAGGCCTTTACCCCTGATTTGATCAGGTGCCATTCCATTATCTGTCCCTCCATTTTACCGTGCTCACACCAAAGCTTCTTTTACCATGTTAACCTCCTTCCTTCCCGTCCACATTCCTTCTGTTATATCCCCTCTTCGGTTATAAACATTTCTGATCATTGTTATGAAAATCCAGGCCATGTCTATGACCAGGATAAGGGAATAGCAATCACATAGTATTGAAGTCCACTATGAAATGCCCCTCATATCTAGAGATGTGTGCCTCCATACAAAATCTCGTCCTCCTGTCTGATCTAGGGATAGATAAGACCCTGTCATATTGAAATCCCCCGGTAATTGGCAGATGCAAACTTTACAGCAGCGTCTTATAAAAAAAAACCCTGGTGGCTTTTGCCTATTTAAACTATAGCAGGGCTTTTTAATGCAAGATATGTTTTATGCGTATTTCTAAATTAAAAGCTTATTATCATAGCCAAATTACACGTTGTTATCTGACTGCCGCGTCTATTTTAGTTTAAAATTCAATTTACGGATTAAATGGATGGTGCTGGTCAGCTAATTAGGGTACAATAAGGGTCATATAGTACAAATATATTTACGCACACATGTAGAGGAATGTTTGTATTCATAAGATGCATAAACAAATACTGTAATACATACTCTACATCTGCATGTACACTCAAAGTGAATGTGTTCAAGTCCTTGCAATATCAGATCGTCCAATAACATGACCCTGATAATACACCCCACTGACCACCAGCCTCCCTACACCCCACCCCACTACATGGGTGGTCTATGGAGGCATTCCTACACCGCCTGGCGCAAGTCAGAGGAGACACAATCACAAGACAGCCGACCAGCCATACACCAGAACATGGTGATTTCTTGCGGTGAATTAAAGACCTGGGCCTTGTCGCCGCCCCTGGCTCGGTTGATGGATCTGCCTACCACCGTGAGGGTCGTGGATCACAAGTTGCATTAGTGCTGCATGGAGAGGGTGAGGTAAGGGGGGGATGAGGAGGGAGGGGGAGCTGAGTACGGGGGAGGGGGTGGTTGAGGGGGGGGGGAGAAAGCAGTGGACATCAAGTTGGTAGAATGCTGAACTATGAACAGGTGAGTAGTATATACATGTAGTAAGGAGATAGTGAGTGGTATGATTGGAGATGGTGGGTGGTAGGATTTGGTAGAATCTAACAGGACAGGGTAGCAGGTCTCTTACTGACACATGAATGGTATGTAGAAGGTGAGTGGTAGTAAGAGGTAGAACCTAACAGGACAGGGTAGCAGGTCTATTACTGACACATGAATGGTATGTAGAAGGTGAGTGGTAGTAAGAGGTAGAACCTAACAGGACAGGGTAGCAGGTCTATTACTGACACATGAGTGGTATGTAGGAGGTGAGTGGTAGTAAGAGGTAGAATCTAACAGGACAGGGTAGCAGGTCTCTAACTGACAGGTGAATGGTATGTAGGAGGTAAGTGGTAGTATGAGGTAGAATCTAACAGGGCAGGGTAGTAGGTCTCTAACTGACAGGTGAGTGGTATGTAGGTGGTGAGTGGTAGTATGAGGTAGAATCTAACAGGACAGGGTAGTAGGTCTCTAACTGACAGGTGAGTGGTATGCAGCTGGTGAGTGGTAGTATGACGTAGAATCTAACAGGATAGGGTAGTAGGTCTCTAACTGACAGGTGAATGGTATGTAGGTGGTGAGAGATAGTATGAGGTAGAATCTAATAGGACAGGGTAGTAGGTCTCTAACTGACAGGTGAGTGGTATGTAGGTGGTGAGTGGTAGTATGAGGTAGAATCTAACAGGATAGGGTAGTAGGTCTCTAACTGACAGGTGAGTGGGTTGTTGTTTTTTTTTTGCCATAGATTTGTGGCTTTAATGAGCTTTAAGCAACTAAGCTGATTGAAGTTGATAAAAGGTGCAGAACTACGGACATTAAGCAACTTTTTAAAAGCATCTTTAAGTGCAGCTTTAAGCAGCATGACGCTGCTTAAATCTGAGGGGTTCATGCAGTGTTTGAGGTAGAATCTAACAGGACAGGGGTGACCAGTGACAGGCTGTAGTGAGTGGGTGGGTGTAGGGTGGCAAGGTAGCAGATGGGGGCAGGCAGGGGGGAGACAGCCAGCTGAAGGTGGACGCCAGACCTTATTGAAGGCAGGCCTGACGGACGGACCTTCAGCTCGGTGATGGATGTCGCTCATAATTTGCATTATTATTCCGCACCACCCCTCATAGTGGCCGCCTTCACTGACCAAGGTAGGGGTAGAACCTGGGGATTTTGCCTGAACCTTAACGCATGTACAGCTGTATATTACAGCAATAAGGGTCTGGGATAATGTGAAAGTTCCCCTGCAGCAAAAGCTGTCAATAAAAGCACTGCTAAGTATATCGTTGAGTCTATGGTTTGTGTCTCTGCAGGGCAGAACCTACAGGGGTGAAGTTGTGGCACACTTGTCGGGGTGTTGGTAGTATAGGAGGGTTAGTAATGGTCATCAGGGTAGAGTGCGCTCTATCGCCTTAATGCTGCTGGCCGCGCCCACCTATACGTTCCACCTTGAACTGGTCGGGCCGACATTAATGAGCCGACCACCTGTATAATCAGTATATCTTATAAACCCTCTGCCTATAGAGGAGGCCCACAGAAGAGAGCTGCTCGTGGGAGGGGAGGACCTTTAAAGAAGAGATGGGGTTTGGACAAAAAGGCAATTGGAAGATTGCAGACATAGTCTATGAGATATAGCATGATTTGGGGCCGACCTTGGCACTTTTGGCAGAAAGCATGAAAGCTTGCACATAGGGGTTTTGAACGTGCTGAATCCATTTCGAGAAACGTTTATGAAAATGTACTAGTAGACACTTGAAATGAGTGTCTATCATCACCACCTGCAGAGTTATTGCAAAAAATAAGAAATTTCAGTAATGGCTACCTTTTCCGGGCCATATTTCAGAGAAACACAATTCATATGCATGATATCATACTCAATATAATATATTTCAATGGGAAACACATTGTCCTTCTGATTATTTCCCACCCCATTAAATCCTCAATGAATTTTGATGTAATTTATAAATAATCATTCACTTTTTCTTTTCAAAGTCAATTTAGAAGGGGAAACATCGTTAGAAATGGATTCAGCACGTTCAAAAACCCCTATGCAAACTTTCACGCTTTCTACCAAAAGTGCCAAGGTTGATGCTATATCTCCTACATTAACAGAGATATACAGTAGTATCAATCTCCATTTAATACAATGTAATGGAATTTAAATATAGAAATAATTATATTTGGCCAGTCGCATTTCTATACAAATCTAACAAGGTTGCTACAACGTTCAGTTATGGCAAACTTATTAGCCCTCTATCAAGGGTGATTTTTGTATCCTGGTTTTACTCGTTCAATATTGTGTACCTGTCGTGAGGCATTTAACAGTTCTGGGGTCACAAAAAGCACGGATTCAGCGAGGCAGTTTGAAAGCCAAGGCAATGAGGCAAAAGAATGGGTCTAGACCCCTAAAATCGACCAGGTGACATGGCCACTAAATAGATCTGTGACATTGAGTGTAGTGACAAGGACATGAAGCAGCAGAAGGTTAGAGACACATGGTCTTTTCTTAAAATCGACAAGAGATAAGGAAACCCCCTATCTAGACCCCCAAAATGGGTGAGAGACCCAAGCTCACAGGTACAAACGCTACCAACATGTGGAGGAAGGAATATCGAAGGGGTAAGTCGGGTGTTAAGGGAGGGTGTTAATGCTAGGTGGGGTGGAAAAGAGTTTAAACCCAATTTGAAGGGCGCCGCACGTGTGCTGACTATAGCAGAAGCAACTCTGTGGGCAAGTCAAAACAGTGTCAACAAGCTCAATTATTTGGACGAGGTCCCTATTGACGGAATAGTAGGAAGCAGCTCCTACACTATGGCACTCAGGGGAGTGAGCAGCTCGTTTGGGTGAATACAGAACTATGTGAGGCTCCCTCTGGGTAGGTCAGGGGATTATCTTCTAATTGATCTATGGCAAGGCTAGCCATAGGAGAGGTAACATGCCTAAACTCTGGACCTCACTGATACTATAATCGCGAAGGTCGATATGTAGTTTAAGCCCATAATGCGGATTTAATTGCATGGAGTGCATTTGATAAATACCAGAGAGTGGCATTATAATTAAAATAGCTCTATTATTAAACCTATCCTAAAATAGAAATGATTTGGGTATTCATGCGGGTATTGCTTAAATGCTAACTTTGTAAATAATCGCATCACCATCGGTGCTCCGTCCATCTGCTATTTACCATATACACACACCCTTCTCACTGTCAACACGTTTTTGTCACTGCTATTGTCAGGCAGAATGTATCTGTCACAATGTCACTGACAGTTGTGACAGACAGCGAGGCCGTACCAAACCCAAGCTGTCAATACTATGGTGTCAGTAGGCAGAGTCCCTGATGAGTTAGCACAGTGAGATAGGCAGACAAGAAACGACAACTTAGTAATTCTGAAGGACTGGGATGTCTTCTTTTTCTTCTTGCTCTTGGAGCCTGGTCCCTGAGGGGTGTACTGGAGAGGTTTCCTCCTGATCTTCTGATGGTAGAGACACCTCTTAGTAAAGTACTCGCAGGCCTGTGGGCATATTAGGGCCTGCAAAAGTTGGAAAACTTACTGTATGTACCTTTTACTGAGCTTCCTGGTTGTCTGTAGGGTTCTTTAGGTGAACATCTGAAATCCGATGGGCTATGCGCTGATTTCTTCACGCAAGTGGATTATTATTTCCTTATTAAATCCATGTTTCTGAATTTTGAATTTTGTTGCGAACCTCCAACCAGCCCTACCTGGAGATTATGATGGACTTTAGCAACTTCGAAAATGTATCAATAACTGTAAAAGATGTTCACCCCATATCAGGCTGCTCTAATTCCTTATTCTAACTTTAATACACGGAGCCCTTGTCCCTTTGAATGACGCCCTATATGCCTTTCCCTCTCCTAATCAGAGACAAAGTCTGCAGCATTACCTTTACATTGAATCCCATGGTGAGCTGCTCTCTGTCTCTTATAGGCGATTGTACACTGTATGTAGGGCCGGGTTAACCGGTTAAGTGGGAGCAGCTCGGAGATCAAGACCCCTAAGCAGTATGTGAGACTCATATCCAGCAAACTGGTATTATAGAATATTACCTTGGTCCAGATACCATTACAACATACCTGTACATCGATTATTATCAATTGATTATACTTTTCACAGTGTATGACAGTATATTGTAGGCATGTTATTTTCTTACAAAGAAATTATAATTTTCTTCATTTAATTGGATAAGATCGATATCTAGAACTACATCCACGTTTTTTTCTGGGTACCTTTTGTTAATTTCTTAAATCTAACAAGGTTAGAATAGGTCGGAAATAATTAAGAGCTTACGTAGACATTTTCGTTCCAAACAATAAGGAAACCAACATCAAACAAACGCTTAAGTGTATGATTCATTTGCGAGATGGGTCTTTCAAATCGAATGCAACAGGGTATAGTCTCCTTTTCGCAGTGCCTCCGTGAGGGGCTTGCACACAGTAATATCCGGCTTGGTTGCCCCCTCTATATTGGCAGTGCCTCAATTTGTGCTGGCACGGCCACATGGCTCCACCATACACGTACCTCCCTCCATAGATGCTCTGCTGCAACCTGCACCACGTATGACCTGCCAGTAGTGGTTTGGCATGACCTTCCTACGTCCATGCCTTCTGTAGGATGGTATGATACTGTTCCCCTCAGGGAGGGGCGAGATGGGAGGCTGTGTATATAGCAATAGAAAGGTTGCTTTGTGCTGCATTGACCATTAAAATGTTATCTCATAATTTGTCATATTTTACATGATAATGGTTCTCTTTTGGTTTTAATTTATGGTCACGCTGGGATAGTTCTCGTTTTTATCTGAAGTAAATATTTTTAGAGGTTTTGAGATTTTCTCCCCGAGACAATTTTGCAGAGCATGGGGACAACCTTGATTTTAGTTTTTTTTCCCTCGCAGTTTGGAGTAAACCACTGTGTTTGCATATCATCGTAAGGTGCTTTGAAGGTGTGCTCTGAACTGTAGCTCTATCTCTTCGGGGATAAAAATATTATTAGGAAGCTGTGCGAAATACCTATAAAACGCGTTACTTATTATGTAAGATGTAGAAAAGTTGGTACAGATAAAAGTAGCAAGTGAGCCGATATCAATTCATAAGAGTCGATAGGATACATAATCCCAACAAGTGTGCCCCTAGTCTGTAGCTTTATCTCGTCAGGCTAGTTGGTAATAATGTCAGTTTTGTACACGGCCTATGAGTTCCTCAGACCTGATCTCTGACCCCAAGCAAGCAGCTCCTCCCAAACACATGACGTGCTCTTTCCCAGCCTACATATTAGGACCATGCCGCACCAGCTGATAGTGCTATAGCCGTCAGAAGAGTCGATAGTGGCTATCGATCCAAACACCCCCCCTTACATGGTCCCTCTGCCCCTGCCCCCCCCCCCTGGCCAGGAGCCAATGGGACGAGCAACTCCTAAAGTTATGAGCTGCTCAAATAGTGGCAGAACCATGATATGTGAGCAGACCTGTAGGTGCGAAAAGTCTCCTAGTGTGTCAGTTTTAGTACACTTCTGCACTGTGTAGATAAGCCCTGCAGGTAATTTAATATATATCACCTGTTATTTATGATGTAAGACTTGATGAGATAGAAACATTGGATTGCCTAGTGGGGAATGGACGATAGGGACCCCGTCCCTAATCGTGTTATATGTCCTAATACATACTTATGCTAGTTTAAGAGATGTAATTCTTTAAAACTAAAAACTATGTTGGATTTTTGGTCCTTTCTTCGTGTAATGCCAAACCGGTCCCTCAACCCAAATCCCAGAGTCTTAATATTCACCAAATATATATATATATATGCACCTCCCTGAAGGGCATCCTTCAAGTGCTCAGGTACAGTTATAAATGAGAAGCTCTGGCGCTGGTTGAATCTTATCATATTAGAGAGTAGTGGCTGCCCTCAGACATACAGGTCTGTAATCTAGTTCGCAGATGGTAGCGACACCGCCGGCACTTAAGTAAACCACCACTCTCCAGGGGTCGTTTGTTGCACGTTAAAAAGATGGAAGGTTCGTTTTACAATTCCTGCAGGGATGTCTACCCGGGCGCTATCACTTGGTGCACTTTCGTACCGCTCAAGTCTCCACAGACACTCCTTCCAAGGGATAAGGTACTTTGTATGACTGTACCTATGTTCCGGGTATAGCAATGCCTTCTGGCGGTAGGACCGCATGAAAATACATGTCATTATTTTGTCCACCAAGACAAACAACGAGAAAAGAAACTGGGAAGTGATATTGACCGATGAGTTTACATCCGAGAGTCTATTAATCGGTTGCCTAGGCAGGTAGTAATGTTGTTAAGTAGTATATAAAAATGGTCATGTTTTGTTAGTAGTTTAGAGCAAGTAATGCTTTTCCCTGAGCATTGAGTTAACGATGAGTTTATCGTGTAGGCTTATTTGTGTAACTGACCCTTCTAGATTGGCTTTCTCGTTGTAGTTATTTTTGTTTAAAGGATTTGCCCACACAAAATAAAAAATCATTTTGATATATATATATATATATATATATATATATATATATATATATATTGTGGCGGAGACGGAGGGGCCGTTGGCGGAGCCGAAACCATCCTGGTGTGGGGGCGGCGAGGCCAGCGGTCCTGAAGTAACGCGGTTACGTCGGCAATAGTAGTCGGCGGAGGAGATCCTCCGACGCTGGCCTGCCGTAAAGCGGGCCGGGGTCGGAGTATCTGCCTATGTATAAATAAGGGAGTTGTTACTCCGATTAGTGAGTTCCGAGTTGCAGACAGAGAGGAGCAGAACTCTAAAAGGCTTATCTCCGGATTAATATATACGATATAAGACTTAGATGGTGTGGCGAGGACTGCCAGGAAATAAAAGACACTGAAGTCAAGCTGTCGGAGTTGTGTAATTCTTTATTAACCATAGAGTCGGAAAACGCTACATTGGTGACAGCGGTGTTTGAAGACCCACGAGAGAAAGAAGATGGCGGAGGCTTCAGAAACGATAAACTTACCTGTGGAGAAGAGGGATACGGAGGAGATTAAGCGGGAAAAAGGGGTTTTGCTGGAAGTGGTGGACGAGGAAGTGACGCTACGGCAGAGAGGGGCGGTGAGGCCGGAAGAGATGAATCCGGAGAGACAAGCAGAACCCGCCGATAGAGCATCCCGGGAGGAGGTAACGGACACGGGATATGAGGAACCACGCGTTAAAGAAAAGGAGCCCTACCTGTGGCCATGGGAGAGGGAGGAGAAACCGGCGGCCTGGAGGTTGAGGCACCCTAAAGGAAAACTGGGTGATGCAAATGCCTGGCTGGGGTTCAACCCGGGAAGGGACGATGGCGGAAAGGTGCTTTGGTGGCCGGAGGAGCAGGCGGAGATGAATAACCCAAGGAAGGGGAGCAAGCGGGCACCGGCCGAGGTTCGCCCCGAAACCGGGAGACGTGCGGAGGAGGCGGATAAGGACGAAGTAGGGGAAGGTGGAGATCTCCGGCAGGGTAGAGGAGTTATGGGTCGTCCGGAGGATGGCTGGAGAGGAGGTGCCGATGGGGAGAAGGAGGCAAAGGGTAAGCCAGTGGTGAAACCCGCTAAATATGATGGCACCACAGACCTATCTGACTACCTCAACCACTTCGACCTGTGCGTCAAAGTAAACGGATGGAAGCCAGAGGAGGCGGGTATGTTCCTAGGTCTGAGTCTGTCGGGGGCAGCCCGGAGATTGTTGACGGGAAGGAAACCAGCCACGCCGGAGGGATATGAGGAGTTAAGAAGGGCACTCGTGGAAAGGTTTGAGCCTACTAATCAGGAAGAGATCTACAAAGCGTTCCTCCGCACTAGGGTCCGGCGAAAGGGGGAGGGACTGCAAGAGTTACAGGAAGAACTGAAAAAGTACACTAAGTTAGCATATCCGGAGGCAGACGCCCGGACGACAGACACCTTAGCGCTCGATAGATTCCTATTGTGCCTCGACAATCCACTCAGGCAGTGGGTGTATCAGTCAACACCGAAAGATTTACAATCCGCAGTAATGACGGCGGTGGGAGCGGAGGTGTACTTACAAGTGGAGCAGGAGAATATCCACAAAGTGCGGGCGGCGGATGCGTCAGTAAATGAACACCTCAAGTCCAACAAGGAGGAAATGAGCAAAATGGCGGAGTTGATGGAGCGGTTAGTTCAAAGGCTGGATGATCCGGCGGTGTTGGGGAGGAAGAAAAAGCCAAGCAGTGGTGCTTGCTTCGGATGCGGACAGGAAGGCCATTTCAAGCGAGAATGCCCAAATATCAAGGCCAAGGAGGCATCCAGGCCGGTGAGCGAACAGGCTAGTCCGGCGGCGGGAAACTAGAATCGACCTATACTAAAGGCCAAGTACAGGTCGAGGGAAGTGGGCCTATCAATGTGATACAGGGCCGCCGAGAGAGGGGCGGAGGAGGATTGATAGTAGAGGGTCGGCTGGCAGGGGCCCCCATCCAATTGCTGGTGGACACTGGTGCGTCGCTTAATCTGGTCTCCGAAGGATGGTGGAGCAGGTGGGGCGGACGGGGACGCCTGGGGGAAACGGCGGAGAAGATCTACTCCGTCGACGGGCGGCCTATGGACATAAAAGGGGAAGTGTACACAGAGCTGGAAATCGGGAGGCGCACTATCAATGTGCGTTTCGTAGTCAGCGACACCGGGACGGAGGGAATCCTGGGGGCGGAGTTCCTCCGCACCAACAAACTAATGGTCGACGTAGCAAAAGGGCGCCTAGTGTGGACAGAGGAGGATTCCGTGTGCCGAATCGTCAGCACCCGAGCGGCGGTGCTGGGATCCGGACAGGAGGCCATGCTAGAGGGAACTCTAGCCGGACCCTGGCAACAGGGGGACGACGGGATGATTGAAGGGATGGCCGGACACAAGGGTGAACCGAGCTTCCTGGTGGGGCGGGGGCTGGTATGCCCCGAGGGGAGGGCAACTTGGGTCAGGGTGCTCAATCCCGGTCCTGAGCCAGTGGTGATATATAGAGACATGACTCTAGGGGCCATTCAACGAGTGGAGTGCAGAGGCGGAGGCGAGACAGTGGCCGGAGAGGGATGGTGCCGGATGGTGGAGAGAGGTGAGCCGGAGGAGCTAAAGTGTTTGGTGGACGGGTTAGTGAGCGGGACGGAGGCTCACCGTAGAAAGGAGCTTGCACGGCTTATAAGGAAACACCTGGGGGCATTTCAGAGGCATAAGGGCGACAAAGGGCACACTCAATTGGCCAAGCATAGGATTGATACGGGGGTACATCCACCTATCAAACAACCGCCGAGGCGATTGGCACCCCATAGACGAGAGGCGGTAGAAGAGGAGGTGGAGAAGATGTTGGAAGCCGGAGTGATTGAGCCATCCACTAGCCCGTGGGCTTCTCCGGTGGTCCTAGTAAGAAAAAAAGATGGTACCACTCGCTTCTGCGTGGACTACCGGAGGCTCAACGCCGCCACCGTGAAGGATGCTTATCCCCTGCCTAGAGTGGAAGATTGTCTCGATACCATGGCGGGGGCCGCGTGGTTTTCGTCAGTGGATCTGGCCAGCGGCTACTGGCAGTTGGATATAGAGGAGGGGGATAAAGAGAAAACAGCATTCACGACACACCGGGGGCTGTTCCAATTCCGGAGAATGCCCTTCGGTTTGTGCAATGCGCCAGGCACCTTTGAGAGGGTGATGGAAGTGGCCATGAGGGGACTACAGTGGAAAACTTGTTTGGTCTATCTAGACGACATAGTCGTATTCTCCGCCACCTTCGAGGAGCATCTTGGCCGGCTTGGGGAGGTACTTCAAAGGCTGGAGGATGCTGGGCTTAAGATCAAGCCCTCCAAATGCCAGTTGGCTCGCCGCAGAGTGTTATTCCTGGGCCACCAAGTGAGTGAGGCGGGGGTAGAGACGGATCCGGAAAAGATAGAGGCGGTGCAGTCGTGGCCCACTCCGACCACGGTGACGGAGGTCCGGAGTTTTCTGGGGCTAGCCGGCTACTACAGGACCTTCGTTCCTGAGTTCTCTACGAGGGCTAAGCCACTGAGCGCGCTGGCCGAGAAAGGGAGGACGTTCCGGTGGTCGGAGGAATGCGAGGCCTCATTCCAAGACCTAAAAAAGAGACTAACCGAGGCCCCTATCCTGGCTTTCCCCCAGGCGGAGGGACAGCTTACCTTAGACACCGACGCCAGTGACACAGGCCTCGGAGTGGTACTGTCCCAGGAGCAGACGGGGGTAGAGAGGGTCCTAGCCTATGGCAGCCGCACTCTCAGCAGGCCGGAGCGTAACTATTGCGTTACAAGGAGGGAGCTGCTGGCTATAGTCTTTGGCCTCAGGAAATTCAAGCATTACCTAATAGGGAGGAGGGTGGTAGTCCGAACAGATCATGCCTCCCTGCGGTGGCTGTTGGAGTTCAAGGAGCCGGAGGGCCAGCTGGCTCGATGGCTGCAGATTATAAGTACTTACGACATAGTGGTGCAGCATAGGCCGGGAAAACTACATGGGAATGCGGATGGGCTGTCCAGGAAGCCCTGCAAGCAATGTGGGCGAGAGGATGAGGAGGAGCTACTGCATTGCCGGGTTTTCACAAGGTCTCAACGCCAGGAGATGGTTCGGGGGGCGCCTCCGGCGGCGGGGGACTCCACTCCGCCGGCAGGGAGAGAGTGGGGCACACTCCAAGCGGAGGACGCTGTGCTGACTCAGGTCAGAGCATGGGTGAACGGGGAGGCGACCACCACAGAGGAGGAAAGAAGGACCTGGGGCTATGAGCTGAGAGCCTGGCATGCCCAATTGGGGCGCATGAGTATAGAAAAAGGGATACTGGGCCGGTGGTGGGAAGGTGCGGCGGGGGAACGATGCTTCCAAATTGCTGTACCCACCCTGAGCAGGAATGATGTGCTCAGGGAGGTCCACGGAGAACCCTTGGCGGGGCATCTGGGCCGCAATAAAACCATCCGGCGCCTCCAGACAGGTTACTACTGGCCTGACTTCAGGAGGGAGGTGACCCTGTGGTGCGCCAGCTGTGAACCCTGTCTCCGGAGGAAGGCGGCTCCACCTCCGCACCGGGCACCAATGGGACATGTGGGTGCCGGACTACCCCTACAGAGGATAGCTCTAGACGTGATGGGTCCATTGCCCTTGTCCTCCGCCGGGAACCAATATATTTTGGTGGCGGCGGACTACTTCACTAAATGGACGGAAGCGTACGCTTTACCCAACCAGGAGGCACCCACGGTGGCCAGGGCTGTGGTGGAGGAGTTCATCTGTAGATTTGGAGCCCCGGCGGAGGTGCACACAGATCAGGGCAAGAACTTCCAGTCGGGACTATTCAGGGAAATGGTGGCCTTACTGGAAGTCAGGCAGACCAGAACTTGTTCCTTTAGGCCCCAAAGCGATGGGATGGTGGAGCGGGCCAACCGAACAATTGAAATGCTGCTGGCGACTGTGGTGGCGGAGGACCAACGGGACTGGGACCGGCGGCTGCCATTTGTAATGGCGGCGTATCGCTCCTCCGCACACGCCTCCACGGGATTGTCCCCCAATCTTCTGATGTTGGGGCGGGAAACGGTCATCCCCCTGGATTTGGTTTACCCGCTGGAGCCCAATGTAGGGGGAGGAGTCGGTTATGTGGCCGAATTACAAACCACCATGACAAAAGCATACTCCGTCGCTAGGGAGGCCCTTGGAAGGTCCCTCTGCAGGCAACAGAGGAACTATGATGCAAGAGCCTCGGCAGGCGAATTCGCTGTTGGGGGCAGGGTCTTCTACTACCACCCTCTCCGGAAGAGGGGACTGACACCTAAACTCCAGAGTTATTGGACAGGCCCATGGGAGATAGTGGGGCGCTTAGGGGAGGCGGTGTATAAAATTAAAAAGGGTAAAACTACCAGGGTAGTCCATTACGACGCCCTAAAACTGGCCCCGGCGCGGGCCACGGCGGAGGATGTTCCCATGGAGGATGAAACAAGGGAGGCCGAGCCCCTATCTTCGGACAATTCAGACGAGGAGGAAGGAGGATCCGGAGGGGGCACCATCCGGCTGGTTCAGGTGACCCCGGGGACTGGAGCTGACCGGGAGGCGAAACTGCTGACCTGCAAAGAGAAAAAGAGACATCAAATAACTGAAACCTGTAAGGGAGGGGCAGCGGATAATGGAAATCGGAAAGAAGGTCTGCGGAGGAGTGCACCGAAGCCTGCCGGAACCAGCGCAGCCCGGGCCGTCAGACTGGCGCCTCAACTGGATACTTACCTTGGGGCGGAGTGGAGGAGCTGCAAAAGCAAGATGAGTCAAGAAGGCCGCGACTGGTGCGATGTATGGCTGGAAAATGAAAAAAGGTTGAAGGAAGAAGCCGAAATGTCACATTGGAGGGGGGTAGAACCAGAGGAGGACCCTCCCTACGAGGAATGGTCCCTCCCCGAGATGGGCGAGTCGGATGAAGAGGGGGTGAGCGATGAGAGTGAGTTGGCCCACAGAAGGCGGAACCATGGCCAAAACGAGGAAATCAGGGCAGAAAGGTTAAGGAGGGCGGCGGATCCTGGCCGGAGGAGAATCAGGGAGAAGCATAGGGAAAGATGGTTTATTTACGAAATGATCGAGGAAGCCATCTACAACAACCATGAAAACGAAGAGAGGGAAGCCAGGAGGGTTGGACGCTGCAGAACAGCCATGACGAAGGGGAGGTCGGGAGGCCAGGCTCCAAATTCCTCGACGGCAGGCGGTGAGGCCGGCCGGCCGGCGGCCGGAGCGCCGCCTAGCGGAGCAGGGCCGGAGAGGCGGGAGTCACTAAGCAACCCTCATAACAGGTTCTCCCCAATAAAAGGCGGGGGAAGGACCGTTAACGGTCAGTCTACAATGCAGGCCGGAGATGACACGCGGTTGGTGGTTCTAAGAGGGACAAGGCCCAAGGGTGAATCGAGTCGGGGTAGAAATGCTGGTGGAGGGTCAAAGAAAGTGTCTTCCACAGTGTCCAGCCACTCCCGGGAGGGCTCCACACGCTCAAGACACAGGGAGAGTCGGCGGAGGAGGAGGGAGAGAGAAAGATCTTCCGGCCACTCCTCCTCTAGCCGCTCCACTAGTGGCCACAGAAGGGACGGAGTGTCTGCCCGGACGGAGGCAGCCAGACATGGGAGGAGGGACTCGGAGAGCCGGAGTCGGAGTGGGAGCTATCGTAGGCGGAGGTCCTCGGCTGACCGCGGATCACGTTCCCACGGCTCACAGCAGGCACGTGAGAGCGGAGGCGCCAATGGCGACAACGGTGTCCGGAGTAAGGCTATGATGCAATCGGGGGTTTCCCACGGCGTGGTGACGGAGGGTGGCCTGACCCAGGGGACGGTGATTGGAGGAGTAGGAAGAGGGGGCGTGACCACCGGGGGGAATATAAGGGAGCGCTATCCGCCTCACCCTTCAATTCCTGTTAGCCTATGGACAACGCCACAACTAGTAATGCCTGTCTTCAAAAACAGAGACCAGAAGCCGGTCCCCACGGAGTGGGTGGACGGGGTGGAGCTGCCGAAGTATCGGTGCGAGATCTGCCGGAAAAGGGGGGACTCCAAGCAGTGGTACTTCATGAGATCCGATGGGATGAACCGCCATCTCCGCACTCACGACGAGATGCAAGAGGGCTACCAGTGCCCTAAGTGTGAGTACATGGTAGCCAAGATCCGGGTGGATGATCTCCGGCGACACATCACGCGTATCCACCCAGAGCTGGAGGACTGGCAGCCGCCGGAGGAGTGCAGGATGCTACCGGTGGGCCGGGCAACGGAGGCGGGAGGATCCTTGGCGGACAGTAGCCTTGTGGCTGCCCCAGCTAGCCCGGAGGAAGCTGTCAGGCTCACCACCACAAAGAGGAAGAGGGGGAGTGCGGTGGCCAAGAAAAAGAAACCGGTAAACGCCGCCTCCAAGCCCGGGGTCCCCCCGCCGCAGCAGGGCACCTCGGCGGGTGGAGGGGGTGCGGGGGACAGCCCCAGCGGATCTACATTCAGCGGCATGGCGTCGCCGGGAATAACGTTGGAGGAGGAGACGGAGGCTGCTGTCGCCTCCAAATACTTGGAGCAATTGCTGGGATTCCGCGTGGAGGGGACCAGCACACCCCAGAGCTGTCTCTCCGTCAGGTCCACCCGGAGTATGTCAGGGAAGGGGGTCAAGAGGGCCTTCGAGCCGGAGGGGGGGGAGGAATCGGCGGAAAAGAGGAAGAGACAATCCCCACGGGGTAAGGAGCGGCAGGCGGAGGAGGAAGCGGGACCCTCCACCCCGCCACTGGCCACGGGGATACCCGACCTGACACCTCTACTGAGCGGGGGGGAGGTGGAAATAGACGAGGAAATGGCGGGGAAACTGAAGTTCGTCATAGGATTACTGGTAGAGAGATATGGACAGGCGGGGGAGACCCCCACCAAGACTCTGTTACGAATGCAACAGGAGGTGCCTCTAGGGGAAGTCAATGTGAGAGCCCTGGAGGCGGAGTACGAGGAAACCAAGAAAGACACTCCGACCTCCCGAACCTCCATAAAGTCGGCTGCCTACGAGGACATCTCCGCCACGAGTGGGGAGGACGGAGAGAGCTTGGGACTAGGGGGAAATGGGCTGGACTCTAGCCCCGAGAAGCAGCCCCCTTACGAACTAGTTAACAAGCCCAAACCCACCCTCTCCGGTGCCAGTCCCGAGACATTGCCCTCCTATGAGGATATGAGTAAACCTTCCCCTAGCAAACCGAAACCCATCCTGAAGACAGTTACAATCGTGACGCCTGAGCCGCCGGAGAAGGGTGAGGCGGGGGAGGTGGAAGGGGAGGATGAAACCAGCGAGGAGTCGGAGGAGGTGGCCATCCCGGCATACGTCCAATCCTGCCCTAAACTGAAAGCCCAGTTCCTGGCCGTACTCAGCGATGCCAAGGAGGAGGAGCGAAAGAAGAAAAGAGAAATTAAACGGAAAGAGAGAGAGGAGGCGGAGAGGAAGGCCAGAGAGGCTGAGGAGCGCCGGAAGGCGGAAGAGGAACAGCGGAGAAAGGAGGAGGAGGAGAGGAAGGCCAAAGAGGCGGAGAAAGAAAGACTGAGGAAAGAGATGGAAACTAAAAGTAAAAGCCCTAAAGGAAAAGGGGCGGGAAAGTCTACGAGGAAGTTCAGCCTGGAGGGAGTGTTAAAAGAGGCGGAGGAGGAGGCCATACAGAACCGATCCATGGATGAGGGTACCGCCCAATTAATGAGTAAATTTCAATCGTGTTCCGTAGGGACACCGGTGAAGGAGAAAGGACAGGCGGAGAAGAAGGTACCGAAGACCCCCCTCGTAGAGCCGGGGACCTTATTTGCTCTACCCAAGTTGGATAGGTACCCCCGATCCGTGACTGTGGGGTTGGACGGGTTAGTCCTTTGCTCGCCCAAGGGGGAATTCTTGCTGCAAGTAGAAGTGGGGGAGGAGAGTGGACGGGCGGAGACTATGGTGATGGTGCCGGAGGGGGTCGAGACGGTGGTCGGAGGGCCTGGGGATCCGGAGCCCCTACCCAACACTGAGACAGACCGAGTGATTGTAATAACCGGATTACCTATAGGAGATATGGGGGAAGGGGGAATAGCCAGCACTGAGGGGTTGGCGGGGGTAGAGGAGGTGCACCGCCTGCTGCTAGATCAACAAGGAGATAAAGCGGGTGACAATAGGGACGAGGAGGCGGAGGAGGATGGGGCTATGCCATGGCATTCGGATTTTACCGGGCCGGAGGCCCTCAAGGAACACTCTAGACGACTGGGGCAGCCTCGGACCCTAGGACCTGAGATGAGGGTTATACCCGGGGGACTGCAATCTTCCTCCATTCACACTCTCCCCAATGGGGATATTGAACTGGTCCATGTTACCCGGACCCGTTATGGCCGTGATCAGAAGGGATGCTGCAGCCGCTGCGGACAGCGGTGGCCAAAGACGTCGGCGGCGCGGACGACCAAGGCTGGAACCAATGAGGGCGGCGACAAGACAGCCTGAGGCGAACGGGCGAAGAATGTCTGCCGGATCCAGACGAAATGACGTCGTATTATTGTATAAAAGTTGTTGTTATGGTTATACTCCGCATAGGGGACGGCGGATTCGGTTTACTTAGTAGTTAATGCCGCCTACAGAGGAGGTTTAAGTAGGATTTACTGTGTGTATGTTATGTGTAGCTATTTACTTAAACGCCCAGGGGCCATGGCGTGGCAGGATTATTCAAAATTGGAAACCCATCTGCAGGAGGGTAATATCACACTCTTTCTCCCGGTAAGGCTATAGATTAGTTGGGGAGAGTGTGGCGGAGACGGAGGGGCCGTTGGCGGAGCCGAAACCATCCTGGTGTGGGGGCGGCGAGGCCAGCGGTCCTGAAGTAACGCGGTTACGTCGGCAATAGTAGTCGGCGGAGGAGATCCTCCGACGCTGGCCTGCCGTAAAGCGGGCCGGGGTCGGAGTATCTGCCTATGTATAAATAAGGGAGTTGTTACTCCGATTAGTGAGTTCCGAGTTGCAGACAGAGAGGAGCAGAACTCTAAAAGGCTTATCTCCGGATTAATATATACGATATAAGACTTAGATGGTGTGGCGAGGACTGCCAGGAAATAAAAGACACTGAAGTCAAGCTGTCGGAGTTGTGTAATTCTTTATTAACCATAGAGTCGGAAAACGCTACAATATATATATATATCTTTATGGACAACCTTTATAAATCAGTTTGAAACACATGACATGTATCGCCCACATGTTACCTTTCCTTGGCCAAACTGCCATACGCTTCTCTGCTTCCATAAACAACAAGAGCAAAATCATAGGAAATGCACTCAATACTGTGGTGATAACAGTTATCATCTAAATGTCAGACAGTGTACTATTTGTATATCACATTGCGGACAGGTGTACATCTACAACCCCTCCATTGGCATTCTAATGAACACCGGGCCAATTCCATCAGGATCCTTACAAATATCTGAGGCAGTGCCAGCATGAGAATTATTCCCCACCAACGTGCGAACTGTCGAGCTCTCTTCATCCCCACTTCCCCAATGAAGACGGATGCTTCCTAATTGTCCAATTAACTCCAATTATCTCTCATCAATATGATAGACAAATATGCCGGCTGCATAAGACGTTGGTGTTCGGTGCTCATGACAAGAGGGGAGAGGGGGAGGGGTGGTCTTTGTTGAGCATTGTGTTTTTGGGGCGTCCACTTATTTGTGGGGATTGATGAATACGGACTTCTCTAGCCCTGATATGGTGGGGAACGTCATTCTTTCCTTTCCCATTATTTTGCCTCTGGTCTTGGCAATCACAAATAAACCAATTCCCCTATCATATGAAAAAAAGCAGAATAATACAGATGGACATTATCATTGTTTGTTTGTTTGTTTTAGGTTACGTAATTCTACCTGCAAATCAGGGCTTACTATTAGAACATCCCAGTACATTGGAACCAAGGCTATCTAAATGACAATAAATTGTTATGCTAGCTTTCATGTATAATGATCTGCTATTAACAATACCCATCAATCAACAGTGCAACAACTGTTTCTATACCATTTCCAGTATTGTGTCAAGGTATTACGAGTATAACAGCGAGTTCATCTTAACTTTGCATCGACACCTCATTTAACCAATAGATGCTGGGAATGACATTTAGCCCCCTACACAACATGATTGTATACTGTACCATACAAAGACTGTAAAAAAAAAATGTCAAAATAAAAATAATGGAGAAATCCTTGGCCCAAAGTTACCAGAGATCCGTCATTATTTTTACAGAGATTCTTTGTACCACTGTATTGCCACCAGGAACCATTTGTTGTAAAGACTATGCTAGTTCACTGCAAGCAATTATGCTGGTTCACTGTTCATTTTTATGAAGATCCCTGATAGTTTCAACGGGTGTTTTTTACAGTGCATGTTCTGTACCATACACTGACACTGTTATAATGGTCCGTCATCTTAATGATGTGTTGATTAAATAGAACCTACTAAAGGTTGGCAAGTAAATAAATAAAAAATCTCCAAATTGTCCCTTTTTGCCCTCGTTGTCATGAGTAATCGTTCGAGGTAGCATTTGAGGAGGGAAAATAGGGGTAGTTGAGGTACAAGTATCACTTACAGCTACTACAGCGTGGTTTAAGCATTGTTTGGTTCGGCGTGTTGTGCAACCGTTACCAATGGGAAACCAAGGCATTTGTTTTACCTTTGTGTGATAGTGAATACAGGGGCGACAAACATTATAAAAACTTTAATCATTCCCTGCATCGTGCCACGCAAACCCCCCGTCTTCTGGCAAGAAATCACAGCCATTCAATCAACCATTTTCTTGGATAAGAAAAAATGCTGTATTTTTTCCCTACTCTGAAGAGGTAAAAATACAAACTCGGGTAAATTTCTCACTGAGGTTTTAGATAATAATATTCCCATTTCCACAAGTGTTGGTGATTAATGGGACCCAGTATTGGAAGAAAAATGCCGATGAAGGTAACCTAAAAGCTGAAAGTTTGGCATGAACTGAACCTCTGTATGAGGAATGGCTCGTCAGGGAGTCCATTTATTGTTATACACTGTCATTGAGCCAGGCAAAAGATCAAAATAAGATAGTACACTTGGGTCATACTTCATTTAACCCTTTCGTGCCCAGAATTATTTTAACAAAGCTGATTTATTCAACAAGCTTGACATAGTAGAGGCTATTACCTATATAATGTCCAAATTAAAGTATTGATTCAAATGATAGCAAAGAGGGAAGTACAATAGCTTTCAGAAAATGTAATATGAAGAATAGGTGAGAGTATTATATGAGGCAGTAAGGGAATGATGATGGCACAAGATGTTGAAAGGGCTAATTTGGATAAAGGTGCCAAGATTTTTTTTTTTAAAGATTTTGGTAGGAAATCGGCTATTTTCAATTCATAAAGCATTATTTTGACATTTTAAAGAAAGCTATATTGATGGAAATTGAAAATAGACATGTATTATAATTGGAGTCCTTGGAGAAAATCACAGGAAAAATATTTCATCAATAATTTTTGTATTTTTATCAATATTTTTTTTAATTTAGTGAATTTTCTGTATTTTCCCATTATTCTCATGGCCAGAGCGCGCACTTTTCATGTATTTTAAGCCTATTTTTCATTCATTATTTTCTGCATTAGGATCTATCAATAATTATTCACCTGATGCACCATAACAAATTTGGTATCGTTGGAAAGCCCTTCATATTATGAGTCTTCTAGTATTAAAATCATCTTAATCTGATCAATATTAAACTCATGGTGATCTATTGAACATATATGCATGCTTGAGAGCGCACTTTTGCTAATCTGGGCACGTAAGGGTTAAATCTCTTTATCATGATAATGAGCCATCACACTGTAAATCAAATACAATTCTTTGGCACTGGTATATCAGTTCTAATCTGAAATCATCAGAAACATCAAGGGGTATCTCAGAATTCCAGTTCAAGGCGTATAGTGAGTTCTAAGTAATAAGTGTGCCGGACCTTGGGCCGGGTTTCTTCGCGTGCTAAGGGAGTGATCCTTTTTTAAAAACAGGGTGGGCTGGTGGGTTTAAGGGGGGGGTCAGAATTTTTTCGACCCCTGACCAGGGGGGACAAAAAATAATTTCACCTGTTTTCAGTAAAAACGTCTGTGCGTTACTATAGGTTTAAAGGGTGTGTTCGCATGCGATTTCCGACCCTTAAGGGGGGTCAACAAATTTTTGACCCATCGAGAGGGGGGGTCAGAATTTTTTTCGCATGTCCGCACGCAAATCCACCAGCCCCCCCCCCCCGTTGTTAAAAAATGATCACTCCCTAAGTTGCTATAGTAATCGTATATCACCATATGTTGCACGAAATCACCATGATAGTTTAACAAGCCACATGAAAGAAGGCCTTCACATGAAATCCTGGTATGGGTTCTGTTCTTATCTAACCCTCTTTAAGTAGGAGGGTGATTTGCAATAGTCATAACCATCTCTATATATAGGTACGCATGTGGCGTGTTGTACAGTTTGGGAAAGTAGTGAAATGCAAGTCTCCCACGCCTATGTCCCGGTTACTGTAAAGATCTAGGTTATATAAACAGTCAGATGCATGCCCATCGGTCAGAGAGAAATTTGTAATTGAAGATCCAAATCATGGGGTTACAACTAAATTTTCTGGTTGAATTCCAAAACAAATATGCCTGTCTCCTCTGAATTGAAACAATCTTTCTCACAATAATGGGCCCCTGAAGGGCCTCGGTGTTTTAAGAACATTCTGCTTAGAGAGCGTAATTAAGTTAGCACTCCTCATTTTGTCGAAAATCTCCAAAACAAAGCATCCAGTAGAAATCGCTCAAAAAGGGAGGCGAAGAGAGAAGGATGGAGAAAGATAGACCTCACTGCCACATGAAAGCAGAATGGATCTCCGAATAAAAAGAAATACGACGACACTACTGGTAAAGGCCAAGGCATGATGGGATCTGTCGAGCAGAGTGAGAAGGGACTGCCAAGTAATGGACCACAGTCTTCTCCATTGCCATGTAAAGGAGAAATGTGGAGGCCTGTGAGTAAATTACCAACCCCAATGTAGCCTTTGATATTAATTGGGGACTGCCTGTGGTGGATGGAGAATGAGATCGTGTTTTAGATCAGTGATGTATGTTAGTAATAGAGATGGGAAAGCAGGTGGAGAAACTGCAAGTCAATGAGAGAGGAGGTATGGGTAGGGCGGTGGGTTGATTGGCAGCTTCTTGAGTATAGCGAGGCTTATTACACATTTGCTGTGATTTTGAGTATTTTTTCTGGATATTCCCATTCTGATACCTGTTGATATTGCATGTACCATCACATGAAATCTGACTTGGATATCAGGCACTGTTTGGGAGGATATCAGGCACCCAGTGCCTGTTATCCTGGATATCAGGCACCAATTACATGCTTAAGACATGTCATATGTCACATGTTAAAACCTACAAGAATTTCATTGGCAAAGGTAGAGGTCGAACCCATACCCTGCTGATTTGATAGCCAGGACTCTATGGATTGCGCCACAGGGGCTGACGAGAAATGGTGTGTGTTTGCCTGTATATGTACAATGCCATAGGGTCTACCTGGTTAATAGCGTCCCCAGTTTTGTCACATGTGCAAGGTTAGAATGGCATTAGGGAGGTTTAGCAACCACTACATTGGCAATATAATGCAGATACCTTCAACATTGGTACGTCTTCGTTAAATCAGGAATAGGTGACGTATGTCGTGCTTGCTAAACCTTCCTCATATAATTGTGGTGAGGTGTGTGTAACAATAGTATGGCGGTCAGCAAGTCGCGCTGCAAACCCCAGGTACAGGCGTTCACCCCCTACCCTGATCCACCTTTTTGCCTCTACTCTCTACTGCTGGAAGCCTTCACACTAAACCAATGGCTGCCGGATGGCAAGGTGTGTGTACCGATAGTAGAGTGGTCAGCTCTGAAGCTTTTACAAGTTGGTGGGACGAGTCCTGGTCCTGGCATGGAGGTGAACAATTTTTTTTTCAACTTGTATTAATTGATATTCTATTGATTATTTATTGACAATTGATTGATAAATCGTGTAATAAAGACAGTAACTCTCTAATTAAGGTGGTAGTATGAACAATGTGGGTGTCCTGGGTGAGAAGTAGGGTATGCCCCTTACACTATTACTGTAAATGCCAATGCTGGACACACTAACAAATTACCTGACATTTTGTGGTTTGACACATTGGGATTGGTGCTGCCGCACTATTTTTGGCGCACACTGAAAACCTACGGGATCCAAAATTCGTCAACAGTGACGACTTTAGGTCATCAGGTTGACAATACCCAAAACTACAGCTTTAGGTCGTCAGGGGGCCATCATAGATGACGACTTTAGGTCATCACTGACGACCTTAAGTCGTCACTATGGCTGTCCTTTATAGCTATATAGTCTTGTGTAGAAATTTCATATAAATTATGTATTGTATTTTCTTTTACTTTTTCCCAATATTATTACTTTAATTATATCTCGTAACCTCATCTACCATTTCAGAGTTTATTGTGGGTATTCCAAACCCACTATCATGGATTCATTGAAAGATTATGATGTAGTACATTGTGAGTACACCCATGTACATGTATTATACCTTAGGAACACCCAAATAAGGGGTCATAGTCTAGTAATATCCATAAGAGAGGTGTCATTACCAGAATGATCCATGTTATTTCTACCCTTCATACTTAGAAGTTCCCATCTTTCACAAGAACATTTATATTATACATTTCCCACATTCTCCTTTTCATAGTAGACTTTACAACAAGAGCAATGTAGAGATAAGGCTCAATATAACCCCAAGGGACATCATTTATATCAAGGAAATGCATAGTGGGGGCCTCTTATGGCACATATCCAAACTAAGAGTATATCCAAGGTGGTCAGTATGATGACTTAGGGTAGTCATAATGACCTGACGACCCTCTGACGACCCTAAACTCGTCATATATGACAACTTACCAATAGCGGTGGGTTTTCAGTGCATGGTCGGTATATTTATACTCCCTCCAATTATGCATTCACTGATGAACTTCAGTATTCTTGGCTGGAAGTCAGCAGGAGGAGGGAGAGCTGCAAGTTGAGGTCCATGCCATAATTGGTAAGGCGAATCTGATGTCAAAGTATGCTGAACTGGGGTGATGCCAAGTATTTCTTCAACAAGTCTAGCACTAGTGCCGTGTCCTGCCAAATGATTAGCAACCTACCAAGTTCCGAAAAACATGTCATACACTAATCAAGTTATTAATTAGATTTCTTCTGGTAGGATAGTGATTTGGGGATTAATACCAGACGATATGATACATCTGACACTACACTTTTGCACAGTAAATTTAATGAGAATGGAAATGGAGAATAATGCTATACCTAATGGACACCAATAAAAGAAAGATGATAAGAGGTGTTTTCGCTTAAATGAACGAGTTACAAGTGTCATTACTTGGGTCAGTTCCTCCCCTGGATGCCCAGAGTGTTCCTAGTTTCCCCAAGTATTGAAATTCCTGCTTAACATCCCCTGTCTCCAGTCGTCGCACTAGCAGCAGACAGAATGTAGAACAAGAAAACTGAACAACAGTCTTTCCATTAAGGCCGGGAATACTGTCTTCCCTTTCCTGTCTCTTGTTTTTCTTCTTGGCATGTCCGCCATGGAGGAGGAAAGTGGATACCTCCTGGGGAGACTGTGGAGCACGCTCACGAAGGGGAGTTCTAATTAGAAGTATATATACTTAGTTTGATTCCCGACCTGATGCCTGACTGCTCCTTTCCCACAGTGTGCACGTGTCTTCATTACTATAGTATGGAATTACACATGGACTGTACAGACGGCATGCCATGTCAGGGACCTTTTTTCTTAAAATTACTCATGTGTATTGAAGCCCTTATATGAAATTATGGAACTTATCTTGATACCCTAACTTCATCAAGTATTGATACTGATATTTTTCAGTTGTATGATATTACTAATGCCTGATTTTTAAAATAACATCCCATATTCTACATCACACAGGGAATGCTTTGTGTCAATAGACAAGAGCAGGATATTCCTTCTAAAGAACGGGGGAAAGCACTGCATGTGTCATATGCAGTGCTTGGGATCTGCGTTCTTATATTTTCCTAGGACTATCCTGGTCTGATGGGAACCCCATTTGATAGACTAGCTAGCAGGTAAATAATAAGTGGTACTTGCTAATCAGAACGGGAAGGGGTGGAAGGAAGTTTGTGGGAAAGAATACTGGAGATACTTGGTGGAGATAAAAGATAAATGCATATAGATAGGCGGCCAGACACAAGACAGAATGAGACAGAAAACAACCAGAAATTAAGGTTGTTATCACAATAAATGCTAAAGCTTTTATACAGAGATCACTGACTGAGATGCCTTTCTAGTCTAACCAATAATAATAATACCAAAATCAAAAAGAGTGAGGCACACAGGGACTGCATACCCATGAGTGTGGTGACCCTGCTGCTGCCCATTTTGATTTATAGGATTGCTTTCACGGCAAACTTCATACATATGCTTAGTGTCCACTGAAAACATGTCTTTTGCATTCCAAGAATGGAATCTTTTGCAGAGAGAATCAATCATGAATCAATCATGAATATTTAGGGAATTGAGACCATAATATTATGTTATATAGCCATGCCTTTTATCTCTGTAGGGATGATCTCCCAAAACCAGACGACCCTAGTTGACCATCATCTTCACAGATTTAGTTTGTGAAAACGCCTCACTACTCAACGCAATCACTCTGGTAAATAACTTAAATCTACCCTCTTAATACTGTGGCTGTAACATGAAATAGAAAATATTTGTAACATGAAATAGATGCAACATGAACTACAAAACTCACAACAAGCATCATATATAAAGCATAAGCTCTTGCATCCATGTCATTTCCTAATATGAGACTTTCAGCGAATTACTTGATTTATATAGACCACCTCTTATTCTATTCAGAGTCAGATCCGCAATAACTGTCTAACCTAATGAGCTAGCCCCCCACCTTAGTTTTTTTTTATTATTTGCATCAGAGGACAGCACGACTTAATTAGCATTACATCACAATGGTTTCGCCTTAGTAAACCTGATTACAAAGAAGCTTATCACATCAGACATATGAGATAATAGGTGATGCGCTCATATCATTGGGAAGGCAATTGATAAGAAGCAAGTAACAAGCTACACCACACGCACTATACTAACTAAGAGGCGCCACAGACAGATAAGACCTACCATAAAACTACACCTGTATGTGGCGGACATAGAATATGTGAAGTCATATTCTACTAGAAACCCCCTTTTTGTGGCTATACCCTGGAAAGAACCCAGCACAAGGAGAAATTACATTGGACACTAATTATGACAGGAATACTTGGCCTTTTTTTCTTGGGGCTGTGCCTACCTCCACAACCCAATGTAGACTCACATACATATATATTCGCCCTCTGTGAGCCACATGCCGCTTTAACGTATTATCAGCTGATCATGGCGATCCTACAACGTTGATAACCTCCTAAATAGTCGGC
This sequence comes from Acholoe squamosa, assembly GCA_949317995.1. Classification (NCBI taxonomy): domain Eukaryota; kingdom Metazoa; phylum Annelida; class Polychaeta; order Phyllodocida; family Polynoidae; genus Acholoe; species Acholoe squamosa. The sequence continues at coordinate 43,351,607 of OX439040.1, read as the reverse complement.
ACGATGCAGTAATATAGTGCTGATGAGTGCATCAAGTCATCAGTACTGCTCTGAAGCATCATGACAACCGATATAGATCTGGAGTTATGCATCATGCCCCGCTATAAATGTTAATTAATGTAGCTTCCCTACATCCGGCATTCAAACGAGGAGCATTTCGTTCTTCCAATATTCAATTTTTTTCTATTCCTTTGCCAGCCTTCTACTGCCTTTCTTTCGCTTTCTTGGCCATCGGGAGGTCTATATTTCAACATAAATTTCTCACATCATTGTTGTCTACCTTTCAAATAAAATAATACTGTTTTCTGTCATATTTTATTATTATTGATCAGCTTCCTGTAAAAGGACTGGCCTCCTTCAAGCCCTGCTTATCTTGACTGATATCATGTTCTGTCATGATATTGTAATATCTAATAGATAACTAATTGAAGTATAGCGCGTTGGGAGATGTCATGGAAGCACATGAGCATGCATGCATGCTTGACACCGATTCTGACAGAAGTACGCCTTGTAATTTTATCACAGCATGTGGTCAGCCCTTTCATCAAGGCCTCGCGTCATTTATTACGTCATTTATCACGTCATTCAGAGATGATTACGCATGCGTGCTTACTCCCATCCCCAGAAGAATCCTCCTCCTTTTTGATGTACTCGTTTTTGCACACCTTTTTTCTTGACACTGAATTTCAAAGATGGCATCACTACACATGTCAAACCAATGTGGACTGTTTATAGAAGACACCCTCTGTCTCAGCTGTGCAACCAATTTGATTAATTCTCTTGCAGATGCCAAAAGACTCTTATTGGTAGGGGCAAGGTATTTTCTCGCTTCATCTTTAAAATAGTGATATTGCCTGTGATAACCATCTTATCTTCCGCCGTGCTTCAGCAATCTCGGGCTATTGGATATTGTATCCTGTAGCCATCTAGCTCAAGAATATGCATCTGCATTCTGGGATTATCAATTGTTCGCTGAATGTGTGCATCATTAATATGGTCGCAAACATCGCAAATTAGTCAAGAGATTACGGTGGTAAGTTAAGAAAGGTGTCTGAAACTACGCATATGTCTTCCTCCATTTGTTAATTGGACGTTGCCATTCTAAACTCTGAATATAAATTACGAGCCTTGTTGAAATTTGAGTAAAGGCATTCATCCCATACCTACCCAACATGATAATTGGTATACACACCACCCACCAAAGGAGGAGAAGGTATTAGGTTCTTCTACCACATACATGCCTTTTAATACCACCTATTGGTGTTCTGGAGAATTCACAACAATTATGAAAAGCGTGTCTATGGTAACGAACTGGTGGTACCATAGATAATCATGCCCAGGTGAGCAGGGACAGGATCAACTTTCACTTTATTTGTATAATTTTTAGTCAGTGGGTAGTAGGTGCCTGGAGGATATGGTCTGCGGTTTCCATTGTCGGTAGCTTTAGCTGGCCGGGTAGGAGCCAGGCAGCACAACCATTGTTCTCACTTTAAGACAGCACCCCCGAAACCCCAACCCCTATCACCAACCTTGTAAATTACTTCCATATGCACCACTACTGATGGGCCGCTGAGCGGTATTATGCTAAAACAGATTCTTAATGAAGGTAACCATATACCATTTCCATCTGTCAATGTATATCAGAATACCCATTCCCCCCTTCCACACCACTACACACATGTATGCATTTATCATGGTTGCAAAACTAGTACCAATACCACAACCCATACACCATTATGCAAAGCCCAAATATTTCAACCGTGTTAGAGATGTTTCTCCATCGTTAGAATGAAAGTAGACAAAGTGGCTAATTTTCTTCCTTGATCTAGTCAAGTCAGACCAAGGAATAGGTTAGTCAATGTTAGACATTGTTAGACGTTGTTAGTCGTATGTCAGTCATTTTCCCCAATTAGGCATTTTGTCTAACTTAACTGAGACTTGACTAACTCAGATCTTTTTCTGTGTTGAGGTGGTTTCATGGGTTTTTTATACATCAGAGGCTGCGGACCGAGAACTTAGTACTGCCTAGGGGGCTGCAGGCTAGTCCCGGTCTTGTGTACTCGTCATCCTGGCGTGACACTATAATACTCATCATCGGAATGAATGGGCAGAAACTATATCTTTCTATTCGTCAGAGCATGATTATTGATTATTTTAGGGCACTCAGGAAGAAGCTGATGTCTGTGTGATCCGTACAGAATCACACAAATCATCCTTAATCTGTCACGATCTGCCAGGCCTCTCCATGGGGACCATCATTCATCAAGTATTATTTAATTACAATCCTAACGAGTGATTGATTTTATTTGCTCATTTAAGTCATTGAATAAAATATTAAGATTGGAATCGACTTAAAAAAAGTGTCGCACATATCTGTATTATTTAGCCTTTTTCATATCCTTCTCCTAGTCTCGATAGCTGTCTGTCCATCAACTGAATGACCACAAGGTCATTTCATAAGATGCTGCAACAGATCTATACAGATTCAAATCATACTGAAAGTGCCTGAGGACCAGAACCTTAGAGTCGATACCAAGAGCCTGACATGCAACTATGACAACTCTATCTGGCCCAATGTGACAGTCATGGAGAGCAGTCGAAGGTCATGCCTACAATTACTGCAAAGTACTCAAGTAGCTGTATGATTGTAAAGACTCCGTGCTGTCATAGAATCTTCTGTAACAACCACCTGACCATTTTGGTGATAACGCAGCTATATCCCTAGTGCATTGACCGGGGTTAGGCGACTGATATCAGATGTCATTTACCCGATAGACAGCTAGGTCCCAGACCTATTGCATCTATTGTGACCAGCCAAAGGTATGTTGACCTAGGGCCACACAAGAGTTTGATATGACATGGAAATTCGGCAGTGTAGCTTGAGTGCTAGAAAATAAAAGAAAGTATTGGATACTATAATGAGTAGAGTGAAAATGAGGATTAGATTAGACACTGATAACCATCGACACCGATGCATTTTTGACGGTTACCTTATGAATATATAGGCTCGAGTATTTTCTCCAGCTTAGGAAGAACATTCAATAATTATTGAACCATGATTAGTGATTACCAGATATGTGTGTTCTTAATCTTACCTGAACTTAACCCCAATATCAGCTGGGCAGTGTGTCCCCTTGAATCTTATTTCATTTTTGCATCGATAAGACAAGTTACAATGGGATGATTGGGTGCTTACTTACAGAAAAAAAAAACATAATTAAATCACCAGGTGCGGACTGAATAAAAATCACTGTTGTCCCAGCTCAAACACCGGAAGGTGTGACTGGTTTTAGGACCACTTTGACTCTAGCTTTTAAACTAAATAGGGGTTTTATGGTGGTTAAAACCAACGACCATTACCAGAACAGTTACTCGGCTATTCATTGGTGTGTGGGCCTTATCAATGAGCAATGGCTTCCTGTATTTCCACTCAATGGCTTCAGCTCTGCCTGGATCCACATTAGGGGTGGTCTGACAGTGCCTTGTCCCCAGTGCACACACTTGGCACAATGAGGCCAGATTGGGTGTGGTTAATGTAAAAAGTCACAGTCTGCATTTTGTTGACTGGAACCTACAACTACAATGTGTGTATGTCTATATTTAATCCCTCGGCAATTTGTGCTTCACAAATGAGAAATGGTTCTGATTGTGTGAACTTTATGGTGACACATGTATGTGATGTAAAACCGAGTATGATTCGGGATGGACGGACTTAGACAAAGCTAGCCGTTGTATAAATTTAGTGATTGTGTATAATGGACTGTTGGGAGCATGCAAATGGGCCTTATAAAGACATGATTTAAAGTAGGCTACTTTCCTGGACAAGATTTATCATTTTCTTCGGGCTTGCACTTCTTCGAACCGGGAACACTGATCATTGCTGAATTACAACGGCTATATATCTCCCAAATTCCAAAATTACATTCACACTGGTCACCATGTCCTTTGTGTAGGGGTCAAAAAAAGGTGGATAACATGTGCCTGAAATGAACGTCAAGTACAGAGGGTATGGCACCTAAGTGTCTTAGTGGGTCACCATAAACTATACTCTTTTCTACCAACCCATTATCTATTTGTAGGTATAATGCTGAAATAAATAGGTATAGGTACACACAAAAAGCGATAGTAAATCATATATGACAACAGCAATTTGAATTCACTGTTGGTAGCTCTTGAAAGCTCATTGCCTTCTCTCTCACGGTCCTCACCACCTAGACAGGTCTACGGCAGCAGCATTGTACCAGACAAGTGAAGCTCATTATTAAAAAAGAACTAGCTATTTTTTTTTCAGAGTATTTAAGCCAGAACTTCTATACTGATGCGTGATGCTCGGTTTGTCCGCCGAGGGAAGCTAAAAGGCAAAGCGCTGGTCTCTGGAGGACTCACATACTGGAGGACGTGACTTGAGGCCCTGAAGGAGAGCAGACAAACAGGAATGTCACCATGGCTTCAGTAGGGGTTAGGTAGGAGGATAGGAGGTGAGGCACAGAGGTCCCTACCTATCAGTGCCCCAACAGCTAGGGTTGGGCTGAGTGGGCACTTCCTGACATCCCAGACAGCAAACTGCTTTCGTACAGACTAGATACACACCACATATACCGATCAGAGGAGAAAGTTCCACAAGGGTAATGTTCAGATTGTAAAAGGAATTTTTTTAGTATTACCATACCTTTGATAGTCCTTTCCTGTTATAGAAACACTGATTTGCTCAGACCTAAATGACTAACGTTAGTATCCATACAATGATGTCATGATAATGTCATTAAATGTCAGTTTCCGCTGTCGGGAAATAATATCATTTGGGCAAAAGACACAAAGGTGAATGGTAATAACGTGTCACCTAGAAAGAATCCCCTTCTTCTTCTGTGTACAGATGCAGCTCTAATTTCTTCCTGGATTTCAGGCCGGCAAGGGCCATGTGTGGGAAGCACACACACTACATTTAGGAGGGCTTTGACAGGACTTTCACCAAAGAAAAAACAGTGAACAAGAACGAGGAGAAAGGGAACTACAGGAAGACCGGTGCACTGTTGGTGTCCAAGGTGTAAAAAGTGGCCTCAGGGGTGTTGCCGGGTTCCGTCTATAACCTGCACTTTTGATCCTTGATTAAAGCTCTTTTTGGTGTCCTATAAACAACGGCCTCCAGCATTAAGAAAAGGCCCCAGTGTGAGGTATTGAGAGGAGGGCAGTGGCAAAGGACATTGATTCTAAGGCTGAGTAACCAGCAAAGGTAGCTGCTGTCTGCAGCGTAACATTACATTACACAAACCAACTGACGCTAATTTTTTTTTCACCTTTCAAGTGACTCTATTCAACGGCACAAAAATAAGAAATAATATAATGTCTGCCAATTCTTTTTTATGCCGTTACCTGTCACAGAGAACCTGATTGAAAGTTAGGTTCTGCGATATTGACAGCGTCATTGTTTTAGGACATATTGACCGTGTTATGGTCAGGGAATGAACAGGAGAGGTTAGAGAATGGACTGAGAAGGTCTAAAGAAAGAGAACAGACGCTAGTCGCTCTCTATTTTGATCCTAGTAGACGTTGGTTAAATAGTTACTTAAATAAGGGGGCCCGGGGCTGTACACTGGCCACATCCTGGATCAAAGGTATTGGTAATTGGACACCTCGGAAGTAGGAACAGATCGGAAGCAGAGATCTGAGAAGCAGAACAAATATTTTAAGTACATTTTTTTACAATTCCTATACTGTAAATCCTTTCTGATTATTATCATTTTAATGACACTACCGTAATCTCACGCGTATAAGGCGCACCTCGCGTATAAGACGCACCTGGAGTTGAAGAATATTGCCAAAAAAATCAAAAAAATCATAATTTTGGTTGTACTGAATGGATTTTCAAAATTTAAAAAGCTATGTGTAGCTAGGGCTCCCCGCACCCCCTTGGGCCCCCTATGTAATTTTTTTGAGTTAGGGGGAGTGTAAGATATCAAAAGAAAGCTCTTGGTGTCCCCCTTGTGGATCCAGGAAGAACTAAAACCCCTCGTATAAGACGCCCCTTTTACGCGGGAGATTACGGTAATTTCTTTCGCTATCGTGCCCAGAATTCAAAAAGTGCGCTCTCAGCATGTATATATGTTCAACAGGCTTTCCTGGGCTCCCCACTTATCATATTGAGGTGATTCAAAAGCTGATAGACTCGCCATGAGGAGGGCTTTCCAATGGTACCAAATACACCATGGTAATATGTGGTGGTATTAAATGGTAAATCTGTATAATGAATTTAATGGTTTGAAAGTAGTGCATATGTGCATGCTCTTAACATGTAGGAAATCATGTTAATTAAAGAGAATGCATAAAATTACACATAAAAATTGATAAAAATGCAAAAATTGGTGATAAAAATCAGTGTTTTTTTTATTTTTGCTTAAGATATGGAATGTGGTATTGATTATTTTCTAATTCCATGAGAACATTATCATTTTAGATCTCAAAAGAACAATTTCTTTTATGTTATAAGAGCGTTTGTTGGACAAAAATGGTGGAAAAAATATGGTAAATGTGCCATTCTACCCAAATCAGATCTAGGTAACTTCTAAGATCTAAGAACTTCTAAGATCCCCTTTCCTCCCTGTCAGTACACAAATTGCTCTGATACACCTTTGATATTGCATTTTCAGATAGCTATTTCCATGCAACATCCATTTCCTTTAGAATTTACCTTGATTGATCATAATTCTTGATGTGGTACAATAATAGGCCTATACTTTGTAAGATATGTTAAAAAATCTCAAAATAATTCTGGGCACGAAAGGGCTCTAAATGTTCTTCCACCCATAACCACTTGTGAACAAAAACACATCAAGCCCCCAAACTGTTGGCCGGGAAAAGTTATCTTAATATTTTCTTAAGAAAGGAGATGCGTATCCCTGCATGGTGAAGAAAAAAAAGAATATTAATATAAATTAGTAGCTCTCCACTGAGTTTCTCCGTTCCACGTTATGTAACATGACTGCTATCATATGCCATATCATCACCAAAATATCTATGAGCCACGCAGACCAAAAGGAAGATTAATTTTGAGAGAATTACAGGCCTGCAGATAACAGTACGGGCCATTGGCTCCCCGATCAAGGTTAGTGTCTATCCCTCATATAATGAAGCCACGCATGAAGCCATCATTTTTTTTTTCATAACTCCTCTCTTCGTCCTTTTTCCTTTAAAAATGAGAGCCTTTGTTGTTGCTGAGTAGTAGGTCAGAAGGTTTCTTGGAATCGAATTTGGATCCTTGGGCTTGTATGATCTATTATGAAATCTTAAATTGTTGGTTTTCCTTTGTTGTACCGCATGTGTAAAAAGGTAAAGTTATTGGGGCATTGAGTCATCGGCTTGCACATACTGACAACGATAATACGGTATACAGGATTTGTTATGAAAGTAGTCTTTGGTGACTAGGTCTAACTATTACTTTGACATAAAGGCCCACTGTGGCCCAAATGCCCTCACCCTTTCCTACGCCCCTGGCCGTATACATAGCTACCACATTCTGAGATGTCGATCACGTGATGTGACATGCTAACCTGTGTGAGATATGATCCTTCAACTCAGTGGAATTCATCTGCTTCTCTGTGGAACGGACTCGTGTAATATGAGCTAAGGTGTTTATTTATATTTGCAGATTTAAGGTGTCAGCTGTCACCATTATCAAACACCAGCTGTCATATGTGTCACACGTTATTGACAGACACCTATATGGGCCAATTTTTTTTAAATGGTACTTTTAGCATTTTACAGGGTTTTTAAGCTTTACCTACCAATAGTGTCAAAACCTATGCACTAGCCTGGTTTCATTCAAGAGAAAATATCCTAAGCTTTCAAATGAGTGTAAACTTTAGCGAATTGGACCATATTTTTTTTTTGAGTTATGGTTTTACAGAGTTGAAAAAAGACCAAACAGTGTCTAATTTGCTGAAAAAATACAATTTTCACACACACCCTACACACTGCTTATACTGAACAGCACCCCTAAATTCACTTTTGAAATTCAAAACATATGTTAACTCTGAGACCCAAAGGGTTTTAACCTGACCCCCTTCATACTGAATAAAGGCAGCATTATGTTACTCCCTGCTCAAAAATAAACCTCCTCAAAATACCAATGAAATGTTCCATTTCTACCATCCATGCTGCACTTAATTGTGAGGGACATTTGAGGGGTTCATATGGTATAAAATACTTGCGGCAACACCCATTATCTTTTAGTCCTGGCCCTAAACTGTATTGGCATACACATTTTTGAGCAGGGAGTAACATTTAAAATTTTGGTTAATGAATCAAATTCTACTGCTTCCATACAGTAAATTTTTGCTTTGCATAGTTTATTGGCACCTCCCAATTAATCATGAACAAAAATTGGTCCCATATCGACTCGTTGTGCCGTTTGTAGACCATAGAATATGAATGGGTGTTACTCTCTGCTGAAAATTCTAAGTTTTTGGCGCTAAACCAGATAACATCTCTGTCTTCCCTCATACAGCGCATCCATACAGGTCTTTTCCAATCACAACAAGGACACTTCCAGCTATCGTTTAATGCATTTTTTGTTCAATTTTACCAACAATTGTTATTCCTAGAGCAAAAAAATGTTAAGGGATCAGACAAAATTTTGCCGTAATAAGATGTACGAAGGTCTAGGGCACATGTATGCTGATGTACTTTGTTGGGGTCCAAATGCTTTTATTTTGATGAAAACTGATGTTGTCCATTGGGGAGTGGTGGAATTTTGCCACTGTTTCTAAATGACTGGGCATTATATGGGGTTGAAGCATGTTGACTGCCTGGGCCCTATGTGTATTACTCCCTGCTCGAAAATAGAGTCTGCCACTAAAACTCACTCTCCTGTCCCTCAGTTATCAAAATGTGTACATATGATATCCTGATCATAGATTATACACTCCTGCATCTTCCTGGAGTATTTGGTTATGATCCCAATACTTTAAGTGTCTGTTTGAGTGTGGATATTCCAAAAATATGCATCGGACCCAAAGATTTATCCCACTTTTTCACATCACACGTCCCTAATATTGTAAAGATTACTGTTTTTTGTGGCTTTTATGATAGATGCACCTCTCACTTATTCAAAACCAATGTGTTATATGTTACCTACATGCAGTTATTTAGCCCCACTAACCCAATCAATGGTGGATTTGAATTTTGAGCAGAGAGTTACACCCAATAGGAAAATGTTGTCATTTTTCTGAGAAATATCCATCAAACTCCACCCACTACTATTTCATTTGCTTGTTATGGAGTCCCCCTAACCTATTTATGTAGATTTGTGTACAAAATTTAAACTTTGTGCTATTTGGGGGGTGAAATTAATTTTGAGCGGGGAGTAACACGTTACTCCCTGCTCAAAAGAGCCAACTTGTGGTCCAACTTGTGACCAGCTCTATCCCAAAATACTGCTAGATATGGAACAGATGTTAGTTGCATATTAAAGTATGCATATTGAAGTTAACATAGATGAATTTTGGTGATTATTTGACAACTTTTGTTAAAGCTAGATGAAAATTGGGGTTTAAGAAAAAAAGTTCTCAGTCAATGACAAAATATCTGATATCTCGGAAAGTTTTTGAAGGAACATATTCATTTTTGGAATTTTGATACATACTTACTAGTAGATGTTGTAAATGGATTTAGGAGTCATCAGGATACAGTTAAGAGGTATGACTAGTTGGTCTCTGAATTGTGAGCAGGGAGTAACACAAATTACAACAGAATATCTTTGAACGCTTATAAAAACAGACCCGCTAGGAGTTGCTGCGTATGTCAGGTGTTTTTACAGATCCACGACATTGCCCTTTGAATATAATAAGTTGTTTTGACTTCTTATGAGTTTCACTGTTTTTGCTTTGTCAGGGCCAAAAGTGCCACTTTAAAATATTTGGCCCATATACAGGAAGAGAGAGTCTATAGGTGTATAAGGAGGTATAACACCAAACAGCTAGCTTGAGTTGTGTCCAGAAATGGGCCATCAGGGCCTGCACCATACCCTCTACACCCCAGGAAATCAATATGGCTTGGGAAGGGACGCATGTGGTGAAAATTAGTGCCCTGACGCCAGTAGAGGGCGCCCCGCATCAGGGATCAATTTTACATTGGAAATTACTCGCAAACAAAGTGAGGGTGCTGTTGATTTTTGGTTTGCTGATCCTGCTTACAACCCTAGAGCCCATGACAAAGCTGGAACGCCATATCTTAGAAGGTCCCGCATCATTATGGACTCCTTTGATAGGTCTAGGACTATGCACAATAAAAGAACATAAGAGAGATTATTGGCCAGATTGTTTCAATAATCACCTCTCTAATCAATATAGTAATGATAATAATTGTTTCAAGGGAGCTATGGTAATATCATAGGCCTATGGTATTTTATTTACTGAATGGAGTATGTAGGATACTAATCAATAGTTATGGATCTACTCTATCAACAAAAGTTTCCATAGTGTACGCCGCTCAATATCAGTGTATGCGATATGTAATTCTGGAGAAATTTAGCGGTGTTCAGAACTTAAAGAGATGGGTGAGGCTTTCAAATGAATCGATTTCGTAAAAACTCAAATATTCAAATTCTGATAGTAATTGACTTCTTTTTTTTCAAGATATATCACAGCCCCATCCTTTGATATCAGAATGTGCATTAAAATTCGAATAGGCATTTTCAAAGACAAAGCTGCAGGCTTGTGCGGGCAGTACATGTGGAGTGTGGGCAGTCCAGTTTTGGCGTCTGTTTTGACCTTGAAAGGAGTATGGTAAGTTACTGTGTGCAGGTGTGGAGTAGCCGACAGTAAATTATACCAGATCTGCTCCTTTCTCCATCGAGGTACCCTGAGACCAACTTCTGAGCCAAATCTGTGCTCACTGATTCATACCCTTTCAAGCCCTTTCTCTCTGTTCTATGTGATTTAAGCCCTTTCTCTCCATTTTAGAATACACTGTAAGAAATAACTGTTGAATCTACAAGGGGTCCTTGTAAAATCTGAACAATGAACCACCATAATTACACAACAGGGAGCCAGTGTATAATCTCCAGGTGGCAGTGTGGGGGTAAACGGAATCTCTGTGAAAATGATGTGAAAATAACGAAGGATCTTTGGCAACTTTGGAATGAGAGATCCCCCATAATTTTCGGCGACATATTTTTTACAGTGTACAGTTGCAGTTATAAAAGCCTGGCAGAGGAATTGGCATTATCTTATATTTATTTCTGAAATGCCGTTGGACGTGAGGCACATGTTTTGCGGATATAGGCATTTGTAAAATACCTCCTAAATGAGCGTAAAGTTATGTGTCAATGTCATGTCATCTTCTGGAACTCAGTCACCTTGGCTTGCCATAGGCTAGGCTACCCGATCAACCATCAGGACTCTCCCGCCCGGAGGATCAATGGAAAGAGGTCGCCAAGAGATAATCAAAGGTGTTGGAGGGAAATAAAAAGGTTGTTTCTGGCCTTTGCATTAAGAAGAATGTAAAAAGAAATTTGGCTGTTTTCTTTGATCGTACTTGATCATACTTTTTCAGTGAATGCAATTGTAATATGATGTGCAGCTTATACGCGAGAATAGACCTCAAAAATACTCCTGACCCTAGGGTGTGGCTTATAGGTGGGCCTGAAATGTCAGAAACCCACCCATATATATGGCATTTCCTCCAGCTCATAGTGAGGTACACTTTGTGCGCAATATGCGCCTTATATGCAAGATATTGCAGTAGAGGGGATTATGTGTTCAACAAATTGGAAAGCAGTGATAAGCTATAAGGTAGAAGCCTTACGTATATATTTGTGTGTGAAATTGCCAAGCCTGCTCAGAACCACTATTACATCCTACAAGATTATTGCACAATGTAATAATATCTTACATTTATTCTCATTATGCTTAATGCATGTAAAAGTGCTTGTACATGGAAGACTACCCTGTGAATAAAATGTTTTCAAAGACAAAGGTGTCTAGGCATTAGGGCCTACATGGACAATACCTGTAGATACAGCCCTGGTCGTACTCGCACATGGAACAGCAACTTCGCAGCCCCTTCTCTTTTAACCATGACAGAAAAATAGAGGACATAACAGAAAAGAAGGAGGTCACATAACAGAAAAGAAGGAGGACGCTCTCTTGAATTTGAGTCTGACAGATTATAGATTTCAGTAGAAGATCGTGACGTTGATTAAGAAACATCAGCTGGAAAACCACGAGCCAATTTCCTGCAATCTTTTTAATTCTGTACACAGAGAAGAATAACTTTCCTCTGACTCCAAACCTAGATATCTTCCTTACCACGCCACATTCCAATCAGTGCAGTGTAAGTCGGCATGCGCCCTATGGAGACGATTCTATCGCCATGTAGCGGGACGCTGGTGAACCATAGTTATTCCAAATCTGCAGCTGTTGGTGACAGAAGAAGGACCCTGCAATCAGCAGTCAGCCTTGATGGTAGGTGAGGGGAGGATGGTAGAGTATGGTATGGATGGAGGAGAGACTACATGAGGGTTACAGGCTTCTTTCACCATTGTGACGATGATTATTGTCAGGAGCCTGTCAAGCTGCCCAGGTCTAAACACCGTCATCGAGCAACTGTCAGTAGAGGTGCTTAGGGAGGAAAGGACAAGGATGGGGAAAGGGAAGGGCGGATAGGGCTGGAGGAGGCTTATACCAGGTGGCAGCTACGTCGTCAGCAGTAGCACAGAAATCTAACTAAGTGGACCCAATGCTGGGAAAATTGTTGCCTTCCCTTAGCCTTGCCTGGTCTGGAGCCCGCAGGCAATTCGCTCCCTAACAAGGAACACCCTCCCACTTCATCGTCAGACCCTTCCTAACGTGCGTCCTCCCTCACAGAGCTCCTCCCTCCGGCAGCACCTCACTACCCTGTGGACATCCTCCTGAATCTGAGATATCACTCCATGGCAGTGCCTCCCTCAGTAGATTTCGAAGGTGATTCTGAAATTGAATGACTCAATGTGCATTTTGAAATATATGCAGAATATTAAGAGGATGCATTAACCGCCAGTGTCCAAAGTATATTCACACTTGTTAGTTGTCTTTAAAGGGGGGCTAGCACGCTAATGCATGCCCGCATTAAAAAACCACGTGACCACTTCTCGACCAATCAGATCGTTGCAAATTTTCCGCTGGCTCCCATTATTTTGTGAATGATCTTTGAACCGGTACCCATGTTGAAAATAACGTGCTAGCCTCCCCCCCCCCCTTTAACCGCCTGTGTCTCCAATATATCTAAGCAAATCGAGGAAGCATATCCTTTGCTAACCGCCATCGATAGATGACACTGGTATCGGGCATGTTGACTGATGGGATGCTGTTAAGAAAGAAGTTTGTTCCAGATATCCATTTTATGCCTATTTCTAAAATGTACCGAAAACCAATGCTTCAATCTATTAGTCTGTAATATCAGGCACAGTTCGTGCAATGGTATACGATATTTGTACGATATTTGTATTATGATGTGTGTATGGCAACTGAGGTTCAACTAACAACGTATGCCTCTCCTACAGAAAATTTCTGCAGTTCACACCAACGAAGCAATTAGGATCGGTCTCATCGTGCATGGGTGGTAGGCTGGTTTAGATACTTCATGAAACTAAAGCAATCTTTATAGTGACTTCAACTTCATCTTTCATCATTTGCATTACTTCTCACATATCCTGCCCGAAACCACACTTTTTGTACTACTCACACACCCTGTCACTAGCCCCACTTTCTGTACTACTCACATATCCTGCCCCAACCCCACCTTCTGTACTACTATTACACCCTGCCCCTAAACCCCATTTCCTGTACTACTCACACACCCTGCCACTAACACCACTCTCTGTGCTGTTTACAAAACCTGACACTGAGAAACCTTGCTTTACTACTCACATACCCTGCCACCATCCCCACTTTCTGTGCCGCTCCATGCCACTTACTCCACTTGATGTACTATGTACACACCCTGCCCCTAAACCCCATTTCCTGTACTACTCAAAACACCCTGCCACTAACACCACTTTCTTCCTTACACCCTGCCCCTAACCCCACTTTCTGTTCCTCTCACAGACCCTGCCCCTAACCCCACTTCCTGTACTACTCACACACCCTGACCCTAACCCCACTTTCTGTACTACCCACATACCCTGTCACCAACCCCTCTTTCTGTACTACTCACACACCCTGCCACTAACCCCACTTTCTTTACTACTCACACACCCTGCCATTAACCCCACTTTCTATACTACTCACACATCCTGCCAATAACCCCACTTTCTGTACTACTCACCCACCCTGACCCTAACCCCACTTTCTGTATTACTCGAATACCCGGCCCCCAACCCCACTTTCTCTACTTCTCACACACCCTAACTCTAACCCCATTTTCTGTATTACTCAAATACCCAGCCCTAACCCCACTTTCTCTACTACTCACACACCCTGCCACTAACCCTACTTTCTCTGCTGCTCATATATCCTAGCCCTGAGCAAACGTTCTTACACATACCCTACCCTAGTCTCACTTTCTGTACTACTCACGGACCTTCCGGTTCGGTTGGGACATTTGGGTCCTGTCTCGCTTTCTGAGGGACTTTGAAAGGTAATCGCCATCACTTCTCCATTTTTTCTGCACAACTAGGATATCCTGCTGTTATTGTACTACATCTATATCCTATACATAGTCCTACTGCGTGTGCCCTTGCAACCTTCACCACTGCCACCCCGAATCAGCTGCTGGGAATCACGCTTTGAAATCCTCGAGGGGGCTCCTGTGTTTGTTGACTTTTACAGACCGAGGGGGAAAGGAGAGGCGTCTCCCCAAAACCAGCATCATCAGACGATCTTGAAAACTTTTGTGAATCGTGGTAAATTGCTGCTTTGTTTGCACCTATTCTTTAGCATCAATGCATTCGCTGCTGCAAATGGGCACTCGACATTAATTAATGCCTGGCAACTTCAAACAATAAAATGATAACTCTCTGTCCAGGGGCCCTGTTGTTCGTCTTTTGGAGCACCATTGAAAGTTAGGTCTCATCCCCCAAGTTATCCTAACACCTCCTCAGGGGTCGGTTCAACTGATCGACGTGGTTACGTGAGGAGCAAAGATCAAATGCACATGTGTAAGATTGGATTTCCTCTCTGTTGCTAGCAGAGGTCGTGTTCAGGGTATCTACTACTAGTATTGATATATTTGAATGAAGGGTTGACAGGGTTAGACGCTCAGCTCTTGGACGATCCAGACTGAAGGGGCCATCTATATGTAGCTGTTTCAAATAAAAGTGCCCCTGATATCTACATTACAAGCTAACAACAGAAATTGCCGTAGGTATAGAGGTGGTTTGATATGCTGCATACAGTTACAACACCAATCATAGCCCCGGAGTGTTCTGTTATAACACAGTTACAGATTTGCACAAACCTGATATCATGCATGACCTTTCGATATCGGGTCAATATTACACTTGAGCAAGGTTGGGCGTTATTTGGGTCTCTATTCAGGACTAGAGTGGCAGAAAATGTTGTGTATGGAGATGATGAGAACATGATATTATGACACATGTTGTGTATGTAAAGGTGGGAGGGGGTGGTTCGGAGGTGTTGCAGAATCCTGGAGGTTAGGGAAACCTGTGTGAGGAACTGAATGTAGCAGGCCCTATCGGCATCAACAGACCTGTCACCAGACAGCCACCACTGCCACAGCCCCCCTCCTACACCCTCCCCACTTATTCCCCATAACAGTTCCTCCAGTGGGTCCTCTCTATCCCCTACCACCTCCTTGACGACAAAGTAACGACACCACTCCTCACACCCACACTCCTTACCTCCCACGGCAACAGGCACGGCGGACAACAGGTTCTGCCAACGGTCCCAGAATGCTTTCTTTAAATCCACAAGACCATCAATTCTCAAACGCTATCTTTGACAGTGAATAGCCCAGGTGGTGCGGATATAGACGGAGAAAATCGGCAGGGAGTAGGGTTTGGGAATTGAGAGACGGAGGGACTAGTATGCCCTGTTAGCCCCTGGGAGGATCAGCCACTGGAGGGTGTGTGCTGGAGTAAAGGGGTGGTCCACCAGGGACTGGATGGGAGTAGGGCAGTTGTGTATCTCTCCCAAAGGGCTAGCTGGTAGGCTTCATATTGCAGCCTAGCAATGTCAATGTTTTCGCAGCCCTCTTCGTCGTATGATCAGTAATAGGCTCAGCTAGGCAGGGCTGATCGTTCCCTGGAGAATACATTGGTTATTGTGCTTTCTTAGCCAACATCCACCACGCCCCAGAACGGCCGATGATATTGACACGACGACCTCGTGAATATAGCACTTGGTCGTGTATATAAAACACCTTATATACACGGCCAAAGAGGACATTTTGAAGGTAGGTCACAGGACTTTTTGAAGGCTGGTCACAGGACTTATGTTCAACATGTATTTATCGTTGGTCAGAGGACATATATATTTTCTTTAAGGTTGGTCAGAGGACATATGTAGACTGAATTGGTCTGATTTGATGTCCTCTGACCAACCCTTAAAAAATTATGTGTGTGTCCTATGACCAACCCTGAAATATGTGTCCTGTGACCAACCCTTAAAAATGTGGGGGGGGAGCAAGTGGTCTGGGTTAGGGTTCGACCTGTGATGGCCAGATGTGAAGTCTGACGCCATATCCATTAGGCCACCATCTGTTGAGTAGTGGGCTATGGCATTGGGTGTAATATAGATATGCATGTCCTGTGACCAACCCTGGAAACATGTCCTGTGACCAACCTGGATTTGATGTCCTGCTACCAACCAAAACGGTGTGTAAATAAGACTGTTTTATATACACATTATCTGTGTGTGTGCATAAGAACTGCTATATACACGTCGATCTCGTGTATATATCGCCGGCGCCCCAGAACCACCAAAGGCACCACCCTTTTCCCTCTCCCTTTTTTGCACACAAAAGATCCTTCTACTAGGGCCAGAATAACAGAAAAGGGACATTCCTACCATGCACCCTTGCAATACGATTCCCTTCCGATAAAACCGTCTCTATGTAAGCAACTTGAATTGATACCCGACAGCGTTGGCAGAGAGAAGCACTTGCTACCAAATTTCAATAAAAGTGCCCCTGCAGACGCAGCTATGCTTGTGCCCCCATTCATAAGACGCTTCTAAAAATAGCAAGAAGACTTTCAGTTCCCTTGGTGCGAGTCTCACGCTTCCTCTCTTTTTTTCGGAGGGTAACAATCATTGGCTGATTATAACGTTTCATAGCCTGAGGATAATTTTACATACTGGATAATTGACGCCTTCGTATCCACTAGGCAGCCGTGGCAAAGTTTAATTTCCTCAAGCGGAAATAAGGCAAGATTGTTGTCCATGAGGCAGCTAGCCCTTCCATGGCCAAGGGTGTTTTAGTGCCTTTTGGTCGTCATGATGCATAACTGTAGACCTGGCCAGTAATTACATTGATGCATCCATCATGTTGACTCTATGGGGTTGTTGCACTCAGGGAAGGTTGATATGATGCACCTATGCCTCTTCAGTGTATCATATTGACTGATGGGCATGATGCACTAATGCATTAGCGGCCCTTAAAGGTCTATGGCTCAACAAGCAGAGTGTGATAATGTCCATGGATTCATCCTTCATGCCAAGTGACACTTTTCCCTCTACTGAAACATGAACTTCAACAGACCACTATTTAATTCCAGAACCCTCTCAGTGATTGCAGCCTTTCTATAACAAGAATTATGAGGAAAACTCATTACCTCTTGCGTGTTAGGTCGTAGATACTGGAAAATCATCCACCGTAATCAAAACTGAGCTTGACTTGGACTCCGCAGGGAGAGGGGGGGGCAAAGGGAATGTACTCAAAGGTAACCCAATAACACATTGGCGGGTCCACAGAGACCAATGACTGACTGATTTTGGACACTTTTCAAATCTTGGGTTCTTGATCAAATATGATCTGTTCTGATGTTGGGCAGACCTACCATTGAATCACAGAAAGGTTGTTGAAACATTTTTGATTAGCGATTCTCTGTTTTGGCACAGATTTTCCCTTGATTTCAGTATTCACCTTTTTCCCCCCTTTTTTTAGGATTCCGTGGCTAGTTGCTGATCAAAAAGCCATTGGAATGCTGATGCTATGAGGACGAACATTTGTTTCCCTTGTCAAAAATGCTTATATTTCTATTTCGAATGCAGTCTGCTGTGTTTATATTTAAAGAAACGCACCTGTAGGGTCCATGAATACCAGTACATCTGAAATGAATATTTCTGCCGCGGCTTCCCCAAAAGACGGCTATTACCAATCTTTATGCATGCATCATTAGGTCGTACCTAGGGTGTAGAAATAGGTCCTGGGTGATTACAGACAATGGAAAACGTTGAGGATCTGCCGACAGCGGAAGACGATGCCCAGACTCTCCTCACCCAGTGTGCTGAGACTCTGGTCTCTGCTGCTGAGACAATAGCTCTGACAAAAACACTCCCCTCCAGATTACAGAACAGAACCTACTCCAGCCACTACCACAATGAGAGACGCAGTATAGCCGGTCCTGAGCCACTCCCAAAAGAACTGTGCTTAAGAAGGACCCTGCAGCAATGACGGTTAGTGGTAGGGGAAGGCAATGCCTGGCTGAAGTGGCTGGACGAGGATATGGGGGAGACGGCGGGGTAAAGATGGGCAGAATGGGATAGGAAAGAAAAGATAGGCTATAAAAGGAGCAGAAAATGAAGGGAAACGATGGACGGACAGAAGGGGCACTCTGGTAGCATCTGCTCGCTTACTATTTGATGCGCCCACGAGAATCGATTTTCGAAGGCTCCCCTTGAGAACATTTAGCGCACGCCTGCAAATTAAATAAACCTGCTGAGTTTGTTAATTCGCTATTTTTCCTGGCAGTGGTCGTGCAGGAACGTCGGTTTGGATTCAGTGCCTGTTGCTCAAAGACTCCTGTAGAGAACCTCAGACCCACATTCATTTTAACCATCTGCTCGTGCTACTATTTTGGATGCCGTTTTATTGTACGTGTACACCCTTGGATTCCTTTCGGTGGGTTGATTAGACACGTTCTCTTCCCCATTCATATCGTTCTAATAGGTTAATAGTGTGGAGATGATTAATTGTTCTTTCAGGATGAAATAGGTAAAGTAGTATATGTACTAGTGAGTTATATTTCATGAAGTTATGTATACTGGGGTACAATTTAAAGAAAAAAACGGATCGATCCTTCCCAAATGACTCAAATCTATTCACCATTATCGCATACTGTTAAATTACCCCGACCATTCACCCAATTTTTCTTCTATGGATATGGTCTTTTGGCCCGATGTAAAAGCTTTCACATGAATGATCCTTTGGCCAATAAAATCAATTTCTAAATATAAACTCAACTCTTGATTGTTGAACTTTCCTTAGATCTAAATACAGGGACCTTGTTGGTAATGATTTCCTCGGTTTCTCCTTTATATATCTGCAATGCTATCCCTGAAGGCACAAATTGTGACGTCTTCATCAAGGTTTCTTACCTTCTCTAGGGCTAAAACGGGTATAGACAACAAGCCGAGTGACATTGCAGTCGTCTCATTAGCTCTATATAACTCAAGACGTCCATACACCTTGTGATGTGCACCCCAGAAAATAACAAATAAAAAATATTGGATTTTCGACTGATTCAAAATTACCAACCAACCAATCAACGATTGGGCAATGTTGATTCAGGAGTAAATCCATTTTTATGGCCAAATCGTGGGGTGAAGTGTGGGGTGAATATCCCAATGTATGTGGACATCTTTAGGTTAGCCTACCCTACCCTGCAGGGAAGAAATGTCTTACCAAAATATTTCCCTAGTGCGTTTCTGGGAAAGAGCTTCTATATATGTGAGGCTTGTTATTAGAGAACGTCCTTGGAAATATAGTGCTTAGATATAAGGATAACATCGTCAGTCTCTGCATTATGATCATGTTATTCTTGGATCATTGTTTGTTCTACAGTTGTTGCTTTTTTTCCTGATGCCCAGACGGGTTTCAACATCAGCATTATTTGCAATTATCTAAAGTAATGAATAGTTCAGCTTCAGAGCCCACTGTAATTCCATATATGCTTAGAATAGATGGGGGAGCATTCCCATATTAAGTCTCACCTTCCTTGAACGCTGAAATAAGTTAAATATACATCACCTGTATATTCAGGGATGCCACAATAGCCAATGCATATTTTCATTAACGATTGCTAGAAGTAGGGGGGGAGAAGATAATATTTGCCACAAGCACACGACCCTGGCCTGCAGTTAATGCTGTTTCTTCTTTCATCACTAGAGAAGACAAACGGCACAAATACGCTGGACAGAAGAGCATACTCCTCTCCACAGGCGGACGGGAACTGTGTTGGGAGAGTGAGTCATGTGCTAAGTTGTTATATAAAGGTGAGAAACTCGGGTTTTCGGCCATTTTCCTTTTATTGTTGAGGTATGGTCTATGTTATAGGGGTTCATATTTACTGCACAATAGCAAAATAATGGAAATAATAAGAGTTGATGTATATGGAGTTTTGCCAGACCCATGTCTCTACCACCGACCAATAAGCGCTTTGTTAGTGATTGGCACCGTGTGGGATTATTTGCTATTTAACTTGTGTCCCGTTGCCATTAATTGTTTTAATCAGTGACGAGGGAACTTTCGCCCTGCGGGAAAAATAACATTAATACTGTTTGAAATTAATTGAATTAGCTGCGTAGGGAGCGGCATTATTCAAGCTGCCATTGCAAGAGCTAGCCTTCCGAGCATGGTAGATTTAATCAAAGCCTAATTGTAGAAGGCAGACTGCCGATGTCAGGAGTGGATTTGAAATGAAAGATTTTTATTCTGCAAAGAGGGAAATTGGGTGTTGGTGGCTAGTGAGAGGTAGCCTTACTGGTAGCAGAGCCAATGCAAGGATCAACATTGGTTTTCTAAATGAGGGCATCTTACAGATTTCTCACCCAATAACGCTTTAAAATATTTGTTCTTCGCCTAAGGGGTTTGACTGATGGGCCCCTATTGGTTCCATCTTAGACCCATGCCTAGTAATCTAAGCTAGTGGTATTATACAGTTAGGAAGTTGGGGAGCATCACAGTAAGAAAGGGGAAGGTGTCACTACATGGTTTTGGATATGTATTCGCCTGGAAAATGTGCATAATTAGGACTATGGAAGCTGTCACTTACGGCTTGATGCACTGACACCCTCCAGGCCAATACCCCTTACAACCAAGACAGGACCGCGACATTCAATGACCTCTAGCTAATGCTACCCATGACCTTCAAGGTCGACTCCACCACGTGGATAATTAGTCCATAGCGTCAGGTCCTACGTCATTTCCGATCACTTCTTTCACCCATTGGCGCCCATATGTGGCTGAGGTGTCACAAGAATATTCAGGGTTCCGTCAGAAAAGCAGTCTTCCCTCTAGTCCTGACTCAAATGTTATAATATTTTGACCAGAATTTTGTATGATATAGCCTCCGACCAACTCAACAGAAGTAGGCTTTACACATCATTACGGGTCGTCTAACTATACCTAAGGCTGAATGCTGATGAGAATTACAGCCAATTGCCTCAAGTATAATGTCTACCATCCTCACTGATGAGGTGCCTCCACTGGCATTCCGCCATCTGTGATATGTAGATGCATCCTATGTATTCTCCCTGGACTACTGATTGAGTAGGATGTAGGTTATTGTGTGAAGCTGACTTCATATCAATTATTCTGAGACCAGCATTTAACAGTCTAAATAGAAACTATAGAGACTAAGGTAAGGACTGCAAATTGAAATTATGATGATGTATAGGTAAACAATATTCCTGATGATATAAAAAGGGCATTTATGAGAGAATATTTACTACTATAGACATGAAATGTGAATAGTTGATATATGTGTCCCTTTCCCCTATAACAAGGAAGAATGAAACTTTAACATTCTGTATAATATAGTGTCACTTACTATATAGCCCTCCCTAATGAGTGAATATCATCATGATTCTATTCTGAGAAACTGCCAGCTGGTCCACAAATTGAACCCATCCTCGACATAAGAATGAGCCACATGGAATGCGGTTATCAAGGCCGTCTGTGCACAAGATCAATGCTTTAAGGCGGATTTATATTGGGCGTCTACGGATCCATTCAGTAGCATTGTGTAAGCTTTAAGTGTCCCATCGGTGCTGATTACATGGGAGCTGGTAATAAACCAAATAGGATGAGGCCCATTGGAGCGATAATGTGCAAGTGGCTGTCCCAACATGGATGCTCCAACCTAAATGCATTGTGGATCTAAAGGTCCCTGTTGTTGTGATCTCTGTGATCTTTCAAAATGGTGCCTGAGGGCCTGCGTCTGTCCATTGGCGATTTATGTTACAGGGATTCTAATTGGCTGAGAAGATCCTCAAGAAGAGGTTAGAGCTGTTATGAGATCTGTCGTTCTAGGACTCTAAACTGAATGGAATAAATGTCTTCAGTTCCTTTATTTTAACAAAGATGCATGAACTCTGATGTTTACACATTACAGAAAGTAAGTCACTTGTGCCTTCCGCTCAGTGAGACATTATTTTAGGTTTACAAGGGAATGTTTTCATTTCTTGAGGGCATGTTTGCGAGAAATTCTCCGGGGGACATCGTTGCCATGCACTCTCATTTATTCTCTAATAAAACTATGCTCATAATATTATGACTGTCCTACTAGATAATGACCAAAGGACTGCTGATTGTGGTCGGAATGACACGTTTTCCGTATCCCTACTCCCTACCCCTACTCCTACACTCATAGATATCACCTGATATGGAATATCTTGGAATATATTGTAGGCTTCACAAGGCACAATGCTCAGTTATAAGGCTTATTACCCCCCTTATCTATGAAACCTCCCCCGCCTCCGACGGCAGTGGACCTAGAGTCTGTCTGTTCGTCTGCTGTTTTCACGCACTGACGTGACTGCTTTTATCAAGAAATCTCTATAATTATTCACTTTCAATCCACCCATTCTTCTTTTCTCTCGATCCTGCATGTATTTCTATCTGAATTTGTCATCTATTTAAGAGGAAAGAAATAATAAGTTTTCCCGATCGATACGCTGACCGATCGGCGGAAAACTTTGCCGCTGGTCCCATTATAATCACAGCGCCGTAGGCGCTGGTACATTATAAGATGTACCTGCCTCCATGATTCTAATAATGGTATATTTTCGCTAGTCCCAGACGATGTTATATTATAAAAATGATTGGCAAACATACCGCTGGTGATCAATTTTCGTGGTTGCACGAAATTCAAGTCCAGTTTTCATTTCTTCTAATCATTATCAAATACCCAACCCGGGTTTCTTTATTTCAATTAAGATCCTCCCTTTCTGTGCCGTATATTAGATCTCATGGCTCCAGAGGAGTGTTCCAAAGTGATTAAAATGTTCTGCCATTTCTTGTCATTCTAATTAGTTTTGCCATGAGATGGATTAAGAAAGCACCATAATTATGTTTATGTCTTGCTGATTTATGTCTTGCTGATCTCTCAAAGCAAAATCCTCTTTCCTAGATATCAAATTAGAATGGTTGTAAAAGGAAAGGAAATTCATCATAGAAACCTGGAGCATTGGCTTTAGCAAGCAGACAAACCCTTGCTGTGCCTTATAGAATCCGCTTGAAGTCAGGGGTTCCCTAGAACTTAAGTCCAAGCTGCACCATTCCCTAGGACATCATACTCTAGAACTTAAGTCCAAGCTGCACCATTCCCTAGGACATCATACTCTAGAACTTAAGTCCAAGCTGCACCATTCCTTAGGACCTCATACCCTAGAAATTAAGTCCAAGCTGCACCATTCCCTAGGACAATATATCCTAGAACTTAAGTCCAAGCTGCACCATTCCCTAGGACCTCATACCCTAGAAATTAAGTCCAAGCTGCACCATTCCCTAGGACATCATACTCTAGAACTTAAGTCCAACCTGCACCATTCCCTAGGACATCATACTCTAGAACTTGAGTCCAAGCTGCACCATTCCCTAGGACATCATATCCTAGAACTTAAGTCCAAGCTGCACCATTCCCTAGGACATCATACTCTAGAACTTAAGTCCAAGCTGCACCATTCCCTAGGACATCATACTCTAGAACTTAAGTCCAAGCTGCACAATTACCTAGGGCATCATACCCTAGAACTTAAGTCCAAGCTGCACCATTCCCTAGGACATCATACTCTAGAACTTAAGCCCAAGCTTCACCCTTCTCTAGGACATCATACCATAGAACTTAAGCTTCACTCTATAGTATTTTCCGGAACACAGTGTAGGCGAGGTGCACCTTATCCCCGAGGTTTATCGGTAATTCAAAAATGGCACATGAATGCTGCCGGTAAAGGTAGTGTGGTGTTATTGGAATGCCTCAATTGTCATTGCCAATGAATGTTGTTATCCCATCTGCTAGGAAGTACCAGACACTGAGAGTTTTCCATCCTCATTACATTCTCCCATTTAGTGTTCCTTTTAGTGTGATTCTCGCACGGCTTAAAGATGTTTTACACGCCTACTCCCACCGGTAAATGCTTCTGGACGTGAGAGATGATTTTAGGCCTATCCCGAACCCTGCTGAATGTCTTTGATTAGGATTGAATAGTATGGAGAAGATTACATTTAAAGCAATTGTTAATCATACAAAAGAAAACATCATGAAAGCTCATCGTCTGTCAATTTCGAGTGATAATTAGCCTGGGGAAGATCTTGGATATATCTGCATGTTGTGAATTTCTGAATTATGAGAGGATTCTATCAATACAGGTCTAAGTGCCCGGTCTAAGTAGGCCCCAGCATATCACTGCCGTCACTGTGTCAGCATGAATATTAGGCTAAGCCTAAGACAAGTAAAATGTAAGTAACATTTTATCTTCATCATTCAACTCTAGGGCCTCTCTAAGTAACATTTTTATCTTCATCATTCCACTCTAGGGCCTCTCTCGTATGCTGCCTACCATTTTGTTACAGAAACACCTGGTAGGCTTACCATTGCTGACTATGGATGGTCAGTTAGACAATTGTAACTGCAAGATGCTCTAGGCCGTGCCAATGTCTGGCTGCAACTGGCACGCATTGGTGGGCGGCAGGCAGTGCGTTAAAGCTGGCAACAACCGTCATCAAATCAGCCGCCCATCGACCCCGACAGATGGCGCCGTTACCCAAATCCGCTCCAAACGAGATCGTGCGAGAAAACGCTAGTCCTTCGTTTCGTACTCGGCGTTCGTCCAGCAATGGCCTCCCAATGAATGGCGGCCATTTTGATGGCGGGTCATGCGCTGCCAAAAAAGCAGGGATCCGACGAGAGGCGAGCGGAACGGACTCCAGTTCCCAGCCAGCGCTGGAAGGTGCCTGTGTAAAATGCGTCATCACGGAACAACGGGAGATTAATTTCGTAGCGGAACAATCTGACGCCTCTGATCCCTTTCACCATGAGAACAACCCTTGATTATTTGTATTTGCCTCCTCATTAATTGGCCAGATCTAATCAAATAAATGCCAATTAGCACTGGGCAAAAGTCAAATGACAATAAGCAAAAGTCCTTTGTCTCAGCAAAACAGATCGGTGTGATTATCACTGAAATGTATAGCCCATTTTTCAAGCCCGCCAAATACACAACTATGGAAACGCCAAATTTCAAGGTTCAGGACTAAACCAATTTACTGTGAAATAAAATGAAATGCAATGAAATATTTCCCATTTTCTATCTTATTGGCCCAGATCCTGCATTCACATCTATTGGCAGGACCTAGCACAAGCGGAGATAGCCTCCGCCTATACCTTCTTGGTGGGTTGGGGGTGGTGCCGTTGTGTCTAGCTGAAGCTGGTTATCCGCGTGTATCTTACACTGGTTTTAGGGGGCAGTTATGTAATGCCCTGAGATACTGGTGGGAATCCACTCTCTCCCACCTTACACCAACAGTACTATTAGGTCTCATCTAAGTGGCTCATGGTGGCTAAGAAAATATAATAACAGTTTCAAAGGTATGCTGAGTATAGGCTATCACTACTCACACCTCCAGGTGTGAAGTTTTCACACCTAGAGGTGTGTAGTCTCACCCATTTATAGAGTGTCTTCTGGCCCCTGGAAGCTCCAAGTCTCGCAAGAATGCATGTTAATTAGGCCTGAGCTGGTGGCTGCACTGTAGGGTACAAGCGTCCACAGGACGACCTGTAATAGCCGCTTGTATAACTTGCCAGAAACAAGTGTGGTTCTGAGACTAGGTCCAGAAGTCACCGATGTCAGCATGCACGTGCCGCTGCCTGGAACCGGTCCACTCCAGATTGGTTTCCATCATGTGGGCTGTTATCAGTGCTTATCTCGCCAAGTCCCAGATCAAGCAATAGTGGACCCACTGGACCTCAATACTGAGCCCTATATATCAGACCTTTATATACCTAATTAGGCTCAAGCTGGCCCCAACTCGACCACTAGCGTGAGTCGTCGCTGGCTTACAGGATGCTGGGTAAAAGTAGTTATGGCTGCTGGTTGCTGTAGTGCTTATTTGTATGCAGGTACCTCACGTAGTAATCTTCCCCGGAAAATGGGGACCATAATCCCGGACCATAATCCCCAAACACGAGAGAGGTATTGCCTAGAATGCCAACCAGACGAGATTGAATTAGGCTAGACCTATCGTTATTTAATACCATAATACATCGCATATTGGGCGCGTCTTAGTTACTCTAAAATGGAACCCTTGAACACCCCTAATACTTCACCCCAAGGGTTAGCAAAGATTGGAGACGTGCAAGGGTTTTAAGTTCAAAATGTGTTATCTAGATAGAAAACATTTTGGGGCAATCAACCTCACGTAGTGAGAGAGTTGGATATAGGTATATATGTAATTTCGTAGGATATTTGACAAGTGTATGCTAATTTGGGTACAGAAATATGCTGAAAAGGGGTAAAAGATTATAGTTCCTTTGACCCCAGTTGTCGAAATGGTGTTAATACACACACCTGATGTCCATGAGATCTAGCCACCCTAAATATGGCACGTTGCACTTTATGGGCAAGGTTGTCCACCTTGGCACATTAAATTGATCCCTCATATATCTGCCATCATTAATCAGATCGTGTTTATTCACGTGGCACAATTAGATTATGAGAAACACCTACATGTGCATCCAGTCATATGCATTGCTTCCAGATGATATACTTCTCAGTTATAACTGTGTCGGCTTTTGCCAAATACTTCATAAATGGCTTTACACCAATAGCCAATGCTAATGTGATCTTAGAATCAGGCCTACAACCTTACACAATGTAATTATGAAAGCTTAGTCTGATTAGGGATGAAGTACCCCTATAGCCCAGGCTTCTAGAGTACAATCTAGTAGGTCTCATGTGTTTAGAGTAGGCCTTGTAACTGTGTTTGTTTCTAAACACTGACATTTTAAGTATGTGTAGGCCTAGGTCTTTGGGTCAGCCCCTTATTCAATCACCATAAGGTCTAGCCCTATCAGTCCACCTACCATGCAAACTACAAATCCTCATCGGGGAAGCTATAGTTGTTCATTTCATTTGTGAATATGCCTCTGCGGACCATGGTTTTCACTTCTAAGGATTTAGGTAGAATGTATATATGGGTGTTGCAAATGTATGTCACAGTCTGAGTGTTCAGTTGAATATGTGCTAGATCTTTTGAGTAGTTTCTATGCATGGTTCATGTACCTGACCACGCGCAGGCAATGTGAGTGAGTGAGTAATAGATGTTTAACGTCATTTCGACAGCTAAGGTCATATTCATGGTGAGAACATTACACAATTTCACAAAGGAATGTGTCAGTGCCCACGCATATGTGCACCACACACATCCTGAGGGGATAGGAAAGATGAGAATTAGACCCTTTTAAGTGGGCTAGGGAAGCCCGCGTAGGCAATGTTTGCCCGCAACTAATTTCCCTGTGACCTAACTATAACACCTACTATACCACACTTGGTGTTAGAACAAAAGAAACCCATGGTGTATATACCCATTAACCTGCACCACACATGCACAAAACTGTATACACTTCGTACTATGAAAGGTGTCGATGCTTGGGATTGCTAGATTCATTTGAAAAGATTTTGTAATGTCATGAGACAAACCAATTTCGGAGTACCATAATGATAATACCTGGTTTTATAAAGGTCTATTAGAATGACTTACCTGAGGGTCAATTGATATGGCTGATCGGGCTACGTACTCCCAATATCCTCACTGCTATGTTATCATTCAGTAACCTTGACATGTAATTTGTCAGGAGAATATGAGGATAATCCAATAAACATTAGGGACGTAAATATTCCCCTATGACTGTATCATTCATAGGTCAGTAGTGTTACCTGATAGTGTGCTTCAGAGAGTGGTAGATAACTTTATAGACTGTCTAGGGCACTGAATTAGTCAAGTACCGTCCATTTTGTTCTATCCTTGTGTTCGGGGTGTAGCAGACACATTCGCTGAGCATCACTTATTGGTCTTTTTGCTGTTATACATGTACATGTGCTGGAGTTGGAAGTGTTCCGATAAGGTGCTGTATCTACTCTCTCCAGCTTTGACTTTGAGGAGCAAGTTGCAGTCAGGTTTGTTTTTGAAGCCAGTGAAACCCAGTGACCTGTTTGGCAGAAACAAATCGCAGTTCTCCAGCCATTACACAATCACTTAGTGACTTATTCCAGCTTCTCCCCCAAAAAAGAGGTACTATTTAGCAATTCAATATAGCGCTCCATTTATGATACAGAAATCAACATAGCACTATATTCCTGATGCAGAAATCCGCATAGCATTCCCTTCCTGATACCAATTGAGGAAAACATGTCATACCTGGTACCACATCAGCATAGCACCCCACTTTTGCTACAGGCGAAGGTTGTATAATGCTGGCGCATCAGAGTTGTTTTGTAAACCAGGTGAGAACATTGGTACCTTACACAGGTAAGGTGATTACTCTGTGGTATTCCCACAGTATTAGGTACCTGGTGATTGGACTGCCCCGAAGTGTATGGTGAACTGGAGTACCCTAGTTAGACGTGTTAGGGTATGTGTGCTGTTGTTGGGAGGTAGGGGTTAATGGTTAGGCGAGGTAGAGGAGCTGTTGGGAGGATTAGGGGTCATCTAGAAATGATGTCACGCAGGAGGGGGGGGGTCAGGCTCGGCGTTACGGAATTAATTTTTTATATACCTTCAGCATTGCAAATTTGGCAAAAATAACGTGACGAGGGGGGAGGGGTGGTCAAAAATGGTCAAATTTTGTGTGAGGTCATTTATGGATGCCCCCTATTCAGGATACGACCAGCGGCGACTGCTGTAGTAGCGGTGCCAGCCGACAGGACGTAGCGGCAACATGTAATTACTCCCACCCTACCAGACGGCCGCTCAGTCGCTTCCGGGTCACCACAAGGGGTCATGTGGGTACGAATCGACGATCATCGCCAGCGACAAACTGCATTAGGGAGCGTGCTGGTCAGTCAATGGAGTAGTACGATGTGTGCCTTCTGTAAGATTTAAGTTCTGGGACCCTAATGACCTACCGGGACACCCTTTGAGGGCAATGAAGTGTTTTCTGTTGGTAGATATGCACCATGCCAACCCTACAGGGTCCACACCCTCCCAAAAGTATAGGGTAATGCACCTATATAGTGCAAATAAGTCAGCTACATACCTCTCATTTCTCAATATACCCAGAGTCCACTAGGCCACTGTCGCCAGATCTTATATTGGAAATGTATGGCTCATTTGTGCAATACAGGCCAGGTGGACTATGGGTTTCGGGTTTCAGAACGACAAATGAACATGAAGCCTAATCAGTCTAATGGTGAAATATACCATGCTGTCCCCAAAGGATATAGGCCCACTCAGCTTACGATCGTAGCATGGTCAGGGTGGGCAAGAGAGGGTTTGATAACTATAACCATTCTGCTATAAAAGCGTTGCCAGTAGGCGGTTACTCCACTGGGTTTACAACCTTGGTCATGGCAGTGGGTGTTGAGAAGTGTGTGTGTGTGGGGGAGGGGGGGGGGTAGGAATTTGTGTGTACTTGGGGTTACAGGGTGCGTTGTTCATTTTATGTCTGGTACGCGCGCGACAAGCCGCGCGCGGCTCCTGATGCGGCACTGTTCCAAGATGAGGGCATTCTGCAGCACTTGTCGCACCCTCTCTCTGCAAATATCATAACCTCCCTCCACCTGCAGACTCTCGCTGCCTCTATCTGCCATCCTCGATCATCCAGTTCCTAGAGTCTGGGCACGTCGGAGACTGAAATTCTGCAGGTGTCATACCTTCCTGGTTGCCGCCCTCTGTCATACTGTTCAGTCTACAGGTATAACCACCTTCCTTTTTTCTTTCAGTCAAACTTTTCAATATCCGTCTCCTGTTCTTTATTTAGTCTCATTTTTTTTATCTCTGCAGGTATCAGTCTCTACAGGTATTACCACCTTCCTGTTCTTTTTCTGCACAGAAATGGCAAAGCTTGCCTGTCACCTAAGACCAATATGGCAGTAATATAGGGGAAGGATTAGAACTGAAGGTCTCCAAAGACAAAGTCGCTTACCAGTAAGATTTCTTTTTGATACAAAGCCTATGATATCCAGACTGAACAAACCAGGGGGTGCCCCCCTCCCAATAAAGATTTGCGTCACATGCCTCCACACTAAAGTTTCTTGTGCCGCCTCCTAAAATTTGCCATAAGGTCATGGACATTTCCCTTTAACCCTCCAAAGGTCAGCCAGTCCTTGTCCCTAATTGTTAAGTTATTTTAATGTAATGTCAAATAACTGTAATTATTATCATAATATCCTATCGACCACTGACATTGGTTGGCTTAGAGGGACAGGTCAGGTACGGTGAGCTTATCGTCATACTTTAACATAATTCGAGTTTTAATTTCGCTGGTGACTTAGTGGTGGGAAGAGTGCATCTGGCACGAGGGCTGGGCCAACCCACGTCAGTGGTTGATAGGATATTATTATAATAATTACTGTTATTTTACATTACATTAAAATAACTTAACAATTATTACCATTAGATATCTGTTTATTGACCACTGACTTTTTGGGTAGGCTACTTCAACTCGATTGTGAAATTAAAACACTCAGGCGGGAGCTTTGCTATCTAAATAAATTTCATTATATGTTAGCAAAACTACAGTCATCACTTTATATGTAGGCAAAACATATAATAGGTCAGGAACTTTATATTCCAAGTAAACAGGCAAAATGTTATACATTGCGCAGACCTTGTATGACATAACAGTGTTATTTCAATGACTGTAGGGGTAATTTACCTCCCCCCCCCCTTTTTTTCCTTAAGGGAAAATAGTTTACAGCTATCTTACTGTAATAGCCTCAGCACTCATCATGCCTGTGACTGTCTTGGAGGCTGAAAGTCACCAAATCTTAGCACATGTAAAGGATATAACTGATACACAACGTAACTATACTTCTGTAGATATTTCTAACCTATAATAAATTCATCTGCAGATGAATTTGTTTGCAAATAAGTGTATGAGTGTTTATGCATCATAGATCCAGCAGGAATGGGATAAAGTCAATAGGCTGCAAGACAGGTGGTACATACAAGGGTCTATTATAGAACCAAGCATAGGTGATTTCATTTGACCACCCTACTGATCTGAGGATCTCATGTACCGGGACTTGTTTTCTTGCTGCCGCTGATGTTGACGCATGTTGTATACTGCTCATCATCCTTCAGCACAGATTTTACATGTCTGGATATTGTCTTTGCACTGGCCCTGGAGGTGGGCAGTTTCACTGTTGAAAAGACAAATGGCATAGCAGATTGTGACCTTTGGTCAGCAATGTATGCCCTAAGATGGGAATAGACACACAACCTTTCATCTTCTCTCCTTTGAAAGGACATGGTCAGCGGCTTGTCAGTTGGATTGTTCGTTTTTGTGCGAAGTGAGTATGTAAACTTGACTGAGTGGTTGTACCACTCACAGTCTCTTCTGAGCGTAAGGTGCAGGGCCTTCAATCTTTGTCCAGTGACTAGTAAGATTAGTAACATAGTACATCTGGTATGTTTCTCATAGTCTAGTCCCTGTATATATCCCCAGTTCTGCATTGTTAATAATGCTGGCTGTAGGTCCCACACAGATTCCATTGACTTTGTTGGGGTTTTTTGGACTTTTGTCCCCCCTTACAAATCTCGATATGGTAGGCTGCTCTCCAGCTGATTTCCTGTTGAATGTTATAAAACATGACAGAAATGACCTGGATGTATTGATGGCACTGTGACCTACTCTGGTATCAAGATATTCCCTGAGGAACTGTATGCATTCCCTGACAAATGGTTGTTTGGGGTGCACATCCCTTAGACCGATGAATGCCATCCATCGCTTTGCACATCCTTCATAGACTAGGGGATAGTGACCACTCTGCCAATGAGGCAAAGGCTCTGGATGCTCTGTCTGCCTCCACATTGAGTTTATTTGGGCAGTAGGACAACTCGAAGGTGATTCTGTGTTTCCATGCATAAGTGTATATGCACTGTGTGACCTCATCACATGGTATGGAACCCAGAGAACCACCTTTTCTGATACAGCATAGGCCTGTTGTGTTGTCAATGAACAAATGTACACATTACTCCTTCACTGGACTTTGAAGTTTCTTCAGAGCCATGAGAACTGCCTTCAATTCGAGACCCCACACAACCATTTGTCAGAACTCATAAATGAGTGTTGAGGCAAAATATGCATGACAGACGCAAGGTGAACCATTTTGAAGTGTTTGTAGACTGTCAACTCATTTAATTCTGAGAGGTTCAAAATAGGTCTGAAAGTGCCATCTGTTTTAGGTCTTAAAAACATGTATGAGACAAATGCCCTCGCATTATGTTCTGCAGGCTCTATGATGCCTTTACTCAAAATGTCCTGTATTTGTGTATCCAACTGAGCATCTTTAACTGGGTTAATAGATGCTGAGTCTGGGATCTCTGACTGTACAGGTATAGTGTGTAGATCTATGGTCAAGCCCTTCACCATATCCAGCACCCATCTGTCTTTGGTGAAAGTATGCCATTTGTTAGCCTGCCTACCCAAACCACCTGCTGAAAAGGCCTGGGGTTTTTTGGGATTCTTTTCAGGTGTTTCGGTAGCATGGCTGTATCAGATGTATCCACAACTGAGATACTTACATTTATTTGTTGTTGTTGAACTGCTTGCCCTGCTTGCCTCCCCTGGAGGTGTTGCTACTGGACCGGTAGTCCTGTGGTTCGATGCCCCCTGGTGGCGGCTGCAGTCGTGATTGTAGTTGGGACGACCTGCTGTGTGTTTGTGGCTGGACCCACTCTTGTTGTGGACCTGTGGGCCTGGCTGCCCCTGTAGTTTCCCTGGCGGCTGTTCCATGACCTGGGGACAGTTACTACATAACATAGGGCTGCTTTCTTTTTCTGTCTAACCACAATCTGCTCCCTGGCATCTTCCCCAAGCAAATATTTAAAGCTTTTGTGGTTTTCTGGTTTCTGTGCTTCCTCTAGCCCCACACCCTTTAAGCCTGCATACACATTATTGCGCCTAATGTCATTGGTTTTCCATGAGGACTATCATTTTCAAAGATAAGCTTGTGACTAGTTGTTTGGGATTAACTGTTTCACCGCTGCCGAGGTAGTCCAGTGCATTTACTAAAGGTCTGGCTACAAATCATAAGCACTACTGCAGAGACCTGAAGGTGTCATCCCTCTGTACCACAGCTTCCCTGTTTCTTTTAACAAGTTGCCTAGATACATCCTCATTGAGCCTTGTTTTATGGAGAACCTCTAAGTTGGAGGGTCTAGGGTAGGTTTTGTAGAGTGTTTTTAGTTGATCCTTAGTGGCTGGATTCAGGTAAATGGCATCCACCAATTCTTTAACCTTCACTGGTGTTTTGTTAGTTTCAGCATCTTGCAGTTCTGTGAATGGCAGCTCTACTGCGGCTAGAGGGCAGTCAAATGGCTGTGGTCCATATACAGGTAGTGGATGTTCCTGCAGCTGATCACCCTGCAATCCTCTCAGTGCTGGGTAGTTGTACTGGTCTGGTATCATCACCTCTGGTTGGCACTGTTGTTGTACTACTGTATTTGCAACATGGTGCGCTGCCGGGCGTGCGTCAATGCGCGCGGCATTTGCGGCTGTCACGTCCTGCCACAGGGGATGACGCTGGGTGGGCATTGGCTGTATGGCGCGACCAAAGTTTGTGGGAGGGTGATCTCCCCTTGTGGGGGGTCCGTGATCTCATCTGAGTGCAGGTCTGGTTATGGATCTGTTTGATTCAGCTCTGTTGTTGTCAGAATACCACCCTGAGCTCTCAGATTCCTGAGAATAAATCACTGTGCTTTGACTCATAACACTATGATCCCTGTATTGGCTGGTGCCCATCGACACAGTGTGAACTGCTCGACTAGGAGCCTGTCGAGCATTTTGGAACACCTGCTCCACCTCACGGTCCTCTGTTGATCTGCAGCTCTCCCCTATCATTAGGGTATGGTCAGGTTGGTCAGCATACAGGGGTATGACCAGTGGCGGTTCACCCTTGCCCCTCCTGCGCCTAGGATGGTGATCTCTGTCTTGAGAATGTACTGTTCTAGGGCCTGAGGTTGGGCTGGTGAAAGTGTAATTGTCATGTAGACCACCTTGTTGGGACGGCTCATTCTGTACCATTACTGGTATCAGCTGTCTAGGTTTCAGTCTCTTGGCAGAGTGACTGGGCATGTCTGCCTTCCTCTTCATTGGTGCCAGTGGGGCATTGTACTGTGGAGACCTATGCACGATTGGGTTAGTGTAATAGATCACTCCTGATGAGCTGCTCTCATTCACTTTACTTGAGGTAGAGGGATCATTCATGTGAACTATTGGCCAATTCATATCAGGTCTAGTAGGCGAGTATTGTGTGATGAACGGTGGGTTTGATGAGGGTGAGTAATGGTTCACTGGTTCACTCCTAGCTGGTGACTGCCCATCTTGGATAGAACCATCTTCATAATGTGTATCATCTGGTGAGAAAAGGTCTCTGACGGTGCTTGGGGCGTCCCTATGGGGCACACCCCTCCACCTGTGCTAGTTGTATGGCTTCATTCAGAATGTCACCCCTAGGAGGTGTGGAGGGTGATACTGGTCTCAGGTCAGAAGTCTCCATGTCTGTCGCAAGCTGGTCAGCAGTGTGATGACAACAGACACCTGTTGCTACTTAAGTAGCCCCCTGGGGTTAAGCCCCCAGGCATGGGGTGAAATGGATTCTGCCAATTAGAATGCTGATGAGACTCAATTAGGGCATGGTCAAACAGTAGGCCCTTCTGTGACTGACAGGTCTGTGTTGGCATCCCCCGACGTGTCGAACACTGCCACCTGGTGGCAGATTGTGTCGCGTCCCACTTCTGGGGGCAAGCGAGCTGCTCATGGTACCCTATGTGTTGCTTAGGCGCGCGTGGCCGGGTATCCCGGGCCCCCTGCCAGGGTCCTGTCTCTCTAAGCCTACCCACAAAGTCAGTGGTCGATAAATGGATATCTAATGGTAATAATGGGGACTACAGGTCCTTAGGCGAGCCGCTCACCAACTTGAAGAGGACATGTGGAGGAGTTGCTCCATCCACCTGATGGCTCAACTACGGGGTTAATCCTCCTCCTTATTTCGCCTATTATCGCTCTCTACTCAAACGGCTCGTGTTCTTCGTGTCCATGGTTGCAAGTGAGGTGGTAGAGATTCCTCCAGTCTGTATCACTTAGTCTGTCAGAAACGTCTATATTCTGTGCTATAGGCCTTCTTAGATTCTCATTAATGTTTCTCTTGTATAACCTGTGTCCTAGATAGTACCCCTATTTTCTATCACTGCTGTCATTCAAATAATCATCCCCTATCAATTCTAAGCAATAGTTTTGTCTGTAGTGCTCATAACCTATGTCGATCTCAAAGAATTGGTCGCCATATGAAATTCTGTGTCAGACCTCTGGGGTCACACATAGAGGACCAACTTCTCCCAACCCTGATATACATCATACCAATTTTGGTAATATAAAAGGGATAAGTCTCATAATAAACACTCATGTACCTGTACCAAGTACTTAGGCCGAAGCAGCTACATGCAGTTGCAAAATGAGTCGTCTAAGGGTTGAGATGAAAAGATCTCTGGGGGTAATCACCACACTTTTCCTTTCAGGAAACCACCCTTCACGATGTGCATAGTCTAATTCTTTGTCTATACATCTATGCATTACACTAGGATACAATAGGTAACACTAATTTATAAGCAACACTCGGAGATCTTTGTTTATATACACACAAATATGCATGAGTATGCTCTACAATTAATACACATCTCTTAGGTGGCAAAAAGCAACAACTGTAAGAGGCTTATAAATACAGATCCTACCAATCCCCTCTCCCACCCACAGCCACCTCACATAACGCCACCCTGGAGGTGTGGTGATCCGCTTACATTGGGTAGCACCTGCTGGAGGAGTGGCCCCTCTTCTAACCTCTTAGCTGACCGTCTGGAGATGGCACCTGGAGCCCCTACTGCTGCCACCTCCAGGTGCCTGGGAGAAGTAGGACAGGTCACCTTACCTGGCCCCATGTGTCGGCTTGGATTAGCGCAGGTGAGGAAGGTTTTACCTTTATATTATCTTGGGAGTGGGCATTGGGGCTTTTCTCTGGTGTTGTATAGCATTTGATAAGAACTGTCAGTTTGCATTACATGAATGAATAATATCTTCTTTTTTTCAAATACTTTAAACCTCGCTTATAATCTTTACCCTATATATAAAAAGGCATCGGTTCATCGCTGGTCCCCACCCCATTGAAATAAGCTTGAGTGCTTGCTGGGAATAGATAAACCAAAAGAGGCTAGAAAAACTATGTACTTTTTTCAAAATTAACTCGATTTTTCTCCATAAATTCAAAATTTGTAATATTATGGGCAACCAATTTATGAAAAAAGCTTCCAAGGAACTAGATACTCAGAATCAATTGTGATTGAAAGTAAATCACATTTAACCCACAACGAGTTTAGATCTACATGGCAACAGTAGGCAAACCATTTGGGAAATTTCTGCCATTATTTTCACTTGTGATAAAGCATTAATATAATCTATCCACTGAGGAAAAGTGGGTAAAAAGTAAAAAGAGACAGTCCCTAAGCATATTTCTCTCATATATCATACCAAAACTACTGATACCTTCTGAGATATCTGAGCCTAAACTTTTGAATTGGGTACTTCCGAGAGAACCTGCTTGGAGAGTGGAAGAAGGTCACGTCACTAAGCAAACTTATGTCACCAAGCAACATTACATCACTAAGCAACATTTCGTCACTAAGCAATGTCACGTCTCTAGGCTAGATTTGCTCCGTTTAACAGGGCACGTTTTGTAGTGAAGACAGGCCACAATGCCATGTAAACAGGGCAGCTTTTATTGTAAAAACAGGCCATATATTTTCGTGAAAACAGGGCAGCTTTTGTTGTGAAAGCAGGCCATATATTTTCGTGAAAACAGGGCAGCTTTTGTCGTAAAAACCAGTCCTGCTTTGCCATGAAAAAAGGCTGTAACAACATATTCATAAACACTATTGCTCCAAGGTCTAGTGGCGAAGCCACTAGTAATTGATTAAGAATGGTACCCTTTTGTCCCATAACACCCCGAGAGCCTTTACGCAACAAAACTGGCATTAAAAGAAAAAAAAAACATATATACAGCAAATGGGTCTTATACAACAAATTGTTCTTGTGCAGCAAATGATTCTTATGCAGCAGATGGTTCCTAAACAGCAAATGGTTCTAATCCACCAAATCGTTCTTATACAACATTATACAAAAAATTGTTCTTATGCAGCAAAAGGTTCTTTGTTAGAAAATGTTTTTTTATAAAGCACACCTGTCCTGTCTAATATCACCTTTTAGGAATTAGACATAAATTTTACAAAGGTGCATGAGAACAGATAGGGCCTACACTAACTGCCCCCCCAACACAGCCCCCAAATCCTCTCACCCCAGTAAGTTTCATGCCCCCCCCCCTCCCAAAAAGAAAGAGAGACAAGGGGAGAAAAGATTCCTGTACCTTAAACGATTGTCTTCTTGCCCTTTTACCAAAGACACTGTTCATCTGGTCATTCATATCCATCATACTAATTTGCTGTATTCAGTTGACACATACACTTTCTCACGTTTGATCACCTGTAAAAATTCTCAATGATCCCATTTTTAAAGCAGCTAAACCATGTAGGTTTGGATTTGATCGAATGACACTGTGAAGAAATTGCTGTAATCATGGGCAAGAACCACCGCCACAAAAGAAAATTGCTGACAATAAAACAGAGACTGTGGATGCCTTCTTGGAAGGAGAAATGCCAGCCCTGCCACACTAATAAATCAACGCCTAGCTTAATCAGATTCTTGGAAGCACCATTTGGCACTCCCCCTCACCTCGCCTGCTATTGATTTTAAAGCAGAGCCCCAGGGAAAGATCTAAGGCTGGTAAAATGCCAGAAGAGCAGTTCATGTCGTATGTAATAAACCCATGTGGTTTTTCTTTTTCAGAAACTGGTCGATTTCTTTTTACAGCCTTTACAGGTTGTTGGTGGCGACTGAAGATAATTGTAAGGGCCTTGGTCGATTGATCGATTATTCGACCGACCAGCCCTTTGGAGGTCCATGCAGGATGGTCCCTGTTAGATTAAGGACAAGCTACTTCCACGGCTGCCAGCCTACCTCTTACTACTCTAAAGAAGATGCTATCAATCGTTCTATTATTGTGATGTATGGAACCTATTGATAGCTAATGGTGACTATTGACAGCTGCTTTCTTACCAGTAGGTATAATGGGTTGGAATTGTATAGCGGCGTCCATAGTGCAGACATAAAGTACATTGCATAGATCGGTACTTATCCAAGGAAATAGCATGGGTCAATGCTCTCCAGGTCACAGAAATAGCAATTCCTGTATGTAGGCAGGTAACTAGGAAGTAGGTAAAGCATCTCCCTGGAAATATGAGATAATAAATGCCATAGCCTTGTAGTCAGACTGTTCTTGCCCTGTAATGCCCTGTAGTCTGGCATTGGTGTCAAAATGACCTCCCTATCGTTGGGCTAACGGTCAGTTTGATTTGAAAAAAAAAACGAGAGACACGGTAATTCCAGGTTTAACAAAAATAGAAGGCTTTATCAACAGTAGCTTACAATTTAATTATTGTTGGTTCCTTCATATATACGAGAATCAATCTTTGAATCGGCCTTTGAATCAACAAAACATATAAAAAAATATAGATTTTCATATCAGGTTCCTCTCCACCGGAATATTAGAAATAGAGAAACCTACTTCAGTCAAAAGCTAACTTCAGAATCGATGGTATCACTTTGTATTGAGATTTTTAGGATCAACCCTTCATACAGACGTAAAGGAATTAAATCAATATTGCACTCTGGGTGCATAATTCTGCTTCCTCCAGTACATGTAGCACGCAGCCTTATTCTTAGCCTTTGAAGTAGGTGTTTTAATTGCAGACTCAGAGATGTGATATACTCTACAATTACTGCTTTGTCAGCTCGAAGAGTTGATGTAATTTTTCATTGGCATTATACTCCTATTAAGCTAATGCCTATGCACCACATTTACACGATGGTCCTTCACGCCAATAACAGCCTCTATGCCGCAATGCTGTTTCGACCAATCTACACATGGATTGCCGAGGGATTTCATACATATGGCAGGTCTTTTGATTCCAATGCTGGGGTTCTAATAATTGTTTTTGAAAGGCCTTGCTATTATAGATTTAGAAAATATCAAGTTTCAAGGAACGATCTTAGTCATCCTCTACACCATTGTCACCACTCACCTGTAGATAGCATACCACATACCTCTTCCCCATCTTTGTAGATAACATCAAGCCCCTCTCTACCAGACCCCAGTCCATGACTCTTGCCAACAGGGCAAGCCCTCACCTCAGTGGAGAGCCGGTATCAAGGCCCACTTGCTGTCTGATCCCTTCTGGCCTCTCATCGCCCCTCTCCTGGACCCTACCTTACCTGGCTCCAGGCTTTGATCCCAGGCTGGATCCCAGGACAATCCCCGTCATTAGACAGGACACAGCGGCTTGTTAACAGGTCCTCCAGCCACCCCTGTCTCTTCCAGGCACCTCCACGCTGAGCTATTTGATGTGGTGTATGGGATGCAAAGTGACATTATTTAATCAAGACATTGCCCAGCAAATTGTCGTGAGTCCTCGTCAACCTGTGTGAAGTGGCTCACACATGTCGCTAGATGGAACACGACGTCGTTATAGCACAAGATCACCAGGAATAGCAATTGCTATGTCACGTGAGTCTAACACACAGTGGCGAAAGATGACGGAATGAGTTATCACTCAAAAAGGAGTCACCATTGATGACCAATCATGGCGACAGATGACGACAATTTGCTGGGTGTGGTTATTGATGGGCAGTTGAAAAAACACACAATTTAA
This sequence comes from Acholoe squamosa, assembly GCA_949317995.1. Classification (NCBI taxonomy): domain Eukaryota; kingdom Metazoa; phylum Annelida; class Polychaeta; order Phyllodocida; family Polynoidae; genus Acholoe; species Acholoe squamosa. The sequence continues at coordinate 43,311,140 of OX439040.1, read as the reverse complement.
CTTGTATGTGTATAGGTACAACCTATCCTAATGTTTAAATTCCGGATTAAACGGACAAAATCAATTAAACTGATTTCCATCTTTCTTTCCCCCTCTGCAACTCGCTTCCCTTCCTCCTCTTTGCATCTCTATTTCTTATTCAACACTGATTTGCTCCTGCTATCTCCTTCCTTGGTTATATCAGTTCCATGGTTTTCCAGGGCTGTCTTCTATTTCTCATCACTTTTCAGTACACGATTTCATCATGTATGAGACACTTGGCACACCATACACGTACTATTCAGGGTCCCGGTTCACGGTATTCTGGTCCTCTGTCATCACTGGTCAGGGTCTGTCATATACTGTCACCAATCATGACTGTCCTGATAAGTCTACATAACCATCAGAGGCAGGGACCCAGTGTTAGATCTATAGGCATGTCAGACAGATGAGATATGAGCAAGTCTTCATCGTTTCATAATGAGAGATCAGTTTCTGTCCTCATTGAATTACACGAGCAGGGGTAAGTTGTATATTATGAGTGATGGCGGGATGTGAGTTCTGTAATAAATGATATCTGCGACCGATGGGAATGAATGGGATGTCATTATGGATGTGTGATGTAGTGTGATGCATGTCCATGTATAGCATTAGGTTTTTAGCAGGGTGTCAATTAAGGACCATAAATTATTATGATTATCTTGTTATTCCATTATGCTTTGCTTGAATTAAAAAATCTCTGAATGGCACATCACTTGGAATACTATATGGATTCTAGTACTCTTTTCTTTTTTTTTGGTTTGCTTCTTCTGTCCAAATCAATTGATTGAAATAGTACATGTAAGGAGAACAACTGAATATTCCCCCAGTTCAAATGAATTTATATAGGTAAAACAAAACAAAAACTGCATAGAAAATAGATGAGAAACACCAACTGCCGTCAGGAAAACGCCGACCTTACCCAAACTCAACCCAACGTTAAGCAGTAGTTGACATCGTCCAAGGGGAACACTGACAGATGATGTTGTCCTGGCATGAGCATCAATGGCAATTAAGACAGATCACTTCCATCTGTCAATGGTTGTTTTGGTCAGCACAGTGTACTAAGGAGTGAGACATCTCTCGCTTCTAGGAAGGGTTCATCGTCAGCCCTAGCTGGGTTCGAGTTAACTACTAATTGAGACTATAGGCCTTCTCAGCTTATTCTTTGCCGGCAGGATCTGTGTAGAATTGTAGATTTGACATACTACGTTTGTCCTTCGGGGAAGGGCTGTGCATTTTGTTCAAAACTAGGGAAGGGTATCATGCCACGTGCCTTCAAAAGATTTTCACGGATTTTGTAGTTGGGAATAGTACATATCATAAACCGACCTGGAGAAAATAGGCCAATGCAACCTTAACAAGCTACGCTCTACAATAGTTTGTGTACAGTGATTTGTTATGGGTATTATATGTCGGCATAATAATGTTTGCAAATCAGTTAATGGCAAACATGACTATAGTATTCTCTTCAATTCCAGTTACTCTCTTTACACATCGTCGATGTATGCCATGCACCAGGAATGAGCAGAGGTCCCAGAAGCTCAAACCACCAAGTTCAATCTCTAGGAACATAAATCAGTCTTAACACAAGAATTGCTAAAATGTTTTCAGTGAGATGCATCTATCTCCATTTGTCAGCGGGAGGTTCCTTCCGGAACAGCGCCAATTGGTCTTATCAGATGGTTTCTTTCCTTTGGTGGTTATAGTACAGGAGAGTTACAAAGGAGAGAAAAGGGAAAAAGCTAGTTTTGAACAAGATAAGGTGTGGCTTTATCGAATTCTACTCACCCGCATAATTATATATAGGTTTTTTTTTCAGCATACCAGTCATTCATGTAGACAGACATGTAGTCGAAACATGCAGACTACAGGGACAAGGAGCTGGCAACAGATACAGAAGGCAGGCACTAAAGACTTTAATGAAGTAGTAAATCTCATGATGTTAAATCAGAGAGAGTGACATGCGATCTAAAATCACATGTATCAGTGACTTTGAATTTATGACGATAACTTTCACATGGGGATGGGGGGGGGGTTAAAGATGTGTGGACTGAAAAAAAAATCATTAAAACAATAACCTGCTAAAGCATGTGTCAGAAGGGGTCAACCCCTCATATGAAGGGTGGTAGAAAATACATAAACCCTAGAAAGCAGAAGTGAGTAGGGATTGGGATCAAGTGGGGGTATGTTGTAAGTCAAGCTTTTGATAATGGTTAATCTGACTGAATTTGGTGACATTAAGGGTTTAAAAATTGGTCACTGTAATGTACAAAGTATGCAATTCAAAAAAGACACGATTTGGACCTAGGTTGATATAAGTTTTGATATATTGGGATTCTCTGAAACATGGTTAACTACTGCATTACTAAATGGGCTTATCAATTTCAAAGGTTATAATATCACAAGAAATGACAGAGCATGGTGTAAACTTGGTAAGGAGCCAGAAATAAAAACCAGAGGAGGTGTCTTATTGGTAATCCATGAAAGCCTAATGTATAATGATACAGAACTGGAACACTTAAACTTGAGTACCAAAGATATAGAAATTCAGTGGGTAATTGTGACAATACCAAACCAGAGGAACTGTATTGTGGCCAATGTGTACAGACTGCATAAAGGCAGTATAAAGGTTTTCACTGCTACACCGAAATATCAAATTGGTGCACTTGAATTGAGAAGAAGAAATTTGTATGTCAGAGGTGACTTTAATATTAATATTGGTATCACTGGTGTTGAAAAAGATGACATTAGATACTTCAAAAATCCAATGCTTGCACTGGGTCTGAAACAATGCATTATTGAGACAACAAAAGATACTGGTGTATCAAAGTCATTCCTGGATCTAATTATGACAAATGATAATTTGATAGCCCAATCTGGATCCTTTGAGATAAACCTGTCTGATCATGATCTTGTATATGTGGTACATAAGAAAATACAGGCCAAGAAGGTATCCAGGGAATTCAGAGGAAGGTCCTATAAAAATTATATTGAGTAGGAATTTCAAAGAAATGTGACTGAGGCAAACTGGGCTGAGCATATTGAATCTGACTCTCTAGAGGCTAAGTGGAATATAATGAAAAATATATTTGAAAATGAGCTGGAGAAAATGTGTCCCATTAGGGATATAGTTATAAGGAAGGTAAGGGAACCTTGGTTTGACGATGACTTGTTTGATTTAATGTTAGAAAAGAATGCGGCATGGAGAAAAGCCAAACGAACCAATGCACGAGCTGATAAGGAATATGCTAGAATATGTAGAAATGAGTTTACAAGGTTGTCAAGAAATTCTTAATGAAACTACTTTAGAACAGAAATGGCAGCTAACAAAGATGATCCCAAGAAATATTGGCAAAATATCAGACTTGTTATCAATAATCAAGGTTCTTCTTTCACAAAATTTAATCTAAAGGATGACTCCAATAAACTAATTGAGCCTGAGAAAACAGCTGATCATATTAATGAATTCTTCTTCAATATAGGACCCAAGTTGGCTGAAAATATGAATAAGGAGTGGAAATATGAAGGTGTGATTGTAAATACCGACCTGAAGCACTGTGAGGTAGAGGCTGATCAAATCAGAAATCAATATCAATAAAGCCTCCAGTATAGAACACATGAGAAGCTGAGTTGTGAAGGATGCACTAACAGTGATAATTGACAAACTTGTAAATATTTTCTCTTTATCTTTGCAAAAAGGTGAAATACCACTTGAGTGGAAAATGGCAACAGTGGTACCATTACAAAAGGAAGGAGACAAATCACAAGACCAAACCACTCAACTATCGGTAATGTGGCTCTCCTAACAGACAAGATAGCTAGGGACATGAATTGCAAGAAATATACTTTGGCCACTTATATAGACCTTAAGAAGGCTTTTGATACTGTAAACCATGAACTCTTAACAAAGAAATTGGAGTATCTAGGTATTAAAGGAAGTGTTCTAAAATGGGTGAAAAATTACTTAAAGGATAGGACTTAAGTTACCGTGGCAAATGACTTCAGATCAGAAAAAGGTACTATTAAATTAGGCATTCCACAAGGTTCAATAATGGGTCCACTTATTTTCATAATATACATCAATGACCTTACGAAAATACTCAAAACTACATCCTCTTATTTGTATGCTGACAATACATTATTGTATGTAGGAGGTAGTGACTTATCAATTGCAACTATAAAAATGGAAGAGGACCTTATCCGTGTGGCTGACTGGCTTGAGAGAAATAAGTTAACATTGAATATTAAGAAAACAAAGTATAATGGTTTATGGTATGAGATCAAGTTTGAAGAAAATTAACTATCATAGATTGAGAATAAATGGCACAGAATTACAGAGTGTTCACTCATTTAAATATCTAGGTGTAATAATGGACCCTATATTGTCATTCAACAAACATATTGACTATATATATATATATATATATATATATATATATATATATATATATATTATAAGATGTATGTTCTTCCATATGTTGACTATGGTGATATTCTATATGATGGTGCTAATGCAGGTAGGCTAGAAAAATTACAAAAGCTGCAAAACTGAGCCTTAAGGTTGGTGCTTAGTACTGAAAATAAGGCACCCATAGAGCAAATTCATCAAATGAGTAACATAAGCAAATTGTGTGTACAGAGAGAGGCGCATCTAAGAAATTTCATGTTCAAACAACAGAGTAATGGTGCTATTGTCAACACAAGGAATATTCATACAAGGGCACATGATGCTACAGTGTTCACTACTCAACTACCAAGAAATGAGAAATATAGAAGCAGTGTTTTGTATAGAGGGGCAATCACTTGTAATAGTCTCCCAAATTGGATGAAAAACATTGTTAGCTGTGAAATGTTTAAACTACAGCAAAAGAGGTGGATGTGCAGCACTAACTATACTTAGAGTGGTTTCGATAGTCATCTATTTCCTAATCTCTAATTACAGGTAGTAATTCACATATCAAAGGATGTCCAAATTGAGCCCGATAGATAATGTCATCTCTGAATGAAGTTTTAATGAATAGTAATGTTACAGAGTAGAAATATTGATAGTTTTAGTAACAGTAAGACTTATTGCTATCCTACCCTCAATTGTACTGAATGATGTTAGTAACCAGTTAGATCGGAGAAATGTATTAGCCTTTGGAGGAATTGAACATTGTTAGTATGTAGAACTAGTTAGGAGTTATTCAAAGATGACTCTGCTTTTTATACTATATTATGCCAAATGGTCTGTTTGATATGATGTCAGCAAAGAATTTATATATCTGTGTTATTGTTCATATAAAAGAAGGTAAATGAAGAAAAGAGTACCCACTATGACACTTTAAATGTATACAAGTGCTCCACACTTAATTTATTTGTCAGTAATAAAAACTGATTTAAAAAAAAAATGTGGTTTGTCAAACTTGGTAAATCTGTCAAATAGATTTGATGTTTAGCCTCTAGGAATATGGAATACAAATAAAGCAGTCGTTCATTTGTCAAGTACAACATTCCCTACACATAATGTAAAAATGGTACGAAGTAATTTATATGACTTCAGGGTTTGTACAATACAATGTTACTTAGCTATATTCCCACGGTGTGCCGACTATGGAAAAAGTGCTTTAAGCTGTCTTGTGACAGGTACATGTATAGGACATTACATGTCAAGACGATCTCTTCAGCTTGTGAATGACAGGTACACTCATTAACCTACATGTGTCAAGACAATTAGGGCCTCCTTTTTTCACCATTTGCCTATCTGAAACATGAACATGGATAAAGCGATGAGGATTCTAGATTGTCTATACATGCTTTATAGAATTTTATTGCATGTGTAATTATAAAAGATGTAAAATGTAGATCACATTAAGGCTGTACTTGTGTACTGATGATATGACACTATGTCTAATGTGATTATGGATGGTGCCTCACTTAACACATCGATTTGATACGCTGCCTCCTCATTGATACATTTCTTAGCTGCAGCCTGAGGGACAAACTATTTGTGGTAAGGGGGAAAAAAAGAAGAGACTAGTTGGGAGCAATCTATAACCTTCTATATAACAGCAAAAGCACTAAAATACCAACACCATCTTCTCTCACTTTGTCAATAAATACTACCTGCGCCTGCCATAGACACTGTATCATTGCTACGGGGGACAGAAGCCATGTAGAGTGGGGTATTTTTCTCACACACAATTCTTGTTTCTGTTTTGCCCTCCTAAAGTCTATGCCCCAAGGACGGGGTCGAGGGGTTGTGGCGCTGCTATCAGCGAGAGGAGTACTCGAAAAGGGAGCAAGCCCAGAGGTCATCCGGAACAGGAAACATCGACACCACCGGTGCCCCGCGGGAACTTAAGTAAGTCTTTCAGTATGGATGTTCTTATCATGGTAAAAACAAAAAGTGAGCAAAGGGAAGTTGAGTGTTACTAAATCATTATATAATATTTTAGTCTGCGACCCTAGTGTTGCCTCTAAGTACTAATTATAAAGGGGTGTTGATAGTGTCACTGATTCAAGTGCATGCTAATTCAAATCCCTGAAAATGTAGAAATTACTCAGACCTCTAGCGTTATACTAGCACTGGTTAGCAAAAGGTTAACAAACGTTGTTTTTTGTTTGTCTGTTTTTCGTTTGTGTGTGTGTGTGTGTGTGTGTTTTTTTTCATGTGAACTTTTAAAAAATAATAACAGCTCCTAAATATTATTATCACACTGAGTTATTTTCAGGTTATTTTGCATCTAGATCTATACACTTTAATCATGATAAGATGGGGGTCGTTGGCTTAATGATATCCCTTGCAATATGCTAGTTGCAGGGAACACCGCATGACGACAGAGAGATGGCGTCACCAAAGAGAATACTTAGACCAAAAAACAATTGCATGTGTTTCCAGTAACATGACTCAAAGAAATAGGATCGGTAGGTCGGACTTTTTTTTTCTTTTCTTTTTTTTTGATTTTGTATAGAAATGTATGAGCAGATCTATCTGATTCTTTGATTTCAAGGTAAGAACATGGACAATAAATGAGAAATGTGAAGAATATGCAAAAGGTATGCCTAATAAAGCCATTAACTATACACCCAAAGATTATATTCATGAAAAAATCTATGAGAAATTCATAATAATCGAAAACAAAAATTAGAATTCTCAAAATAATAATAATAAATCTCTAGGATCGGCCCTGTTTTGCTAGGGTCGGCCGGGTGACTGGAAACAAAACTTTTTTATTTGGCCTTAGACATACCATGGGAGAAGGATCATTCATAATCTTTTGGGTTGGGTAATTTAGGATGGAATGGAGGAGGGGTGACAATGCAGTTATAGAGACTCTGGCCGAGACCAGGCAGGGACGAGGCTAATGTTAGGTGGTCCTGTGACGTAAACAACTGGAAGCGCTCAGTAATTCTGAGAGGGTTTCCTAGCTAAATATCTGTGTATTGTAATTCAACTGCACTGAAAATGAACTCTGAACAGCCATTCGGCTATTAAACCCCTAGTCCACTAGGCCTCATTCACCAAATTTTATATAGGGATTCGCGCGAATAAGGCCAAGTGAACTGTGGATTTTAGGTGTAATATTTCCTCCTGTATTTTTTAAAATATGTGAAAAAATCAGCTCATGTATGAATCAACACAGTAGCTTGTGACTGAAATAGACCGACTACCCTTAATTTATGGATTACATGGACGCAGTCCGTCGAGGTTACAGACCCTTATCTCTTTTTTATTGTTGCAAATCCCCTGAGTGTTTATGTGAAACCAACTTTGGCCCCTGATGGCCTCTAAGTGGCTCAGGCCGATGATTAAAAACGTGAAGTATTCTCTCAGGCAATCCCAATGGTGAGGTCCACTTACAGGGACTTTAATTACCATACCGTGTAGCAGGAGATAGTATGGGTGTGGACCACTAAATTCGACATGGTGACAGGGCTATTAGTTAAAATCGACATGTGACATGGTCTTTAGTGACATGAGGTGAAAAAATAGTGATATGACATAGGTCCTTTCTTAAATTCGACATGGGACATGAGAGGTTCTTAGAGGTGACATGAACATGGGAATTTAAGTGACATGGGACATGAGCATTTCTTAAAATTGACATGTGACATGGGGGACCCCCCATCCAAACTCCGAAATTGTGAGTAAGACCTGCCTCTGTGTTTCTACTTCTACGTTATACTCATGCACAGATAGCTCCAACCATCAATCCCCCCTGAGTTGACATAGAGACCAAGCCACCCCCGAAACAGTCTTCTTATCAAAATAGATGGCCTTTTAGCACGGCTGATTTGCATTCAATTCCCTGAGAAAGTCCCTCAGATTCCGAGGATAAATACAGGGTCAATCCAGCTGCCACCGTGGAGAGATTCTTCTGTGAAGGACGTACGTGTGGCATTGGTTCATTTTCCTTTTTTCCTCCAGCAACATAGTGTGCCTGAATATCTGTCAGTTGTTACCCAACGAATAGCTGGCAATTTCCAAAGGGGTTGCAAGAAGGCTTCCATCTCAGTCGCAGGGCTTCTTAGTGCCAAAACATGACTCGATTGCATCTGTGTCTCCTTACAATGAAGGGGGGATGGGAGGAGGGGGTCATATTAGGATGAGTGCTGACAGATTGCAGATATCTACCTTGGCACTGTATCGATACATGCCTAACCAAGCCTCGTCCGCATTATTCCCACCCTCGAAGCCATTGTATATCCCCAGTGTGGCACCCTAATGCCTAGTCCTAATGAAGGGCACCAGTATGTTATATCTGCGGTTATAACACTAGGCAAGCTTTTGTGTGTAGGGTTTGGGCGATCATAACCTTATAGGCACTCAGCCAGCCTTGCACGTGTGAACGATAATAGGCGAAGTTAGTGTTCCACAGTTACACCTCTCTCCTAGAAATGGCATTCTTAGCAGTGAAGGTCAGATGACAATTGCCTCAGGAGGAGTTTAGTGTAGGTTACTCTGTAATGTAAAGTAATACTAGGTATTGACCAGCATGATGTAATTGTATCTCCTCGCGTGAACATAGAGAAGCTCACTCACGTCCCAAGTAATATTCCACATGATCATGTGTTTTGACCAAACTCATGATTCTTTCATAAAGCGAATGCAAACATTACAGATGTGGAAGTTGCGTGGGTTCTTTTTAAGATATTCTCATATTAATGTGAAAACATGTCATTGTATTTTGCCAACTCACCATTCTAACAGGCGAATTGTTCTAATAAAAATGGAACTAGGCTCACTCTCCGTCGGGGCACTCCGTTGACGGAGAACATGGGGAGTAGGCTGCACATAGTAGTATAGAATCCGACTTTGGTGCAGGCACTATCTCCCGTGAACCTCAAAGCCATCAACCCAATACGATAGAAAAAGGAAAGTATTTTTGTATGTGTATACATGTACAAATCAGCAATGGAGCATTGGGCCATGCTTATCCATGCTTTGCCCAATATAAGCCAACATTAGCCCAATATAAGCCGACATTGGCCCAATGTACCCTTGCTACCTGGGGTATGTTATCGAGGACTAAGATGTCGTTATGCATCAGTAGTGATATTGATGCATCACAAATGCATAAAGATGTGGCAACTACGGGCAGCTGCTCCATGAATATGGGTGGTCAGGGGGAAGAAAGGGTCACCCCCTCCTCCCTGTCGTCCCCGCGTTTGGCTTCACTGCTAAAAACAACTAGCCCAGTGCGACAAAAAGATAGCATTTAGATGAGTTTCCTTCCCCCTCATTATCCCAAATGGGCCTGTGCCAATCAAACAAAGGCTGGTGGGACAAACCCTTCTCTGTTCTCGTTGACTCTTGCTGTGTGACACGAGACTGGACGAGATGTGCTCCCAATTTGCGGCCATCAGATTAGGGCCAACATCGATAGTCCACTAAGGCCTCTATCACAGGATTTGATATAGGAAATGTATGGCTCAATCGTGCGACAGAGGCCAAGTGGACTATCGATGTTATGTGCTAACATCAAGAGTCCACTTGGCCTCTATCGCAGCAATTTACATAGGAAATGTATGGCTTATTCGCCTGTGAAAAGCTAGGTGGACTATGGGTCTAATACCCATAGTCTACTATGCCTCCATCACTAAATTTTATAACAGAATCTTTTATGCCTCATTCTCGCGATAGAAGCCATGTAGACTTTGGGTTTGATGCAGAATGTACGGACATAAGTGAGAGTTAGTTTAGGAAAACCCATAGTCCACTAGGCCTCTGTCGGCTGAATGAGCCATACAAATCTTAAATAAAATTTGGTCTAATGGATAATGGGTATAAGGCAGTTAACATCGAGAGTCCACTTGGCCTCTATCGTAGCAATTTACATAGGAAATGTATGGCTCATTCTCCGCTGAAAAACCAAGTGGACTATGGGTCACATGGGGATAAAACCATAGTCCACTTTGCCTCATTCGCATGAATGAGCGATAAATGAATAAGGGAGCGTATAAAACCCATAGTCCACTTGGCCTCTGTCGTGCTATTGAGCCATACATTTCCAATATAAATTTCTGCGACAAATGCCAAGTGGACTATCGATGTAAGAAAAGAGAAAGGAGTGTGAGCAAGAGGCAAAAAAGATTGATCTAGTTATGCATGAAACAACAATTAGAAGCAACGTAATACTTGGTGCATGTTAGCAATATGATAACATCGATAGTCTATTAGGCCCTCTGTTGCAAAGATTTATATAGGAAATGTATGGCTCAATCGCGTTACAGAGGCAAAGTGGATTATGAGTTTTAACACCAATAGTCCATATGGCCTGTGTCCCCAGGTTGTATAGGCAACAGAGGCCTGGACTATATGTTTTAGGAGTGAGAGACTGTAGAATGGCACTATACCCCATGCTTGGGGTGGTATACGGGAGATGTGTACTAATAGCCATAGTCCACTAGCCCCCATTTGCCAAATATAATATTATTTTCATATTGGGTTTCTATGGATCATTCGAGCAAATGAGATCAAGTGGACTATGGATTTTAGCACACACAGGTAGTCAAATGTAAGGCGTTGGACATGGATTGGAACAACTAGTGGACAAGGTTGTCAGAGCAATGTGGGGGGGGGGGGACAGGCGCCTCATGGAGGGCTGGTAGTATACCAGTCGGCAATGTGCAATTTGTTGGTTAATTGCCTTTGGTCGTCTCTTTTTTATCAGTAGTTATTTACTTTGGTGCACAAACAAGAGTAGCCCGATTTGGAAAATAACATAAAATTCTGGAGGAGTGCATCCTCTGAATTGGATGTATATACATAGTCTAGAGACCATGAAGTTTGAGGTGAGAGATCTCAAGCTTCAATACTTGCTCAGTCCCCTTCTCTTTGCTTGAGCTGCTCAAGTCGCTGAGGGCTGAGTTGCTCTCTAGTCGGTACCTGGCTAGGTTTATCAAGCTGGAGTCAGGCAGACCAGAGGGATCCATGCTTACCAAGGGTTCAATGATTGTGATCCTGCACTGTGACCGGCCCCTATGAATATGCACCCCTGAGCCTATATCAGGCACGTTACAGTCAATGGTTACTATCTAAATCCTCTGGGTCGGATTATACCAGGCATCTTGGAAGGGCTTAGTTTAAATCCCAGGTGAAGCCTCCCTTATCCCTTCACTATACAGGAGCTCTATATATAATTCAGTAGCCTATTCAATCCATGCTGAGAACATAACCTGAGTACCAGATAATAGAAAATGGCACACAGTTTAGCAAAGGGAACGGTTGCATATCATGATAAAAGAATCATACCATGGAAGTGATGCATTTTAGAATGTCATTGTTGATACTGAACAGAAACCCTAGCATGTGATGAAAGGTATCAGTGTCATAAATTATGTGTCCACACTGTCAAAAGTAAAATGTGAATTTACAGAAGAATTTGCTGTGTCCTTACGTTGATTATCTACAGTACATAGTTTTATCTTGAGCAGAACAGCAAATGTGATTATTTGCAAAATATACCTGCACAGAGAGAAGAAATGGAGTCATAGCGTTGGGAATAGAGTCAAAACGGGGGTCAGCTGGGCAGGACTCTATAATTATTGACTCCCCTTTTATCAGAGTCATGATTAATAGACTCCCAACCATGTTTGCAGTATAGGGACCTACTGAATTGACTCCCATAAAACGAGAGTCACAGCTTGGTGGACTCCAGGAGGGGTAGTCACTGGGGTTGCAGCTTAATGTGGAGTCTAACTCAGGTGACTCCTTATTGACTCCCTGCAATGTTCGACCTATTTACCACTCTATATAGAGGAGAAATGGAGTCAAGCCAATAGAAAGAGAGTCAAGACAGGACTCTCTAATTTAGTTTTCAAATTTAGCTCCAGCTGACCAGAGCTTCTCAGTGCTTCCACCAGAGGGCCTCACTATACACTTTGTACAGTTTTGCTCATCATTTAGTATAATTATGAGTATTGCTAGACATCTAAAGAAGTTGACTTTAGGTTATTCCAAAACTAACAATTTTTCACACATTAAATATAAGGGGGTATATTTCCACTTTGTAAAACAGGTAAACAAAAACTACAATACAGCAAGACACCATTTCTATGGTTAAGATCTTAACTCAAAGTATAAAGCGACCTGGATGACTATGGTAAAGTGAAAAAGGATGGTTAATTCTTACGCTTGAATAAATGTTGAGGGACTCAATAAACTTGACTCTGTATTCCTAAGGAGTCAACTTATCATCACAGTGACTCTACTTCTCTAATCTGTATGGAGTTTGCCAGATATGACTCTACCCTGTAATAGAGTCATATCTGATTGATGCTCTATTTATATGGAGTCAAGGCTATTTGACTCTCCCTATGAAGGGAGTCTACACTGCTGGACTCCCTAATTTGTAGGAGTCACTTTAGAGTCCTAAATGGTGTCATCTGAGTGATAGGAGCTGGACTCCTGTTTTGGAGTCACTGTGACTCCATTTCTTTTCTGTGTGTGTATACTATCAAATTTTGTATTCACAGGTTGTTTTTTTTTTTCCTGTGCTTGGTTATGGTGCATTGGAACGAAAACCGTTGCTGTCTGAGTACCTCAATCTTCAAAGGACCCAATTGACCTGAGCTATTACTGAGCTGCTCCCGTCACAAAAGGCGCTGCCATGGCGCCTAGTGGCTGATGTCGACACTACAGATTTGGAAAATCACCTAATCGAACCCAGCCCAAAGACTTACACTTTCTTGGGGGGGGGGGTATTTCTGAGAAACCTACATTAGCACCATATATCGTACGACATATCCCATACAAACCTAATCTTAGTCTTGCGTGTGGTAGGCCGCTATGCTTTAGGTAGACCTAGGCTTCTTAGAATTGGACTACAGGGGTTATTACACATATGGTGGCAATTTTGATGCCAATTTACCTGTATGAAGGAAGATGGGTATAAAAGAGACAATCAAAATGTGACCAATTTATCAATATACATGCTTCATCTGTAGGTGGGCGCACAACAAGTTACAGTAAGAGGGACCCAGGACCAACAAAGGGAGGCGACATTAGCAGAAATGGCGATTTCCACGGACGTTTCCTTGATGTATTGGCCTCCCCCTTACAACATCGATATAAATGATCTTGGTTTTCACAGGCACATTCTATAATAATCCCCTAAAGTCCATTGTTCACTAGGCCTCTGTATACAAAATAGCTCAAATCTGGCCTGGTTGACTCGGGGTTGACCCATAGTCCACTTGGCCTCTGTTGATTCCCTTCTGTTGCGCGATTGAGCCATGTATTTCCTACATAAATTTCTGCGACAGAGGCCTAGTGGACTATCGATGTTACGACGGAAGGAGAGTAGAGGGGTATGTAATTCAGGAATTTGAAAAGGAGGGAGTACACCCCTATTTCAGCCCCTATTTTATCATTCTCTCCATGCTATAAATAGGGTGTATCAGGAGTTCAATGTACAATGACTACCTGATATGGTAAGTTACGTCTCCATGGATTATGGGACAATGTGGAAGAAGCAGGTGTTATTCTGTTGGAGGTGTTGAGGATGTGGGGACGACGTCACCATGTGCATGGGCGTAATGGTTGACACGTCGCCTACACGCCACATTTACGCCGGACCTTGACCTAGGTTTAGTCAGCGTGCGCCGGACGCGTGCCGGCTTACGCTGGGCGTGCGCCGCCCTAGGGTAGAAACCCAGCCCGGCGTGAACACGGCTCGATGTGGCGTACACACGGCGGACGGCTGAGCAGACATCAGGACTAATGTCCCACAATGCCTCAGTACTCCCAGGGACATCCTATTTTAATAGCCGCCTTGGGAAAAATAGGCTTGCAGCGAAAAGCCATAGTTATTGACCTCAGGCCTAAAATAAAAAAAAAGTGTTTTGTTAAGGGCTACCTACCCTAATCTTTTTTGGCCTACCCTAACTTTTTTATGGACCTTTTTTTTTTTGGGGGGGGAAATCAGATTTTTTTGGCACTTAAAGAGACATGGGAGTTCTTTTATGATCAGGCATGTCAAAATTCGCGTCACTTAGCCGTGAAAATTTACAGCCGGCCTTAAAATAATTCTCAAAAAAAAAATTCCCTACCTACCTTACCCTAAATTTTTTCGACCCTGTTACCTGAACACATACGTTTTTTTTTTTTATTTTAGGCCTTAGTTGGTGGTACGGTAAATCCTGTGTATATTATGGTTCTTTGGTGTGGTGGGTGAGTCAGCCAGCCGGGTTCCGCCCTCCACTTGTTGGATAGGTGGCAGCACTGATCCAGGAGGTGAGAGGGTAGCATGGTGTGGTGCCACTGCTCCTACCTATAAAGAGGACAGGCTCAGCCGCCGCGTCAGAGTTGGCTCGGCAGTCTCTAGGTAAACATCCACAAAGGTAAACATCCACAAAGCTACTAAAAGCATTCGGTACATGACGAAGACGTTTTCCGCTACCTCCGGGTAGCCGCTGATTGGGTGTTGAATAAATCCTGTTAGCATACACCCGAACTATCTTTCATTGACTTCTCTGTCCAAATGCCAAACAAAACCCGAAACCACTACACTGGTGCCCTGACCAGTCAGTTTGATGTATAGCCCGAACACATAGTGTACAAACAGGCCGACCAAAGATTGGCAAATGATGCCAATCCGAAAGATTCTCAGGAGAATGCAGCACAAACTGATGCATCCTCCAGGAATCAGAAATGGAGAGATATAAAACCTCACTATATGGATAGGGAAGAGTATGTTCCGGATTCAATCCTAGTGAAACATAAGAATGAATGACCTGACCCGCATTATTCTGTTAATCTTGAATTAGCAGATTCATTATTTGAAACAGGTGGTAGTCATGATCTGAATCATCCTGCACCTATGCTGAGGAAGGTAACATTTGGTGAACTTCCTTATGATATCCCAGGAAAATTACCACCACTGGATTGCAATGCGATAACATCTAGGAATGTGACTTTCACAGTTCCAGATCACGATAAATATGATCGGGAAATGGAAGAAATGAATCAGCAATATGCAGCTATGAATGAGACGCTAAATCTAATTGCTAGAGCAAAAGAGGAAGGCAAAGATGAAAAAGAGGATATGTTATAGAGTATCTGAGAAATGAGAGAAGAGTTTCAAATTTGAAAAGAAAACTCATACATCTGTATGAGGAGGAAACTCACTTCCGAAATGTGAGACAAACTCTACAAACTGAATATGATCATAGAACAAAACAAATACAAGATTGTATTGTGGAAAATGATAAGTTAAATCAAGTTAAAAGTGATATGGAAAATTATGCCGATCACTATACGACTGAATACGAACGCCTGAAACAATGTTGTGTTTAGCAAGCCGAGGACAATGAAAGTGTCCGTGTATGTATCCTACGATATAATGAACAGTTGTTAAGTGATCGGGATGATTACCTACACGAATTACAAGATTTGCAAAATACAGCTGCTACGTTGGGCGATTATGTCAAACAAACCCAACAAGCCATCGGTCCATTGGATAATACGGTAATAGTGCAATTAGCAAATCGTCTGCAGACTGATACCGATATAAATGATAATACTGTCAGTAGTATACGAACATCAGCACTTGCATTGGGTCCTACTCGATATAATCCGTTTGTAACTGATGGTGCCATTAGTACTCCTCAAGTGATTACTACCACAGATGGGACTAATGGTAATGTAACAGCACCACCAGTACCGGTTTTGACTTTTTTAAAGAGTCAGAAAACAGCTGCTGGGGGAGCCGGAGATCCCACAGATCTGAATGATGATGGTTCCAGAGGACCTGATAAAAATCAGGGAAGGAACCAAAAGAAACCGGATCCACCAAAATCTGTCCCAGGGCGGATTGGAGCTTAAGGGAAGCCAATCGGCTTAAAAGTTGCCCTAATCCTGCTCATCATATGGCTAGAATACCTCCACCGTACGAACCGAATAAACCTTGGAAGGACAATTACCAAATCTTTGTTGATGAAGTAAATTGTAGTGGATGGACTAAAGATGAAGCATTACCCTATTTAGTTTGTTGGCTGAGTAAAGGGGGTAAAATAGCCCATAACCGGTGGCGAAAAGAATATGGAATAGATGGCACATATGACTAATTGTTAGAATGTGCCTGTTATTTGTTTGGTTCCATCGTCCGGGAGGATCCTTGGATTACATTTAGGAGACGAACCCAGAAACCCAAAGAATCCCATAAGGTATTCGGGTTAGAATTACAGGGTTTGCTTGGTAAAGTTAGACCTTATTGGGAGTACGATAATGAGTGTTGGATACAAGAGTTATTCACTCAATTCATCGCCGGCCTCCGAGATTCGGAACATAAGACCATAGCCTGGGATGAATGGAAAGATGATACGTCTTTCAACGATTTATTCCTAGCTATAGAAAATTATGACAGAAAAAAAGATTGTTAGGTGTAAACGCACCACCTGCAAGGGTTTCGGCAATGAAAGGTGAAGTTTCTTTACCGGAATACACCGCTTCAATCGAATCCAAATTGTTGGATTCCGACTATGAATATGTCTCCAATGAAAACGGGGAACACATAGGGGCAATCTAGATAGCTGGTAAATATTATCGGCAGAAAAGATACCGTAAAGTGGGTTTGAAGAAGAAAACTAACTTCATTAAACCTACTGGTAATACAGCGCCATCGGCACCCCTGCTGCCGGCACCTCAAAAGCTGGTATCTCAATTACCGGTACCACAGCTACCAACAAGCTTCTCAAATCAACAAGTAGCAGTCTCTACTGCTCAAGGTGATTTTATGGAGAATTTGGTTACCCGAATAACAGATGCCCTGAGACGCCCAGGGGTGGATAAATCTCAAAGGAGATGTTACCGATGTCAAGAATTCGGTCACTTTGCTGCCGATTGTATTACGGAGAAACTTGTATGCAGGTCGCAAATGAGTTTTTCTACAGTGGAGAATAAGGAAAACTAGAGATGGATTCTGTTTCGGGCAAGCAACAGGATCTCAGGAATGTCACTTGCCATGCTATCACCAACAGTGATACAGAACCGAATGAAGTAACACAATCGCTTAAGACTGAGGTGGTTCGGGAGCCCACTCAGAAGATTAGGCAATCCGGTATAACAAGTGCCCAGGGAGCACAGGGGAAACCCAGTATCAGATTAGAGGTAGGAGGTCATTTGTTGGCCAGAGTCGGTAGTGTTCACCTGCCCCCGGGTCATCCTTGTCTAGAATACCTAAAATGAAGTGGATGTAACCATGATGTGAACAATGAGGCGCCTGTAGTCACTGATATTTCTTCTCTGTTGCAGGGAAGGCGGTGGTATGTTTCACTTACCGTCAATGGAAGACCCGCTGAATTTCTTGTGGATACGGGAGCTAGCAGGTCATGTGTCTCTCAGAAGATAGCGGATCTTATACCGGATGTGCACGATGCTCTCTTAATGGGAGGAAATGCACAAACAGCCGACGGCAGTAAGATGCAAACATATGGTAGGACGTGTGTAAAATTGTAGTTAGAAGGTGTTCACGAATATGTGATAACAGCAACCATCGCCGATATAGCGGATGAAGGGATATTAGGATTTGACTTCGCATCATTGTATGGTGTATTGTTGGATCCACAGACCGGTGTATTGAGTGCGAAGCATCCTTATCCAGTTAGAGTACAATGTGTATTGAGACAAGTCAGCAGTGTGGCATCAATTGCCCAAACAGTGAAGATCCCTGCAGGAATAGCATGCGACTTCCTTATCAGAAGTAATTCTGAATTAAGGAACCGGGCTGCAGTAATTGAACCGGATATAGTTATGCTGGCTTGTATAGGGTTGGAGTCAGTTAATACGATAATAGCCAATGGTGCTTGGTCAGTGATACCGGTTTCCAATCCAGGTGATAAAACGATATATTTGGAAAAAGGATCCATTTTGGGTAATGTTACGCTATCCGAGACAGTAACGAGTTGTTCCTTGAACCTTCCGGTTACCGGAAATGAACAGGAATGGACACAATTTAAAGAAATTGTTTGAGGATACAAAACTGGATGATCCTACAAAAAAAGAAGCACTTGTTGACAAAGTATCAGAAAGCGTTTGCAATACCGGGTGAACCCTTAGGTAAAACCAAGCTGAGATAGCTAAGATGTTGGAGCAGGATGTTATCATTCCTTCCAACAGCCCCTGGAGTAGTCCGGTATGTATGATAATACGCGCATGATGGTAGTGTGTGACTATTATACAAAGTATACTAAAGTCTTCCCACTACCGGATCACAAAGCCGTTACTGGCGTGAAAGCCTTCGTGAAGGGTTGGGTACTAACTTTTGGGGTACCTTTGATGCTTCACAGTGATCAGGGTAGGGAATTCGAATCCCATCTCTGGCAAAGCATGTGTGAATATCTTGCCATTTGCAAGACAAGGACTAATCCATATAGGCCACAGGGTGATGGACTTGTAGAAAGGTTCAACAGAACCCTTATACAGGTCTTAAAGTCACTTGTTAACGAGAATATGGATGATTGGGATGAACAGTGTGATTTTGTAACACATGCTTACAATAGTACTGTTCATGCGAGTACTAATTGCTCGCCAAATCTATTAGTATTTGGTGAAGATTTGATAATGCCTGCAGACTTGGTGTGCGGTGTGGTAGGAATGAATCCTGAATTACCATGTCAAGTGGTCTTCTTGGAAGCATTACAAGATAGATTTAAAAAAAGCATATGAATCAGTTCGACTATAGCTGCAAAAGAATGCTCGCTGGCAGAAAGCTGGATATGATACGGGTTTAAAAAATAGACATTTTAAACCCGGAGATCGAGTCTTACGATTGCATGAACCACTTAAACATGTCAAATTGGCATCTAATTGGGATAGTCCGTTTACAGTGAATACTATAATCAGTGATAGTACTGTCTTAATACAGTCGGATATTGGAAGAATGTATAAATCCAATGTAGATAGGGTACGTCCCTGGTCGGGGAGGGATACCTCCGATGAAATGTATGGAAAAGTTTCTAAATCTATATTGAATGTGGATAGGATACCTCGTTTAGAAAAGTTGCCAAAAAGGGGTCCGCGAGACCAAAAAAGGCACCGGATAAAACTGTAATACCTACGCTGAGACCGTCTGGACGTGACATAGTAAAAAGAGTCTCGACAGGTGAAGGAAGACGGAGGAGGAAAGGGAAATTGGTGGCTACAAAATCCCTAGAGAAGGCTCTAAAGTCTACCAGGTTAAACAAGGGAGCAGAGGATGGTGTAGTACTCCACCGCAGCCCACGACTTGCCCGGGCTGCAGTAACCTAACCTGTTACACAACGAGTGTATTGTCCCGTAATCTGTTCTGTGTTGTACTTCGTTTAATAATCCACAAAGGATTGCTTTTATGAACCCAAGGTGATGTACCAGTTGGTGTTGAACAGAATAATCCGGTAGGTACGTAGATACTACCTACAAACTTCATATTAATCCCTTGAGAGTTCCCTGGCGATGACGTCAGGAACGAGAATTCGGTAATCTTGGAAAGCGTGGTAGTGCTGGATGTGGTGTTGAGCCATCGGCCAATCACAGACCAGTATTCAGGTCATGTGACCTCTTGTGAATAAATAGTTAGTTTGAGTCCAGCAGCCATTTTATATCTCCACAGTCCAATATGAGTGGTGAAGGTAGTGATGTACCTTGACTCCTTGTCCAAGAGTAACTGATGATACCCCTGGTTCAAGTCCAATTTAGAGAACTTGACTGACCCATTCAGATCACTCCCTATTTTTTCAATAGTAGGCATTATGTGTCTGACACTTAGAATATCCACACACATTCTGATGTCTTTAGGATCGCTGGACTTGGGTGGAAAGACAGGTTGGGAGACCCAGGAAAAGGACAGTGACTGATATATCTGATATATACGTGAAGATGCTGACATGGTTTACCATAAACATTCGTAACTAACAGTATATATTCGGAACATTTGAACAGTACTTTCATAGTGTCTTTATCCTAAATATGTGTTTCAACATTACGAATAACCCAAGGTTTATTCTGAAAGGGGAGAGATGTGGTGTTGAGCCATCGGCCAATCACAGACCAGTATTCAGGTCATGTGACCTCTTGTGAATATAAAGTTTGAGTCCAGCAGCCATTTTGGTTCAGTGTTGTGTGTGTATCTCCAGGAGTTAAATTCATGGATTATTCAGGTCATAGCCCATAGAACATTACACTGGACAGGCATGTTTACACCCTTCTTTTGCTTCTACCACTCTTTTTTATCTTAAAAACTGTGTTATTCAGGGTCGTGTTAACACAATGGACTCTGAGTAGGTGAGTCACGGGCTAACATGCTCTCTGGGAGCCTTACACTCGGCTTAAAATGGCCGAGAAAACCGTCTTGGAGGCCAAGCGGTCCGGCGAGCCGGGCCACCTGACTCCCGAAAGCATCCTACCGGATTCCGAGGTCCAGCAGGGTGGTCAGGGTATGTCCCCAGTCACACAGCGGGAGGAAGAGTTGATGGAGTTTGATGATGACCTCGAGAACTTCGACCTGGGACAGGGCAGCAAACCGGTTTCGCCATTGCCAACCTCTCCAAGTCGTGATGATCCAGGCTGAGATCGCCCTCCTATGCCGGATACAGTACCTGAGATAGTCGTGGAGGAATCCGGTGGTGTCACTGGCGAACCAAATACCGAGACAGATGTTGATGCCGACAGTAAGATCTTAGATGACGGGTTCTGGACCTTAGGATGACACCGAGTGAGCGAGGAACATTATCTGTCATTTGATGGCCTATACCTCTTTGTTCACCCGAACCTAATGAGGTTGGACAAAGACCGGCGCCATATATGGATAGACCAGGAAGTCTGACGCAGTATACTGGAGGTTATACCTGACCATGTATACCCGGAAATCCAACAGGAATGGCTGACGGATTACAGATGGCTTCAGAGGGGACTTGTGGTCCATTATGAATTCCGAAAAGCGGTTTACGACGCTGCCATGATGATGGAACTTGACCTCATAGCACGACTAGATCGTAGCCACTGGGGAATAGACGACCTTTCACAAGTGAATTGGGCCGGTCTCTTTGTGCGCTACGAGAGCCACCGCTACCCAAATCTGGATACTCAGGAATGCTCCTTAGTGAACATATCGGATTATCGCAAAGCTGCCACTGAATTTGATTCCTGGACTGACGGGTATTCAATCATGGAAGCCGATTGTGTATGCTCATAAACATAGCCTGTTGAGGTGGACACGACCTGAGACTGTCCGCCGCCTCATCCGGAATCAAATCCTAGATGAGAGGGCGGCTACAAAAGCTAAACATGAGAAGGAGGAGAGGAAGCGGCTTGATGATGAAGCCGCTATAGGTCCCCCAATTGCCAAGATTGTCGTAACCGGCAAACTGGAGGATGTCCCAAAAAAGAGTCCTAAAGCAGAGAAATCAGTATCTAAAAGTAAGGTTAAAAAACCGGATAGCTCTGCCGCCCCTAAAGATGAGGACCGGACAAAGACTCAAACAGAGAAGGAAAGAATGGCAGGACTCCGCAGGCTTAAGAACCTTCTGGATTCTGCTTTGATCCAGCAGCATAGTAAAGCTGCCGAACCAGCAGAAAATATGGAAATAGATGATACAGGGTCTATTCCAGAATCAAATGCTTCGGATGAGTCGGATGACAACATGGTCCCCTTGACTCTATCCGAAGCAGAGCGATGGGCAAATGCCAAGGGTGGGTTTAAGGATCGCATCCCGACCTGTATGCAGGACTTTATCACCGGGTACCATTAAATATGCGTGCCCCAAAAAGTATAACAAGGACGGTAACTCTGATGACGAGGACTGGATGCATCTTACAGACAGTGATCCTATCCCGAATAAGATGTACCAGAGTATTTGGCTACTACTAAATAACTGTGCCGAGACTTATAACAGTCCGATCCAGAAGAAGAAGCTTCGATGGGCCTTGGATAAATGGTATTTCAGGACCCGGAAGACATGCCCTTTCTCCATATGCATGGATAAAAGCAACATGGAGCAGGAACATACATGGGATAGGACATGGCTTTGAATAAAGAACTCATGGTTGAGTTCCGTAAGATGGACAATAAGCGTTGGGCTAAGGTGAAACCGAGTGATCAATCATTCAGCATCACTGACACCACGCATGGTAAAAAACTCGTGGCTAGGTTTGTTATCACCGAAAGACGGTGCAAACTAGATCTCCATGACGAAGAATGGAACGAGTGCCATAACTCGGGAAAGAAGCAAGCTCAAAGCAGGAAAGAGGGCCGTAGAGAGGAATCTCCCAAGCAACCAGATAGTACCTGTGGCAGAGGGGATAGTCCCAGATCACCCCTTGTCCATCATTATGCCGCTAAAATGTCACATGACAGACCTTTAAACATCCGTCACAGGTGTTGAGAGGCCCGGGACACAATTCCGGCAGATTAAGTTCATATAGAGCTGCTGCTGAAGCTACGTCTGGCAAGCTTGACCCCCAAACAGTTTCCTGGGTTGGGAGAACACGGTCCTGAGAGTCAAGTCTTGACACCAGGGGATAAGGGAAAACTTCGGAGGAATCCAGCTGCTGCAGCTAGTAGCCCTTCAGCCAGTGGTTCGATCCAACCTTTGACCACTGCTGAGCAGATTCAGCATTACTTGAAGCTGGGTCTGCAGGTTTACCTACTCCCATCTCCGGATGGTGTACCATATATACAAATGGGAGCAGATCCATCTGAATCTGCGCCTATCGTCATGTCTGTCGATGGAGCCAAAGGTAGTCCACCTCCTGTTTGCAGGTTCACCTACCCCCAACTCCGGGTGGTGTACCATATATACAAATGGGAGCAGATCCATCCGAATCTGCACCTATCGTCATGTCTGTCGATAGAGCCGGAGGTAGTCCACCTCCTGTTTCGCAAACACCACCAAAAGTGGAAAAGGAGCCACCCAAAGCATCGAAAGACAAAATTGTCATTCGCTGCGGTAGGGCGGAGACCTGGTTCGACAATCTAGAACCAGGAAAAGCTGAAGTTCAGAGCACGATCTATCAAGCATGGGAAGGACTTCAACGTCACAGGGCCATTACATTCCATCAGGGAATGATTAATGACACCCTGATGTGTTTCTGGGAGCTGCACGAGGCCAAAAAGGATCGTGTGGAGAAACTGGTCAAGGATGATTTAAAATATCAGGAAGACCTTGCTGAGAAGGCACAGGAAAGTCCAAAGTGTGCAGTACACGTCCTGAAAAAAAAACTGGATGACGAAGAGATGAAAAATGTCAGACTGCATGGTACGTTTATGATAGTTTTCGGCGTGGATTTAGACGAATGGGAACATGCCTTGCGGTTACTCTAAGACAAGTATGGAAAGAAGTAACTACAGCCTTCCATGTTAGGATTTATATCAAAATGAATCTGTACCTTACTTAGCCATATATACCGTATTTTGGTATTAGCCCCTAATGGTTAAATACCGGGTGTTCCTGAGCTGCTGATCCTGTCCCGAGTATGCTACATATTACAAGTGATTGTTTGATCGACCGATCCAGAAGACGTATGTGACCGTTCAATGGGAAAACAGTCACCCCACATTGCATCTGGATATTTCTACTCACCTGGACAATTATTCATATACTGTGGGTGATTGAGGGTACATAAAGCATAATCGAGGATATTGCTATTATGTTATCCGAAACGTCATTATATATTATCCCGGATCTATAGCACTACCCAGAGGATTAGGGTAGCTGCCCTAGCAACATCCATTTTAAATAATACTGCAATAGACAATAGCACATCCATCCAGTGCTAAAAAAAAACAAAAAAAAAAAACAAGGGTGTATGAAACATTAAACATACGATATGTGTTATTGTAGTATTGTGTGATACATACCAATATCTTCTATACCGGATGAGGGTTTGTAATGAGCTGCTTATGATACTACTTGAAATGCAACAAAAACCATAATAAGTTATACCTCTATTGTATGTCGGATAGATATAACTATAATATAACCCCATTGTTGGTTTAAATAGTTTATTTCAACCCCTAGTTTTATCTAGTAGGGGTAGTGTAGAGGTATGGTAAATCCTGTGTATATTATGGTTCTTTGGTATGGCAGATGAGTCAGGCAGCCGGGTTCAGCCCTCCACTTGTCGGATAGGTGGCAGCACTGATCCAGGAGGTGAGAGGGTAGCACAGTGTGGCGCCAGTGCTCCAACCTATAAGGAGGACACGGATCAGCCGCCGCGTCAGAGTTGGTTCGGCCGTCTCTAGGTAATCATCCACAAAGCTAATAAAAGCATTCAGTACATGAGACGAAGACGTTTTCCGCTACCTCCGGGTAGCCGCTGATTGTGTGTCGAATAAAACCTGTTAGCATACACCCTATCTTTCGTTGACTTGTCTGTCCAAACGAAACCCGAAACCACTACACTGGCAATCGTTGTATTTTAAAAATCAGTAGGCATATATATATGACATGTCTTGAGAGAACTGGCAGAAAGAAAGGAAAGGGCATCGTAGTTCAAAATAAAAACTTTTGGTGTATCGATTTTGACAAGTCTTGTAGTCATAAGTCGACAAAGCTGCATTACACTGATAGTCCACTAGGCCTCTGTTGCAGAAATATAAATAGGAAATGTATGGCTCAACATGACAGAGGCCAAGTGACTATCAGTGTAACACCCATAGTCCACTAGGCCTCTGTCGCAGAAATTTATATTGGAAATGTATGGCTCAATCGCGCGACCAAGGCCAAGTGGGCTCTTAAGACCCATAGTCCACTTGGCATTTCGCCAGCGAATGAGCCATACATTTCCTATGTAAATTGCTGTGATAGAGGCCAAGTGGACTCTCGATGCAATACCTATAGTCCACTGGACCTCTCCGGTCAATTTTGGCCATACATTTCCTACACAAAAGTCGGCCGAAGAGAGAGGCCCAGTGGACTATAGGTATAACAGTAGCAGTGACGACTCAAGCGACTATAAAGTTACTGCTCCGCCGATCGTAATGGCACAGTTCTATGATGTTGTTATCTTGAGCATGCATTGTGTACTCTTTGATGTTAGGATTGTTTTTGTCATGTAATTGAGGAGCGTCTCTTGTTTTATCCTGGTTTCATGCTTTGTGTTTGCTTATATATTCTAAACACAATCGATCAATTTTTAAACAGAGTTTCTCAAAATAAGGAATGAGAGCAGTTAGATATAACTCACCTCCTGTGTGGGCCTGTGGACCTTGGACCTCCATCGGTGACCGAGGGCTCCCTGGAGAATCTTCACCATCTCATGAACTTTATGACCCACGGTTCCAGTTCACTGTAGTCCATCGTAAATACTGAATTTAGTATACACAAACATGTCATCCCCCCACTAGAGGAAATGATGGGTGACCTCAAGTATTGGAAGGTTGGGGATGGAAATACTGTGTACATGTATGAAGTCGTGTAGTCTATAGAACCTGAGATGTATTCTGTCGAAAATATCATGATTTCAAAGTAGATTTGATAGCACGGTGCTTCCCATCCGATGACTTATAGAAACGTGTACATAGCTCTCAAACTAGTGATTTTGATAATAGATTCATGGTATTTACGTTTGACTTATTCACTGGCGAATAAGGGACCCAGTGTTCGATTCCAGAGGGAGCACTTCTCAAAGATGTTAATTTGAGTTTTTGAAAAATGCCCACAATAATTACTACACTCTCAGAACAGGTGTTTAGAATCTAAACACATTGCTAAACACAATTTTGTCCCACTTTTTGGAATGTGTTTAGACCCTAAACATATTTAGAATTGAAGGTGTTTAGAAAAAGCTAGTGTGTAGAATCTGATGTGTTTAGATTATCATTGTGTTTAGACATAATGTGTTTAGGCGTTTTGCTGTTATTCAGGGCTAGGGGAAACATCACTTAGAAGTAATCTAATAGAATATTTTATCCTTCCAGAATGTAGATGGTTATCCATTGTAGTTGGTGATTCTGTGGATGGTGATTCATCTCACCAAAAGAAACCTGAAAATACAAAAAAAAAACATTCATTTAAAGTTGTGATGGAGTTTGCTTTATAAAATAAGAACATAGTCAATTTATATTAATTGGATGCTATTGAGTATTCATCTAGTACATAAATATGAGAGAACAATTCAAATTACGTATGGGCATAGGAGGTTCCCAAATAGAATTATAAAAGAAACTTACCTACTATGTAACAGTTCCTATGTATAGAAAACTCCAAGTCTAGTTTTCCCTTCCTGTCTCTGTGGATGGCTGTCTAAGTCTGACAGCATATTGGTAAATGGGGACTAACTTGATAGTCTGTATTTAATTTGATACCAATGTATAGAGATGCCACCAAAAGTTAGCCTGTCCCCAATGGGATTAACCACCACATGTATAAAGAAGTGACACCCATCACTCTCCCAGAGAATGGTTGCCTAGGTTACCACTGAGGTAGGATTGACTGTCAGGGGATTAAGAGGGGTCCTCTAAACACTATGGGGTTTAGAAGCTGGAAAATGCCCAATATTGTGTTTACAACCTCCATGTGTTTAGGTTTTAACACATAAAATGTCATGTGATTAGAAACCCAGGTAGCAAAGGTGGTGTGGCCCTACTGTGGCCCACACTTTATTTGGTGTGGCTTCTGATGTGGGCCGCAATGGGCTAACTGATAGGCTGCTGACAGTTTCTGTCCTCAGTGAGGTGTGTGGGCCACACTGGGCTAACCAATATGGGCACAGATCAGTCTCAGCATGGGTTTGGGTTCAAAATGGTTTTTGGTGTGGCTGAAAGTGGGCTGCCCACTTTGATCACATGGCGCCATCTGGTCAAAATTTATCATTTTGGGGTCAACATGGATTTTTGGTGTGGCTGAAAGTGGGCTGACCACTTTGATCAGGTGGTGCCATCTGGGATAGATATTATAGAAAATTTATTTTTCCTCATTTTCTAAAAATTTGAACCCTGGAAATGCTCTGCTAGCCTCCAGGTGCTAGCCCCTCTCCTTGGCCTCCATAGTTGGAGGGAGACTAAAGATACTGTATTACTCTCCCCATCATCATATTACAGTAGAACCATCAATTCAAACTTAGTTGGCCAAGGCATGTCAACCAGACCTAGTCCAGTAACATGCTAGCCTTCAAGTTCATAGTGCCTCCCAATGGGTAGCATACTTCAATATAAAATGATTACCACAGGAATGGTGTAGTCACATTAAAAACTGCTGACATCACCTAACTTTGCACATTTTAAATGTATTTTGCCAGTAGATCCAAACTCTGAGAAAATTTGTGTACTGTTATGATTTATATGATTCATTAGCCTATTTCTGTTATATCATACTAAAGAAATCAATACTGACATGGGGGAAAGCTGTACATCAGACATAGTGGGGTCATCTAGTGTTAAAGTTCAGAACTCCCAGCTCAGTATGCCTTGTGCAAACCCATCCTCAACCTTGTCTGGGGAATTATCTTTGGAACTGATCTATGCCTGATTCAGGTGCCCACCTTGAAACCAATCTGTGCCTAAAGTGTTTGCCCATTTTTAAGCTGCTCTGTGCCCAAATCAGTTAGCCTTATGTGGCGCACACAACTTGCTGAGGACAAAAACTGTCAGGAGCCCAACAGTTTTAGTTCAGTTTGCCCTATTAGGACAACTCAATGTGGCCCTGACTGGAAACCCACCATTTGCCCAACCTAAAACTATGAATAAACTTCTGCCCGCTTTGAACCAGCTTATCTCAGCTAAAACTGAATTGGCCCTAAGCGGGCTTGCTACATGGGAAGTAAGCACAGTATCACCCTAAATATATTTAATTTCTAAACACCTTTATGACAGTATATATATATATATATATATATATATATATATATATATATATATATATATGCACCTGGAATCTCAACCTCAATTTTGCCATCCCACAAATTAGCTTGCACTAAACAATGTATTTTGCAGCCAACACACAATCCCTAACCCAAATGGCTCAAACGGAATGAATTGACAAAGACCAATGAGGACTGAAAGAAATCCCAGTAAAATGAGGGTGGAAATTCGTACCGGCAATTAACGTTGCGTGGAGAATGTGACGATGGGGAAGGGATGGCAGTGAGAAGGGGGTAGCCCGTAAGGGAAGGGCCTCCTTGGCGCTGAATTAAACTCTTTTGCCACAAGAATAATGGCAACGATCAGCAGCCTGTTATAGCCAGCCCAAATAATTGGCCTCCCAGAGCCCTGGCTAAAAACCCACTCCTCCCTCTTCCCCCTCTCAGTCTCACTCAACCAGGCGTGTGTAATTTCGTTGACAATAATCGCTTCAACATCTCGTCTTCGTTTTTCCATAAAACATCTGAAAGGCACCGAGGCGAAATTACTGTAACAAAATCAGAAACATCATGTCTTGACGGCAGATTTTTGACCAACTGTGGCTCATCAATGTTTGGAGGCCAAATGGTATTACAAAGACCCAAAGCAAAAAAAAAAGTACATGCTTTTTAAATATACAAAATAATCTAATCATCGTCTCTGTAATGCTGGACTGTACTACAGAGCTAGGAGTTCTACATTTCGACTAATAATTGCTGTGCTTCAATGCCACTACAATTATTGGCCTAAAGCGATTGATAGACTGACCTGCATATTTACCCTTAGGCCCATTTTCCACCACCCGATATTGTGCCTGTAGCGGCCGAGAGACCAAAACCACACTGTCACCATTGGCCAGCAGAGCTGCCGACCTTTACCATAGGATCCAATGGTGGGGTATAGATTTCTGTTGACCGAAGGTAGCCACTACTGCGGGCCTATATCGGCCGATAGAAGGCTCACATCGGGTGGTGGAAAATGGCCCTTACTTGACCTTGACTTATATCAAGGTTAGGGTGTGTGTGTTTTATATCTCACCGAAGATTGCATTTCATGGGGATTTTGCAATTGTCAGTATTTATAATGGTATGCATATTGAACATACAAACCATACATGATTCATAAAGACGTTGATTCATCAGCGGCTTTCTAAGGTGACCTTGAGTTGATTCTGCTTTCGCGTGCCATGGACATCAATGTGATTTTAAGTTGAAATTTGGGATCAGTCAGTTTAGCGGATAGTGGCACAGTTTTCTTCAGCGAATATTTGAGCTGTGACTTGCTCTTTGCATATTTCATGGCGGTGGGGTGAGTCTATTCCAGAAATGATGACCGCAGGACATTGGACTTTTTATTTGACACATGTATACATGTAATAATGTCTCTGATTATTTAGTGCCGTTCATGTCAGGAACGAGCCTTACTAGAGAATTATATGGAAAGACCCATTCCTCACAGGGCCGTGCGGAAACTGAGTCTCATTCTTCACGGTTCCGTTCTCCACTGTGACGCCATGAAAATAGTCTCACACCCTTTATCAAGAGTGTTTTTTACGGCAATGACGCATTCTGTGTGATCTCTATATTTTCTGTCAGAGCCAGCCAAACCGGTTTCAGTCACAGGGGCCATTTGAAACATCCTCCTTTTCCCACTCCCATCTAATTGCTCCCTCACCTCCCCTCACATGTGAGCAGCTCATTGCTGTAGTAGTTCCACCTTTGGACACTTCACACTGTCGTTAACCCTTTCAGTGCCGCTTAGCACTTTAATGCGTCCCGCCTATCGGTCACCATGATACATTCATGCACCATGCTAACCCTATCGGGGATCATGCATTCCCGAGCGGTTGCCATGCTGCAATGATGTAGTGCTGGCGAGTGGACTTGCCCTTGGTCCGTTGAAGCACCATGACGACCACTGCAAGCATTATGCAACCCTTAGTTAAATTGTGGCCCTCATCCTATAGGTACCCAATTGTCTTTACATTACTCCCTCCCCCACCAACCATCACACCACCCACCTAGCCAATTGGCATTCCCATGCCCTCGGCCTGGGCACTCAGCCTTCTTGGAACCTCCTTTGCTGTCTTCTGGTTGCCTTTAAGAGATTCTAGCCTCGTGGCCTCTTGCCCCGTATCCCCATCTCTCATGTCAGCCTGCTTTAGTGGTATTTTCTGTTAAGCCCGTGTTGAATGCCGCCCCAGTATACCAAGTGAGTGGCTCGCCCATTGCTCAAACTTAAGCTGGGTCAGCCACACCCACCACCAAAAGAGGATCAGGGCTGCACCATACAACGAGGCAATAAAGGCTGAAATCAGATAAGTAACAATTGGGAAGGAAGACATTTTGAGGCTGCTTGGTGAAGATTAGGGATTTCTGTTTTATTCCCTACTGACTCGCTGGATGTTTCATGTAGGTAGACTCAATGTCTATATTACATCGACCCATCAAAAATGCAATGATTCTAACTGAAATAGAAGGCCATTGTACGAAATGAATCCATGAAAAGCCCCTCTTTCATATTTGAGAAAAAAATACAAATCTTTTAAA
The DNA here is from genome assembly GCA_949317995.1 of Acholoe squamosa. Taxonomy (NCBI): domain Eukaryota; kingdom Metazoa; phylum Annelida; class Polychaeta; order Phyllodocida; family Polynoidae; genus Acholoe; species Acholoe squamosa. The sequence goes on along the minus strand of OX439040.1, from coordinate 43,280,272 downwards.
AGTGAATACCCCCGATACATACAGAACGGAAAAATGTATATTAAATGATTTTTGCTAATCGAACCCGTCGGAATTCAGGGAATATGACCTGCTAGTATGCACTATTTCACAATTAATAGGCACCAGCTAGTCTACTAGTAATCTGATAGAAAAGTATTGAGATATCAAAAAACATCAGCCCTTCACACTGGTATATCACATGAGCACTGTACAGGTGGTGAGATTTCTTTTATGTTTCACTAATATCTCAAGACGATGGTGGGTCCCTCCATTATACATTGACAATTTTCTGGAACTTTCCTCTCATGACCCTCTCAGAAATGAATCATTTTTACTTACCATACAGATTTGTATATCAGAAGAACATTTTGGAAAACATAGCATCCACCTCCTTTTGGTCTCATAAAAATTCTCGATTTTGTATCAAATTCAAAATGAAATTAAAATTTTCCAATCAGAATAAGCTAGAGGACTGGCATTGCTTGAGTAATCGCTCATGATTATTAATTGTAATGAGGTTTTCATAAAGGCCAATTCTTGTTGTATAATGCCAAAAGTAGTTTTGCAGTTTTTGCTGATGACGGGGCGACTTTTGGAAAACCGTTACTTGAAACGTCATGGGAAGTGAGCCCTAAACATGGAGAATAAAGGCGCAATACCTCTGATAATATGCCAAAGGAAGGAGTCATAGCAATACTACATTACATTTTCCTGCAAACAATCCCCCTATAGGGCCTGAAGTGATCCGAACACGGGTATTTGAGGTCCCAGACCCTTTGGCATTGACCTGTTTCTGAAGAATATAAGTTATTGGTAACAGCAAAATTTACCATATTTCTTTGCCCTTTTTCTCATAAAGGAGACAAAGCACCAATACCAAAGTGCCATCATTTTGGTATTTCCCAAGTCTGGAAGAACGTTTGTGATAACTCGAGCAACGCCACACCTCTAGCTCATTCTGCCTGAAAAATATTGCTTTTGGAAGTTGACCCGAAATTGAGATTTTTTTAAAGTGTTGATCATCATCCTCTCGTATTAAGGAGTCCAAATCTCAGGAACCAATGGAAGATGGAGTCTGCAATGGTATACAGACCATTGCAGCATCTATGAAATTTGTCCAAGCCTGATAGGGTCATGCAGGGAACGCTTGTTAAAAATACTGTGGAATTATCCTGGCCTCGATGGGCAAACTGCCCCCTCATAAATATAGGCCAAAGTAGAGCTTATCACAAGTAGTAGGGAATTACTCCTCTTTTTGAGCGTGCTTTCTCACACTCAGGGCTAGATGCCGACCTTCCCCAATAGAGTTGGGGTCTAATTACAGTTTCCTGAAATCGCACTCGGAGTTGCGTGACACTGATCGGAAACGGAATTCCCTTGTGGCTTTTCAGGGTCAGGTGGATGGGTCGACTGTCAGTTGTCTCTTTGTGTTGACCAGTTGTGTCCATTTCATTTTGTGACACGGTTGGTAGTTGGTCTCTTAAGAACAGGTCCGATGGTGAAACTAACAGCACCGAGTTGCTCCGTTATACTGCAGTGGGCAGAGTAGCTCAATGCGTTAGATATGTGATATATCATTAAAGAAATGGTTATTATTCAGGCTCCGGGGAGGGGGCGGGCAATGATCCTGCCTTTACCTGCAAAAATCCTTGAATCCTTGGATTCTTGTATTTGGGGACATATGATTTGTGCAGTAGTGATTTTTCCACATCTCTCTAGTCTTACAAGGCTAACATAAGCTTGGACACAAAATTCATAATATACTGCTTAGATCTATCTAACCGATTGCCAACCCTAATTACTGATCTGCCATCCTCTTTGCCAACATTTTCTAAATAAATTTATAACTGCCTTGCAGTGGTGCCAGTTAACACTTGTGAATGCCTCATTCCTGTCCCGGAGCCACTGTACTGATGCCATTTTGATATGTTGGTATACAATGTGGTAGAGTCTATGTGTACGTATGGTGGGAGCTAGGGATGACGCCCCAATGCGCTACACATCCATGTATATAATAAATAAACACTAAAAATTGAATATGTGGTATCAGTGGTATAAAGGGCCACATCCACTGCTGACGGATGGACCATCCGTCAGTTTCATCCGTCTTATTGCAGCCCATACATCTGTGATCATAAAGGCAGGAAAGTCACTAGTATTTGTGTTACATATAACCTTCTATTCTATAATTATAAGAAAAGAATTATATTCTAAATTTGTGGAATAGAAAAGAAGCTTGCCCCACAGGGCTATTAATAAGGAATAGAAAAGAAGCTTGCCCGGCAGGGCTATTAAGAAGTAATAGAAAAGAATTTTTGCCCCGCAGGGCTATTAAGAAGGAATTCAATAGAAGCTTAAATTTGATAGCCCTGTGGGCCAAAGTTCTTTTCTATTCCTTCTTAATAGCCATGCAGGGCAAGATTCTTTTCTTTCCTTAATGTATAGCCCTGTGGGGCAAGATTCTTTTCTATCTTAAATATATAGCCCTGCAGGGCAAGATTCTATTCTTTTCTGAATTGATCAAAAAACCTTGTATACAACCAGTAGGGACAGTATCATTAGGGTTTAGGGCTGTTCCTCTAGTTCTATAAGAGAGGGATGTTATCATGGTTTCTTTTAAAGAAATCATGGCTTTTTCAAACCATGATAACATCCCTCTCTTCTTATAGAACTAGAGAAACAGCCCTAAACCCTAATGATACTGTCCCTATTGGTTGTATACAGGAGAAGGTCATAAGGTGTGAGCCAGCAAGCAGAAATGGGGGTTCCTGCGGGATTTAGTACCTGTTTTAGCCACCAGGGGACACCACTATGGCCTAGAATAGGAAAAATATGCCTAAAACTATTATAGGGTACTTTTTTATGGAAAATTCAATGATTTTAGATAAAATGTTCTATTTTGGGTGGAAAGGTTCCAAATTAGGCATGTAAAAAGAATGTTTTTGGGCCTAAATAGGCATTTTTGTTGATGTCTGTTGCCATGGAAACATGATTTTCATTCTAAATAGGAAAATCAATTATCCCATTTGAAAGAATTTTTCACTAGGTTTACTATGGTGAAAACAGAATGAAAATACCATTTCTAGATCAAAAGTTATAGGCAAAAGAATAAAAATTTATGCTAATTTAGCTAATTACCATAAATTATGCTAATTATATATGCATCTCATGAATAATTAGGCATAGAGCTTATTGCCATTCAGGAAATGGACACACCTACCTAAGTTTAGCAAGCCATTCCTCTAAAACTAACAGGAGTATCTTCTCTTGCAATATATCACTGAAAAGCCAGTGATCTGAATTTTAAAGTTGACTTTTAGCATGGAGCCCCCTTTCTCCTTGCCTCTAACCAGGTGTTCTGATGACTGCCCGTCACCAGTGATGAGTGACAGGAATGTCATGAGAAGAATACTGCTGACCATGTGTTCCCAGTCACCAGAAGAAACTGGGTGACCGTGGGTGTTTGGGATGCAGCCTTATCATTGATTTCTATGGAGAAAAAAACGGATAACGGGTGACGGATGGACCATCCATCAGTTTCATCCGTTTCATTTAAAACGGATGAAGGGAGATGGATGGTCCATCCGTCGCCGTGGATGCAGGCCTTAAGTCAAGAGTATTTTGATATATGCTTCAGGTCAATATGGTTGGTTACATTTCCAATCTAAGAAAGCTAGTCATTACATCTATTGCAATGGTTTTAGATTTCAAGAAGTTTTGCTTCAAAGGCCTTGTACAAATTCAGCACAAATTAAAAGAAAAAGACAGAGAACGAGAATTTTTTAGTTAATTCATTTCGTAGAGTCCAAATTAATTGTTTGCAGAACCGATACGGTCAGGACAATTGAATAACCTTCTAGGGAGGTTCTCTAAAAATAGTCTGCCGGATTAATTTGAACCAAGCTTTTGTTGACTCCTTGGCTACCAGAGTTAATGGGGACACCTGATTTTTATTTCCTAGTGTGCTGTAGAAGTTTCAGGACTTTCGAAAGATCAATTACAAGTCGATGTAATTTCTCTTTTTGATTGATTTCAATCAATCACCTACTTCAAAGAGAATTAACTTAAAGGATGAAAAAAGTGTTTTACTTAATTTCATTTGCACATTATTCGTCAAGGTTCTTATATGATATATTGTGTGGAAAGCAACTTTTCAGTTCTGCAGTGGAGACTCCTACTCCCTAACAAGGCTGGTGTGAGAGAGGGGGGATTCAAAAATATGCTGCTGTCATAGTGGAGAAAATGACCACATGAAAAGCAAAGAAACTGATGACCTAGCGTCACAAGTCTGTATTCCGGGTTAGCAGGTTGTCCCATGGGCGCCGCCATTACTGAAGCTTGTTATCAGCGAGTTCTACTGATATCACCTATCAGATGGGTACCAGTTGGCCCCCCGAGAGGACCACAGTGAATAGTTGGTGTCATTACATTGGCTGATAATCAAACCAGCTAAGGCTGTATAGGATACAGGCCTTCTTCTCAATATTAAAGTCACTTGTACTCAACACAGGACTTGCACCTCTCCCTTGTCATCATCAATTTCAAGGCAATAAAATACCTTAGTAAAGAAGACCCTTTGCACACTTTTTTTATTCATTTTCTCTTCTTGCTGATAAATCTTAATATCAAAGAAATTGCTTTTATAACTATTACGTACGGCACAGTGGAAAACACATTCGTCAAGAATGGCACCTAGTTTCTGGGAGAGCGGCCCCTTCATCAAGGTCACGTTGTTTCTTCAGTATTTGTGTGTGAATGTGTGTACATATAATGATTATATACATAAAGATGTGGCATAGTGTTATCTTAAGTAGACAAATCTATCTCTGACAAACCACAGTAATCTATCCGGCTAAATGCCTCTAGGTAGAATTGGCTCCTCATGGAGAGGTTCCTGAGTAGCTCACATCATGAGCTGGGAGCTGTTCATGCCTTTTCCTCCCGGGCCTATTTTCCACTCACCCAGTAAGGCCTCTAAAAAAACTGGTTTCTTATCACCGACCGCGCACATTGTTATTGTTTTTAAACATAATTTTAGTCAAAAATCATGGTAAAAATAGACAAACATGGGTTTATTTGGTATCAAATTAAAGCTAACAATGTCAGCGAAATTGAGTGCATTTTCACAACTTTTATAATCAGTAAACTCTTAAGTACTAAAATCAAAATTTTCGGTCTCGCCCATGCAGTTTTCACCCCAATATGCCCAGGGTAAAAAAAACAAACTCACCCTCGTCATATTTTTCAGGGGTTGGTTATGAGAAACCAGTTTTGTTTTTTTGAGTGTCCTAATGGGACTGCCAGTTTTGCTGATTGTATGCCTACATCCATCCAGTCCCTTCATGGTTTAATCAACCCAAGTAAAATGTTGCCGTGCTTGATGAGTTCTAGCTGTTTCCTCTCTTGTTTGGTGTAGTGTGTTTGTTACGTTGTTGATAATTTCATCATCCCCACTGAGACTTGAAGAGTCCAAGAATTATACAAATACCTATTGGCCTATTTCTACAGCGCGTATATATCATTCCTTTGGCTTCAACAGTGGTTCATTCAAGATTTTGAAAAGAAGGGACGCGCCCCTCGTTTACCTTCTAATTTTGGCTAAGTTTTATGGTAAAAAGAGGCAGATAAACTCTCATATTTAAACATTTCCAACACATTTGTAGTTATTTTTCAATTATCTGTTACGAGTGATGTAATAAAGCATCTCCTCCTACTGTTGTCTGATTGTTGTTATTGGCCCTGCCATTATTATATTATGTTCGTCTGTATACTTTTGCTACGGCCATTGAACATCACAGGATCCTAACTAACCACAGCATCCCTGCACATTATATGATCCATGGATGTCTATCTGCGATTACCCCCCCCCCCACACCTCATATAAAACAAATGAATGCACCAAAACATCTTCCCAAAATTATCTCAAACATATCACCCATCCAGCCCTCTCTACCCAAGTCCACTCATCATCTCACGCGGCCTCGCTCACCTCATCATCACCATCCCTATCTCCGATCATTCCACATACCAGTGCCCTCCTTCTACCTACCCTTCTTTCCTCCAGTAAGATGTGAGTAATGGATCACCCTACAAAGGATGGTGACAGGAGGCACGCTTCCCAGCTCCTCCTGAGTTCTCCATGGCTGTACTAATGGGCAAAGGTTTGGTGCCTATTTGGTGATGAGATGTACTGGGTGTAATGTTGGACACCGGAGTCCCCAAGTCATTTGCTGCTGCTGTAGTCCTAAACAGCTTCCCAGTGTCCTCTATTGCAAAGATGTCTTCACTATTAGACTGCTCTCAGGGCATGGTGAGGAGAGTAAAGGGAAATATGTACAGCAGTGGTCGCTAGCTGGAGTACAAAGTGGAGCAAATCAATAAACTAGGGTATAGGTGGGACCCCTTAGACTTTTAGTTTCCACCTGTGCGTACGTATTTGTTTAAAGCCCTGCACAATCACCTATTGATAAAATATGATTAACAGGAAATCAATAACTTATTGTCTGGGGGATGCAAAGTTATTGAATAAACAATGTATTTGTGTCCCCTGCATCCTCCAGCGTTAAAAATTCTGGACTAAATCAGTAGACATCTTAGAAGTGTAAAGTATACTGATATTATTCAAGGAAGAGGAGGTCTCTTTCCTAAAAGAATTACTATAGGTTGGGGGCTGGGTGTGGAAGTATCGTTTAGTTAGCCACTGAAGGAAAACACCCGAAATTTGGCATTTTCCAATTTCTTCTTTGGGTCATTGCCTGATGGTTCTTCTTGCGGATGTGGTATCAGACCTACAATGGAATCTGTAATCGTTTCTGCCAAAGATGTATTTGTGTGCCGTCTTTTCCACTTCATTTGGGTTCCCAGTCTCTTCACAACGTTTCCTGTGATTGCAATTAAGTAATCATGACAAGAGATCTTGGCAAGGCCAAGGCCAAGAAAAATAAAAGGTGTGTTTCCAGTAACATAGCTCAAAGAGCTAGGGTCAGTAGGTCGTTTTTTTTTTGTTTTTTTTTTTTATATTTTTTTTTACATTTATATAGGAAATATTAGGGCACATATCAATGGATGTATCAAATTTGTTGATTTCATTGTAAAATAATGATGGGGAAATGACAACTGTGAGAGAGGGGAAGAACATGAAAATGATACAGAAAAAATCCTCAAAAAGTAAAAAGAAAAATTCTTTAAAATATGAAAAAAAAATGAGACAAAATTCTTCAAAGTCAGAAAAAAAAGTTTTTTGTCCCTGTTTTGCTAGTGTCTGTCGGGTTACTGGAAACAAACCTTTTTTTTTATTTGGCCCAATTGAAAAGTGAAGTTTGTTTCCACCAGTATTGATTTTGTGATGGAGTATCTACCTCTGGTCGGGTCGTCAGCTGACCCACTGAACTACATGTACCACCGCACCATGCATAGCAAGTTAATGAAAATTTTCAGTTTGTTCATTCTATTCTTAAGAAGGATTATAGGCCATTATATGTATACATGCAGAGTTCAGATGTGATTACATTGCAACTCATACATTTGGTAGAGGAGTGGAGAGATAAGAAATTTGAACGGGAGAAGCTGTGATAGAAGGTGCAGGGACATGAAGGTGGCGTAGAAGCAATTATGGCAGGTATTGCGGGGCAGTACATGCTGAAACAAGAAGTGCTGGGGTAGCATGTGCAGGGGCAGGAGGTAAGGGGGCAGGAGGGACAGGCACAGGGGATACTTAGAGAGAAGGCACAAGTACCTCAGACGAAGTGCAGAGATAGGGATGTGACGAGAGGAGCTGTAGGGACAAGAGGTGCAGGAAAGAATCGCAAAGATGTAGGCAAGAATCGCCTCTATGTGCGGGGACAGGGGCAGGTGGTATTGAGGCAGGAGGTACAGAGGAGGACTCCCAGGAGTAAATAGACAGTGTAATTGAAGGGACAGGAGAGGCAGGGACAGGAGATGCAATGCTATAAGTTCATGACTATAAATGAGGCGCGGATACAAAGACAGGGACAGGGAAAGCTGGGCTAGGGCGATAGAGGCGTAAGCTGCATAGATGCTCAGGCAGGAGAAGTAGGGACAGGAGGATCATGGGCACCATGAGACTGACAGAGAAAGGCAAGGGGAAATTGAGCATGTAAAAACCCTCTTCGCTTCTCCTCCCCTACCCCCCCCCCTAAACTCCATCAATATACGGCCAGAGTACCAAGGTTTCTACACGTAACCGCCTACATCTATAGCCTTATACGGGACAGAGCCATTGCTAGTACCAAACAAATTAGCTAGGTGGCTCATGTAGTCGGGGGCTAGATCAGCAGTTGGCCTCTTTGTACAGTTTACTTTGGTTGTCCCTTCCTAATAGTCTATATGAAGCTATATTCTAAAAATCTATACCTTTGGATAGCAAATACTTTAAACTTAAACAATATAAGCATTATATAGACTTAGTACTTCAAATACAAGAGAAATTAAACTTTAAAATTTTTCTTAGAGGGCACATATAACCCAGGCTGAGTAAAACCAAGCCATTGTCTCCCTATCAGGCTAGTACCCTCCATTCACACCTAAAACAATGGATAGGTACTTAAGGTGATTAAGATAGAGGCAGGGGCAGCTTATCAATTCCCATTGTTTTCTGTGGGTAAAGGGGAAGATAAGAGTTTACCCACAATCCTCTGTCAGATCCAAGATGGCCGTCGGGGGACAGTTACATAACTGATTTCAAGATGGCCACCTCCATACAGGAATGGCTCTGTTCCCTATTGGGGGCATCAGTGTACACCAACGCGGCGATTGGTGGCTAATTGAAGGTTGCTCTGGTGACAGCGCAAGACGTCAATACCCTGAATCCAGCGATGGACACACTTGTGTTCAGTTGAGATTTAGTTAACTCCAGATGGAGCCACCAGTACCTGGGTCCACTTCCTGTCAGTTGAGAGTCAGCTTCCTGTCAGCTGAGATATAAACCGAGATCTCAAATTAAACCAAAAATCCAGCTGAGATTAACTATTAAATTCAGCTGAGATCTCAGCTAAAAGTAGCAATGCAGCTGAGATTAAGCTGAGATCTCAGCTTAAGACAAAAAATAGCAAAGATTAAGAACTCAATTCAGCTGAAACTTCAGCTGAAAGAAAGGATTTTAAAGCTGAGATCAAGCTGAGACCTCACCGGAAACCTTAATTTCACCTGAGGTCTTAACAAGATTTAGACAATATTCCTGTACATCGCGGGCAAAGCCCCCGAACCCCCTTTTACTTTTTCTTCTATCAAGCATGGAAGATGGTCTGTGTGTATAGATATCTCCTCCACCCCCAGCCACAGAGTGTGACATCCTTTAGACTGGAATGGCTTGTCTCTATAACATAGAGACAGGGGTAACCGAATTTGACCTGCCCTTGAACCCCAGTTGCAACTGGTTTTACCACTCATTTGCATATACTTTTACTCTGTGTATGGTCATGTGACCAATAGCTAATGATATCCAAGTAAAATGCAGCTAACATAACACTTGTGAAAATCCAACACTGTCATGGGGAATTGAACCTGGGCCTATGAAGTTAAAGTCAAAGAACATATCCACTTGACTATCAGGACCAACTAACAATCTTTGGCACCATGTAGCTTTATATTTTAGGACTCAGTCTTTTGTCAAGGGAACTTCGCATTGTCTTCTTATCATTATCTTAGGCATATTGTTAAATATGGAAGCCTTTATAAGATAGGTTAAACATAACAACATATATCACATATAGTTATGTAAAACATTTTGATTACCTGTTTAAAAAAGCAACAAGATTTGAAGCAAAACTTTCTTTAATATATCTTACCAGTGAGGGATTCTATCTGGCCATCCCCAGATCCAAAGTAATGTGCCCTACCATCTGAGCTAACCAGGCTAGCTATCCATGGTCAACCTAACCACCATCAGATCACTCCCACCTTATGCTATGGGACTGTTAGTCTACCTGTAGCCCAAGTCTACTCCAGCTGTCAGGTCACCAAGCTGGGCAACAGTGAACCAGATCACTAATTTTATTTCTATCAGTCACTGGCCCTCATGTTTCACATGCAAGTGCAACTGGTGGGGCCCTTGAAGGGGGGTCCCCATGTCCCATGTCAATTTTAAGAAATTGCCATGTCCCCATGTCGATTTTAAGAAATTGCCATGTCACCATGTTGATTTTAAGAAATTGCCATGTCACTGTGTCGATTTTAAGGAAGTGGCCATGCCACATGTCACTAGGGGTCTAGAGCCATACTGGTGCAGGTCCCTGGTTCACTGCTGCCCGGACGTCCCTGCAATATGGTTGGTTACACGTACCTGTCTGTAGGTACTACTGACTGGGCCCCAGTACTAGACATCCTCCTCCAGTCTGGTTCTGCCACCTAGAGGGAGAGGGGGAAAACAGAGGTGTCCACCGCTGGATTCGGCTGAATCCCATCGTGCGGTGACAGCAGTCTCGCCGGAGCCCATGACTGATTCAGACCGAGACCAGCCGGAACCAGCGACAAACATTGCCCTCCAGAGAAAGAAGTCACGTGACTAGAATATCCTGGTACATTTTACACATGCGCACTCACCGCCCTCTAGGAATTCGTCTCAATAGCTGCGTTTATCTTCGTTTTGTCATCTGTTCCTTTTTAGCCCTTTCCTGCCTTTGCTGCATTTCTTTATTTTAATACGAAACATACTCGATGGCTAATCCATGACTTTACCTTCTGCAGTCATTATGGATTTCTAGACTTCTAAGCGGCTACCATTGATTCTAAAACCGAAAGCGACTTATACCATAGAACTTATCACTTTGGTCAATTTGGAAGAACTTTGATTAGAGGTGAATTGAAATCGATATATTGCTTTGCAGGTAAAGAAGTTGAGATACTTATTGCCCAAACATATTATCATGATTGGTCCCACCCTGGGCTGGGGAACACCCTGTGTGACCGACCGTCTCTGTGTGTTCTAATGACGTTTTCGTTATAATAGGATATAGTTGGCGACAAACAGTAGCTTTTGCCATGCCCGCCAGGAGGCTGTTTTGTTCTGCACAGTAATCAAAGACGGGCCCGAGTTTGACGCCTAAACTCGTTATTCCAGTTAGTTATGGTGTAAGCCGATCAGGTTATGCCAGTCTAAACTTAATTTCGTAGGACGGATGACCATGGGGATGAATAACTAAATTCGACATGAGGACATAGTATTTCTTAAAATTGACAAGTGCCGTGGCCATTTAGTGACACAAGGATGAAATGGGTGACATGACATGGGGGATTTAAATTTGACATAGGACATGGCAGGTTCTTCGAAATGATGTCCATTTGAATAGGTGATTTCTTACGTGAGAATTTCTACTGGCATGGGACATGTGAATACGTGACATTTGATATGAGCATTTGTTAAAATCGACATATCTCTATTACCGACAATAAATAGAGTCAAATCAATGGGGATGTGAATATGTTAATGAATCGATTTATAAACATGTAAATAAAACGTACTTTCTGGATTTATTACATATGAAGACAAAATGATACCCTTTGGGCACACTAGTGTTGAATCAGTGTTGATTCAATGTTTGATTGAGGGTTGAAATAAATTATGTTTGAATTTGAAAGTTGACACAACATAACCAAATCCACTATGACTCACCATCTAACTATCAGTGCTGATTCAACGTTTGCATTTCTATGTTGATTCCACATTGAATTTAATGTTCTATCCAGTGGGTACAGAACATTGTATGAACGTTGACAATGGGATGATATGTGTTGGTTAATATGTGTTGACACAGTTGATCAACCTGTCCTCAACACTTTTTCAATGACTTCATTTCAATTTTGTCAACCATCACCACTTCAACAACAGATCAACTGTTGAGATGTCAACATTGAAATATTGTTCTCAATTCAACATTGATTCAACATTGATTTGGTCAATATTGAATCAATTATGTCAATTTCAATGTTGACATGTCAACTCAGAATCATTCAGAACTTTCAACGTTGAAACAACGATGTTGCTGCCCTCAGAATTCTCGCCTTCTCTATGTAGTTTAGAATGATCAGAGCCCGGGATCAGAGCTGCGAATCATCTTTTATTCCTATACTATGCAATGCACCATGATACTACTCAGATGAAGAAGCTAACAGAAAAAGAAATACATGTACTTGCATGGTGTCATAATAGTATTATACGGCCTCAACAATGTAAAGTATATAAAGATATGTATGTATAAACCTTTTTTTTCTAAATTGCACAGTGTTCTGAGGTGTCCAACTCACTATTTCCCTTTAATTGATCATGTAAAAACCTTCACAAGAACTGCCTCGATCCAACCCTTTTACCACAGATTTCCATCTGGCAGAAAGCATGTTTAATATTAGATTATGTTTAAAAGGGCCCAGTAACGTCAAATAATCCTCAGCTGACCTATTTCATCTGGTGCAGCATTTGTCAGACGAGTTCATCAGCAATTGCTCCCGGGAATTGCCATGACCTCTTTTCCTTTTCAAAATCAAATTATTTAAAATGGTTAAAGCTTTTTGTCAGAAGAACACGTGCGAGAAATGTTGGTATATTCATTAAAACGATCGGATCTGCATGAAATAAATGGATAAGAACGGTACCGGTGGGACTACAATTTATATATGCCTGGCACAAAACTTAAAAGAGAGCATACGAAACAGTTCCAGGACGATTGCTGATAAGAGTTGTCTCAGAACATCGCGAGGGATTAATGCCTGTGTACATCGATAAATGTGATAACGAGTTCATTTTTATGTTTTAATTATATGTCAAGATTGACACTGCTCTCGTGGTGAATCGGTGAAAGCTTGAATGTGATGTGAACTGCTCTAATATCCATCAACAAAAGATATATAAATGCACTGTCTAGGAATTGTCTCCACTGGTTTCTTTATCCTCATGCCAGGTGACGCCCCTGGGCGATCTTCTCTCGTTCCTATACATGACGCCAGATGGTGATGCTGTGGTGAGCAACTCAGACTGTGGTGTCTATTGGCAGGGCTCGCTGCTCGCTGTCCAAGCAGACCAAGGGAAACTATGATAACATACTCAAGCTCTCATAGACGATGCACGAGAGAAAGAGAGAGAGAGAGAGAGAGAGAGAGAGAGAGAGAGAGAGAGAGAGAGAGAGAGAGAGAGACATACAGACAGAAACAGTGACGGTAACAGACACAGACAGACAGACAGAGACAGGGATAGAGCAGATAATACACATATAGTACCCCATGCAGATAATGCATTTAGTACCCTAAGTAAAAAGTGATATTCCTTGGGGGGTTGAAAGCTGTACAGCAAAGTTAAGTGGACCAATTTAGCCGCCACACATAAATATTATGATATTGAACAGTGAATCATGAATAAGTTTTTCATTCTATATGCCCCTTTATTGCAGTTTTGTATCAATCTCATCCGTCCAGAAAGCATTCCAATTTAGCCTTCTAAAAAGGTCTATGTCAAATGCGTATGCCTCGCAGTTAGCTAGCGGGTATTTGAATGAAAGCATATGCTATCAATATAATGCATTGTCTATGGGGTACACATTGTATAAGTTAATGTGTTGATCCGAAGTACCGGTAATAATAATAATACATCGTTATAATAATGGACTTGTTATAATAATAAATATGGAATAATAAGGAGACATTGGGTTTGGTGAGAATTGATTTTGTCAATACCAATCCTATACATGCCTTTATTAAAATAAGACAATCAATTACAGTATTATACAATAAATAGCAATATATAGAATAACAATAATACAATATAATAGTAATATACAGAAGTACAATATCACAGTAAAGTTTAAAATTTCCAGCACTACCCAGCGTGGTGTATGCTGTCCGAGTATATGAAGCCAATTGACGGTTAGTTCAACTGCTGGAGCTTATATACTGGAGGAGAATGTTATGTGTGACGTCATAGGAAATCATGCGCCCCAGACAAAGTAGTACCAACATATCACTCATTAATTATATATATATACCTGGGAGTATATAGTCCCATAAGTTAATGTGTTGATCCGAAGTACCGGTAATAATAATAATACATCGTTATAATAATGGACATGTTATAATAATAAATATGGAATAATAAGGAGACATTGGGTTTGGTGAGAATTGATTTTGTCAATACCAATCCTATACATGCCAACAACCGCCAAAAACAATGTAACACATTCCATAGTAAAACATTAAAACATTACATCTAAGGCCAGCAAGCTATCCTTTGACTCATGTAAATATTTAAAAATAGCATTAGATTTCCAGTTTGCTCGCCTCATAATATCCTGGACACTCAAGCCTGCATTTTTTAACAGTGTAGCACCACCGTGCCTAAGCGAATGACTTGAAACTTTAGCAAACAAACCACATTGAAAAGCAATAGATTTTAACCTAGTATTCACATAGTTATATTGCAACGGTCTAGATTGAAAGGAAAATAGAAACCTGTTATGTTTACAGGCTCTAACACACATGTTAATATACCTAGCCGGGCACAAATCGGAACTATCATCTCTTTTTAGATACACAAAATATGGAGATTTGCCAAACTGGTCCGTTTTAGAAGAAATAACCCTGACCTCTATACAATCAGAAGACACTTTAACATTCCTTCTTAAAAAGTTATGAGGCAACTGGACTACATGTCCAATCCTGAAAACATCCCTGTAACATAGCAATATAGCAGACCAAAATACAACATCTTCCATAAGGTTGAAATCAAGTTTAGATTTAATTTGAACCATATCTCTAGGACTCAGAGGGTAGGTTGTACTACCAGACCCCTTATACAGCCTCTCAATCCCATCAAGGGTTTTTTTAACCACAAAGTTATTACTATAATCCATATAACCTTTTAATTTTTGGTAATACCACACAGCAGACAAATAATTCCTGACTGAAATAGGTTTCATAAAATCCGACAGGTATACACAATACAAAGAAGCTTGAGAAGGAGAACACGGAAAAAGGTTAAAATTAAATTTCTTACAAAATTTCTTGTACCTACTAATTTGCTGTCTATGAGTTTTACGAGTGGAATCAGCCACACCCCTATACAAGAATTTTTTCCTTCTCCTCTCCAACTCCTTGAGGTCTGCAATCATAACAGCACATGTTATATTCAGTCAAAACATTTTTACATTTTCGTGGAACACCACTGTAGTTCAGCCTAGATAAATGGTCAGCTAAAATATTTTCCTCAGACCTAATATACGTGGAATATATCTCAATATTATAGACAAAACATAGCCAAAAAATCTCTCTTAACCAAGCCATGCACAACTTATTCTTGGATCTACCGGTATTTAACATAGCCAAGACCTGCATGTTGTCCGTGATACAATGAACTCTAGTGTTACTAAATTCCTTTTACCATCGCTTCAAACCCACCATAACAGGGTAGAGCTCGTATACATTGATATTTCTGTGGTGGATCTTTAGTTGTGGGGCAAGAGTAAAATGGTCCCCACAGTCCAACAGAGGATTAGTATCGTTCCACGTCCCATACAAATAATCTTTACCAAACCAGGCACCAAAGCCCTGTATAGATGAATCTGAATACATAGGGGTACATGCATTATCATTTAGAATGATACTCCTGCAGTTGAAAATTCTACAAAAATCCCTCCACCACAATAGGTCATTTTGGGTTTCCTCATTAAGTTTAATAACACCTCTATTCCTAGCCTTTGCACAAAGATCGAACAATCTTCTGCTAAAAGTTCTTCCACATCGTACCACCTGGGAGCAAAAGGACATTAACCCACCAATCTTCTGGAGAGTCTTACTCCTGTAAGCAGACTTCAAATCCACCACACACATGTAGTCGTTCCTATCCAGTTGACAAGTAACAGTGTTAATGGAGTTATACGAGAAACTTTTAGACATGGTGTTCATAAAATTATTAATAGATATCTCTGCTGGCATGCTACAATCAGTGATAGGCCTTAATTTACCATTAGACTTTTCTACACCCCCTAAAGAGTGAATACATTTAGGTTTTGAAACTGTCTTTGTAACCAAGCCCTGGGCTAACTCGTCTCTAATAATATCACACATTTCGCTATAAAATCTACCTTCTAAAATAGACTTATAATTTTTACAGTCATAAGCTGTATCACAACCTGGGTCAACTATTTTGAACCCCTCGGCAAAACCACACCATAAAAAATCAGATTCTACCTGGTTCATATTAATAATATCTGACTGTCTCAGAAAACTAGCTAGTCTGCACGGTAAAATTTGAGCCTTCCTACCATAAATGAAATGCTCACAATCACAAATACCATTGACACAACTATCATAGACCCTGATGCTAGGTCTATTAATACACTCCACAGTAAACAGTGGTTCAAATTCGCCCTGTACTGGGCCACTATACGTCATAAAAAGATTCTTGTTATTATTACAAGACATATTAACATCATTTTCATTATTTTCACCCGAAATGACTGGAACGGGGGGCTCAGGAAGGTCTACCACATGTACTACATTAAAACCAGGCATCACAATATCAGATTCTAACGTAGGACCTTGCCTAAGAGGAAACTCCTAATCTTTTTTGTTCTTTTGGCATTTGTCCTTGCCATGATTTGACATGCTACAAACATCACAAACGTGATGATACCTGAACGGGTCTTCCCTGCAACCCTCAGCCCTGTTGAAAGCATAACAGGTTTGGTTGGATTGTTTAGACTTGAAAGACTTTGGTTTAACCCCACCCGCCTTCTGAGCCTGTACCGTTCCGTCATAGGATAGGTGTCTAAGAATATCCTCACTTTTAACATCACCAAAGGATACCACACCTTCACAATTCACTCTATTCTTAACCGACGAGTCGTATGCTACGAGAGCCTTAAGAGTGTATATTCTAGTAGAGGATTTTTCTACTAATACTTCGATATGTTTAACCACATCGAAGACATCCTCACCCTCCTCTATCAACTGTTTCATCATTCTGATGTTAACGAGCAGCAGTTTCTCGATACTATCTAGTTTTTCACCCTTTTTCAAGAAATTTCTCTGGTCAAACATACCTCTAGACTTTGGAGCATGTCGACGACCATTCCTTGACAAGCTAGATGTAATAGAAACCAATGAATCCGTCAAAATACTACGGTATGAAGACGACCTGCTCGAAGATCCAAGATGGCGATGTCCCTTCTTGTCGCCGTGGAGACCCCGGTAGTCAGGCGAGCGCTGTCGGCCACGCCCCCGTTGCTTGGTTACCGTGTTGTCCATGGAATGTTTATCAACACCACCACGTGTATGAACCATCTCCGTCTCGCCACCCGCTGCTGAAGTAGATGTACGTCTAACCTCCTTCCCCCATCCAATAGGAACTTGATATTTTCTAGCTGCTGTTCCATACGAGCAGTACGTTCCTCCAATAAGCTAATAGATCATGGATGTTGGAGCCCTAGGGGAGTCTATGCTGGATATACCCGAGCCGCGGAGCGGCGAGGGTATATCCAGCATAGACTCCCCGTGGGCTCCAACATCCATGAACTAATAGGTTTATACCACGATTTCCTCCATTTTGTATTAATTTCTTACCTGATATCCGCAGAATATAGCCACGAGAAGACATTTTGTAAAAGCAAGCGATATGGCCCGGGTCAGCGCTCTGCGCGAAGCCATTGTTTTTGTTCCTTGTCGGGAGAGGTACCGCTGTGTATACAGTCACTTTTCGTATGGAATCCAACCATGACAAGTTTTCAAATTAAAACATACATATCCTTAGATAGTCTAGATGATCCCTCCATACGTATTATGTCCAATATATTCAAAATAAAGGAGAATCCATTGATTTTCCCAACGTACGCGAGTCGCGGTCCGGCCATTCCCACCCGCCTCCTTGTCCGGCGAAAGTGTGTCAGTGTCCCGGATGTAGATATAGGTCAACTGCTCGTCGTACAAGAAAGACGCCGAAAATTTCGGACCGTTTTGAAAAATCAATGGATTCTTATTTATATCGAAGAAAATGGAGAAAATTAGCACGCATTACTCGTCTATGGATCAAATACTTCTTGGGATTTTAATATTATAACATATTATGGTTGGATTCCATACGAAAAGTGAGTGTGAACATTCGGTATCTCTCCGGTCAAGGTCTTATTTATGTTCGCATTGGATTTCATCACCGTTCAGTGTAGCGCAATGGCTAAGGCCTTCGCCTACCACCACTGCGGCCGGGGTTCAATCCTGATACGAGTTGGGACGATTTTTCACCTTGAAACAATGGCGAGGCTAAATTTCTATGTCCGCCAGCGTCTCCAAAAATATCCTAAGTCCAACTTGACCCCGAAAAAGTATATACCAAAAATTCTAAAAACGCACAAGGGTGGTATATGCAGAATATACCACGTATATATCGCATATAAAACCACCGGAAGTGCCAGAATAGTGGTATAACTCTCCAATATACGTCTGGTCAACGGGTGGATCCAATGAAACCCCTGTAGCAATTGGGGAAGATAGCCCTTGACCATCCCCACCAGATTCCACACCACTCGAAATCCTCGAATTGGCTATATTTTTTGATTTTCTAGGCGACTTCTTGGTCTTGGACCTTGATCCGCCACCAGCTGCTCCTTTCCGACCCATAGTGTTAGGGCGAACACCGTATTAACTTGGAAAAACGGATAAAACCGTTTAAAATTTCCAGCACCACCCAGCGTGGTGTATGCTGTCCGAGTATATGAAGCCAATTGACGGTTAGTTCAACTGCTGGAGCTTATATACTGGAGGAGAATGTTATGTGTGACGTCATAGGAAATCATGCGCCCCAGACAAAGTAGTACCAACGTATCACTCATTAATTATATATATATACCTGGGAGTATATAGTCCCATAATTCGTCATTGAGCCATCTCAGACATGTCTCCGCCTCAAGAAATATCTACTAATAACCAACTCATAAATAACCAAATACTTTCACCTAATACTCGAAGAACTCTGGGTGATGTCGTACATAAGTGAAAGGGTAGTTTTGCCTAAGAAGTGCCTTACCTGCAGCAGTCCCTTTCTTTTTAGTCTTGACTTTTTTTGTGCTGTACAGAAGTGCTCATGTCAGTTACAAGTACTTTTCAATGAATGAACTGCTCAGAACAAGAGTATACTAAAAGAGTCCCACAGTAAGGTACCTGCTTGTGCAATACACACTATATTTCTAAACATGGTAGGTGGCTTTCGGTCTAATGTGGTGAGTACAATTTGAATGGTGATGCAGTGACTTTTTAATGTGACAGGGTACCTACTTAGTGTTCTCTTAAGCCTATGCGCAACAGCTTCCCGTCTATCTACTTAGACTAGATTAGATTACTTTTATTTGAACAATTGCCCTTAAAAGCGGTGTTCTTGGGCATACTCATACTAGGTTATATGGGAAACTGTTGTCAATCGCAGTTACCGCTTGAATGAGGCACTTCAAAAGTTGAGTGCCTTTTTAAAAAGTTCTTGACATGTGCCTTGTATTGACCAATCAGGAGCCATTCTGACTTGAAGATTTTTAACAATAGATTAGTTTCCATAGCTGGATGGTAACCAGGGCATTGTTTACTCATGTGTTGAATAGCGTAAGTGGTGGTTTTACCTTTGGGGATCCTCTGACTGCGTTCAAATCAAATTATTTAAAATATTTAGAACAGATCTAAAGACCTAGAAAAAGAAAGGATAAATAACTTTATAGCTACATGGAAGGCACATGAATGGGTTTAGACCACTATAGATTGGACACAGCGACATTAACATAAGTAGCTTTTATTGAAACTGACAGGGGACATTCAATGATTGTGATTATAAAGTAACAGATAGAGAGGACATTGGTGAGCATTTCATAAAATCGACAAGGTACATTCTGGACACTAAGACTCCCACATGGAGGAGGCGTTGCATTTCGTTCTATCATGTACAACTTGTTACTCACAAAACAATAATTATTCTTTAACACGTGTAAAGTCATCGCATTTCTTACAGCTTCCCTTAACAAGGGAAGAGGAGAAATTGCATATGGCTCCCTAACTTATATACATCCCAGCTTAAAAAAAAAATAATGGATTTCTATCTTGAATGATTGGCATTCACTTTAACCATAAACTGGATTTTATCGTTTATTTCAATGTCTGTTCCAAGCGCCTACTCACTATGAATTCAAACACTTCCCCTACATACCATGTAAAAAAAAGCAAAAAGAACAGAAAAAAGTTTTTGCTAAACTGTATATTCCTCTAAATAGCGTTATATTTACAAAGCAATTGCAATGTAAGTACAATGTATTTTCTATTCACAAAAATACATAGAATTTCTGAAACAAACGACAACTCATACAAAACAGGTTCAATATCATATATTCGGTTGTAATATCCTATCTGAAATCCCTGCCATTTCAGTCTCAACGTACCATTGAGTTCTCGCAGTTTTACAAAACTATACTCACCCGAGGGAGAACATTTCTTGAAAAGTAAAGGGGGAGGAAAAATAAAACGAAAGAAAGTGCTTTTACATCGGACCAGTGCCACCTGGGCCGAAAAGCTCTACAAAAATAAAACAAAGGTTAAAATCAAAGAAGGCACGTCTTTTTGTTGTTTTGACTAACATCTTAACCTGGATCCTGACTCAATTCTACATCTGAATCGGAATTTAACTTGCACAACAGTGTAGTTACCTTTATCATGGCATTCTTATCACATTGATAATTCCCCCCACGTCCCCCTTATTATCTTTGATAGCACAGCAATAACATCACAAAAATCTGGTTGATTATTTTGTCCATAGCCCCTCCCCCCCACCCCCACAAAAAAAAAGAAGAGAAAATCGGTGTTCCTCTGAATTCTCAGTCCTTACCCTTTTGTGTTTTCAAATTTCATAATTACCCTGATAATTTCTACAGAATGAGCCAGCATAAATGTGTACCTACCCTTGACCCGACCCCCATGCCATTCCTCTTCCTGCTTTAGGCCAAAAAAAAAAGGTTCCAGTCACCCGACCAACCTCAGCCAAAAGGGGCCGACCTCAGAATTTTTTGGAATTTCTTTCAAATTCTTCTGAATTTTTTTAACACATTTTTTTTTTAATTTTTGTTTCAAAACTGGTATTCGCAATACATATATATATATATTTTCCCATCATTTTCTCATATTTCATGCAGGAAACGATCCTTTCTTAGAATACCTAGTGAAAATCTAGCAAAATATGTGAGGCCTAAGATACAAAAAAAAATCCGACCTATCGACTACAACTTTTTTGACCACGTTACCAGAAAATCAACTCTTTTCTTTGGCCTAAGCAAGGCTTTCTCCACTTCTCAACATGATCCAGTCTTTTCGTCTAGATACTCCCTCCCCTCACCTACACCCACATTCCCCCACCATCATGCCTTGATAACGGTACTTGTATGTGACCACATTCCGCTCGTCCACGTACAGGATGCTGATAGGGTCTAGGCGGGTTGGCACACAGCAGGAACGAGTTGCTTTGTCCGGTGTGTTGATGTGGACCAGAGACTGCACGATGGCATGCTTGGTTGGGGTCAGGTGATCCGACAGTGGGAAATCACACCGCCCAGAGCATTGGAAGGCCTGAAAGAGACAGAAAAAAAGTGGATGTGTCCGTTATATTACTGTTCTTGATTTGACTGCTCATTGTCTGTTATTACATTTTCATGTGAGTGTGTACTTGTAAAATATTTTAGGTCTTAATCAGTTTATTTAGGAATGAAGACACGGGTCAGACAAAAAGTATATCTCTCCCCGAGACCTTCAGCTCTGTGTGCAAATTTCAGGCCTACATTTATCATCCCGAGCTGGAATACGTGAATAATCAATAATGCTTTGATTCTTTAAAAAAATGTTTTGATTCTCTGTATTTTATTGGGGTGGAAGTGCCTGTCACTTTAAAACAGTTTGAGTCCTTTAAATTAAAAGAAAAGGAAAGGAGTGCCTACGACATTTAGAGAGTTCTATACACAGCATTCCTTATCTGAACGGATTCTGTTCAGATAACGAATGCTGTACCCTAAAAATTCTGGCACTTTAAGTTAAAGTTTAACAACGTCCCTTCCCACATTATAATACCACTTTCCTTTAAAACATAGCTCCATTTCGGCAATCTTTCAATTAATCTACAAAATAAAGGAATTCCCTCTAATATGACAATCGACCATGTGAGTACTTGTTGTGAGTCATGCATACAATGCATCAAAGGGTAGGGTGGCCCAGCTGGGCTCTGTCTTCCTTGCCATGCCCACCCTGACCCAACCTCCATAGTCTCTACATTTTGTACACCACCCACGCCACCACTCCACATGAGAAGCCCTCAGACCACTCAGCCCTAACTCCCCTTGATACTGCCCCTGGCGATTGGCGCTTTGATTAGGCAGTGTGTTTAGGTTTGATAAGTCTGCTCTGCTCAACCTCCTCCTGGTCATAATAGCCTTCCGTTACAGCTTTCTTGTCCCGAGAACAAGCTCCTATCCTGAGCTGCTCAGTCCGATTTCACTCCCCAAACAGTTGTTCTGCTTTGAGGTGCAACAGTGATGTAGCTTTGAAGGTTCTGAGAGGGCCTCGCTATGCTTGGAGTGCAGCAGGGGTTGTGACATACGGAATATGTCCATTAATCGGAGTAAGCTTTACTCCCGGTGGGGGGGGGAGACTGAGTATTTGATTGATGGTACCAACTGCGAAACTACAGCCCCCCTTTTTTGCCAAACCAGAACCCCTTTAAATACAGCTCAATTTTTACAGCCTCCCTTTTTTTAAGAAGGCTGTTAACAGCCCCCCTTTTTGGGCCCTTTTCCGTGTAAATCAAGGTTCTTTGACAAGAATACTCATAAATTTCACAGCCCTGGAGTGATAACATGGAATGTTCAAGGCCTAGTGCCCCCCTGGGGTTTTACTGGTCTAATGTCGATAGTCCACTTGGCCTTTGTCGCCATCCATTTCGTATATAAATTTCTGCGACAGAGGCCTAGTGGACTATGGGTGTAAGTTCACAGTAGCCTCATATTCAGGAAAGCAGGCTACTGCTCGGGCTACTGCTCAACCTGAGCTTCTCAGTAAAACTGTTTTTGGAACAAACATTGTACTGCGTAGTAATGTCCAGAGTAGGGAATTTACATAAGGGTGGGGATCCCTCTTTTTCAATTTCCATAGGGGACTGATCTGGTTGAAAATCTGGTTGATTGAAGATCGACCAGCATTAATCTCCCAATAAGGTTAGCCGACATATTTCTACATTCTATCCAACAGAAAAAGAAATCCTCTAACAATTTCTAAACCAAACTGTAGGTATGCATATCTATGATCAACAGAAATGCTATGTCCAGTTTTCTGTTTCCCTCTGCCACTTTGTTGACCTAAATTAAAGATATAGCTAATATAAAAGATCTCAACTTTGTTCATATATGTGTGTTAGAGATATTCATGACACTTTCTTTCTTTTACACACGTATCGTGAAAGGTGAGGCATAAAGGTGGTATAATTGTGTTTATATTTTGATATCAAACAGTGACCTTCTTCCCTTATTTGGGAGTCCACATTGATAGCAAACTGAGCTTTGACAAGCAAATTAAAATAGTTAAAAGAAATGTATGTAATAAATTATTTCGTTTTGCCAAATTAAGAAAATTTCTGACTCAAGATCAGAGTGTAAAGATATATTGCAGTACAATAAGACCAATTATAGAATATTGTTCCTTCATTTCAACTAGCTGTAATGAGGAAGGTTTGAAAGCTTTACAACACTTACAAAATAGAGCCTTAAGGATATGTCTAAAATGCAACATTAGAAAATGCAATGTTAAAGAATTACATATGCTGTGTGATATAACTCTATTGGATAAAAGGTTTGATATGCTTCTATTGTGTCTGATGTACAAAAAATCTAAAGATATAGAGCAAAGGCCACATGCACATAATACACGGTCACAAAATAAAATTGTTTTTGAATTACCAAGAAAAATTTCCAGGCATTACAAGAGATCTCCATGGTATAGAGGGGTGGCGCTCTGGAATGTCCTACCTGAGAACATCCAGAAAGCCACCACTAAAGTCAAATTTAAAACTGAAATACTGAAGATAGATAATTTGAGGCAGAAATTGAAAATTGGTTACAACTAGTATATGAAGCAGGTGTAGTTACCGCGCCACTTCCAGATAATTGTGTTGAATCCTAATTACCATTATGTTACTGCCTAATACACTAACATGAATGTCAAATGTTATGTAAACCTTAGCTACTATACCAGTACATTATATCTTATACTATCTTATAACAAAAATGTATGTGTGTATGTTACTATGATCAGTCGACCAGCTCCTGAACTCTCCAATGTTGTTGATCTTGTACAAATTGACTATTGTCTTGTTTTGTGTTTTGTAGTTGCTGTTCCTTATTTTGTTGTTGAAAAATCTAATAAAACTTGGTCTGCTCTATAGCTTCACTTAAATGAACATAACAGTTCATTGATGCAATGAGCGAGTCCAAAAAGAAAAAATAATGTCAGTGCCATAGACAGTATTTGTACTGTCTATGGCACTGACATATTCTCATGTAATGGAAATGTACAAGTGTTACATGTATTATCCTTCTACTTTGGTCTATTAGTTATTAGTGTAGGGTCATAATGGTTAGTGTGCATTTAAGGCCCATTTTCCACCACCCGATATGGACCCTCTATCGGCCGATAGACCCTTACTTGACACTGTCGTTGGCCGACAGAGGCCATGCTCCACCATTGAGCCCTATGGTAGTCCCGTTGGCCAAGGTGGTAGTTTGATGCAGCGGTCGGTCGCTATTGGGACCACATCGGGTGGTGGAAAACGGCCCTTAGCAGATATGTACATCAGCTAGGTATGCATTAGCACAAGTATAGGTGAGGCTCCACTACGTGATGTTTGCCGAAAATCGGAGCTATTCTCACAAAAGCAGACACAAACACAGATTATAGAGTGGTATTTGTTATTATTTCAAGGTGTAAATAAAAGATTGAGAGAGTTTTTTTGTGTGGGGAAGGCTTTGTGTACAATCCCAGGCGCATTTTTGTTGTCAAAAGACAGGTTTGATTTTTACAGTACAAGACCCTGGGATCTGTGTGACTGCTGGATTGTTATTTATATTTTGCTGTATTGATGTTTATATATTGAACTCCCACCCAATCACAGAGTCTATGCAGGTGCAGGTTAGCTGGTAAATATGACACATAAGGAGAGAGATCACTCATAAATTAACCCTGAAATCTCATGTTTACAACTTTGAATCTCATGTTTACAATATAGGAATGTCAACACCCTATACCTTAAGCACTATAGGGATAAGATTAGGTGAGAATGTACCAAAATATCGCGTAGTGGAGCCTCACCTTATGATTTGCGTCGCCCTGACATGCAGCCACAAGCCTGCAGTGTTCACATTAGCTATATGGCGTTCTAGTCGGCAGTGCGTCACCCATACATTTTTTGTGTATGCTTTGCATGGTACGTGAAATAAGACCATATGTGACATGTACTGGGAGTAGGGACCTTAATACACCCTGCACTAAGGGCCCTTTTCACAGATTGTGCCACATATGGCTCTTCTTTGACCTCAATTATACTAAATGAAAAATGACATCAAACTTGCTAAATGCGTCATAACGGGATCGTGTTACATCTGATGTGGTGCCCAGGTACTCTGCCCAGGTAGTGTTTCTTTTCTCTCTCTCACTTATAATTGGTCCAATGCTTTGAATGACAAAGCCGATGCCTCCACGCAACGGCGTTTGTGGAGGTAGATCTATATATAGAGGCCTAATTTCAAATTCCTCCTAGAAACAGATATTTCTTGTGAGGTTCTGAGAAAAAAAATGTATCATTGCCATCGCCATTGCAATTGGTATGGACGCCCAGTGGGTCGGCCATTGCTTGATCTGATACCTGGCGAGATAAACACTGATAACGACCAGAGTGATAGGTACCTGTTGTTACATGATGTACCTAAAACATTCTCCAGTGAATAGAGGGAAATATCTGATTGGTTGATAATGCATCCCGCCTGGTATGTGACTGAATAACAACTCTGGAATTTATTTCAATCCCAAGCCTCCTTGGACAAGGTGCAATAATTATAAGACGAATATACAGCCCTTTATCCTATATAGTTACCTGTTGTTAAAAGAAATGAATATCACTTTCTTAGTAGGCCTTAGGGGACTATTCGGGCGTTAAAATACATTATTAACAGCCCTCTAATACTCAGTCCTTTGGAATAACTGCGGGCACATCCCGGGTCTTATTTACATTCATAGATATCTCAATTGTGTACTTTCCATTTCAATCCATAGATTGGTTCTTATAGTGCAATGTATTCGCACTTAGGCCCTATAGAGAGAGCTAAGACATTTGTCAAGTAGCTAGAGAAGAAGATATCAGACCACTCATAAACCTCCGTCTGAGGAAATACCCCGGGGAAATGCCAAGTCCTATTTCCGGTTCTGTGGCAGACGACAACCGAGGTGGGGTCAGTAGATGACCACGTGATTGAACGTGACCAATCAGAGCCCCCGTGCTAATCTGAACCACGTGTAGCTACCACACTGACCCATGAAAATATTAGTATATTGATAAACGGCAACATTTATCGAATTAGTTTTATCCACTTATGTACTTACAGTCATTTATTGCAGGATATGCACATCCTAATCAGGCAAAGGCAGACTGGAGGGTCATGTTCCCACTTTAAGCCAGGAGGCTCTTGCGAAAAGAATTGGAACCAAATTTTCAATGTAGCCATTTGATCTTCCAATTCCCCGCTCTTCCCCTCCCTGAGAATCGACTTCCCCAGCGAATTGGTTCCTACTTGAGAATTACACCCAGACTCTGGACCACTCCTATACCACACCTCTGACTAATTCCCTTTTTGCAACACATGATGGAAACAATTCCTTGAGATGAGTGAGTTCCATCTTGGGAATAGCACCTCAGACAGAACCATTTCCAAATCTTTTTACAGCAGCCTCCAAAAGGATTAAACCAATTGATTCAATTTTACTCTGCAGAGCTTGATATATTTTATGGGTTTAAATGTTACATTTTGTTGATATTTCTCTTTTAGACTTATGGGATACCATACGCAATAATTGTACTTTCATTTTCAATTCCATTCTTTCAATTAGAATTCTGCATTTCGAAGTTTCCAGTATTAAACTCTAGTCAATGATGTAATATTATATAATAAGGGCCATTTGAAGCACCGGTCTGGATCATGATAAAATAAACAGATGCCAATCCATGCATTAGAATTAAATCCCCAGATTGAGAAGCAAATGTGGAGAGACCAAGCCAAGCGTCAATGGAAGTATACAGTGTACCCCAGTTGATGTTACTTGTGTATAGATATAGATCTATTCTAAGGACCTCAAAACCAAAAGTACATCTCCACCTTGTGTGTGCTTTATATTAAAAGTTCACCATCACCATCATCGTCATCATCAAATGGTGCACCTGTATATGGCTTAGTATGGACGTCCTGTGGGCCCACCATTTTGAATTTTGCTGGTTGAGGAAAAGCCCACTGATAAGACATACCGTGCTGGGTATGTTGTCCCTGGGTAACACCCACTTCCAGGGACATGCTGGTCCCATGTTATCAGTTCTTATCAATGCATGTCGCCAGAACCAGCTCCAGACCGGCTTCCAGTCTATACGCCTGGACGAACAAATGGTTTTAGTCTTTGCCAGCAGGTGCTAATAGTACATCCGCCGCAGTCAGTGGCAGGTAGCTTGGGCAGTTTTCACTGCTTGGGGAGGCCTCAGTATAGCCTGTTGAAAAAGGGGAGGGGGTGGGGGTGCCTAATCCTTTGATGTATTGAATTAAGTGTCACCCACACTTATATGTATTATGTTAGCACTGGCACTCATTTTTTTTAACTATCTTAAGTGTGCAAGGTAATGAGACATTATCTTACATGCAATGCTGGTTCTACACAGAGGAATCTGCCCGAGTCACGGCGCTGGAAGGACTATAAGCACCTAGTGGCAAACTCATGCACTATCTGTTCATCCAGGTGTATAGGTTGGAGAGGTGGATTTAGACCGAGAGCGCGGGAGTGACCCCTCTTCCTTTTGGTCAGTTCACTTAAGTGCATGTGTAGAGGTCAGCGAAAACGTACTTGGAAACACCGGGTTTCGAACCCAGGACCTCTCAACTTGCAAGCGAGCGCTCTACCACTGAGCTATACATCCCCAGACCTGATGTTCTCTACCTTCCACCTACATCTGGATCGGTATGACACAAGGGGGCAGTGTTCACTGCCAGGGAATGGGGACAGATAGCATACCGCCATGGACTCACAGCCAGAGCTGGCCCCTACACATGTATACTTTTGACAGCCAAAGATTTCTCAAAAATAAGGGCGCATCTCCTCCTTTTGGGCCGCACCTTTTACAAATCCTTGATCCGCCACTGGGTTTGCCCTTATTTGCTACCGGCAGGTAGGGTCGGGTTAACTAAAATTACCCCTTTTTTTGGGGGGGGGTCTAACTGGTATCTATTCGTATTTCATAAAAACCTTCACAAATCACTAGATTTTAGATCAAAATACTAACCAGTTAAGACACAATGTTAGAAGACCGTAGAGGAGACCAACCTGAATTGGCATGAATAGGCCCAGGTTGAAAGGGTACAGTAACTGCAACAGCTGTATAATGATACCATGCAGCCAGGCATTCTTATCACCTTCTTAACAACCTACCTGATATCCTTTAGGTGCGATCACCCACTTGTGCCAGTTGATATCGACAAAATTGACGAACATGGGTAGCTTCCGGCACTGTCGCCGAGCCCGTCGCTTCGACGACTTGCCTCTCTTAAGTCGGCGTCGCCTCCCTCTGCCCCGCGTCGACTTGCTGTTGCCGGATGACATCCGCTTCCGACGTGACGTCAATGGAGCAGCGTCCAAACCGCTCTGACGTAACTCTTGTATATGTTCACCTTGTAGAACCGTCCTTTGAAGCCTCACCTTCCCGGTTAGGATCATTGTCGACGAGGTCATAGAATGCGTCACGACACGATCGCCATTTCGGGATATTTGATCACTATTTCGGTTTACAAAATTGGAACTTCCGTTATTGCGACCATCATGAGTACTACTTCCGATGTTAAGGTCAATACTTTGGCGATGAGAAGAGACCTCATTCCTGAGTAGAGGGCGCGAGAAAGTTTGGTTCGTATTCTTCGGTGTCGATCCCGGATGACTCCCAATTGTGTTCACCCCTGAATCCCGACTTAACCAAACGTCGGCTTCCTGGGTTCCCATGTTTGAAGAACGCCGTGGCCGCTTATGGCGCGCTCTTAGCTTAGTGCCGTTCTTGCGCTCTACTTTTACAGTAACGGCGGAAGTGGGAAGCGCCTGACCATCTTCGTCATCATCGTCATATGCATCGTCCTCAATACCCGCTTCCTGTGCGTCCACTTCCGGTTCCTCTGAGTAGACAACAAGAAGAGGCTGGAGAGCTGACCGAGAGATCTCAATGTCTAGTCGTGTAGGGCGACGTACCGACTGGGCAGTGTTAAAGCTTTTCTCGACCTCCCCGTGTAACGACGATACCGGAAGTTGAATGCCGTTCTGATCGTCAACGAGCGTCTCTATTCGGACCTCCAATTCGTGCCGTAGATGACGTGCAGCAGAGTTCCTCCAGAGGGCTACAGCCTCCGTCACTTTGTACGTCTCCCATCCAAGGCGGCCAGCCCCAAGAGTGTGACATCCAAGGGCGTGATAACCAATGTCCTCACCTGTGCTGTGGCCCTTGGCTGCTCCAGGCGTTCCTCCAGGGTTTTGGGCTGTCGGCAGGAGGACACAGAGACGAACCTGTCGATCAGGAACCCGCCGCCCCCGGCCCTTCCGCTCCCGACCACCGGCTAGATGGATCCTTAACTCCGCCGCCGTTACTTGCTCCTCAACCGGAAGGCTCGACAAGTTGAAACTGAGGCGTCGGGTCCTGGCGTGGCCTTGTATCCCACTTGTCTTTTTAAGTGTTGCTGTAATCAGGAAATTGAAAGAATAAAGTTTAATCAATTGAAAAAAATGACACAAATATTCACGACTGCATATTGCGTGTAGGGAAATAGTTCAATGTTAAGATCTGTTTCTATATAGGTCTGACATAATATACATGAAAGACATTAATAATACATGTACACGTAGTTTAAAGTGGTGGTTCCATCAAAACTGATAGTTTTCATGGATTTTGTTGGGCCGGTATAGTGGGCCGATTCCTGGAACGGCTCCCTGTCAGCCCAACAAAAAGAAAAATTGGTTACGATTGTCGGGATAGTTATAGAGGCCGATAGGTGGCCAATAACATCAAACTGATTTGATATTATCAGCCACCTACTGTGAAGCATCAGGAAGCATCGGCAATGCAAAACGATGGAAAATTTTGACCTCTACCATACAGCCCGATTTCTGAACGATTTCTGGCCGACAGCTGGCCGATGGTCCAAAATCGTCGCCAAGGCAAGCCGATGCATTGCCAATGCAAAATCGTTCAAGAATCGTCTTTGGTGGAATCACCGTTTAATGGTCCAAATTGTAAAGACTACTTGTTTAAAATGTACAAATAATTCACCTAAAAGTGGCCCAATGGGGGAGAACATGCCACCAGGGGGCAGTACATATGGGTAAAACACTGACAAATATGCTAAAATAAAGTTTATACCATTTTTTTTTATAAGGAATCTAGTGGTATCACCCGGGCACAAAATTAGTAAAACAATGAATATAGAAATGAATATGAATACATCTGTTATGGGGACCTGTCTGCAAAAACACTATTAAACTTTGGGGACGCATATAATTTCAAACAAAGGTCGGTCAATACAAGTCATTTTCCATAAATCATAGGACTGATAGTGGATCTATGCAAGCAAATTTATACATGTACAGATATTCATCGCCCTGACATGAACGATGCACTTTGTGGGGAATGTGTGACATATCCCAGGACAATATATGAGAAAACAAATAATCTCTGGTACACTCTACAGACTTCTGGACATGAAATCCTATCCACCTTTACACGTAATGCTAATAGGTGAGGCTCCACTACGCGATTTTTTGGTACAGTCTCACCTAATTTTATCCCTGTAGTGCCTAAGGTATAGGGTGTTGACATTCCTATATTGTAAATATGAGATTCAAAATTGTAAACATGAGATTTCAGGGTTATTTTATGGGTGATCTCTCTCCTTTTGTGCCATATTTACCAACTAACCTGCACCTGCATAGACTCTGTGATTGGGTGGGAGTTCAATATATAAACATCAACACAGCAAAATATAAATTACAACACAGCAGTCACACAGATCCCAGGGTCTTGTACTGTAAAAATCAAACCTGTCTGATATTGAGTTGCAGAGAGTCATCAATGTGAAAGTCTGCAATATTTACATTAGGTCAACTTGATTTAGTAATACAAAAACATCTTTTGGCAACAAAAATGTGCCTGAGATTGTACACAAAGCCTTCCCCACATAAACAGAAAGCTCTCTCAATCTTCGATTTACACCTTAAAATAATAACAAATACCACTCTATAATCTGTGTTTGTGTTTGCTTTTGTGAGAATAGCTCCGATTTTCAGCAAAAATCGCGTAGTGGAGCCTCACCTATTCACGACATTTCTATTACTAATCAGACTCGACGGTCCGAAACCGATGCAGCTCATTGGCGCAACGGGGTGGAAGGTATCGCCATCACCGAAAAGCTTCAACGTCTCAGGATCCTGTTCTTTCTCTTTGCTATGTTATAGTTTATCTAGTGGCATGTGCAACACATCTTCAGTTTGTATCGTAATGAGTCAGAATGATGTCTTTCTTCATATTCACATTTCACTTTGTATAAGTTTTAATTATGAATCAAGGTATATTCCAACTATTTTGCCCATCGGTAGTGATGAATTTCCCCAGATTCAGACTTGAAAATTTCCAGCGGGGATTTCCGGATGGGAAAGGGAAAATATCTGGGGGTATACAGGGGGGGGGGGGGATCGGAGAGATGGGATCTCCTGCTACCATTCTCAGGTGTATTGTCTAACGTGTATCTTCCCTACCTTCTCATATCTATACGCAGTTTATCGCCGTCATGATGGAAAGGCCGGGGCGGCGAGCAAACTCCAGAACTGCTCTCATCACAACCAGATGCTGCAATTTGCTCCCTTATCACTATAGCTTGTCCCCTATCAGGAGCAATTCAATGATGAGCATATCTCAGTTGCTCCTCAGCCATTTTGAGTTGGTCCGAGTTACAGGGGTTCGGTTTTTTCCAGTGTACATGTGTCTCCACTCGAAATGATAGGTAAGTGCGACTAGGTATAGGTATCAAGTATAACCGATATCTTTTTTGGGGTTTCAACTATTCTGTCTTGTATTCTTAGAGGTCCCTAGATATGAACGGTATTATTTGCACAGCTCCAACTAGTAATTATGGCCATACTTTAGACTACAACATTCATTCCGTAGACTCTATTAAATTTGCAACCGTCAATTTGCACTACACAGTAAAAAATGTGTTTAGCCCTCAAACACTTTTCCTGGTAAACACCTGTTTTTGCCAAACACTTTCATTAGAATAAAGACTTATCAGCACTTACACACTTTTTTCTAAACACTTAAACACATTTCAAGAGAAAGTGTTGAGCTATTCATGATGTGTTTAGAATTTTAACACAATGGCATCAAGTGTTTAGACATTAAACACAAGTGTTTAAATGTTTGGTTACAATCCAACTCACTAGGTGACAGGGGATGCTCATAATGGTACAACCAAAATATTTAAATAGACACAAATGTCTGAATTGAGTATAGTAATGATAATACACAACAACCTGACAGGACCTAGAATTGGTACTTAATCTTAGAAAGAAATTGTAAAAGAAATGATACAAATTTACCCTCCCATTACCGCAATTTCAATGTAACCCATGGTAAACACCCATTTTGTGGTGGTAGGGATTAATACATACAACCTGGTCCTGATAACTCTGTCCATCAAAGTGCTTGGACTCGTTTTGACTTAATCTCAAAACTTGTGGGAATAGAACATTGAATCGATGTTGGTGACTGGATGATCAACATCAATAAACCAGCCTTCAACATTGACCCAACATTCTGAACCTGCTGAGAGTAAACCTTTAGTCCTAAACACATTGTTGATATAAACACTTACCAGATCTAAACATCTAAACAGTGATTTTTCCTGAACACCTTAGTGTCTACACACCTTATATTTACTAAACACATTTGACATATCAACACTTTCTGTGATAAACATTTAAAATGTCTGAACACCTGGCAAGCCAACCCTTTAGCAAAAGTGTTTAGGATAAAGTGTTTAAAAAGCCGTTGCAAGAAAATGTAAAACTTAGAAACGTCGTTTTTTACAGTGTATATAATAACATTCTTGCACTAATTGTATTATGGGAAATATTATTTGTTATGGCATATATATATATATATATATATATATATATATATATATATATATATATATATATATATATGTTCATAATACCAAGACCGTGCAATCCATTATCAAATCGAAACAACTAATGGGGTATCATTTTCATCGTTTCATGGAAAGGACATCGGTCCAAATGTACTTGATAGTAAACTACATTGCCTTACATGAAAAGGGAGTTATCTAAAGGCTTTATTATCTCCATTATGACCTGGTTAATATCACGTTTCGTGACAGGCCTCCAGTCGATATTGCAATTTGTGAGTCAAATCGCCACTGATGAATGTGCATTGTGACGACCCTCAGAATTGATTGCCAAGGTCAGAAGGAAGGAAAGACTAATTTGAAAAGTTCCATACAAAAGCTGATTTTGATACAAAGTTGCTTTAACATGTTGAAATCTAGACTGTGATGCACATGGTCTTTGACGTGTCCATGTTACATTGGTCAACGTTGTCAACAATACCCGACTATCTTAAGATCCTATACATGTGCTTAATTAGCGGTATATAGACCATTTCATACCTCAAATTTGAGGCTTATAGAATGGGACGGGACGCGCCTCATATATGTTTTTTGACAATTTCAAACCATCAATTTGCAACCCCCCATGTACACGTGGTTGTGCGGCGTATACACGTACGCGGGTCAGGAGCGAAGTTTGCTAAAATCGCCAGTTTTAATAATAAATTCATATGCTCTACATGTTTGTACTGTTAAGCATAAGAGTGAACATACATACCTTTGTTAAGGAGGGTGAAACCTCGGACGATTCCTGCTGCAGGGAGCGCCCTCTGTGCGCCAATATAAGCGTAATACAGATCCAACATGAACTTTGGGGGTATCACCAACTTCCGCCGTCCCACCGTCGGCGGCTTCCGGCCCGACTTCCATCCGCGGCGTTTCTCCTTCTTCCCACTGGATCTGAATCGTTTTGGTACTGAATGCAAGGGGACCAGAGGGCGCTGGATTTCTGGGGTTGTGGAGGGTGATCTCCGCTGGATGGGCAAAGTTGGGTCTGATCTGCGCCCCCGGCTCCTTGGTGGGGATGAAAAGGGTCCAGCATAATGCGCGTTCGTGTCCTCTGTCCCGCTTTCCTGAAAAATGCCACTGTGGATATTCTTGTCGGGAGTGAGACCCATAACGTTTTCCCTGTCCAGAATCCTACGTCCATTGTGATGAGTTGACCATAAGTTGGGAGCTGACCGTTGTGATATCTGTCCACCACCGTGACCGGTGAGCTGCTCATTTGGGGAGACTTTGAATTGCTCGCCCTTCACAATTGAGCTGCTGGTGGCCAGCCAGGTGAGCAGAAAGAGTAGGATAGATATGGCGGTGCTCAGGACCGAGGAGCTTTTGAAGGAGTTGTTCCGAGTAGAACATGAGCAATACAAAGAGCTATAGGTAGTGGATGTCGACATGGACATGGTGCTTGGTGTCGAGGTGAGCACCCTTGAGGTTGAGTTGTCTCAATGAGCTGCTCTTGAGAGGCATTGGCGCCAACTCCCGCTGCCGCCTAACGACGGGCGCGGCGGATATAATGTGAGCTGCTCACCCCACCCCCTGTACCTTACTCCACGCCCTATACCCGCCCCTGTCAAACACTGCTAACCTTCCACTATCACATTGCTCCCTCCAACCCAGCACTGCCATTACATTCAAATCTCACTAGAAGGAGATCTAAAGGATAAAGTAGATCTACAGATTAGGCCAAAAAAAAGGTTTGTTTCCAGTAACCCGACCGACCCTAGCAAAACAGGGCCGATTTTGTTTTCAGCAGAACAGTACAAAACTACGCCTTTTGTTTTATGCTGTAAATTATTTGATAATTGTCCGATTTGTAAGCTATAAAATCTGAAATGTAGCCAAGGGTCCCAAGGTTGTAGTTACACATTTTGTCCAGCAGTCTGTATACTAAATTATGCCGGCCTGGCACCAGTTTTGCCCGCTAAAGTAAGTGTCTGGCAAGTAATTGTATTTGTACATGTATTGACCGTTCATCATTACAATATATCATTAAGGGCCGGGCCATTTATTGCCAGCTGGGGGGCTTGATGAATTTTGGCAGATCGCCAGATTTTTTTTCTGACCCCCCACCACTATGACAAAAATGGTCATGACCCCCGACTAAGAACTGACTTTGCAAAATGACCCCCAAAAATTCGGATATGTGCGTGGAATGACACGTCACAGTGGTATATTTTAAATAGCCCATATATAGTTTTGCCCCCCCCCCCCGTGTGACGATTGATTCGGTTTTGCCCCCCCCCCTCCTACAAAATGACCCGGGCTTCCCTAGCCCACTTAAAAGGGTCTACTTCTCATCTTTCCTCTCCCCTCAGGATGTGTGTGGTGCACATATGCGCGGGCACTGACACATTCCTCTGTGAAATTGTGTAATGTCGTTCTCGCCATGAATATGACCTTAGCTGTCGAAATGGCGTTAAACATCTATTACTCACTCACAAAATGACCCCCTATATCTAACAAGCCCCCCTCCTGACTTGGCCCTAACAGGTTAAAAGGCACAAGATGAGACTATGCAATTCTTTAAGACTTTAATCCTTCCTCGTAGTATTTCCCGTACTACAAAGGGCATTAGATGCAAGGTATAATTATACATGTATCACAACCCCGTGTCGTGGCCATATATCCTCTCCAATTCACCTTGAAATTACATTTCTTTATTTGTCAGGAGGAAGATTCTCCATGACAAGGGAAAGACCAGCTTTAAAAAAAAAATAAGGGTGAAAATCCGACCTATCGACCCTAGCATTTCAGATCATGTTACTGGAAACACACCTTTTTGTTTTGGCCTTACTCCCGGGCCACTTTATAAACTTTTAAAGGCTGCATGACGCATAATTACTGCATCTTGGGTCCGACCACTCCTGAAAGGTACACATGTTGCTCACCTTAGTGCTGGTGAGGAGGCTCGCCAACACTGCATTAGGTCATCATGACGGCCAAGGAATATATATATATATATATATATATATATATATATATATATATATATATATATATATATATTACGCCTATTACTAATCACACAGTGTTACATTTTCTCTAAAGATATTCACAACAAACGATCGCCATATTTAGAATGATAAGTAGCCACTGGGGAGTCATCATTATGGTATATAGATGATATAAAGGATGGTGACTTCAATTATGTGTATGCATGCGTTAATGACCAGTCGTTGATTATCTTCTGGCATAGGAATATTGGTGAGAATGATTAAGACTTACCTTCGGTATAGTCAGACTGATGACCCTGTAATCCTCACTGAGTATTTATCACCATCGTATTAGACTAAATCACATGTCTGCCTTTCAGCAGTTGTGAATTTATATTTCGTTTGGTTGTAGAAAGAAAAAATGGCTACTTGTAATGATCCTTTTCAGATCACCCCCACCCTAAATAACTGGGTCTCGGATATTATAATGCGTTTTCTAATTCTATAAACACCTCTGCTCAAGTTATCCGTACACTGTCAGAGCGGCAAGCTTTTTGAAGTAGATTGCTTCTATTTTTGGAAAACAGTGG
Organism: Acholoe squamosa; assembly: GCA_949317995.1. Classification (NCBI taxonomy): domain Eukaryota; kingdom Metazoa; phylum Annelida; class Polychaeta; order Phyllodocida; family Polynoidae; genus Acholoe; species Acholoe squamosa. The sequence goes on along the minus strand of OX439040.1, from coordinate 43,243,225 downwards.
TAGCTGCTGTCAACACAAACCCAATGACCCAACAGTGGGTTGCCCTGTACCCACTACAGTGGTCCTTATAGCCCATTTACAATAGGGCTGAGATTGTACACCAGAGATCATTTCGTCTAATAACTCATCTAACAAAATGAAACAATATACAATGTAATAACAGTAAAACTTCGTTATAAGGATGACCCTAAAAATGTGAATTTCCTCCTTATAAGCAAGGTTTCCTTATAAGCAAGGTGAGCCTCTTTATGGAATATAGGGTTGTCAGAACATCTGATTGACAAAACAAAGAGAAATACATTGATATGAATGGTTATTGATTCCCTTTACAGGTATATAAGGGAGGTGTTTGGACGCCCCTCCTAGCACTCCTTGGGTCTGTTACTCAGAAGTACCTAAAATATTTAGGTACCTGCACCATCTGTTCTGTGATCTTAGGGGATCTGTTTTACTCTTAGGTGATCTTCCAGTGGTACTCTTTAGTGATCTGGACTGATGAGAGCAAGATTGGTGCTCTTAGATTGATCTTACAGGGCTGATGAGAGCAAGATTGGTACTCTTAGGTGATCCTAGAGGGCTGGTGAGAGCAAGATTGGTGCTCTTAGGTGATCTTACATGGCTGATGAGAGCAAGATTGATGCTCTTAGGTGATCTTACAGGGATCATAAGACCATGAATACCCAGATTCTTGGCCCCATTCATGATCCCACACGATTCTTGATCTTATCTGTGATCTCAACATTTTTTGGAACTCAGGGTGAAGGATTATGTTTACCTGGGAGCATCAAGCAAGGCCCACACAGAGTTCCTAAATTCATTTTGTGTGCATGATCAGGGTTTGAGTAACACACCCCTGACCCTCTGCATGAGGGCGGAAAACATCTTAGTTAGGGAGGTCCTGTTAGGTGTTCTGACGCCCCTCCCCACTCCCAAGGCCCACTGCATGAGGGTAGAAAGCATCTAAAGGAAGTCCTGTTAGGTGTTCTTACACCTTTGCCCGCTCCCATGACCTTCTGAGGGTGGAAAACATCCAAAGGAAGTCCTGTGAGGTGTTCCAACGCCTTTGCCCGCTCCCCTCCCCCTCTTAGGATGGACTACATCTAAAGGATGTCCTGTGAGGTGCTTGTATGCCTCTATCCGCTCCCCTGACCCTCTGAGGGCGGGAAACATGTATAAGGGAAATCCTGTGAGGTGTTCTAACTCCCCTCCCCGCTCCCCTGGCCCTCTGAGGGCTGTAAGATGTGAGAATTCCAAATCAATGTTTCCCAATTTCATATGAAATGTACACATTTGCACCAAAATTTCCTCCAAAGTTTGAAGAAAAAGGCCCTCATTATAAGGTAGTTTAATTACTATAGAAATGTATGGAAAAAGATTGATGCTAGATAAATATGCTCCTTATAAGCAAGGTCTCCTTATATCAGAACTCCTTCTAACGAAGTTTCACTTTATGTAGGAAATGGTGAAGAGGAAAGGGGCTACAGGTTCAACTCTATAATGATGAGTGCATCCCTCTTCCAGCAGAACCACATGTGCTCATCCACTACCCACTGATGATAAACTGCATGGCCACCTACATTTTGTATTGATGTGGCATCATTGTGCTCATGGATCTGGAAGGCATTTCTTAAGATGGTACGAACGGGCCCCCCTTTCAAACCGTAGTGGGATCCCTCTCTCCTATGCCACAGCCCTGCATCTTGTGGTCACTAATGATTGCACTGGTACGACTGCCCTACCAAACCCTATGTAATTACTACATTAAGTGCTGATCGTACAGAGCAGTTGTAGGGCATTACCTATGATCACCCACTCTGATCTTGAGGGTTTCAAATCGTAGTGGCTGTGTCCAGTCTCACCGTCTTAAGAAATGCCTTGGAGCTGAACCCATCTGCTTTATACAATAACAAAAACGAGTTACGCACTTGTCACCTATGCGTGCAACAATTTACCAATAAGGTTGAGTAGTGCGTTTTACAAAACCCTCCTGTCCGAAAGATACATAACTTCCTCATTACATATACAATGTATAATGGTCTTTTGCCGTTTTCAAACATTGCACGTCTGTAACGCTGCACAAAATGTATATATTTGTATTTTATATAAAACCGCATCAGTCATTGGCATTCTTTTCATTACAACCTACGTCAACCCTTACCTTGGAACAATGTGCCATCTTACATAAGTTAGTTATCACAGAGCTACACAGGTGTTCGTCATGACGTCTCTCCTTTTAATGGCACCCCACCCTACTCTGTCACGACCTAACAATCCATAAGTAGGACCTAAGGTCACTTTCCGATGGTCAGTGTGCATCTCTCATTGTTCTTTTGAAATCTTGAACACGATTCCGAAAAAAAGTCGTTCAAGATCATTTTAGAGTTGCCATGCCCAAAAATCCTTGAAACTCATGTTTTTCCACATGGAAAACAAAATCAGAAAATTTAGGTTTAAAAGAGTAAAATACTAGCGAACATTTTTTTTCCCCCTATTTCTCTCGTTATGAAAGCACCAGGCCACAGAAATTCCAAATAAATCATTATATTGTAAACTACAGTCTAGATTTCTGGAGCAAAATTTGACCGACTGCTATGTGATTCTTGGGTCCACAGTAGCAACAGGTGGAATGTCCTATCATATTCATACTAACATAGATATATCATGCTTGGTGCCGCGACTATCTGCGGTGGTAGATCTAAAGTCTGAACACGGCCTTCTGCAAGAGGAGGTCATTGCAGTGTGATGTCAGAGGGTCTCGGAATCACCCCACCCCACCACCACACACACATACACATACTTGCCATGTTTCCTTATCAGATTTACCAGTTTACTGGGTTTATGAGAATGGGGGGGGGGTGCTAATAACTTTTCTTCACATCAAATGATCAAAATTTTTCTATAAGCTAAATAGAACATTTTCTATGACAATAGTCTCATAGATTCTTTCATGTACCCTCTAAGACTAAGTTAAGTTATACCGAAATCCCAAGAAAGGTAGTAAGTCTTGGGCCAGGAGATGTTTGATAACCTTTACCAAAACTCTTCATGGTATACCACAAGGGAAACTGCCCGCCAGAACCGATAGCCTTACATGATTCCCCATAAGCTGGTTGTATGACCATGGCAAAAGGAGGCATTGGACTAGTAGAGCAGCTCTTCTCTGCATCTACCGAGCACCTGAGCACACCTACCTGTCTGCCGTCACCTGTCACACATAATGCAGTGGCCCTAATTAGCCGCACTTCGCTCACACCTGTTGAGACCATCACAAACAAGGCCGAGTAGCTCGGAGAGCTGCCCATCGTAGCCTACCTAGTTTACCTACCATTCCACTGTTAGCCGCCCGGTGAGACACATGCATGGGGAAGACGCAGCATTGAGTGCTAAACTACAAAAGGCAACATATGGGCGAATACCGACCTAAAAGAGTATATTTTCAATCCGACATGGCCACAACATGGGTAAGTGGGTCTATATAAATTTTACTCTCACTGTCTTCTAAAGCCTCAGGGTATAGACATGGTGTTGAAATATAGCCGGTGACATATGTATACATTCAGCCAACGGCACAATGATAGGTGGAGTAAAGCCATTCTAAGAAAGCCTATCATTGCACCTGAGTATCAAGAGAGGTCCTGCTGATGGTGGACGAGGTGGAAATGGTTGTGAAATGGCTGTAAAAATGGAGAATTGGAAATGTGGCATAGAATAATACTGTCCCCTCCAGCTGCTGAAAGTCGTGGTAGGTTTGGCGAGAATCGCATAATGTCTCCTCTGCTTTTGCTTTTGTTTTTATTCAGAATTTAGTTTGTTTTTTTTGTAAGAAGCTACTCCATCTTCCTAAAAGGTGATCAAATAATCGAGGAATTTGTCTTTCTGTTCTGGGGGGGGGGGCTAGATGGATTTTTGCGGACCGGCAATTTTTTCCCGACCCCCCCCCCCACCAATACAAGAAACCTTATCATGACCCCCCCCCCGCCCCACTGGTTGAGCAATTTGACCCCACCCCCACCCCAAAAAAAGAGAATAAATGGATGAATAAAATCAGATATGCATGGACAATGGCACGTTGCAATGACTAGTTGAATTGCCCATATTTAGTTCTGACACCCCCCCCCCTTCCCCACTGTAAAGATTTTTTGGAAGGGTTTTGGCCCCTCACCAAGGGACTCTTTTTCAGAATCCCCCTATATTTAACAAGCCCCCACTCAACCTGGCAATAAATTACTCGTCCCTAAATACATATGAATGCCACTTACCAATCTTCTGTATAGGCCTACATTAATTTAGATCTAAGAGTGTTGACGTCAGGTATGATGCCAATGCAAAATAAAGGCCTACATAATAGGAACATTAGTGGCTTGCCCTTACTTGCGATAAGCTATATGTAGACAATATATGGGTTGCCAAAATAACCAACTGCTGTGGTTGTTGCGGCTATTAACTAAATTATCCCTATCTTGAACAATGATTAACACAATAGAGGTGAGACAAGAGGACGTCACGTATGATGCCCATTGGAGATCAGTGAGAATAGGCCTACTGTTAATTTTGGTTTCGAAGGAAATGTTTTTACGGCAATGTTTATCGCGAGATTTATGCTAGCGCTGGGGAGCTCCTTATGGAATTCAAATATAGATTCAGTTCGTTTTCCTTTACACTAAAGCAATTCAGCCAGAAAGTAAGTCACTTTGCAATTTCTAAATGAAAGTCCGGCGGTTAAGATCTTATACATGTATATGGAATGTAGATGTGATGCATGTACGTAGATTTGAGAAAAAGAGAGAGGGGAAAAAATGATAAGTTCAGTCAGTGTAGCCATAAGAATTGCATGCATAGCCACAATAGTGACCTAATAATTTCAAATCAGTGCAAATGATCCTATTTTTCGTCCCTACCTAAATACAAAGTATGCACTTAAACGGTTAATTAAAAGAACGGAAAGAGACCAAATCACTGTGATGTTATGAAAGAAAATATGTGGACCTTTCTAGGTGCACACTGTTACAAAAGAAGTTCTTATTAAGGTTCTCGTACAATAAAAGAAATGCATTTTTTCGTACCAAGCCAGAAAAATGAAATGGAATTGATTTGAAAAAAAAAATGTCACAAAGGAAAAATTATACATGGATTACACAGGGCATATACTTAACAGATTAGGCAAAGTAGTTGACAATTGTTCATCATTAACAACTGTGGGTACTGATAACGAACTCTGTTTTGGACATTAATCAATGCAAATAGAATAAACTCGCCTAAAGCTATATTAATTGTAAAAAAAAAACAGTACATATCTTCTAATTCTTGCCTAACATGCTAATTGATATTTGTACCGCATGATGGTATGTCAATCTAGCTACCTTTGGTTTATTTATTTTTTGTACTATTTCTTAGTGTTCTGGGCACCTCCACAACAAGTTTTGGACCCCTTGAAAATTGATACAGCAAACACAAGAGGGATTCGTTGTGTCTTTCTAGCTCCTGTATACGTATCAGGCGAGGATCTCAGATACCCACACAATTCCTTAAACAGTCACTGCCCCTCCAATTTTTAACTTACCTGCATGCACTGTCCCTGTTCCTCTTAATTAGTAACTCTCAGTAGACTCTGACTTTTAGATTACGAAACCACCAATAGTTATGAAAGCATATATTGGAAATTAAGACTCACTATAGCTTTTATTTCAACTACCCTACATAGGCCTAGATTTCTACCGTGCTGCGTGCAGATGTTGTAATCAGTGTCCGGGGGAGGGGTGATATTTTTAAGCCCTTCCATCCCATAAAGCAGGATTTGCACGCAAATCCCATAGAGTAACAGAAATTCAGGTGTGAAAGGGTGGGAACAACTGTACGGCTGAGGGTCTTGACTAGGGAGATTTAAAAGAATTTAGCACCATTTTGATCGAAATAGACTCTTGCCTCGAGAAAATTTTATTGAAATCCACAGATTTTGGAACATTAAAAACAGTTCAGTTTCTTTGCGTGAATTTGGTTAATAAAAAAAAGTCACTAGTGTTGCAGTGATGTTAGCACTAAAAAGATATTGTATTAGACCCTGTGTTATTCTTCTCTTCGTGTTCTATTTTTCAGTCATGCTGGCCAAGAAGACATGCATAGTGGATGTGGACGATATCTATGTGCAGTTCACTACCATGGGCAGCAAGGCCTCTGTACAGGCATCCATTAAGGAGATTTCCCGTGGCGGCAGCGCCCAACTCGTCCATCCAGAGAAGACTTCTGTGCAGAGCAGCAAGAGCAAGAGCAACTCCTCTGCAAGTGGGAGTGTGGAAGGGGCAGAGGGGGGCTCTAAGGAGCAGCTCATGACTCGTAAACAGCTGAGGGAATTATTACAGGAGAAGTGTGACCAGATTACTCAGTTGACCATGGAGAATGCCTCCCTCCAGGAGGAAAACCAGCGTCTTAAGGCTGAGTTGGAGGAGATACGCTCCAGGGGACAGGAGTACCTCTCTCTGAGCCACTCACGCATGTCCCTCTCCAGTGGCCACAGCATACGCACTGATGTCAACTCCAGTAGCCCATGGGTTCCAGGAAGTCCTTGGTCCACTGGAAATACCCTCAGTCCAGATGTGTCAAGGAAGAGTTCTAGGACGGATAAGCAGAGGCGATACCTAATGCCTATGAATGACATAGAAGCCTATGGGAAGGGGCTGAACCCAACTCAGGCTCACTACATTATCCGAACACCTTCAGTGGGCACCAAGGACTCTTCTGAAGATGATGACCTCAATGGAAATAGCGGCGAATGACCAAGGTCCAAGTCAGGGACAAAATCTAGCGATGGGAGCTCAAAATCCAAACTAAATGCTATCAGTTCGGTATTGGTAAATGTGGAAGACGTTGGAGATGGGGTGGAAGGTTGAATGTACATAAATTTATAGAAGATTATAAAAGATGTATGCCATGCCCCATAGGAAATGATTTGCACTATCATGCAAGAGGAAGAATACCAATTGGTAAAAAAAAAAAAAAAGATCCATTCCGTCTGCCTAAAGGTCGGATTCGACTAAGCGTTTTTTGCCTCTGGTGCTTTGCAAAATTGTTTTATTCGAATCCTGTTTCCAGCGGGTTTAAGTTCAATTTGCAACAATTCTCCAATTCACAACGATCATTGCGACAGAGCAACAGATTTCCAGAGGGCTTGTGGTAGTGATAGCCTAGTCTGATTCGACCTTAACATACGTTTTGGTCACGTTTTATTGTTATTTATCTTAAGTCCATATAGGGCTTGGTAGCAATTAAGCTTCTCCGGCATAGATACCATTACTTAATGATTAGGATTGACGATTCCCTAGATGACCCTGACAAATATCCAGATGGCAATAGCCGTAAAGACTTCCCTGTGCTAAAGGTACTTGAATCCATTCTGAAAGTCCCAATGCTTCAGCCAGGAACCATTTCTGTCTCGCCCTTGTGTGTTTCAGTGATTTTCTACGAGCCCTATGATATTGGGTAAGGACAATTTCCGCGCTGGAAATATTGGAAGTGAACTCAATGCTATATATATTTCGATAGTGAGCCTTATCTGTTTACCTTCTCACAAGAGATTATGATATATATATATATATATATATATATATATATATATATATATATATATATATATATATATATATATATATATTCCCTGGTATTTGCGTGCTTACCAGTCACGGTATTAGCTATTATAGAGGAAGCAGACTTCAATAAGGCACATGTCGAACTACTTGATGGACCGAGGCCGTGGTCGCGGGTCTAAATTTTGGAAATTAGTGGTGCAGCCTAAAATGATGAGCACAGCGCCTGATTTTTCGATGGGTCTGGGGTTAAATATAAGGTTAACTATTGACTACAGGCAAGAAGGTGGCGCACGCGCCTATCTCATCCAAATCTAAGACTCAGACTTTATTTTCTCACGCTATAGTGATAACATATCTATATACACTGTATGTATATATGTGACCCATTCTTACAAAATTAGGGATAAGTCATATTTTTGAGACTATATATATATATAGATACAGACCATGAAAGGTAAAAAATGCCGTTTTGTCCAAAAATGAGTTGTGGGCAGTTTTTGATAAAGTAGATGTCAACTAAGCTGAGTCAAGTATTTTTATGTGGATTCTAACTCTGAATAGTGCTAATTTGGTAATTCATATGTCATCATAGCCTACTGGGTGTTCATAGCATGCTGATATAAATGTGGACATTCGCTAATGACAACAAATGGTGTGTTTTAAGTTGCCATGGTAACCAAATTTGGAATTATCTTTAGATATTTTATATTGAATAAGCCACTCCAACAGCTATCATAAAATATAATATGAAAGTACATGTATATATCAAAACACTATGTTCAGAAATAACACAAAGTATATTATTGTGATTGCTGTGTAGTAAGTGATTGGTTTTTGCAGGAATTCATACGTTTTGTGAATATGGAAACAGAGCCTTTACCAGACATTTTCTTGGTTTACAGAAGATGGGGGTTATACTTTTCAGCAACAACTTTAATATGCTTCCCATACCCCTATAGACAAGTGTAATACATCAAATGAGAGTTCTAAATGTCCCTTTTATGAATCTGGAACTAGATCACATTTTTCTCCTGCGACTTATCTCTCACTTTTGTAAGGATAGGTCACATATGTATGTACAACTTTCTCCAGTTTATTGTGTGCATATTTATGTTGCGTTAATTTAGTAGGAGGATATTGGCTCAAAATAAGCTCTTTAGCGGAAAAACTCCAATTTTGGGGAAAATGCCCTCGTTGGAAATGATATTTGGATGCCCTTGCGGGGGCTGGTTTTAAATCAAGTATAAGTGATACACTATGGTGGATTTCCCCTGACTTTCTCTTGACTAACGGCAAAACTTTATCGAATTCCCTAACCACATTATTTCCCTGACCTGTGGGAACCTTGTTTATGTAATGTTAAATGTAAAAGGGGGGAAAAGAAAAAAAAAATTATGATAAGACTTCCTCGGCGTCCATATCCGGTATCAACCACAATGGTATGTTTCATACAGATTTCATATGGGACTGCTCGATATTATCTTAGAATAAACAGATGAAATGATTACCGGGACATTTAACCAAAAGAGAAGAACTCATATTCCAACTTGAATTATCGCAATAGGCTAAAATCGCACCACCTGCGATAACTTTGTACCCTTAATAACGTCTCTAGTTATTAACACTTTATGGAGTGCATGATGCTCCCAGACTCATGTTCCTTTGTCATCATGATACCGTGGTATGATGCACCAATGCAGGGTCTACTCGCCAGCACTGCATTGGTCCATCATGCCAACCATTTGGGAGATAATCAATCCACCCTGTCAAGACACATAAGGGAGTGGTCAACAGGGGGTGGGTGGGGAAATTCTGTGTGCCCACGATAAAAAAAAATTCCATTTATCCCCCCCCCCCTGCAAGAGGGGTCTGAAATTTTTCCGCCCCTCTCTTTTTATTCTTTAATAGCGCGCTGGTTTTTAAATGGGGTGAAATTTGTTTTGCTCTCACAAACCCGCCAACACAACACCCCCCCCCCCGCCTGTTGTTGTTAAAAAATTACCACTCTCTAATATCAGCACTGGTGAGTTACTTGCCCTGGATGCATTCAAGTGGGCATAGTGCGTCAATGCAGGATGCAGTTCTTGAATGCTTAATGTTCTGAAATGTAGTATTAAGTCTGGAACGTGGCGCTATATTTGCCTGTTCGTTAACTGTAGCCTGTCATACAAGTGGACCGGGTTCAAATGCTGAACCTACAACAGCATTAGATAGAACACACTTAGAGCGCGTTGTTACTGAGGTTTCCTGTTGTGTAGGCCACCGTTTATCAGATTGGCAATAAAATACAAAAAATATATCCAAAGCGGGTTTTGTTCAGTATAAAATTTACTCAGAACATAAAACAGTCCCGATCAAAACCTAGCTTGAGTTTTCCCGTTTTAACATCTGTTGAACCTTATCCACCTCCCATGAAAGTATATTGAAGCTCTATCGATGATATATATATATATATATATATATATATATATATATATATATATATATATATATATATATATATATATATATATATGTGTGTGTCTACAGTCCCCATGCAATATGGTTGTTCCAACTGTGTGCTTTAGTAATTGAAACAATTCTCTTTTGCCTCTCCTGCAAAACTTGAAATATGCAGATACCAGAGGTGTCAGTTGGGTGTTGATCCAACCTTGAAAATTGTAGGACCTTTGAACACTTCACAAATGGAAGGATTTCTCAAAATATGAAACTGCACTGAAGTCTAAATAAAAGGAGCCTCTTAACTTATTAAAATAGATGGACCTCTGAAGGTCTGACATCTCTGATACAACGTTGTTGCACTGAGGCGACAATACTATTTTTTCAGTTTCACTTAGTATACTACCCCGCTTTCTTTTGGCAGCTGTCGCTATCACGCCGAAAGATCAACATGTACAAGAGATGTATTGCTAATAAGCCACTGCTGGAATTCAGTATATAAAGCTCCCAGTGATTTTAACCTTGTTCCAGTTTTAGCGCTGCATTAAATTGTAAAATAAATCATCTATAAATCTAAGTACCGACACAACTACTTTTGATACATCATATTAGCCCCCCCCCCCATTCACATAAGGCCATGTGTACATTCCTATAGTAAACTATGTAATCCCGCTTTCCTCTTCATGCAATGCAGGCTGCTTTTTTATAGGTTTGCTATGAAAACTTGTTAACTGCTGGCTGGAAGGATGGATGGGATGACACTCGTTTCTCTTTATATCTGTTTTCATTTATTTATTGACAAACAATATCTGAACACACATCATGCATATCTCCATTCACCCTCACATACACTCCTAATATTTACATTTACCGATTCACTGTTACAATACTCAAATATGTTCAAACAGCCTTATTATACATGAGGAATCAAATATAAAACTCCCTCTTAACATCATCTGAATGTCTAGTAGTATTGGTCAAGCTGACATTTTTACAAATATTTCAATCCCTACACGAGAAAGTATTAACCTGGTGGAGTGAAATAATGCCATCCCCATAAGCTGCTATGATCTTTCCTTTAGTCTTTACTCACATATCGCCGATTTGGATTTGAATGTCTGAGTACATGTATCCGATATCTATCATTATCTCTATCATTATCTATCATACCAAAGACAATAACAAAATGTCTCCCAAAACTTTTCAAATCGATCCATACATTCATACAATCTGGATATTAAAAAGGGAATAAAATGTAACGCGCTATCTAGTAATGTTAATAAGCCATGTTGTTTGTCAGCTTGTCAGCATTCCGGTATGTCATCCCTGAAGGCTAAACACACGACCGCCTTTTGGTGCCCGCTGTACTCCCGCTTCACTTCACCTGCGTCTACCGTCCACAGCCGTGCCATGTTGTCAGAGGATGCTGCACGATGAGGAAAATAATCATATTGAATATACACTTTTAATCATATCTAATATACATGGTTTTTTCATATTGTATGCATCCTTCTAGTAATCTTTTCTTTTAAAATTGCTGAATGGTGCTTGCCATTGTTCGAGGTACCAGTATTCAAAAAGTACCTGGCCATGATCTTACTTGGTATCATTCTTTCTAGATAGAAACGCTTACACAAAACTTGAAAAAAAAAACACGAAGCAATCATATCAATACACCGTATAATGCTATAGTTAAAAAAAATCACCTATCAAAGCGCATGTTTCATACAACCTACATGTAAATATAAATCTAGTATCTAATATAAAACAACGTTAGATTGTGCCTCTATGTATTTATCACCAGATCTGCTCTATTCACAATCCTAAGAGTGAGCGAGTGAGTGAGTAATAAATGTTTAACGCCATTTCGACAGCTTAGGTCATATTCATGGCGAGAACTACATTACAATTTCACTGAGGAATGTGTCGGTGCCTGCACATATGTGCACCACACACATCCGAGGGGATAGGAAAGAGGAGAAATATATATGAAATAGACCCTTTTAAGTGGGCTAGGGAAACCCACAATCCTAAGGAAACTTAAGTTCATCATTACCTGTAAGAATATACTGAGAGTCCCCACTGAAGGCACAGTCCCAGACCCATCTCTGGTTGGGTTCTTTAAGTTCTTTCATGAGCGAGAAATCTGCTGTCCGCCATATCCTCAGTGTGGTGTCAGCAGATGTTGTCGCCAACAACCTACAAGAGATATACGTCAACATATGTTACAGCTAGTATCCCAGAACAATAGACTCAAAGATGGTGTTTCAGCTAAACTAAATACACGTATGATGAGAAAAACGTCATATAATTACTACGGACAAATTAATAGTATATTTTACAGAGTTTTGAAGACTGATATAGACAACTACAATATTGTGCAGGCGTAACACATTGTGGAAGATCCACAGTAATAAAAAAATGAATACAGTTACTCCTGTTATTAGTCAGCGCTATTGAGATACAAAATACTGATCTCATATCTTGCTGAATAAAATTTTGTCAATGAGGAATACATCAAACTTACGTGGAATCTGGACTAAAGCGGCATTTGAGACCATATTTTTTGTGTGCTGGTATTTTTGTCTTTGGATGTAGCTGAGTTGCTTCTTCACCCCTACCACCTGTCAATGTCCACACATAACAACGACCCTGGAGGACAGGTAAAGGCGCATTACAAAAATGATTATATTGCATTGTGATTTTTCAATACTTTGACATTTTCATTCAGTTACACATGTACATACGCGTATATTAATTAACACCGTTTGACTGGTTAGTTTAATATACTAGGTTTTGAGTTTGAGTTTTTGAGTTTGAACAGCGTTTATTTGCCAACAAAACATTCACTACATAATGGTGTTTTCTGTATAATCAGCCAGGAATAATAACCATCAATATGTCACATATAAGGCGATAGCACAAGGTGTTAAATGTCTGATTTTAGTCTGGTAATACTTAGGGAGAACTTTAACGAAGTCTTTGGTTTGCAAATCAGGGTCAATGGATATGAATTAAAGAAGCCCATAGCAAGTATGTTTATTCTTAAATTCCCTAAAAATGTAGACATGTTAAAGCCATGGAGAAGAGTGAAACGATATTAAAATCTATTAACCTAAATCCTGAGTTTTATGTCGACACATAAGATATATTATCTTTATTTAAACATATGAATTACAGTACCTTGTTATTTATAGCGGCCATATAAGTCCCCTCTGGATCTATACTAATAGACTGAATTGCTGCGTCTGGCTCTGGTACCTGAAGGTTGAATTTTAAGTACCATGTTTTATGCAAAGTTAGGATTGAAATCTGGAGAATATCATGAGACTGTAAGATATAGTCGCCCTAGTGCAAGAAGATTGTAGCTGACCTTATAAAGTATTGCAGTTACAAAGATTTACTTGTTTTAATTTAAAAAGAAGAGCTCTTTAATGCAGATTCCACAAACTTGTGTAACAGTGCCCATCCATATTTATCTCTTCGGAACTGCAGTTGAGAGCACATTTTATATGTGCTAGAAATCTCTAGAAACATTTCCAAACCAATGTATAAACAACTCCATCAAACAAAAACTTATGAGACTTTGCGTCATAGGTATTTTGGTAATGGAGATAGGTATTTTGGTAATGAAGATAAGTGGGTGACTTGATATTTTGTTAAATAGTACTTACAAGTTGTTCATTGTGGTCCGTCTTTAAATCCCATACGTGAATAGCACCATTCTGATCCCCGACAAATAACTCGCCCTGTTAAAGGCAATGTCTGTACATTAGGCCAAAAAGAGACGTTGCATGCAGGCAACAGAGTCGAAATAATCAGGCTAGGTAAAATTTTCTCCAAAAGTCGCATGGAATATTTAGGGTAGAACCAGAACATAGGGTAAGGAGCGTCACCCGCACATGAATATTTTTTTCCCTAGTCATATAGGTAGATGTGTTTACAAGTATTAAAGCCATTAAAATTGACTCACAATTGCATAAAATTATCCCTTTATTTACCAGTCGATTCAAAGTGTGAGTACTCAGTATGTACTCTTTTATACAACATGTATGTAGTAATATATAAATTCCTGATACATGATTTATCGTACATGTAGGTCAATTAAGTAACTCTGATCGAATGACCGAATGATCGAATGTCTTTTTCTTTAGACTAAATAAGACGCATGTTATCTTAAGACAGTTAAGTTTACCTGGTTTGGATGAAGACAAACACAATTTACAGGAGCATCAACCTGAAACTTGCGTTGACATTGGAGATTCCGAGATCTTAAAAGAAAACACATGGAAACACAGCGTAATTTGCAGATAACGAAGACAAAGTGACATATTAATATATCCTCCCTCTCATTATTGCTTTGAAAAAGTTATATTTCCATCACACTACTTTTACTCTACGATTTTCATGTTTCAAGGTAGCCTGCATCGGTTTGAGAAGAGGGTACTCCTGTACAATGTCAAAGCTGTCATGGATTCAGTATTCAGGGTTCAGTATTCAATACCTTAGATCCCAAATCAATGCACAGTTATCCTCGCCCCCTGTGTACATCCACTTGCCATCTTCGTGGAACCCTACTGCAGTCACATTCTTTGAGATGCCATCATAGTTTATCACCGGGTTTGGGTTGGTTGAGTTCAGATCATACATACGAATGTGTTGGTAACCTGTACACAGCAAGAAAAGGGAGCACATAAAGACACATGATAGATTTTGTCGATTTCGATTGACAGAAACATTCGTTAATCTTTATCTATATTCGTCTCCATGGACTTGATTTAACTTTTTTTATGTTTACTGACCAGAACTCAAGTAAATCCAATCGAAATGGGCAATGTTTCAGCAAGGATTATCCGTGATAATAACGATAGACTTTAACAGTGCCACTATAAAAATTATGCCGATGGGTGAGGTATTGACTTACCCGCTGCTGCTATGAGTTGTTTATCAGGTGTTATCTCAAGCGCATTCACCTGCTAGTGTAACATTAAGGATTAACTAGGCACAAACTTTGAACTCTGATTCTGCATTCTGGTAGCATCCGCAGTACTGTTAGAACCCTGCCCAGTACTGAATCTATATTAACCACAGCTTTAATATACATAGGATAGGTTACACACCTAATCAGACCCACGGGGGAGATGGATGTTGTGGCCAAATTCCTGGCCGATCTAGGACAATGGAAATATTTTTTGCATTTTTCTTTTTGCTAGAATCTACCGCATTTTAATTCTAAGAATAGGGACAGTATCCTTAGGGTTGTTTCTTCAAGTCAAGCCAAGTTTCAAATATTTTTATTTCAGAAAGAGTTATAGATTCACCATCTCGGTGCTCTACCTGCACATTCCAAACTGAAAACCAGCTATGTGAATCTGGCTTTACGCTCCATGTAGCAATATAAACTAATACATATCCATATATTTTATATGCTGTTTTTAGTAAATCACGTATTACACATTGCCTTTAGAGGCTACACTTTAATATGCTGCTCACACCATGGTGTACAAACTGTACCTTGAATACAACAATGGTGTTATCATAGCAGAAGTAGCAATAGATAGCTACAATGTATTAGTACAGGCTAGATATAAAATTCTAAGTATACTGAAGCCTTCATATAACCAACACATGCTATCAGACCTCCAATGCATATAGAAATAGCTGATAAACTTCTTTTTTTTTAACTTTTTTTTTAAATTTCCTTTATCTACTATCCATCTTAGACTAGGGTCCAGCACATTCCATTGTGCAAAAGCTTGGTACACTGGGTCGTTTATCAACACTATGGTCTTAGGACATGCCTGCAGTATCCTAGAGGCTTCAGAGGATCTAGTGCCAACAGAGGGGTGTGAGAGTACTTGTCCACTAAATACCCATATGACACAATACATGCAGCTTTTTAAAATTAGTTTAAGATTGACCTGTGGTGAATATGAGCCCGTAATCAAAGTATGGCATAATCATCATCTTCATAATACGAATAGCTGTTTCTGATTGACACAATATCTCATACTTGCAAAAGCCAGGTTTTCAAATTCTGGCCACAACGTCAACCCTAATATTTGGCCATAACGTCCATGGTTGATACCTTTGAATGTGAAGAGCAACGCCGTTTTCATGCAATGGAATTAAGTAGACCATTCTATTAGTTACCGTTTCAGTTATTTCTGTCTTTTCTGGAAAATGAGAAACATTTCTTCAGCTGACTGTCAGATGGGGCTAGGCCTGGGCCTAGCCTAGGGTCAGTGACAGTCTCACTGGGCGGGATGGGGGTAGGGGCAATGAATACACATCCCACTTCATTCAGATTCTTATCTAGATCAAAGAGGGTAATTAAGTAATAAACTGGAATACACATCCAGTGGAATGTACAGCTGGTCCCAGGCTATTGAACTGGTATCCGAGGCTGGGGCGTGGCATCCTTCAAAGACTCCCCAGCTCCTGTGGAGTGGAGGATATCGTAAATACTATGAGTACCGACAACTACTAGTAATACTCTCGACTGACACTAGACTAGTACCTCTAGTTAGGCACTGAAATACCTCCAGTGTGTGAGTCTGCTGCAGTAGAGGTGTGAAACTGTGATAAAGCTGAAACTGGGTAGTGTTAAACTCTCCTTTCTTTGCAAGTTTATTGTGAAGCTATTTACTGGAGGATCTTTACAAACAAGGGCTCATTTTAACAGGCTTGGTTAGACCTTTAAAATGAATATTCTTTGTACAAGGTTGAATGCAGGGAATTTTGCCTTTGGCCCCATTGAAGTTCAACCAAAAGTTTAGAACCATTTTATGAGGAGAAGATCACTGTGCACCTAAAAATAAATGGTTCCCACCTGTTCTATGGTTAAAAATCATCTAGAAAATGTCTAGCTTTTCTTTTTCTAAGGGGCTGCAGTATGTTTGACAGACCCTGCAAACTTTTTAGGCGAGATTATCTCTGGATACTTGTCCTAACCTCCCCATGTAAGCCACTTACCTATCAATTAAGACCTTATTGTATGCATTTTATATTGTGAGATATTGATAGCTTTGATAAAAATAAGTGGTTTTGCTTTTCAAATGAAGTTTTTATGACAATTTAAATGGAAGTTATGATCATTCAAACATCCTGAGTCAAAGACAATAGTCTGCCGTGGTTCTGTCAGAGCGCGCAGTTCAAGGGAAAAGATGACATCAAAAATTTGCTTTTACATTTTTTGATTATGATAAAATGTATCATTATTTACATTCTTGGGGGTATATCTTGCATATCTGAAAAGAAAATTGCCCAAAATAATCATTTTAGTGAGCTAGGCTACCTTAGATTTATCTTGCTTGATCACAAAATTGGATCCAAATTAAACTCTTAACTATGGCAGAATTCTGGGTCTGATTTGGTACCTTTAACCGGTCATAATTCCACTTTAAATTGACATAGAGACTTCATTTAAAAAGCAAATCCACTTCATTTCTCGAGATCTATCCATTGCTCATTAGATAAGTTTAGTGGGATAAAGTCTTGAAAAACTAGGTAAGTGCCTACTCTAGTAGAGCCTAAGCCTCTGCAGTGGTTCTGAGGTAAAAGGATACACTGTCGGCGTGTTGCACTGTTCTGTGACAAATGCCGCTGTGTGCCTGCCAAAACCGAATGGTGTGGTCATAACTGGCAGTCGCCAGAATAACGGGATCACTGTTTCCATTTGAGGAACTCATCGTGCAACCTTTATACTGGTCTCTTATTGAACTGTCATGTCAAAATGAGCAATAAACACGAAATTATTAGCTTGCAGACAACTCCGTACTTTCAACCGGAAGTGAAGATGAGACCGGATATACATAAGGCCGTACGACAAGCTCGTAATCTCATTGGTCGAAATTCAGTCGATAACAAACATGGCCTCCAATTTCAGTGGTGCCCTCCAGCTGACAGATCTAAATGACTTTATTACGCCGTCTCAGGTCAGTGACCATTCCATTCCCAGTAAAGAAATAACAAGTAATGAATGGGGATAGCATATAGTGTAAATCTAT
The DNA here is from genome assembly GCA_949317995.1 of Acholoe squamosa. NCBI lineage: Eukaryota > Metazoa > Annelida > Polychaeta > Phyllodocida > Polynoidae > Acholoe > Acholoe squamosa. The sequence continues at coordinate 43,225,197 of OX439040.1, read as the reverse complement.
AATGCGAGAGTCGATTAACAGTGTATGTAGGATAGTGCCAGTGCACTCTGACACTTGTGTCAAATTGACTGTGTCTCAGACATAGTCTGTGATCTGTCTACCCTCGTGATGCTGATGGTTACGACCGTGCTTCCACTGCGCCTGGATACAGAAGGCGCTGTGATCGCGTCCTCCGCGACCCTGTATGTCCGTGCGTAACAAATGCCTTTATTTACATTCTATTTTGGCATGTCACCGATGCTGCTACAATATTCGAACCATACGAGCCTACTTCCATGATAACAATCTAGCCTTACACAAGAAATGATTGTATAATTTTAAGATTTAAAGGAGTAATAGTTGTTTGAAATCAGTCAAGAATGGCCTTGAGAAACTGTTGGCCACCATCTTGCTTTTGGGTTGTTTTGATTTGAGCACCTGTAGTCTCAAACCTTTGTGTATAAAATCTACTAAATATTGGTATATGATGTACATTATATATCTAATTTTTTTTCTTGTCCAAACCCTATACATTTCCACTCAACAGTAGGAAGAGAAAGCCATCTTTTGAAAAACAGAACAAAACAGGGGGTTTGAGGCTCAAGCCACTTCCAGCCACTTTTGGCGGATCCAAATAACGTGATATCAGTGCCATATAGCGCTAGCGGCCACTAGGCACGGAGAGCGCCAGCGGGTTTCGGTGTAGCTGATGGTAGGCATGGCAGTACTCACTAGGTGGCGTGACAAACACTCTGCCTGCTGAGGCAGCCATTCCTGCCCGAATTTTCTATCTGGGTCATGTCAACTTTTCCCCCACCCTGGAGGAGAACCTACAAAGGTATTTACATGATTCCAAATGCTAGGATTGCTGACAACACCTCTATTCTAGTATCAGGCTATAATTTTAGTAAAAACAAATTATCAATGATATATATCAGAGGTTCAAAGATAGGTTATGCTGAAAATTTGACAAAATTAGTGATACTCCCTAACCACTATATAGGTGATGGAAAGTCATTATTTTTCAATATAAATCAGTCTAATGTTCATTGATTTGTGCATGGCAGTGTTTGTGGGAAAGTAAGGTTTAGAACAAGGTTGACCATGAAATTTTGGCTATGTCCACTTTTCTGGTCTTCAAAATTATGAAAACATCACAGAATATCTAAAATTAATCAATGATGTAATGTTATAATATTTTTCCTACAAGGAAAACCTAACAGCATTAAAATCCATTGAGAATTCAATGATTTATGATCATTTCTATTGAAGATGTCAAGTGTGCTTTTTTATCATTTTCTGTGAAAACTCCCTCTGACAGCCTGTACACAATGGCCTCTTGTACAAAAACTACTAACACTAGCATGATAAATCCAACTTATACATGGAGAGAAAATGTTAGGCTTCCTTGTAAGGGAGTGGTCATTATTTATCAACGTGGGGGGGGGGGGGTTTCGCGTGGACGCGAGAAAACTTTAGCGCGCAGGCTTTTTTGCTAAAAAGAGGGTAAATATTTTTACGCCCCCCCCCCTCAAACCCACCATCCCCCCCTGAAGATAAATAATGACCACTCCCTAACTGGTAACAGATAGCTGTGGGATCAATTTTTCATTTTCTTGGATTCTCACCAGGACCACCTCCTTGGGCAGATTCAGGGCCATTCTCAGTCAAAAGCCTGTCCCTGGAAGCAATCTAAATTGGTGGATTTGGCTATCAAAAGCATATCAGATCCTAATTAAAACACATTACTCACACTTCTAGCATCCTATAGTATTGATAAATTTTGTTTTGGGAATTTTTTGGGATCTGTCTACCCTCGTGTACTCTGTAGGCATAGGCATTCTTAGGGAACCTCAGAGACTAAAGCCAAGGTGTCTGTTGGTACTCTATCTACTCTGCCAGATTGGTTGAGTGCCCAGTTCTCACAGAAGTACTTACTGTCAGGTCAAATGCTTCCACCAACACTTCCCTCAATGCATATCCAAATGTTTTCAATGCACAAAGCACTTGAAATACACACAGCAATTTATAATCCTGGTCATTTCTAAAACTGCTTTCCTCAGTAAAGAGCATGGCCTTCCATGTTGGAGACTGCACTCTGAACATAAACATGCCTGATTTATTGGAAATATTCCATGCTTCAACCACTTTAAGTTGCTGTACAGTAAGAGTACATGTTTGTGAATAGGAGGGACAATTTCCAGGAAGTGACATTGAGTACTTAGTTCAGAATAGCCATGTGTTTGTGCCACTATAGACTTGTATACATGTTGGATCCTGCCTGTAAGCAGGGAGGTATTTTGGCCTACCCTCGTTATGCTGATGGTGTTGTAGCTGGGGTTGTAGCTCAGCTCCTGAACTCTCTTCTCCATACCTCCGTGATAGTTCAGGAAAGCGCTAGATTAAAAGTGAAGGAAACCTTCATCGCTTTGATAGGCTGACTATGGTCACCAGTGACAGAAAGTCAGCCTTTGATAGGCTGACCTTGGTCACCGTTGATAGAAAGTCAGCCTATCAAAGGCTGACCATAGACATAGTCAGTCTGAAATTAGCACATGCAGAAAGGGTTGGAAAAAGTGCTCTAAAATATGCAATTTCAGCCATCAACCATTTCAAAATTGGGTGGATTGGGAGGCAGACAAATTGGGCTATCTGAGACAGTTGAAAAAATCACAAAATTCCAAGTATTAGTGGTTCAAAAAGTGCTCACAAGGCCAAGTTAGCACCCCTTTCCCAGTTTTAAACTAGAGCTTTCTCTGCCTCTGGGAGTAAGAGAGGCAGAGTTCCTCAGCCGAATGGTGTTGATGACATTAAATTAAATAGAGAGAGATCATTTTATTCTTGGGAGCAGCAGTGATGTCATAGCAACCAGCACAGCCCTTATCCACCTTATCTGCCTACTGATAAGAATCCTCATGAAGGGTTAAATCAAATAGGAAATGTACTAGAAAAAGGTGTTAAAACCCTTACCGTAAACTCCTGCGTATAAGACGCGTCCTCTACGCCAAACAAAATACTGGGGGGTCTTATAGGATGTACTGAAATTGGGGGTGCGTCTTATACGAGGGGTAATTTCACTATAGAAATGTACTGGATTGACAAAAATCACCCTTAAAATGTTTGTCTTATACGCGAAAATGCATGTGCTAAGTTTGGGGTGCGTCTTATACGCGCAGCGCATCTTCTACGCGGGAGATTACGGTACCAGAAAAGATCTAGACATCGGACAGCAAAATACTTACAAATTCTGAAAGATATTAAAAATGTATGGCCAAACTGCATACCCGGTACTGATATTGTGACAAAAGGTAGCGGTCATTAAAACAGGTGGGGGGGGGGGGGTTAGTGTGGATGCACAAATCTTTTATCTCCATCCTCTTCTTTTATAGACTTAGTAGCTCGGCTTAAGAAGTCAACACTTTTTAACAACGGCGGGGGGAGGGGGGTAAATTCTTTTAAATAGATTGTTGTAATGTTTACCCCTGTAGGGTGTTAAATTATCTTTTATCTTCTGTTAGACTGTACCATAGCGTCTGTTAAAGGATCTCTAAAATTGTCTCAAGCAACCCCTTAACATTATAGACGTAAGGTATATCAATACCATTTTTTCGCCATCACCTTTTCTAGGAATGTATCAAGCCGGTGAAGGTTGAACGAAGACCCGGCCACACTGCAAAGATTAAAATAGAAACAGATGGGTCGTATGTTGGAGTAGGACAAGTAAGTCTTAACCATTTATCAGTACCATAGCTAAGTAGAGTCTTTTTCAAAATAAAACTCATTCGAAATAGTCATATTGAATATTTGAGGACTCCTTTCAGATTAACTTTTTCAAAATATTATCCAGTAGACGCACTTTTCTTTCATGATAATAATCAATTTCATATTCCTTTGAAATATTTCAGGATGGAGGAGAGACAAAATTACAGACTGCACAAATTACACTAACTGACTGTCTTGCCTGTTCAGGATGTATCACATCTGCAGAGAGTGTTCTCATTACGCAGCAAAGTCAGGCAGAGTTCTACAGAGTACTTGCTGAAAATGACCAACTTAAACAGGTACCGTAAGTCAGCTATCCGTAGTAAATAGCAAAATGCTAAATCATTTTGCAATACAAATGTTGAAAGCGTCTTAATCTCCTTTTTTGATGTGACATCTTGTATTTGTCTATTGTCCATATGCAGGGGCACAGATGTGTAATCGCCCAAAAACTTGTGTGTAATGTATTTCTCTCGTTAATAATTTCAATGGAGCAAACAAAAGGACAAACAATAATGATCTCTGATTCACACAATTTATAAAATGAATGTTCAGGAGGACTTAATATGACGATGATCCTTTACAGCATCAGATTGACCAAAGTTTAAAATTTGTAGTGATTAACATTTTCCACCTTTATCCTCTAGGATGGTGGTGAATCTAAACTGGTTGTTGTATCAGTGTCACCACAGGCTCGGGCCTCACTAGCTGCCAAATACAAGCTTACTTCACAGGAAACTGCAAATAAACTCACAGCATTCTTCAAGAAAATAGGTATATAAAAACAAATATCTAAGAACAAATATCTTGACTGTGTAGTCGTTAAATTTTGAGGTAGAATTCTCATCACTACCTTTATTATGTACATGGTTTACATGGTGCCTAGTACTTGAAGTAGATATATCATGTCCATTTTATCTCTACTACCGTAATCTCCCGCGTAGAAGGCGCAGCTCGTGTAGAAGGCGCCCCCCCAACTCAGAGAAGGCCTTTTCACGTAGAAGGCGCACGTACCTCTTCTGGATCGATTTCTGGAAAAACCCGCGTATAAGGCGCCCCCCCCAACTCACAGGGGGGCTGTTTCGCGTAGAAGGCGCCCCCTCCCCACACCCCCACCCCCCCAACTATTGCACACCTCCCGGTCTGCCGCGGTGCTGGCTCTATGAGTTCAAGCTGTCAGCGGCACACGGTCGGCGTCAAACCCGCTGAGCGCCTGTACACCGACCAGGCTGCCGCGCTTGGCGCTATGAGTTCAAGCTGTCATCGGCACACGGTCGGCGTCAAACCCGCCGAGCAAATGTACAGCGACCGGGCTGCCGCGCTCGGCGCTATGAGTTCAAGCTGTCATCGGCACATGGTGGGCGTACACCGACCGGCAATAAAAACTGAATTTTTTTTTTTTTTTTAATTGCCCTATTTTTGGGTTGTTTTCCCAATTGAGATGTTGGAAAAACCCGCGTATAAGGCACACCCCCAACTCAAGGCAATTACCCTCCCGCGTATAAGACCCAGCAGCATTTTGTTTGGCGTAGAAGACGCGCCTTCTACGCGGGAGATTACGGTACCCCGTCTTTCAGCTTTTCCTCATAAAAAGTCAGATTGTCTCATATCCGTGAGATGCAGATTATACATTAGAATTCAAAGTACTAATGGTTTCCATAAAACTAACACTGGCATCAGGGATGTCATATAACGAAGATTTGATACTTGTTTATCGTTTTAGGTGCTGACTATGTATTCGACACAACGTTTGGACGTGAGTTTAGTTTACTGGAATCTTGCAGAGAGTTTGTTCGACGCTACAAGCAAAAGGACGTTGATAAGACTACACTCCCCATGCTGGCTTCAGCTTGTCCAGGTCAGTATGAATCAATCATTGAACACAAGGAATGATACTGATGTACTTTCAAGCAAAATTCCAACTAACACACAGTGGCAAATTGCTTTACCAAGTCTTTGTAATGTTCCTGGCCTCATGAACCAGTGCTTACCGATGAGAAAGTCTTTCATATATGACATTTTGTGCACTTGTAGGCTGGGTTTGCTATGCTGAGAAGACCCATGGTTCCTACATCCTCCCCTATATCTCCACCACCAAGTCACCTCAGCAGATGATGGGGTCCCTTGTTAAGGAGTACTTTGCTAGTCTGGTAAGCCGAAAACCTGACCAGGTCTACCATGTCACCGTCATGCCGTGTTTTGACAAGAAGTTGGAGGCGTCACGCGAGGACTTTTACAGTGACGTGTACAAGACACGTGACGTAGACTGTGTCATTACTTCAGGTAGTACCATGTCATTTTTATATCTATTAGATAATTATAGATTTATCATTATCGTAACCTTTGTAACTACCGGTAATCATTTAAAAGAGATCTAGAATTGGTGGGTAGTCATCTTAGTCTTACAAGGAAAATAGTGAAGATTAGCCTAGCCATGTAAGTTTGTCATGTCTGTAATAATAAGCCTGTTTCTACAATGCCTGTTAAACTTTCAGGTGAAGTTGAACAGATGTTAAACCAGGAAGGGTTATCATTAGCAGAAATAAATGGTGAATCTTTAGACGCTATGTGAGTATAATGTATGTTTGATATTACTGGTACATGACACCCTGATGGTAGTGGTTCCAAGACACTACTGTGCAACTTTTATCAATTCTTCTGTCGGGCACCAGATGTTATTCCTACAATAAATTCATCACAACCAGAATAAATGGCACTATTTTATAATTCTTTTATTTTAACACTGTGGTATGAGATAAACAATGCTAGCAATGTGATTTGTCATACCTTGCCCGGTAAATTCGCATGATTTGGGATGGAAGCTTCAGGGTTTTCCTTCATTTTGGAGTTTTCAAGGTCAGAAGAGTCCCATACAGGCATATGTTGATCCCCTGATATACATGAGATCCACCAGGGTCTAACTGGGACAACTCTGATACATCAAGCTTTGAAATACGCTTTAGTGGCCTGCCAGATTGGAGACCCGACCTTACTTGTAATGGGAGAGGGTTCACTATCAAAATCTGACTGGATGCCACCATAGAAAGCCTATATTTCAGGGGTTTTAATTAAGCACTTTATTTTAAGGAGCTCAGTCACTTTCATCCCTGCGTTATCAGTGAGCTCAATCAAAGATATACTAATCTTGCCTCTCTTATGTTAATGGTACAGTCTGGGGACTGGAGAAGAAGTGACGAGTCATGTAGGTGGGGGATCAGGTGGCTACCTGGAGCACATCATTAGATATGCAGCCCGCGAAATCTTCAACACCACCATGGAGGAGGTCAACTACAAGGTCATGAGGTAAAAATCAAAAACTTGTTTTAGACCTTATGTGCACTGGTCAATGTATAACATGTATAAGGTGACTACTAGATAAACTCTTTTTGACCTCATATGCACTCGCCTGGAGATAAGTGTACTATACAGTTACTAGATAAGCTCAATATTCTTTATGACCCTACAGCATGGACTGATTCAACATGCAGAAGGGTGATAGTAAGTCTTGTGGAAACACCTGACAAGGGATCATATGTTAGATTAGTTGAACAAATGTCCTTAGGTATCATACTTCGCTGAAATCTCCACGTGATATCAAGAAGACTTACATAGAATTTTTTTTTTCACTTTACAGAAATCAAGATTTCCAAGAGGTTGTATTTGAGGTAGAAGATAAGCCCGTGTTTAAATTTGCCTTGGCCTACGGATTCAGAAACATACAGAACATTGTCCAAAAAGTGAAAAGAGGAAAGTGCTCGTATCACTTTGTTGAGGTCATGGCATGTCCTTCAGGTAAGCCTAACACCTGTTACTTCCATGTCACGTATAGATTTGTAGCCTACATCTTATCTACAGAATTAGGGTTACCAGCAGACTGCTTTATGCCTGATAGTATGACACATTTCAACCATTTATAGCATGTTGTTTCATGACTAATATTATAGTATGTGGTCAACTTTTAAACCTTTATTACTATCGGGTATTGTTTTTATAACCTACTCTTGCACACACTCACATATATTTTATATGACAGTAAAACCACATGTCTGGGTGAACCCAGATCTAAGCTGTATTTTGAGTAAAATATATGAAAACGTCATATAGGGCTTGGGGTTGGGCACTTGAATACTGCTCTATGTAAATATACCCTTAATCCCAGAACTTTTCCCCTTCAACTGTCAAATCTTAGAATAAGCAAAATGTATTTTTCATCCACCATTAAATTCTTCCTCTTTCTATCTCCTACCACAGGGTGCCTGAATGGAGGTGGGCAGATCCGACCTGAAGGAGAAGAGTCAGCCAAAGAATTATTGTCGCGTGTGACAGCACTGTATAATGAGGTCAAGACGACCCATCCAGAAAACTCTTCGCTTGCGGAACGACTGTACACAGAGTGGCTCGGAGGTCATGACTCAGAGCGCGCACGCTCTATATTACATACCCAATATCACGAAGTAGAGAAATTGCCGAATGCATTAACAATAAAATGGTAGAAGATATGTGTTATATGCAGTTACCCAAGCTCATAGAAACACTTTTACACTTGCTGGATTCCTGTCTATGGTCTGTGGTTATGCAGCAAAGAAAAGTAATCACGGTTCAAATGTGATACTGGTGCTTATGATAATATCCACCACTTATTTCTATTGCATTTTAAGAACAATGTTGGAAAGCTCTCTAATCCGATGGATATATGTTGAAAGGCAAATAAAATGCTATATACACGTTAATTTAATCAATGATGAAGTGTTTCAACTTTCTTTTTTCTACACTTGTGTTTGACTAGGGCGATTAATCAAACGGGTTAAGAGATTGACGATTAAAAATGCGACACTAGTGTCCCCTTTTTCCCCGCAAATATTTATTCTTTGATTTACCTTTGATACATATCACATATATGTGAATCCAACTTTCTTGAACAATTTTCCCAAGACAGATCCACTGTGTCAGGAATCAGAACCAGGAATATATTAGTTAAAAATAATTGAATCCAAAAATATGGCAATCTCCCCAAATAGAGGGTACAGAAAAGTAACAAGTTAAATAGATTTCCATAACAGTTCAGTATGTATTCCTGAATCGAGTTGCATTTGAAAACCACTGTAATCACTGTATAAATCCATATACATATGAACAACCTGACCATCTCAATACTACTTACTATTGTACAGCTGTTTTTGTTTCATAGTTGATACCTTCAATCACAGATTTTGTTTGCACAGTTTGATTCACGATAAATGTTCATACATAACCTCTTGAACAACATTTCCTCTCTGTTAACCTATAGACCTCGGTTTGTAGCTTTGCATGATTTTGTTATGGGAGCAAGGCGCAACATCAAGTTTCTAGTAGAACCCTCTTTACCATACCGTTTGAGCCCTACTTGTGTAAAACTTACTTTTTGAACTAGAAGGACAAACTCGTATACTGTACCATTAGAAATGCTAGCGCCCTTCGAATGGACAGTACCATAAGACATGTAACAGTCCTGAATGAATATAATTGTACATGCCCCGTAAATCATTCACAGAATATTCTGAACACAAAACCACGTACCAATCATACCAGTAGATCAGATTCAAGCAATCAGCTGTGCCAGATAAACAGCAGTAACAAGGTCATGATTAGATATTGTGCATATCGTTTTGGTAGATTGATAACACTTCATACATCCATTTGACTAAAAGTGAAAACAAAGTTGGTATACTAGTACATTGACTTTGTTATCACGATAGGGCAAAAAAAAAAACGATACTCGAAGACAGGGCATAGAAGATAAAGAATTATAATTTTTCCATTTGTCCAAATCTCACCAAGAAGAATATATAATCAATTTCAGTTCACACCAAATTCTAACGATGAGTATTTTTACATCTAGCTGACATACATTTGATTGGTCCCCAGTCTTTGTCCTGAGACTGAAACTATACCGGTAGTGTTGATGGGACAGAACCTCAAGCATCTATGTTGACCACCCTGGCGCCCTCGGATGGCTTACATGTGTAGAATGTTGCAGTACCTTCATACAGTTTCTGAAAGACAATGGATATTAACAAATATATGTATACTACAAATCAATGTGAGGATGGAGAAATCCTTCTAAACTACAAACACTTAATATTGAGTATCACTTTTACATTATTTTTACCGAAATTTTGAACATATCAGAAGCACAACCATGTCAAATTGAAATTTAATATCACACAGAGCATTTAGCAAAGTTGGAAGTCTTACTTTCATATGGGCAATAGTTTGTTCCACAGCAGACGCCTTGACTAGTGTGACAGTACAGCCACCGAAACCTCCACCGGTCATTCGCGAGCCGTAGACTCCATCAACTTCTGTTGCAGCAGCCACAAGTGCATCCAGCTCTTTACATGAGACCTCAAAGTCATCTCTCAATGAGTTGTGACTCTGCACCATCAGTTTGCCAAAAAGAACAAAGTCCCCCGCTTTTAAAGCAGATGCAGCATCTTCGCAGCGTTTGTTCTCGGTTATCACATGCCGAGCACGTCTGTATGCAACACTGTCCATATCAGCTGACTTGGCTGCAGAGAAAGATATCATCTTACATTATACAAAAATCTAATTGTAGATACCATGAAAGGTATTTGAAATGTTTAAGTGAAAATAGTGCAAGACATGTCCTACTAAAACACTGAGCAATAGGACCTAGTAACAGTGGCTCACATGAACATTTCATATATGCTAATCTACTATCCATATTTATCTTCAGTAGGAGTCAAGTCTACAACTCACATTCCAATTCCTCCATTGTTGCCTCCCGCAGAGACTTCTTTCCCAAGATGGCAGAGGTTTGTTCACAGTGAGCCCGTCTCTGAGGGTACTCGGAGCTGCTCAGCTCATGACGGACATTAGAGTTAGCGATGAGCACGACAAGGTCTGGGTCTGCCAGTGGCACCAGGTCTCCCTCCATGGATCTATGCAAATGGACATATTGATCGACGAGTTTGTTTTAAGACCTATTATAAGTCTTACACTCATCACAACGTATTTAAGATGTCAAAATAACTGATGTATGGTATTGTGTTAATTGTACGATTTATAATTTTACATTTAAATCTTGTAAGCTTATTTGAAACATCTAGGTAGCTGATCCTCAAATATTTATCCAGTTCAATTTCATTAAAATGTCTTCATAAATGACATACCTGCAATCCAGTAACAAAGCATGCCCGTCTTTCCCCATCACAGAGATGAACTGGTCCATGATGCCGCAAGGCATACCTGCATGCGTGTGTTCTGCCTGTTGACAAGCAAGTGCCTTCTCTTTCTGTGAGACGCTACCGCTGTTTCCAGTCAGGGTCTCCAGGAAAGTGTATGTGGCTACCTCCAGCGAGGCCGAGCTGGACAAACCTCCACCCAGAGGCACAGATGTACAAATACAGGCATCAAATGATGACAGCTCACCTGAAGTGTCAACATTGATGACATATCTTTTAAAATAAGGTGTGGCATTCAAAGGTGGCAAGTACAGTACATGCAAAAAGATTGTAACTGATATTTTGGCAAAATTGAGTGTTTTTTTTTCTGTTTTAACATGTATTGTCCCTTATCTTGTAAGTCTACCTAGTATGAAAGTACAGAAGCTGTGCTTCTGATAAATGTGCCTACAGGCCCCAATCTAATATTGTTTAATCAACTTGGTGCTATAGAAAATGGAACACTTCCTTTGCCTCTCCTGCAAAATTTACAAACTGGTTGCACTAAGCCGACGATAAATGCTTATATGAGCGCCCAGTACCCTTGTTTTAATGCAGGAATAGGACCCACTCCCAACCCAAATGCCTTTTACAAAAGGTCTCAAATGAGTAAAGATCCTGTACAGCTATATATGCACAAGGGGCAATCAGTACCGGGTAGTTGGAATTTATAGGCTACAAATATTTATGTTCTTGAATAGCCGGTAGTATAGGGTCATTTCGTATCCACCTATGTTTAGAAAATAAGGTCTCAAAAACATGTCTACGTGCTTACCTTTGAAGTGAACCAAAACGCCCTTGACATAATTCGCCCAGGAGGGTGTCCCTGGCTCTAAAGGGGTTGCCGCGGAGTGTACTGGAAATTCTACATATTTTGGATCATCCGCATTCTCAGCAGTCGTAATAATGCGACACACTCCACTGTCAGTCTTGTTGCCTACGATGAGAGTCAGCATGGGCAATGCCTGTAAGGATCAAAGGCATGGTTATAATGAACAATTTACTTCTTAAAACAATTATGTTTCAATGTTAATCCACCTTTCGTTGATTAAAACGATGTTGTCAAATGTCGTACCCATTTGGAAGCTTTATGTGCCGTTCACTGGTTTTCAGACGTTTTTGAATATAATATATGTTCTGAAGAATAAATGGACGGCCGCTTTCCTACTAAAACAAGATTTTACAAGTACTATTTTACCTGCATTGCACAGGTCCCATGCTAAATCTTGGGCATAAATCTCTAGCATATATATTTTACATAGAATTTTTCTGGTCTTTGGAACTTGAAACTTGAAATTAAGACATCACTGTATTTATTTGAATATGCCATTTTATTACAACTGAGTCAAATAACGCCATGCAGTTGGGCCAAAACGTAGCACATTTATATTCAATGGTTTTGTACACATTTTACCTTTTAATCAATCTTTGTGTGTGTTTGTGGAGGGAGCACAAGACAAGGGTCTGTTTTGTTCACTTTATCAAATTCATATTAACGGGTACTCGCTAACTTAACAAACTGCTTAATTTATTGTCAAACTGAAAACCTATATCAGCATATCAAATGTCCTGCAAATCGATAATTTAGATTTCTCTAAAAGGATTCTTAAAATGCCTTTCGTCTCTTACAAAGGGGCGGGGGTACGTTTGACGAGTTATTTTACCCTCTCCCCTACCCTTAAATACAAATGTAGGATTATTCTGGATAAATCACCCTGTCTGTTGTTTTGCAGAATGATCCATTTGATGTATCTCAGTCTGACATATAAGTACATATCACGATGGGCAAATAATAGGTGACATTACAAATGATCATTTATAGGCATAGACCTACCGGTAAGTACTGGTGAATGAAAAGTGCAGCCTTCTATCTAACTTCACTTACCTTTGCTCTATTACACCTATACGAGATGCAAAAAGCATAAATCAAACAGGTTTTGGTCCTATCAATAGTGTTTGGAGAAAAAGGGGTGTGGCACTTTAGGTACGGTAGATGTGAAATACTAGATGAAGCCCAGTCTAGTCAAGGTCTGAGACCCTCTTCCCTCCTATACTATACTATACTATACTACGTGCATGTGCCCTGGGTGACCAGGGTGCTCCCTGAGGGTAGGGGGGCTATGCATTTTCCCATTTGCCTTCAAGCAGATGTTTTCTACTTTATACTCCAGGTGCTAGGATCAGTGTAGCTCGACTATGCCATTACTTGCTAACAGTCTATCTTTTCTCTGATCATATATATATATCGCGACATGGGCCTAGATTATGTTTAATTGGCCACTAGCTGGTCTGGGGCTGGTTCTAACGGCCTCGTGCGGAACGGTCCCAACTGACCCAAGCCCCCTCATCATGGAGAAACTGTCGTCAAAAACTCATCATCGTTCACCTTTACTATTATATTTATAGTCCACCCCCCGACCTTACCTGGGCCTATTATAAATGATTAGAGTCTTAATTAAGATGAGATCTCTTTGGATCTGCCATCAATGAGGATGATCATCTGGGCGAATCCCAAGATTGACCCAGATCTGAGATGGGACCATCATGTAGACGGGCCTCCAGGAACGGGCCGCCGTAGTGATCGGCAGTGGGACATGACGGAACGACGTGGCCTCATGATAATTGACTGGGCTGAGCATGTCCATGGGGTGGTCCTGGGACTCCGAGTGGGAGCCTCCTGGTCCTGGGAGTGGCCAGTTTCAATGACAAATGAGGGCCGGGATCTACTCACCATCGGGAAAACGAAGCCTTCGCTGTAATCTGTGTGCTCACCGATCAGGTTGACCCTGCCGGGCGCTGCAGCAGCATATTTCGGTTTAGTTTTGAACTGGCTTTCAAAACTATCCTTACACCTTTTCAGTAAATCAGTAAAACTTTCGTAGTCTGATGCTCCTGCGTATGCTGCCATGTTTGTTATTTTGATTGCAGTGGGAGGTGTGTTTTCCACGGGGTGCAGCCTTCAAGCAGATGTTTTCTACTTTATAATTCTTTCTGCTTGGCTCTTTATATAAGATGAAGAGTGAAACGTACCCGCTACAACGAGCAGCAAGAGTAAACACGTCGCATGGCGTCGCCGTCTGCTTCGTGCACGAATTTATGTCACGGTGGTCAGATGTCATCAAGTCAGTTGATATCAATGAATTTAGTTCACACATCTCAGTATTGCATTTACGGAAATCGCCACAGGACCAACCAAATTCACCAAACGCCTTCACCAAAACTTGAAAAGGTGTTTTTTTTTTTTTATTAAACTATTCGTTAGGTGGCGCGTTATATTGACGTAAGCTTGTGACAGAAGGGGGCACCACGTGGTCGCAGAGCAAGGTGCGCGCCGAGAGCAGCGCAGGCAGCCAGTGTAGCGAGGAAATGAAAAAGTAGTACCAGAACCCGCGGAAAGTTGACTGGACTTGTAATGATATGATTTAGACCTACCTCTTGTGAATATTACCCAAGATACTTGTAGGCGTTTCACATGAAAGTGTGACCGAGTACTGTTTAAGCATTGGACATAGATGAGAAGTAGAAGTCATGATGCACTATATTATGCCAATTAAGGTCACCATGTGATGTATTCATGCACCAGGAAGCCGCCGCCATCATGGAGTCCCTTGAGTGCCGAAGGAAGCGATCCCTGTGGATTTAATATACTTCAGCTGATATGTATTTATGTGTACGTCTTATCCCGGAGATGTTTTATGTGTGATGACATTATAAATGGATGCTCATCGACATTCAGTGGCGGTGAACTTTTGCCGGGACAGGAATATAAGCGAGAGGAACACAACGTAGCCTGATCTTGACAGTTGTGGTTTGGAAACTGACCAAACCGTCGTTTCGACAAAACCATGTCGCTTCCAAATACTCTGAGGGCACTTGTAAGCAAGTCGAAGATTCGCTACCGCGAAGGAGGGTTCGATCTTGATTTGACTTGTATCCTTTTGCCATTTGGAATCGTTGTCATGGTCTTTGACCACCGATTAGTGTTGACATTTGGACAGGAACTACCCAAGAGCCTTGAAGAGGCAAGAGTCAAGACCCTCACTACAGGCAGTCACACTCAGTCACTCACAGAGTAGGGCATCACTCAGGCAAGACTTCACGGTCTTGAGAATGAGTGTGGCACTGAGGCCTGGTTGTAGGGAGGAGGGGGGGGGGGGGGTGTCAAGTTGATAATCTTCTATTCAACCAATAAATTTGACATGGTCACATGACCATTTCCTAAAATCAACATGTGACATGGACCTCAGACTCAGTCAGTGACTTAGTCATGACATAGGGATAGGCAAAAAAAAAATAATGACACGACAGTAATCTTGGACAAACTTTCACAAAGGGATGTGTTTTCTCCTATAGTACACCTGTAGGATTTCTTACACTTGAGGGTAAAAAAATTGACCCTCATGATTTTTACAGATCCATGAAAAAACTTTTTAACATTTATGTATTATGAGGGGGGGGGGTCGTCTCTGATATTTTGAGGCTATGAAGTTAACTGATCAAGGTTCCTACACATTTGCCAAAATGAAATCACATCCCTGTCAGCAGGCTGTGGGCTAGAAGTAGAACGATAGGTACTTTCTTAGGGAGTGGTTATAACTTATTATTATCAACAGGGGTAGCGAAGTCAGACAAAAATCAGGACTTAAACCAATTAACATAAATCATACATCAAATGAACGGGCTTGTTAATTGAAATTTATAGCTTTTTGAATCAAGTTGATATGTCTACTAGAACCATTTTTATGGCACTTTATAATTTGTAAATGTCATTATCTTTCTGCCACTCCCCACCCTGTATATTTGCAAAAATCTTAAGATAAGACCGACCATTATACATGCACCGCGTGCATGGTATTTGGGCACTGCTCTACATAATTACTGATAGATTCTGATTGAATATGCCCATCTACTTAACAATTACACCATATTAAAGCTAAATATTTGCAGATTAACATATCTGAGAGGCATTTTGCTATGAATGGTGAAAGTATTTTGAATATCAAGTTGAAAGTAGGCTTCATATTACTTTTTCTTGTAAAATTTTGGTATGATACATTCAGGAGATTAAAAATCGCAGAAAATCGCAGCACAATAGCTGTAAAAACTTAATTCCTCTTGATTAAAGAGATATTGCAGAATAACCCTGTTGGTTCAGTTAGCTTCCTTAACAAATATTTTTTAAGGAAAATTGATCCAAAGTTGAACAAGTTTGTGAGACTGCCCTGTGATTAATAATCACGGAAAATTGATCAAAATCCCATCAAAATGTAGATCTATATGTTGGTAACAAGTATATAATATTGTTCTTCATGTATCTTTTACCATATAGGGCAATATCTTTGTATTTCTCCAATAAATGCATGGTCATGCACATGACTCAAACAGGGGGGTCTGACAGAATAACCATATTCACCCAAATGTTCACTCTATGAAGCGGTGGAAAAAATATAAAATGAAGCAAAATTTGGTGCCAGTGAGATAAAGCTATGTTTTTCCTTTAATTTGATACTATATAGAAGTAAATCTGCCCGGTAGAACCCCCAGAATCATTATTTTACCAACACATGTTTACCACTGTGACAGATATGGGCAGCGGGCAGCCAAATTCAGCTGACTTCGCTAACAGGGGGCCATTATCATCAACGGGGGGAGGTAATAGTAAGTTTTCACACAGACAGACACACAGAAATCTTTTAGCCCCCCCCCCCCCGCTTATACTTTATTCATACTTTAATTTGACAAGATACTTGAGGGCCAAGTCATTTATTGCCATCTGCCATGATCTAGGGGGGGTGCTTGATTGATTTTGCTAGACCCCCCCCCACCACTACGATAGTGCGACCTCGCCCCCCCCCCAACAAAGAACTGATTTTGCAAAATGACCCCCCCCCCCCTCCAAAAAAAAAAAAAAAAAAGAATAAATAAACAAATCGGATATGTGTGTGGAATGACGCCTAATGATGAGTATTTGGATTCCGTGTATTTAGTTTTGACCCCCCCCCCCACACACACACACACACACATTATCAAACAAGTCCCAGGTAGCCAAAGAAATTGGCATAACGTTGGGATGACGTTGGCCCAACCATTGGCTTTATATAGCCTGCCCATCCGGCCAAAATAGGCCCAACGTTGCCAAGCAAATGCCAACTTTGGCATTTGGTCAGCACACAGCAGCATCATGAAATGGTAGGCCAGTTTTGCTGATGTCCTGCGAACATAGGACCAACATTTGGCCAGCAAAATGCCAATGGTCAGGCCTATCCCACCCCGATGGGCAGCCAACGTTGGCCCGATATGTCAGACATGTTGAGCCTACATCAGCCAATTTTTGTGTCATTATTTCCAACAAACAAAAGTTGCAACATTCTGTGGTCAAATGGCTGTTTTCACCAAACACCCTGCCAAATTTTCACTCTCACGAGGAAGCAATTTTTTATGGGAGACGGTTTCTTATGAATAACATTTCTTAATTACCTAATCAGGTCTTTAGTAGTCATAACATAGGCCAGCTGCCATTATAGTTTACACTCAAATACAGCTCATTTGCATAATATTGGGGTGTTCCGCACTGAATTATTGCTGTGCTGTGATTGTTTGAAAAGATGTTTCTCTCTTTGATCCAATGTGTTGAATTTAGTTGACTGTTTTTGCAATAGGTAGTGTTCAGATAGGGTCTGGGTTTAGCTGATGGGACTTGGTTCTTTCAATACTCACTAGATGGTGCCACCTTACTGTCCCCATTGCATGTGCCTATTCTCATGGTAAACTGGGTCCTATTCTGACGGGAAACTGGCCTGTTTATCCTTGTTTCATGAGGCTACATATATTATAACACAGCTGGAGGAATGTTTGTAATTTCTATTGTCTCCCCCATTTGTTTACAATTGGACAGACCCCTAATGTCTTACTTGTTTTGGGCTTCCCTAGCCCACTTAAAAGGGTCTATTTCTTCTCTTTCCTATCCCCTCGGGATGTGTGTGGTGCACATATGCGCGGGCACTGACACATTCCCCTGTGAAATTGTGTAATGTAGTTCTCACCATGAATATGACCTTAGCTGTCGAAATGGCGTTAAACATCTATTACTCACTCACTCTTACTTGTTTTAAATGCTGATACGCAAAAATTCTATTCACTCTTCCACCCCATTGGTGAAAATAGTAAACAGTGAAGGTGGCAACACTGAGCAGTAGTTTTTACACTGCCCCCCCCCCCCCCCGGAGATAAATAATGTACCAATCCCTTAGATTCGACATGGGACATGATATATTCTTAAGGATGAAAAGGGGTTGGGTGACATGTCACATGAGCATTTCATGAAATCGACATATGACATGGGATGCCCCTCTTCCCTGATCCAGAGCTTCACACTTAGTATTTGTCTTAGGCTACACTAGAAAAAGTCTGTTTCTGGTTGATAGTATGAGGATTTTATAGCTGGTGTCCGACGAGTTTTCGAAACTGATTTATACAGTAGTTTGTAATAAAAAAAAAATTGCCAGGGGCTGAAAAGAAGTTTTTCATCAGCATCTCTCACACTGACCCGTCCTCTCAACAAGAAACACATTTTTTTTAGTGTGGCCCTAGGGAGTGACCACTTTTTAACAACAGGGGAGGTGAGCTAGGCATATGTGTTGCTACATTTAAAAGGTGCATTCGCGCATGTTTTTCGTGCCCTCTTGGGGAGGGGGGTCAAAAGATTCTGTCCAAGAGGAGGGGGTCAAAAAGAATGTTGTGTCTGGCCGACAATAAACCAGACCTCCACCCCACCCTGTTGTTAACAAATGATCACTCCCTTAGGCATTTGATAGAAACAGGGATGTAAGTCTTCAGGATTTATTATGATTTCCTGATTTCTGGAAATTTTGAATGACATGTATTTTCCTTATACAAGTGTTAAGAGGGCTGTTTGGAAAAAAAACAAAAGGCCTTTTATAACAAGTTAATGTATGGCTTCCTGATTTTTGCCCATTCCTGACTTACATCCCTGTAAAAAGAAAAGCCGAGCACATACCAACTTTCTATATCCAATGGCATTACACAACAAAACGAAAGGATTTTATCTGTGATGTCACTGACTGAGTGATTTCAGAGTGATCACTGATGAGAGACCTGTGATTGATATTATTTGTATATGGGATATTGCAGAATGTCTTCTGGTTAGAAAGGTGAAATGTACACCATGATATTGTATAAGGAACCGGGTTTGTTCATGGTATAAACATCGTGAAAATAGGGTACTGTTTTATGGCGAGTGATAACGCCTACAAAATACAAATGTAGTGGAAATTCAATGTAAAATGAAGGTCACTGTCATGCATTTTTGAATTACTGGTATAAATCTTAACTGCTGTCAGACATAGCACCTAACATCATCGCTATGGGGTTTCCAGCCGAGAAACTGGAGGGAGTATACCGCAACCACATTGATGAAGTAGTGCGGTAAGTAAAGAAGTCCATATTTTATCTTTTATGTACGGTATGCATGCGAGCTGATAAGCCCCTCTTCTCTTCATAGATGTGCTCAGTGTTGATTCATGCATTCAGGGTCTATAACATTGGGCCACTGCAGCTCATCCTGAGTCATTGTAGCAGTTAAAAAAACAATTTTGCCAAAAAAAAAAAAAAATCTGACATACCCTATCTTATTATTCTCAGGATGTTACCTGAAACTTTTTTTTTGCCTTGGTAAAATTTTCTGACTACCGTAATCTCTCGCGTAGAAGACACACCCCTTACTCAGGGAAGAATGGTTTGCGTATAAGAAGCACCTCTCAGGGCAGATTTTAGTAAGTTTAGTTTAGTTCTATTGTAAAAAAAAAAAAAAAAACATGCATATAACAGAGATGTCAGACCTTCAGAGGTCTGTCTATTTTCAGATGTTCAAACTTTTCCAAAAGTCAGACATCTCAGAGGCTTCTTCCATTTTGTGGTCATAATATAGATAGAATTGGATTCGTGAGCGGCAGACAGTGTGGAAACCCCCCAAACTAAGATACCCTAACCACATGCCCTTTCTACTTCTATGGAGCATAAGGCTGAGCAGAGTTCAGGCTTCAGCAGGTGAAATTAAGCATGCCTTGTGCTGCCCTCTAGCCTTTTCTGGACAAACCACCTTTCAGAGATCAGAGGATCTCTGAAATCTCATTTCAGAGGACATGAATCTAAGCTGGCTTCTGATTGGCTGAAATTCAAATGCAGTCTTTTAATTGTTTTTCTATCACCATCCAATGTAGAGATGGTTTTAAAGGTTTTCAATGAGGGGAACAGATTGAAATGAAAATGAGATGGGTGCTTTTAGTATTATAAATTGAGAGAAAGGGGTGCTTTGCTAACACCCAAAAATTTCAGAGGTTGAGAACATATCCAACTGACATCTCTGATATAAGACAGACCCCAAACTTGAGAGAATGCTATAAGACGCAGCAGCCTTTTGTTTGGCATAGAAGATGCGTCTTATACGTGGGAAATTATGGTATGTCCTGTTGTTATAGAGCCAATATGGACAGGCGTCTTATCCGACGACCTGCTTCAACTCCATACTCTTGCTACACTACAGCAAGGAAACTGATAAAAGGATTGTCTAAGACGATCCAATGTGGTAGAAATCCAGGCAAAACTTGAAATACTTTTATCAGCTAATAATGTATATGCCCAGTATGTATGTGTAAGAATGTTGTGTTGTCCGTGTAGCCTAGAATGTAAGGATCATAGTATGTTATACAAAGTAGTATTCGGTTTAGATAAGCAGGGTTCTCCGCAGAATGTAAAATCACACCGTAAAATCCTGCAGTGAGCTGGTGTAAAATTTTATTTGGTAACGTCCGAAGCCTTATGGTAGGCTAAATTTGGTTGTTTAGTCTCATTCATGACAGTGTGGGGATTACAGATGGGAATTTAACAAAGAAATTGAAAGTATTTTCATAAATATGGCCTTCTGTTCTAATTGGCTGATTTGCAAAATTCAAAAACCTTTATGAAGCTAAAATGACACCGGCGGTGATTCTGAGATGAAATCACACTGGCGGCAGTTAAAATCACGCCGGCAGCCCACCGGCGTCATTACAGTGTGAGGAGAACCCTGGATAAGGTAATGAAGAGGGATGGACACCGGTTTTCAGGCGCGACCTAATACTACACTGTTAAAAATCTTCTGTAGAAAAAAAACGAAGATTCATTGGCAACAATTGGTGCCAATCTTTTATCGTTTTTTTAACGGTCACCGTAATTTTTACAGACTTTTACCATTATTTCTAAATAATGACTAACGGTAATTAATTAATATTGTCTGGAGTAAATGTCCTCCAAACTTGACTGTTCATGTGAATATTCAGCCTATGCTATGTCATTCTAAGGATCTCATTGTAGATCCACATTGGACTATGTTATTGTTATGTATATGGCTTGGTTCCGTATACAATTCATCAGGACATCTTACTCATTATGAGCATAAATGAGTCTTTCACAGACTCATCATGCCCTTGATAAGTTTAGAGTAACAACCTATGAACATAGATTATCTCAGAACTGTTATAATTCAAAGAACTGTAGTGGTATGCCTATGTATTTTCTCTATTCCCACATAATGGGTGTCCATGGTACCTCTGCTACTCTCCTTTCCACAATTAAAATGGATTATCTTTTCATTATGAGAAATCTATGAAAGTACAATGTAGACTTGCATTTTGATAACACAGTGCATAAACCAAAGTGGACAATCTTTGAATATTGATACAATTTGATCAGTTTAGGGTCCAGAACATTGAAGAAAATCTCAAAGTGAGACACAAGGCCACCTAGTGGCAAAATATGAAACTTTCAAAATGACAAAGATTCACTGTAAAAGAAATAACGATGTTTTTTCTGTAATTACACTGATTCACTATAACATCAGTCAATCTGACGGTGTTTCATTGTAATAAACAAGAAACATGTGGCAAGGACCATGGATAGGAGTTGCCACTCTGCAGCCGACGTGTGACGTCACGGCCGATGTATGACTTCACAAATTGAGTCACAAGGTGACCATGACGTCACTGACAAACCGAAAACATAATGAAGTTGCTATGGTTACTGCGCTCCCGTAGCGGCAAGCAACTCCAAAAAATAACGGAGAAATACTGTAAAATTTAACGATTCTTTGTAAAATCTACGGAATTTTTTAACAGTGTAGATTGCAGCTTAAATTAGAAAAATATAAACAGCTCATCCCCCACACTTTTCCTGTCGCTGGTCAGTAACAAATAGTATACCCAACCAAATGTAATGCATAAACTGCTTCAAGTGGGGCCGTACAGAGACTACCGGTATGTAACAGACACAGCATAGGGGGGAGGCTATGCAATTTCCCCTGAGATAGGGGAGCCCAGAGGTACAAGAACCCATGCTTTGATGTCTGTAAATGAGTACACAGACCTTCCACTGGTCTTGTCCTAATGCCTAGCATGTTGTTACACAGGTAAGAAGGGGTCACTGAGTGCACTGGCCTCAGGACATGTGAACTGACCAGTACATTGTACCATGGTAGATACACAGATTTTCTGGATGTTGACCAGTGCCATGGCAGAAAATTATTATGAACCATTTGTAATTTCTGTGTAAAGTAATCCTTAAAATTGACGTAATATGTGTCAATGACCATTTGTTTGTGTGTGTGTGTTTTTTGTTTGTTTGTTTTTTTGTGTTTTTTTCTTCAAAAAATTTCATCGGGGTTGTGGCCAAAACCCGTAACATTTGTTGCATTGCAATTTTTTTCAAATCTTGGAGAAAGGCCCTGTTAAGCCTATAGTTGTAAAAGCAGGCAGTCTTAGATTGGGCAAGAGAAAAAGAAATCATGTCAGCCCGTGGTGATACAAAAGTAATGGTTAGATACATATGTGTCATACATACTTTTCTACACAACAAGTCAAAGTTACAATTCATTGAACCATCAGTTAACAAACTCTTCCGCACCAACATAATTTTTACCATCTCTAGCTAGTGTCTGACCCTTTTATTAACTCTAAAATTGGGTACTGGATATCAATATTAAATCACAATACATGTGTTTAAGTTCATTACGGTCTGAACGTTTACCATAGTCCTGATTTTTCTTGCCTTTTTTCAACCAGGAAGTGTCATCTCTGCTTTGTATTTAGTCACTTTACATCCATTGTTGTCGTTAGGTGGTTTTTGTGTCGTAATGGTAGTGATAGATCTAGGGTGCAGTATAGATCACGACCTCACAATTTGTATGTAGTGGTGGTGAATCGAGGTGAGGGGGAGGCGGGGGCAAAGGGAGTAGGTCTGACAGTGACATCAACTTGATGGATTGGCCCAATGTGGCTCGTATCTGAATTATCTACTGTAAGGTGTTCATTATAGACAATACAATATACATGGATATAGGACGGTTAGAGAATAGTCTCTTTTTCAAACACACGAGTTTCAGGTGCGGCTTATACTTGAACGAGCAGCTTTAAGAGCGGCAGCCAATGTATGGGAGTTTGACCTCTTTCTAGTTTTACCATTATGTGCCACCCAAGTGGGGGTTTCATTTAGCTGGAAGGTTTATTCAGACTATAGATCTGCATTATACATGTAACAGGGATGTAAATCTCCAGGTTTTATCAGGATTTCCTGTTTTCCAAAATTACATCAATACAATTTTCAAACATTCTCTTCCAAAATTGTTATTTAACATGTAGGGACATATTTCCCTAGGGTTTTCTAATATCCCATGCAGGAAATGAACTTTTCTAACATCCACCAGTGAAAACTTAGGAAAGAATGACCATATGAGACCTTGGACCAAAAAAAAAAAGAAAAAGAAAAAAAAAATCCGACCTACCTACCTCAACTTTTTTGACCATGTTACCGGAAACACAGCTTCTTTTTTTTTGAAAATTAAAAGCCCAATACATTTTCATATGAAGGCAACATAAAGTTTATTGCGGTATCCTGGTTATATTCAGTTTAAAACCCGTCTCATTTTAGTTTGGCTTTCCCATTGATGAAATGTGACTGCCCGATGTGCATCCCTGTGCATGGGTTGCGAGGGGGGGGGATTTACAGCTCCAAGCTTCCCATGGACTTTTGAATTTAGAAAAATTACAAACAAAATATGCTTTTTGGACCAGTAACATTCAAGGCTACATGCTGAGTGAATTATAGAGATGTGTAGTTACTCTTAGATATATTTCTCTATACATTTGTCCCATACTATGCAATCCTATGACAAGGTCGGTAGTCACCACTCAAACTTCAAGATGAAATATATTTGGAACTAGCCTGGGAAGCCCTCTTTTCTTTTCCTCAGTCAAAATGACATGTAATGAAGGACGCATGGTAAAGGGTTGGTAAGGATTTAGTTAATTTTGGACCATGGGAGATACCCACCTTAAAAGGAAGAAAATGCATCTTTTTCAGAGCAATGCTACGAGGTGCCCCTGAAGAAACATCCTTAAGACACAATCTTGCCCAACAGATGGCGTCTTATGTGACCCATGGGGGCTTTGTTCCGTAGGAGGTCACTGGGTCAAGGTCACTAGCACGGGGGGGGGGGGCATTGGTGGGCACACAGCGGCTGCTTGATGGCCTCCTATCAGTACCATATGCACATACAACACATACAGCCCTGTGGCATTGTAGCGAGAGGAGCAGTGTATGACATGGGAATCATAGGAGGCGTCAAGACAGCTGATCATAGGGCAGATGCCGTCAGTGTGGAAGATGAGACGGGAGGAAAGAGTGAGGAGGGGGGGGGGGCACCGGTGGACAAGTTTGAGGGGGGGGGATGGTCCCCACTCTGGGCCACTGAGAAGGAAATTTGGAGTCACCATATGTCATAAGGACAAAGAGCAACAACCCCAGTCTGTATGATAAGGTGTATTGAACGAGACTTTTCAGATAGCATAGTAAAGAAATTCCTTGAACGAGACTTTTCAGATAGGGTATTTAAGAAATTCCTGGAAGAATTTTCTAATCGAGAGGATGATCATACGTATATACCGCATATCATATGCCAGACAGAGCTTTAATGTAGAAAGCTCCTATAAAAGTTACCTAGGTTTGACGTTTTGAAGTTTAGTTCACACTCACTCAGGGTCAAACTGCAAAACATGGAAATAGGGGGAAAATGTGAAAAATTGAACATTGCAGGGAAAGGTTTTGAGAACCATTATGAAAAAAAAACCACGAATATCAAAGGGTCAAAAGTCCTACTTGCTTCCGTTCGAGTTTGCCAATTATCAAAGGAAAGAACAATTTTTAACTCGAAAAACAAGTCATAAGGAGACACCCTGGGGCCCTGCACTTTCAGTCATTTTGGTGGTGCAAATAAGTTTAAAAAAAAGATGGAAATTTTGTATATAAGAGGCTTATTACTTAATGAATTTGTAGTGTTATTAAAGGAGGAGATGTAGGGGTCTTGCAGGAAAAGATATTTCATTTCAAAGTTTTGTAAATTTTGAGAATTGTCAATGTTGTACAGACTCAGTTGGTTGGCAGCCATAAGATGCTTTTTGCCTCCAATGGTGATGGTATATGATGTTGAACCATGTATCAACTTTCCCGCCTTTTTTGGCAATGTGGTGCAAATAGTGCAGTTTTGGTGGGAGTTATGCGAATAGTGGCTTAGTGGTGCGAATAACATGGGTGAGGGAGTGCTGATGCAACAGGATGAGTGCACAACTCATGGGAGCCAATCACAGGCTTTTCACTTTTCGAGTTATCAGCAATTTACATTGCTGCATTATATTACAATTAACCCCCCGGTACTCTGACCCCCAAATTTATGCAGTGTGTCACGCTTGTACCGGTTGTATATAATATACGAGTTGAGATGAAGAGAGTGCATGTCCGTAGAAGGATAAAACAAGCCGGTAGTGTGTGTATATTAGCAGTACATGGAGTATTGTACTGGGGTCTAATTCTGGAACCAGGTCAGTATTACGGATGTGGAGGAGGAGACAATCCTTTTCCCACGGACATGGCATGATTTCACCACCTCCTCTTTAGTTATATTCTATCACTGAGATTGAATGATTGATGTGCCCTCTTGTCATACTTAGTGTGATGATAATGATTCAAGTGACCTCCTCATTGCCTGGGACCCTTTAAGGTCACTGGTATTAGATATTGAAAAGGAGTCGAAATCTATATTTTCTTTGAACAGAATTTGATCACAGGCTATATAAAAGAAATATACCCGGTAGATCCTTTTGGATTGCATATCGGGGGAGGGTGTATTAAGTCATGATACCATCTAATCCCATAAAACCTGTCGCCTGAAATAAGGTGAATTCTCACGCATGTATATATCTATTCATACTATAGAATTCAACTTTTATGTGCTCCTAGTAGTCCAACTTCCTCATGCGTCGTGAACTCGTGGTAAAAATAACCAGGCTGCTAAAAGGCTGAGAATGCGGCTGATTGGTTCTAACTAGATTTACAAGTCTGTGGGTGATTGTTAACACTGATAGAATGGCAGTTCTGTGAAACCCGACTGTACTGACGCTCTACAGCTTAACCCATTTAGAACTATATACGTCGAGATGCAGCCGGCAGAGAAACACAGCGGGATGTCTTTCGTGTATCATACATCAGCGGCCCTTAAAGGGTTGATAAGTAATGCCTTATATGTCAAGTTTCTTGATCAGATACAAAAGGCTATTGGAGGATAGCAAAATGAAGGATATCCTTCACAGAGGATTGGGGGGAGGGGGGTATAATCTTGGTGCACTCAGGTAATAGCTCATCTTAACCTCACATGGATATGTGTGAGATCATTTAGGAAAGATGAAAGAGTCAGTTTGTTGCATTCGATCAGTAGCACCAACCCACATGCACAGCACTTTAATAGAATTTTATTTCAAGGCGCGACGCCATGCATTTCTAAAAGTCCCTTGATAGGTCACAGGCAGAAGTCCAATTGGAGGTCTTGTTTCATGTTGGTCCTTTAAAGAGGTAGGAGAGTGGTGGTGGTAGGGGAGTGGTGGTGGTAGGGGAGTGGTGGATGGGGTGAGGAGTGCACTGAGTGAACTGGTCAACTTGTAGGCTTCTATAGTAGCCCTCTAACTTTGTAAGGACACAGATAAGGTTCCATGCAATGAGGTCCTTCACCTTGTCTGTCTCCTATCACAGAACTAGAGTGCCAGTTTTCACTGTTCCTGTAAAGACTGGGGATTGAAAGGTCCTATCTCAAAAAGAGTTTGCGATGGTTTAATAATACTGTGGATGTTAGAAATCGTTTTAGCTGGAGACTACTTTGTTAATGATTCACCTGGTTCATATACATGACAGCACGTGATGTGCTTAGCTCGCATTTAACTGTTTGATTCACACATTTAGTAATTTTCCTACTGATGTCTATTTGCAGGTTTTTGGAATTGAAACACAAGGACCACTACAAGGTTTACAATCTGTGAGTATGAATACTAAATCCCTCTCACATGAACCTAATATTCCTTATTTTACTCTTAGTTGAAGTTTGAATAATGGTAAGCAAAAAAAATGTGTTTAAAGGTAAGATGACTACCTAGCAGAACAGAGCCGACCCTAGAATTTACTTCCGCCTCTTTAAAAAATGCATGTATTTCGGCAATTTTATGTGTTTGATTTGGTTTCTCTATTGTGGTCATCATTGTGACTTTGCTATTAAAAAGTGATGATATTAACGAAGGAACCACATTTAACAGAAAGAGCTAAGGGTGTGGGAGTTCTCTTAAAGAAAATCTGAAAGATTGTGTGCTACCTTCTTGTTGAAGGACTCCCTTAATTTTCATATGGAAATCCACTCTATTACGTAGATAAACATAGAGCCTGGTCAGTACTAAAGAAAACGCTGGGTCTTGATGGGCATCAGTCTTATAAACGTACTGGGGGCATTTCCAGAGATGCTACTTTTCCTATTTTACCAGAATTTCCTGGTTTTGTGTAGAGATTTTGCATTGAATTTCCTGAAAAGGTGTCCATAATGATAGGGTTTCCTGTTTTTTGTAGGCCATCTACTGGCATTTCTGTATTTCATCGACCCATATACATGTTGTTTAGATATCAGTCCATATAGTTTTTTTTCTGGCAAATTTAGTATGTCACTTCCAACGGCTGTGAACCTTTTTAAGAAAGCAAGTGGACGCTGGCATCGCTCCATTCCTTCTCCTAAAACCCCCCAATATATGTACAACCCATTGTGAGAGCGGATGGAGCCGCTTCCCTTTTGCAGTAATTACACGACAGTCTGTCCATACTCTGCACCATCTATTTATAGCACATGTTCTATTCATAGCACGGCATCTATTCTTGGCCAGCCACCCACTAAGATGCTCAGGAAGCTTCTATAAGATGCTGGGGTCTCTTTGATCCACCCCACTTCTTTTTCGCTGACGATTTCATTTCTGCCCTCAGTCGTGCAAATAGTAGATAAACTATAGGTTAACCAGGTTACATGAATATATACCTGGTGCTTTGTACCTGGTATATATTACCTAACCTGGTTAAACCCATAGTGTATCTGCTTTAAACCATGGTCCAGGTTTGTCACACCTAGTGTCCATATCATGGGAGACATTTCTATACACCAGCTTACGTGATATATTCAGAGTCAGATTCTGTTGTTGACCATGGTATAAATGAATCTATCAATAAACGTCTCTGATTGCCTCAAGCCTGAGGCTCAGATATCAGTTTCCTAGCACAGCCGTAGTGGTAGACTCGAGTAAAGTGGTGACCTGTATGCCTACAGTTGCAGGGATATCATTTCAGGAAACCTTTACATCGTGGTATTTTTGGGGATCCCCCCTCCCGGGGATATTTCAAGCTCAACAGTTTTGTTCTTGACAAGTTTTCATTTTCCCGATCTATAGAGAGGTTGTCATAATCACTACAATGTATTAACCTAAGGATGGAGATAGGCTTGTTTCCCTGCATGTTTCATATGAGCCGTCTTCACCATATTCCCTGCTCTATCCGTCTATGGTCAGTTTAGCCATCACTGTTTGCAATCATTTTTCCTTGGCCCAGTAGTATCCCCGTGTCCATAGCTGTGTTAAATAAGTTGCGTTTGAAAAAATAATGAATATTGTGTGTAATCATTAAATTGACCTGATAGAAGTAACACCCCAGCATTTCATAACATCACCACTATGAGGAATTCAAATAATCTTTCACTCGATATTCAGGAGGGAAAACAAAGAAAGAAAGAAAACCTTTGACTACTGCATTCTTGCATACGGGCTAGGCCTACCTCCCAAATTGAGAATGTAGAATAATTACTGATACCCTATAAGTTTATCGACCTCGGGGGAAGTATTGTCATGTGGTTGTCGAGCTTGATTCACAATGCTGAGGTGAGATTAAGTGTGGCTTTCTGTTTTCGGTCATATGAGGTTATAACTGGCACAGCCATACATGCAAACTCCTCAGTTTTTTTCAGTTTTCTCAGTTTTTCTATGATCTGTCAGGGTTATTCTTGTGATTCATCCAGATCCAATGAGATCAGGTCGCCAGAAAGCAGTAGATTTTTGTGTTTTTGGGTCATTTTGGACTCTTTTATCTCTCTAGAGAAAGAAGTTGCAGACCAATCTTGCCTTACACAGATAGAGAACACTTAGGGCTATCGGAAAGATTTATGGTCATCCATCAAAAACACTCAGACTTATAGCCTGCCGAAGTGAAAAAAAATGCCCAAATTTGTTCTTTTTTTGACTTTTTGTATTTTTTACAAGTATCCTGTATTGAATATAGAAAATCTGGAGTATCCCAAAGTTATTTTTTGTATTGTATATGAGGTAACATTTCCATGAGGTTTGGACATGTTACTGAGTTAGAATCTTTCATCATGTGTCTTTGAAAATGGAAATTTGTAATTTGTAACGTCCGGGACCAAAATCGTAATCAGTTATAAAACGTGGAAAAAATGAAGCTTCATAACCTTTGTTATTACCCATATGAAGGGCCCTATTACCCCCTACTCTGGTGAAAAAAGTGTGTGTCTATCAGCATTTGTCCCTGTGTGAGAGCAGCTTATGTGAAATAATTCTCTCTAACATCTTGTACTTTTATCATCATGTAAGAGGTAGTCTACTGTGCATGCATAACTCAAATTTTGTTCCACATGTTAGACATGTTGGTCTTGTTATTTCATGTGTTTGTTATGCATAATTGGACATTCCTATATTCTGAGAGCAACTTCAAATACCTCAATATTTTATCATTTTGGTACCGGACGTTACATGACACAAAATAAGCAATAAAAATGAAACCAGACCTCCTAAGTCTGCATCCTTTTGGTTTTCTGAGCTTAGGGGATGTCCTTTCACAAATTTGTTATGGTTATATAGAGTAAATAGAAAATTAATTTCTCAGGCCCTTCAAAGGCAAAATCTTACACTTTCTGACGACCTGACCTCATTTTACCATTTATATAGGGGGGTAGTCTTAGAAAATTTCAGATATAAGGGTATCAAACATCCATAAAATGCACCAGCATGCACCAATTGGCTTCTCGGAATTCAAATTTTTTCTCGTCTGGAGTTTGCATGTATGGCATAGCCCAGGCCACATAGAAGATGGAGACGAAAATGACTCTATGAGTGAAAAATGGAATCTCACATTTAATACAAGCAGAAATGCTGCTTTTCTTAGCTTTTTCGGAATTTAACGTATTTTTATCTACAAATCCTGTAGGTACAAATTCCTTTTATCAAAGTATTGATAAAAAAAATTGGATAATTTCAGGGATCAGTGAGTGGCAAATAAGGGAGGCATCAACCCCGCCCCCCATTCCTTGCTCACTTCCCTGTCAGGTTTTCGTATGAAGCACCTATATTTCCTACCTGCCTGTACGTAATAAGCAGCTGCCTACCCACCCTCCCCCAGATCCTTCCCAGAAAGGTATTTCCGGTGGCAGTGCTCAGGCGGCTGTCATGGCCACCTGGTGGGCGTGGTAGGTACCAGAGTGGGGCAGGTGCTGCCCTCCAGTGGCCGCCGCCCGGATATGCGGGTTTGCAGGTTCCGCAGGTATCCAGGCTGTCGTGATGGGTTAACCTGCCTTAACCCTTTATGGGGCCGCTGATGCATTAATGCAGCCCTGGAGACTAACTCGCCAGGGCTACATTCAAGCACCAAGCCGACCCTCCGGGGTTGATACACAAAATCCCAGACGGGCCTCCCCAGCCCCAGGCCATCTTTAAAAGGGGTCTATGTCTTGCTTTTCTATCCTCTCTGAGTGTGGGTGGTGTCCATATGCGCGGGCACTGGCACATATTCGTTCCTTGAATCTCCTCTTTCCTGTCCCCTCTTTCTTATATGTGTCGGGCTTCCCTAGCCCACTTAAAAGGGTCTGTTTCTCCTCTTTCCTATCCCCTTGGGATGTGTGTGGTGCACATATGCGCGGGCACTGACACATTCCCGTGTGAAATTGTGTAATGTAGTTCTCGCCATGAATATGACCTTAGCTGTCGAAATGGCGTTAAACACCTATTACTCACTCACTCACTCAAAATCCCAGAGGGTCGGCATAATGCTCCATTGAAGTGCTGGCGAGCAGTCTCGCCAGCACTTCATTGGTGCATCATGCCGACCAATGGGTATTATGCACTCCTGCATCAGCGGCCCTTAAATGGTTAAGCCAGGGTGGGATGTAAGCCACGTCTGCGCATGCGTCTACTCACATGTCACCTGGGCACTTCCATGGGCAACCCTTGTGAGAAATCAGCCTTTTGGAAAGGGATCGACCAAGACTATCATCTCTTTTAATCCCAAAGAAATTATATCTGTTCAGAGGTAATTTTACGTCTACAGTAGACTACATGAAGGGGATGAAGATAACGTTGCTGTGATGCAAAGTGTTGGAGAAATGAAGTGAGAAAAGAGTTTTGAGTGCTATGTGTAGTCTTGAACACCCATTGTACCACCTGTATGTCTGCATGTCGTCACCTGTCTGCAGGTTTAGATACCTCCCCATACTATCTGTACCTTCCACACCCTCACAACTACACTCAGGTGTGCCTCATGTTACAGGTGCCTTTCAGGCTCTTACATTATGCTACCCCCACTTACTGTGCACTGGTTTGTGTGGCTCACCCAAGAATAATTATTGTCTAAAAGTAAAACGTTTTTTTAGTGCCAGTAAGTCAATGTTTCCAGTGATGAAATAAGAGCTGCTACTGGTGGTAGTGACAGGCCTCTAGATGGTGCAGTGGAGTGAGAGGTGGTATGGCGTGAGGTGCTGTTAGTAGACTAGAGTAGGTGGCTACCACATATATCCTCACAGTAAGTGCTGACCTGGGTGCCTGTGACCTATGACCTTAGGTCAGTGACCTGTATGAGTGAGTATGTGTGTTGGGGGTTGCTGTGTATATATATGTACAGTCGGGAGGTGGCCGGGTCACGTCACATTGTGTCCTTCGCTGTACCAGTGACCAATTACCCCACCCTGCAGTCTAACATGCCACCATAACCCCAAACCCCAGTCACACTGACAGGGGGCAACCTCTGATCCTCAGCCGCTGGATATTGCTATATGGGAAGCAATATCTTATTACATATGTTGACCTGTAACTATTATCCCTTTAAGGAGGTCATGGTGATGCCTCTAGGTTTTATACTCTATGCTGTTTAGATGCACCACCTCTACCATGGCTAGTAACCTTCTGACAGGCTATTACCTAATGGATGATGTCGCACCATCAGGGGTTAAATAATCTCCAAGGGTCGGTATGATGCTGAAGAAGAATTCACCAGTGGGTTACTCGAGGTTACTAGTAGGTAGGGAAGGGTTACTTGAAGCAAACTTTTTTTTGCCCTATTAGTGCCTCGCGTATACACTTTCGTTTTCTTTGTACGTGCCTGGCTGTAATTCTGAGGCCATGAGCCTTGAATTGATACGATTTAAGCCACAGTATGATGATCATGAATGGATTTCTATGGCCTTTTACATTAAATGGATGAATAAAAGGTTTATACATACATTGGGATAGAATCATATCCACGGTTACTGCTTGTGTGTACCCTTAATTGATATGGTGGCTTGTCAGAAAGGAACCACAGACATACCAAATTCTGGTGGAGTTCCATCTGAAAAGTATATGTTAGAATGAGTAGATGTGCGTCTGAACATAAAATGTACTGACTTGATTAAGCTAATGAACCTTGCTGTCTGTCTATTCATGTTGACATTTTAGGAGCGCTGAAGGGAGAAACCTTAAAGATAACATTTGTGTCAGATTCCATTCCTAGTTCAAAGCTTGTCAAGACTTACTGGTTGACAGACTTTTCTACTGGTAGTAAGAATCACATGGTGTTCTTGGAAGTTATCTGAAACTTGTCACCTTGTTTTAACGGTCCACAGGGTCTCTGTTGGCTGGATTAGGCTCATGGAGCTCTATGTACAATTCATAACTTACTACACATATCTTCTAATATATATTCATCAAAAATACACTACAGTCAACCTGCTTCAAAATAGATATCGAATAGTACAGATATCGAGTGAGATCCATACAGCTTACTTATTAGAGACCATAGAAAATAATAATTAAACATTACAAAGAGGGAAAAGTGCATTAGGGCTGCGTGAATATTTGGAAAGATTTGGCCACTGGTGGAGGCTGTATCAGGCTCGCCCCCTCCAGCCCGACAGAGTACGGCCTGGCTTCAGCCCTTCATCTGACCAGATCGGCACCCAGGTGGCGAGCTAGCTCTCCCAGCAGATGTTCTACAACTATATTATTACATAACATCTGCTAGAGAGTGAATACACATTCAGGTTTAATCAGATTCTTATCTAGATCAAAGGGGGCAATAAAACAATCAAATGGAATACACATCCATTTGAATATAGAGATGCTCCCAGGCTATTAAACTGAGTATTAACAGCCGCTGGCCGAGGCTGAGGCTGTATAGGCTTATGGAGGTTGGATATCCTCCCCTCCAAGTTTATCGTGTACGGCCACTACTAGTGTGATGGTTTGATGTTATGTTATGGAGCCAAGCAGTTTGGAAGATAACAGTCGTCACTGGCAAACTGTGTAATAGAATGAGGTCTATCGTTAGAATAGATTGGTGGAGCTAGGCAATTGCATAATGTGTAGTCCAATTTGAATTCGAGGCTTTTATGGCTGTGAGTCTTAATTATGGTTGGAACTCATACAATTGAATCTGATATTCAAAAGATAGCCAAGGGAATTAGTATTAGAAAATTATTAGAAAAAAAAACTGCCTTAGATGCAGTTTGACTTTGCAAGAATATTTTGAAGAGATATAATTTTGGCGTCAAATCAATGATCTTTAAATTCTATTATTGCAGCTGTTCAGAGAGGAACTACGAGACGTCCAAGTTTCACAAACGCGTAGCGTCTTTCCCATTTGACGACCATCACCCACCCACGCTCATGTTGATCCAAAAGTTCTGCGAGGATATGGATGACTGGTTGTCTAAGGACAAAGATAACATAGCTGCTGTCCACTGCAAAGCAGGCAAGGTGAGTTACAGGAGGGAATAGTATTTTAACAGGGATGTAAGTCTTCATGATTTATCAGGATTTCCTGATTTCTGAAATTTTTGAATGACATTTATTTTCCTTACATGAGTGGTTAGGAGGGCTTTTTATGAAAAATAGAAGGCTTTTATATAAAGTAAAATTATGGTTCCTGATTTTTGCCTATTCCTGACTTACATCCCTGTTTTAAACATTGGTAGGAAGCAATGTTATATTGAGAAAGGTCTGGCCAGCAAAATAAAAACACTGTTTTTAGCATTGGGGTACAATTAAAGGCACTTGAGAGTCCTCACCATCACCCTTCCCATAGCAAAGAGGAGGTGATATCGACTCTGCAAAGCAATCATCCAAGACAGAGTATACATGTACATG
This sequence comes from Acholoe squamosa, assembly GCA_949317995.1. NCBI lineage: Eukaryota > Metazoa > Annelida > Polychaeta > Phyllodocida > Polynoidae > Acholoe > Acholoe squamosa. The sequence goes on along the minus strand of OX439040.1, from coordinate 43,190,375 downwards.
GTGCTCACGTTGTAGCAGATATCGCTGAATCTGCAATAAATTCACACAGTAATACTGAGAAAATAAAGGACCATCCAAAGAATATATATTGCTGTCAATCAGGCAACCTCGATTTTAGTAAAGTGAAACCATTGACAGACTGGGATATTATTCATTCAATTGATCTCGAGAGACTCGAGTTAAGAATATGATAAATGTCCAAGATCATGGCCTTACTCCCATAGACAAAGCATTATATGAAGTCTCCCGTCCTTGAACAGTTTGGTGATAATGTGGGAAATGGCTTATTTCTGACGGTGACCACATGGGCGTGGCTGTAATTTGCATTTCCTCCTCTTCCTTTAGCACAAATGTGGCCAGGTGAGGGAAAACATACCTCCTGGGGGAAAATGGCTTTTCAATGTTTAAGTCATGGGCTTTAAAATCTTGAGCTAAAATATCCCTGGTAGTTTTGCTGTAATTGTTTGTCAAACCTAGGTTGGTGTGTATGACTGAAAATGGGAAATAAGCGCTAAATGCATTATATCCTATTATCCACATAAATAATGCAAAAACTACAGTTTTGTCGAAAAGTAACCTAAGTAATGCAACTTTTTTGTCATGAAATTGGTTCTAGAGGGAACTTTTGCGCTCTGTTTTTGGTTCTGGGTTCTTAAAGGAATTTCAAAAAAGGTTTGTGGCAAAAATTTCCAATTGAAAAAGGGGGAGTGGTTTCCATGGCAACCAGAAATTGCCTTATCTACCAATTTTCTATGTTTCCATGGCAACCAACTTTCCAAAAATGGAACATTTTCAGTGGGGATGGAATAATTTTCAGCATACCACTGGATTCCTTATCAAAAATTGGTCTACAGCTTTTTTTTTAGCATATTTGTCAGTGTTTTACCCATATACTGCCCCCTGGTGGCCAAAACCAGTACTAAATCCCCCCCCCCCCCTAAGGCTCGTTCTCCCCTGTTGGGCCACAAATGTGTGAAAAGTAAAGTAATACACATGTAAATGTTTTTTTATGTGTGTTGGGTCTTTCACTATGATCTTATTCAAAGAACAATTTAAATGGATTTCGTTTTATTGTCTTCCCCTCAGGGCCGGACAGGGGTGATGATTTGTGCCTATCTATTGCATACAAATAGATTCCAGAATGCCACAGAATCCTTAAGACATTACGGCCAAGTGAGAACAAAAGACGAAAAGGTAAGTTACCCTGAGGCTGATGACATCTAAAATGTGCTGTGTTTCTAACACTAACCATTTCAAAAAGGATGTATAGTAATCCAGTTGACTTTTCACTGAGCTCTAAATTGCTAAGGCCTGCAAGTTGCATTATTGGCAAACTGAAGTTTTTTTTTGTTTTTTTTTTCTAATGGAAGACGGGACACTCCCAACCCTGCCCCTACTTAACACAGCTCTTGAAGGACCCTCCTTTGGTCAGAGATGCCACCTTTCCTAACTTTTTAGGAATTCCGAATTTCTGGCTGCCATTCCTATAGGCATTTCTTATTGGCAATTGAGAGAATAAGGATTTCCGAATTTCTGTTGAACAGTGAGTGGCATCCCTGTTTGGTTCACCCTGTATCTCACTTCTCTAACTGTTATTTCACCTTAAAGAGTCGTATTCTTAGTGAGTGTAACTGACAGGACCAACAATATAAAGTATGTAAGAGAATCCCATTTCAATTTGGAACAGAACATTCTTCAGTATTAAAGATGTAAGTAACTGATTATATTGTCCATTGCAGGGAGTGACTATTCCAAGTCAGCGTCGCTATGTCCAGTACTACTGCAAGTATCTGAAGAACCAGTTGGTGGAGCCAGTTACCCTGTTACTTCGGGTGGTCCGCTTCCGCTCAATACCAACGTTTGGTACATGCTGTAAGTGCACACTCATTTTTAGCTTGGGGGCCATCCACAAATGACGTCACGCTGGAGGGGGGGGGGGTCAGGCTCAGCATGACAGAATCGATTTTCCATATTATGCAGGGATGAAAGAGTTCGAGGTTTTCCTTGATTTAAATTGTTTTTTGACTCACTTAAGTATTAATAAATTACCTCCAGAGGTTGCATACATGCACAGAGTCAGGTCCCACAACACTGCATACAGTGGCAGCATGCCAGTATTTAGTTCAAGGTTTTCAAGGATTCTCAAGTTTCTCCTGTTTCTCCTTGAAAACTTCCCCCTCTATATTGGTGTTTGTTCCACTCTTCAGTGTAGTCTTAGCAGCAAGCTATAGTTCCTATGCTAGAAGAGTTTTCTGCGTGTTATGCTTTTATCATGTTGGTCATATATTCCCTGCACCATTTGACCTGTCTGTATACATTTAACATTGTACTTGGATCATGTTGTGCAAAAGCACCAAATATGGTGCATATTTTGGGTATGCTATCCGAACAAGACCTTAGAAAACAGCTATACAGTAGCATTCTGAAGGGATCCTAGGTCATACTCTGCAAAAGGGCCATAATGTGCACATTTTGGGTATAGTATACGAACAACATCTTGAATAACAGCATATACCTTCAGCATTGCAAATTTGGCAACAACAAAAAAAAAACGTGACGGGGGGATCTAAAATGTTCAAATTTTGCGTGACGTCATTTATTGATGGCCCCTTACTGGTATGTGGTGTAACTCCATGAGATAAACACTGGTCACCAGAGATCCTATTTGTGATCGCATGTCTTTTCGGTCGTTTGATGTATAGAAATAAGAGTTTTCTTTTTGGAGCAGCTGTTTTATTGACCAGTTTATTGACGGTTTTTGTATTTCGGCTTTACATAAGATCCATTTGTATTACTATCGAAAAGCATTCATCAATTTTGCATGGACTTCATAATTTAGAGGCGTGTAACTTAGGCTTAATTGTTGCTTCATGTTTTTGAAATGCCTTTCACATGGTCTACTTCGCGCTGGGAATGTAAGGAAAACTGGTAAAATACTGAGGAAGTCCTTATTTATTCAAAAGGCCGTTGATAAGGCCTGCTTAATGAAAAATGAATTTCATGTATGTCTCTGAGTCTGATCTTTTATTTCCCCCAACAGCTCCATTCTTCGTAGCTCATCAATTAAAGGCCAAGTTGTACACATCACCTGTATATGAGGGTGCCAAGAAGGGAGATAGCTACTACTATATGATACTGAACCCTCCTCAGCCTATGTGTGGTGATATCATGATCGAGTTCTACAATAAGCCTAAGATGGCTCGTAAGGTAAGGGCCGTCATGCATTATCTCAAATACCATACAGACACATACTGTAGCAGGCCCACACATAAATCACAAGTATCAGCAGTCCCTTTAAGAGAAATAGCACCGTGGGAAAGCTCAAGGTCCTTCTGATCTTTCCCATGGACACCTGGCAGATGGAAGGATGTGACCAGGAAGTGTGACATGGGGTGGGAGTAGACATGTTATTCTTTATTGGGTTTATATTCTTTGTTAAAATTTACGGATCTTTAAGGGACTTTACAGACCTTTATTGAACTTTATGTATCTTTATTGAACTTTACAGAATTTTATGGAACTATATGGTACCTTGGGACCTTTTTAGGACCTTTATGGTACCTTGAGACCTTTTTAGGACTTTGGGACTATCTGAAGACTTTGGGCCTTTTCAAAACTTTTTTGGGACCTTTTTGGGACTTTGTGACCTTAGGACCTTCATATGACCTTTCATGACTCTTGGACCTTTTTTTACCTTTGGACCTTTTTGGGTCTTTGGGAACTTTTCCACCCCTGGGAAGGTCATGGTACTGGACGCATTCCTTTTTGTAATACAGAAAAACAACTAAGATAATGTTTGAGGAAACGACACCTTGTCTCATTTTGTTTGTAGTGTTTTGTGGAAGATAAGGCCAAACCAAATTAAAACATTGGTCTATGGATTTCCCGCTCCTGATTTTCCTAAATGAAAATTTTATTTTTAATTGAAAAAAACTTTGTCTATGGATTCCACCCGCATCTTTTTCTGGAAAATTGATTTTTTTTTTTTTTTTTGGCAAAATCCTTACAGTGTCAACCAATAAAGATACAGCAACAGCAGACCACTCATTGGATAGGTAGAGGTCTCTAGATTTGAACATTTCAGTGTCTATTCTGCATTTAGCAACCAGAATACTAGTAGACATAAATTTGAGAAAAGGAGCAAAAAAAAAAAAAAAAAAAAAAAAAAAAAAATCGCCCTCTTCACATCTTTGATATTGAAAATCCATAGACAAATAAATTTTTTTAGAAAAATAAAATAAAAATTTCGCCCTCCCGCTCCAGTTTTCAAAAATGAAAATCCATAGACCAATTATTTTATTTGGTGTGGCCTAATCATTATGGATGCATTTGTAGGTAATATGGAATTCAGAATCATGTAGTTATTATTGTTAAAAATAGACATGACCTGAAGCATGGCTAGTTGGGTTGGCCTTGAAGACCAGGGAAAGCTATGACTGATGTTCGATTAGTCTAGAAACAGCTATAATTACCTACTTATTACTAGTAACACACAAATTAAGGCAGTTGGGTCTAAAAGCAGGGGCAGGCAGGCTAGGTGGTGACATCACCAGTGGGTGTGGGAGGCAGAGGGGATGGTAGGTAGGCACACCACTAGGTGGGTTGGAGGGTACTCAGTCTTGCCTCAATACTCAGAGCTGTGCTGGTAGTTGTGGGTAGGAGGGGGAGGAAGACAATCAAGCAGGTACATTTGTCCTTAATGACATAGTGGGTAAGTCATGGGCAAGTCATCTAGTCTATACTCTGTACCCTTGCCTCGTTTCCTTTCTGTCTCTCCAAGACATACTCATGACTCAACTGTTTTAAACTAAACGCTTTCTTGTTCCTATGTTGATAATAAAAACGAGTTCCTTGCAGCTTCACAGACCCAGTTAGTAATAATGTAATCAAATGCATATTTCTCTAGGGAGAAATGCCTGCAACTATTTTCTTTAAATTGTAAGAAGGAATTGTGGAACGATATTTCCTGATAAGTAGAATACCTTCTTTCTACATTTGGTGGTACCAACTAGTGTTTATGAGATGCCACCTAACTTTTTAGGATTCTGAATTTTTGGCTGTAATCTCTATAAATATTTCCCATTTGGAATTCAGAAAATCAGGATGCCTGATTTTCTGAATTTCCACTGATCAGTGAGGGCATCCCATATCAATGCGGTAATTCCCCAGTTTTCTTGTGTTCTGTCACAAATATTGTTACTTTAACTCAGGAAAATAATGTTGTAATCGGATGTCTTGATGGTTTTGTAGGAAAAGATGTTCCACGCATGGTTTAACACTTCGTTTATCGAGGATGAAGAGGAGATAACGCCCATGAATGGGACAGGCAGTAGTTACAGCGGGGCTGGACCAACCCCCAGTGGCAACACAATGTTTGGCCATCAGAGGCCACAAAGTGCACATTATGGGAACAGTGACTCACAAGGGCAGGTGACCCCAAGATACCTCAGCGGTATCTACGACAATGTGCGATTAACAAGTTGGGAGCCGGTGCCGAGTGGGCAGGCAATCACTGCCCTGAACCCACACCAACATCCCTACCAGTATCACACACAGCAGAACTTAACGACTGCCTCCACCACCTCTACTACATCCACCACGTCTTCGTCTTCGGGCACATGGACACATTATCAGACCCCGCGCACACCAAGCCCAACACCGCTTGGCCCTCCACCTTCTCAATCATCGTCATCAACTGCATTAGGTGTAAGAGTCGGGCCAGGCTGCACGTCAGCTAACATCCCGTCACACCTGCTTAAAACTAAATTCCGGACTCTGACTCTGCCTAAGATGGAGCTGGATCGTGCCAACAAGGACAAAGCTCACCGCCTCTTCGCAGAGAACTTTGAGGTGAAGCTCTACTTTAGTACGACAAATGAGCAGGTAAAGCTGCCGGAGACCCATGTTGGGGCTTCTGATCATACGGACTGTGCACATCAAGATGAGGAGGAGGATGACCTGTCAGACACAGACGAAGATGAGTGGGATGGGACTCATATGACCATGAGCCAAGTATGACTTCGGGACCACTAGCACCTGCTGCTGCTCCCCCTCCTCCCATGTGTCCCCTCCTCAATCATATATATACATGGTCACCACCATTATTTGCCTGCGGCCTTGTCCACTTCTGAAGGACATACGCGGCATGCCCTCACCAACACTGCTCCATAGCTCAGCGACTGTATTGCGTGTCCCTCTTGGACACTTTGTTTTTATTTGTTGCGGGTTCATATGGGAGGGCCGCAGTGTAAGATTATCATAAAGGCTGTCATTTGTTCACCTGTTCACAACATCTCCCCCAGCCCTCCGGTGCCATCAGCGGTGAGCCGACACTTAATAGATCTGTATTCAGGTCAGGCTCTTATCATTGATTATTAACCAGGTTATATGTTAGGTATTCACACGTGCATCACTAATTTGTTAGGAATAACCTGTCTGTGGCAGCTGTGGAATCAGGTACCGTGGATAGGTAAATATAGGGTTTTTGCAAGCCTTATTTGTTGTCTTTTGTGTTTCTAAATCAACTATGAAAAGAAAGTGATGATAGGAGACAACGGAGCCCCTGCCCAGCCCCCATGCAATCAAAAATGATTTTTATTACAACCCGTTATCTATGAAAGCACCACATTGTGATTATGATATAAAATACTAATGTAACTTTAATAGCGAGAAAGATTGTTGGGAAAATATTACATTCATCTACGCCACCTTAGATCTGGTCTAATATTACAAGTAAACTTCCCTTTGTTTCTTCATAAATGGTTGACTAACAAAAGCTGGTCAATGAAAATGCTTCATAATAAGTTGACAGGTTATTAGGGTCCAAGGATGTTGAAAGGTGCCATGAATCTGATTATATTCAAGAAGAAATTAGGTGGAGCGACTACTTTAGGTTATGAGAAGCATCATTAGCTGCAAAGACCAATGAATCCCACATTGTACAAGTGTATTGTAACCTCCAAGCAGATATATCTTCAAACCAGTCAACTTGGAATATTTGAAGCAGTTAAAACACTCAATAGTTATTTGATGAGACAAAACTGTGAAAGCTATTGTAATGAAAATGTATACATTAACCATGGTACAAGGCACGGCTAGAGCTAATCCTAGCTGCGCCATAAGATGAACTTGCTTCTAACGCGCATTCTGAATTTGATAGAAACTTGTCAAATTTGGCGAGCGCCTTACAAGCGAGTTCACATTATGCATAAGGTACTATGGTGCTTTGCTTAATAATGGGTTTGTACCCAGTGTTTGTTCATAAAATGATGTGATATGGCTGGATGTAAGTTCTTGATTAAATCTTAACTGGTATAAACTAAAATACCACACAATATTTCCCTCTGTTCCGCCTATGTGGGAATACCAAGAGTATCAGTTTCATTTCTATTTGGGTGCTTTCCTTCAATATCACTGTATAATAGTGTTTTTTAAACACGGCGCTGTATTATGATGCATAAGCGTGTAGTGTGTAAGCGCTTATCATGACTGAAAATAAGTAGTATAAAAAGTGCCTTCCTGGCATCACAAAACTGATCTAACTGGATTGGGGGCATCCAAAAGCAGATCAATGTTAAGAATTACATGTTATTTATCCTATTTTGTAGTAGACCATGTTCACATGTTGATGTTTCAGTACACGCATATGAATATTATATTACATGAGTGTATATATATCATATATATACATATATATCTATATACAGGCATACATTATATATACAAAATTACATTACATCTCATGAGCAAGGATGGATGTGGACACTGTGCTAAGCACTGATGCCGGTATGGTTTGATTATAGCGCACAATTAGAAGAGGGACATTGGGAGGGGAGGCATAGCAAAGGTAGACTGGAAAGGTGGCTTGTGTGTGATAAAGTACATGGCCAGTTAAGTAGACAGCGCACCAGGCAGGGTAGTGCTTAGGCCCCTGTTCCATAGTCTTTGTAAGTAATATAGAACAATCTACAGATATGTGTGTGTTTAGTGAGAATGCGTGCATGGTTGTTTGTACATAGTCTAAGGAAACTCGTAAAAAATCACTACCATTACATTTTAGTATACTTCCCGACAAGTCATCTATGAATGAGACAGTTATATTTGTATAGGTTTAGGTCAGATTGACTTTGTAGGAGAGGTCGGTCGGATCGTGTTACGCTATTCCCAGTCATTCAATACACGGGAATGGTTTCATCGCCTGTCTCATTGCTCATCGACAGGTCTCATGTGAGTGTTGTTACTATGGTTACACAAATTATCAGCCATATTCATGATTGTTGACAAGCAACTCCAGACGGCGGAGCCTGGAATATATATTTATTATTTCATTACGGAGTAGTTTGTATTAGCAGCAGGTAGCATCAGGCGTCACCACCGTAAACTTTTGTTGTATCCGCGATGACCTTGGCTACAGCTGGTCAAGGCGGAGACAGCCCTTACATATGTACAAACAATGTTTTATACTGGCTTCAATCATACCAAATACACTTATATTACGTTTTATTATAACCTAGAAAGTAAGGTGAAATCTAACAATGCTGATCCCTTGATTCCATGTCCTGTTGTGTTCCACATTTTCAGAGAGGAGGTTACTTTTGATTTCAAGAAAGTGGCCCGGGTATCATCAGGAATAGCACCTTTTCGGTTAAATTCACAAACTCTTAAATCCTTGAATTTCTTATTTTGGGGAGAGGATGGTTTAGCAGAGATGCCACTTTTCCTGGTTTACCAGGAATTCCTGGTTTTCGTTTTAAGATACCTGTATTAAATCATGTTAAATTCCTGGGAAAATGTGTCCAAAAGTTCAGTTTTCCTGGTTTTTGTTGGCCAGTGAGTGGCAACTCTGGTTTAGGAATTTGAAAAAATACACACTTTAAGATCTGTCATCACCCCCCCCCCGAAAAAGAAACAACTTAATCTACGGAATAAACAGCTGAGCATTACACAATACAAAACATGACACGTTAGTCTTTGAAAGTTTTCTGTCAGTAGTAATTAAAAGAAGGTTGATTCAGTTTAGGTTGCTGCTTCCTTATCCATAGATTCGGCTAAGCGTGCGACAAAATAACCATTAAATTTCCACAGGTTGGCCATAAGTTATGTTGTGTGATTGAAAATACCCGGAAAACTTCTATCGGCATGAAATGCTTAAAATGGTTCACAGGGAAAGGTTTGGCTCCTAATAAACCAATGATAAGAGATTAAGATAGCTATGGTATGGGGAGGGGGTTGGGACAAAAAAGTAAGTTTGCGTCTGTTTAGGCCCATACTTTTCTTTTCAGTGGAACGTACTTTCTGACCAGGATTATGAAAAGTCATGGAAAATCTGTTCATAGTCCGCCATTCAAAGCATCAGAATATTTCGAATAAACCCAATTCTTGCTTACAGATACAGTTACATGTAAATATACTGAACTGTTAAGTGAGTATAAACTGGCATTATTAAGGGGTTATGATTAAGGGGTCGTACAAACATCATTCAGGTGACTTGATGAGAGAGGTTATGGTATAAAATTAGAGGTCACATCAGGACGTTCTACACTCATTCTTTATGAATACCTTTATGAAACACTAGAGATTGGTTTAATATTGTAGCTCACATCTACACACGAAGATGCTGGAATCATTGTTTGAAATGTCTTTTATCAATGCTCACTAAGTGAAAGGTCAAACATGTCGCCTCCCACCATTAGTTACATGTTCACAGGTATTGGTGCTGTTGATGCAGGTTTTGTTGGGGGTATACATCTGTCCTGTTAGGCCACACCAAAAAAATGTTTGTCTATGGATCGGCCTCTCAATATTTTCGGAAATGGAAATCTTTTTTCTTTGAAAAAAATCTTGTCTATGAATTTTGCTCGCTTCAGTTTCTACAAGTTTTTTCTTTGTGATGTTTGGCAAAAAAAAAAAGAATTAAAAATAAAATATTTTCTCTCGCTTCGCTTTTCCAGCAAGGAATCAATTGGACGCCAAAAAATTCTTTAAAAAAAAAAATCGCTCGCACCATTTTGTCAAAACCAAAATAGACTTGGTGTAACCTTACAATAGATTTTTTCCTTTTTAATGTGTAAACTCGAGAATAAAATCTCAATAATTATTGCAAAATCGGGAACAAAGAATTTCTGAACAGGTACTGGTCACTAATTTGGGAACAGTGTGATGAATTATACTGGATGTTAAAGGGGGTGGGGGGTGTTCCCCATGGAAACCAGATTCTAATCGGTCTGCCTGTTCATATATTGTCTACTATTGATATTAATACCGGAATCTTCAAATATGATAACATACCATTCTGTTCAGCAAGCATGTTCGCAGATAGAGAATGAATTAGTTAATGCTACAGGCAGGCATGTCAACTGTGTATGCATAAATACCTGTAGCTATGATTTTGCCTATGGTTTCTATCCAATGATTCTCCTTTGAGGAGTCTCCACATTAATGAACTGTTGGAGATGTACATATATTTTAGATGACCGACCTTATTCGCTTTCAGGAAATGGGAGACTTTTGTCATTGCGACATGTTTGACCTTTCAGTCAGCTGAGTGTTAAGCCTGGAGAGCTATGTTTCAGTTTTAGAGGTGGCAAAGAAATATGTGATACAGATTTTTCGCACACAGATTAAAAGAGACACAGAAATTGGTAGGACGTCATTGTAGGGTACAGTTCACAGGGATGTAAGTTTTCAGAATTTTGTCTGATTTCAGAATTTTTTTAATCAGATGTGTCTAATAGATTTAACCAAATTTCCTTTCTTGCATCAAAGTTTTGTTAATGTTTTACTATAAATGCAGGATTTCTAAATGTGTCTTCAGAACTTTTCAAACAGTCTGACTTACATCCCTGAGTTCATAATGAGCTGAGACAGTTGTTCTTACTAATGCATATCCAATTTTGAACGAGAATAAAAGGGTGAAACTTAATGGATTACTTGTGATCTTTTCATGCCACTGTAGAGGACGGTGAAAATATCTAGGATCACCGGGACTCGAACCAGAATCTCTGGCATGACATTCCAGCTTTCTAACCATTACACCACGATCCCTTGCCTGATATTTCCACCTTCCAGCTACACCTGGATCAGTATGATACACACTAGGGGAGCAGTGATTACCAGGTAACTGGCCCCTGAGGGTCAATCTACCAGGTACAGGGATTTCTGGTCCCCTACACTCCTCCCAACCAGCTTCAACCATGGCCAACCAGCATCAAGCATTCCTCCCAACCAGATCGGTTGGGCTTTATCAAGCAGTGTTGAGGCACTCCTGATTCCCAGTTGACCTACCAGTACATAGTACTGGCAGGGTCGAAGCATATCTGTATCATACCGGCCCAGGCACAGGCACTAAGTTCCCCCTATCCCCTTATTAAGTCGCGCGAGGACCGGATCAGTGATCCTACCAGTGTAGAGGACTGAAAATATCTAGGATCACCGGGACTCGAACCCGGATCTCTGGCATGACATTCCAGCATGCTAACCATTACACCACGATCCCTTGCCTGATATTTCCACCTTCCAACTACACCTGGATCGGTATGATACACACTAGGGGAGCAGTGATTACCAGGTAACTGGCCCCTGAAGGTCAATCTACCAGGTACAGGGATTTCTGGTCCCCTACACCACCTTTGATTTAACAGAGATGTCTATTTTCAGATGTTCAAACTTGCCCAAAAATCAGACATCCCAGAGGCTTCTTCAAACTTGTGGTCATAATATGTATAAAGAGAATTACATCATAGATACCCTTACAACGTGCCCTTTCTACTTCTAGGGAGCATAAGGCTGGGCATAGTTCAGGCTTCAGCAGGTGAAATTAAGCATGCCTTATGCTACCCTCTAGCCTTTTCTAGACAAATCACCCTTCAGGGATCAGAGGATCTCTGAAATCTCATTTCAGAGGACATTAATCTAAGCTGGCTTCTGATTGGCAGAAATTCTGATACAGTTTTTTTAATTGTCTTTCTATGACCATCCGTTCTAGAGATAGTTTTAAAAGTTTTGAGTGAAGGGAAAAGGTTGAAATGAAGATGAGAAGGGTGCATTGATATAATACATTGGGGGAAATGGGTGCTTTCCCCAAACATTTTCAGAGGTTAAGCCCATACCCAACTGACATCTCTGATTTAAGGTGGGTCGCTACCATTGAATCAAAGATCCTAGATTTTCTCCATTTTTCTCCCAGAGGTACAAAAAATCATCTAGAATAAGAATATGAAAAAAGTAGGGGGTCCCATGCTACTTTTTTTTTCTACAGATTTTTGAAAAATAAAAGTATTTTAAATAATCTTCACCTAGAAATTAGAGAAAATGTGTATCAGATTTGAGAATTTTTTCCTGTCATAACTATTTGATACAGAGATATGAAACATTGCATGGTAAATGGTCTGATATCCTTATTTTTAAAGAATTTTTGATTTTAACTCCATAACATGGCTTTCTGGGTAAATTTCTCATTTTTCGGAAAAGAAGGGTAAAATTTCATAACAAAAACAATGAAATTCATATTTTCAACCTCTAGATTTTTCTTAAACTTTTTTTAAATATTGTTCAGATAAAATGCCTTTAGATAAAAGTACTTTTGATATGGGGTCCCGTGCATAATTTTGGAGTTTTGGCCATTTGAAATAAAGTATTGGGAAAACTGACAAAAATCCCTGTTCAAAGCACTGCATAATGGGTAAAGTGTACACATACTTGGCATAAAATTACTCCATTAGGCCCCACCAAATTAAAACATTGGTCTATGGATTTACCGCACCTCTTTTTCAAAAACTGAAATTTTATTTTCATTTGAAAAATAGCATGTCTATGGATCCCGCCCACCTCATTTTCTGGATTTTATTTTTTTTTTTTTGATCAAGGAAAAGGTCTAAGACCAATTAAGGTACAAGAACGGCAAAGCACTCATTGGATAGACATAATCCTGCAGATTTTGCTCATTTCAATTGACTGTTGTCCATATCTAAGGTACGAATGGAAAAGTGAGAAACAAGTGTATGAATGGCCTTTATATGCTACCACAGCCTACTTTTCTCTATAGGGGGCTAATTGTCCATAATATAAATTGAAATATAGATATATTTGAAGTTTTATGGAACTTGACCCAAGCTAGGCTGACTTAGGGGACTTACCCATTGCAAAAAAAAAAATAAATAAAAAAAAATCGCCCTCCCCATATCTTCAATATACAAAATCCATTGACAGCATCAATTTAAAAAAAAATATATATAAAAAAAATTTCGCCCTCCTGCACCATTTTTCAAAATGAAAATCCATAGACCAACTTTTTTATTTGGTGTGGCCTTATATGCCCTCGCTCACTGTGAATAGCCTACCACTTCTATAGCATTGTATTGGTATTGTAAGTCCTATAATGCTAAGGTGGCAAAGAATTCGAGAGAATGATGAGAAAAATCTGAATATAAATATGCCAAAATTTAAAATGGTCATAAAATGAACAATTTCAATCGGAATCGCCCTAAATGTTTTGTAGACATTGAGGGTATATATAGGTACGAGTCTACCAGAAATGATCTCATTCTGATAAAGTTAACCTATATCCGCAGGGACCTGCGCAGTAGGCTCAAATCCAATAGTACCGACCCACCTTAAGGCAAAAGACTCTGGAGATCTGCAATTCTTTTCCCAGCTTGGCCTGATGTTGCCTTTTTTGTCACAAATTAGTATAGGATTCTGGAAACCTCTGGTCCATATAGCCCATCTACCCATTCTACCTCCTCTGGTCGATATGCCCAATTTACCCCTTTCAGCTCCTCCGGTCCATGTGTCCCATCTACTACCCCTGCCAGGGCCTCTGGTCCATATGCCCCATCTTGTCCTTGTCCTTTTATATAGTTTCATCTACCCCTCCCAGGAACTCATCTTTTAGTGCATATTTGTCCTTTCCATGACATGGTGGTCTCATATAAGTACAGGATAAACCTCGAGTGTTTGCCTGTAAGCAGTATATTACCAAAAGGGGCTGTCATACAGCCCCTATTGTGACTATACTACCTACACACAAACACAAGGGGTTTATCCATACTTAAGCCACTACTGTGCTGTATGCAATATAGAGTTGTGAAATACTTTGTTCTACGTGTCCACTGTGGTTTAAATCCACTTAGGACCTTTGGAAATTAGTCCCAGGGCCTCCAGTCCTAAGCTCCCCTACTACATGCTCACTCCCCTCCTCTTCAGAAGTTGCTCCCCTCAGGTCTCAGGCTTGACCGATACTATTCTCAAGGTGGGAAAGCACAAGTGTTTGGACAACGCCTGCTTCAAAATAACATTGTAGCCTTAGTTTGCCTTGCTTCCAAATGCCCTCTGACAATCAAGATGCCCCAAACATATGGCTCTAGACCCCTAAAATCGACATGGCGGCATGGACCTTTTTTGGCTTAGTGACATGGGACATGAACTTTTCTTTAAAATCGACATGGTGACATGAACTTTTCTTAAAATCGATATATGGACATGGACTTTTCTTAAAATCGACATGGAGACATGGCAATTTCTTAAAATCGACATGGGACATGCGGACCCCCCATCAAGGGCCCCAATCATCACAGCATAGTACATTATAGTAGACAATATGGCTGGATTCAATATGTAATGAGATGAGATGGGGGAAACCGAAATTGATGTAATTATCTCATAAATTATGAGATGCATGCTTCGAAGAGTTGAATTAGAGGGAAGGTACTTCCCCGAGATTCCTCATGGTTTTCAGGATCTTAGGGGGTGAGGTGAATCCGAGTTGGAATAAAGAGGACTGTTGTAGGGGTTGAATCAGTGACAATTTAGAGGCAAGATCTAAAAAAATATAAATAAATGACTACCCCCCCCCTTGATACCGAGGCAGCCACTGAACCAAATAAAGGCATATCCTGACTATGATCTATGGCTGCAGTATAGGAAGCCTCAATGGGAAGATCTCAAAGAAATACTAAGACAATCCTTTCTGTTTCTGTGATATGTCATAGAAAAAGATATTGTTCTAGAATGTGAGTAGGTTTCAAGAAGGGTCTATGCAGTATTCAGTGAAAAATATTATGTCATGTGATAGAACAATATTAATTCCTACACAAAGTTCTTGTGTAGGTTCTTGTCTCTCCTGGAACCTCCAACTATAATTTTTCTCCGCGGGTGCTACATACCAGGTGGAGCTAGTGTGGGTGTTGGGGTTAGGGTAAAGGCACCCACTTCGGACGCTCCTGACCACACACGAGGTGACCATATTTGCTCAAATCCTTATAGTACTAGAATGTACTATCAAATAATCAAGAGTACCAACCAGGATTGGAGAATATGAATGTGGTGTTTATTCCATAGGATGTACATAATAATATACAGTTATGGAGGACCACCTGGACTACCTGACCACTGGCCTTGAAGTACTAGATGTAAGTGATTCCTGTTACATGGGTCCAGTGGTGGTAGACAGGTGTCCCCTTTGTTGGTAGAGACGTGACCTCGCGGGACCGGAAGTTAGTTAGCAATGGCGGCCCGCAGAGCACATGGCACAGATTATGAACTCTGAAGCATGTTGACATAAGTACATAGTTGTATTGTACCACAGTAACCAAAGTATCATCACCTAATAAAGGTATACTTCATCAAGCATCCTGGCTTCAACTTAGTGTCAGAAGTGGAGCTGTCAGGAACCCAAAAGCAAAATCACAAGGTAGTGCAACAACAAACATTCTCATTCTTAATGTGGTGGTGGTGACTTGAATTTCAAACATGTCTAGACCCAAGAAGCCAGAACTAAATCTAACAGGGAACATCCCAGAAAACTTCAAAAATTTTGAAATGAGATTCAACGACTACTGCATCGAGTCCGAATATAGAGACCTGTCCAAGAATCCCGAAACTCATCGGGCTGAGTACTATGCTAAGCCACTGATGGAAATTGCTGCATTACGTTCATCTATGCCCGATGAGGCACTGCAGGTTATTCGGTACAGCATAGACCCCCAAATTTCAGCCGGGGACAAAAGCAAGCCGTGGGTGTGGTTGGAGAGACTCAGAACTCACTACACACACTCGGCCACATCCTCGCTGTTGACAGACAGATTCACCTTCTGGATGGCCACACAGGGTGCCCATGAGTCGGTGCAAGACTGGGAGACCCATGTACAGCATGAGTGCAGCCTGTGTGACTATGGTACTTTAACTGATGAGATGAGCCGTGACAAGTTTATTTTTGGTTTACGAAACAGTGACATTCGGGCAGAGCTTCTAAAATGTCATGTCAAAGCTGACAACACAAAAAAGACACTTAGTGATGTTGTTGCGGAAGCCAAGGTGTTAGAAGTTGCAAAGCAGGCTAATCAGCTTATTGGCGAAGCCACCAGAGGCACAGATGAGGCTGTGAATTGGACGGCAAAAGGGAAGGCTCACAAAGATATGAAGCTGAAACGTGAGAATGGTATGTGCCACTGGTGCGGTGACAGACGTGGAACACACCCTTGGTCGAAGTGTCCAGCCAATGGAAAGAAGTGTGGCAAGTGTGGTGGCAACGATCACTTCTCCCATGTCTGTCTTGAACCTCAAGGAGACAGTCACCGCCCACAGACCCAGAGCCACAGTGCAGGTCATTCCAGGAAAAATCAGCGGGGTAGAGGGGTCAACCATGGGCCTCAGAATAAGTTACCGCCTAACGACAGAAGAAGTCAACATAGCATCCATGTGGTCAACACTGATGAAGACCTAGCTCATGTACCCCAAGACCCTTACTCAGAAGTAGACTATGACAAGCAGTGTTACTCCCTGGAAGACACAGCTGTCTTTCAAGCTGGTGCAAGGAAAGGGCGAAAGTACTTTGCACAGCTTCTTCTGTCGGATAAGGGTGACAGGTTCAACAGAATGAAGATACAAATAGACTCAGCAGCTGGAATCAACACAATGCCAGAACGCCTGGCCAAGAGTATGTTTCCGTCTATCAAGATGACCCGTTCACCATACCAGCGCTTCCCGTACAAAAACACTGCTCCAGTAAAGCCCATTGGTCAGATCACCCTCTTATGTGACAGGGGGGATCGTTATCATGACTTGGTATTCCAGGTGCTAGCAGACAGTGACATTGGTGAGAAGCCTGCACTTCTCTCAGGAGAAGACAGTGAGAATCTGGGTCTTATCAAGATTATGGTGGACGAGGACCTGTGTCTATCTCCGGATGTGGTTTCTGCAACAGCTCTGGACCAAGCTAAACCCTCACCAAAGACTATTCAGATCCCTCGCTCCAGATGCCTGCCTCCAGCAGGCAACTTGACTAAAGATGCAGTCTTGCGTGAATACAAGGACAGCTTTCAGGGACTAGGGTGTCTGGGCCCACCTGTCCATTTTGAGTTGAAAGCAGATATTGTGCCAGTCCAGATGCCCAATCACAGGGTGCCGATCGCCAAGCGGGGAAAAGAGAAGGAAGCACTGGACAGGTTTGTGACATTGGGGATCATGGCAAAGGTGGATGAGCCCACTCCCTGGTGTTCCAACCCACTCATCAGAGAAACCCCGAAGAAATTCCGCGTCTGTGTTGACCCAAGTCAGACCGTCAACAAGGCATTGATAAGACCTCTCTTCCAAATCCCCACATTGAATGAACATTTACACAAGCTGGGTAATGCCAAGTGTTTCTCTCTCCTTGATGTTCGGGAGGGATTCCTACACATTCCTCTTGATGAAGAGTCGTCTATTGACACCACCATGCACACATCATATGGTCGATATCGCTGGCTTCGACTACCTTTTGGTATATCATGTGCGCCAGAGGAGTTCAAAAAGAGACTCTTGGATGCCCTTGAGAACCTTGAAGGAATAATTTGCATTGCTGATGATATCCTTGTTTATGGTGAGAGTGAGGACTACACAACAGCAAAGACCAGCCATGACAGAAGATTGGTGGCATTGATGGAACGTTGTGTGGCTAAAGACATCAAACTCAATCCAGATAAGTTCAAGTTTGCCCTTCGGGAGCTCAAGTTCATGGGGAACATTATCACTGATAGTGGCTTGCGGCCAGACACTGAGAAAGAGATGACCTTGCAGCTGTACCGTTTTACATTGGAGTACAGGAAAGGCACCACGCTTCTCATAGCAGACACCCTATCCAGAGCAGCTTTACGCACCCCCGTCAATACACCCACAATAGGATTTGAGGTGTTCAGACTGGAGTGCGAATCCGTCAGCCGCAGTCCCAGGTTGACTGGAGAGACTGAGAGGGAGATAGTGCAAATGACTAATGCTGATGAGTTACTCAATGCTTTACGAGACATGATTATCGACGGCTGGCCAGATGATGTAGTTCCCAAGGATCTCAGGCCTTTTTGGGGATACAGAGATGAGCTGTCTGTACTGAATGAGGCTGTATGCAAGGGGGAGACTGTGTTAGTGCCTCAGCAGCTCAGGGCCGTAATGTTAGCCAAGATCCATGCAAATCACCTTGGAGCTGAATCAAACTACAGGATGGCTAAGGAGGTACTATTCTGGCCAGGAATGAAAGCCGCGATAAAGGACATGTGTGATGCCTGCGAGACCTGTGCAGTATATGGTTCATCATCACAAAAGGAGCCCATGCTGTCACTGCCTATACCGACAAGACCTTGGGAACTACTTAGCCAAGACTTGTGTGCATTTGAGGGGAAGGACTACCTAGTCACTGTGTCATTACTCAGATTGGATCGAGATAGACGAGCTGGGAGTTGCCTCTACAGTAGTCGACAAGACAGAGGTTCACCTAGCCACTTTTGGGGCCCCAGCAAGAATACACACGGATAATGGCCCTCAATTTATTAGTAAAGACTATGCAGACATGGTGACCAGGTTCAGGTTCACCCACACAACATCATCACCTTATTACCCGAAAGGGAATGGTCAAGCAGAGGCAGCAGTGAAGGTAGCTAAGGGGTTGCTAAAGAAATCGATGAATATCAAACTCGCCCTGTTACTTCACTGTAACACCCCCCAGGCTGGATATTCATACTCTCCTGCTCAGCGTATGCTATCCCGTCGGACACGCACTCCTCTCCCAACATCAGACAGGCTGTCAGACTCTCAGGTGGCGGACAGTCAGGTGGTCCAGAAGGAAATCGATACTCGCAGGGTGGCCTCCAAGGCACTATATGATAGGAATACTGTAAACCATCCACCTCTCTCAGTTGGAGACTATGCTTATCTGAAGCCCCCCCCCCCCTAACAGTCGTGGTCAACCATGGGCCTACGGGCAGGTAGTTGACTGCAGAAGACCCAGATCATACACCGTTCAGACTGATCGGGGACTGGCTAGCCGCAACCGGGTTCATGTGCGGCCAGCTGCTCCTCCCCCAGTTGGCATTAGACATGGGCAGACAACTCAGCCCAGAATACCCTTGGCTCCAGTTACACCATCAGCCAGAGCCGACATTTCACCAGAACCAGCTGACAATCGGCAGGAGGTGCAACCGAAGGAGACTTGTTCCCCACAGAAAGTGCCAAAGTCACCTGCACCACCCAGCAGCAACACTGCTGCATCTCAGTCCAGGGCCACTAGTGGCTCTCTTGTGGGCGGTGGTACCTCCCTTGCCCCGAGCCCCTCTCCTATTCGTCGCACAAGGACAAGGGAGATCTCACGACCTTCAAGATATGATGACTATATACTTGCATAGAGATGAATGTGTTCAGACCATGTTCAAACATATGATTTATTTTGTGACTCAATATAATTAGTATTTTCTTTCAGCATGGACTGTTTTAACACTTGATGTTGGACTATACTTGTCTGCAGGGATGTGTTTGTTCCGTAAAAAAAAAAAAAAAAAAAAAAAAGATAAAAGGGAGATGTTGGTAGAGACGTGACCTCGCGGGACCGGAAGTTAGTTAGCGATGGCGGCCCGCAGAGCACATGGCACAGATTATGAACTCTGAAGCATGTTGACATAAGTACATAGTTGTATTGTACCACAGTAACCAAAGTATCATCACCTAATAAAGTTATACTTCATCAAGCATCCTGACTTCAACTCCTTCTATGATTGGATAATTAGAACATGGCATTAATTGGTTGACACAATACAGGCTATACTATTGGCTGGTGGAGAGAGGAAGTACCCTGCACCCTACCACACTACAGGTATGATGGGAGGCCACCTGGAGGGAGAGCAGGGGGTGGTGTACCCGTATCACCTCTCAGATGTGTTTTTGTATACCTTTAATAGGGCAGTCTGCAGACTCAGATAAACATGACAGTGACTATTATTGACAGCCATGGGCAGATGGAATGTCGATCAAATGTATGTGTTAGATATTCGGAAATCCAAACACAGATTAAATATCCATATCTGGGAGTAAAGGTATATTATAAAAGAATCTTTATTATAACATAGCACCAACAATACTTTCAACAAGAAACTTTTACTAAAGGATACAAAAGCTTTTTATTGACAAAATCTCCACTGTAAAAGTATATGAATCAGTATATGTGAGTTATGTATTCAGGTTCTCCAAGTTTGATTATAAGCAAAAATGTATATATTTCCTTTGATGTATAGATAATTCATATAAATATTCAGGTTAAGGAACAAAAGACTGACAAATCAAACCAAGTTTCCAATTCACTCACCAATTCTTTACCATCAGAATATAACAGAAACACCGTGGGTTTGCACTCTTGTAAAACCATGTCTTGATGGACTTCTATCTTATAATGCTGCATTTACTAGAGCGTTTAAGAGCTTAGCTTTCATGTCTACTTCATTTCTTACATAAAATCCTCAAATTGGTTATGTAATTCAATCCAGAAGGTCTCCGAATGTAGGTATCTGTCCGACTTAGGGTGCCTCTACCCTAGTGTGCATATAAAAGTTCTGAAAATATCCACAGGGTCCCACCACCTGTTTCTACCCGGGCCGGGTTTCTACCTTTGATCCTTAATTCTGAGGGCATACTCATAGGGACCTCTGTGATGCTGCTACCTGGTGTTGAATAGCTGCACTACTGCCAATACCTTTCACATCAAATTTCTGACGAAGCCCTTCATCTGGTAGGATTCTGAGGCAAAGATGGGCAACCCAGATGTCTAGAGAAGTTATTTATCAGTAGTAATTATTTTATTTTTTTTCAGATATGTAGCAATCCAAAAGTTCTCCCTTACTATTTAATAGCTCTGATTAGAAAGGTTATAACATAGCACCAACAATACTTTCAACAAGAAACTTTTACTAAAGGATACAAAAGCTTTTTATTGATGAAACATTGTGTAATCCGTGAATACATATACGGGTAGTATGTTTTACATAATTGATCTTAAAACATACTGGTAGTGGCTTCATGGACATAACTAAATTTGCTCAAATGTCAGCAGGGGCTAAAATAACATTTCAAGGCATCAGCGCAATATTCCACCACTCCTCTTTTTCAAGAAATTACCACTCCCTTAATATGAAGTATAACTATTTGGCGTTAAACATCACTTTTGGGGTATTTCAGTGTCAGTATTGTACCTAAAATGCCGCTTGATAGATGGTCTGGAAAATTTTGATTAAATAGTAGGTCAGAAGAAAGTCCTGAAATTTGATGTGTCTGGTGCGCTGGCAGCACTGGCTATTCTTTCTCCTTTACCAAAATGTCGAAAACTGTCTTTATTTTGCCAATTTATAAGAGTATTTACTAAAACCATAAAGCCTATGGTCATTTAGATATTTTAGAGCTAGCACCATTCTGATAAGTTCACATGGTCATATTGACATTAAATCATGGTGGCAATGTTATTTCCCAAAATCCTATGTTTCAAACATATTTGTTGAACCAGAAAACTATGTTCAATGCATTTCAATTTAGGGTAAAGTGACCATGAGTCGTCCACCTGGGGCTCTTTACAACCTACTAGTTATTCTAGGATCTTTGTAATAGTGGGAAAACTTGCATGGGTCATCTAGAAATGGATATAAATATTACCCAGATGTCTTACTCTTTCCATCCAGTGATGTTACAACTTTCATACCCATAGTCATGGAGCTCTTTGAGCACCCATTATTCAATAGATGTCAATTTTCTTTCATCAGTACCATGAGTCGGCCACTGTGGTACCTTGAGTCAGACACATCATAAAATGGCTCACCTAATTCATAGTGTAAGGGTTTGTGGCCTTACGGACCTGGGGGGGTTCGGGTCTTACGTTTCGAAAAGAAAGAGTAAGACAGTATTCCAAGTGTATGCCAACGGTTAGTTTTATTTCTTATTGTACACTCACGGCTGCCGGATGATGTCAGAGAGGCAGCTAATATCAAGGAATAATTGTTCACATGGTGTGGAGGCCAGAAGGGCCTCTGACGTAGCGGCTGAGCCCTGGGCTTTATATACGGACCCAGGTGTTCGTCGTCAGATGTCCCCACAGACCCGGATCAGTGCTGCCACCTATCCGGAACCTGAGGAACGTCCGACGACTCGACTCACCCGCCACGTCAGACGGTACCCAACTCCTATGGTTTAATAACGTGTACCTCTACACCACTCCCCCAGACATTTAGGAGGGTGTTATAGTTATAATAATATTACTAGGATAACATTTCTATATGTCTAAACCTTTAGTAATAGAGGTACAACCATACATTAACACCAAATTGAGTATGAAACGAATGTCATATATATATATTCGATAGTGAATGTAGTTACAAATAACAATTAGGATGTCAAAGTATTATACGAATTACTTGAATAAGTGACAGTTATGTGAAACGGAACTGTTAGTTAAATTACTATACCATATAATATCATATTATATCTACGGTATAATCAATAAGACAAGTAATATGAATCGTATACATGTGATAATGATGGTTATATGTAACGGAACCGCCGATAACAAATAAATCACATAATAACATCCGTATATGTGTTTGTAGTTATTAACACCACATTTAAATATATATATAGTCTTGAAGAAGACTGTTATAGTAACTTCACTATATAATGACATGTCGTATATTATTAACATACGAATCCGTTAAGGATTCCGTGAGTAGTACGAATAGGACCATTTATACCATACACTTGAAAAGAAAAGAAAAAAATCACGGTGTAGTAATGAATATAATAATAATATATTATCACCGTGTACCTAATAACTTTTATAGCACCAGATCAATATACTTATTATACAGTTTGCCTCGCAGGACAATAATGTGTGTATTCTGGTGAACTTTAACGGATTCTTATAATATGAATATTAATAATAATCAGAGATCCGTATCAAGAAATATCTATGTACCCGTATCATAATATGTATCTAGTGGATATGCACATACATATATTATTATAGAAAAATAGAAATATGACATTATATACAATATACAGAAATTATAGATGCTGCTGGAGTCTTCTGCTGTAATCCTCCGGGTACTAGTAGGTAGGTGTGGTCAGCTAACCACGGGATGGACGTGCTAAAGTTTATGGTTTCCATATATAGAGTGAACACGGTAGATGAATTTGGGGCAGCTACCCACAATCCTCTAGTAGTGCTAAAGTTTATAAGTAAATCCGAATGGCGTAGAATGTAGGATAATAGTCCGGATGTGTCAACTATGTAGAAAACGTAATCCTTTTTTAAGTTTAGTTGACATAAGTAGAGAATAGTCCAGTATAGGTTGATCCGGAAGTAATAGTAGTAGTTGGTATAAGTCCATTCGGGAGTATAGATGAGTTGTAGAGGTAAATCGTAAAGTCCATCCTAGTAAGTGGTTAGCACGGGTAACAGCAGGAGTTTGGAACTGGTATCCGGATACATCTCACAGCAGCAAGTCTACTATCGGATTGTTTATGGAAGAAGTTATAAATCCGAATAGACTATTCAGGGTGCAATAAGGGTTATACAGCCTGAATTATACAATAGACTGGTCATAAGAGGGACCCGGAACACATGCCATAGGTGTTCATACACTAGTGAGAAAAACATTCGCAGACCTGCAGGGTTCTGCAAAGACTATATCTGGTTATGGGGAAAAGAAAAAATTATGGGAGCAATAACCCGTAGCATGCTTAAGCGGATTTCTTAGCATGCTTCTTCTTAAGAAGAGCTAGAGCCGACTCAGGAGTGCCGTCCCACTCGTCCAAGTCGACTCCGAACACCCTCATGAACTTAGTGTTCAGGTTGGTGTTCCGAGTTATCTCCTCTTTTACACGTTTCTCCAGCACGTGTACATCCATAGCTGCCTTTTCTTGGGCAGCTGCGGCAACCTCCTCCTGGGCCTTCACATCGCTCCGGATGAGGGTCTCGAGGCGTTGCTTTTCAGCATCCGCGACCTCCTTCATACACAACAGGGTGTCGTTTAGGAGACCCTGATGGAACTCGGTCGCTTTTTCGCGAACACACTTTTCCCAGTGAGTGTAGATGGCCTTCTGGACATCTGCCTCTCCCTGGCGAGATTTCTCAAACCAAACTTCTGCATTACCGGTTTTAATGGTAATAGCGTCTTTTGGTTTCGCAGGTGCGGCGACAGCCTTGGGAGGAGTCGAGGCGGCCTGTGGACCACTTCTGGGTTTAGGGCTCCCGGACACACCTGCCGCTGGTACACAGAAGGCAGGTGGTGCGTTTTGTTTCAACCCCATTTGCAGGTACATGTTCAACTGCTCCTGGGTAAAGGTAACTGGTGGGGCGGCTGGAGCGGATGCAGATCCGGCGGCAGCAGATGCGGTGGTCTTCTTTGGCATAAGGCGACCATCCTTTCCTACCACCAAGGTCTGGCTCTCAGGTCCAGGTCCCTGGTTTAAGGACGGAAAGTTTCGAGAAGTAACTTTCCCAGGCTTAGATACGGCTCCAGCGTATCCGGCAGGTTCGGGCTTCTTGAACACCGGAGTGCCCTGAGCCTGCTCTGCGGGGTGCCTAGCCAGAGGGGACCTGGAACGGTCCTCTGCTCTGACTTTCGGTTTAGTGGTGCCCTGACCATTACCGTTGCCGCCACGGTTCTGATCTCTCCTGCTCCTTTCACGAGCTCTCTTTGCATCCTTTCCGGATTCCTCGCATTTCTGCCAGAGAGACTCGTGCATGTCCAGTTTACCCTTTCCAGGAGTCAGGACTATCTTTGCTCGGAGTTTCGAATCCTTGGTCTTCGGAACTTCGCAGAGGACTTGGTCCCCCGGTCGGATCTTAGACCAAGCATCCTCGCTCAGACTGTCGAACTCTTTCATGAGTTCCTGATGAAGCTCCATGATGCGCTTCCGTGCCCCGTCCAAACCTTCTGCGTGGCATTTCTTCTGGTGTCTAGCCAGATCACTACGTCGGTTGTATTGCACCTTCGTAGTACACTTCTTGCCCTTCTTACCATAACTCGGATCACAAATGTAAACCGGGTGATGGTGGAAGTGGGCCTCTACCAGATGCCGTTGAAACCGGGCTGGAGTACTCCAGGTCCGGATCATGACATCACTCGCATCCTGGCAGATAGAGAAGGGACAGGACTTTTGGTCGTCACCGTACCACTTCTCTAAAGCCCAACGCAGCTTCCTCCTCTGGGTATAAGTGTAATACCCTTCGGTGTGGTTTAGCATAAGCCACATCTTTCGATAGCTTTGCTCGGATTGGGATCTTCGTCCGAAAGACGCATCCAATCTTCATCGTCTGACTCATCATTTTTATTGACTGAGTCCGGGCAGGCATAGAGGGTAGAGCCGTCCTTCTTTACTCCATACGCACAGTCGGAGAAGCACGTTGGAATCCGGGATTTGAATCCGGACTTGGCGTTAGCCCAGCGTTCGGCCTCGGTTTGAGTTGATGGAGTGGCCTTCTCATCATACTCAACCGAGGACTCGTGCACAGACTCCTCGTCAGACGATTCAACCTCCATGGCAGAACTACCGGATAGCTTGGCTGCAGCTACGGATTCCTCAGCCATGACTGGGGAATCGCCCACGGGAGTAAACTACTCCTTTTTTCCGGCCTTTACGGCGCCGGGGCCGACACAAACGGAGTCTGTCTACCAGGAGACAGACTCTGGAGGAGCAGCGAGGGGTTTGCTAGCCGGTAAAATCCAAGAAGGGAGCGAGCTCGACCGTCTTGGACGTTACCGAAGAACAATATGGCGACAGGCCAGCATTCGTGACGTCATTTCCCCGTTGCGCGCGGGGTCACGAGAGGTCAGCCGAGACTGGACGCTGTGACGTCATGCGGAAACGCACGTGCTACAGACTGTACATCAACAAACTGATTGTTTTTAGGTAATTATCGCTCACACCGATGACTCGTCCGGGGATTTAAGTGGAGATTATGGAAAGCTTAAGCCAATCCACCGGATTATCCGTCCACTACCCATTGGTACATCATGCGGCGGCGACAAATAAGCCTTTCGGGTCAGTTGTCATCCGTTCATCTAAATGTAAACATTACACTCGTTGTGTATACAGGTTAGGTCACTGCAGTCCTCTGGGCAATTCGGGGGCTGCGGCGAACGTATCTTCCCTTCTCGGATAGTTCTTTATCGGACCTGACAGTCTGAAGAGCTTTCTCTAGGTGCTTCTTAGCCTTAGAAACACCTTTCCTCTTCTTTTTGTCTTCACCTGCCGAGACTTTTTTAACTCCCCCACGCTTAATCGGTGTTGGCGTGGGTGTCACTGATTCGGAACACTTTTTAGGTCTACCACGACCATGCTTCACTATAGTGTTCTTTACCTGGTCTATTATGCGATTCCGGTTCACATCCGGGCCCCTGATTGGAATTTCCGATACTTTAGATCGGTGTCGTATCCTACTTTCTGCCATTTGGCACTTTTCTCCAAATCAATTCGGACAGACTCATATGCCTTTTTAAATCTGTCTCTTAAGCATTCCACAAAAACTACATGGCAAGGTAATTCCGGGTCCATCCCTACAACTCCAAATACTAAGTCAGCAGGCATTATCAGATCCTCTCCGAATACTAAAAGGTTCGGAGTACAATTTGTACTTGAATGTACCGTACTGTTATAAGCATGTGTCACAAAGTGGCATTGCTCATCCCAGTCGTCCATGTGTTCATTGACGAGTGACTTTAGGACTTGGATAAGGGTTCTATTGAACCTTTCTACCAATCCGTCGCTTTGTGGCCTATACGGGTTGGTTCTAGTCTTGCAAATAGCTAAGTATTCGCACATACCCTGCCAGAGATTTGATTCGAATTCTCTGCCCTGGTCACTGTGTAACATCAATGGTACACCGAAACTTAGTACCCAACCTTTTACAAAGGCTTCGGCACAAGTAATTGCTTTGTGGTCCGGTAGTGGAAATACTTCGTATAATAATCACAAACTACCATCATACAGGTATTATCATTAGCGGTTGTATTAAATCCACTAATAATATCTACCCCGATTCTTGCGAATCTAACTCCGAAAAGTTCTTGGGATAGGGGAAGTTTGCCCATCCCGGGTCCGGGTTTGTTTTTACAACAATCCGGACAGGTGATTACCCATCTTTGCAAGTCCTGTGTCATGCCAGGCCAATAGTATTTCTTGGAAAGTCGTTTCCTTCCGAAATGACCACTGGTCCGATGTCCATGACAGAAGTACATAATGTCATGCCTCATAGCATGTGGTATCACCACTTGCATGATTTTCTCACCATTATTGCATGGCTTCCAACGGTATAACACGCCTTTCCGGACTTCAAGCTCGGTCCATTGAGCAAGAAACCTTCTCATTTCTCGATTTTCCAGGGAGACCTCTGGTCTAGCTGGACGTATACCCTTTGGTACCAATTGCAGTAGCTGCGCAGTTATCGAGTCAGCTTCCTGGAAATGTCGTATGTGATCCATAGACCAATCCAGTATACTGGCAACTAGGGGTACGAATGGTCTTCGAATCCCTGCTAATACTGCCCTATGAGCTCCACAATCAGTGCAATCCGGATTATCACATTTCCGAATTGGTATTCGAGACAAAGCATCAGCATTTAAATGCTTAACTCCGGGTCTATGCTGAATCTGTTGATGTTCAAGCCCATACTCGGATAAATGGGCTAGCCATCGGCCTAACATTCCTTCAGCATCTCGGAAGTTCAGTAGCCACCTTAAAGAGGAGTGATCCGTACGTAAAGTAAAGTTCGTTCCCCATAGAAAATGTTTGAACTTCTTGGTATATACGACTACTGCTAACAACTCTCTTTTGGTTGTGCAGTAATTGCGCTGAGTCTTGCTCAGTGTGTTGCTGGCAAAGGCAATCGGTACTTCTCTCCCATTTTGGACTTGCGAGAGAGCTGCACCAATGCTATCATTACTAGCATCAGTATCCAGTATGAAATGATCCGTTTCATTCGGATATTGCAATACAGGAGTACTCGTGAACAGGTCTTTTAGCTTTTGAAAAGCGGTTTCCTGTTCATGCGTCCAAGGAAATTTTTCCTTGGTAATTCCTGGAGTCCAGTTAGCTATTGCTTGTAATGGATAACTGACTCTAGAATAATTCGGAATAAATTCCCTATAAAAGGAACAGAATCCTAAAAAGGACCTCACTTCTTTGGGTGTTTTAGGTCTATTCCAATTCGTAACTGATTCGATTTTTTCCGGATCAGCCTTTATCCCTTCATCACTGATGATGCGGCCCAAATAATTTATGGACTTTCTAAACATGTGGCATTTCTTAGGTTTCAATTTGAGACCATTAGAAATAATACGTTCTAGTACCATTTTTAGGTTATTAGAACACTCTTCGAATGTTTTTCCGAAAACTATGACATCGTCAAGATATACAAGACATCTTTTCCACAATAAATCACTTAGAATTGTTTCCATCATTGCTTCAAATGTTGCAGGTGCAGTGCACAATCCAAACGGCATTACGTTATATTGGAATAGTCCAATATGACTCGAAAATGCAGTTTTCTCCATATCTGAAGGGTTCATTCCCACTTGCCAGTAACCTGATTGCAAGTCTAGGGTACAAAACCAACTGTTCCCTCCTAAGGAGTCAATGGTTTCGTCTATTCTCGGTAATGGATACGAATTCTTTTTCGTTATTCCATTCAACTTCCTGTAGTCTATGCAAAAGCGGATAGTACCGTCTTTCTTTGTTACCATACACACAGGACTACTCCATGGACTATTGGAAGGGACTATTACATCCTGTTCCAACATCTTGTTTATCTCATCTTCAGCTACTCTCTTTTTCGCTAAAGGTAACCGTCTATACGGTATCTTAAAGGGTGCAGCATCTCCAGTATCTATTCTATGTAATACCTTATTTGTCGTACCTAGTTTTTCACCAGGTTTGGCAAAGGCAGTATTATACTGACAGAGCATCTCATAGAACTCTTTCCGGTGTTCCGGATCTTCTAATGAAGTTTCTTCATACAACTTAAGTAAGTCTTCCGAAATTTCACCATCCCCTGTTACCTTTTGTAAGCTTAGCTTACTATCCGTTACAGTTTCCGAAAGGGTCACGTTTCCAAAAACTTGTCCCTTTTTCAAGTAGATAGTACTGTTTCCAGTATTGGAGACAGGTACTACCGACCAGGATGCATTCCCTACTATCGTGTCTACAGAATTTAATCCGATACTTGACAAAGTAACAACATCCGGTTCTATCACTGTAGGTTTATTACGCATTGCAGGATCACTTCTTACAAGCACATCACAGGCTACTCCCGGGAGGATTCGCACAGTGTGTGCCACACTAGCCATACTGCTCACTTGTCTCAGTACACATCTAACCTTTACGGGATACGGGTATCTCACACTCAACACTCCTGTTTGAGGTTCCAACACAGCACCATACAGGGATGCGAAATCCAACCCGAGTATCCCCTCATCTGCTATATCCGCAACGGTGGCGCTCATGACATAGTCATGTATACCATCCAACTGTAGTTTCACACAAGTTCTACCATACGTTTGCAAGGTACTGCCGTCGGCCGTCTGAGCACTTCCTCCCGATTTGAGAGTATCATGTTCATCCGGTATAAGATCGTAGAACCCCCTAGAGATACAAGAGTGGCTAGCTCCCGTATCCACAAGGAATTCGGCAGATCTTCCATTAACAGTGAGGCAAACATACCACCGCCTTCCGTTTAGAACAGAGGGCATGTCCGTGACGATCGGAACGTCATTTTTCACACCAGGAGTCGATCCACATCCTTTCAGGAATTCCAGACAAGGATGACCCGGGGGCAGGTGGGCACCACAGACCTTGGCTAATTCATAGCCGCCTGCCTCGTTACTGATATTGAGTTTCCCCTGTGCTCCCATGGCACCTGTTATATCAGCTTCCCTAACCTTCCGGGTGTCTACAACCACCTCGGTGTTAGGCGATCTTGTTACTACATGCGAACTATCATCACGGATGGTGATATCATGGCAAGATTTGTCACTGGGATCCCCTTCTTTGCCCCTCGGGAGATCCCTTTCTAGTTTTCCTCTGTACTTATCCCAGAGACACCCTCCTGTTTACGCGGGACAGGCTTCTCAGCCATACATTCTGGAGCAAAATGCCCTAGTTTCTGGCATCTGAAACATCTCCTTTGATATTTGTCAACTCTTGGTCTCTTCAGAGCTTCTGTTAATCCGGCTATTAACGTTTCCATCATATTAGTCGGAGCAACAGTGGCTGCTACGGTTGGTTTCGCCGTAGAGGCTACACTGCCCGGTTGAGTTGATCCGGAAGCTGTTTTACCAGCGACAGATCCTCCTCTCCCTCTCGAATGAACCTTCTTATACCGCTTTTGTCGGTAATACTTTCCAGCTATCTGGACTGAACCAATATATTCTCCGTTTTCATCGGAGATATAGTCATACTCCTCATCAGCTTCATTCGATTCAACTGGAGCTAATTGGGAAGTATCATATACCGGAGTAGGTGTACCTCCATATTGGAATGGAGCTGCTCTTACTGGATTAGGTCCAAGACCTACCAATCGTTTCTTCATGTCATGTCCATCAATTGCTATGAACAGGTCACTGAAGGAAGTGTCATCTTTCCAAGAATCCCAGACCACTTGCTTGTGATCCGGATCCCGCAATCCACTGTAGAATTGTATGAACAATTCTTGTAGATAGCAATCATCGTCATGAGCCCAATTTGGACGTGCTTTTGAAAGCAAATCCTGCAGTTCCAAACCAAAGACTTTGTGTGATTCCTTAGGTTTTTGTGTTCTCTTCTTGAAACTTACCCACGGATCTTCTCTAACGATTGATCCAAATAGGTATGCGGCACATTCTACCAATTGGTCATAGGTACCGTATAATCCGTAAGCTGCTCTCCATTGGTTGAGAGCTACTTTTCCGCCTTTATTTAACCAACAGATCAAATATGGCAAAGCTTCTTCTTTTGTCCAGCCACTACAATTGACTTCGTCGACAAAAGCTTGATACCTGTCCTTCCATGGATCATTAGAATCATATGGAGGGGGTATCCGTGCCTGCCTACGTGCCGGATTATTACATCCGCGTAGTCTATCCGCTTCTCGGATGCTCCAGTTCATGACTTCCATGCCGTCTGCTCCCTTCCGGTAGCAGTCAATGCCAAGGTTTTGGATACATTGGCTCCTATCAAAGATGGTTTGCATCCCTGCAGGCATAGAAGTTCTCCTATTTGGCTTCCTGCCATCTCCTCCTGATCCTGATCCTCCGGATCCGGATCCTCCTGGGCCTCCTGGAGGATTTCCTCCTGGTGGACCATTATTATTATAGGTTCCAGACGAACCGCCTGAGCATCCACCATTGTAACCGGCGTTTCCAGAAGACGCATATCTAGGGTAAGAATTATTTTGATTCCATCCCTGGTTATAGCTATTGCCATTTTGGTAATTACCGTTTCCTGATGGATTATAATTATTTCTATATCCATAGGAAGATGTTCTCGGTTGATACGTACCGCCATTAGCATTGTTTTGTGGCGGGTTTGGTCTTAGGAAACGTCCATCAGTAGGACCATTACCAGAACCCGGAGGTGGATTCGGTAATCTTGGCCCTGCTGGTGTACTGTGGCCGGGTTGGGGGAAATATGAAGGTGGTGTCAACATATGCCTCATTGGTCCGGGTGCTCTTGGTTGTGCCACGGGTGTATTATTATTAGTCCCAGTAGCACCATCGTGAGTCGCTTTAATTTTGTGACTCAAATCTGGTATGGGTGGTGCCGGACCTATCGTATCCAGCATCGGGGTTGCTGGTTTAGGTGCGGTTCCATTTACTGTGGTACTGTCCGGTTTCTTGTAGATTCCGGATACTACATTCTTGTCAGCCCCATCATCAACGAATGGGCTGTATCTAATTGGGGTTGCATCTTTGGATGTCTTTCCCAACATTGTTTGTTTGTTTGTTTGTTTGTTTGTTTAGTTTTACGTCCGGGGGCCATCGAGGAACTCAGACATTCAAGGTTTCTTGGACATTAAGTCCTTTCTTTTCTTTTTGGACAGGTATTTATATGCTGCTTGCCCGACACAGCAGTGACCGAATCTATGAATGACCGAATCTATGAGATGAATGACCGAATCTATGAGGAGGGTCGAGGGGGAAAACCGCTACCGGGGCTTCATTCCCCTACTCTTTTCGAAGGATAGCAAGTGTTCTTTTATTTGCCTGGTCCCATAGGCAGGGCCAGACAAACCACGGCCTTTGATCACTCAGACGTGGTTCACTGAGGGGGAATCCCATGGTAAAAGACAAGCATGTAAGCCCAGGCCCGCGCATATGGACACCAGCTGCCCACATGCTCACCCCAAGACACAAGAAACCCCAAGTTTGTCGCCTTTTACGAATCTGGTATGCCCACTGTTAGTATGGAAGGAGATTTCTCCTTGTGGACTCCCAATGAAGTTATTCTGCTCCTTCATGCCCTCACATGAAGGTCCCCACTCCACAGGGGGACCCAACATTGTAGATACCACAGCTGGATCAATATTGCCTATAGTTAACTGGGCAGCTTCTACATATTTATCTAGAGTTATTGCAGTGTTCTGCAATTCCTGAAGCTCATTTGTGAGTTTCTGTCTATCCTCCTCCAGTTGTTTGTTGTAAGCTATAATACCTACCCGGATGGTTTCATTGTCTTCAGCTTGTTTACTACACTGAAGTTTCAATTTATCCAACTCGTCCTGATAATGGCGAATTTCGGATTCGAATTTTGCCTTATCAAGGTTTAATTGGTCGTTCGTATCTATGTATGTTTGGATACGAATGTGCCTATTATCATATTCCTTGTTGAATGATTCTCTCATGGAATGAAGTTTTAATTCTTCATTCTCGAGTTCTTTCATGTACTCACTCCTTCTGGCTTCGAATTCCTTTCGCATGCCAGTTAGGTCTTCTTCCAACTGAAGTTTTTCATGGAATACTTCGTCTTTAGCTTTGACCAAGGTATTTAGGTTCTCGTTGAAAGTTACATAGGTTTCATTCAACAACATGACATCCGGTCGTTTGAATTCCTCACCTTCCGGTACCGCATAGGTTAAGTCGCCATCTATAGCGCTGTAATCTAATATTGGTAATTCGGGCCTGGGTAATCTATAAGGTAGTTCTCCGAATGTTACCCTTTTTGGCATTGGTGCCGGATGTTCTGGGTTAGTACTACCACCAACTTCGAACATCGAATTACTTAACTCGTCAACAAGTGATTGTTGGCCTATTAAGTTACTCTGTCTCTGTATAGACTGTTCGCGTCGTACAGAGTCTGGCAGATTCTCCTCACTATCATTATAGTGGGGTCCGGGATCTCTCCAAGATGCAGATTCCGCATCTTGTGAGTTCGAATGGGTTTGGAGCATTAATGATCCATTTCCATTCTCTTGGGCAACCAATTGCCCTGCTGGGTTAGCTTCCCTGAGGGTGTCTAACCCATGTACTAGCCGTTCGGACGTTATAACGTCCGGGCTATACACCAGAATTAACTGGTCACGGCACCAGGGTAAGGGTTTGTGGCCTTACGGACCTGGGGGGGTTCGGGTCTTACGTTTCGAAAAGAAAGAGTAAGACAGTATTCCAAGTGTATGCCAACGGTTAGTTTTATTTCTTATTGTACACTCACGGCTGCTGGATGATGTCAGAGAGGCAGCTAATATCAAGGAATAATGGTTCACATGGTGTGGAGGCCAGAAGGGCCTCTGACGTAGCGGCTGAGCCCTGGGCTTTATATACGGACCCAGGTGTTCGTCGTCAGATGTCCCCACAGACCCGGATCAGTGCTGCCACCTATCCGGAACCTGAGGAACGTCCGACGACTCGACTCACCCGCCACGTCAGACGGTACCCAACTCCTATGGTTTAATAACGTGTACCTCTACAATAGTAAAGAGTGTACTTATAAAGCTATACAAGGAAAATGTTTATTCCTGGCTAAGTGATCTTGGTCAGAGTGTTTCTGTAATGATTTTACTATTTACATTGCTGATTATCACTGTTCCTTGGGTAAACATAAATCATAGCAAACTTATCCCCATTTATCAGCTGTCCGTTATTTCAAAGTGGCTGTCAATCTATCAGAAGACCTCTCTACCTAATTGGTAGAATATAGTTGATTTTGTTGAAAAATAATGGATAGTGCTACATTTACTTTCCCAAAGATGGAAAGATAGCAGGTGCTACAGCTCAACATATTTTATCAGTGTAAATAGCTTAGAACCCAATGAAATGGTCACTACTAAGTTCATTTTGGACCAAAAAGCAATAGTGGCCGACTCAAGGTACATGTATAGTGGCCGACTCAAGGTACCTGTATTGCTCAAAGACACCTTGGGTCAGTCTAATTATACCATGAGTCAACTTCTACACAGCAGATTATTGACTTTTGCACTGAACACTATAAAAGGAATAATTTCAAGTTAAATGATGTTTACAGAGTATGAATGCAATGCTTTATTTCAATTTTAGTTAGGTTTAACTCTGTTACTTGTTCAATATCACATTATCACTAATCTATCATTTTGTTGCTGGAAAATCATCATGAACCTTTATCTGACTTCAAGAATAATTTACAAACTCTAGTGTCATCCAGAGGTCCTGAAAGGTGCTAGACTTATATTCCAAAGAAATGCTAAGATAGCTTATAGCATATCTTGCTATATAGCACCAGTGCAAATAGCTTAGAATATATTAATGTATTCATTAACACCTTCATTTTGTGCCCAAAACCAAGCAAAATGGCCGACTCAAGGTACCTGGACGACTCAAGGTCATTCCACCCTATTCATCATAATTGCTCGGTTTTTCCTCCAAACAATATGATAAGACGACTGGTGGATGCAGACTTTTTGTTGAATTGGATTGGCCTTCGCATATTGCAAATTGGCGAATGAACAGTGTGAACCTACACTTAAGTATGAATACAAAAAACAACCCATGAAATTGGAAGGTATATCATAACACTTGTAGATAACAGCTGATAAGTAGAGACGGCTTTACCATATTGCCTTTAGGCACACCTCGGGTTAACTTTAAAACTCTCAATTTAATATACCATGTTATAAAAAATACCTTTGAAAAAAACCTATAAAACATGCTAGGGATATCCATATATAATATACGATGTAATCAGACTACGGCGTTTTTGAAAACAGCATTTCCAGTACCGTAATCTCGCGTATAAGGCGCAGCTCGCATATAAGGCGCCCCCCAACTCACAGGGGGGCTGTTTAGCATATAAGGCGCCCCCCTGAGGGGAGATTTTTGTCAATTTAGTACTGGTCTATAGTAAAAATACTCCCCCCCTATAAGGCGCACCCCAAACTCAAGGCAATTTACCTCCCACGTATAAGACCCAGCAGCATTTTGTTTGGCGTATAAGACGCGCCTTATACGCGGGAGATTACGGTACATTAGTAGTCCAACAGCTTACTGTGCTTTAATGAGAAACCTTTTTGGGGGTCATTTCTAGTCCAAAAGGTGGCCTAAAAGAGGGGGCCTGAACTTTTTAGGGTACATGTGCTCATTATGCCCAATATACAAGCTGCGCCATATACATGGGAATTTACAGTATCTTGCCCAATGTGACTTATATTCAATAGTTAGACATCATCAGAATGGGTATAAAATGAGACCATCAATGAAAAATAAATATGTGTAAACATATTGGATTACATTGAAAGAAAAGCGCCAAAAACACACTAACACTCATAAAATATATATGAACTAAATGAAATAAAAGCTGTACTACTTTGTACATGTGCGATGGGAAACACTTGGAGGTACAAATAAAATGTTATATTTATGTACAAATGTACGTAGATCAGCAGTATCAAACATTAACCTTTTGACAGCTAATAAATGTAGCCATCGGGTGGTTGAGAAACGGACAAGGGGGGAAATTCATGGGAGCTCATGTACACTTTACCTTTTCATTGTTTAATGGCTGTAAATGAGAAACCTTCGTACGTTTTCATTTTTCCTTCTTAAGCAGTTACTTTAAGCATTGAGAAAGAATACTTATTACGAGGTATCTTCCAAAGAGCACATCAAATGAATTAAATGTTCTATTACATAGAATAATGAAAAGCTCCATATCAACGGTATTGTTCGTTTCTGTGAATACAAAAATGAGATTCAGATTCTTCTAAGACATCCACATACATCAGGTACGAATGGGAGTACCTTTTTATAGATATGTGTAACTGGTCTTAGTCAAAATACCGTAAACTCCCGCGTATAAGACGCGTCCTCTACGCCAAACAAATGCCTGGGGGGTCTTATAGGATTTTTTCAAGTTTGGGGTGCGTCTTATACGAGGGGTAATTTTACTATAGAAATGTACTAATCTTACAAATTTCAGCCTTAAAATGTGCGTCTTATACGCGAAAATGCATGTGCTGAGTTTGGGGTGCGTCTTATACGCGCAGCGCGTCTTCTACGCGGGAGTTTACGGTAGTTTCAATATACATTGGCTTACTTAAATACAGTTGTATATCATATACCAATACAATATGCACTTAATTATACTTTGGTTGTTCAAAAGAACACATTCATGCATATTCCTTCAAGATACTCGTTCAATGTATTTCAAAATACATATTCAGATCTATATAATATCCCCCCCCCTCACACACACACACACACACA
Organism: Acholoe squamosa; assembly: GCA_949317995.1. Lineage (NCBI taxonomy): Eukaryota > Metazoa > Annelida > Polychaeta > Phyllodocida > Polynoidae > Acholoe > Acholoe squamosa. The sequence continues at coordinate 43,153,395 of OX439040.1, read as the reverse complement.
CACACACACACACCTTATCAGGACTTCCCTAAGTGCAGTGGTATAAAACGGTACAATCAGAGCAGCATTGCTTGCTGTATATTCACCCATCACAGCTGAGCACACACATGTTCTTTAGGACTAGCAATACCATGTGTGGAAAACACACAGCATGTCACTATAAGCACAGAAAAACAATACTGTAATACCTCACGTATTAGGCGCTTACGATGTACAAGGGATCCATCCTTGCGTATAAGTCACGCTTTATATGAGATCTCGTACCATAGTACCGGTAGTTACCATAACCCTCTAAGGACAGCATGAAACATGCACCTTTATGTTCCAACAGCAACTGGAAATCAGTTAGTCGTTACCCTTAACACCTTAAAGGCCTCTTATGCATTACATTTTGATCATCCCTAACCTACAGGGCCAAAACTCTACTGGAGGGTCGGCATGATACATCAATGTCAGTGCTGGCGAGCAGACTTGCCAGGACTTCATTGGTGCATCATGCCAACCAATGAGTATGATGCACTTCTGCATCAGCTGCCCCTAAAGGGTTAATATAAAAAGACATCAATTGGTCGTGGAAATATTTCATAAATAATTAAATATATCATGAAGACTTTGTTTCACATCACAGAGATAAAAACATCGTGTTTTGAGGAACCAACGGTTTCAAATGGTTTTTGGCAACAAGGAATATCATACTTTGTGACACCAATCCCTAATACTTAACTCTCAAGAGATCAGGAACCGAACCAAATATTATTCTTCATATAAATTGTGTTCTATGTTGTTCAATAAGTAAGACTTCAAACATAAATACTGCAAGGGTAAAGACTGGCACCCTATCAAGATCTTGTCTTCCACTATTACAATCGATTCTTATATGCCGCTACCACTAGATAATTACAAAGTTGTGAGTATCATTTCTATAAATAGCACGGAATTCAGAGGCCAAATTAAGAAAATTGAAAAGGAAAGAATAAATCCCACACAATATCCTAGAGGTATTCATAGAGAAAACAGATCCCAAATACAAACCAATGAATATCAACATGATAACCATCTCTTCGTATATATCATTGGGCCTTTGGTTCATTCGTATTTCATCTGTATATACAAGCATACACAGATGTTTCTAAATAACCAATATAAATATGAGAAAACCTCTTATATTGAGTTTGCATGCACAAAATACAACTGTCTACTGAATACATAAGTCATACCTGAATGGTGTTCGATAGGTCTATATAAATTGATTCATTGACTAAAGAGACTGCGGGAGGAAGTACACTTATAACTTAGTATTTCATCATGTACAGTCAACACTTATTTACCTACCATGGAATCATAGAAATAATTATACTGATGTATATCTTATCACTACAACCAGGTATAACAATGAGAGTAGATAACAATTGCTGCCTTATTCTCGCAGCCTCTGAGGTTGCTGTAGCAGTAGTAGTTTTCTTCACAGGGGTTGTACATATCATTTCAAACCACCCCACTCGGCATGTTGCTTTGCAAGCGTATATTCTATAGCCATAATTAAGACATATCCGTCTTGATGATCTTCTTGAGCAGTATGAAGTTAGAACTCCGACGGCATTTCCAAGTACAAATCTAAATATAGAACAGATATGAACTTAAGTAAGAAGGCATAAGGTTTTTCCAAGTTCTAGTCTGAATAAAGGACAGATGAACTTAAGTTAGAACTCATATAGGATTTCCAAGTACAAGTCTAAATATAGAACAGACATGAACTGAAATTAGAGGTCATAAGGTTTTCCAAGTACAAGTCTAAATAAAGGACAGAGATGAACTACATTTAGTCAACTACCGGTAAGGCCACACCAAATTAAAACATTGGTCTATGGATTTCCCGCTCTTGATTTTCCTAAATGGAAATTTTATTTTTAATTGAAAAATATTTTGTCAATGGATTCCGCTAGCATCATTTTCTGAAAAAATTAACTTTTATTTTTTTTTTTAATTTTCTCTTTGCAAAGTCCTTACAGTGTCAACCAATGAAGGTACAGCAACAGCAGACCACTCATTGGATAGGTAAAGGTCTCCACATTTGCACATTTCAGTATATATGCTGCATTTAGAAGCCGAAATACATAAATTTGAGAAAAGAAGCAAAAAAAAAAAAAAAAAAAAAAAAAAAAAATCGCCCTCTTCACATTTTTGATATTGAAAATCCATAGACAAATACATTTTTTTTAGAAAAATTAAATAAAAATTTCGCCCTCCCGCTCCAGTTTTCAAAAATGAAAATCCATAGACCAATTTTTTTTGGGTGTGGCCTAATGTTGTGATAGTCAACCTATGGGAATCTCAAACTCAATGCCTAAATATCAGTTTAAGGTTGCAAACTTAATGGCGTCTCTACTTCAGGATACTTTCCCCAGACTATTACTTAATTCTAATATAATTTTCACGGCATCAACGTATATAGTTAGCTAGTGAAAAAAAATCACAGGTTTATTGTTCATTTTAGGAAAATTATGAGATACAGCCCTCCTCCCATTTAAGTACTGGGTTTCTTGAGGGAAACTCAGCAAGTTGGGATTTTGACTTGAGTTCCAGTTAAATACTAGATAAGGGTTTTGAAAATGTAACTGATTAGTGCGACTGCAACATGCACGCTAACATAAACAAGTTTCAGATTTTTTAAACAAAGTTGGGATTTTGACTTAAGTTCCAGTTAAATACTAGATAAGGGTTTTGAAAATGTAACTGATTAGTGCGACTGCAACATGCACGCTAACATAAACAAGTTTCGGATTTTTTAAACAAAATACTCACACTGACTCCAGTGTCATATGTCCGTGCCCCTAATTCATAAAATCATAGCTGATCTCCTTCTTACGAGCTATTAGGGTATTTTTCATCAACATGGCAACAGTCATGGGGCCCACTCCACCTGGTACAGGGGAGATATAACTGGCCACTTCTGACACACCTGTAGAAACGTCATGAAATATATGAGTGAATGATTGACAATGTATAATCGTGAATATAGTACATGTATATATACTTCAAATGTATTTTCTTGAATAAGAAATTACTCCGTGATATCCTGATACAGTTCTGCTTATGATAGCAGGGGTAGACCCTAATGTTGGCCCAGGGGCCAGTGGCCCGTGAATTTTCTGTAAATTTCAGTATAAAGAAAAGGCAGTTTGGCCCATAGATTTTTTAAGTTAGATACAGTTTACATAGGACTGCGGGTCTGTGTGGCCAAAGCCTCAAAATCCTAATGTCAAAATCCTAGTGTCTACCCCTGTGTTGTGATAAGTTACATCTCTGTACATCTCAATTTACAATTACCGTAATCTCCCGCGTATAAGGCGCAGCCCGCATATAAGGCGCACCCCCAACTAAGGGAGGCCTGTCCCACGTATAAGGCACACCCCTAAGAGCAGATTTTTGTTAATGTATTACTGTTCTATAGTAAAAATACCCCCCCCCATAAGGCGCACCTCATACTCAAGGCAATTTTCCTCCCACGTATAAGACTCAGCAGCCTTTTGTTTGGCGTATAAGACGCGCCTTATACGCGGGAGATTACGGTATGTGGAAAATCATCCACTTTGGCAAGACGGCATAACACAGATTTTCAACACATTTCACCCACAAAGTCAGCCTATTTAAAATGTGTCATTTTTTATGTCTGGCCTTTTCTCAAAATATATTTCCGATTAAAGAAGAATCCCACCAATTGAGTAAATGTTTAATATCATTGCTATAAACTATGTACTATGTGGACTTCCAAGGGTTTTAGTCTGCATACTCCTGTACCCATTGTACACGAAAATCCTGATGGAGATAGCGGGGATTAAAACAGGCAGACCAGTACGTGTCAACGTGCTCGGCAGGTTCAAGGAGACCGTGTGCCGATGACAGCTTGAACTCATAGAGCCGTCAGCCCGGTCTGTGTACAGGCGCTCGGCGGGCATTACGCCGACCGTGTGCCGATGACAGCTTGAACTCATAGCGCCAGCAGCGTGGCAGACCAGTACGTGTCAACGCGCTCGGCGGGTTCAAGCCAACCGTGTGCCGATGACAGCATCGACTCATAGCGCAGCCCGGTCAGTGTACGCCCACCATGCGCCGATGACAGCTTGAACTCATATAGCCAGCAGCGCGGCAGCCCGGTCGCTGTAGATTTGCTCGGCGGGGAATACACCGACCGTGCGCCGATGAGAGCATCGACTCATAGAGCCCTCACCGCGGCAGCCCGGTTGGTGTTTCCCTAGCCTACTTAAAAGGATCTATTTCTCCTCTTTTCTATCCTTTCGGGATGTGTGTGGTGCACATATGCACGGGCACTGACAGATTCCCCTGTGATATCGTGTAATGTAGTTCTCACCATGAATATGACCTTAGCTGTCCAAATGGCGTTAAACATCTATTACTCACTCACCAAGAACCGAGTGGCCCAAGATAGGTTGCAGGTCGGGTTAGAGGGACTAACCCATCCTTACCAAGAACTAAATGGCCCAAGATAGATTGCAGGTGGGGTCAGACACACTTACCTACCTTTACCATGAACCCACCCTTACCGAGAACAAAGTGGCCCAAAAAAGACTACCGGTACAGGTTGGGTTAGAATTCCTATATACATAGCTCCTTGCACCTGTACAAATTGTGACAAGTCAGATTTGAGACAGCTCCAACACAGTCTGGGTAGTATTCCATTGCCCTGCAGCTACAGATTCCATTTGTTTTAGTTTATGTTTTTTTTTTATAGTTGTACGTCATGTATGTCTTGTGTCCAGTAGGCGGACAGCCCATGCAAAATAACCCAAACAAAATACCAGCAAAAACCAGAATCAAGTCCGTGCAAACTAGGCCTTTTCACTTCTAGACAGGACATGGTCTTGGTAAATTACTCAGGTCCATTTCTATGTAAGCTAAATAATACCAACTTTCGGTCGGTACCAAAAATAGATTTCATTGACATATAAAAACTGTCCCTAGACTACCGGTAGTTCATAATCTTTACAGGTACAGCCCTACAGACAGGAAAATCGCAATGCCAGCTCGAAGTCTTCAGAGTTGAAGATATTTCAAAGATATATCACGTTATATGAACATGTAAACAGTAACACAAAAATATACAATTTAAGATATACATAGATCTAACATATACTTACTCTCAAAGTCGACATCTCCAACAATCTTGTACTTGCCAGTAGCCTCATCCTTAACACGATTAATGCCAACATCAATCACGACAACACCCGGTTTGAGCATGTCGCCAGTGATGAGGCCAGGGATGCCTGTTGCCACAACTACAATATCAGCAGTCTTCGTGAACACGCGAAGTTGTTCGGGCGGTGTGTATCGATGGCACATGGTGACTGTGGCATCACAAGCCTCTGTCTCACCAATACCGTCAGAGTGTAGCAACATCATGATGGGCATGCCCACATTTTTTGAACGCCCGCAGACCACTGCATTCTTACCAAATGTCTCCACACCTGTAAAATAAAGAGATTCACAAACCTTTGCCTACAATAAGCACTTTTGCAAAAATAAGAGTAGATACAAGTTCACATAATTTACAGAGCAGCATCTAGGTTTCAGAATTTTGAGGCTCTCACTTCATTACTTTTTAGAAAGAATGCAGCATCACTCCATCAACCTTATCATTCTTTTACCCATGTATAGGTCTCATCATGCACTGATATACACACTGACCTGTCCGTTTGAGCATCTCAATGACACCAGCAGGAGTGGCTGGAATAAGAGCCTTAAGGTCTACACAGAAGCGGCCTACATTCATGGTATGGAAGCCGTCAACGTCTTTGCCTGCTGAAACTGCATTACACACAGCGCGCTCGTGTATATGCGAAGGTACCGGGAGCTGTACGAGAAGTCCATCCACCCGGTCATCTCCGTTCAGGTCGTTCACCCGAGCCAACAATTCCTCCTGGGTTGTGGTATCTGGGAGCACAATCGTCTCACTCGTAATGCCTGTGTCAAAGAGTATCAAAGTAGCCTCAGGGTTTTTGCTGTTTTTCGGGCTATCATCATCCATTATGCCAAGATGTAAATAAATGATTATCATGACATATCTGAAGGGTGAATATCTTTCTACTTTAATTTCTATGAGGCTATATGTATGATCTTGAATGGCGTTTATTTGATAACATAGTGTATTGATTTGATGAGAGAACATGGCATGTCACTGGTGTGAAAACACAGTTTATTCAAATCTTATTATTAGATCATATGGTGATGTACACCATTTCAGTTGAACAATTAGAGGAAAGCAGACTTATTTCTAAATAGTCAGAACTGATCCTGCCTTTTATCCTGAAAAGACTTTGTATTTGAGAGGTTAGTGTATTTCTCGAAATCCTTATAAAGTTAACCTTTCAAAGTCCTTAACTGCAAAAAAAATAATACTAACAAATCAAACAGTAAGATTTAACTGATAAATATATTACATGTACTACAGTAGGCTGCGTACTATCCACCGGCTGTACGGCAGACGGTACAGGACATGGAAACAGAAGACAAACATTGAGGTTAAGTGAACAGTGACTCAGACAATATTTATGATTAAACTATAGAGAGGCCACACCAAATTAAAAAGTTGGTCTATGGATTTTCATTTTGAAAAAATGGAGAGGGAGGGCGAATTTTTTTTTTTCAATTTTTTTTTTGTCAATGGATTCTGCACATCACAGATGTGGAGAGGGCGATTTTTTAAATTTTTTTTGATAACCAAAGATTTCCCAGGAAAGGAGTTGAGAGGAGTTGGCCAGTTTTTAAAGCTAGTACCGTTATCTCTCGCGTAAAAGGCGCAGCCCGCGTAGAAGGCGCAGCCCCAACTCAGGGAAGGCTATTTCACCTAGAAGGCGCACCTATCTTCCCTGAATTGGTATTTGGAGAAACCCCCATATAAGGCGCACCCATTAATACTTGGGTGTGTTTCCCGTAGAAGGTGCACCCCAGGATGTAAGGGAAGATCTTATAGGGAAGATCTTACCAAGGTATATATGATTTCAACATACCGTAATCTCCCGCGTATAAGGGGTGTCTTATACGGGGGGTTTTAGTTCTCATTGCATCCAAAATGTCACAGGTGAAGGACTCAGTCCTAAGGAAGAGGCTTCAATGTCAAATGTCAACTGTCAATTGACAAGTGGTCAGTGATAGTATGGAGCTACTGATACATTTTGACTATTTACTAACAAATAGTGACTAAGTATTGATGTATTTTGGCTAATTGCTGACAAATAGTGACTAAGTACTGACATGTTTTGACTAAGTGCTGACAAATAATGACTAATTACTGACATATTATGACTAATTGCTGACAAAGAGTGAGTAATTATTGACATATATTAACTAATTTCTGATAAATAGTGAGTAATTACTGACATATATTGACTACTTGCTAACAACGTGAGTAATTACTGACGTATATATTTACTAATTGCTGTTATATAGCAATTAAATACTAACATATATTGACTAATTGCTGACAAATAGTGAGAAATTACTAACATAACGAGGACGCCCATGACTCTATACTCATTATCATGACTCAAGGATCATTATCATGACTCTTTAATCTAGATTTATGTATTTATGATTGGATTAGTAATTTCTCACTATTTGTCAGCAATTAGTCAATATATGTTAGTACTTAGTCACTATATAACAGCAATTAGTCAATATACGTCAGTAATTACTCACTTTGTCAGCAATTGGTCAATATATGTAAGTAATTACTCACTATTTATCAGAAATTATTCAATATATGTCAGTAATTACTCACTCTTTGTAAGCAATTAGTCAATATGTGTCAGTAATTACTCACTATTTGTCAGCAATCAGTCAATATATGCCAGTACTTAGTCATTATAAAACAATACTTAGTCAATATATGTCAGTAATTACTCACAATTTGTCAGATATTAGTCAATAGTGAGCAATTACTAACATATATTGACTAAATGCTGATAAAATATAAGTAACTACTACCATGTATTGACTAATTGCTGAAAAATAGTGAATAGTTACTAGCATATATTAACGTATTGCTGACAAATAGTCCATAGATACGGACATATCTTGACAAATACCAGTCAAGGCAGGATGCACAATTGAATCGATGGCTATTTCTCTGTTATATATTGACTATTTGCTGACATATTGTGAGTAAATACTGACATGCATTGATAATTGCTGATATAGAGTGACTAAGTACTGACGTATATTGACTAATTACTGACAAAGTGTGAGTAAATACTGATATATATTGACTAATTGCTAACAAATTGTGAGTAATTACTAATATATATTGAATGATTGCTGACAAATAATGAGCAATTACTAACATATAGACTAATTGCTGATAAATAGTGAGCAATTACTAACATATATTGACTAAATGCTGATAAAATGTAAATAACTACTACCATGTATTGACTAATTGCTGACAAATAGTGAATAATTACTAATATATATATATATTAACTAATTGCTGACAAATAGTCCATAGATACTGACATATTTTGACAAATACCAGTCAAGGCAGGATGCACAATTGAATCAGTGGCTATTTCTCTGTTATATATTGACTAATTGCTGACACATTGTGAGTAAATACTGACATGTATTGATAATTGCTGTTATAGAGTGACTAAGTACTGACATATATTGACTAATTGCTGACAAATTGTGAGTAAATACTGATATATATATATTGACTATTTGCTGACAAATAGTGAGTAATTACTAATATATATTGAATAATTGCTGACAAATAGTGAGCAATTACTAACATATAGACTAATTGCTGACAAATAGTGAGCAATTACTAACATATATTGATTAATACTGATAAAATGTAAGTAACTACTACCATGTATTGATAATTGCTGATATAGAGTGACTAAGTACTGACGTATATTGACTAATTGCTGACAAATTGTGAGTAATTACTAATATATATATATAGACTAATTGCTGACAAATAGTGAGTAATTACTAATATATATTGATTAATTGCTGACAAATAGTGAGTAATTACCATCATACCATAGCACTAATACTAACCTGTTATGGCCTTAAACTGAATACATGTACCGTAAAAACACAGATTAAAACACAAATTAAAACACAGAATGGCATCAACATTTTCAATCAAACAGCAGAGAATGGAGAAATGGAAAGATATCCATTCAGTGCAAACAGGGCTTGCGCAGGTATTGATGTGTAAAGCTTATCAACAGTGATAATGCAATGGTAACTAGCATTTGGATCTAAAAGGTTTAAGCATGTGATCAAGCAATGGCTGCCTCCATTGAACAACTTGTTTGATGCTATACAAAGGTAGAGGAGGGGTCTTTCTTTTCTACTGTTCAGATTCCACTAGTCACTAGGTGCAGTCAGTAGTTTATACTTGCAAGCATATGAATTCTATAAGAGACCAATGGAACATATCTATATTATATTGAACAGTACCAAGATACTGCATAATTATGCTAATTATGCAAATAATATGCACGGATATGGAATGTTTTGTATCAATCTGGGGTGTTTCGTCCCCCTAAAGGATATGCCCCCCTAAAAAATTTGTTTCAAAAAAGAATAAGCAAAATAATTTTTTTGACTAGCGGCCTTTTCAGCCTGAGCCTGTCCACCTGCGCCCTACCTCCAGCCAAAACCTATCTGTTTTAAGTATCACCGGCGAAAAAGGGCAGGTTTGAGGAAGGAATGGATCGAAATATAGGCTTTTTTGGGACGTGGGGGCAGACGCCAGTCCAGGCACTGGCAGAGAGGTCCAAGAACTGGCAGTTTTACAAAATAAATCGTATCTCCCTTAATAATAGGAGTTTCCCATAGTGTGACCTATAGACAAAGGGTAGCTCGAGCTGGCGAACGTCATGGCGGTCTTTATTTTCAAATCTGCACAATGGGAACAAAGTTATCGATACTTTTAGTCTATGAGTGGTGAGGGCGGGTTGAATTGGTGCATGTTGAAAGGACAGTGTACAGGCTATTATCACGTAGCTCTAGGCGTGTTCCGAGTGGTGGGGGGGGGGGGGGTTGAATTGTTGCATGTTGACTGGACAGTGTACAGGCTATTATCACGTAGTTCTAGGCGAGTTTTGAGAGGGGAGGGCGGGTTGAATTGGTGCATGCGGACTGGACAGTGTACAGGCTATTATCACGTAGCTCTAGGCGAGTTCTGAGTGGTGAGGGCGGGTTGAATTGGTGCATGCGGACTGGACAGTGTACTGGCTATAATTGCTTAGCTGTAGGCGAGTTTTGAGTGGGGAGGGTTGTATTGGTGCATGCCGTCTGCACACAGCACAGGCTGGGTAAACTGCCATAACTCGACCATCTATCAGCAGTTATTAAGTGCTATTCAGTACTATTTAGTGCTACAAGAGCAATGGTCGACTCAAGGGTAGTTGGACTGTCCGATTCCGTGTGCAATCGACCTCCCATGTGAATGCAATGGAAGAGGCTAGAGCCTCTTCCAACAAGGGGGACTCCAAGACCTTTCTTTTGATATGTTACATGCCCCCTTAGCCATAATAGGATATATGGGGGCCCAGGGGGGTCCATAGGGCCTAAGTTGCACATAGGTCTTTGAATTTTGAAAATTCATTCAGTAGAACCAAAGTTATGAATTTTTCATTTTTTTGAGAATTTTCCAAAACTCTAGGTGCGCCTTATATGCGGGCTGCGCCTTATACGAGGGAGATTACGGTAGACGCAACACCCAAACTAGTCATGTTTTTTCTTTAACCAAAGAAAAGGTGTAGTCTAACCCATGGTGCTCTAAATACCCTTAAACTGCTGAATGAAACATGCCATTCTGCTCACCATAAATGTGTTTGGAAATATGTGTACACCCCACTCACTGAGAGCTTTGTTAATTACACTATTGACCTTTTAATCAAGAGAATCCATGCAGCATTATAATAAATAATCCTGCCATAGTGTGTGCTGCCACCTGATGTTATTCTAGGAATCATTTAACTCATTAACTACTACTGATGCCAATTGCCTTCATATGGCCCACAACTGATGTTATTTGGCATCATTTTGAAAGGTACAATACTGTTAATTTTTTTAAATAAATAATCCTCTGATTTGCATTATTTGTTAACAAGTTATAGATAAGACAGGTTCAAACAGAATTTGTTATTTGTTCATATCATACCCTCCCATTGATTATCTAGGCCCACACTGTTCTAACAGGGAAATAGGCCCGTCTTCTAGAGACATGGCATGCTGGGATACCAGTAGTTTGTAATGTAGAGAATAGAGAATGACATAAAGCTCATACAACACCAGTTCAGCAGTTTAAGGGTATTTAGAGCACCATGGGTTAGACTACACCTTTTCTTTGGTTAAAGAAAATACATGACTCTGTGTACATCTTTCTGGTTTGGGAGCCGGGAGGTGTGGCGCAGTCGGTAGCGCGTCCGCTCACGGGCCGTAAGGTCGTGAGTTCGGTTCCCGGCCCGGCCGGAGCACAGTGGTGGTTCCAAACGTTGCCGTAAGGTGTCGTTTGAGTTCCTCCCTGCTCTGGCTAGGCTGTGCTGGAAAGTCTCTCAGCGGTCATGGCAGACAAATGACTTAAAACAGGCCTGTCCATCTCTCACTATGTCTATGTAGTGACGGATGTTGAAGAACCATTGCCTCGGTAAATGTGTAGGGGCGTGCTTTCTATCTTCCCATAGATTCGGTCGCCATCATCCCCCCTCCCCATTAGACTAGGGTCCGGGCAACAACGCCACAAGGGTAATCCCACTTCGGTGTGGATACAACCCGCGGGACCTCTCACCCTTGAGTGTCGGCCGTAAGGAAGGCACAAGGTGAGATAAAAATTCAATCAATCTGGTTTGGAAAGTGGAGGTACCCCGCGTATAAGGCGCACCCCCAACTCAAGGCAATTACCCTCCCACGTATAAGACCCAGTCACGATCTGATTCGTGTATAAGAAGCGCCTTATACGTGGGATATTACGGTATCTGCCATTGTAACGTTTGTTTGTTCAAAAATTATGGCCTCAAAAAAAATCAGATTTTTGCAGAAAATGGTGCGGACGCAATCCATAGACAAAAAAAATTTTCAAAAAAAAAAAAAAAAAAATTGTATTTCTGAAAATATGATGTGGGAAATCCATAGATCAACTATTTAATTTGGTGTGGCCTGAAGTAGAATCTCAATATCAGGAGCATGGTTGGACGCAAATTCTCAATGGTAGAGATACTCTATATTCCTCTAGATAAAAAATTACTATTCTAACACAGAATAAATCTTCATGGCCCTGTGAAGCTCCTTTAACGAGATTTTACTGTAGCATATGTGAGGTCACTGATAGTAACGTGTGTTATGTATATATTCTCCTAACAAGTTCCTGTTTATACCTGGAAATAACTTTCCAGCCACAGATACAAGATTATATCTTCATTATTTGAAGGAATAACCGATCAGCACTCTATCATATGAATTTAAACAATGGAGAAAAAAAAAAGAAGTCTAAAGAAAAAAAGCGCTCCTTCGATTTTTTTTTCTATCATAAAACCCTTACTAGTAAATGCAAAGACAACAAATTTGTGGATATTTGAAAGCTTACAATATTTCAAACCTTAGCTGAGAGAATATGATACTAGCCATAAACATTTTATGTATAACTTACAGACACACTCTGAGTGGAGGGCATTGCTAAATGTTGCACATTGAATTTAGTGTACTAGAATGATAAAGTCTTTATATAAAAGACACACCATCACTTCGGGAGAAATGCCTTAGAGTGCATGTGCTGACTGTTTCACATACAGGGATGCCACTCACTAATCCCCAAAAAGTCGGAAATCCTCCTGATTTTCTCAATTTACAATAGGAAATACCTACAGGAATGAAAAACAAAAATTCGGAATTCCTAAAAAGTTAGGAAAAGTGGCACCGCTGCACATAAAGGAAGTTGCTTGGATGAGAGGTTCTACACAAAAAAATAGGTTCACCTAGCAAATGCCTGTTCTATAAGTGCACCCTAAAATTGCAAGGGTAGGATTCACATCTTTTCTAGTAAGCTATGAGTACTCAGTTACCTGTGTACTTGCAGGCAGACATCTTATTTTTGACGTAGGTTCTGCTGGCGGGATCATCACCGACTATGATGGCTGTTAGGTGAGGCGCGCGCTGTCCTACTGCCACCATACGGTCAACCTCCTTTCGTACCTCATCCTTGATCTCCTTGGCCATAGCCTTCCCGTCGATGAGCTTGGCCCGCCATCTGATCAGTAAAATTAATATGTATCATAGAGTGGACTTTATTTTGGAATGGATAAGATCCAAGAAGACCCCCTATAAAACGACTGTTAAGTACCATGTGGCTAAGATTTGGGATTAGCTCCCACCAGCTAAGCACAAATTTCCAGCGCTGGACGATTTCAACAGTCAATAGGGAAATGAAGGCACTCAGAAGATTTTTGTGCCCCTCCTTGATCTATAGTTGCATGCAGGCGTTATTGATTTTGCTAAAACAGATGGGTCAAAAGCTTTTACACCCCCCCCCTCCCAAGATGCAGAAGAGTCTCCCGATGTGGTGGCAGAGTATGGCTACTGGGATGCAAGAAAGCCTTGAGCCTTGAGGTGGTAAGGCGACATCATCCCTCTACCCCTCCCCCCTCCCTCTTGCCACCTCCTTGTACGGCCATAGGGGTGGGAACGCTCTGGGGAGATCTGGGCAGCACCCAGTGTGGGTGCTAAAGTCAATGTGATATCAGGCCTTAAAAAAATGCGGTGTTCAGGTTTTCTACCTACCCTAATTTTTTGGCCCTACCCTAACTTTTTTTTTGTATGATGTTGCAGCGTTTGTCGTAGACACCTAGGTCCTAACACTAGTTCTATGTAAGTAATATATAAGGCATAGACTTGCACGAGTTGGCTTCAGGGGGTGATAGAAGCATGAGCCGGAGTGCAAGTCTATGCATTATATATTGCGCTTATAACACGGGTTCCACCGTTAATTCTTAGTATTTACCTTTAAAAATGATAGAATCCATTGATTTCTTATGCGAGTCGGCAAGAAGGCCCTCTGCCATCTTGGTTTCATGTTGACGTATGGTTAAGCTGGCGAGCTCCTGGAAGTCCCACTCTCATAGGCCTACTACTGCGAACACGTCGAGACAGAGCTGCGCCAGTCTAAAATATAATCCACTCTGTACACACCAGGCGGCGGCACCTGTAGTGTTGACAGAATGGCGAAGACGCACGGCAAGTCGCTCGATTCGAAAGTTTAATAATTTTTTATGTTAAATTCAGCCATAATATCAAGTAATCTACCCGACAGGGAGTTAGAATAACATGTAAAGAATATACTGCTAAATTATTTCATCAGATTTGGTCTATAAGCTTCAAAAATGGAGGATTTACTTTCGTGTCAAGGTAGGTTTCAATATGTCCGCCCCGCTGTCCGTCCGCCGTCAATTTTGGGTGCTTTTATCGCGAGATATAGGAACTCATATTATCCATTTTCGGCACTGAAAACTCGCTAACCGTGTTATAAATGATCATAGCCAATAGGGATACATGTATATCAGTCTTAGACTTCCAATGTACAGGTAGGGAGGACAATCAGCGTCCCAGGCCTGTATATGTAACAGTGTTAAACAAGTCAAATGGCTCAAGCCCTGCCCAACAGCCATATAACGGGTAAGCTACGAAGTTTGTATGCAGAGGGGGGTTAGAACCTTTGAGTAAGTGTTAATGTACATGTTATTATGTAATTCAAAGGTCAATTTTGAAGGAGTTAAGTTGACCAGGGAGAAGTGAACAAATGCGAGATCTGAGTACCACAAAGAACTAAATACATTATGCCACTACACAAAAGTTAATAACGATCTCTATAAATTGAGAGCTCCCGTAGTCATATGGTTGCATTGCTAGTCATGCATCATGGCCCGGTAATTGACAGGTGGACTGCTGCTGCCATCTGGAGTATCTGGTATACACTATCATGTTCATATTTGCATATGCATGTTTTCAGTCACATGTTCACTGTTTCAAATTCCCGCGGTTCCCTTTGTTCCCGCACTTACAGTTGGGGAGTCTACCAGTTAACATGTTTTTTGATCGCTCGTGGTTTTTCAGTACCACAGTTGCAAGGACATTCGCCTTCGCCAGCATAAAGTGGTGCATGCAATATACACTCTGATCATGGCCGATGATCCTACACGTCAGAAGAAGAAAAGTAAGGACAAACTGTCCAAGCGTCAGTTCAAAAAATGGCACGTTGAAAATGACGCTAAGGTATCGTCAATGAACGAGAAGGTAGACCGTATGATGTCTATGCTCGAATCTGGTCAGAATCCTCAGCAGCAAGTCCAGCAGGCCCAGCAGCAGGTCCACCATGGGCAATTTAATCCGCAGCAGATCCAGTTCGGATTACCAAGCGCGCAGGCAGCGGTACTCTCGGGCCTACCTCCCGGTGCCTCCCAGGCCGTGCCGCTGCCAACAGCCCACCAGCCTTTTGGTTTAGGACCCCATATTCCGCCTGCTGCTCAATCGCTCTACCAACAGCACATGAGCATCCCACAGCATGGTATACAGGCACACTTAGGTCTCGCCCCGCCTACAGCATCGGATGAGATGCATCGGCATCTCGCGGAATTTATGAAAGCTACGGTGGCCAAGTCGGGTAAGACAAACCCCGTCTTTGCTCATGCTCACATAACTAGGGGAAATCGTATGGAGCCCACTACTTTAGCAGATCTTGAGTTCCCAGAGTATATTTTTGGCTTACTCAAGATCTATGACTCAGCTGCCACACCTGTGCCCTATAAAAAGTATTATCTTAAACACGCCATGGATGTAGCTGAAGACACAGTCAATTACCACTGGCCGGATGTGCGGAGCTTGAGTGAATCGCTCATAGCATCCACCCTCCTCCCTCAATCGGGTGTCACTTGGGACAAAACTTATGATATCCGAATTAGTAGGTCGGAGAAGGCCAGAAAGGGTACTTGGCTGGATGCCAAAGCGAACGCAGCAAGGAATGGCGGCGCCCATACCAAATCCGCTGGCGCCACTACTACACAGGACACACTTTATGGCAGAAAGGGCGACGTGTGTAAATTACCAGAGAAGATAAAGGTCGCTAAACCGGGACCACCATGCAAGGCCTACAATGAGGGTAAATGTCCCGAGACTGACCACCACATAGAAAATGGACAGCGCCGTTTGCATTTGTGCTCAAATTGTCTTGTCAGTGTGTGTAAGGTTAAGCGCCATCCTAAATCATCCTGTTATGGTCTCAAAAAACGGGCAGTGTGTCCGGCGACTGGGCAGTGAGTCGCCGGACCTCCGAAGACACATCATCAGACGATTCTGATAACGTTCAATATACGGACACAACTAATGATTCTATTGTCGATAGCATAGCATCTATGTCTCCTGTAATAAAAAATGATGGCCACCCTCAGTGGCGAGGCATCTTGGTTAACAGAAATGACCCATTCGTGTGTATCGGCGAAGATATCAGCGAATTACCCATTAAATTGGTTAGGTTTGACAGTTGTGTAGAGGTATGTTCAGTTAAAGATGGTCGTCTTGATATGTCAAACGTATTATCTGCACGTATGAACCTCTCCGACAGTGACGATGAAGGCAGCTTGGTAATGAGCGACGAGTCAGGTGGTGAGGGAGCCCAGTGTAATCTTGGCCACTCCCCCCGCCGGAGCGAGCTTTTGCTACAATGTCGTTAGTCACAGAAGAATTCGGTGAGTCACATGATAGTGTAGTTTCTGATGATGCAGTGCGTGTTCCTTTAGTGAGCAGTGAATACGATGATATTTCTGACATAGAGGAGCAAGGGCATAGCTACATCAACCAGTCTGATGTTTGTTTGTTTGTTTAGTTTTACGTCCGGGGGCCATCGAGGAACTCAGACATTCAGCCAGTCTGATGTATCTCCTATAATTGATCTATTATCAGGAATGCATCAACATGATGATTCTGTTATGAATAAGGCCATTGATACGTGTTATGAGCTATTGAGAGAGTCATCCAGTGCTAACACAGAATGTAACGCAAATGTTCGTCTGGTAGATTATGATTCTGTAAATGATAGTCATACAGTACACATTGGTCACAATCAATCAGAAAATGCCCCCCCCCCCCACGTGTACAATTGAAGGCACTCAAAGCACAATTGTTAGAACTGTGGGCTCTGAATGCCTAGGTAGTGATAATGAGGTCCTATTTAACGCTGACACAGTTTTTAATGCAACATATGACGCCGAAAACGATGTGCTCAATGTTAGTGTGACCTCTAGCATGGTCACCCCCACAAAATCAGAAATTGAATGTCCTGTATATCACAGTACCCCAAAGTATCAGTCTGTTGTAGTTAGCGATTGTAATATGGCACCAGCAGAACAAGGGGTATCCTTGGTATATGATACATGTATGAGCCAGTGTGTTAATGATCAGGTGGCCAGCTGCAGTGAATCGGCAAGTATAGGTCAGTGTGTCGGTGTCGTTACTACCCAAGTAGCTCCCACCTCTCAACACTTGACTGGAGAGGGCCATAATAATGCCCGCTCTCCATGCCGAGACCATGTACGTAGCATATGTAACCAGTCCCTCACACGGGATGTGAGTAATATACTGACAAACACCTTGGCAGCAGGCAATCACAACACAACAGCTAGGCGACACAGTGACCCAGTCTTGGCCTCCTTGGATTATCATGAGCATGTCGCACCTGGTCGCCCTGATACATCAAACCAGGCGCACACGGTAGCCATGGTTACCTTGCAGCTCACTCCTCAAGAAAATGCCTCAACACTGGAGAATATCTGGCCCCATCCTACAAAGAAGGCATGCCAATTGTTCTCGGAGGTAATGGCCAAATATCATGCAATACGGGCCACTGCATTACCTAACTATGTTAATGCAAAAATCCCAATAAATGAGAGGTTCAATCTGCCGGTCTGGAGGCGACATCTCGCTGAGTATCATGACAAGGAGATAGTTACCTACATGGAATACGGTTGGCCGAGCTCATTCACAGGAAACAGACCTCCGACCCCAGCTGAAGAAAATCACACATCAGCTATTGAGTACGCTTCTCACATCGATGCCTTCATCGCGGAAGAATTGAATCGTGGAACTCTGTTGGGCCCTTTCACTGAGCCGCCATTTACACCTTGGTGTCAAATAAGCCCACTTATGACCATAGAGAAGAAAGGGTCAGATAAGCGGAGGATCATTGTAGACTTGTCCCACCCTGACGACAATTCTGTTAACTCGGGCATACTCAAGAATGTATTTCAAGGACATTACATGAAATATTCACTGCCCCATGTCTCAGACCTGGTCAACCTGGTCAAACAACATGGACAGGGTTGCGTGGTGTGGGGCGCGGATCTTCAGAACGCTTATCGCCAACTCAAGACGGATATATTAGATCTCCCGCTATCTGGTATACAACATGATGGCAAGCTGTACTTTGACCTCTCACCGTCATTCGGATGCCGGAGTTCCAGTTCACACATGCAGTGTGTCTCACTCGCCATGGCGTATATCATGTCCCAGCAGCGTCACACCATCCTGTCGTATATAGATGATTATGCCTCGGTTGCTAGCACTGCCCAAGAAGGGGAAAAATCTCTCCAGTACTTTGAAAAAGTAGCAGCTGAATTGGAATTGGAGTAAAAAGACTGTCCGTCCAACCACTAAGATTATATGGTTAGGATTTGAGATAGACACACTGCAGATGACGATTACAATTCCCCAAGACAAGTTGCAAGAAGTGCTTCAGGAAGTTACAGCATGGGATACCAAGCGATGGGTCACTAAAAAATCAATTCAAGAGTTGGCTGGTAAATTGTTTCACGTGGCCACTTGCCTCCCACCCGCCAGGAGGTTTATGGCCAGGGTCCTGGCGTTGCTCCGGCTATCTAATACAATGAACCCGGTCCCAGTCTCCTCTGAATGCAGAAAGGATCTGCAATGGTTCAAACATCATGCCAAAACGTCCAACGGGGTGCACCTTATTAGAGACACGCCCACAATGGAAAATAGAATGTGACAGTTGTCTTGAGGGAGGAGGGGCCTGGTCCGAATCAGATTATTACTCCGTCACATACACGGATGAATACAAGTGGGACCCTGTCGCCGGAAAAAATCACCACATCACGCTCCTTGAGGCCATGAACACGGTAACGGCGGTACGACACCTTGGCCCCCCTGATCCGAGTGGATACGAGTTCATCCTTGTAGAGGACAATACTGGTGCTGTGACCTCATTATCTACTGGACGCACACCAGAGCCGATCCTCGCGTCATGTGCGAGAGAAATGTGGCTATATGCAGCTGCACATGATGTGAGGATTACAGTGATACACGCCCCCGGGGAAACCATGGTATTGGCAGATGCTTTATCCCGGATGTCACTCGGGGTAGGGCACAGAGTGGTGGCTGATAGGCTAGTTACGGAAAAGGGGCTCCATGAGATAACCCCCAATGTCGATTTGCCTTTCTTTACTACAGGATTGTGATCAAATAAAAACATTGATTCCCGCCTTACATTCCAGGTTGGTACGGCTTACCCCTCTACCACCAGATGCTAGAGACCCGCCAGGCAGCTGTTAGTGAGGCGACGAAAAAGAATAAGCAGAAACAGTACGAAGACTTTTATGGCTTTTGCAGAGCGTATGGGGTCTCACTCTTAGCTCCTTCAATTGATGACTTGTGTATATACATACAGTATAAGGCCAACTCGCTCAAATCCCCAGCGTCGGTGAAGAACTATGTTTCAGGAGCGTGGCATCTGGTCCTGACACTGGGAGGTTCAGATGTAGCCCTTGACGCCAGGCTGATCAGGGATATGCTCTCTGGAGTCAAAAGAACGTCCCATCATATCCCATGCCCGCCCCCCCTGGTCACACCTAGGATGCTGGCCATGGTCGCTGACCATCTTGATACCAAAGGGGTTGAAGGGCTGGTTGCCAAAGCTGCCCTGTTACTGGGATATTTTTGTTTCCTTAGAGGATCCAACATGTGTGTAAGAAGTCCATGGGAGGATGGTCATGGTCTGTTGCATGGCGACATTACAGAGGTGCCTGGGGGGCTGCTGGTGATGGTGAGAAGCTCTAAGACTACTGACGGCTCCAGTCCCCCGGTGACCCTCCAAATCCAGCGCTTACAAGAAGGCAGGAATCACTGTCCTGTTAAAACATTTAATTTCATGAAGTTCCTGGTACCAGCACCGCCTCACTCCCCAGCCTTTATATGGCCAGACTCATATAAGCCTGTTACTTCCCCGGTTCTGCTAGGCATACTGAGGGAAAGCCTCCTGAAAACCAGGCATAAGGACGCGGCGGGCTATAGCTTGCATGGCCTCAGGAGAGGTGCCTCTCAGGCAGCGGCAAGAGGTGGGGCAAGCTTGGAAGATGTGAAGATTCATGGCTTATGGAAATCGGACATAGTGTATAACTACGCTCCCAAGGATATGTTCACTACATCAGTCTCCACTGCCCTGGCCAAAGGCTTTAGTGGAGTGTAGGGCACTGTCCCTTGATGGTTACACCCTGGTTCGCATGTAACAAAAATAATTGATTAGACTTGATAATTAGTTCAGTTAACTTTGTATTAAGTTGGTGTGGTGATTATCTCATTATCAGTTGGTATAATTAATGTTCTCCAGGTGTTTATTTGTGAGGCCTGGCTGACATGTTTAATTCAGAGGTATTAATTGATGAATGTAATACAGGTTATTATTGCTCTGATTAAACATTATTAATCTCCAAACAGCGAGTTGCTCTCTCTGTCAATTGCTAGTCATGCATCATGGCCCAGTAATTGACAGGTGGACTGCTGCTGCCATCTGGAGTATCTGGTATACACTATCATGTTCATATTTGCATATGCATGTTTTCAGTCACATGTTCACTGTTTCAAATTCCCGCGGTTCCCTTTGTTCCCGCACTTACAGTTGGGGAGTCTACCAGTTAATATGTTTGTTTGATTCCCGACCTCCTCGCCCTGTAATTGAATATACAACATCTCTACAAAATAGAGTGTGGGTGGGTGGAGTGTAGGGCACTGTCCCTTGATGGTTACACCCTGGTTCGCATGTATCAAAAATAATTGATTAGACTTGATAATTAGTTCAGTTAACTTTGTATTACGTTGGTGTGGTGATTATCTCATTATCAGTTGGTATAATTAATGTTCTCCAGGCGTTCATTTGTGAGGCCTGGCTCACATGTTTAATTCAGAGGTATTAATTGATGAATGTAATACAGGTTATTATTGCTCCGATTAAACATCATTAATCTCCAAACAGCGAGTTGTTCTCTCTGTCAATTGCTGATGAAGGGGTAGATAGCTAATATATGAAACCCATCTTTGCTTCTGTAGTAGCTAAAGTATGCAGGGTTCTCCCCACACTGTAATCACGCTGTTGGGCCGCCGGCGTGATTCCTACTGCCGCCGGTGTGATTTCCCCTCAGAATAACCGCCAGTGTCAATTTAGCTACACATAGGTTTTTGAATTTTGTAAATTGGCCTATAAGAACAGAAGTTATGGCCATATTTGTGAAAATACTATCTATTTCTATGTTAAATTCCCATTTGTAAGCCCCCACTGTAATGAGAGAGACCCAAACAACAAAAGTAAGCCTTCCATAAGGCTTAGGACTTTAGGGAGTGGTCATTATTTATCAACAGGGGCGGATGGTGGGTTTGAGGGGGGGGGCGTAAAAATGTCAGACCCCTCCCAAGGGGGGGCTTAAAAAATTAACCCACTTTTGAGCAAAAAAGCCTGCGCGCTACTATAACTCAAAGAGGGGCGCAAGAATTCTCCCTGCCTCCGGTTTGGGGGGCGCAAAAAAATTTGACTGTCGTCGAGGGGGGGTAAAAAATTTTCACGCGTCCGCGCGGAAACCCACCCCCCGGCCCCCTGTTGATAAATAATGACCACTCCCTTACTGAAAGAAATATTACCCCTGCTTGCTGCAGCATTTTACGGCTGATTTTACATGGTATGTAAGTATGTAGGTACACATTTAAAAAAATTATTTAAAAAAATTATTGTATATTAATAGTAAGGGAGTGGTGATCTTTTTTTTTTTAAATCAATGGGGGGCGGCCCAAGCACTCCCTATACAAAATGATACCATACTCGTTAATGGAATTGAAATAGACCCCTTATCCACAGACTTTTGAGGTGAAAAAGTACCCTATTTTGAGCAGAATCACAGATTGTTAGGGACTAAAATATATTTCTATTTTTAGAAAACACTGAGACCTTTAGGATCTCTGCCCCTTTGAAAATAAAAGGCTGACATCGAGACAAATATACATCCTCATTAAAACTAATACATGTGCACAGATAACCTATTTTAAAATAATTTGATGTACCGGTACATCTTTGTTTCATTCTGTGATAAACATTAATATGAAAGTCATTGCCCATATAGTTTCTGTTGCACATACCCTATTAGGCACTTACCTACCCCCAATACATGGTTCTGCTGCAGTGGAGGTGTGAAACTGTGATAAAGCTGAAACTGGGGAGTGCTAAACTCTTTTTTTGCAAGCTCATTGTGTAGCTATTTATTGGAGGATCTTAACAAACATGGGCTCTTTTTAAAGGGATTGATTAGGGGTTTAATAAGAATCTATTTGAGAAATAATTGATTCAGATAAACATCCCATTCTCCCCAAGTGAAGTTACCCCATAACTTTGAAATCATTTTTTGGTATAAAAGCCAAATCTCACATAAAAGAGGATAGTTCCCACACTTTCCACAGAAAAAAATGGTTGAGAAACTGTCTAGGGTTTTTTTATTTCATAGGGGAACAGGATGTTTGCCAGACCCCAAATATTTTTTAGCATGCCATTCGCTATCACCCTTCCACCAGCTTCTCCATGTTAGGTCCTTGTCTGTTTGCTAGAATCCAATCCTATGTATATCATTTATATAGCAATTGATAGAGCTGATAAAAATAAGTGGATTTCCTTTTTAAATGAAGTCTTTACATCAATTTAAAGGGAAATTCTGACCGATTAAAGATCTCATATCAACTCCATAATTTTGTGCCAATTCTGTGAGATCGCTAAACCGCAGATGATATTAGGTCAAGATAAAATCCCTTTAAATTGTTAAATTTTGATATGATACATTGATTTTCAACCTTTTATGGGGAACTCTTCCATACATGAAAAGAAAATAGTCCAAAATAATGATTTAAGAGATGTAGCCACTCCTGTATCAGATATGCTTGATCACAAATCTGGGCCCTATTTAAAATCCTAACAGTGGCAGAATTTTGGGTTCGATTTAGGGTCTTTGATCATTCATAGCTTCCCTTATACTTGGCATAAAGACTTCATTTAAAGAGCAAATCTATTTCTTTTGATGAGATCTATCCATTGATTAAAAGATAAAATGCATGGGACAAAGTCTTGAAAACTAGGTAAATGCCTAACCCTATCTTAGAAGTTTCACAAGCCAAAGCCAAAACCACCCCTATAGGGAGCCTAAGTCTCGCGATAAACTATGTCGTAAAAAAAAATCTGATTTGGAACTAAAATGACCAATATTTGAATTGACCTGGAGGCCCACCATATATAAAATTTTAAGGCTCAACTCTCATTCTTAAAAAAGTTATGCTAGGCCTAAAATATTCCCCTATCCTTCAAGCCTGCGGGTGATAATATGCTGAGCTCAGAATCCGCCCGCACATGACGTGACTTCTCCTCCCTATATTCAGAGTTCATGGACTTTATTTTCAAAAATAACCCCTATTTTTTTGAGTTGCAAGCCGCGTCAGCCGCCGGGAGCGTAATGACCGTAGCAACTCCATAATGTTTTCGGTTTTCTCCCTGTCACCTATGACGTCATTGGTGATGTCATGCTGCATCAGTGACGTCACCCGCAGTGGCTAGTGATGTTGCCATGATCTATGAGCGCAACTCGTATCCATGGTCCTTGCCACATTTTTCTAGTTGAAAAAGCACAGACCTACAGACCTTAAGAAAAACAACCCCTTTCGCGTTTTTTCCACCGTGGACGGTGTCATGCCGGTCCCTAATTTAAAATTTTATGATGCCCCCCCCTGCGCTGGAGGTCGCGTTGGAAGAGTATCGATGCATAGAGTAACGGAGGGTATTACCGGACGGAGGGTATTACCGGACACTTGAAATCCGATAATTCATTATGAGTCCAGATTTTACTATTTTGATCATTTAATCATCTCTGTTAAATTCAAGGAGGTTAATTTTATATGTTATATTGAATTTAATACTTAGACCATTTAAACCATGTGACAGTTGTGATTATTAATGTGACCTACATAATAGATTATATAAATAACCTATGTTAACTAAACTGATAAGCTCGTTGATATTTTTGACGGAAATTTCATGTTCACAAATTCTTCATATTTGTGCAAATTAGTGATAAACTTGATTATTATAGGGTCTTAGAGCTGGGTTCTGGTGACCATGTGTAATTATCTAGTCTTTTTGTGGTGATTTTGGGGGTGTCTGGTAATACCCTCTATTTTCAGGTATTGGAGGGTATTACCGGATGCCTCGTGATATATTTTGAGATGCTAATTTTTTTTGGCTCATGAGTACTGTGAATGTCCATTACTCTATCTTATTTTGTGCAGAAAGGCACCAGGGTTTGGGGACAGGTCATTTATGATGAAAATATAATTGTTAGTGGTGGAGCTATTGTGATGTTTGATTTGTCATGTTATGCTTTCGCCAAACAACAAAGAACATTAGATTTAAGAATCATGCCAACGGTGATGCATATTTGGTAGTATAGTTATAAGAAGAGTACAGGTGAGCCCCATTGGATCACTCATTAATGAAATAATGTTGCAAAACACTGTCTCTATAGCTTATATTATGTATATTTACTTTCTGACTGGAACATTCTGGTAATATAGGTATAACAGACCATTGCATGTGCAGGAGCAACTCACAGCGGGTCGGTGAACTTATATATGGCCATAATGTGTCCTAACAATAACCATAATTAAGAACATGATTAACATGAATTAAGTCTTAACTACTTCAGAGATATTGGCATAATGTAAGTTCTTAAAAATGTTACATAGATAGGCCTATTACTCTGATTTATATTGAAACATTAGTCTACAATGACTTGGACTGATGTTTTTATTAGCATCAATGTTCTGGCAATCGGCAAGGTGCTGTTTATTGAATATAGGGTGTGTTGGACCCGGCGTTGGACCTTGCAATTATTGGGTGTTCCTGGGCATTTATCCATTTCAAGTAGGATTAATAGCCTTAGAAGTAGGTATTAGACATACTGAAACAGCTCCAGTTGTCTGTTAGTGAATAATATAATTATAACCATTGCTAAGGGAACAAAAATTTCAAAGTGTCCGGTAATACCCTCTGTGTCCGGTAATACCCTCGAATTTCAGATTTTAGCTTCCTAGCTTTACGGCTCATAACTTTTGATTATTGAGAAGCACCATAAATATCATTTTCACTCAATCTATAGCTCAAATACCAATAATGGAAGATGCAATATGTTTGGGGCTTCATGGTAGTGTGACGAGAACGCACGGCGTCGACCGCTCCCATACCTTGCCGGGCTGCCCCAGCCCTCCCCCCGGGAATCTGCCACTCTTCACGGGAGCCCTGTCCGCAGTTACCCCTATTTTCGCCCATGCAGCGACCTTCTTTCCCACATCAATCTCACAAATCTACACTAAGACAATTTTTATGTCATAGTCAGGGAGGTGGACTGGAAGTTTATGCACCCCTACCAACCTTTGTTTAGTCTGTATCCTTTAGTTTAGGGGTATATTTTAATGAAACAGTGACAGCACTCCAGCTTCCTTCTTCACCCTGTCACTTGTGGACAGGGACTGAAGTAACCGGTCCCGCACGCGGGGCCCTGTTTCTACCCAAGCTTTGTAAAATATGCCTTATCTGCACAAAGTCACACAATTTAAAGTAGCACTATGGTTAGATATGACTTTAATTAAAGTAGCCTCTTTAGTTTTATTGACAAAATATTAGTGCAAACCACTGTATTTTTAAGTCAACTGACAGCCTGATCTGGACTGGGAAAATAGAGGCAGTGGCTATTTTGGCCCCAAGCCAGTCCCCAAATTTGGCACCCCCAGTATGGCAAATTCTGGACATATTTACATAATTCAAGTAGTGACTCCCACTAACTTGGGGTCATAGACCATTATGGCATTGTTGTATTTTTAAGAAATTGTCTCATTATTCCATAAATTCAGACTGAAATTCCAGCCAATCAGGGCAGCCCTGTCAGGGCCCTGTTGGGCCCTATGGGGTCCCGTTAGGCCCTCCCCCATTGGCTGGGGCTGGTCAGGTGCTCAGGCCCAGCCAAGCTCTATATAAGCAGTCCAGCCTGCTCAGTCAGGCAGAACCAAACTGGCTCTCACCACACACACTGCCAACTAGGAGCAACTCACCACCAGCTCACCAACCCACTGCTAACAAGGAGCAGTCTCCACCACCTCACTGCCAACAAGGAGCAGTCTCCACCACCTCACTGCCAACCAGGAGCAGTCTTCGCACCTTCCTGGGTCCACCCCACTGGAACCGAACAACTTTAACATGAGTCCGAGTCACTCAACCAAATGCTGTGTTGCACCTTCTCGGGTCCACCCCACTGGAACCGAACAACTTTAACATGAGTCCGAGTCACTCAACCAAACGCTGTGTCGCACCTTCTCGGGTCCACCCCACTGGAACCGAACAACTTTAACATGAGTCCGAGTCACTCAACCGAACACCTTGTCGCACCTTCTCGGGTCCACCCCACCAGAACCGAACAACTTTAACATGAGTCCGAATCACTCAACCAAATGCTGTGTCGCACCTTCTCGGGTCCACCCCACCAGAACCGAACAACTTTAACATGAGTCCGAATCACTCAACCAAACGCTGTGTCGCACCTTCTCGAGTCCACCCCACCAGAACCGAACAACTTTAACATAAATCCGAATCACTCAACCAAACACCTTTAATGCAAGGCCGAGTCACCCCCGCTCCACCCAACACCGACGTCCCCCGGCAAGAGTCGTTCAACTTCTACGGACCATCCCTAGCTCGGCTGGAGGAGCCGTTAAACTTTACTTACGTTGGGCTTAGCGGAGACCTGGCCCCCATCCATAGTTATCACATATGTGTGGGCTTAGCGATGTCCTGGCCCCATCAACTTTAACTTTATTTATGTTGGGCTTAGCGGAGACCTGGCCCCTATCCATAGTTATCACATACGTATGGGCTTAGCGATGTCCTGGCCCCATCAACTTTAACTTTATTTATGTTGGGCTTAGCGGAGACCTGGCCCCTATCCATAGTTATCACCTACGTGTGGGCTTAGCAATGTCCTGGCCCGTTTGATATAGTGTAACTGATAGAGACCACCTTGTTGAATATTTTACTTTAGAATAAAGGAATGTATAACTGTAATCCCCAGGTTGTCTTATGTCCTTGACCTGGTGTTAACGCCATCCTAGTGGTCCGAACTTGGAGCTTTCTAGTTCCCCTTTAGTAAAAACACGAGAAGTACTTGCCCCCTGCACCACCCTTTGCGGGAAATTCCGCTACAGTAGAAATTTATGGCAAGATAAATGTAGTGAACTGAAAATGATGTCTTAAGTGTCCGATAATACCCTCCGTTACTTAGAGAGAATTTTTGAGCCCCTCTTGGATCTATAGTAGCTAAAAAGAGGGTGAATCTTTTATGCTCCACCTCAAGGCTCAAGATGAATCAAATTTTGTTAAGCCCCCCCCCCCACCCTTCAGGAGGGGTCTGAAAACTTAACGCCCCCCCCCACCGATTACATGAACGATGATCCCAAGGAACGATGATCACAGAACGATGATCCCAGCGTTTGAGGAACCCTGATCCCATCTTAACGAAATGATGGCCCTACTTCTCAAATATGGCTATATTGTGTTTGTATCTTATCTCTGAACATGTTATTGACAAAGTGGTATTCAGATGAAGAGTTTTCCATGAAATCTAGGAAGAATTTGAGAGTGACAGTAGGCTAATGTGTGTGTAGGTACAGTACTCACAGTTTGTCTGTTAATCCATGAAACCCTATGATTAATCCATGTAAATGATATGTATCCCCAATAATCAAAAGAAATATAAGTAAAAAATAAATATACACAAAATAAATACATCTATGTAAAATAATTACGAAAAAAATCACTCCAATGATAGATCTAGTTAGTTCTATAGGTACAGACAATTTCGGACATTTTTTTTTTTTTTTTTTTTTGGGGGGGGGGGGGTTTTAGTCATATTCATCATTTCTATCTATTTCCATGCATAAATCACCAACAATTCATTAAAAATCTGATATTACTGTGCCTATTATGTGTAGGGTATGTAAGTAGCCTGGAGAAGTAGCCTGCAGTGTGGAAAAAAAAAATCCTTTTCAGACATTTCTGGGCATTTAATCATTATCAATCATTCATCATTTCTATCAATTTCCATGCGTAAATCACCAACAAATCATGGAATACTAGTGCAGATGGGTCAGTAAATATAAGCAATGAGAGACATTCTAATGTGGGATCATGTTTCCTTAGGATGGGATCATCATTCCTTGAGTTGAGAGGAGAAAATGGGATCATCGTTCCCGTGGGATCATCGTTCCTTGGGATCATCGTTCCAGTAACCCCCCCCCCCCCCCACCCTCAGACGCATCCTCCACCCCACCCCACCTGTTGATGAATAAGTTCAATAACCACTCCCTAGAAAAGAAAATCCCATCACTGGCATCAGATGAAACTATCTACCGGTAGTCACCCGAGACTGGCGGAGGAAAAATAAAAACACCCATGACAGGTCAGGCCTCAGGGGGAGGAACCTGCTCCGACTCCAGCCTGAGTCCAGGCCGGGGACGTCTACTGTTCAATGTACATCATGTACTCTCTGTGGCGACAAAAATAACCCGAACGAGAGTGATCCGCCCGGCTCCCGTGTGAGTTGCACCCGGGGAAAGGGAACCTGTACCTAAGCGTCGTACCTAAGCCGGCCGCCTTCAGCCCATGCGAGGCGGTCTCCGACACCGTGCTTCCCGTCTCGTGCCCCTCAACTACGTGTACGCAAACTGAAAGCATGGTTAGGTTTGTCCCCGTTTCTAACCGTACATCTGGACATCTATGTGTGAAAATGTATAGTTGAAATGTATCTTACCGTCGTGAGGTAGTTGAAAGTGCCCTACACGGTCTTATTTGGATAGGTGCAGCGCATTTAATCAGGGATCCTGACAAGAATTTTAGTACGCCCCTGCTTCCCATGTCGGCACAAAATGATGTGATTGACACTCATGCAACGAGACTGAGTGCGACCGTAGACATAGGTGCGACTGAGTGAGCTGTGACGGCGTCTACTATGGCAGGCCGTTTGTGTAGAAAATTGATGTCAAAACTTTTCAGCATCCTCGAACAGTCACAGGTTCCGTAAACTTTAAGTAGAAATGTACTTTTCCCCCTATCTTTTTCTTCCATGAAGATATACCCACCATGATGAGACTGAGAGAACTAGGCCCCTATTTTTTTTTATTTTTTTTTTTTTGTGCACTAGTCTCATCATTATGTCCTACTTTTGGAATCGCGCACCCCACCCACTCACAACACACCTCCAAGTATGGCGGCTGCTACAACCACCGATCCAAATTTACAACAGACATTGGGTGCTGACACCCCTGTATCAGCACAAAATAAAGCAACAACCGTGCAGGAAGAAGCTGATGAAGATTGGCCAACTCCAGTTGTGGCAGTGAAGGGCATGCCACCACGCACTAAGGCAGTTCCACCACCGAAACGAATCCGTAAGTAAAATCTAGGCCTCTACAGTCTAATCTAGACTAGAGACTGAGTGACTGTCCACTATGACAGTATCAGTAATGACAGTATCATATCATATGACAGTATAATGACTCATTGACTTGGCCATAGGCCCATAATAATAGTTGGGACTCTGGGAGTGTTCATTGGCCCAGGGTCTCCCCAGGCCAGGGTCATTTTCCGGCGCCTTTTCAGCAAAAAAAACTCGCGATGGGGAATTGGAACTTTAGATTGGAATTGCTCATAGAAATTGCTGGATAATTAAACAAAAAATCATGGAAACATGTTCTTTAGGATCTAGTCTTTCTTTTCACATGTACAATTCCCAACAAAAATGTATATTTGTTTACGACAGACATGTCAGAGTTTCAGACGCCTGCAACATTTCAGATGTTTGAGGTTGATAGTTTAGTATAGAAAAAAATGTATAAAGAATTTTAGATGATTATTTCATAGTTTTTCTTATGATTAAAGGTGTGCCCTATCCCAAAGCATCCATTTTTAGGTGTTTTGTTGAGATACATAGGGTATAAACCCCATTTATGAGTCCCCCAAAAAAGATGTTTGGCCAATACTGGACTGACATGTCTGTTACGGAAAATAGAGTTGAAATTACCTTAGAAATTTGGCTTATTCAGGAGGAAAAGTGAACTACCATTGATCTCTATGGGACGATAGATTTTCGATGATAAACATAATACATGGAGTCCTATGGGGATTGGCAAATTAAGACGTTTTTTTTTCAGCAGGTGGAGGGTTAGAGACCGTTCACAGAGCAATAAACACTACAGAAGAACGTTCATTCTTTATATATACCGGGTATGCTGTCGGACCAATCACACGCCGCCATCTTTGTTTTTTTTTTATTGCCACTTCCGGCAAGACGAGTTGGGGCATGCGCACAGAGTGACCGGTCGTCATAATTTTCTTTTTCGATTTACAATAAATGGAGGGGATGTTATCAAGTCAAATCGATTAATATTGCCCGAAATGCATGGATTATATTAGAAAACCTATTAATTTCAAGTTAAATTGATAGAATCTATTGAATTTCTCCGTCAAAAATGCTACTTCCAGCATGAAGGGGTCGCGCATGCGCAGAGAACCAAAATCCAAAATGGCGGACAGTGAGACGATCGAATTTTGTTGCTATCTAAACTGCTTGATTATAACAAAATGGAGGAGAAATACAGTCTCTCATGCGTTTTTATGGAAAATATGGATCCTTTTTCAAGACCTGCTGGTACTGTGCCATGTTTAACTTGTCAGGAGAGGAGTTATTTGCAAAAGAAAAATGTGAGCGATAATAGGTGCATCCTCCATAGCCTTAACCATTGACGAGTCGGTCACACTGTCACTATAATATGACAGTCCCCTACGGTAGGTTACCCTGGGGCAGTCGTGCATTGCACACATTATATCTTTATTTATGGCTTGGGGCGTATAGCATTTTTTCTTTGGTGATTATCTGAAAATAAAGCTCCCCCATGATTCAAGATTCAGGCTTTAGTGACTAATAAGGATACTACCGTAAACCGGGGTGACTTTAACTCGCCGGGGTGACTTTGGCTCACCCCCTAAAAAGTGTTGTTTTGATGCCTACAAATACCATCTAAGCCCTTGGAACAAGGAATATATATCAAACATTTCTTATAACCCAAAATGAATTTTCTATGCTAAATTGGATGATTTTTTGTGAGAATTTGCATGAAAAAACTTTGAAACAAAAATCATGTTTTTTTTAACAAAAAATTCGCATATAGGGCAACTTTCATATGGGCATCTTAGTCTATCATACATGGCATATCTTTTCTACCCCAAAGTGAAGAATTGTCACACTGGTATTCAAGATCCATGAGAAAAATAATAAAAATTATTTTTTTTGATTTTTAGAGGATTTTTTAGTAAAAAATGGGGTGACTTTGGATCACGGTGTGACTTTGGCTCAATTCATTTGTTTGCCATAGCCTCACACTGCATTTGACCTAATAAGGTCCCTGTGACCTCAAAAATATAATCTGAATAATATTCTAGTATTTCAGAGTTTAAGTATCTCCAAACCAATGCATATTTGTGCTTTTGTCAAGTCAATAATCTTTGCAAAAGATGGGGGACCCTTAGATGGAGAAGGGTGCTTGTTAATATATCACAGCCCTGACATCATCTATAAATTCAAAGAATATCTGTAAAACAGTATTTATTTTATGAACCCTATAATGTGAGCCAGGGTCTGGGGTGGGGGGGGGGGTGCCAGGGTGAGAGGGAGGCAGGACACCTATACCCAGGGCTTGCCATCCCTCCCCCCCCCCCACCCAGTCCATGGATGTCATATGGGGGCACAGTGAAGAAAGTCCTTACTTATGGCAGAATGGAGGGGTGGGCAATTAGGTTTTCAATTATATGTTACATTACAGTTTAAACATTTCTTACAGAACTTTCAAAACCTATATTTATGTAATGTCTCTTTGTAAAAAACATTTCTTGGCTCCCCTTACCCTAGTCCCCATTCCCGACCCCCATCAAGAGGACGGGCTTGGGGGTACAGAGGACCCCCCTCCACCCAGGTGGGATGAAATGTGTATTGCTAAAGCATCTGTACTGCTATGTATCATGATGTAGTTCCTATATCTGTGATTTTTTTTTATCAGTATGCAACTGATAACCAACCTTGACGACTATTTAATCTCTTTTGAGCCAAAGTCACCCCCAAGCCCGGGTGACTTTGGCTCACTAAAAACAGTCCAATTTCAATACCCTCCAAATATTTTTTTTTTAATCTTATGAAACCATCATATAAAAATATGGGTATAAAAAGATTTTTTAATCGTTAATTATCTATACATATTCACAATAGGAATAAAGTCATCATTTAAAACATACAAAATATGAGCCAAAGTCACGCCAGTTTACGAGTACATTAATGTCAGGACCAGATCAACAAATGGCAACATTGATTGAGTTATACTAGTACTGGTACAGTGTTTTCATATATATGACAAAATGCAATTTGTCGTAGCAGGCTTGCTTGATGATTTGCAGTATGGGTTTATCGATAGAATATGAGAAAGTCTTCTGTTAGGCCTAAAAAAAAAGAAGTTGTGTTCAGGTATCCCGACCTATCCTATTTTTTTGGCCCGACCCTAATTTTTTTTAGATTTTTTTTTTGGTAAATATGACCCAAAATTAAAGAAAAATGTAAAAAAAAGATGTCAATATATAGGCATGTTTGGTCTCAAATTAAAGCCCACGTCCTCACGAATGCTACTAACATCATTTTTATAGTTTTTTTTTTAATTTGGTCAATAAAAAATAAAACATGATATGGTTAATATGTTTTTGACAGCTTTCAGGATCCAGGAACTTTAAAAAAAAAAAAAATCTAAAAAAAGAAAAAAATCCGACCTACCTACCCTAATTTTTTTGAGCATGTGACCTGAACACAAGAATTTTTCTTTTTTAGGCCTTATCATTATGGTTTTTGTAGTCCACAAACTTTCAAAGCTTTGTCTTGCCTTTTGTTTTGATGGTACAGAGCAAAATAATACAACATGTTGCCTTTTGTTTTGATGGTACAGAGCAAAATAATACAACATGTTTCACATAATGTGTCACATTAAAGTGTGAACAGATAGAATCCATTGGTTTCTTCCCTCTAGAGCTTCTTGACAAGCTATCAAGGGTACAGTTGGTATCAATGCATAGTTTAGTGATACCAGTATAGCTTCCAATGGTGAGTGAGTGCATGTGACTCAGGTATTTGCGTTCCCCATATGGCTCATTTAGATCATCCTGACATGTCTTAAGAACACTGCACCTCCCAGCATGCTTTTCATCATTGATGTATTGGTTGTACTTTTGAAAATGTAAATCATTCAGCCTCCTTTTTTATGATTGACTTCAGCAAGTAAGTCTTATTTAGACCATGCATAGGGGTTATGCCAGAGGTTTCTACAACCAATCTCACATAACAGGTACTGTATATCATTCAGCCATTGGTGAATGTCCCAAAATGAAAAGCCCCCCTTTGGTACCCGCCCAGAGGTACGGGAATATCCAAAAATGAAATGCCCCCCTCCACCCCCTAACATAAATAATGCTTATGGTAGACCTAACTTAGCCTTATAGGTACCGGGTACCCAAAAGTGAAGCACCCCCAGGGAATAATCTATAATGAAGTGACCACCCCCTTTGAGAATACCTTTAAGCCACCCTTAAAGATATGTCCGTTTCCTGTCCAGAGGGTGGGATTATTCAGACCCATGAGGGAGGGAGGGAAATTTTTTTATTTAGGAAAATATTTTTATTTGTCACGAACATCATAAGGGGGGGGGGCGACATGAATTTGCCATCACGTTGTAAGATTTAGTGATTGGAAACCTAGATTCATGTGGTGATGGACTAAAAAAAATAAATTGTTTTTCAGAACTCAGAAAAAAAATTTCCCATTCTCAAAGAAAAATCCACAAGGCCTCTGGACAGGAAACAAAAATATTTTTAAGGGTGGCCTTATAAGGAATGTCCATATCTTATTGTACCGGTAATAGAATAAAGAAAAGACATTGCCCTGTCTAAACTGTACTGCCAAACTTTACAGAGAAGATACAACTGTCAAACATCAAGTGTACTCTTTCTGTGACATAGGCATGAACAATGGGGTTAAGAATGTTAAGAATTCAACAAACAGTAAACACTCATACTTTGCCAACTTATAAACAATAAGTTGTGCAGACCCAGCCCATCTTTGACTGTTAGACTGTGATTTGTGACAAAGTTGACAGAATGCCTAAAGCCAGGCCAACCATAAATATCTCAATGTAATCAGTTATATCACACATGTCTGATGTCAGACTCGATCGGATATGTTACTGAATGAGTGAGGGTCAACCACAGACATCTTATAGATATTGAGCTGGTTGATTAGTTTGAGGAATTTCAAGTCAGTTTTATCTAAGAAAGCCCCACATATAACATTCTAACCATTTGCATGGTAGAAATGCAGTCTTTTAAAGATGCATTTCCCTGGTTGCTGCAAAATAAAGCTTAAATTGAAATTGAAGTATAAACTGTCGGCATGCCAGGTGTAGTCACTGATGATTATGTGATCTGTCACGAACTACATGTATATCAGAGGTTGAGACTGAGTGACTGTCCACTGTGACAGTATCAGTAATGACAGTATCATATTATATGACTCATTGACTTGCCCATAGGCCCATAATAATAGTAGGGACTCTGGGAGTGTTCATTGGCCCAGGGTCTCCCCAGAGTCATTGGCGGCGCCTTTTCAGCCCAAAACTAGCGATTGGGAATTGGAACTTTAGATTGGAATTGCTCATAGAAATTGCTAGATAATTAAACAAAAAATCATGGAAACATGTTCTTTAGGATCTAGTCTTTCTTTGCACATGTACAATTCCCAACAAAAATGTATATTTATTTAGGGAAAATAGAGTTGAAATTACCTTAGAAATTTGGCTTGTTCAGGAGGAAAAGTGGACTACCATTGAACTCTATGGGACGATAGATTTTCGATGATAAACATAACACATGGAGTCCTATGGGAATTGGCAAATTAAGACGCTTTTTTCAGCAGGTGGAGGGTTAGAGATCGTTCATAGAGCAATAAACACTACAGAAGAACGTTCATTCTTTGTATATATGCTGTCGGACCGATCACACGCCGCCATCTTTGTTTTTTTTTTATTGCCACTTCCGGCAAGACGAGTTGGGGCATGCCCACAGAGCGACCAGTCGTCATAATTATTTGGGTGCATCCTCCATAGCCTTAACCATTGACGAGTCGGTCACACTGTCACTATAATATGACAATCCCCTACGGTAGGTTACCCTGGGCCAGTCGTGCATTGCACACATTATATCTTTATTTATGGCTTGGGGCGATTAGCATTTTTTCTTTGGTGATTATCTGAAAATACCTGGTTACTGCAAAATAAAGCTGAAATTGAAATTGAAGTATAAACTGTCGGCATGCCAGGTGTAGTCACTGATGATTATGTGATCTGTCATGAACTACATGTATATCAGAGGTTATTGCTGTTTGCATCATCTACAACATTCCTTGTCACCTTTGTCTACCTCACAATCCACTTCATTGGGCGCCGATCAACTACAACATTCGTAACTACCGTAAACTCCCGCGTATAAGACGCGTCCTCTACGCCAAACAAAATGCTGGGGAGTCTTATAGCTTTCTCTCAAGTTGGGGGGGCGTCTTATACGAGGGGTAATTTTTCTATAGAAATGTACTAATCTTACAAATTTCAGCATTTAAATGTGCGTCTTATACGCGAAAATGCATGTGCTGAGTTTGGGGTGCGTCTTATACGCGCAGCGCGTCTTATACGCGGGAGATTACGGTAGCAAAGCTCCATGCACTCATTTCAGCTGCTTATCAATACTGGGTACATGTTGGATGTCAAGGGCTTCAATTGCATCAGGGACCATTCCTTCGATCCCTTTTCTTCACTTCACATGGGTGCTTTGTTTATGGGTACCCACCCGGGGGTATCCATAAACAAAGCACCCAGGAAAATGAATACCCAAAAATGAAGCACCCCCTATGGAAACGACCTAAAATAAAGCCCCCATTGTGAACAACATGAATAATTCAAAGTGAACTGCCCCCTATACATGAATGATCCAAAATGAGGTGCCCCCCTCCTCATGAATATCCCCAAAATGATCCCCCCTCCCCCAATACGAAAATGTCATCCCCCACCATGAATATCAAACGCTCCCTTAGAGAGTGGTAATCTTACAAAAAAAAAAAGGGGGGGGGGTGATTGATTTCCATGCGCGCCCCTTTCTTGGAGAGGTCTGAATATTTCCCTCCCCCCTGTTGAAATTAAAAAATGCCCACTCCCTTAGCCTGCGAGGGAGTGCTCTGACTTTTTTAGCGCCTCCCACGCCGCGTAGCGGCGGTACCGCGAAGCGGTACGGG
This sequence comes from Acholoe squamosa, assembly GCA_949317995.1. Taxonomy (NCBI): domain Eukaryota; kingdom Metazoa; phylum Annelida; class Polychaeta; order Phyllodocida; family Polynoidae; genus Acholoe; species Acholoe squamosa. The sequence goes on along the minus strand of OX439040.1, from coordinate 43,116,538 downwards.
AGTGCGCTATGATGATTTCATTTGCCCCATGTGATGAGGTCTCACAATACAAAATTACTGAATACCGACATTAACGGCGGGAGGCGTTTTTTTACGCGGTCACAACCGCATTTCTTGTTTTTGTACAGGGCAGTTTTTTTCTATATTGATGTAAATCTCATTATGGGTAAGACACTGAGGGATGTGCCCTGGTGCTTATGTCGGGGTGCTGCTGCTGTCTCCTCCTCAAACAAATCATACAATAGCCATCACGAAATGTCTGGTGGAATCTCCAGACATAGGTGCTAACAGATGTTTCTATATTGGGCCACAATGCCTGGTCATTTGGTCGCCCTGAAGGAGGAGCATTAAGTGGCCCCCTCCCCCAGCTAGGTGAAAAACCCGGGGGTTGCTTATTGGTTGATTTCTTAAAATTGGTAATGACTCATTCTGTAGTTAAACTCTTTGATGCTAGTGTTAAAAAGAAAAGAGATTTGGTTACTGGTGGAGGATGAAATAATAGTTATAATAACGTGTATCCCTACAGCAGACAAAACAATAATTATCACAACAAACTTTGATTGGCTTTACTCCTGGAGATATGGTACGTAGAGTAATAAAAGTCTGTCTGTTACATACTACCACCCCATTACGAAACTTATGAGAAGGAAAAAAATAAAACAATATCAATAATCATATAGGCCTATGTTGGTTCAAAAAAACAAACATGAAAAATATTGGATTTTTTCTAACACAAAAATTTATGAACGCAAAAATATTATCATTTGAAATAAGCTGGATAGTGTTCTAGGACACATAACCCCGGCACGTCTCTAAGGCTTTGACCTACCTCATATCTGAACACCCCCCCCCCCTCTCCCCCATAATATTGTCAAGACTTAGTAATCCAGTGATCCAGCCACCTAATTTTGAACCGCAAGGTTGAAAGTATGTAAAATCAAATGTAATGCCCCGATGGCCTTACAAATGAAAAGCTAGACGGATCCAGAAGACCCATCACACACGCTGACACCTCTCACGATTTCAGATGAGATTTGGTGTAAAGGGGATTTTGTTTCTGTTAGCAAGAACTGCAAAATCTTATTGTATGTCCTTGTATACGTCCCCTGATGTCTTAGTTACTTTCCAGGATTATAAACAAGGTCGGCTTCAGTTCCTGGCTTATGATCGAGGAAATAAGGTATTTGTTTATAGAGAGAGAAACAAAGATGAGCTACCCTAGTACATTTTTGATGAGTTCCCCTAGTGCTGCCCATATCATACAATTTTTAGTACTCTTAAAGGGGTTAAAGTTTTTCGAGTTCAGAAGGGTTGTTTCCATGGCAAAAAGAAAAGTCATCTTCTTTTCAAATGTGATGTTTTATCAGGAGTATAGGCAACCGAATTGTTAAATATTGAACCAGTTCGTGTTATTTGAGCTCCTCAGACTGTATCATGCTTTGCACCATGATCTTTATGAAAACGGATGGCGCAAAATAATGTATGATGAAATAGTCTTCGGATACACATCCGTTCATGCAGTGGATTAGTATTTCTTTTTTGGGGGGAACCCCAAGTACGCACATTTATGTGAGGCAAGTTATCAAGGAGGTTTACCAAGTAATCAAATTAAATGGACACATTTTAAGGCATTTGGGAATAAGCAGTATGGGAATAAGTAGTATATGAAGTTGTGGCTGTGACTCTGGCACGTCACCTACTGAGCTACACTAGAGTCTGTGAGCTGCTCACCTCCCATGCTCACCACCAGGCGGCAGTGGTGTGCATATTACTTGAGCTGCTCTGAGCAGAAATCGATGCCTGCTGCATCAGCTCCCGAATATTTCCCACCCAGCCATCACTCCTCTGCACTCCCCATCGATTTTGGACCCTCTGCTGAACATTGCTCTTGGCAGTTCCTCTGGAGGTTGTGGTATTGGGGTCAATTCCTCATGGGGGAGAACAGGGTGGATTTGAGAGGGATGATGGCGCCATGTCTCCTACGTCTGGATGATTCATAGGGCCGGGTGTACCACGGTTAGCTACCAAGTAGCAGCAGCAGCAGCGGCCTATGGTAACACTGGTTGGGAGCATAGAAAAGCCACTGTTTATATTCTTGTCCCAAGCCCCCTCCTGGGTTGATAATACACAGGACCCTGAATACCTCTGGACCGATTGCTGCTGATTTGATTTCCTTTTGAGCTTATAGGAGTGATTGCGGATTGTGCTTGTATGATAATAGCTCTGGAGCCCCGAGATTTGGACCTAGGAGTACACCCGGCATAATAATACTACCCTACCCCTTACTACAACAGACTTTGGCACCAGCCACCTGGCTGACTGCCCCACCCACCTTCAGCCACCCCATCCAGATCTAGCAAGACTAAAGCATTGTGGTGCTCAGTGTGATCTATTGGCCCTAAGTGGAACAGGGTTAATCGGGACACATTTGATCATTCATAATATTGGACGCCTACTCGTAGATCCTCTGCCACCACTGCCCCCAGTTGATCCATACTTTACTCCTTGTTGGAGCAATACGTATGTAAACAGGCAGGCAGAGTGACAGCCGGAGTCACGACCCTACAGTCTTGACAGTGCCACCAACAATAGTCCACCATCGCAGCTGTATAATTGATATTATTGCTCTTGTCTACGCCATCTGAGCTCCTGCGAGCTACAAATAAGGTTTGGAGCTGCTCCTAAATCATTGGACAGAACTGACAAAGGCAGTGTGCTCTACTCCAACTGCCTGTCACAGAAGGGAGCTGTAATTGTGTTATCAGTGTCAGGGTCTGAGCAGCTCATTACCAGTCTTGGTGGTGGAAGGGGTAAATAGAGAGCTGCTCGCGGCTGTGAGGTGGAGGAGCAGGTGGAAGGGGAGGAGGAGGAGGAGGGTGAAGGATGGCAGAGGAGACCATCTATCTGTGTAATTTCCGTGTGTCAGTGGACGGCGACTGGCTATGTCTGAGGGAGTTGACCGACGTGCAGCTCGACTTGGTGCAGTCTATGACCCAGTCTATGACCCAGTCCATGCTCTCAGAGGACGGTATGTATACATGTCAGACTGTACCATCCCCCCCCCCAAAAAAAAAAAAAAAATAAATAAATAAAATAAATACATAAGAAAAAGGAGAGAAAAGAAACCAGAGCAATATTCCTCAAGACCACCTTCAGTTAGACACTGGCAGGTAGTCCAAAAACCAGCCTTGGATCACCTCCAGAATTGAGCTGCTCGGTATCTAGGCAGTCTCTACCAGCTGGTGGGTGGCGATAATAGAGAGATAAGGAGGGCATGAGGGTCAGTATTCCAGGAATTTCTATTGACGAACGCACATGTGTATACCAACTGTGTAAAAAAGGAGAAAAGAGAGAAAAAAAATACCTGAATATCCTCTTTTATAGATAAATGCTGTGGGATACATGTACACACTGTATTGATCATATTTGTAGTTTGTTTAGGAATATGATTTGTTGGCAACTAAATATTAGTAAATATAAGCACGTTCGCCATACACTGGTAATAATTTTTTATGTCACTTGCTATTCGATGAACAGCATCTTAAGCAGAGTCATTTACCAATCACACCATTATGCATGCATTAGACTAGTATATATAGTGGAGTTCAAAGGTTCAAGTATTAATTGTTGCAGCAATTGCCTGGCTCTGAACATTTGACATCAAGACACGTTTAAATGTGACGCCAAATCTTATACATGTACACTTATTTTTTTCTAATTCAGCATTTAGTATATATATCGAGATTTGTATAGCTCTCAACGGTATAGAATTTCTAATGTCATTATAATGGGGTGCACTGGCATACCAGTCTTTCACTTTCAGAGTGTATAGTTAAGCTGTTGGTACATATGTGTACATATCTATACCGAGGTAGCGGATTGTCCAATGGGTGCGGCCATTGCTCATACTGATTACCAGTGCTTACCACTGATAAAAGCTATCAGATGGGTACCAACTGCCCCCCGAGAGGACCGCGGTGAAGAGTTGGGAGTATTTCATTGGCTGATAATCAAACCAAAGTCGTTATAGCATAATCATCGCCGTTCCTTACCTGGCAGTTCTTGATACCTTTTTTAATCAAAATATGAAATAAAAAGTTGGGGTCCCAGTGCTAGTTTTCCTCGGGCTGGCCAATGTATGAAGATGGTTTCACTATGGGCTTCAATGGGCAAGTACCTAAAAATCTGTGATTTCTGGTGAGTTTTCCTCAATTAATCACAAACTAGACGAGGAATTTTTCTAAAAAAAAAAACTAAAGATAAGTGTAAAAATATATATCAGTTAAAATGGTCACGAAAAAAAATTCATATAGTTCCAGAGCTACTTTCTGCTCTAGATGCACACGAATGCAGATGGTGTGGGAACTTAAGCATTAAGTCTATGGGCCACATCTGGAGGGGGGGGGATTGTCTGTTTAAGGCTACCCTTTGAATAGATATTGATTAAAATTAGCTTACAAACTGCCAGATTCCTCTAAACAAAGATTTTAGCTGTAGTTAGGCACTTACCTAGTTTTCAAGAATTTGTCCCATGCATTTTATCTTTTAAGCAATGGATAGATCTCATCAAAAGAAATGGATTTGCTCTTTAAATGAAGTCTTTATGCCAAGTAGAAGGGAAGTTATGAATGATCAAAGACCCCAAATTGAAGCCAAAATTCTGCCACTGTTAGGAGTTTAAATAGGGCCCAGATTTGTGATCAAGCATATCTGATACAGGAGTGGCTACATCTCTTAAATCATTATTTTGGACTATTTTCTTTTCATGTATGGAAGAGTTCCCCATAAAAGGTTGAAAATCAATGTATCCGATCAAAATTTAACAATTTAAAGGGATTTTATCTTGACATAATATCATCTGCGATTTAGCGATCTCACAGAATTGGCGCAAAATTATGGAGTTGATCTGAGATCTTTAATCGGTCAGAATTTCCCTTTAAATTGATGTAAAGACTTCATTTAAAAAGGAAATCCACTTATTTTTACCAGCTCTATCCATTGCTATATAAATGATATACTTAGGATTGGATTCTAGCAAACAGACAAGGACCTTACATGGAGAAGCTGGTGGAAGGGTGATAGCGAATGGCACACTAAAATTGTTGTGGGGTCTGGCAAACATCCTGTTCCCCTATGAAATGAAAAACCCTAGACAGTTTCTGAACCATTTTTTTTTATGTAGAAAGTGTGGGAACTCTTCTCTTTTATGTGAGATTTGGCCTTTATACCAAAAAATGCTTTCAAAGTTCTGGGGTCAATTCACTTGGGGAGAATGGGATGTTTATCTGAATCAATTATTTCTCAAATAGATATAAGAGATTATTAAACCCCTAATCAATCCCTTTAAAATGAGCCCATGTTTGTTAAGATCCTCCAATAGCTTCACAATGAGCTGTCAAAGAAAGGAGAGTTTAGCACTCCCCAGTTTCAGCTTTATCACAGTTTCACACCTCCACTGCAGCAGAAGCATGCACTTGGGGTAGGTAAGTGCCTACTGTAGTTCACAAAATGGCCACATCGTCGCAAGTTACAAATCAGTACAACAAATAGCAAGTTGAATGTGTATTGTTGCAAAAAAGATACTTTAGGGCCCATTGACTGTCCATTCTCAGATAATTTCTGCGGATTGTTCTGCAACCTAAATAATAGCAGTCTCATATGTTATTTAAAAGTTACATATGATGTATGGGGTAGCATAGCGAAGTGATGTCGGGATAGGAATGACAATGTTGGACCAGCGGTGGCTCTATGCAGACGTGACCTTTTTGCCTTTTGGTGCCTAATGCCAACAAAATGTCAGGGGCCAGGTCACCCTGCCTGGAAGGCAAGCTTCATCCCAAATCCAAACATCAATAGATTCTGTGGTGCATTTTGTTCTGTAGTTTGAAGCAGCGGTTCCTATATGCCCAAGTCTGTTCCCGAAATCTACAATTGTAACAGGATCTGCAAAAAAGGGACCTTATTTCAGGGGGAATAAGGTCCCTTCTCCCAGTACAGGTCACAATTGCTTATTTAATGGGAGGTTGGTCAGTTTCTCGTGAGAAAATATGAGATGGCTGGCTCATGTCTGCATACACAGATCCTCCGTATTCCTCGCTATAGGGAACAGAGCCATTCCTGTATGGAGGTGGCCATCTTGAAATTAGTTATGTAACTGGCCCCTGACGGCCATCTTGGATCTGGCAGAGGATTGTGGGTAATCTCTTATCTTCCCCTCCACCCACAGAAAACAATGGGAATTGATAAGACTGATAAGCTGCCCCTGCCTCTATCTTAATCACCTTAAGTACCTGTCCATTGTTTTAGGTGTGAATGGAGGGGATTAGCCTGATAGGGAGACAATGGCTTGGTTTTACTCAGCCTGGATTATATGTGCCCTCTAAGAAAACTTTTAAAGTTTAATTTCTCTTGTAGTTGAAGTAATAAGTCTATATAAAGCTAATATTGTTTAAGTTTAAAGTATTTGCTATCCAAAGGTATAGATTTTTAGAATATACCTTCATATAGACTATTAGGAAGGGCCAACCAAAGTAAACTGTATGAAGAGGCCAACTGCTGATCTAGCCTCCGACTACATGAGCCACATAGGAAATTTGTTTGGTACTAGCAATGGGTCTGTCCCGTATGGGAAATGCGGCCCAAAAACCTGCTTGTGCCCCCCCCCCCTCTAGACCAAATTGTCTTGGCTGTGCCCCCCTAGACCACCCCTTCTGGATCCGCCCCTGATCAGTGAGTTTTATTTGGACCAGTGAAATTTGAAATACCAAGGCCATTTAAACCTTTCATTAAGTAGGACAGGATGCATCAGTGGTTCCTGTTTATGTGTCGTCGTGATGCACCAGTGGAGCCCTGTTGAGTATTTTGCTGGTGCTGCATAAGTGCAATTTAGGGAAACCAACGGTAATTGCGTGTATCAGTTCTATTTTGCTGGCATGATACCTTATGTAGCATTTTATGAGACTCGCCATAGCTATATTCACATATCATACTGACAAAGGGGTGTCAAATGATTAAATTTGTTATAACTGGAGTAATAGTTCCGTACAGGTCGAGGCCCCTCTATATAAATGGTGTGTAATAGACTCACAGGCAGCACTCCAAGCATCGATCACTATGGTACAACGTTACATTGTTAGCTCCTCCAGTCTTTATTAACATACCTTGATGCCAGGTAGAATAAGCTGGCTAAACGAAGAGCGATAAATGTGACATCCAGGCATATGGGGACATTTTCTTCCCTTTTGTTGTGCAGGGTGTTGCCAAAATAACGATTTATCAAGGTGTGAATCTAATGAAATAGATATGATGATCAAATTGGTGAAATTCAGACTGAAAGGTTTCACCTATGTTTCAACACAAAATTCTCACTTACATTTATAGCCAAAGCTAAAAGGTTATAGGCCTAATTGACAAATCATAATTCATGCATTCTGTTTATTGTTGTCAGGACCCATTGATACTGATACATGTAATTTATATTCTGGACCCATAAGTATTGATGATTATACATTGTATTTACAAAGTAGACAATGGGCTCTGGGTCTTGCCAAACATATAATGGGCGCACAACTATAAGAACCTAATCATGTGCATTGAATATGGACCATGGCCAAGGCAAAAAACCGGGCTCGCTCGTACAGAATCCCGGACAGGATAGTCCAATAGGCCAGAAGGAAGAGTTAGACCTAAAAAGACATATGTGTCTTTACTAGTAAAGGCGAAACTGTGCATTTATGAATTGTTCATAGGGCCATTTTAAATGCGGCACTGCGGCATTCCTTTAGAATCACCATGTAAATGTAATATTTTTAGAATGAAGTGAAAATAAATCAAATTGAATATCTCTTTTTGCAGGCCGTGAAGCTGTAGTGATCGAGCGTGCCAACCTGCTAAACGTGAGTAAGCTGGTGATCAAAGAGCTGATCGACTCATCCCTGTCCCATGGCCGCATGCTGGACGACGACCATGTACCTCTGCAACAGTTCTTCGTTGTCCTTGAACACGTTCTTAGACATGGCATTAAACGTGAGTGATCCTTTTTCTCTTCTATTTTTCTTCATCAAATCGAGTACCTCTGCTACCGTTCTGTTTAGTATCTGTTTGTATTACCAATAATCACGCTATAGGCGGTTATATCAGTTATATACCATCCCGCCCCCTCAAGGGCCAAATTCGCGACAAACATGTATATTTCAGTACTTGATTAGTTGTCTCCTTTCGAACGTCATCCATAATTGTGTCTTGATTGGGTAGTTGAACGTAAGTCTGAGTCTGTCTGAATGTCGTCTGCTGAGCCTGAGGTCTTATGGCGTCTCGGACATTTTCTCCTTCTTAATGGCACCTTTCCTGGGAGCAGACTTGGCAGAAAATATTGCTTTTTGTTCCACACTACTATAAATCACCTTAAAGGTTTATTTTGTTGGTTTTCTCTACAGCAAAGAAGGGGATCCTCCGGGACCGCCGTGAGTTCTGGGCGGTTCTGGAACACGTTGAGAAGTTGGCACCAGATGCTGTCGACATTACCACGAGCGTCCGTGAGATGCCTCATATCAAGTAAGTGCTATTAAAAAATGCCATTTGAATGATGTTCTGACGATAGTACCCAAACTACTACTCCATAACTATAATCAGTCTTCTGGTAAATATGAGTATTAACGTTTTATCTATTGTAGACAAGTTACGTAGATTTAGAATGAGAAGGAAGTGTACGTGGGCAGAGAACTGAGAAGAGGCTTTGGTATCCGGATAAATTCAAGAGATAAATCACCAAAAGCATTAGTCAGAATTCAGTGATACATTGTTCTGCGGTCCACAAATAAATCATTGCGTCAATACTATAGATATACCTACCACGGTACTGGTCTGTTCTCCCTCTAGGACCCCACTGGGCAGAGCCCGGGCCTGGCTCCGACTGGCGCTGATGCAGAAAAGACTAGCAGATTACTTCCGAATGTTGGTAGATAAGAGAGAAACAGTCCTCATGTAAGTGGTTTAATCTTTGTTAAAATATGATAACAAGGCTTGCAGATGGTGTATTTTGGTTCCAGTTACATTTGTCATGTCGAAAAAGCAAGACGACATATATTATTTTATATTATATGAATTATAGCCAATGATAACGATCAAGACATCCCACCAATTTTTCACAAATGGAAATTAATTCATGAGCTGTTCAGCCTCTGCCCCCACAAAATTAATTTAGCCTATGATATTTTGTCTTTATCAATATATCTACATTGTAGCAGGACTGTATATCTATGCTTATAGGGACTTCTATGAACCTGGGGCCTTCATGCTGGAGGAAGAGGCTATGGTTATCGCTGGTCTCCTGGTCGGCTTGAACGTCATAGATTGTAATATGGCTATAAAGGATGAGGACCTAGACCAACCGGTGAATATTTATAACATTATTTTTTTCTAAAGTGGATATCTATATGGATATTCCTTTTGTAGCAGTTTTATAATGCGTATCCACTTTAATGTTCTAATTATGATACTGACAAAGAACCAAAAGTATGAATCAATTTATGCATGATAGAAAATAAGAATTTGTTTTGAAACAAATGAGAACACATTTATTGGCACAGGGTATCCCCTGGGCTTTTGGAGCCGGGTTTTCAGTCAGATCCACAAATTTGTAATCACCAACTTTAGGGTGTAATCATTCAGTGATATACTGTTAGTTTACACATTTTTCAAAAGCCAAAGGAAAGTTTCAAATCTCATCTATCAGACGGTGAGTGATGTCTTTCTCTACGAAAAATGCTGCTGTACTTACGTCATGTTTTTGGGAGCTATACTGACTACAAGTTCTTTAACCATTGGGTCTATGGGTCAGATAGATTTTGGCGATGGAATTAGCACATGAAGTCCTATGGGTAATCACCAAGTGAGACACTTTTTTTCAGCAGGCAATGTTTACAGTGTCCAAGCTATACACATAACACATTGGGGACTGAGCGATAAACTAAGCATGCTAAGGATAAAGTTTTCTGTGGGGGCTAGGTGTCCAGGGGGCCAGGTGTCCAGGGGCTAGGTCTCCAGGGGGCCAGGGGCCAAGTGTCTGGGGGCCAAGTGTCCAGGGGGGCCAGGTCTCCAGGGGCCAGGTGTCCGGGGGGCCAGCACACCAGGGGGCCAGCGGTCCAAGGGGTTTAGTAAGAGAAGATTATGCCAGACTGGTGTTAGTACATGTATAGATAATAGTCTCTATTTGTAAGTAATTAGTCAATATTTCGCAAGTGCTGATTCCTGTGACCCTACAGGGTTGATAGAGGGTTTTATGGTACCTACCCTGAGCCTTCTGTGCTTCAATGCACAACACCCAATTTTTATATTGGGGGGGGGGGGGTAATAGACCCTGGGCCATATGTGATATATATCACACGTTAAATCTTATACCTTCTGTTATCTGGCTACACTCTCATAAATATCACATTTTCCAATGTATACCATTTGTTTTTTTCAACATCAGATGGGTGTCATAGACTTCAGCTTGTATCTACGAGAAGGGAATTACCAGGCGCAGTCCCCAGACGACGAAGAAACTGCGTAAGTCAAATAAAATAAAAAGTAAAATCTAAAATTAAGGAACGATTTGAAACAATTGTAGTACTTCCACTAGAACACCATGTACACACCCTTTTCAGTGAAATCCTAAGAATATTTGATATGTTTCTGATATCAGATGTTATCTAATTGTGTAATGGCCGATTTAACAGTCTACAAAATGGTCTGTGTAAAATCTAGTTTTGTACTCTCTTTTCCTAGTAGTTTTTAAACGTTTTTTTTTTTTTTTTTTAATCAATTTTCAACCAAATAACCAATAGGAAACCAATAAATACGTTTTTTTAACTTAATGCCTTGGCGAATAGTCTATAAACATATAGCCCTCACTCACACATATAGATATCTAGGAGTTACCCTAGACGCTCAACTAAATTTCAAAATCCATACCAAATTACTCTTAAGGAATATAAATCATAAGATGTATATGTTTAGGAAAGCACGGTATTCTCTTCCTGAAGAAGCTGCTCTGAAAGTATTCAAATGTATGCTACTGCTGGTAATAGACTATGCTGATATCTTCTACTGTGTCACCAACAAGACTTTGCTAGATCACCAATCACAGTGCTCAGGGAAAGAGGAAATGTGGACACCCTAAATAATAGGCGTGCTATTCACCTAAGAGCCTCCTCCTTTAATCTAAGTTTAGACGAAACCCAAATAGATACTAGGGATATTAGAACCACAGAGATGCCACTTTTCCTGGTTTACCAGGAATTCCTGGTTTTGATTCATAGATTTCTGTAATAAATTGTGTTAAATTCCTGGGGAAACGTGTCCAAAGTCCAATTTTCCTGGTTTTTGTCGGCCAGTGAGTGGCATCTCTGGAACCAGATCATATGATGGTAAATTATTAAAGGTAGTATGGCCCAAAGACCCCATATACAGAAAAAGTTTGGAATATAGGCTGGCCACTCTCTGGAACTCCTTAGATGTTGAGCAAAGAAATATCAACGATAAACAAACCTTCCAGAGATGGAACAAAAAGCAAATTGTCCCTTAACTCCCTTCTCTGGACTTTCCTCCCCCTTCCCCCCCCCCCCTCCACTCTTCCCTCCACAAGGTAACTTTATCAACAACTCATTTGCTGCTCGAATTACAATGGCAAATAACATCATGCCCCGACCAATAACATCAGGTCCTGACCAATACCACCAGGTCAATACTTGGACAATCAACATCCGGTCCTATAGGCCAATAACATCAGGCCGAAACTGTTCTGTAACACTAATATCTTAATCAGGTTTCTTATCTGAATCCTGCAATTTTATAAAGACTATATGCCATAACCATAACTTCTATAGTGGCTGCTACAATATTATATGGTAGCTTTGTGTATACTTGAATTTAATAAATTACTATACTATGTTACCTTAAGGTATTTGATGTCATTTTCTGTTTATTTTATATTGATTGATATATAAATGATAATGTATGAATGTAAGACAGGACCTGGTCCTAATATCATTCAGTCTAAATAAACAAATCTCAATTAATCAATCAATATAAATATAGGTGACACACATAATTATTTATGTTTTTAGGCAAGGCAATGCTAAAATGGCCGCGATCCTCGATCAGAAGAATTACCTTGAAGAACTGAACCGTCATTTAAAGTAAGTTTTTATGGTAATTGGTGTGTAACGACACTGACACTCAAAGATATTTAGTCACTGTAAATCATACACCGAGATTTATCTAAAAAAATATAAGTGTTTAATTGTAAACAATATTGTAGGAGCTGTTAATTCATAATATGATACAAACCCTATTGGGACTATTCACGAAGTATACGTTTGCATTGGGCCAGTTATTCAACATTTCCTCTGTAATAGTAAGTTCATATACGACTTAACCTGATATTTCCATGGTAATGGATATGTAGCTGTACACATGTTTATTATATATGAGGAAATGTGTGAACATACTACCCCGTTGTTAATCCTCAGTGTTAGTAACCCGGTCACTCCCCCTAGTGGATACCCATAAAACTATGTAAATTGTCATATACCGGATCATTGCACCAGATGGCCTAGCCTGCAATGCTTTGGTATATCTATGGATACATTCATCAGCATAGTAAGGGCTTGTAATAAGCAACAGGGAATTATGAACTATCCTCATAGTATCAGGTTCCTTGCCATAATTGTTGGAGAGAAAATAAAACGTTGAAGAGAAGTGTACATGTACTTCGTTACAGTGCAATAAGACTAATGAGGTATTTTACTCGGAGAGGAAGGCCGAGGGGCTTGAGTCCCGATAAAAATTAAGATTCCTCTGACTACCTTTCCACAAAATATGCTTGTCTTTTATGAGGACCGGCTTTACCCCCCGGTCCTGATACAAAACAGCTGTTTATTTGAGACCAGCGCCTATTCAAACACAGAGTGCTTGTACATGCCACTATGGAATATGCCAATGATTGATATTCATTTGAGTGCCTGTATCTAACCCATAAAAATGTCTAGCAATACCTCAGTTTCAGTTGACCCCAGTATGGGAAATAACATAGGTACCAATATTTACTACCTAGTAGTACCTTGTATCTTGAGCTCTCAAAATTATGATGGTATAGCTATTGCCCCTCCACGTATACATGTATTTTCTGTTCCTGATTTAGTTTCATGGTGTCATTTTAGTGCCACCGTAACAAATCTGCAACAAAAGCTAGAGGCTCTACAGACAACGAACGCACTGATGAAGGAAGACATGGCCATCAGTAAAAACAATATACTCGAGTTGCAGGCCGAGAATTCTGAATTAACGGCCCATAGAGAACAGCTTCTTGAGGCTCACCGCAAACAACTACAGGTATGTCAATTAGTCTACATTATCCATATTTCTGAATTCACTTTTTATACAGAGGGATTTAAGTCTACACTACCCATATTTCTGAATTTACTTTTCATACAGAGTGATTTAATGTTAGCACTTTCATTTGATCGAAAAGAAATCATTTATATTCTAGTTATTTATGGTTTATATTGTTACAAAAAAGATCATGAGTGGGGTTTACCTTGATACCTCTGTAGGTGTTATAACGAAGGGGTATGTCAGTCCATAACAAGCGTAGTATTTATAGTCTCACAGTTTGATTTCCCCTGTTTGATTTCCATATTGTCCGAAAGTTTTGCACATTTTAGTTATTCAGCAAATGAAAATGAGTAAGAATTTATTTTCAAACATGCAAGATGAAAAGAAAACACAAACAAATACCATTTCAGGCGAGGAAGATGTCTAAAGGCACAGGTCGTGCCGCCCAAAAGGTTTGAGTATATTTCACATTGGTGTTGTTTTTGACATTCGCGCTAAAGGTACTTCATTTTGTACTCTTTTCTTGTGCATTAATTACAGGACATTATCTTTATTTTCTCTATTTTTTCAAAGATGGCTTTGTTATGTATTTTGAAATTTCATCAATGTAGATAGCATAATTCTTTCCTGGAGTTGATCTAGACGTTGATAGATTTTGCGATCTCAAGATTACTGCATGGATGTGTACGATTCCACTAGATGACTTTGATATATTTCATTATAGCTAGCGTAGGCTACAAGTACCTTTCAACTATGAAGACACCCTGGCATGACTATGTGGTTTGACATTGTCCTCGTCTGAAATGATCTTGAAGTTAATATATTTTGTCATATGTGTCCCTTTCCACCTAGACGGTGGTCAAAGCAGTCCGTCAGAACTATCGTTTTAATGGACTCTCTACCATTCTTCAATTTGCTCTCCCATTTCTTATGTGACGCTGGTGACAGCTCCCCAAACAATACATAGACTGTCCTACCGGTAGTACACTAATTTGCTCAAAGATCCAAAACAAGATACATGATTTACCATACCGATCATCAGGGTCCACATACATTTATTGGTTACAACTTGGATTGACCAATTCTTTGTGACATTGGAACAAAGCACTTCCAAAAGAAATCATGAATAAATTCATGCAAAGGAAATCATTCGCTGACTGATGTAAAAAAATGTAGGACATTGTTGATGGCTCACAATTATATAGCGGTTCCGTAGGTTTAACCACGGAGCTTTGTATTTCACACTTCAGAGAAATAACATCCTTATTCCACAGCCAGCTACAGCATCAAACAAGTTGTTTACATCTCATAAATTCACCTTTGGAATCAAGTATAATGAAATCTTAAAATTATCTGACCATAATATTAACACAAAAATCAAACTTGAATTGGTCTGGCCGAGGGTTATCTAACCCGGCTTGCCTCATGCGATAAGCCTCAGTTAAACCAACTCTCCCCTTACAGGTACATGTATATACAGCCCAGCTTTGTGATTGGACTGAGTTATAAAGAAATAGAAATCATGTTTTTAATCACCATACTACCCGGTGTGAAAGACTTGGGTCTCTAGTTCTAGGTGAATTCAACCCCATGTACACCGATTGAGGATCTTCCCAATGCTGAGTATGAAAGTCAGGGTGGGCCTTATAGGCGATGTAAGATTACAAATTCAGTATTGAAGCCCGACGTGCGCTTACATGATTCTCTGTAGTGTGCCTCTAGTTTACATATACATATACATGTACTTATATATAATTGAGGTTTGACGGTGACCACCAAAAAATACAATAGCAATCCCATATTGGTTCTGTGTACAGTTTTGGTGTTTGTAGGTAAATGTAACATGTCAACTTTTTATTTTATTCTGTAGAGTACAAAGGACGACATTGACACAGAGAGGGAGACATACCAATCCTCGCGAACTGGCCTCGACACAATGTATGTTGAGACACAGAAAAAGCTACAGGAAGAAACTCACATGAGACTGGTACGCAGATAGAATAGTCGTATACTTCAAATACTTTTTTTTTTTTGGCCACAGCAGGAGGACGGATTGATATTTTCGTTGCGTATACACATATACTTCAAATACTATGTATACTACTAATAATATATATCAAAGTACATGCAATATACCGGTAGATAGAATTGTGAACTAGCATGATACTTCGCTAATAAGACACGGCTTATATGCAAGGATCACCTTTTGCTGCACCTTACACGATTTGCCTGAAGTCAGCAAACACCTTACAGACAAAGACTTCATACCGTTAT
Organism: Acholoe squamosa; assembly: GCA_949317995.1. Lineage (NCBI taxonomy): Eukaryota > Metazoa > Annelida > Polychaeta > Phyllodocida > Polynoidae > Acholoe > Acholoe squamosa. Next base: position 43,100,887 of record OX439040.1, on the reverse strand, counting down.
AGTAGGACAGTACTTATTTATTCCAAATCAAACCTTGACAGTGCAATCTAGCTTCTCCTTGAACTCAAGGCTTGCCTAATATGGGGAGGTGCGTCTTATATGCAAGGTATTATGGTAGGTCTAAAGCACATGGGAGAGATATCTGTTCATTTCTACTGTGATGACGGTTTGTGTTGGACATGTATCATTATTATAAAGCTATAAATCTTAAATGTGCAACATTTTTTTATGTAGAAAATTGATTCATGTGTTATAATGGGAATTTATTTTTAGGTATCAAGTTTTCCATGGAATCGCAACAAAAAGTTGGGTTGTGTTAGTATCTGGAAATAAGTTTTGATTAGAAATAGTAATTCATTGTATAAGAATGTGTTGCTATAAACAGATTGAGGTATCTATTTTCTTTGATTTAATGATAGTGACAGCGTGAAGTAAACTTATGCTACATTTAGAGTCTTGGTTAAGTAAGGTTGTCCTTACTTTAATACGGCTGTCCATCTATCAAGTTTTATCATTAGTCCATATACTCTGTCTGAGTCAACCGATAGTTGAGTACAATTAAATAATAACCAAGAGGCCACCCATTGGGGTTTTACTGTAAGGAACTATATCTAGCCGGTAAGTGGTAAAGTAGCCTGGTATTGATCATGAAAGGTTAGCTAAGGTAGTGATAACGGCTAGATCAGGAAGTTTACGATATTAATGTCTTTTGTGAATGTGCCTAAGGTTAAGTTTATGAATTACTGAATCAAATATGGAACATATACAGAGTAAGTCAGTTCAGGTCTTTTGATTAAGGCCTCGGGCTCCTAGGGTAACTACATTAGACCATCATGCTGAGCCTTCAAGTAGGGGTTTCACGATGCATGAATGGGGCCCTTGTGAGTATCATTTCCAGGGTTTCGTTCATCCATCGTGACGACCATTGGACATGGTGTTGTAGAAGCTGGTATATCAGCTAAAAAAAAACAGATTTAAAAAGTTGCAGAAACATGGCCAAAAAGTTTGTAAATGTTCTCTTTTGCCATTCATGTATTGTCCCCATCACTAATTGCCTGGAGTGACTCGAAATGAAGTGTCTAATCACAATATGATAAACTTCATGGGACAGCCCTTGCTCACCTCAGTGCCACCTGTTGGCTTTGAGTAGTGTTTAGTACACCTTGTAATTTAGATTTGGCCATTCATGGACAGCACAGAGGCTCCCTCTATAGGCAATCAGACATACCTGATTTATCAGGAGGGATAGGAATGAATTCAGGGCACAGGGTTTCCTAGTTCTGAAGCAGCAGAATAACTTCTTATAAGCATTACCATAGTACCTCGTGTGATTCGAGGGAAATACTATAATGTGCACATGGGGCTTGATTTTGAGCACTTTAATGCAAATCTAATGTTATTTTAACCCACCTATAAGGCATGCCTCCTCTTTTGGGAGATTCTAGAATGAGCAGTTAATCTCAAGTTCGCATCAAAGAGAAACCCCAAATTCAGTACTCTGCTAGAAGATATGTTCTCCTTATTAAATGCATTGTAAAAGGTTAGACTATATTGATGCACTAGGCTCCTACTGTAGAGGGCCAATATCCGTCTTTCATGAATGTAGAATAAATTTAGTTCCTCCTGTTGTAGGATGTTGAGAAGGAGCTGGAGCTGCAGATCTCCATGAAGCAGGAGATGGAGATGGCTCTACGTCTCCTGGAGAAGGACATCCATGAAAAGCAGGACAGCATTGTGGCACTACGTAAACAGCTAGATGACATAAAGGCCATCAACCTGGACCTATACAACAAGCTACAGGTAGAGACTAAATTACATTAATACTTTGCTATAAGTAACGAGATGCAGGAGTCTTCTCGCTCTTTTATTTCTCCTACCTGGGTTATGGTAGGGAGGTAGGGGTCTGCTCCTTTGATTCTTCCCAACTGAAGGGGTGCGGGTAGGGCTATAGAGGTATGAGTGTGTTCTCTTCAGTCTACACACTCTAATGAGCTAAAAAGTGTCCATCCGACAGTTAAAATCAGAATTTTGGGGTCCCTTTAAGCCAATGGCGAGTGCCAAGTTGTTGGTTTGATGGATTAAGATAATCAATATTACTTCAAATAGCCATGCTTTAGTTACTGTAGATTGATTTAATGAGTATTTTAGTGTTTTATAGAGAGCTAGAGAGAGAAAAGTGTTTGTGACAAAAAATTCCATTTTTTCACAAAGTGGCTAAAGTTCATCAGCCTATATTTCAAAAAGTTTTTTGATGATGATGCTCATTTTTGATACCCTTAAAACTTGCATACTGTATCAGCTGACAGAACAAATAATGAGTTTCTGGGGTAGGCCTATATGTATGGCTGATAAACCTATATCACTGATTAAAACTGTCTGGTGAACACGAAAAATAATGAATCATCATCACACAGCTATAAAAATGGAACCAATAGGGATAACTGTGTACAACTGGTGGTTCCATAAAGCCTAGATGTTTGTCTTTATATTTGATAAATTTACTAAATATTCTTCCGAGTTTCATCTTTTGTGCCTCCTCAGGGAGAGATGTACGTTCCAAGGAAAATCGGACCCATATATGACACCCATTTTTTTTCGTTTGAATTTACTTTATTCACTCTAGTCTCAGAGATGTCAGACCTTCAGAGGTCCATCTATTTTCAGATGTTCTAACTTTCCCAAAAGTCAGACATCTCAGAGGCTACTTCCATCTTGTGGTCATAATATAGATAGAGGGAATTACATTAATCATAGATACCCTTACAACATGCCCTTTCTACTTCTAGGGAGCATAAGGCTGAGCATAGTTCAGGCTTCAGCAGGTGAAATTAAGCATACCTTGTGCTGCCCTCTAGTCTTTTCTAGACGAACCTCCTTTCAGAGATCAGAGGATCTCTGAAATCTCATTTCAGAGGACATGAATCTAAGCTGGCTTCTGATTGGCTGAAATTCAATTGCAGCCTTTTAATTGTTATTCTATCACCAACCAATCTAGAGATGGTTTTAAAGGTTTTTAATGAGGGGAACAGGTTGAAATGAAGATGAGATTGGTGCTTTTAGTATAATAAGTTGAGGGAAATGGGTGCTTTGCTTACACCCAAAAATTTCAAAGGTTGAGCCCATACCCAACTGACATCTCTGGACTCTAGAGCACAGTGTACAATCATTTGGTAAATTGAAAATAAATCAGTTTACATGCACAAATAAACAAAAATTAAGAGCTGAAGTTAAAGAGATCACTGATATTGATTTATTTAAGAAAAGAACTAAGGTAGATCTTTTAACAGAGCTCAAAGAAGGTCTTTGTTAGGTCAGAACTACCCTAAATGTTCTGATTAACATAAAACAAGCGTAAGGTTGTTATACAAGTCTCATTAATTTATAATTTTATTACATAACATGAGAATTATAATGTTAGTAGTTAACATGTGAATACCCCCTGCCTCATTAGTGCATTAACACCTTGCACACATAAATAGTGTATTAACACCAGCACTTACTGCAATAACATCAGCAGTAGAATGAGGTTGTAGTACGCGTTATAGCACATTTCTTGTAAAAACTTATGATACAAAATTGTATATATATATTAGAAAAATGAGTACAATTATACAGGTGAAGAAGATTCCATCTTTCGTAACTTTACAGCCGTCATCCCAAAAGTTTTGTACTGGGGGGGGGGGGGGTTAACCAGTTACCATTTAAACTGTACCTCTCCAGCTTTGTTGTAGTATACACGATATATTAATGGACATATGGATAGCTGAATTTATGATAATTACTGCAATAAAGAAAATTCGTACTAAAATAAAAATTGATACTTGTAAAATTGCAAAGGTTTCAATGACATATTATATAGTCTGAGGACAAATGTATAGTAATATTTCAAACAAGGTAAAATATCACCAGTGTATCACAGCATATATTAAATAGTACAAGTTCAAATACCAAATAATAAATCTCTTAGAGGTAAAAAAAATTATTCAATCTCGAGTCAAGTCAGAAGGAAGAGAACTTCATTCCCACTATAACAGTGTGTGGGTTGATTCTTCTGGTTGTACCTTTCTACAAAAATATTTTGAAACAGTTGACACTATTTAAAAAATAAGATTTAAATTGAAAACTTTGTGAATTGATGGGATATTAAGGTCTGAAATAATAAAAATATTCAGGATCAAGATTATATGCTATATATGATCAAAACATGCCTCGCGTACCAGTAATTCAATGAGTTAACGCACTATACATTGGCGCAGGGAAACAGATTTGCCAAATAATGCCTGGAGTCAGTTTTAAACTGATCCAGGCTATGGGCATTTCTCCTTCCCGGGGCTAAGGCGTTCCAGCTTGCAGCGCCATAGTACTCCACACTTCTAGCATACATCAAACAGTTTGGAGTGAGAACTTTCAGCGTTGGTGCATCATTTTTCATCAATTTGTCTGTAAGCTTGGTCATCAATTTGTCTGTAAGCTTGGTTTCAATATAATATCAGTTAATTGATTTCTGGTTAGAGTGCATTCTATGCCAGGTGGGTGCCTAGCAAGGGCCAATTTGTTGATTTGTCTAGATATACGCATGTTCTCAAAGAGAAACAAAACTTGTGATATGATCTACCCCAACTCCCTACTATCTCTCGATCTAGAATAAGTGTTCCATAGAGGTTATCTGTGTGTCGGCCTAACCTTTGCAGTCAAAGATAATGCCTATGCTGTAAATGTTTGTTTCTCTTATAAATATTACGACAATCTGACTGATTAAAACTGAAATGGTCACCACAATGGAGGCTGTAAAATCTATCAAGAGACCCAACCTATACACTGACCAGTCTATGGGTGTTCCGTCCCTCCACACTACCCACAGAGAACAGGGTCTGTATGTGGGTCACTCTACCGACGGATTGACAGAAGACTGGGGTCACACTGGTTGTGTATTCCAACTAATGATTTAATTACTTTAATGACCCCCGTTGAACTAGATAAAAATCTGATTGATCTAAGATGTGTATTACAGCCACACACCTCCTTACCCCTCCCCCCTACAGATAAGGATCTGATTGAAGTTGAATGTGTATTGGGCTTCCCTGACCCCAGTATTCCTTCAATCTGTCGGTTGAGTGACCCACATACAGACCCTGTTCTCTGTGGGTATTGTGGAGGGACGGAACACCCATAGACTGGTCAGTTTACCCAACCTACCCCACCATGGTCGTGTATCGTGTCTTCCCCTAGTGTAGAGGGACAGAATTAATCGTGCTTCAGTTAGTGTTACTTCTCACTAGGGGGCAGACTTGGACAGTGCACAAGGCTGTAGGCTGTTATTGATATTCTTTGACTCACAGCACACGTCCATTTGAATGTTTAGCTCAGATTATGTCATTGCAATTCCCCACATAGGCCTATAAGGCATAGTTTATAGAAACACACTTAGGGTGCGTATATAATGTATACGCAATGATTTTAAACTATACTTTAGGCCAGTGGCCAAAATATGAGTCTGGATGCGCCTTATTATAGGTTTAATTTACTGATCTTAGGGTTGATATATTCACCGACATGTGGATAAATTCTCCTCTAATCAATTTTATAAATCAGTATTAATCACCGAAGTGGAAACATGGTGGAGTGAATTGCATCGAAAGAGGGATTGCTCTGTATTGCTTTATACAACGTTGTGTTAAATGGAGTCAGAGTGAGAGGCGGAGCACATTCTTCGGTATCCACATAGTGTTACAGCCTGTAAAAGTCATTTACAGGCTGAAAAACCAAAACCCCGGGGGGGGGGAGCAATTCAGCTCCAACTATACCTGGATGATTTGGGGTGAAATAAGTCTTCTTTTCAGGCTTTTTTACAGGCTTCAGAGGGTGATATGATGATTATGGTGTACTCCAATATGGGTATACATGCTTTGAAAGGGATTACTTCATTATGGGTGATATATTTTTTAGGACTGATAGGGGTGGGCCCCTGTGGTTCATCGTGTAAATTGTAATGCAACGCAAACAGGAAGCTACAGGGCTTAGTGCTTCTAAACTGACAAAGGTCTGGGAGTATGGGAGCTGCAGCAGATCGCCAGCTTATAGTGCTGCTTGCTTTAGACTGTGATTGAATTATTTCTTATCATTGTAATTATTACTCATGGTGTGGGGTTTGCACACAACAAAGGGGATGGGGGGGTAATTCTTCAAAGAAGTGAATGCTACCTATGACCATATCCCCTGCATCATGTATGTGTCATGTATTTGCTTCATATTTTGCATTGCTACTCTAGGGAGGTCATGTCATGACCAAGCAGGTGAGGGGTAATTAAAGATACAAACCCCTAGCACCCCTCAGGTCAACCTATGCTAGTATGCTGATATCAAGCATATAAAGCGCCAATATGGATGTAGATTTTCAAGAAATAATTTCTTGAAAATATAGGTTTGATCCATAATAGCGTAATTATTACACTATTATGGATCAAAACTATATTTAGTAATGACCATGCGCAGCTATGGGTGTGATGTTCAGGTCCATGCCCATACATCCTAGTAAAAAAAATTCAAGTCCCTCCAACTTTAACAAGCTTACAACTTTTCTACATTTTGCACCTCTATAAATCAAGCACATTCACCAGTATTTAGTGCCGCAAAATAAAAGTCATTTACTTGTTCAAATGCCTAAACGAGGTTGTTTTCTATATTTTGTTCCTCTTAACATACTTACATGTACTGACACGTGAACGTACCTCAATATTTTGCCCTTATACTTGTGGGAATTCATGTTTAAAAAAGGCAAACTCGAATAACAGGTCAATAAAAGGGACAATGTGGTGGCTATCAGTTCAGTTCTTAAGGGCAAGAGTGGTTATTTGCCAATTGTCACAAAATATTTTGACATTTTTTTCTAATTGGATGGCGTCTTAGGTTCTGGGTGATTTCGCATGCGAGATTGATCGTTTTTATTTTGTAACCCAGGCTCTGATTGTGTGGGAAATACTGAGATTGTTGAGTGACAGGTCTCTCACAAAAGGGCATTTCACCTTTTTCATGGGAAGGTGGACAGTCATGTTCTGAGAGACATGAATGGGAAGGGAGGATGACATTACATAATTCCTTTAGGGTAGCATGACAAGAATTTTAGTGTCACTGGGCTATGTGTGTAGAGGCAAGGAGAAAGGGTGCTCCGTGCTAAAAGTGAACTTTAAAATTCAAATCATTAGCTTTACAGTGATACATAGCATGAGAAGATACTCCTGTTAGTTTTGGAGGAATGGCTTGCTAGATATGGGTAGGTGTGACCATTTCAAGAATGTTAATAAGCTCTATGTCTAATTGGTCATGAGATATATAGCTAATTAGCATAATTTATGCTAATTAGCTAAATTCGTATAAATTTTTATTCTTTTGCCCATAACTTTTGATCTAGAAATGGTATTTTCATTCTGTTTTCGCCATAGTAAACCTTGTGGGATGTTCCTTCAAATGGAATCATTGATTTTCTTATTTAGAATGAAAATCACGTTTCCATGGCAACAGAAATCAACAAAAATACCTATTTTGGCCCAAAAACATTCTTTTTACATGCCAAATTTGGAACCTTTCCACTCAAAATAAAACGTTTTATCAAAAACCATTGAGTTCTCCATAAAAAAGTAGCCTATAACAGTTTTAGTCATATTTTTCCTATTCTAGTCCATAGTGGTGCCCCCTGGTGGCTAAATCTGGTACTAAATCCCGCAGTAACTGTCCTTTCTGCTTGCTGGCTCACATGTATTCTATCGAGCTGGTGTACCGAGGACATTGTTCGAGTGCTAAGTGAATTAAACCATGGGCCTACATGATACCCGATATGTAGCGGTAGGTCTATGATATTAAAAGAAAAGTTCTTGGAAAATCTTTTTGAATAGAATACAGTAACCTTTTGTGAAGAGTAAAGACTTTGTAAGCAACACTCAAACATTGCCATCAGGGACGCCATGTCCAAATTTGTGGCTTCCCTTGTCCCGTTATTTTTTTTTTTTTTAATATACCGAATCTCTCGCGTAGAAGGCGCAGCCCGCGTAGAAGGCGCACCCCCAACTCAGGGAAGGCAGATCTGCATAGAAGGCGCATCTGCTGCTCCTGAGTCTAATATTTGAAAAACCCGCGTATAAGGCGCACCCCTAACTCAAGGAGCATGGTCCACTCAAAGGACCCAACCCTAAGGGGCATTTCAAATATTGTCTGCATTTATCAATACCCCAACTGGTCATGTATTTTCTTTATCCAAAGAAAAGGTGTAGTCTATACCATTGTGGTCTATATACCCTTAAACTGCTGAATGAAACATGCCATTCTGCTCACCATAAAAGTGTTTGGAAATGTGTGTACACTCCACTCACTGAGAGCTTTGTTAATTACACTATTGACCTTTTAATCAAGAGAATCCATGCAGCATTATAATCAATAATCCTGCCATAGTGTGTGCTGCCACCTGGTGTTGTATGAGCTGTATGTCATTCTCTATTCTCTACATTACAAACTACTGGTATCCCAGCATGCCATGTCTCTAGAAGACGGGCCTATTTCCCTGTTATAACAGTGTGAGCCTAGATAATCAATGGGAGGGTATGATATGAACAAATAACAAATTTGGTTTGAACCTGTCTTATCTATAACTTGTTAACAAATAATGCAAATCAGAAGATTATTTCTTTCAAAAAATGAACAGTATTGTACCTTTCAAAATGATGCCAAATAACATCAGTTTTGGGCCATATGAAGACAATTGGCATCAATAGTAGTTAATGAGTTAAATGATTCCTAGAATAACACCAGGTGGCAGCACACACTATGACAGGATTATTGATTATAATGCTGCATGGATTCTCTTGATTAAAAGGTCAATAGTGTAATTAACAAAGCTCTCAGTGAGTGGAGTGTACACACATTTCCAAACACATTTACGGTGAGCAGAATGGCATGTTTCATTCAGCAGTTTAAGGGTATATAGACCACAATGGTATAGACTACACCTTTTCTTTGGTTAAAGAAAATACATGACTCTGTGTACATCTTTCTGATTTGGGGCCGGGAGGCGTGGCGCAGTCGGTAGCGCGTCCGCTCACAGGCCGTAAGGTCGTGGGTTCGGTTCCCGGCCCGGCCGGGGCATAGTGGTGGTTCCAAACGTCGCCGTAAGGTGTCGTTTGAGTTCCTCCCTGCTCTGGCTAGGCTGTGCTGGAAAGTCTCTCGGCGGTCATGGCAGACAAATGACTTGAAACAGGCCTGTCCATCTCTCACTATGCCTATGTAGTGACGGATGTTAAAGAACCATTGCCTCGGTAAATGTGTAGGGGCGTGATTTCTACCTTAGCTCCCTCTAGTGTACGGGTCCGGGTTTCACGCCACGGGACCTCTCACCCTTGACGTGTCCAAAGGGCACATAGGTGAGGTTAAAATTCAAAGCGAAAAAAGTCTGATTTGGAAAGTGGAGGTACCCCGCGTATAAGGCGCACCCCCAACTGGAGGCAATTACCCTCCCGCGTATAAGACACAGTCTCGATCTGATTCGCGTATAAGACGCGCCTTATACGCGGGAGATTACGGTAATGGTAGTCCCAGAAAGTGTCCCATTTAGAAGTTAAATATAATGAAATGAAGTCACAGAGTGCAAAAGTTACCTATATTACCTCTCAATGCATGTTCAGAAATGTGCTGACGTGTCATTGAACAAGGCTTCTGTCAACTAATCAATATTGGTCTGTTGGTACCTGGGTAAGTGGGTAGTTAGCATAGTTAATTACAATAGAAGATTGGTGTGAGCTAGCGGCAACGGAAATGCGAGACAGGATTGAACCAACTGAGTGCCTACCCCGGTAATAGGGACTTTCATCTACCATAGCCGCAGCCCTATCTGATGCCTTCATACCATTTATTTTTGGAATAGCTCTGTAAAAAAAAAAGCAGACATAGAGCACCCCAAGCTATTCGAAGCAACAGTACAGTTCATAATTGCAACAAGCGATACTCTATGTCTCGCCATATCTTTCGTTCAAACAATGACATAAATGATTTATTGACAATTTACATAGGGAACCCATCCAAGACTAAACCTTGTAAATGAAGATGAACGTAAATCTGGTGGGTATGATAACCAGAAATTAGGTTATCCTGATGTAAAGCACACCTCAGGCTGAACTAATGACATTACAACTACACTGACCCCCATACTGTATTCTTATTGCATGAGTTATAAAATACAAGAATGAGAGTGTCAGACCTTTATAAACTGCCACACACTCTCCTCCCCCACAGGTTTAGTATATCGAGCCTGTGGTTTGAGCATGCTGATGTATATATGGATATATGGCATCTATAGCAAAGTAGTCAATGGTGACTTCTAGTTCTGCTTCGACTCCCAGATCTCCATATCTTTCCTTTCCCCTATCCTTCCTATAATGGTCTTATCATAAGGTTGGGGTGGGGGCGTCATCTGTGACTGGTGAAGACTGGATTTTGCAAGGCCCCTGCTATATCATGAAACGTTTTGACAATAAAAAGATAACCACTATATAGAAAAAAGCTGGATTATTGGAGCTGGATTATTGAAGGCTGAAATAAATCCGGACTGTGTCCTAAGAGCCAGCTAATCGCACATTTGATCAGAATATTGAGATGCCATAATAGAAAGGTTAGAAAGACAAACATATACTTGATAAATACCGAGCGCTGGGGCCATGAAAGAGACAGATGCGTCAGATGCATTAAATTGCATTTGATTACAAAATTATTGTTTCTATTGTAAGTAAGAAAATGAGACAGGGATAAAATGAGAGGAAGTAAGAGAGGTCAATAACAAAACCTTATGGAAGTATGTAATTTAAGTTTGCAGCGACTGGTTTGATATTTAGCTGCTAACAAGACTATATGCAAAGATGGTAGCCGCCTACTACCAGAGTATTATTAGAGAAAATAATGGGATCATTCCTCCTACCGGTATATTGCCCACGTGAAGGGCGAATATGATAAAGAATGGCTGCCAAGTAACATCCTCTGAGGATATAATGTACATGAGTTTACGGATAAGTGTCTCCTGCATACAGTGAACATTTCCAAGTATCTTTGTAGGGTGCGCCTATATCATATATATTTTTGGATTGATGTTTCTATATATATAAATTGTAAGAAGTGGAGGCTTCTGATTTTTCCCCCCTTTAAGATAACATTTTAAGAACAGTTTCTAGATTCTCTCAGTACTTTGGGGTTTTATCTTCCCACTACAAGGGTGATTCTAAACTTACAGCCTTTGTAGGACTCCATGAGACTACTGAGGTTTTCTCGACCATAGGAGAGACATGAGCTCACAGACCTATAGTGTATACTACTGCTGACATTCTGCTATGGCAGGAATTCTATAAAGGTCATATACATGTAAGATATGACATCATGTGTGATAAGTCAGTGGCGGGTCCAGGATCTGGAAAAGGAGGGGGCGCGGCCCAAAAAGAGGGGCCACCTATTTTTGAGCAAATTTTGGGGTCCAAATATGAAATTAAACTCTTAAGTACTGGGAAAAAGGGGGGTGTGCGTGCCCCCGCGCCCCCCTCTAAATCCGCCACTCGGCCAATTTTGTTTACAGAAAAAAACTCCTCATATAAATCTGGGCCTAAATACAAACCAGACCAGTTACATTTATTTAGGGGATATATGACACCTATTGATGGGCACGTTGGTGTTGGTCCCAGATAGATCCACGGGCCGTCAGGCGAGAAGATATATCAAGGGACTAACACCAACAAGTGTGTCAATAGGTGTCACATATTGCCTTCATATCAGGGTGTCAACATCATTCTTTCTAGCCTGGTTAAATGCACTCCCTTTAGCTACAAATATGAACCCAAAATGTCGCCAACCATGATATAAACTAGAATAACATGTTTTGTTTCACTGCAGTTTTTTTTTTTTTTGAGGTTTGAAAAGTGTTTATTGTCAAATCACGATCATACAAATGTGGTAGCATGGCAATAAGATGAATTCCTTGATCATTTGTTACACCAAATCTGTTTGCACAGATAATGTGTATGATGATAAACCAAAAAAAAAATGAAAGATGAGGGCATACAATAATATTAATAAATATTAAATATACACATTACAATATATACTATATACAAAAATAGAACAATTGACCTCATCAGTGATTACAACTCACACTACCGTAAACTCCCGCGTATAAGACGCGTCCTCTACGCCAAACAAATGCCTTGTGCGTCTTATAGGGTGTACTGAAATTGGGGGTGCGTCTTATACGAGGGGTAATTTTACTATAGAACAGTACTGGATTGACAAAAATCACCCTTAAAATGTGCGTCTTATACGTGAAAATGCTTCTGCTGAGTTTGGGGTGCGTCCTATACGCGCAACGCGTCTTCTACGTGGGAGATTACTGTAGTTGGCTTTGGCATAAAGAGGGAACAAAAATGGACTGAAATTGATAGATGGCACACTAATTCTTGTATCTGATAACAGTAGACCAAGACAAGAGACGTTGTATAATGCACTATAGCTCATTGTAATATTATCAGCCACCATAGGTGCAATCCAAGCGAACAGCTCCCTAGTGGCCAACTCATAGGGATAACACTTAACCAACATAAGTGGTCTAAGGGCACGATGTTAACAATTGCATGGTATTAGTTGCTACAGGTGCAGTCCAATCGAACACCTCCCTAGCAACAGATATTATAAGCATATATTAATAACCTAACTAATATCATCGTCAGGAATTTTGGTCAAATCCTCCACCCCTCTAATACGTGTCTTGAACTTGTGTTTGTTCTCAGACGTATGGATGGTCACCCCTCTACCATGATATAGCTATAACGATTCTATTATCATTCTACCCAATATTAGGATCTAGCATATAGTATCTGCTGGGTATTAGACGGCAGTGGGCGGCTTGTACATACCATTTAGGCTCACCAGGATGTATGTGAAAAATGAAGGTTGGATTGAAGTGACGAGAGGGCAGGTGGGTAAGGGGGATTAGTGTCAACCCGAATGGTCTTCATCGAAACCGTAAAAGAGATATATCCCATGTTGCACTGCTGGAAATGGCAGCTGTCGAAGGATGCTGGGGTGGGATGGGGTGTGGTAGGGATGTCATTGACATCCACTTTTTTCGATGGCAATAATCGCGATTTTTGGTTCCGATATTGCGATTTTATTGCGATATTCCAAAACATTTCAATAGGGGAAACCAATTATATTCAATGGGGTATTGACATATCACAACAAAGAATAATTACGTTCCCCCTCCCCAATGACTTAAAAACACCTAAGAGATGCCTCAACATCGTAAGTTTGACAACTGAGGTCGTAATGGCTGTAATAGGGGTGTAATATCAAAACAAAGTCAATTACCAAAATTTCATAACATTTCATAAAATTTCATAACATCTCTCACATCTGTTTAGCCATGACAAGCACAGCATTCCCTTCTCACACTCTTGTAATGCCACTGTGAAATGCTATATTTAGTATAGAAAAGGTCGTGTATTGAAGTGGGGGGGGGGGCAAACGTGTGAGGCTTGATTTTATAAGATACAATATTTCCCTAGACCACATGTGAACTTGTTGTGCTAGACATTGTGTAGAGACAAACTACAAACACGCTTTCTCTATCCCACTGCATTGCGAACACAATAAGCTTTCATTTGATACCAAGTATGCCCATGGTGGTATACATATTCTATGGTTTTCACCAAAGAATTTTGATAAATTAAAGAAAGTAGGTCACTTTATATCGATATCATTGCAATGTCGATACGATATTCAGCATCATCATTTTGCCGATATTTAGATATTATGGATATCGATGACATCCCTAGGGTATGGTGGCATCGTCGCCCCCCATACCCCCCCCCCCATGTACACACCCCATGGTCTTCCTTGTGATATTTCAGGATGGGCTGCTGACCATCATGGTGACTGAATAGTATTATAGACGTGGACTGGTATGATAGACACCGAGGGCAGTAAGAATTATTCCAATTTCATGGATGTAAGCCTTGAGGATTTATCAGGATTTCCTAATTTCTGAAATTTTTGAATGACATTTATTTTCCTTATATGAGTAGTGAGGAGGGCTGTTTGGAAAAAAAATAGAAGGATTTTATATCAAGTAGATGTACGGCTTCCTGATTTTTGCCCATTCCTGACTTACATCCCTGCAATTCTACTAAGGCCAAAAAAATAAATTGTTTGTTTCAGGTGACCCCGACCCTACCTAGAAAAACAGGGCCGACCCTAACTTTTTCCCTCCATTTTCGAAGAAATATAGGTTTTTGGCCAAGGTTTTAGTCAATTTAGTCATCCCTGAGTCGCTGTGACTCGCCCTGGAATCTTTGAAGCAGTTAAGAAAAAATTACAAATTAAAAAATAAAAAACCCGACCTGCCCTACCTATTTTTCTTTTTACCTGAAACAAACAACTGTTTTCTTTGGCCTTATATTATTCAGAATATATTTCCCTTGAAATTCGTGTAAATCTTATTATCTCAGTCTAACAATATCTCTGAGCAGAGCAAGCGGGACATCTTGTTAGTGATGACTCGCAGTGATGACTCGCTGGTAACTGGCTCTAGTAATGGCTTCACCTTCAGTGTATTCCCGCTGTCCCATGTGTAGGTGATTAGCCTGATAAATAGACAGTGTCTGGATATGTAGCATATTGATGTTTTACTGATTTATTTCTCCTTTACAATTACTTTAAGTTTTAGGTATACTTGAAGCATATCCTGATGATGTTCATGCTATGGAGAAACCCCCTAGATCCATTTTTTAATTAAATAACTCAAGGTAGTGAGAAAGGGGAAGGCCCTGCCGTGCCCCGCCATAGTAAACACTACAAAGAGGCTAAGTGTATCTGTAGGTAGTCCACGCCCTCAGCCATCGTGTTCTGCTACTGTCGTATTGGCCATTAGCTGGTCTGGAGCTGGTTCCGGGGACAGACACTGATAAGAACTGATAAGATGGGACCAGCATGTCCCTGGAAGTGGGTGTTAACCAGGTACAAGGTTCCCATCATGGTATGTCTTATCAGCTGGTTTTACCTCAACCAGCGAAATTAAAAATGGCGGCTCCACTAGGCCTCCATACTGAGTCCTATAGAGGTTTGTTATGTGTGGTTAAACACAGCATAATAGCAGTATACGTTCAAAGATTCATATAATTTTATGGAGGCAGTGGGATGGATTAACAACCAATGAGAAAATTCGCTTCATTCACTGCAGACTTTCTTAGAGTGCATTATAAATGCTGGCTCTTATCCTTACTTATCTCACAGGGTACCAGATCAAACTGTGGAGTCTCCACTGGATGACTCCCATGGACTCTCCATTGGTATAGCCACCCTGCCTGCTTTTCCTACGCCCTTGCAATAGTAATGCATTAAAAGGATATGTATACTCCCTCCCCATAACAGACAATTCGTACATAGATTTATGTAGTCACACCTGTACCGCACATACCCCTAGTCAGCCATCCCAGCTACAGTTACAGGTCGGGCTTCCCTAGCCCACTTGAAAGGGTCTATTTCTCCTCTTTCCTATCCCGCAGGATGTGTGTGGTGCACATATGTGTGGGCACTGACACATTCCTCTGAAATTTTAATGTAGTTCTTGCCATGAATATGACCTTAGCTGTCGAAATGGCGTTAAACATCTATTACTCACTCACTCACAGTTACAGGTACATGATATTCATGTGGGCTGAAAGGTGGATCAAAGGGAACTGCTCTCCCGCCACCTACCCGGACCATTACCTCCTTTCCCGCTTACCCACCCTAATAAACTTCTCCCAGATTTGACATCCGTTCTGTATGACCCATTGTATCAGGTGCTGTTTTTTTTTTAGAGCTTGTTTTCTTGCTAAATTTCATGTGCTATAGCAAAACATGCTCTATTGTAGTTGGGGTAGGGTAGAGTAGGCACTTTGGTCATTTTGGGTAGGTTGCATTTGTGGCATGGCTTAGGCACCTGGCCTGGTGATGAATAACAAAACAATCCTGTCCTTTTTTTTATTATTTTGTGAACTTGATATAAAGTATAGAACAGAGGGGGTAAAATATAGAAATAGATAATCTAGGCAAAAGGCAAAGTGTGCTGTATTGTGAATTGCATGCACCACATGACCAGGTGGGCACTGAGCAGAGACAAGTCGGTGCCGCCGGGCTGCAGCAGGTGTTTGTCTTCAAACTACAACAGTGCAATTGCACCCCTGCCCATGCGGAAACTTCCCCCCCCACCCACCCTCCACCCTTCATACCATGAGTCAGCAATTACAGTCAATTCCCTCAAATACGGCCACCCTTGGGACTTTTATGAAAAGGCCATATTAGTGGGGTGGCCGCAGTAGAGAGAGTTTATATTATTTAAGAAATAAGGCCACTGACTGCCAACTAAGGGAGGAGTGGGGGAGGTACCAGTAGTCTAAAGTTTATGTCTGGTTGCTATGCCGATGAAGTTCTCACAATGGAGACGTAGTCACGCGAGACCATCCCATAATGCATCAGTTCAGCACACGATCCAGCAGCAGCTACACGCACATCCAAGTGTAGGATTATTCGCATTGATTTTTTCCAGAAATCTACAATATCTACAAACATTCAATGACCGTCAGTTAGGTCCCAACAGTCTAGTTACTGTTGGCTTCCTTTCGGCATAAACAGACTTTGCTAAGCTGTTTCATAAGACCAAAACAACCGAGTGCTCTCGAGCCGGTCCGAGTCAGTCGCCATGACCAGTAGGTCAACAAGTGCAATACCCAGCAATGGCGGCACCGCTGACCAGGGGGAAACCTCTACAGCCACTGCCACCATTACCACACAGGCAGGCAGTGTTTCTGTCTACTTAGCAAATGGCTCAGATGATGTCTATGTTGAAGGGAACTATTCATTCAACGGTTAAAACAGTGGTTAAAGATGTGGTTGGAAAGCGCAAAAAACGCGCCGAAGTTAAGAGTGCCCCAGCTGAACCACTCTCTAAAGCGCGCTGCTTCAGCAAATACACTTGCGCTGGACAAACGCATGACTAAACTTCAGACCAATATGTCCGCCATTATGACAGCCATGGCTAGGCAAGCTGCTACCATGGAAGAGTTCAAAACGTGGGCTAAGCAGAATACTGACCCTGCTGTACGTGACAAGACTGACAGTTTCACCAAGTTAGTCATCAATGCCTCTGATGCTAACATTATCATGACCATGACCATGTCAGACATGACAAACCTGGGACTTGTCGTCCTGAAATTGGGACTGTCAGAGAAGGTAGGCAATCTGCTCATCGATGAGAACCCACCAACACCCCAGTGGTTGGGCGGCAACGATATTATATCAACCATAGACAAACTTGAAAAAGAAGACAAAAATGTCAACAAATTCAAGAAGCACCAGCCTGTGGACTGGAGAAACAGGTACTCACATCCTGGGGAGTACTCGTCCAACACATACAGAAAGGACAAGCAGCCCAAGCACAAACCAAACCACCATAAGAAGAAGCCCAAATCTCCTGGTTTTCCGAAGGGGGGGTCTCACTAGACCAGGTGAGTGTTAATAATGCTTTGCATGAAAACAAAATACCCCCCACAGTGCCAATTGCTCCTGTACCAGCAGCAAATGGAAATTTAGGGTTTGGTACATTTGTAACGGGCGGCACTAAAAATCATGTAAACCAATGGTTAAAATTAACACATGATCCCTTCATCATTGAATCTGTTCAAGGGGTGATGGTTGACTTGCAAGAAACCCCTCTGCAAGAGACTGCTCCTAGGCTCTATCTAGTGTCTGAGGAAAATAGAGAAATTACTGACCAAGTTGTGAAAGAACACCTGGACAAAGGCATAATAGAAATATGCAAACCAGAGCAAGGACAGTTTATTTGAAACATTTTTCTTAGGCCTAAACCCAATGGCAAAGACAGACTAATTTTATATCTGTCAGAACTGAATTCTTCAGTAGTCTATAGACATTTCAAAATGGCAAGCCTACAGACAGCCATAGACATGGTACAGAAAGATGCCTTCTTAGGATCTTTATATCTTTCTGACGCTTATTACAGCGTACCGGTATCAGATACCGACAAAAATTGCTTAGGTTCAAATGGGGGGGGGGGGTTATATCAATATACATGCCTGTCGAATGGACTAGCACAAGCACCAAGAACTTTCACTAAAGTTCTAAAACCGGCCTTCGCAGAATTGCAAAAACAAGGCCATTCCTGTTTTGGTTACATAGATGATACTTTCATCATGGGAGAAACAGCACAACAATGTGCTGACACCATAGCCAAACTACAGTCTCTGTTGGTAAGCCTAGGGTTCAAAATTCACTCAAACAAAAGTGTAGTCACACCAACCAAAAAGCTCACCTTCCTAGGGTATGTCATAGACACCACCAATATGACAGTTAAACCTACTGAAGAAGTTTAAAGAGTTTAAAGACCTAGCACAACAACTCTTTAATAAAAAGAAGGTTGTAATCAGAGAGGTAGCAAGACTAGTGTGTCTAATGGTAGACTATTCTAAAGGCCTAGATTATGGGGAAGACATCTTGAGTCAGACAAGACCAGAGCCCTAGCCAGAAAAAGAGGTAACTTTAAGGCAAAGATGGAAATTTCCTGTGAGGGGCAAGAAGACATCTTCTGGTGGTTAGAAAGACTAGACACAGGGTGTAGAAAAATAGGACTACAAAAGCCTGTGACTACAATCATAACTGACTCCTCAGACAATGGATGGGGAGCGGTGTGTGTGGGAAGATAGGACAAGGGGCCTATGGTCATTCAAAGAGAGGGAACACCACACAAACATTAAAGAAAGTATGGCAGTACTGCTTGGCCTCCAAATATATGCCAAAGAATACCGTAGTAAGACGATCAGGTGTTTATCTAATAACACTACAGTTGTAGCTTATGTAAATCACCAGCCCTGTGATGACATAGCAAAGACCGTATGGGAATTCTGCTAGTGCAGAGACCTATGGGTAAATGCAGCCCACATTCCAGGGAAAGAGAATGAGGAAGCAGACAGGGAGTCTAGAACTGCAGGGCACACTGAGTGCGAATTACCTGACTCAGCCTTTGAACAGATTCAAATGAAATGGAGACATCACAGTATTGACCTATTTGCCTCAAGACTAGCATTCAAACTAGAAAACTATTACAGCTGGCTACCTGACCCAGGGGCAGCTGACACAGATGCACTGTCTTTACCGTGGCCTAATGACTATTATGCTTACCCTCCTTTCAGCCTGAACCTAAGAGTCGTACAGAGGGCGTGGAGTGAACAATTGTGATGCCCAACTAGGCGGCACAACCTTGTTACGGCCTCCTCAACAGGACAGCAAAGTCAATGATGAGACTCCCGAAGACACCACTGAGAAATCCAGTCACAGGGGAGCTGTGGCACCTAGACCTTGTTGCATGGAGGATCTAGAGGGAGCACTTCAGGCTCAGGGTGCCACGCCCACTACCATCCGGCTATACATGGAGTCATGGACCAAAGGCACCAAAATCCAATACAATGTGTATTAGGAAAAGTTGACAAAGTATTGTGTGGAAAATAAAACCTACACACATAGAAGCAATGAACTTCTTCTCTAGCCTTTATGTTAAAGGTTTACCATACACCACTATAAACACAGCTAGATCTGCACTATCTGCTTATGTAGAGTTAGATCAGTACGGTAGAACTCTAGGTTCACATCCAGATATATGTAGACAACTGAAAGTAGTTTCAGTAGCTAGACCTCCCAAGGCTAGATATACCCACACTTGGGACGTAGACATAGTACTGACTATGCTTAAGTCTTGCCATCTACTGGAAAGCTTAAGTATTAAACAGTTAGCAAAACTGTGTTACTGCTGGCACTAGCAACAGCACAAATATTACATGCTTTTAAAACCACCTCAATAGTATTCACTGACAATGAGGTAATACTACCGGTAGACAAACAATTGAAACACACAAAGAAAGGAAAACCTTTAGACAGGTTTCATGTCTACAAGTTTGAAAACAGGGCACTATGCCGCTACAGAACTTTAAGGAGATATCTTAAAGTGACAGAACCCTTCATGGAAGGTGGCAAAGACCAACTTTGGTTGTCACTATGTTCCGCTAAAAAACAGATTGACTGTACTTCTGTATCCAGATGGATAAAAGATGCCATATGGGAAGCTGGTGTTCCCAAATACTTCAAGTCACACTCCACTAGAGGAGCTTCGGTATCTAAGGCAGATTACAGCAAACTATCTGTGGACTACATCCTGAAACAGGGCAGATGAACCAATGCTTTTACTTTTGCTAAGTTCTACAAAAGGTCCATCCACAAGGACCATGGCAGCATGTAACAGTCTACAGTGCTCTCCATGGCCACCAGCACACAATACGGTAATTACACATTTCTATATTGTCATTACCAGCTGAGTAACAAGGCAGCTTTCAAATCTCCGTAGTGAGAACTTTGTCAGCATAGCAACCAGACAAACTTTATAAGTTAAACAAGATTTACCTTGGTAAAAGGTGAAGTTTGACTTAAAGTTTATAAGGGTTCCTAGACTGCCGACGAAGAGAACAACGGTCCCACCTGATTTGATCAAGTTTTCACCCACCCCGTTGTTCTCTGGCTTGACTTCTGGTTTACCAGAAGACCCATTTTTTAGGATTTACCTTGTTACCCAGCTAGCTTTAAATACTGATGCATTATGGGATGGTCTCTCATGACTACGTCTCTGTTGTTCTCTTTGTCGGCAGTCTAGCAAACTTTATAAACTTTAAGTCAAACTTCACCTTTTACCAAGGTAAGTCTTGTTTAACTTATAACGTTTCTTTTGTGTAGGGCATCTGAGAGGTGTTAGCGGCTGTGAAGGGACATCTACACCCACCTCTATTATGAACTGAATGTTTTGTAGGGCAGCAGGGATCTGAGAGGTGTTAGGGGCTGTGAAGGGACATCTACACCCACCTGACTAGTGCATCTATACAGTGGACAGAAATCCCTCCCCTTGTTCCACTTACACAGCTCGATGTTTGTGATGTAAGTTTTCAGAATTTTTGGAATCAGACGTGTCTAATAGATTTGACCAAATTTCCTTTCTTGGATCAAAGTTTTGTTAATGTTTTACAATAAATGCAGAAATTCTGAATGTGTCTTCAGAATTTTTCAAACAGTCTGACTTACATCTCTGTTGTTGTGTCTCTGTGTGTGTGGGTGGGGGGGGGGTTCGGCCTCTGTTTTGATGACAATAAGCTATTGTCACATTTTTACGTAGACTGTTATAGCCATCAGATAAACGTTCTTCTTATAGTGGAAGTAATTGATCATTTGGGACTGAAAATTGAGTGTCCGCAGGGTGAGGTGGCCGTATTAGAGGGTTGGCTGCATTAGATGGGGTATAATAAAACAAAGAGAAAAACGTTCCAGACTTTCCAAAAATGGCCGCATTGGTGGGGTAGTCCGATTAGGTGGCCGTTAGGTGAGAGTTGACTGTATATTGTATAAACAGCAGACAGCCTGACTCAAGCAGACAGGCTTCTCCTGGTATGGACTATATACAGCATGACATGTGTTTGTTCATGTATGTACTAGTGTGGCTCATAGCAAACAATGATTCCAATGACCTATTCCCTTTAAGATGTAGGCAATAACAAGCAGAATTTCTTATGTGAAAGTTGCCAACCTAACATAGTACATAAGTCATGCTATAGGCTTGGGGACCACCACATAGGGATCAAGCAGGATGCTGTGTGTGCGTGGCCATAATGCCTACCATCTCAGAATTTCTCATTTGAAAGTTGCCAGCCTGACATAATGTGATGCTATAGGCTTGGGGATCATTATAGAGGAATCAATTCGGATGCTGTGTGTGTGGGGAGGGGGCAGTATGATGCCAGCCATCTTGGAATTTCTTATGTGTGTGCATGGCCTGACACCTACCATCTCAGAATTTCTCATGTGAAAGTTGCCAGCCTGATATAACATGATGCAATAGGCTTGGGGGACATCAAATAGGGATCAGTCTGGATACTCTGTGTGCACTGTGCGTGTGGCCTTGATGACTGCCATCTCAGAATTTCTTATGTGAAAGTTGCAAGCCTGACATATAGTATGATGCTAGAGGCTTGGAGACCACCACATATGGATCAATCTGGATGCTCTGTTTGCACCATGTGTGTGCTGTGCGTGTGGCCTTGATGCCTGCCATCTTTGAATTTCTTATGTGAAAGTTGCCAGACTTGTCCAATGGGTGCGGCTGATAATTAATCCCGCTTAGTCGGTATAGTGTATGCCTCCTTTACTTTTCCCAATCTGTGTACTGTTGTGATGACATATTTCTCATTTTATCATTGATACTTTGGCATGGGAAACATTCACAAATGATTTCAGAATTATACTATCGCATGGGGAACATTCACAAATGGGCAATGTTTACAAAAACATGTTCAGTTGAAAAGTTAAAGATGCCAGCATTGTCCAATGGGTGCGGCTGATAATTAATCCCGCTAAGTTGGTATAGTGTATGCCTCCTTTACTTTTCCCAAACTGTGTACTGTTGTCATGACACATTTCTGGCTCTAGCACTTAGGGAACATTCAAAAAACTTTAATCATTGATACTTTGGCATGGGAAACATTCACAAATGATTTCAAAATTAACACTATCGCATGGGGAACATTCACAAATGGGCAATGTTTACAAAAATAAATCACCATTGACACAAGGAAAAGTGGACAAGTGACTATTGCCACTATGACATGGAGAACATTCACAGGTAACTCTTTTAATTGATAATATGATGCGGGAAAGTTCACAAAAAATAAATACCAATGACCCTAAGCCATGGCAAAGGTTCAAAAATTATTTCAGCATTGACACAATAAGCAAAAGGGCATTCACAAATGATTCACCATTGGCACTATGATACGGAGAACTTGACACATAGGCAGACACATGGGCACATAGATTGACACATAGGCAGACTATGGACACATGGAGAGGCAGAAGGGGTCTGTTTCATAAGATTAGGCGGAAAAACATTCTCTATTAGTATACAAGATGTTACTTAGCCTATTCTATAGATACAAATTGCTCTTTTTTTTTTACAAACTGCAGCCCAGATGTTTCCCACAGCGAAACGCCCAAATAGGTAGCTAGTGGTATGAACCATTGACCAATAAGGGTGTTTTAAGACAATGTAGAGAAAGGCTGTCTGGCAGAGGTCTGCTGTAGTAGTATGGAGGAATGAGAAATTCAAATAGAAGTGTGCTTTAATAATCGTTGTGTGCTGAAGTTTGGGTAAAGGCGAATTTCAGGCAGATATATGCTGTATAGTACACGTAATAAGAAATGACGATTTTCGACCGCTGTCTACTGTAGTACAAATCGTCGTCTTAGTGTAAGAAGGTTGTAACTGCATTTTTCTAGTTTTGCAAGAGAAACAAAAGAAGTGATCCACTTACTATAGCACAAAGTGGATACAACAATATTGCAATGGTGCATGTAGATACCCATATCATAGAAAGAGCTTACATACTTTCCTAGTAGCTAGATAAGGGCTAAGATAAGGTGCTAAAACAGAAGAAATCACATTTTTGTCAAAATGTCAGTTACAACCTTCTTGCAATAAGGCGACGAAATGTAGCACCAAACAAGGATTTCAGACAGTTATTGGTCCTACGTGCACTGTAGTATCAAATGAGAGTATTTCAGGCAGCTGAATGTTGTAGTAGTTCAGAGAAAGGGGGATTTCAGGCAGTTATGTGGTGTACTTCTGTATTATTAAATGAGTATTTCAAGCACCGGTGTGCTGTATGTGAAAATAAGAATGTCAGGCAGTTGTGTGTTGTAGTTCAACATGTTTTATGGAGAAAAGAGGTTTACTGGCAGCATTTTGCTGTAATTACATAAGAACATGGAATTCTGGAATGTGTGCGCAAAAGTAGTATAGAGAAAGAGGGATTCTTTGTAGGCAACTGCGGTAGGTAAAGTAGCATAGGGAAAGTGGAATTTCAGACTGGCAACTGCTGAAGTCGTGCTGTTGTGGTATCCAGAGAGAGAATTTTCCTATACTAGATTTTTCCTGCAGTTTTGTGGATAAAGTTGTTGGAAAAGGGTTCTCTCCTCTAGTACATAGAAAGGGGGGTTTTGTTTTTTGGCAGGAGGTAGCGGATTGTCCATTGGATGTGGTTATTACTGAAGTTGGTAACCAGCGGATATCACTGATAATATTTATCACATGGGTACCACCTGCCCCCCCCCCAAAAAAAAAAAGCCTGCAGTGAATAGTTGGGATTATTTTATTGGCTGATATTTAGTCCTGCTATGTCGGTATACGGAGGCCTTGGTATAACCATGGTAGCGGATTGTCCAATGAGCGCCGCCATTGCTGAAGCTGATTACCAGCGGTTACCACTGATAGCAGTTATCAGATGAGTACCATCTCCCCCTCCTCACCGAGAGGACTGCAGTGAATAGTAAATCTTAATTAATGGGTTGATAATCAAACCAGCTAAGTTGGTATAACGAACGGGTGGATCCATTACAGAATACAAAAGAGCCTAGAAAAAATGTGTACATATATACAGGCATGGGTTTTTTTCAGTACATATACCCAATATCTCGGATATTTTAAGGTGAAAGGAGCCGTTTTTGTGAGTTGCACAGATTCACATAGAAAATGATTCAACATTAAGGGGGGTGCTCCTGAAGGGACACATCTCCACTATACTACAATGTAATAAGTGACCTTGTATATCTGGGGAAATAGATACATGTGTATCTTATTGACTTAGATATCTAATGTCCACTAGGAGAATGGAAAGGGAGAGAACATGGTAGGCTCTGTGTGTTGGAGGAAATAGTCCTGACCATAATTATCTAGAGGTCTTTTTAAAAACCCTAGCTGAGCCAGGGGCGTGAGAAATGGAAGTGGAATATGTCCTTACTTTCTACCACCAACCCACCCCTACCCATTAAAAGGTCAAAGCTGCAAGGTCAAGCCGACAACCATTGCTGGAAATATCCCATTGGAAACTGCTACCAACGCCCCTGGACGCTGCTGCACTGTTCCCAACTACCTAAATTAATACATGCCTGTATGGTTTAAACTTTCTAGGAATTGGGCCTGTAAATAGGTTCGTCACCTGTCGTTGTCCACCCAGACCATTATACAGGCTTCGTTTTAGATTAGAAAAGTGAAGATATGACCATTTTGCCAGTAGTCACTTAAATATACACCGGAAAGATGTTTCCTGGGCATCTTCCCAAGTATCCTTTCTATTCTCGGCGCTGAAGGTGTGTTGGTACATTATATCAGGTTAAACCTATACCAGGGCTACACTTATGTATTAATGCATTACCTGGGGGCCATACATAAATTACGTACGCACTTTTTGACTAAAATTTGACCCCCCCACCCCCCTGTTGCACCATGTACGCATTAGGGCTACCCCCCCCCCCTCTGCATACATACTCAAGTCACTGACCCCCCCCCCCCATAGTTGTAGGGATGTAAGGGGGAGGGGTCAAATTACATATTTGTACCTCAAACTGAAGGTATTCTGTATAGTTGTACACTTCTTTTATCATTGCAGAAATACATGCAATATAGAGAGACAACCCATGGTCACAGGCATGACGATCGAGTTCAGAAAATAAGCATTAAACCCTCTTTAAACACTCCAAAATACCAAAAAAGAAATAGCCAGAAAATACCCTAAAATTGTCCTGAAGGTACCTATACAAGTGCGTACACAATGCGTATGCAAAAATGGCCCTACACCCCCTCCCTGTACGCACATGTACGCATTTGGCTTGACTCCCCCCCCCCCTTGGTGCGTTCGTAATTAATGGATGGTCCCTTGATACATGTTTGTCTGCAGTCGTGCCTAGTCAGTGTACCTGGTCTGAATTCATACATCATGCCAGTCTGTAAGTCAGGCTAGCCTTCATAACTGAAATAAAGAGTTTGGTTCCAAAACGCAATGAAACCATACCAGAATTTAAGCATCCGACAGTTCTATAACAACTTGAAGCCTTTCCCAGATCGACAGTAGGCAGCTGAAAAACGAATTTGCCAGGGAAAATTGTTTGTGGATTATATTGAACAATACCTAGCATCTACCCTTTTGAAAATATTACCTCCTTTTCCAGAATGGCGTTCATTGAGTTTTGGTACAAAAACTCTTCAGACATTAATGTCGGAATGCACATAAAAATGCCCTTGTCAGATGAGAAACTGAACATGTTTAAATGACTCTGGTGTCTTCTGGACCCTTTAAACTTATTAAAGGCATATACGATTATGCATCATAAGGCTATGCTCATTAGTCTTAATTCATAATGCAGCAATGCAGCAGTTGCCTTTCTACTGCATTTATGTACATTGTATAATGTCCATCTCTATTCGCAGCACTGCATTGGGACATCATAGTGACCAAGGAACATGAAGAGTTAGCTATCATGTTGGCCCTCAAGTGTGAACACTTGGAACTGTAAGGAAACCAAGGCAACATCTTGCAAAACATGTTTGCTAGACTTTAATGTAGGCACGTTGTTCAATTAGTGACGACGGCAGTCGAAGACATTGATGGCAATGACGATTAATGTGAGACTAACAGAAGAAAACCATTAGCTATATCTATTACCTATAAACTGTCTCATGGTTTGCTATGGGTTATCGACTGTCCAACCCCTGTATGTAAAATAGATAAGTGGTCGCATATATGTATGTTTATCCTTAATGTCGCAGTCTATTCCCCTCGAGTGGCAAGTTCCCTTTCATCAACATCTTCATAAGTCCAAAAAATAATAATGTATGATTCCGGTAACATGCCCCAAAAAGTTGAGGTAGGTAGGTCGGATTTTTTTTCAGGCCTTATTTAGCTATACATTTGTATTGAATTGAAGTACAATGTAGTTATAAGTACGTTTATAAAGGATTTCATTGGAAATACCACAGACAAACAGTAAATTAGCATTTGCATATTTGGCTAATAAAAATGTTTGAAAATAATCAGAAATTTTCAAGAAAAAAAATACCAAAGATTTCCCCAAAATTATCCGAAATTTCCTCAAAAGATCTGAGGTCGACCCTGTTTTGCTGAGGTAGATCGGGTTACCAGAAACCAAACATTTTTTTGCCCAATGAGCGCATGAAGGAGCAGAATGTATTTATATATAACTCCATCGGCAGTCCACAAAGGAGCAGTCCCCTTCCATACTAAGAGTGGACATACCAGATTTGTAAAAGGTGACAAACTCAAGGTTTCTTGTGATATGAGGTGAGCATGTGGCCTATACATGCTTGTTTTTTGTTACGTGATTCCCCTCAGTGAATCACTTCGGAGTGATAAGGCTGTGTTTTATCTGGCCCTGCACACTGAAAACCTGGAAGATCCAAAACTAGTCAGTGGTGACGACTTTAGGTCCTCAGGTTGACAATACCTAAAACACCTACCTTAGGTGGTCAAAATGACAACTTTAGCGGGGATGAAAGTCTTCAGGGAATTCCCTGATTTCAGGGATTTTGAAGTTCCAGGGCCCTATACATTCATATAGAAACCCATATTTTTTTGGGCGAATATTGGACCATTTCAGGGATTTTTGTGCTCTGTGACTTCCATCCCTGCTTTAGGTCGTCATCCTGACGGCCGAAGTTATTAGTATGACAATACTGACAATACAGAGTTTTAGGTCGTCAGCTTGACGACCTACAGTCATCATTTTGACCACCTTAGGTAGTTTTTTTAGGTATTGTCAACCTGCAGACCTAAAGTCGTCACCACTGACTAGTTTTGGATCTTCCAGGTTTTCAGTGTATCTGTATGACCAGGCAAATAAAATTACACTTGCAAACCTTTGAAGAGAGTAGACGATGTGGTATGCTCTCAATCAATATATACATTCGTATTCGATAATGGCAAAGTAAGAGGATTTTAACTCCCCCGCATGCATGGGGTGTCTTGGTCTATATATACAAGACAAATTAAGTGTTATGTGTCCACATTACATTGAACGTTGGCCTATTACTTACGGTTCCCATAACCAGATGGAACGTGTGAGCGATTGGGGAGGGGGTGGGGGTGGCTGCTGAGACCCCAAATACCACTATTTCTGCTTGCTGATCAATGACAGCTAGCGGATTGGGGATCGGCTCCTTCTATATATAACCATTACCTAAGGAGAGATTAGCCAATCTATGCCGGATAGCGATTGTTTGGGTATGGTTGGTGAGAGGTGTCGGCATGGGACTTGGAGGCAGTCTTAAGGGAGAAAGGTCTAGGGTAACGCAGACAATATAGGCAGTGGTATCTAGTAGTGAGAATGATATAATGATTAGAGTGGTAGAATAGGCTGGAATTGTATTTACTGAGAGTGCACGTAGGGTGCCCGTACCAATGTCTCCATTTAGGATGCCTGCACGAGGAAATCAACACTTGACCAAACAAGCCAGAGCTCAATGGTCGCATTTATTTCCCATGTGAGACTTACTCAAGCTAGAATGTAAGTTAATCCCTTTGATAGCAATTAGTCTGATCAAATATCGCATAACTAAGGGTTGGTTTTCTCAGAGGGACATCATGCCTCTGTACGTTGATAATAATTATAATTATTTATAGTATATATATATATATATACACTGTAAGAAATGTGTGTTGATCCTACACACTTTATAACACACTTATTTGCAGCATATTTTTACCCACTTATTTTTCTAACACACTACACACTTTTGCTAAAAGTGTGTTAATGTCAAAAGTGTGTTGCATAAAAGGTGTGTATAATATAAAGTGTGTTGAAGATAATGCGTGTAGCACCGGAAAAAATATAGACTGAAAGTGTCTTTAATAATGAAGTGTGTTGATTCTTTAAGGGAATGTGGGGAGGTATGTTTGGTTGGGGGAGGGGGGTGAGGTGAGATGGGAGGGGGAGGGGGCTGTGAATAGCCTTTATTTTCATCTTTTTCCCTCCTATTATTCACCATTTTGTTGCTATCCTCGGACATTATACACCAATTAAGTCTTCCTTTGTTCAAATAAGCTGAAGCTGATATAGCACATATGGAGGCTTCATGAGAATCTTTACCTTGAAGAAAAAAGAAAAGAAGAGAAAATATAGTAGAAGGCTTGCTTCAATGTAGGAGGTAATACAAGTTCAGGTGACATGATACAGGCACAGGTTACATGATTCAGGTACAGGTTATATGATACAGGTACTGATGGGGTGATTCAGGCACAGATGACATTATTCAGGTACAGTCCACTTGGCAAAACACCTTTTTTCAGCATTTGCAAAATGTTTTTATTTGGTTTGGGTAAAAAATATTTTAAAAATGTTTTTATTACATTGAAAAACATTTTTCAACCAAATAAAAACGTTTGCTTTTTAACCGATTTTCAACCAAATAAAACGTGTTTTATTATCCTAGATTCCGGACGAGTGTGATGTGTACCAACATCAGTCAAATTTAAGTTCAACGACGAAGGGTTCACTTTGTGCCGCAATGTAGTTGCTATAGGACAAGGGGTTGCACGGCAACAGTGTTTAATCCGTAGCTTTTGTATCATACATCTCTATCAAGTAACTGTGGTCAAGAGGGGTAATCGCCATCCATGCATGAATTGGGCTCTAGGCTTAGCCTACACCAGGAATTCTGAAGGCAAAGATAAAGACAGCCTACCCTGGTAAAGGGCATTTTAAGTTTCCACAGAGAGATTGAAAATTTTCGCAAGGACCCCGTCCTTCGTGAAGTCTCCATGCGGCCAAATGGATAGAGATCCCATGCCACAACACTTAAGTGTCTTAACCCCCAAATGGCATCGATGACTGTGTCGTGCCTACCGGCTCCTGCCCTCATGGGCGCTCGATGAGACGCCAGGGCCCTCAGGCGGCCTTCTTGGGAACCACATGCCTCCCCCTAACCCTACCGCGTCTTTACGCATGCATCTACGTTACTCAACCCCGTTATCATGACGGCACGTCCACCGCAACCACCCCCCCCCCCCCCTAGTCCTGACTGACTGAAAATGCGCTTCTATTAATAGCAACAGTTCAATCGATGTACTTCTGCTGTTTAATTGATACGGCCGCATTTAGCACAGCCCCGGGCGGCAACCAACGAGCGCGCAGGCCAATAGTTGGGACACAAGACGCAGGCTCACGTTTCTGGTGCCGGAAGATACCCACCCGCCGTCTCTGTCAGTGCGAGGCGCGTCCCACTGCCGTCATTGACGTATCCCACCCTCATTATTCCTACCTCTCCTACCGCCACTCCTCCTATCAACTCTTGGCTCCCCATACCCCACCCACACTCCCTCAACACCAGCGTTGCACGTCAGACCCCAGCTCCCGGGGGGGGGGGCACTCTTAAATTTATGGTTACCATGTGTGTACATCACCTTGACTTTGGTACCCCTTTTAGTGGGGCAGAATTTCTCAAAAGTACCCCCCTCTTGGTGGGATCCCCCCAAAAAATTGCAAGAAATCACACTCCTTTTGGCAGGGCACCTCCCAATTTGCAAAAAAAGTACCCCTTTTGGGGTGTTACCCTTTAGAAAGTCTGGGAAAAGAAAGAGGTAAGCTGGAGAAAAAGGACCATAATATACCCCCTCTTCACTTAGAGTTTTTGGAAAATCGGTGTGGTCTTTGAGCCTAAAAACCTACCCCTTTTTGCCCAAAAATGTACCCCTATCAAAGGATCCTGCAGGACCCGCCCCCAACCCCAAAAAGGTACCCCTTTCCCTCTAGTTTTTGTATGCACATGGTTACTATAGATCATATGGGGAGTGCCCCCCCCCCTGGGCCCAGCTCACCCCCTCCCGACCCACGTCCATATGCATCAATAGGCGATAGTGGCAGTCGACAGCCCTCTACATCAGGGATGCATCTAGATGTCTTCAACGTGCATAACTTTTGTATGGCAGACAACTTCTCAAGTTTCCTTTCTCTGTTATCGCCCCCTCTGTGCGTGGGTGTGGGTGGGTTACGGGTACAGGTGTCTTCCCGTGTTATGACGCTCTCGCCTTTCCAAGCTTGAAACTACCCACTTGGCAAAAATACGTTTTTTAACGTTTTTAACCAATTAATTTTCAACCAAATAACCAATGGGGAAACCAATAAAAACGTTTTTTAACGTAAAAAAACAAAAAAAAAAACGTTTTTATGCCAAGTGGGTAGCATCTTCTTTCCATATTGGCCTCCTATTACTAACTTACAACCTCCCTCCCCCATCCTGGATTTAGACCCATTCTCATTCTTCAACACTGTCATCCAACGTTGTTAACGCTGAAAGAGTTTCAGGAGACAAGGGAGACTGAGGGCGTTTAGGACGGGTGGTAATAATGGATGCAAAGTGTCCAAAATTTTGAGTTGATTGTCAAATTACTACTTCTGTATTGTAATGTTAATCTGACCCGATAACATACAATCATGTACATGTACACGGTAAAGATCTGGGAGAAATGTAGACCATTTTTGTCTTATCAATGAGAGATATTAGCAGCTGTGGGCAGATGAGGGGAAAGGCTCCTCCAAGGTTAAATGTAAAATTCAAAATTGATGTTATCAGCGTCAAAATTAGATATAACACTTGCAGATAGCCCTTCTAGTCTTGGAGATATGGCTTCACAAAAATGGAATGACATGACTGTATCAATACAGGCAACAAGCTCTATCATCCATTGTTTTAATGAAATCAGGCCATGAAAAATGACCATCCCTTTTTATACATTTGGTCATAGCTTTGGAGCTAGAAATGGTATCTTTATGCTTTTTTCAGTGTATGAATCTCCATGAATTATTTAATCAGTAGACATTTTTTTTTTCTATTTGGAATATAATTTTGGTTTCCATGGCAACACATTTCTCTGAAAACCCTTATTTATGCCTTGCTTTGGATTCAAAACGTTCCATTTACATTCCAAATATACAGGAAGTGCCAGGAAATAGAACATTTTTGAGAAAACCACCCTTTTCTGTGTAAAAAGTACATGAAAGCTATTTTTGGTCTATTTTTCACATTTTTAGCCTTTGTAGCTCCCCATGTGGCTAAATCCAGTACTAAAAATCCCACAGGGAGGGCCCTTTCCCCTCCTCTGCCCACAGCTATACACATTTCACTAAGCCGTTCTGGGGCCCCCTATATTCTCTCTTTAAGGGTGTCACACCGGGGTGTCATTGTGTTACCATACTCTACGTTGCTAACATTGTTGGGATACACTTTATGAGGAATTGGGAGTATGTTTTCCCCGCGCTAACACACAGGTATGCCACAATGTTTGTTCCATAGGCATAATTGTCATACAGCAAATTGATACCAGTGGAAACAAATGGGCGTCTTCCCTGTCCTGAATTATAGCCTAGATTATAACATTTAGCTGTGCCTTTTCCAAGTGTAGTTTCCGATGAGCAAAATGGTCGTTAGGTGCTGGAAATGGTCAGGTAGTCCAATAAGCCAAGTTTGTCTCAGAATAATTCAGAAAGAAATCTATGCCTAGGTAAAGATCATTTGTCACAACGTATCAGAGGTATAGCGCAAGAGAATGGCCACTAATGTACAACATTTTGGCGATTAATAGTTAATGGGGGATGACCAAGAAAGACTGCCACAATGCGACATAGACCGAGATTGATGTAGAATGAAGCATGTCACCTGTAATTCTCTTTTAATGGAAACCTATGTTGTGGCTGTTCAGTGTTCGTGGTAAAATACCTGCGCATTATCATGGAAACCAGAACAGTGTACCTTATTCTGGTATGTAAATTAAACTCAATGGTCAGCGCTGGGATTGTCTATGATCTAAGGTTGCAGATGGGTCCAGTGTGCGGCCACATAGTTTGAGCTGGTGCTTAGCAAGGTAAGTATTGATAATGGCTGTCTTGATGGGTACCGATTGCACCATAAAAAGCTTGCAATGAATGGACCCTTCTCTGTAGATTAACCAAAAGTTTATGTAGGCTATATCATCATCAAATATATAATTCGGTTAGTTGAAATACCTCTTGTCATATTGAGATAATAGTGATATGGGTACCCGGGTATGGGTATCTATGAGGAAAGCGCAGTATTTTCGCCTATAGGCTTAAAGCTGGAACAAGACGTGTAATATGTGTATTTTTCGTTTTCTACAAATTTATATCATCAGCCAACGTGTTAAATCTCATTCTGTTTTGTGAGCTCTAGCCATAATAATTCCAAGGGTACAAATGTGCAGAAATTCCAGCATTTACCCATGTTGATGAACACATCAACTCAGTGGCTCTTTCTGTTATGTGGAAAGAGCCTGAATACCAGTCCTGTCACCTGGGGAGATTAGTCAAACCTATTTAGCTGAGTGTTGTCCCTTCCCAAAGAGCAGAGAGGAGCTGAAGTCCTTAGCTCTATACATTACAGCTTATCTCTCGCCAGCATGAATGGCACTGGATTTGAGGAGAAGGGATGTAGGATTATCTGAGATAGATATTAGAGAAGGGTATTCTAACATTTATTGCAGCTTCAACCAAACAATGACAGTAGCTGTCATTATCTATACGTCAGTGACGGATCCAGGATTTGGAAAAGGAGGCGGCCCAGAAGAATAGGGCGCACCTCCTAGATTTTTAGCAATTTTCTTGGTACTAAATATGCAAATAAACTCTTAAGTATACAGGCAAAGAAAGGGGGCGCCCCCTGTCTACATCCGCCAGGTAAATTGCTTAATTGACTTGAATTTCTCCCCTCGAGCAAAGTATGAATATGAATCAACATGGCATTTAGAGTTATTAACTAGTTCACTGCTGATTTGACAAACATAAGGCACCAGCGGGTGCACTGGTCCTGTGAAAATACCACAAATCGTCGCATATAATACGCTGCTTATACGCGAGGATGACATTACATGCAGAGCTTAGGAATAAAGTCTAGATGGACGTTAAAGGCGAGATAATTCTACATTACATTGGTAGTAAACAAATCAATCCGCAGGTGCGCCTTGTAGGGTCCCTCAAGTTGAGGGTGCGTCTCCTCAGTTCTACCTGAGGTGCGCCTTGTAGGCGAAAATCTATGGTAACACTAATATGGTTGAGTAAGAAATTGAACACAAGTAAACAAGTTTACTAAGAAATCGTTACGGGAGTACTTTAATTCCTTATATACACTGTAGAGCTCTCCTTAAATGGAGTGGAAAATGTACAGTCAGACGCGCGTGCTGATTTATGTATGCTGTTATGTAGATGGGGTGACTTTGTACACGGGGTAACAGGAACTACGACTACAGTATTCCGACTAACACTAAATCCACGAGTTGCTTGCCACTATACGCTTGTATCGTTAATGAAGTAATAGCTATGTCCACAAGAGAACAATGAGCAAATGTATATTCAAAAAGAAATGAGAATACGATGTGGTAGATGTCTCTGCAGTTGGTAGCTATCGTTTTAAAGTTTCAGAAGTTGGTAACTCGTCTTGCTCCTATTTGTGGACAAGTTGAATGCAAATGAGAATGTGCCGACCCCGTCTCCCATTTCCTCTCCATTCTCGTTGACCCCCATGAGAATAGTCAGTACCTAATTCACTTTGAAATATTCAGGTTTGTTAAGCATGCCTAGATGAAACATAACCGAAAAGATACAATGAAATCATTATATCATGACTTTAATGCGAATCAAGTGGAATCGGCCCAGGCCCTGTGATCATGCCTGTCATATAATAGTCACTGATGCGGGACTTAATGGGAATTCCCCGATTGTAAGGCATGGTTTTGTGTATTCCCTTCCATTAAATTTGCTCATAGCCAATTCTAAAGCTTTACGTTAGAATTGGTTAAATGAATAAAATGAATGCTGACGGGTTTATGTGAAAAATCTTACAAACATAATTTGAAAGGAAGAAAAGCTATCCCCATTATGCAAGGGCAGGTTATAATAAATCTCTCTGAATCTACATGTCCTTGTGTTCCCATTTCCTGATGTTTTACATTAAGGCATGAGTTCTGGTCTCTTGGTAAATGTAGTTATAATGTAGTTTTATGCCCTGTATAGGAGTTCACTATTCAGTCGTTCTTGTGTGATAATGATCAGTGTCCTTTAACTCCTGAATACAGAACGTTTATGTAATATCACAAACATAAATGCACACATACACAAAAATAATTTGAGTCTATGTTGCCATTTTGGGAATCACAAATGCCTTTATCCAAAGCTGCGGCCATAGTCCTATCAGCTTTCACTGAAGTTCCTTTGTTTTCAGTCGTTCTTCTATGCCTTTTTATTTTCTGTCTGTCCCCGATGAAGTCGAATGGTGTTTAGTCTGAAAATAGAAGCAAAACCTCATGAGAAGGCGGATAGTGAACACAATTTCAGTAGAACGTCCCAATAGGACATTTTATCTATATATCCTTTGTTCAGGTACCCTTTTCTGTCACTTTGTGTTACTTCTTTGAATGTGAATGAATAAGGTGAGTGTCAATGTTAATAAACTGTCGAACCTTCAGCATGGTGACGATTGGTCCGTGTTTAGTTAGGTGTGCCACTTGTCTATGGCACACCTATAACGGCCCATTCCTCACGCTCGGGGTTGTGCACTGCCACAGTGTATTCATTCAACACAAAACTCATACAGCCTTCCAACACAGATTGCGGGGGTGGCTGCTAGGCTGAAACGGGGCCCATATAGAGGTTGTCTCTCCCTGCCAATGCCAACCTAATTCATCATAGTTTTCTCTGCTGGGGGACTGTGTTTGGACACACAATAAACTAACATCTTTGACGGACA
Organism: Acholoe squamosa; assembly: GCA_949317995.1. Lineage (NCBI taxonomy): Eukaryota > Metazoa > Annelida > Polychaeta > Phyllodocida > Polynoidae > Acholoe > Acholoe squamosa. The sequence goes on along the minus strand of OX439040.1, from coordinate 43,065,126 downwards.
GCACTCTGCCTCACTCCCGCAAAATCCATCTCCCCTTTCCTCTCCATTTTTGGCTCACACCTTTCCCACGTGTTCTGTGGACACTCTATACACCTAGTTCTCATGAACTCTTCCATATATATGCGCAGACCCGCTCCCTGAGACTATGGTCCTGCTCCCCACCCTCCGAGAGGTGTGGGGGTATTATAATAATTACTCCCATATGAGACTCCGCACCCTCCCCACCACCGATACTTCCCTGTCTCTCCCTCCCCCGTCTCTCCTTGCACAATCATTTGCCTTTAAAACTAACTAAGATAGGTATGTCAATTCGCCCCCTTTGCAGACACTGGCGAATCAGAAGGGTATTCCGATATGTACATGTGTAAGGCTACATAGAATCAGAGTGCTCCTTGTTTCCACCAAACAAAGCCTTTTGAGCCCCAATGAAGACGTTCATCCTTCACTGATGTCAGACGTTCTCAACCCCTCAGTCAGACCACCTATAGCCACACTAAAATGGTGTGTCTTTGGCTAGATGATTTTTTTTTTATTTGAATATACATGTATTGAGGTTTGGACCACTGTACCAGCAGACAAAATTGCCAAGAAAAGATCTAAGTCATTCTTTTCCCCCCCAAAAAAAACAACATGTAAAAGTATCTAGGACAGAAGTGATTTAATAAAGTGGTATTTAACGATTTAAGTACATGTTGATTTGGGACGAGTTACCAAATGCAAGTTGGCCTGTAGACAGGTGATAGGACATTTTGGCCACTGGCCAGGTATCCCCCAATGGCCACCTCCTACTAGTCCTAGTTACCACAATATTCACGGCTGCTGGCCCTCTAACCGCCATCCTCCCCCGCCTGTCTCACGCATTAATGGTCCCCTACCACCTGGCTATTACTCACCCTGCTTTTAACTGCGCATCATCATGCCTTCCCCGCTAACCTTTCCCAAGCAACCTCTATCAATTTCCTGGGGTAAACAAGTGACGAGTGACGAAATCTATTTACCCTTTCACAAAGTACAGGTGGTTTGATTCCCTTAGTTTTTGTATGTAATGCAAACTGTTGTATCTGCGTGCTGAAAAAAGTGGTATATAGGAAGAGGGATTTGAAGCAGGGGTCAAAAACAGGAAGTACCGGTAGTTTGTGGAAAGAGACATTGGATCTAGGGAGTCGAAAGAGAAAGTACCCAGGGTAGTAGGGAATGAAAGAAAGTAGAAGTGTTTGGAAAGAGGGGTTTGAACCAGGGAGTGAAACAGTGAATTAATATATGGAAAGAGGGCTTGAACCTGGGAGTGAAAAGGGGAAGTAGTATATGGAGAGGGATTTGAACCTGGGAGTGAAACCGGGAAGTAGTATATGGAGAGAGGGTTTGAACCTGGGAGTGAAAAGGGGAAGTAATATATGGAGAGGGATTTGAACCTGGGAGTGAAACTGGGAAGTAGTATATACAGAGAGGGATTTGAACCTGGGAGTGAAACGGGGAAGTAGTATATGGAGAGAGATATTTGAACCTGGGAGTGAAAAGGGGAAGTAGCACATGCAGAGAGGGATTTGAACCTGGGAGTGAAAAGGGGGAAGTAGTATATGGAAAGAGGAATTTGATTCAATGCGTGAAAGAAGGGAGTGGCATATGGAAAGCTTGATTTGAGTCAGGCATGAAAGGGATTTATAACAGGAAATAGATAACTGGTCTACCCATTCTCATACTAGGCTACCAAGGCCTTAAGGATAAGGTGTTGCACACGCATTAACTTTCATTGATTAACTGTGCTCATCTATCTTCATGATACCGTGATTTAAAGAGATCCAAACGCCATAACACCCAGAGTTAACCTACAGACAACAATGCTTGCTGCCCCCTTCCCCCCCCCCCAAAAAAAAAAAAATCCTTCTAACGTAAACATATTCATGTCCCTTCACTACTTTCCTATTCAGTGGTCTGACACTAAGGTGAGGATTGACGGCTATGTATAGCAAAGAACAACTGCCAACTGATTAGAACAGATTAAGAATGTACCCTGAACCTGTCATTTTCTGTGCTATTATTAGTAAGGAACCTGTTTCTAATAGAACCTTACACATATATGTATGTATGCAACAACCTCTTTGACATCAATACTGTAGGTCAATAAGAAGACACGATGACCATAATTATGGCTCATTTTCTACGTGTACAAGGATAATACTCGTTCTAAGTGAAGGTGTAATTGTAGGGGCTCAGTGCAGGTAATGCCATGTTCTCTACTCGCCGGGAAGTGGGAATTTCAGTGACCGTTCCAGGATTTGACAGAAAGTAAGGTTGCTATTGGAATTTTACCTCCAGTTATACTTGGGCCAAACATAACATTTTAAAAACTTCATTTCTCTCACCCCCCCCCACCTCCAAAAGGAAAAGGTAAAAAAATTAAAGAAAAAAATGGAACGGACTCTAATTCCGCCATTCCATATACTCCATATTATAGAATAAGGCAGATTCCACGAGTAAATAACATACATTTAGTGTTACATTAGCCGCCATACGTCCTGCAGTTTCGAAAGCAAGTAAGGCATTGTTTTGCACATGAAAGGCCAGGCATTTATGTTTTTATCATTTGTGGATCGTAGCTTCAGTACCGGATATGCTAGACTTTGCTTTAACTATTGAGATGTTCTTTTAGAGGTACATGATGGAAGCCCCTTCTGTGTTTTGTTTTTTAGCAGTAAATGAAAACTGCCTTTTCATTCATGTCCCGTTTCTGTGGTTACTGTGTGTTGATATGGAAAGATGGAACCACCAATGCATAATACTGCACTTTTTGCTTACCTTGATCCAATTAATGAAGTTAGTAGAATCCTCTCGGTTTGTATACGTATTACTTCGACACCCTGCTAGCCGTTCTGCCTCCAACTATAACATATAAAGAAGATAAATTTGTAAATAAGCGAAAGTATACATGTGTATTTTAGGAAGTTGCAATCTTAGCGGCAGTAACTCTAAAATGCCAAACGATGGAACTTGAAATGTTGCTACAGCTGGTTAATGATGGATACCCCTGTATGAATGTTTGAATGTGTATCATAGTTGGATGTTCGTGTATTTCTCTGCTCACTGACCCTTCAATGGAACATACTGTTTGTATTGTTGGACCATACCTTGCATGTAATTAGCATACTGCAAAGCTAATCCTTCTCCCCTACTGCCCCCATAGACGCTTGGATATCTGTTTGTTCTGCTATGTAATCCATTTGTTCATAATTAGGTAGACGCTCTTGCAGCGTGTCTCCACTTCCTATAGGACGTACTGAAGGCATTGGTTTGTGCATTAAGAACGCTGTGCCCAATCTATAATTTTTGGGAAAGAATTTAGAAAGGAGGGGTGTACCCCCCCCCCCAATTTGGGAGATGATCGTATGGGACCCAAAAGATGGAAAGTGTTGTTAGTATAAAAGAAGGTGCACACTCCTCCTTCTAAACCCACAACTGCATAGTGTTTCACAGGATTGCCACTAGCAATGGACAATTTGAAGGAAAAGATAACTTATATAGTCCATCCTACTAGAACTGTAGGATGAAAAAATAGAAAATGTCTTTCTGTACCACCTTTTCATTTGTTAAATATGGCTGATAATGTAGAAACTACCGTAATCTCCCGCGTATAAGGCGCGTCTTATACGCCAAACAAAATGCTGCTGAGTCTTATACATGGGAGGGACATTGCCTTGAGTTTGGGGTGCGCCTTATAGGGGGGGTAATTTTACTATAGAACAGTACTAAATTAACAAAAATCTGCCCTTAGAGGTGCGCCTTATACGTGGAATTGCATTCTCTTAGTTGGGGATGCGCCTTATACGCAAGCTGCGCCTTATACGCGGGAGATTACGGTACTAGCGGATATTGGTGTACCAGGTACAGTCAATGAAAATTGATAGAAACTAAAATCAAATATCAATGGGAATTCAGGGGATCAAAATTACATTTTGTGGTTGGCAGCCCTGGCTCCCTTCCCTCTTATATGTTAGAAATGTACCAGTTGCGGATTTAGAGGGGGCGGGGGTGCGCCCCCTCCTTTTTGTCAGTGCTTAAGAGTTTAATTGCATATTTTCAACCCCAAAATTTGCTAAAAAATCTGGGGATGTGCACCTCCTTTGGGCCGCGCCCCCTCCTTTTCAAAATCCTGGATCCGCCACTGACTGTACTCTTTTATGTTGTCATCATCATATAAAAGCAGTATTTTCCTTGATTTGCTTGTCATTCATAGGCAGAAATACATTAGCCTGTGTATCTTTTTATTTGCTGCACGTAGAGACAGTGGCAGATACCCAGAAAAGACCCATAATACTTGTCTCATATCAAGAGAAAGTGGTAATAATAATTACACGATGGTATGTGAAAACTCAATGCACGCAGTAAATGTAGTCGTAAGTGCAGATAATACCATCGGGAGCACTTAACGCGGTATTACCATACTTAGAGACGAAGGGCCACGTGTTCCATGTAATATGACCAGTGTATAATCTGTATTACATGGATACCACACAGTGAACTGTAGACACTTATCGATTAGACAATCTCTCGATAATTAGGTGCCTAAAACGCTGGGTCAGGTACTTCAGTGAGGATGATAGTCATCAGGGCCAAAAGAATTCACGACATAAAAATACTTAGAAAAGCAATACACTAGGAATCGTGTACCGCGGGTAATCATAACCATTTCAGAGATCGCCGTAATGAATTGATTTAGGACATCTCACGTATACCATTATATGGCTGCACTCTGTGAACCTTTGGTTTTGAGCACCTTTAAGCTGATTTTGCTGTTTTTCTTGTAATTTGAAAGTTGTTTAAAGTAGTTTAAAGCTCTTTATGTAAAACCGCATGTAGCAAAAGCATGAATTAGTTTAATTTTTTAGTTAAAGTTGCTTAAGTCTTATGGTGCTTTTTGTCCCTATGCCCTAACGTGCGAGGAACTGCTCTTTTTGCTCACCTGTATGAGTTGTTCGATGATAGCATTTATCTCCGGCCGCACCATGCACTGGCTGGGAGTCCGTTCTGCTAGGTAGGCCCCAATGCGCTGACCAATGGCGTCAAGACCAGCATCTCTCCCAGCTCTCACACCTGTGCCGGAATCAGAGATGCCGCGGCCTGTAGGACCCTCGAGGATCCCCAGGTTTGAGTCCAACCGTTGTGACCTTTTCCCGGCCGCCCAGCCCTTACTGAAGTGGTAGGCCTGGCCCGATGCACCGCTGAGCAGGGTGGTCAGGAGGAGCAGGAGGGCACTCATCAGCCCTAGGGCGAACTGCATGTTGTAGGAGGGAATGGTGGAGGCTGGTGTTTAAACTCTGGATGTATGGAGGGTGGTGATCCCAAGTATGTCACTATTTGTCTTGCACCTCAGTTACAGTGCTTCTTGTTAATGCAGTTTGTCTGGAAGCAATTGAAAGAACATTTAGATCAATAAACAGTCTTACACTCCTACTCATAGAAAGTACCGGTACTCTTTAAATATCGATGCTCACAATGGCCACAACATTCCACTGCCTCTTAGCTGTCATTGACCATGAGCTTAGGCCATCCCGGGCCAATTCTTCAAAGGCAACCCCGATCCAGGCCTTAGCTCTGAGGACTTTCTCGCAACTTAGAGATGCCACCTTACCTAACTTTTTAGGAATCCCGAATTTCTGGCTGCCATTTCTATAGGTATTTCTTATTGGCAATTGAGAGAAAAAGAAGGATTTCCGAATTTCTGTTGAACAGTGAGTGGCATCCCTGTGTGGCAACAAAGCAGTCATGGATTCCGATCTCCTTTAATGGAGTCTCACACCCAACTTTGGGCTGATTGGTGGAGGTTTGTTAAGAATCTTGAACCATATTAATGGACACCTTGGAAGCTCAGTAATGTCTACAGAAATTTAGCTCCAGCCCCCCCCCCCCGAGGAATGATGAATAGACCCACTGAGCCACATGATGAGCCCGAGCTGAATCACACTCAGCCTCACCTGGCGTCATGATGCTAAGGATTAATCCTTTAAGGGCCGCTGATGCAGGGGTGCATCATGCCAGCCCTGCAGGGATGACATATGTACTCCCGGAGGGTCGTCATATATATAGTGCTCCAATGAAGCGCCTTACATAGTGGCCTATAACCGGCCTAAATCACTTGAACTATCTATACTCATTGGTAATATGTCACAACCCACCTATGTCATACGGGCACAATGGAAAGTAACTTCGCACACATGATAGTGTATTGCTGGGTAATAACATGTTGTACGTGAGGAATCTTGATGAAGTCCTCATGGTATTTGTTATCATGACAGACCTAGCGATTTACTGACTGCTTTTGCAAGTTGCAACCGTGTATCATGTATAAGTCTAAACGGTGTTGGTAGTATGTACAATTGGCGTTTTCATGCCTTTTAAGCTTTGCGCACCTATATCTTGTTGATTGGTCTATCTGAAGAGACAGTATCCCTAGTTTTCAAATGAATATTCCCTGTTGCATATTCTAGAAAGAAAATAGGGTGTGTGACAAAACGGTTCTCCTTTTTTTCACGAAATGGCTGAACTTCGTCGAACTTGCATATTTTGTCAGCTGGTAATCCAAATTAACAGTTCTTGTGACCTAGGACCTATATCACTTGAAAATATTGGATGGGCAAAAAAAATGAGAAGAAAACGCCAAATTCTCCTGAATTTGGTGGTTTTATGTAGCAATGATGTAGTCTTTTCAAAGTTTTGAAGCTGTTTAAAAGTTGCTTTAACTATCACAGTATCCACATCCCAATGCCCAATTGTACGTGCTCCCAAAATCCGACCATCGGCAGTGCTCCATTTATGCATAACTATGTGATAAAAGGCTGTAGTGTATTACATAATTAAAAGCCACATCCTTTTTCGATAAATCATGACAAGCCTTTGGCCGTGTATCAAACCTGTAGGCTCATCATGACGCATGAGTGTAGCCCTGGCTAGTTTACTCGCTGGGGCTACATCCATGCACCATGTCATGGTGCCAAATGGCAGAGATTTCTTAAATTGTGTCCATTTCGTGAAAACAAATCAATACCTAATTACAAGATTTCCTACTTTTGCACGGACTGCGGGTGATATCTTTGTAAATGGGAATAATGCAATACATGTCCGAATGGACGTCCTAAGTTTGAATCAAATTTGCGCAGCACTTTAATCTAAAGAGAAACTCATTCGTTCATTGCCTCACACACAAATGCCTACTCCAAAACTAATTTGCACAGCTTTAGAAAATAAATCAATGTGTGTGGGCTGATTGTTATCTTATACTATGTTTATATACTGCTGTAAGCCGATCTCTTTGAATTAAAAACAGAATAATGAAACTACACTCAAAAGTACATGAACCAGTCAGCTTTGAATGCATACAGTATGTGTAACAAAGCGGAGACAGCATAATTGCATTTTAAACGTGTAAGACATCTATATATAATGAATTTTCACTGGCATCAGTCACTTAAGCGTGTTCTTTGATGTTCTGAGAGAAGGTAAGTCAAAACGTTCTCACAATTTTGTCAGTTGGTAACAGATCGGTTTACCTGGGGTACCTACTTAGAAAAATACAGTTTATGAAATGAATGATCGGCAGTGAGACTTACTGCAAACGGAAGTATAGAAAACTATAAGAACATAATGAACAGTCTTTCCAACATACCCAAACTCTTGTATTTACCTTATGTTTCCTCTGAAGGTGGGAATAGTGTAAAGGTTGTGTGAGTAAGGCTGAGTGAGGTGCTCCGAGCTCTACTTTCTCCTTCCTCAGTATCGCTGCACACCTCAATGAAGAACAGGCGTTTGACCAAGAACTCCCTAGAGAGAAGTGAAGTTTAAACCACTTTGTCTTAACTTGTAGCAGTCCTTGAATGCTCTGCCTCCTGTTGTGTGGTTTAGGGTATAAGTAGTAGCACTTATCAATGGTTTCTGAGTGGGAGCACTTAAGAGCTGCTCTGTGAGCTGCTCGTATGTGATGCGCGTGATGGTACCTGCTGATGATGGCTGGAGGGAGGGGCTTGGGCGCGGCGGCAGGACGAAGAAGAGCAGCTGGACCTGGAGGAGGAGGGGTTGGGGAGGGACAGAAACAGGGGTCACCAGCAGGAGGCACTGGAGTGAGGTTGGGTGTTGTATGTAGACTGGGTCGGGTCTGACTGTCCGCACGAAGCCACTCCTGTCCACTTATAAATGTATGTATGCGTGTGCTGCATGTGCACGACACCCACCACGCATGCACGTGGTCACAGTCCACCGCCACTGGCAGTCTATGTACTGGGTGGGCCAAAGATGCAGAGCTCACTCCACATATTAACTTGCTCCATACATTGGATGATCATATTGATAAAGGTGGTCTGAGGGTTAAGTAAATACTTCAATTCCTCGTACAGAAGGCGCACTTGAGAGTTTTATCCAGGCCTATATGGCGCTCACCTGGACTCATATTTGCGAAACTCCAGCACTGTTCTATAGCATTAAAATCTCGCCTTTAAGGTGCAACTCTAATTTGGGACATCCTATAAGGCACATCCTGAATGACCCTTATGTCTAAGCCGCACCTTGTCCCCAAGGGCTTATGGTCGCATAGCACAGGGTTTCCAAACGGCATTCTAAGGCAGATCGTGTTTGTAGGAATTGCTAACCGCATGTAGCCATAATGAGCCACTGGTGACCAGTGGATGTAATTTCTTCAAAATCTTGAAATGACAATTTTTGTATAGTCTTTTTTTTTTGGCGGGATGGGGGGGCGCCTATTACATTCACTTCCACTGTGATGGGGAGTAGCCCTCCGCCCACCCTCTTTTTTTGTACGTCACTGACTGAAAAAAACTGAAGGTAGAGTGACGCCCTACTCTGATAAACCCTCAGGGCATCACTGTACAGGAAGCAGCAAAGCATAGTGGGAGTGCACTTTATTTCACTCCCACTATATATGCCTCACTCATAAGTAGGCAGGAACTGGAAATACTACACACTCTTTAAGCATAGGTTGCATTGTTCTAGTTTGAATTGATACTTATGCTTGAAGAGAGACAAGTTGAGTGTCATTCTGGTGGTTACCATAACATAGCGCTAGGTAAGAGTGTAAGTGACGCCCCTGCTGTAGACTTGAAACTCAGTCAGAGATGGGATATCTACCGCTACGCCCTCTGTCAGAGAAAGCCCAAACAGATAAGGGTTAATACGATTTGGCCCGAAATCCACCACCAGTTTTTGGCCATGCTGTCATCCATCAGCCCATCCATGCTGCAATTGCAGGGTTCCCATGTACTGGTCAGTTTAAAGTCAGTAAGTCTATATTTCTCTTAAGTTATTTAAAAGGCTATTATCTAGGAGGTGTAAATGATTTGCTAACAGTGCTAAGATTTCATTTGGATGGACAAAAAAAATGATTTGCGAACTTGAAGAGTGGGGATAAATTTATTTTTTCTTTTGAGACACAATATTTTTGGGTCAGTTAAAAGCCGATATTATGCTATGTAAAAATGTCGCTGGTGGAAAAAATCAGAAACCCAATTAACTTTCTACACCATGTGCAGGGTGGTCATCCTAAGACTCCTTTTGCAAGAGGGGGCACAAAACCATGTGAGAGTGAGGTTGACGTCAATGTCAGAATTATTGGCGCCAAACTTAGAACCTCACTTCATGTCCTTTATCTAAAGGTTAGGCGGACTGAAAAGAAACGTTACGCAAACTCATCTTCTATACACTATGTAGGCGGTTTAGCTGAAGGTGCTATTCTCACCTGTAAAGCTTTATACACAATATAAAAAGCAGGGTATATATAGACACTGGTCCAGTGGCCAATGGTTTTGATTGTGGGCCAGTAATTTTCTTTTTTCAAAAACAAGTTTCCTACTGGCCCGGGTGGCCAGTGCCCCCCCCTACTAAATTTTACTGCATCTGGTAGAAAAAGCCACCATAAATACGAAGATTCATACATTAAAACCTAAGAGAACTGTGTTGTAATGAAATGTGCTGGTGAACATAGTCTTATGGGGATGCTGAAGATGTTGAAATTTAAACATGCTAGCAGATTTTCTTTTTCAGCTACAAATCCCGGGCCAAATCTGAGGCAGTTGGCCCGGGTGGCCAATGGATAAAAAGTTAGTGTCTACCCCTGTAAAAAAGGCCTATATAATATACATGAACAGCTGATCATCATGTATCGAGTACATGTTCTCTTGAGTAGGGAATGCTATCTGATATAAGGTAACTGTATAGGTGACAAAGCACAATACCACACATGGGTTACAACAATGCCGGTATCAGTCTCATTATTGCCTATGGGAGAATATACCTTTATCTCTCATGACTAATTAGAGCGCACGTGTGTGCATAACCTTTATTCTCAGGAGCAGAACAACGCTGGTTGCTATGAAAGTGACAAGGTCAATCCGGTAGGCAATGTACTGGGGAAAAAATCAGGGTCTCTGGTTGCTATGAAAGTGACCAGGTCAAATCCGGTAGGCAATGTACTGGTGGGCAAATCAGGGCATCTTTTGCTGTTCTCATTTCTAATTGGGATAAGAAAATGATGCATCTGATATGTAATGCAAATTTTGAACATCTTTCAGAGTTTATATTGCTTTTTGCTGTAGGGGGTCTGAATATTTTCTCATAAGGGTTTAAACACATTTTCTCTAGTGCATTTCCTATTCAATTTAACCCTTTTAGTGATGAGAAAGTTATACAGAAAGTATGGGACATATAATAGGGGTATTTATGCTATGGTAGGACCCAAAATTAAGCTTGCATAGTTAGAAAATTATGCCTAGCCCTCACACATGGTCAGGAGTAGCTATTAGCCAAGCATGCATGGCTAGAAGGGCATCCGATAATTCCGAGACTGCCCCCCTCGACGAGGCTCATTTTTTGAACGATGGCTTCGCTATTATAGATATTTCCACCAAGCACTAAGGGGTATCCATTAATTATGTACGCATCAGGGGTGGGATGGGTTCAGCCAAATGCGTACTGATGCCTGCAAGGGGTGGGGTGGGGGGGTCTAAGGTCATTTTTGCATACTCATTATGTATGCATGATGTGTATAAAATAGCTATGTAGTCCTAGATAGAAAGGGATCCTGTTTAATCATGGTTTGGCAGAGTTCTACTATCATATTGGGAGTCTGGGCCATTTAGAAGGATGTGGCAACATTTTGAAACTTTTCTTTTTATTGCAACATTCTAGGGTCCTCAGCATTGCTGAAAATGTGTGAATTTTACCTCAATATTAACCATTCTATTTCTTTGTGTGTCAGGGGATTTTCTTTACTATAGAACAGCATTACAGATGGGGTAAGACATTAACTCAGGGTGCACCTTACACACAAGGTACACATATTACGGTAATATGTATCTGGTCTTCTGAAAAATTAGCCGGTCCTGCATGAGGCAAGCATCTGCAGGACCAAATATCCTGCATGGTAAAATAGACTGCGGATTTGAAATGATGATCAAAACTTTTGTATGTACGCAAGAGGGGGGGGGGCAAATGCATACACAGTGCAACAAGGGGGTGGGGGTGGGTCTATTTCTTTTAGAAAATGTGTGTACATAATTAATGGATGCCCCCTAACATGGGCCTGGCGAAGCTACAAGTGCTCAGGAATCAAGGCATTTGTGTCCATCCCAGAATGTCAAAGAAAGTAGGGAAAACACTCCCATTTCAACAGAATGAGAACGCGTTAACTGCACTTAGATATTAACATAGATTTTATCAACAGGAGGCATATCATTAATTCTCTCTCTGTCTCTGTATGTCTCTCTCTCTCGCTTGTGGGGACTGGGGGAGGATGGGTCCTTTTGCTACCTTGCCCCTCACATGTTGTCTTATAATATCTTTTGATGATATGACTCACCTGGAAGGTTGGGTTGCCCCTTCCAACCATTTTCCCATGATATGGAAGCATTATTCCAGTTGTAACTATACATAATTAAGGGGTGAAAGGTGAAAATGGGTCCTTATGATGCGGATCTCCACAGTGGGAATTTCGCCTCCCTTTTAAGTGCTTTTCACAGGTATATCAAAAGGCAAATACAGTTAGTATTTATCCCACTTTAATTTCCTGCTGCTAACAGGAAATATTTTTTTGATATTTTTCTGCCCCCAAAATTTGAGTAAAAATGCTAACACATTGCCCTGACATATCAAACCAACCGAAACAGGAGGATGCATTTTTGTTCACATACTTCTAATCATAGTATTGTTTTCAAAACTTCAGCATAGTGACTATGGGAACTTCTCGATATACCTTAGCGAAATCTAGGCGAAGCAACATTTTTAAGGACCATTTTTAGGCGTGCCTCAGGTCCTTTTGTTGCCAGGAAATACAATTTCTCATTACATTCAACAACCTCTTCCCTTGTCTCATCAGATAAAATGAAAATGAAAGTAAAAACCCTTGAAGCATCTTTTCTTCTTATCTTCATATCTAAATTTGTTAGACTTAGTCACCTATATGCAAATTTATGTGGGTCCCTATGTTGATCCTCACTCCCTATGTTGCATATTTTTTTCCTAGCATTCTACATGACCCACAATCTATTAATGGCAGCCCCCACATGAGGAAAGGTTCCAGGACCATAGGGACACAGGGAGAGGGTCCAGGAACATGGGGAAAGGGTACAGGAACATGGGGAAAGGGTACAGGAACACGGCGAAAGCAGGTCTAAGCCTCTACCCCTTCTATTCCCGTCATTACAAGGCCAAGAACACATATTGGAAGGGGAGGATCCACATAAAGACCCATATTTAGGGAGGAAGGATCCACATAAGGACCCATGCATTGAGGGAGGATCAACATAAGGACCCATATATGGGGAGGAAGGATTCACATAAGGACCCATGCATTGAGGGAGGATCAACATAAGGACCCATATATGGGGAGGGAGGATCCACATAAGGACCCATGCATTGAGGGAGGATCAACATAAGGACCAATATATGGGGAGTCAGGATCAACATAAGGGAAAGAGTCCTGAGCCCTTTCCCTATGTCCCTGAAGTATTTCCACTTGTTCCTCGGCCCTTTCTCTGTGGTCCTGGCTCCTTTCCCTATGATCCTGAACCCTTTCCTTGGGGTCTTGGACCCTTTCTCTATGGTCCTGGACCCTTTCCCTGTGTTCCTGAAGCCTTTCCCTGTGTTCCTGAACCCCTTCCCTGTGTTCCCGAAGTCTTTTCCCTTGTTCCTGGGCCCTTTCCCCATGGTTCTGGACCCTTTCCCTATGGTCCTGGACTCTTTCCCTATGGTCCTGGACCCTTTCCCTATGGTCCTGAACCCTTTCCCTATATTCCTGGACCCTATCCCATTGTTCCTGAACCCTTTCCCTATGTTTCTGTACCCTTTCCCTGTGTTCCTGAACCACCCTTTCCCTATGGTCCTGAACCCTTTCCCTGTGGTTCTGGACCCTTTTCCTATGGTCGTGGACCCTTTCCCTTTGTTCCTGAACCCTCCCCCACCCCCTCCTACGTCCCTGTGTTCCTGAAGTCTTTTCCCTTGTTCCTGGGCCCTTTCCCCATGGTTCTGGACCCTTTCCCTATGGTCCTGGACTCTTTACCTATGGTCCTGGACCCTTTCCCTATGGTCCTGGACCCTTTCCCTGTGTTCCTGAACCCTTTCCCTATGTTCCTGAACCCTTTCCCTATGGTCCTGAACCCTTTCCCTGTGGTTCTGGACCCTTTTCCTATGGTCGTGGACCCTTTCCCTATGTTCCTGAACCCTTTCCCTGTGTTCCTGAACCCTTTAAAACCCTCCCCCACCCCCTCCTACGTGTTCTGAAAAAACCTCCCTCAACTACCAAAACCTCCCTACCTGCCGTTACCCGGCAGCCAAAGGACCCAGTTTTGAGAGAGAAAATCTGCATCAACATAAGGACCCATCTCGGAAGCATAAGGACCCATCTCGGCAACATAAGGACCCAGGGTCCTTATGTTGTCAACATAGGGACCCACTCTGTCAACAGAAGGACCCAGGTGGGTCCTTTGGTCCCCGTAGAGTGGGTCCTTATGTGTAACACACGTCCCTCGCTCTCGCTCTTGCTTTTTTGCTCTCTCTCTCTCTTGTTAATATATCCTAGATATTAAAGGAATTTAGCTTTAGAAATGTAGATAAGATGTCGGCCCTGTTTTATTAGCGTCAGTTGGGTGATGGAATCCAACTATTTTTATTTGGCCACAGCAGCTCAAACTGGTGCCCACCTCATAGTCACCTGCGAGAACCCAGCGCCTGTGCTTTGTGATATCACCCTAGTAACCCTTCAATAGTCTATGGTCCTCATGTCGTCATGATGCATATATATGACTTGGCGCACCATGCAAACCCTTTGGGTTGTATCAACCCCATTGACTCAGAACTATGTATTAATGCATCCCTGGGGGGGGGGCGTACTGCATGGCTGCATGATGGCAACATATAGATTTAGTTTAAAGCACTCTGCGGCCCCTATACTGACTACCTGCTCCGGTGTGTCTGTTTGAGTTAGACATCAGTGAGGTGCGTGGGCGGCCAGGGTGCGCCGAGATAACATGGACCACGACACGAGCCGGTTGTTAATCTCATCTCAGGTACTGCACCTCTGCCACCAGCCAAAGCCTACAGTGCCTACTGGTATCTGTATCTGCAGCTACTGGTCCAGCTAGGGGAGGATAGGAACATTTACAGTAGATGGCTGATACGAGATCTCAGTTATGATTGCACAATGAGATGTTAGCACTCAGAATGAGCTCAACCATAACAGGTGTAATTGCACAGTGAAATGTTAGCACTCACTGTGAGTTCAGCCATAACAGTTATGATGGCGCAATGACATGTTACCTGTCACTATGAGCTTAACCATAAATAGAGAGAACTAAACTCCCTGGTGTACAAGGTGGCCGATCCACCCCAAGGGGGGTGTCTCCCCCGAGGGCGTAGCCTGAGGCGCCTGAGGGGAATATAAGACACCCCCCTGAGGGGTGGATCAGCCACCTTATACACCAGGGAGTTTAGTTCTCTATTTATGTCATGTTAAATTCATATCAAAGTGCTTAAATTCACTGAATTTAGCATCTAAAAAGGTCATGTGACCAGCAGTGGCGATCAAGACATGTTAGGCCATTTGGGGTGTGGCGATCGGCACTTCATTGCTATCTCTATGGGAAGGTGTTATGCACATGAAATAACATGTATAATTGCACAGTGAGATGTTAGCACTCACTGTGGCTTCAACCATAACAGTTATGATTGCACAATGAGATCTTAGCACTCACCATAACAATTATGATTGCACAGTACAATGCTATCACTTACTATGAGCTCAACCATTACAGTTATGATGGCACAGTGAACTGTTAGCACTCATTGTGACTTCAACCGTAACAGTTATGATGGCACAGTGAACTGTTAGCACTCATTGTGACTTCAACCGTAACAGTTATGATGGCACAGTGAACTGTTAGCACTCATTGTGACTTCAACCGTAACAGTTATGATGGCACAGTGAACTGTTAGCACTCATTGTGACTTCAACGATAACAGTTATGATTGCACAATGAGATCTTAGCACTCACCATAACAATTATGATTGCATAGTACGATGCTATCACTTACTATGAGCTCAACCATTACAGGTATGATGGCACAGTGAACTGTTAGCACTCATTGTGATTTCAACCGTAACAGTTATGATGGCACAGTGAACTGTTAGCACTCATTGTAACTTCAACCATAACAGTTATGATGGCACAGTGAACTGTTAGCACTCATTGTGACTTCAACCGTAACAGTTATGATGGCACAGTGAACTGTTAGCACTCATTGTGACTTCAACCGTAACAGTTATGATGGCACAGTGAACTGTTAGCACTCATTGTAACTTCAACCGTAACAGTTATGATGGCACAGTGAACTGTTAGCACTCATTGTGACTTCAACCGTAACAGTTATGATGGCACAGTGAACTGTTAGCACTCATTGTGACTTCAACCATAACAGTTATGATGGCACAATGAGATGCCACCACTCACTATGACTTCAACCATAACAGTTACCATTCCTCTCCACTGTAATTATGAACTCACCCCAAACATAATAAAAATCACTTATTAATGCTTAGATATGCCCCTATATACCTGTAAATCCGTCCTAAACTACAAAAAGTTGCCTACATGCATGTATATTTCAGATAGCCAGTGACAATAGGAGTATTTGAAGTAATATAATCTTTTGCTTTTAGAAAGCCGCCGGACATCCGCTCCAGCTGGTTAGGGTCTTGGACCTGATCAACGGAGTTTAGCCAGACATCGCCCATGTCTGGCAATATTTCAAGAAGATTAACAAAAAGAAAAAATGCCTTGTATGGTCTTGTAATCCAGCCATCTAAAGGTGAGAGGCAGCAAAATGAAAGGAACATGCAGGTTCCTTGGGAGCTGGACCGAAACAGAACAGGCAATTGTTAAACATGACAGCGATAGAGTGCATCATAGTTACAAATCTAGAAATGCTATCCACCATCCCTCTGACTCTATTGTTTTGGGGGCATATGTCTACTTAATGGAATCAGGGATAGTTATGGTTGATATGGGTGCGGAGGGTCGGCAGCAGGGTGGATGTCGGGTGGGGGGGGGCTCAGAAAGAGGTGGGGGTGGTGGGCAGGTATTGTCAGAAAAGGTTGTCTGTAATATCTCTCACCACATGCTTACAATCCACTTGGATCAGGGAGTTGTCCCACACGTGCGCAGATACCTATATTCATGTGATCGGCTTAGTGTCAACCTCAGGGATAGCTAGCTTTACTCAGATGGGCAAGGGGTCAGAAACCAATTCAACTCAGAACGGTACTAGATGAATTTATCCCTGCTAAATCATGTGATGTGAGTGACCATTTATTCCACAAAATAATCCATTGGTAGTCCTAAACGGATACATGTATGTCTGTCATTGTGTATAAATTACTCAGAGAATATTCATTATCGCTGGATGGTAGTTCATCATTTTGTTCATTTTCTATTCAATGCAGTTTGTAGTATTACACGTTTTCAGTCCTTCTGTAACATTGCAGCGTTACTGGACTTACCGGAAATGATATCAGATCTTAGACGAGGGAAGGAGCGATTGTGAATGAGAGGGAAATATCAATATTTACGACTCCCAGACATCCCAGTATTTCATCAGCCTGGTTCTGTCCACCTATTATTAGCCAGATCGGCAAGACCATAGCCTCCAGTCGATGTTGTCCTGATAAGTTACCTCTACATGATTTAATAGGTTGTGTATATCCATGTATCTCGCTGCGTTGGCGTTATCCCTGGGTGTACTATAAGTGATGCTACATAAACATGTATCAAGATGTGTAAGGGGGCCACTCAAAAAGGATGCCTTAGGTAAATGGTACATTGATCACCCATTCCGCTTGGCTGCGTATAATGGAGGCAAGGAGAGCAATCTAAGAATGCCATTAGTATCAGCAGCAATGCAGAAAGGATGGGCCATAGGACCAGCATTGGGCATTCTTTCGTTGTGGCTTCTCACAGGTACTATTTACAGAGAATGCCAGCTCAGCAGTCTAATGGGATTGGACTTTAGAGATTGCTGATAGTGTATGTCAAAGTAATTAAACATGACAACGCCGCACCAAGTAGATTGCATAAAGGAAAATAGTTACATGGAAAATAGTACTTTGTGTATAGGCGTGGAAAGCATGTAATTTGCATTCAATGCCTCTTTTTGGTATTTGGTGGTGGTGATCTCCAACAGAGTTAAATTGATAATGGGGAGGGGGGTGCACTTTAAGCAAGGCGGCGAAGTTGGCCCTTTTATTAGAACAGCGGGCTTCCCTAGCCCACTTAAAAGGGTCTATTTCTCCTCTTTCCTATCCCCTCAGGATGTGTGTGGTGCACATATGTGGCGGCACTGACACATTCCCTTGTGATATTGTGTAATGTAGTTCTCGCCATGAATATGACTTTAACTGTCGAAATGGCGTTTAACATCTATTACTCACACACCTCACTCACTTTACTTAGAATAGAGTTCTCACAAGCCAGGGAAACTCAGAGAAAGGTGAAGGGAGGATGATGTTGACATTAAGAAAAAAGATTTAGAATAGCGTTTTATAATTATGTTGTTGATAAGACTTTTGGTATAGATTCAAGGTGAGGCATTGGTTACTTATATTCAAACTTGTCCAAGTTTTGGCCAATTTCCTTTTGTTCAGGAAAAGATAGGGAATAGGAATAATTTGATCTGAGATTTTGTGGGCACCATGCGAGAGAGGATTTTTTATTTGATCAAACAGAGAGGTTTGTTACTGCTTCTGTAACTGAAGTACTACTAGTTTCTAGATATGTTTGCTTTGCTGGGAGAGTACAATCATATATTGTGTTTGACATGGTAGATAATGCTGTTGATGGATATCACTCAAATTTTCCAAAAGGAGACATTGCAGCGTTCATATATTTTTTATCATGGCCATTTAAAGGTGAAGAATGATGACCCACCAAACAAAAACTTCAGAGAGACTTGCTCATGTGAAACCTCAGTTTTCCACTCGGGCCCACCACAAGATTTTGTAGACTCGCTTTTCTGTAACCCTCCCGTGTCAGTACACGTGTCTTCTACCTATGATTTCTGCAATAGACACTCATTTTTTCTTTCAAGTTAAAAACTCATGTTTGTCACATGAACAGCAGAATTAAAAACATGAGAAAAAAGTGGAGGTAGACTTGTGTCTCTCTCATTTTATTTATTGTGTAAATCCCAGAATTTATGCTCAAGAGTCACCCAGGAAATTGTAGCCTCGCTTTTCTGTAACCCTCTCATGTCAATACCTGTGTCTTAAACCTAGGATTCCTGCAATAGACTCATGTTTTCTCTCAAGTTAAAAACTCATGTTTGTCACAAGAAAAAAGATTATGGAGGAAGACTCGAGTGGAACCTGGATTCCACTCATGTACTAACTCATGTGTATCCTCAGTTTTTTTCTACTCTGGTGCCTCTCAGGAAAATGTTTCCATTTTCACCTGAGATTGGTTCCTCTAATACACTCCTGCTCCAACCCAGTCTAAACACCCAGTTTTACCTGTTCGCACATCCTGTGTTTATGCCCTGTTTTTCCTTAGTATCTAGTATGTCCCTTCAGCTATTTTGAACATGACTGATGTATCAGAATTATTTACCTTCCTTGAGGAACTGGGGTATTTGTCACAATGACAATTTCATCAGTTGTGAACCAGCTCCTTACAGAGAGGTAACACATTAATCGTAGCCAGAAGGCCCAGATGTGATGACATGACAGCCTTGAAACTGTCTTTATTTTTTATCCATGCACCCACAAATGGTGTTTTAGAAATGACCTGCTTGTAATTTACTTATTCAATGTATGAAAACACAGACAAGAAGACAAATGATAGACCCGAAAAAGGTCACCCAAATTCCCACTTAGTCCACAAAGGTAAAACATATACTTGTTCTATTATTAGATGAATCAAGATTAAAGCATGCCATAATTGTTTCAAAATACAGCAAAAGTCACCTGGTGGATCAGTTCAGAACTTCTTGCTCAGAACTAAAGATAGATTCTGAGAAGCTCTCAAGACACTTTCAAGAATTGAACATGTGTTGTGATGTCACTGAAAAGCATGGGTACAAATCTTGGGTGATTCTTGTGAGCCTCTCAGGTTTATGATTACTAGTGTACATAAGTGTGTCTATAACCATGTGCTTTGTTTGTCCCCTATTATCACTCATTGATCAGGGGGCAGTAGGGGCAAAATTACTCTAAAATCATTATAAAAATATATTTACATAATTTTTGATGCAGAATTCAATGGTCTCATTTAAAATGTACCATTATCGTTAGAAATGGCCCATATTTGGAAGGTAAAATGAACATTTTTCAAGAGAAATCAACTGATATGCCTGTTCCTGGTTGCCATGGAACCATTCCAATAATCAAAATTTGTAGATTGTTAGGCCAATTTTTGGGGATACTCACCAAAAACCCAAAACTGAAAACAGAAATGGAAAATTCTTTCTAGATCAAAATCTATGATAAAAATCACCATATGGTTATGTATTTTTATGAAAAAGGGTGAATTATTGTGATATTAGATATTATTGTGTTCAATAATGTATTTAGAGCTTAATCATCGATTTCAGATATGAATAACAACCTATGTTCAAGGAGGGGTGCTGAAATAACTACTAGGAATATTTAAGCCAATGATGTCTCATTTTAAAGATCTTGAGATAAACTTTGATAAGGAATTTCCCTGCAGAGAGGTGTTTTTGCTTGCCTGGTCACATTTTATCACACAGTATTTTGCCATTTGATTCTCTGCTTGTTACATTTAGTACCTTTCATATCTTCTAGACCTACAGCTGTTCAGTTATTACATTAAATGTGCATATTCCCAAAACAGTGTTAATCTCCATAGACAATAGAAATCTGGGGTTATTACTTAGATTGCAATTTGAAATACAAAACTAGTAGGTTTGTGTGATGCCTACTACATAGATGTTTATTTATGAAAAGAGGATTCACTCATTTATGGATTAATTGAATGATTCCATTAACTTTTTGCTTTGTACTACAACCACCATTATGTGCATAGTGCTTGTTATAGGCTTTTATTGTCCTATTTGTAATTATCCAGTGCCACACATCCTGAGCTAGTGAGACACTCATGTTCATTATGAGTAATACTTGAGTTGAAACTGCATTTCAACTTTCATATTTCACATAGAACCATAGTTTAAGATACATTTGTGTTCCTCTCTAATACAATAATGTAAGCAACTGAGTATCAATGAACGAGTTACACTTGAAGCTCTTACTCAAGATGCACCTGTGTTCCTCCAAAATACAGAAATGTGTCAATCTGAGTGCTGATATACTGGTTTCACACAAAGCTCTTACTCAACGGCCCTTGTGTTCCTCCCAAGTATGATGATGTAAACAACTGTGTGTCAGTTTGCTTGTTTTACACGAAGTTTAAACTTGAGATGTACCGTAATCTCCCGCGTAGAAGACGCGCTGCGCGTATAAGACGCACCCCAAACTTAGCAAATGCATTTTCGCGTATAAGACGCACATTTTAAGGCTGAATTAATTTTGTAAATCCAGTACTGTTCTATAGTAAAATTACCCCTCGTATAAGACGCACCTCCAACTTGAGGAGATCCTATAAGACCCAGTAGGGATTTGTTTGGCGTAGAGGACGCGTCTTATACGCGGGAGTTTACGGTACTTGTGTTCCTCCCAAATATAATGATGTAAGCCACTGTGTGTAAATATACTGGTTTCACACAAATTCCTAACCTGAGATGCACCTGTGTTCCTCCCAAGTACCGAAATGTGTGAATCTGAGTGCTGATATACTGATTTCACACAAGGCTCCAACTCAAGAGGCCCTTGTGTTCCTCCCAAGTATGATGATGTGAACAACTGTGTGTCAGTTTGCTTGTTTTACAAAAAGTTTAAACTTGAGATGTACTTGTGTTCCTCCCAAATATAATGATGTAAGCCACTGTGTGCCAATATACTGGTTTTACACAAATTTCTAACCCGAGATGCACCTGTGTTCCTCCCAAGTACCGAAATGTGTGAATCTGAGTGCTGGTATACTGGTTTCACACAAGGCTCTAACTCAAGAGGCCCTTGTGATCCTCCCAAGTATGATGATGTGAACAACTGTGTGTCAGTTTGCTTATTTTACACAAAGTTTAGACTTGAGATGTACTTGTGTTCCTCCCAAATATAATGATGTAAGCTACTGTGTGCCAATATACTGGTTTCACACAAATTTCTAACCTGAGATGCACTTTGTTTCTCCAGTGTACAATAATGCAAGTAACTGTGTGCCAGTGTACTGATTCCACATGAGTTTTGACTTGAGATCCACCTATGTTCCTCACTAGTACAATAATGTGAGCAACTGAGTATCAATGATCTGGTTTTACTTGAAGCTCTTACTTAAGATGCACCTGTATTCCTCCCAGGTTCAGACTGTGGGCTATTTCATATATTTTACACTAGTTTTCATTTGAGGGGAACACATGTTCCTCTTAAGTACAATAAAGTGGGATGCTTGGTATCATTTTTTTGTATATTACACATGTTCGTCACTTAAGTTGCACACATGTTTCTTGCCAGTACAATCAAGTGAAACACTGTGTACTATTTCATGTTTTCCCACAAGTTTTTCACTTCAACCGCATACCTCCCCGGTGCAATCAGGAGTAAAAATGAGTGCCAATTAATGGATTTCACACAAGTTTCTTACTTGAGTTATACATATGTTCGTACCAAGTATGAAATTGTTAGAAACTGGGGTTTAGTTCACTGAGTTCACACATGCTGTGTCCTCGCCTTGTACACTCTCAAAGTAACATATGTAAATTTCTCAGGAACTTCTCATGCCTCTCCCGTGAAAATATCACATTCCAGTCTCAGTCTAACTTCACCCCACTCTCCCCCTGTGGAGTGGGGACCTTCATGTGAGGGCATGGAGGAGCAGAATAACTTCATTGGGAGTCCAAGAAGGAGGAATTCTCCTTCCATTCTACCAGTGGGCATACCAGATTCATAAAAGGCGACAAACTTGGGGTTTCTTGTGGCATGGGGTGAGCGTGTGGGCAGCTGGTGTCCATATGCGCGGGCCGGGGCCAAAATGCTTGTCTTTTGCCATGGGATTCCCGCTCAGTGAACCACATCTGAGTGATCAAAGGCCTTGGTTTGTCTGGCCCTGCCTATGGAACCAGGCAAATAAAAGAACACTTGCTATCCTTCGAAAAGAGTAGGGGAATGAAGCCCCGGTAGCGGTTTTCCCCCTCACCCCTCCTCATAGATTCGGTCATTCATCTCATAGATTCGGTCATTCATAGATTCGGTCACTGCTGTGTCGGGAAAGCAGCATATAAATACCTGTCCAAAAAGAAAAGAAAGGACTTCATGTCCGAAATCGAATGTCTGAGTTCCTTGATGGCCCCCGGATGTAAAACTTAACAAACAAACAAAGAAACAAAATCACCCCACTTGTACATGTGTGTTTCATGTGTACTGTTTGGTTGAGATGTACTGCAAGTCGAGATCACAGTGGTAGGTTATCCTTTTTGGTGATAGCTGGGATGCCTTTAATTTTCCACTTGAGATATATGCTCAGTGTGGGTAGTACTCAATTGATGTATTATATGATTAGAATCAAGTTCTCCTTTATTACTGGTAGAAAGGGGTCGTATCAGAGGAACAAAATATAATTTATGGACACACTATTCACAGTGCAGAAGGTACTAGGGTAACTGCTAGTTATCCTATCCAACTTGAAGATATACAAACAAGTGTGAAGACTTTTCCTCACTCTTTGTGTTCTACTTCATAATTGTATTAAAGACTCTAAGCTAGGGCATGGATAACTATGGAGACAAGAGCTTGAGTTAATACATTACTTGGATAACATAGAAATCAGCCAAAGCTGAAAGATGGGTACTAGGATAACTCTTAATGAATTTACACTAGTCTAATACTTGTTACAGGGATGTAAGTCTTCAGGTTTTATCAGGATTTCCTGATTTCTGAATTTTTTGACTGATGTTTATTTTCCTTATACAGGTGGTAAAGAGGGTTGTTTGGAAGAATAGAAAGCTTTTGTATCAAGTAAATGTATGGCTTCCTGATTTTTGCCTATTCCTGACTTACATCCCTGTTGTTATTGTAAACAAACCAAGTTACATTAGTACTGACAAATCTAAAGCCTTTCTATACCACTGTTCTAGACAATGTCAGCCTACAGTTATCAGGTCAGATGGTTGTGCATGTTGTACACCACATCTCAACAACTTAGCATTACTCAAATCAGTTAAAATACTGTGTAATATCGGTTTTACTTCTGTATAGTACACCTCAGGATCTGTCATGTTTGATGGGGTAACTGGCAGTTACAACAGTACCTTCTGCACTGTGCCGTTGCTAGTTGCTACCTACAGTCATGCAAAAACTGGTTATCAAATATTATAATCAAGATGCCAAAACAGTTTTAATGAGGTGGAGTGGAGAGCAATCTCATTGTTTATGGCTTTACTACATTTCTATGAAAAGAATTAGAACTCGGTTTCCCTTTTTATCGTAGATGCCATTAAGATAAAGAGGCTCATTGATATTAAAAAAAACGAATCGGTACTGTTGGTCAGATATAATATTTTGGATGCTTTGTTACAATCATCTAAATGAGAAAATAAATGTTAAACTAAGTGGGATTTGTAATCCTACCTTGCCCGAATAAAATACTGTTATTCGTATCATTGTTCATATGATCAGATCTAGCTGCCAGGCTATAGGCAAAATGATGGCTACATTTAATATTCATCACTCATCGTATTTACACAATAAATTTAAAATGGGTCCTCAAAAGCTTGCACATGGAAAATAGTCTATTTATAAAGATTCATTCGTGTATGGTTGACAGGTTTAGGAGAAGGAGTACAACTGGGTAGGCTACTGACTGTCATGTGCTGTTTACTTATGGACAAGAGCACACATAATATCAAATGCACATGAAATCATGCGTGGGTGTGTTCTCTTTACATGCAGCTAAACACAGGGATGAAAGCCTTCAGGGAATACCTTGATTTCAGGGATTTTGAAGTTCCAGGGCCTATACATTCATATAGAAACTCAGGTTTTTGGGGCGAATATTCGACCATTTCAGGGATTTTGGTACTCTGTGACTTTCATCCCTGTAAACCGTATGAAATTCGTCCAGTATAAATTCTCTACGAACAAAACAAAAAACACATGCAAGGTTCAGTCAGCCTACTTTATGACCATTTAGCCTCCCCTCTTTGGTGTATAGAGAGCAGAGATGTACTCGGCAATGTTCTGTATTCTATAAAACTTTTAAGGTGGGTAACTCCCATGGGCTAAAAGTAACTAAATTCTTACCAATCTTTTGCCATGCGTCCTTCATTACATACACATTTGACTGGTGAAAAGAAAATAGGGGGGTCCCAGGCTACTTTCAAAGATATTTCATCTTGAAGTTTGAGCAACCTTGTCATAGAACATATGGTTCCAGGCATATTTTAAAGGTTCTTGGCAATTTAAATGGAAAAGTATTATATAGTGACTAAGTGTTGAGTGGTCTATATGTGGAACCTTTAACATGGCACTCCTACACAGGACTTGGTGGTCTAGTGGTAACTTTTTTGACTTCTGACGCAAAGGTTGAGTGTTCAAGGCTTGGCCTAGAACAGGTTTTTCTGGTGGACTTGGCATATACCATTCTCGTGCTACTCACACCACCAGGCAGTACCTAGTGGTTTGTGAATGAACTAGAGAACCCATATGCTCAGAAGCCTGTGCAGTGGGCCTACTTTTTTACGGGAGTTACCCACCTTAATAATTCTTCATGGCCTGGCACCTCACCAACACCTTCTCCTCCCACTCGTGTCAAGCGGATGACTTGGGACGTTCACACCTGTGCGTGTGTCTGGTATTTAAATGGAGAAGCATTTAGAGTGTTCCCCAGATTCTGTTCTTGGTTTGATTGAGGATAAGAAACTCAACATATCAGACGTCATACTGATTCGGCGAATGGATATATATGGCGTGTGCTATTTTTTTTCAAACTGTTATTTGGTTTACCCATGTACTTCCAAAGTCTGACATCTTGCCGATATTTGACTTTCTGCAAAATGGACAGAATGTGGT
This sequence comes from Acholoe squamosa, assembly GCA_949317995.1. NCBI lineage: Eukaryota > Metazoa > Annelida > Polychaeta > Phyllodocida > Polynoidae > Acholoe > Acholoe squamosa. The sequence continues at coordinate 43,039,448 of OX439040.1, read as the reverse complement.
TACAGGCTGCTCGATTAGGATAACAAAACAAATTTTGACAGTTATCCTACATTGTATTTCAGGAAAGTGAAAGTTCCCTTAAACACAAGACAGAGCTGGTCACTAAGCTGGAAGACAAAACGAACCAGATGGCCAACACCATCAAGGAGCTAGAAGCCAAGTCAGTATCCTCCACTATACTATTTTGTTACAAGTAGTAAATTTATCAAACCCTTCAGATTTCAATCAAATTCAACTTGTATTAAAAAAAAGAGAGAAACAATGCCAAGTAAATATTATCAAGACAAATCTATTACCCAGGTAATTTCAATTCTAATAATGTTCTGCGTGTATACAGGCACTAGAATTAATTCATTATCCTCATTAGATAAAAGAATTTATTGATAATTTTTAGAAGAAGACATTCTCTAGTAGTCCTGTGTACACCTTCTCTCAGATTGCATTGAATGTCTGTTACACTCGTATGTGCTTGTAGACTAATGTGGTATTCCCAGAGGTAGTCTGTGTGGTGATGGGTGAAGTGACAGTCTACTTTACCTGTCATCAATATTCCAGTGTTGACTTTGGCCTATCAACCTGAAACAAATTTATACATCTATTCACAAACCCCATGCGCTCTTTCATACAGCAGATGTTTCATCTGTTAAGCCTAGATCAAGCCTATACTGGAGATGAAGCCGAGGTGAACTCTCATAAAATATTATAGACCTAGGTCCATGCAGGCGTTCAGGTAGCTACGCTCGATTAGACTTCTGTGAACCATATGTTCAATGTGACTGTTGTTGTGATAGGCATATGCACTAAGACATTATGTTATTGGCCAACACCACTAAACTAGACCTCATTCTACAGCTCGTTTTTCACCATTTTATGTGAAGTATCTAATGAGACCATCAACAGAAAATATACAAATCAAAACAGTACATTTAAAGATCTATTCGTCATAATTTACGTCAGGGCAACAAAAGGTGTCAGTGTTATCGCCATGGTGGCACATAGTACCAAAATAATTATTCTGTCCATTTTGTGTTGGCTAAATCATAGAGCATACGAAGTGAATACAGGAATGTAAGTCTTCAGGTTTGATCAGGATTTCTTGATTTCTTAAAACTTTGAATGACACACATTTTCCTTATACCAGTTGTATAGGAGGGATGTTTGGAAAAACAGAAGGCTTTTATATCAAGTAAATGTATGGCTTCCTGATTTTTGCCCATGCCTGACTTACATCCCTGTGAATAGAAATGAATCAATCGATGTGTTATGCCAGGCATATCAAAGGATTAAAAAGGATATCTATAATATAGGAAATGGTTGACCGTCCAAGGTCCGTTTCATCATAGACCTATGTTCCTGTATATGGAGGTCTATGGTTTTATATTTGCCACTATAGCGACTCCAGAAAACTTACTTTCCCATGGTGATACCCGCGTATTGATATTATTTCTACTTTGCCACATTCAGTACACCGCATTACTTTATTTCATTATATCGCATTTCATTATTATGGTATAGCTGAGCATTCATTTGAGAATTGTTAATACCCAGTAATATCAAAGTGCAAAAGATACAGTTTGTGGAAGGCAGCCATGGCTATACATGTCTGTAGTTTTGAAGGAAGTGACTTTCTGTGCGAATAGCCTTTAGGTGTACCTGGCCAAAAGCTGTCTCATATAGTGTCTGTATATTGCACTGGAAAGCCTCGCCTAAAACATGCAATCGCATATATATATATATATATATATATATATATATATATATATATATATATATATATATATATATATATATATATATATATATATATATATATAAGCCCTCAGGTTTCATCACTTCAAAAATGTAAAGATATCATCACCTTTCTGCTATCTAATGTATTTGCAAAATTTCAAAAAGCCTTGCAGCTAGGGGCTACTACCGCAGTGTCCTCACTCCCATGCCACTGTAGAGGTTTGGTTCCCCTGCTCCCACCTGGGTCTGAAATAATAGGTCTGAAATGGTCTATTAGCCGAGTTTTGTACGCAATTTTTTTTGATAAATGCAACAGAGTGTGCCAGTGTTAGCCATCGCGCTAGAGACTAACGATATCCAGGTCTAAGTTATCGAAATTATTTCAATTTATTTATTTAGTTTTGTTTATTCTATTTTATTCATTTTTTTTTTCAAGTTTCCAGGTCTACATCAATGCTGTGGATCAGGATTTGACACCATGATGTTGTTGGGGAAATTTGAGGCCCACGTTAAACTAGCAACAAAGATAATTACCTAATTATTCTAGATTTTCCTCCTACACACACTTTGTTTTATTCGCTATATGTAATACTGGAATCCATTTTAATAATCGGACACACCCACAGTATTACTTCTCATCATGCAGCAGCTTTTGTTAGACAAGGGGGTCATTCTCACTAATGAATAAGCTTTTTAGTGAATTGATAATGGTAGGTTATATAGATACTGGTCATTAGCGCCGTGTCATATCCTCTGTCATGTGAGATCTGATCACTTAATGTGTGGAGTGGCGTTGGTGTGTTTGGAGTGGGCTTCCGCTAGACCTAGAAAACTGAGCATGATTATGAAAGGACTTTGCCAGGGCACCTCTCTAAAGTGACAGTCCAGGGACGATACGTCCGGGAAACACACAAAAGTCCAACAAGATAAACCTTATACGAACCCGGCTCTTTTCTATGTTAGTTTTACCTGCAACCTGTTACTGAATTTTACAACCTAGAATTTTGGCCTAATACCGTGAAAGAAGGTAACATGGCCTACCGGTAGCTCATTAATGGGATTTCTGAAAGTCTGTGAGTGTTCAGTGCAGATAGAAAAAACTGTTCATTCCATAAAAATAAATGGTGCAAGACTTTTGGGTTTTCTTTGAAACAAAAATGAAAATGCAGTGAAATCTAGTCTGAATTTCTATCAAATTTATCTATCTGTGGTAGATCTATGATTTTCAATATACGGGGGGGCACCATTGAGGAATGCTTCCTTTCATGATTTCAGGCAAATTCTTGCATTAGAAAATCCGCCAATAGGAGCCCATAGCCATGCTCTGTACCTCAGCTGAACCCATAACTTTCATAGTTTGTCATCATGCTTTCAGTTTTGGTCCTAATTAATTTTGTGTTCGTTGTTCTTTTCTTTCTTCCATTTTGCATGTGTCGCTCGCTGCACGGCACCCAACCAACAATCAATCAAACAAAAATCCAACACAATGCCCGTAAAATATCAGAATAAAACAAGGCCAAGTAGAAAAGCAAGCAGCCGAGGAAACAGCAAGGAAACTGGGCCAGCAGCTTGCCGATAAAGATGCAAAGAGGTAAGACAACCAAGAGTTATCGCAAGCTTCTGCTCTTTAAAGCTTTCCATTTTCTTCTGCCTTTCTTTGATTTTGTTTCTTTTTGTTTACGTTTTGTGGCTTTGTTTATCCAGTTTCGTTTCTTTGTCCAATTTTCCTGAATCGGTGAATGGTGTTATGTGGTTCCTATAGTGTTAAGCATAGAGGAGAACTGGACAGCATGAAGGACTGAGGTGACTGATGGATGGGGAATAAGCGACAGAAAAGTGAAATATTGGACAGGATAAGTAGTGGGCAATAATCTGTGCCACCCCTTTAAAGGTAACTTGATGTATAATGTAATATGGCCTTGTTAGTTTGATACTTGAAAACAGTTCATGAACGTATTGCTGAGCCTGAGTCATGTAATCGTAACGAGTGCTGCATGCATGCATCATGCCGATCCTACGCTGCTGGCACCATGCCCCCGCAATGGCACATTTAGATGGGGGTGTGGGGGTGTCCCCTACCTTTTGTCTGTACCTAAGAGTTTATTTGTTTGTTAGGGCATGCTTTTGTTACTGTAACTCTATATGTTAGAAACAAAAGTATGCCCTTTGGTAGTTGGGGTCACTGCCATTCACCTAAGTGTTAAATCTTGAATATGTAACACTCTATATCTATCATCATTGACCTTTTCTCTTTCATGTATCGTCTAATTATTGCAGTGGTGAAAACTAGAGAGAGGGTCTATTTCTATGCTGCTATTATTTTTCATAACCAGTGCAGAATAAAGTAGTTTAGGGGGTGTTGAAAAAAAAGGTACCAAAACCATTATCCATTTTCATAGCAGACAGACTGGCACCTCCAAATATAGCTGGGCAATCCGTTTTCCCTCTGTGGTCTCAGTGTGGATGATGTGGATGATTGCAGCCTAGCAAACATGCCAGCCCATCAAGTGTGTGGTCAGCTGTGACGGACATTCAGCCCAGTCAACCTCGGCAGTTGTAAACTGGTGTTCAACACGGCCCTTTACTGTATCCTCCATCCCTACTTACCATAAAACCTAACCTGTAAGTCGAATTTTATTTCGTGTTTTGTTTTTGTATAAGTCAAATTTTTGGCCCCAAGTTGAGGGGTCGACTTATAGGTGAGGTTTTCAATAAGATAATATTAATCAAGGTGGTCCCAATGATTATTTTAGCCTTGACTATTCCAAAGGGAGGATGTCACTTTTCATTAATAATTCAAACATTTTTTCTCAGCTTTATAGCAAACATAATTCAATGTTGTTTTTTTCTGTACAACTTTAACACATAAAAAAAGAGGAATACCTCATTGGAAGGGTCAGAAATTGGGTGTAGGGGTAGGATCTAGGCCCCCTGAAATACTCAGGTTAGGGAGTCGATTTACAGGTGAGGTTTTACCTTTTTATGATTCCTTATAAGCCGAATTTCTGGCTCTAAGTTGGTGGGTCAACTTATGCTACGTCACAGGGTTGTCACTGGGCGAACATTGTCTCCACATGGTTAGGTAGCTGTACCATAAGCAGAAACTTCTCAGTACAGTATTTCCCCGTGTATAGGCCGGGCCCCGTGTACTGGCCTGCCCCGTGTATTAGCCTGGCTGAAACTACAGTTAGTGCTATACAGGCCTGCCCCGTGTATAGGCCCGGTGGGAGAGGGATAATAAGCTAATAGATGATGAATATCGGGGCCCTAGGGCTGTATATGCTGTATATACCTGAGCCGCGAAGCGGCGAGGGTATATACAGCATATACAGCCCGTGGGGCCCCGATATTCATTACCTAATAGGTTTATACCACCATTTCCTCCATTTTGTATCAATTTCTTACCTGAAATCCAAAGAATATTGCCAGGAGAAGACATTTTGTAAGTGCAAGCGACACAGCCCGTGTCCGCTCTGCGCGAAGCCATTGTTTTTTGTTCCTTGCCGGGAGAGGTACCGCTGTGTATACAGTCACTTTTCGTATGGAATCCAACCATGACATGTTATAATATCAAAGTCCCAAGAAGTATTCGATCCATAGACAAGGAATGTGTGCTAATTTTCTCCATTTTCTTCAATATAAATAAGAATCCATTGATTTTCCAAACCGGTCCGAAATTTTTGGCGTCTTCCTCGTACGGCGAGCGGATGACCTATATCTACATCCGGGCCACTGACATACTTTCACCGAACAAGGAGGCGGGTGGGAATGGCGGGACCTCGACTCGAGTACGTTGGGAAAATCAATGGATTCTGCTTTATTTTGAATATATTGGACATATCAAGCATGGAGTACTCATCTAGACTATCTAAGGATATGTATGTTTTAATTTGAAAACTTGTCATGGTTGGATTCCATACGAAAAGTGACTGTATACACAGCGGTACCTCTCCCGGCAAGGAACAAAAACAATGGCTTCGCACAGAGCTAACCGGGCCCCGACTCCCTTACGATAGAAAAATCATTGGATTCTTATTTATATCGAAGAAAATGGAGAAAATTAGCACGCATTCCTCGTCTATGGATCGAAAACTTCTTGGGATTTCGATATTATAACATGTCAAGGTTGGAATCAAGACGAAAACTGACTGGAAACATAGCAGGTTAGAATTTATTTACTTTCGCATTGGATTTCATCACCGTTCAGTGTGGCGCTATGGCTAAGGCCTTCGCCTACCACCACTGCGGCTGGGGTTCAATTCTCATACGAGTTTGGACGATTTTTCAGAATGGAAGATGGCTAGACTGACTTTGTATGTCCGCCAAACATTTCCAAAAATATTCTAAGTCCAACTTGAACCCGAAAATGTATATACCAAAAATTTCAAAAATGCACATGGGTGGTATATGCAGAATAATGCAGGGCTAAACTGCATATAAACCCACCGGAAGTGCCAAAATCGTGGTATAAGGGCAAATGTAATCAATAAAACTTATATCTTTGGTCACAACTCCACTTCTAAATGTATCATTTACACAATTCCTTTAGCTATATAACACCCATCTATATCTCTTATGCATACACAATATTTAAAAAAAAAACAATAAAACATTAATTATTTAAGAAATTATCAGATATATTGGAATAAATGTGGGTAGAAATGTAGAAATTGTTAGACGATGCTAGTGTGTTTTTCAGGTATGTAAATAGAGGCCTGTACTGGCCTGCCTCATGTATAGGCCTGCTCATTTTCCCAATTACTGCTTATATTAGCCCAGGCCTATACACAGGGAAATACGGTATAAATCAGATTGGGGGTGCACCTTATACACAGGTCGCTTGGGTACTAAGGTAGCTGTCAAATACCACCCGGAAGAGGAATTCAATCACTCTCTCAGAAGTTTCTTCAAATCCCAGGACCATGCCCGTATTTATCAGCAATATTAGTCAAAATATGTCAGTACATACACATTCTATAACTTTAAAGCACAAAAGCATGTCCTAGTAGTATACAAGGTGTTACTAAACCTATGCTATATAATAAATTGCTCTATTTTATTATACCCTATCTTTACCCAAAATCCTTTTGGATCACGCCCCTCCCTTTCCAAATCCTGGATTCGCCACTGGCCCCCAGCACTGGTGGATCCAGGATTTGAAAAAGGAGGGGGCACGGCCCGAAAGGAGGGGGCGTGCCCCCTGTTTCTTTAGGTCCAAAATAAGCAAATGAATAAAGTTTCAAATACTATCAAAAAGGAGGGGGTGTGCACACCCACACCCCCTGTCTAAACCCGCCAAACCCCAGTATGTTTAAAGATATACCGATTCCATCGTTACCACATGCTTAATTTCGCAGTGTCTTGTTTTGACCTTGATGTAAAGTGTAAATTCTATCTATAACAAAGAGTCTGTGTTACTTGGGTCGTACATACATATCAGTACTGCAAGGGCGTAGGAAAAGGGGGGGGGGCAAGGGGGCCTCGCCCCCCCCCCCAATAATGAGGAGGTTCCCTATATAAGCCTATATAAAAATATAGCAGCCCCCCCCCCAACCGAGACCCTGCCCCCCCCCCCAATAAAAAGTTGCTTCCTACGCCCCTGTACTGGAAGTTAGGCACTTTGATATGATCACTGTGGTGCAGTCATAATGAGGCTAACTTGTATACTTGTCTCATTGTTTATTTGCTACCTGAGAGACCCGTAGATCACTCTTCCTGCTAACTCAATTTTGATGTACCAGGGTTTAAATGAATTAATGCTACTTAACATGAAGCATGTAGCATGTACACTCATAGTACACGTATCGTTGCCGTAACACAGGAGGACCAGCTGGCTTGTTGCGTGCGGTAGTGCAATGTGACAGGAAAAAAAAGTACATATTGTATTATCGCAGCAGGTTCTTTCAACAACTCCAGGTTCACAGGCATTGTAAGGATGTACTTATGCCAATCAGGGTGTAAAAAGAAAACCCGCAAATATTGTGAATGGTAATAATGAAGGTGGTCCCATCTCTGCTTTATGTTATGTAGAAGCAAAGGAACATTATCCAAATGAATAGAATATTAGACAGAGGGCGCCGACCGTGCGTTACATTTGCATTGATCCTTGCGACCCAAAAGGTAAATGATGTAAAGAGTATTTAGGAATTGAAACCATATCTTACTTATAACACATGATAAAATGCATATACCGTTACTCTGGTTTGAGAATTTATTTAGACCATAACATAACTGGTCATTTCCTATACACCAGCCCTGGCCTTCTCATTCACTAAACAAGAAAAATGTGGCAAGGACCACGGATAGGAGTTGCCACTCCATTGCTAGCCACTGCTGGTGACGTCACTAAGGCAGCATGACGTCACTAATGACTTCATAGGTGACAGGGAGAAAACCAAAAACATTATGGAGTTGCTACGGTCGCTACGCTCCCGGCCGCTGACGTGGCTTGCAACTCAAAAAAAAAACTACTCTATTTTCATGATAGCGTATTTTGACCGCTTTTCTTTGTATCTGATGACGTCAGGATTGACAAAATGCATCAGATTCTACATTGTTTAAACATAGAAGGTATTACAAAATGTGGTATATCTAGAATAGTATATAATGTACAGGCTAATGATACTACACAGGGACCTTCTGGTAGGTTACGGGCCTCCCCAGCCCCAGGCCATCTTTAAAAGGGGTCTATGTCTTGCTTTTCTATCTTCTCTGAGTGTGGGTGGTGTCCATATGCGTGGGCACTGGCACATATTCGTTCCTTGAATCTCCTCTTTCCTGTCCCCTCTTTCTTATGTGTGTCTGGTGTCCATATGCACGGGCACAGGCACATGTATTCCTTTGTGACGTGATGTCTAATGTACTTTTTCCGCCATGAATATGACCTTAGCTGTCGGCTTGGCGTTAAACAACCATTACTCACTCACTCACTCTGGTAGGTTACATATTGATATTTGATACTACACAGGGACCTTCTGGTAGGTTACATATTGATATTTGTCAAGGGGAAATAGCAATGCATGCCTTAGTAAATTTGCTAAAAAGAACATCAGGATCTATCATGCACAAACGGGATGCATTTTGTCAGTCGTGACAAAACCTGCTGCATTCCTTTATAATGACACACATCTTAATGTTAAACATGCCAGAATAATTTTATTTGGCAGAAAGGCCATCAAAATAAGCTGTCATGAAAATTGGGTATATGTATGGAAAGTCATAACGGTTGATAATATTCATAACCTTCTTTCCATATGATCACGGGGAATTTTCCCAGAATGCCATGTGACGTAGAACTATGATTAGTTCCTTTGTATAAATCGGAATATTTAAAGTTTCATTGTGTGAGGTTTCATATTTCTGTAGTTCTCGAATTTCTTTCTTTTCTCATTTAAAGAGAAATATTGAAATACATATTGCATTAATTAAGACAAGTTATTGCAGGGAAGAGTAAAGCCCGTTAGATTAAAAATTGAGCGTCCATTAACCAAAAGTCGGGTTTGGCCTACTACTGGTTTTGAAAGCTATAGGGTCGGTGATGATGATGACCATACTGTCATTTACAAATGTTCACCCTGTTGTAATAAATATTTTCAAAGTTCATTCTAATATCCCTCTTTGGATATCAGAATACGGCATATTTGAGCCTCCAGACACAGCAGTAGGGCTTTTTTGAAAAATGGGATGCATTTTGTCAGTCGTGACAAAACCTGCTGCATTCCTTTATAATGACACACATCTTAATGTTAAACATGCCAGAATAATTTTATTTGGCAGAAAGGCCATCAAAATAAGCTGTCATGAAAATTGGGTATATGTATGGAAAGTCATAACGGTTGATAATATTCATAACCTTCTTTCCATATGATCACGGGGAATTTTCCCAGAATGCCATGTGACGTAGAACTATGATTAGTTCCTTTGTATAAATCGGAATATTTAAAGTTTCATTGTGTGAGGTTTCATATTTCTGTAGTTCTCGAATTTCTTTCTTTTCTCATTTAAAGAGAAATATTGAAATACATATTGCATTAATTAAGACAAGTTATTGCAGGGAAGAGTAAAGCCCGTTAGATTAAAAATTGAGCGTCCATTAACCAAAAGTCGGGTTTGGCCTACTACTGGTTTTGAAAGCTATAGGGTCGGTGATGATGATGACCATACTGTCATTTACAAATGTTCACCCTGTTGTAATAAATATTTTCAAAGTTCATTCTAATATCCCTCTTTGGATATCAGAATACGGCATATTTGAGCCTCCAGACACAGCAGTAGGGCTTTTTTGAAAAATGGGTTTGCGGTTTAGGCCAAGATCACTCTCACCAAGGATCACCTTTTTCAAAATTCATTTCAAACTTGTATGTCCAAATAAGTGACTGCGTTCTCTTTACTTTGCTTCATTCATTTATTTATTTTAATTTCACCAAGATTTCTTTTAAGTATACGGTCACCTTTGATCAAAATTCCTCGCATCAGGGGTAAACTTATGGGGAAAGTACTCCCCCCCCCCCAACTAAAATCGCTCTCACCAAGGGAGGGTCACCTATTGCCCGAAATCCCTCTCAAAAGTGTAAGGTCATGTCCAGCTACACACCCACGCCAGAAGAAATTCAAATGCCGCCACCCCCGAAGAGATTGGTACTTACATGTGTTGTTGTTGTTGTTGTTCATGTTGTTGTTGTTTTTTTATAATGCGCTTTTTTGATCAATCCACCACATGCTGTAGTGACACTGGTAATGTCGATTGATTTATTTGGCCCGAGAATTTAATTTTGCATCTTATATTTAAAAAAAAAGAGAAGAAAAAGAGGCGATAAGTGAATTATAATGAGGTCTCATAACACTCAATTAAGGTTTACAGTCGGACAATATGGTATATACAATGATCGATGGTGATTCGTATTTTCAATATCTAAGGTTAATATGCCAGTTGCATGTTCACCCTTTATTGGACTCAGTATGGAGGCCTAGTGGAGCCGCCATTTTGAATTTTGCTGGTTGAGGTAAAACCCACTGATAACACATACCCTGATGGGTACCTCGTCCCTGGTTAACACCCACTTCCAGGGACATGCTGGTCCCATCTTATCAGTTCTTATTAGTGTTTGTCGCCAGAACCAGCTCCGATCAGCTATAGTATCCAATAGATGATCCATAGATCTAGTAGACATAAAAAACAAGATAAAGAAAAACGAACAATAAGACTTTAAACAGAGATATACAAGATATACGCGCCAGAAGAGATTCAAATGCCGCCACCCCCAAAGAGATTGGTGTTTACATATTTTGCTATCTCTTTGTGATATCCCTCCAAATGATCAGATACCATGACATCTTGTCATGTTACATTAAAAAGATTATACTGATATGTGATAAATGCATTTAGAACCTCGACCTACTACAGGTCAATTACTAAGAAGGGGCAGTTTAGATTATCTAGATTGTCTCATTCTATCACCACCTGTTGGGTGAGGTAGGTATATCCCCATTGTGTACACTCATCCCGTGACGCACGCATGATGCTCAATCTAATGCATGCACACTTTCTTGACTGACAGCCATGATTGTATTTGATACTGTAAATTGATTCTTTAAAGTGTCAATAGCTAACAATTGAGTTAGCCATTAACGACTCAATTGTAATACTTAAACCTAAGCTTGACCCACATCTGACCCTTCTTACTTGATGATAAGCCTCATAAGTGAATACATTTTCAGTTATCGTGCTGCCCCAACCAATTACTGTAGTACAAGATAATACGTGGAACAACTTCTGTTAGAGGTTTTCGTGACGGCTGGCTGGTCTGATGTAGGCGTTAATCGTGTTAATGGCCCATAAAGATCCTTACCAAGTCTCTTAATGCATCGTGCCCAGTGGTCTTCACGATGCAGGAATGCAGTCTTGATGTGTCTACTCGATCACTGGGGCTAGCCGCCAACCTTATATAAGGGCACTAGTATATTAGGTCATGGAGGCCGCCATCTTGGTTAGGCCCCCGTTTCCAAAGCAAGGGCATTCTGGGTAAATTTCTTATCAGCCTCCAGAACAATTGTCGGTGATAACACTGATAAGTTGCACCATGCCCCTCATCTTAGTTACTCCAAGTACCTGCCCATTGTTTTATGTGTGAAGGAAGGTGATAACACTGATAGGGTGACAATATCGACAATGTCCTTTTGGCTTACCTGTGGTATCAAACAGAAAATTCAAAATTTTACCTATTGCTCTGTCATTATAGATATTTAATCTTTTTCAAAATTATCTGGTTAAAGCTGTTGATATGAAGTACACATAGATATAATTTATAGAAAATTCCCATTGATAGTGATTAATGGCAGGTTGTCAAAGTAAACTATACAAAGAGGCCAAATGTGGATTTAGCCCCCGACTACTTGAGCCACCTTAGTAGACACTACTATCGTTAACAATGTGCTAGGCCTGTATAGGAGCCTAGACCTATACCTAGTGGGTCCACCATTTTGAATTTCGCTGGTTATACCAAAGGTGGCAATACACACTGATAAGGCATTGTCATGATGGGTACTTTGTCCCTGGAAGTGGATGTTATCCAGGGACATGCTGGTTGTCATCTTATCAGCTTATCAATGCATGTCGCCAGAACCAGCTCCACTCCAGGCTCTGACCCCCCACCCGACACCTCTCCGCTCTTAGACGTGGACCGAGGCTGGCTCCACTCCCGCCTACACCCAATATTAAAAGGTCCAAACAGCCAATATGATGTATAGATATAACTGCCTTGTAGGCTCACCAAGGCTGCACCCAGACTAAAATGACTACATTGTATTCATACTGATATATCACTCTGGGCTGAGTCTGGGGACTTTGCTTTTCATTTACGAAATAGGGCATGGGGCATGACCGTGGTTGTGCTCTAGACTTTATTGAGACGTCAAGGAGCATTACATGTATATGCTTTGAGACATTACAAGATGAAATGAACATCTACGGCCAGCCTTGGATGTCCCAATAGCTAAGTCTGTCACTTGTTCTGCTATAAGTTTATTGTAACGGTTATGGCCGTAGAGCCATCGACCGGCGGAAGGGCTATGAAGGTAGCCCACCAGCAGTACAGGTTCAGAGGGGCAGTTCAGTGACATCGATAGCCCGCTAGGCCTCTGTCGCAGAAATTGATTAAATGTATGGCTCAATCGCGCGACAGGCCAAGTGGACTGTGGGATTTAGCGCTACAATATGCTCTAACAGTAACACCCATAGTCCACTAGGCCTCTGTCGCAAAAAAAAAAAAATATATATAGAAGAAATGTATGGCTCAATTGCGTGACAGAGGCCAAGTGGACTATCGACATAAGGGTCTATTGTAAGTGTGAATTTTACACAGTTACAAATATATGTGAGTGCTGACTTTTTAACACTTTGGGCTCAACAATCTAGATTGCGGGCAGAATCACACAGAAGACTTTCATCTATGTCATCTATCGTATAATCTGAATGCTAATATAGGAAATGTATTTGTTGCAACATTTTCGTGAAAACAAAAGGCCGATGCTCCATGTAGATGGTTAAGTTATTTAAAATAAAATGCTTGGATGTTTAGGCATATTAGTGAGGTCTATGTGGCCTTCGTGTCTCTGTCGCACACAGAGACAGAATTCATTCCCTCTAAGTGACCACCCACACAACAGACTGCCTCAGGGGAAAACACTGTCTCTTAAGTTGTTTTTAAGCCACTGTTAAGTCTTTCTGCTTCGTATTTTGTCTCAATTTAGCTGCATTTGCAGCCGGCTAGGTCAACCGTTTTTGATTCTTCTTCTAGGTTGACAGCACAAACAACTGCACACGAGAAACCACCAGGTGAAATGGAAGGCTCTTCAAGTGCTGCTGTGGACCAAACTTAGCCTTTCCATTTGGTTCAGATTAGTATTAAACACGCAATACGGCTCCTATTGGCTTGCACGAACAAGACCGAGAAAGAGATATGTCTAATATGATATGTTATCAAACATATCCAGATAGGCTAACAATAATGTTTGCTGTGCTAAGTGGCTATATAAGATTTACTGTTTCTGTGCATGTATTTTCTCCCCAGGGGTCATCGGAATCAAGTATTGTGTGATGCAATTTACATTGCTTTCCTCAACCAGATATAAGTGTGTGCTTTGGATATTGATTACACTGCATAAGCAAGTCTGGCTATGTTGATATTGCCTAACATGAAACTTGTGACTTAAGACTCATACATTATACTATAAACTGCAGCAGTCGCCATACTTGGAGGTGTGTGTAGATTTGTTACTGTAGTCTGTATTTGTGATGGGCTGATCGATTGATTTATGGTTTATTGGTAGAATAAATTCTTAATATATGTTGGGATATCCAGAGACTCCATTTTGTGGTGGCATATCCCTTACACTTTTATTGACATAGATAGATATAGTAGAAACTGAGGGGAGGGGGGAGGCGTTGCCTGCCACATAAGATAAGTACATTGTATGTTTCATGTAGATCCATGTGCATGTACAAAATGTACATGTACATTGTATATATGACCACACTGCTTTGTCTTATGAGACCTCTGCGTATTAGCTGATTAGACTCCTGTCAAAATAAGGCTAACAACACATTGTGTTAGTTTAGATTAGCCTGGTTTTATGGTCTAGCTTTTTGCGATGTATAATGAATTCGTTATAGGTTACTGTAGAATGATTGATAAAATGGACCAAAGTCAATGAATTTCCTGCCTTTCTCTCAGTTAACTTCTATTGTTAAGGGTGGAGCATTTTTACTTATCCTCAGCAAATTTCATATCGATGTTAGACTAGGGCTAGAGATACCCTATAATTATTACATAATAATACCCCTTAGTGTAGGTCAGTGCGCTATGTGGGTGATGGTTACTGACATGTCAGCCTTACGGAGTTTTATCATCATCAGGGGGTGGTGATGGGTTTTTGCACAGACGCATAGAAAATAAGAAGTTGCCAGGAGTGACCAAACCGTTTTAACCTATATTCAATGCAGGTTTTTTCGGCTGAAAAATTCGAGAATATTTTCCCCTCCCCGATATGGCTTGAAAAAGACCCCCCCCCCCCTCCTTGTCAACGGGTAAAAAGATTGGCCTCCCCATCACACCCACCACCCCACCCCCTCTGTTGTCATATATTGATCACGCCACAATTGTAAATTGTAAATGCATCGTCACCCATCCGGTGTAGGATTGTTACCTTTCCTACATGTGCACCCAAGGGAATTCTGAGCTGTATTGCAATTATTTTAATATAACACACGGCCTACCGAATATCTGTAATCATCAATGTGCTATATCTATTCTAGACATAATGTTTTCGCAATAATGTAATGCCATATGGCTAAAACGATCAACAGTGCTACGTGAGAATGAGAAAAAAGACCCTTAATTCACTTATATATGAAAGTGTTTATCGCCTTGACGGTATGACCTTGACAGGGTCAAATAGATGTTTTAATCCCTTGTTTCTCTGGAGCTTCTTGCCGAGAAGTATCTGAATGCACATGTATACACACGCCTGCGATATACGCACGAGGAGGTCGTGCATATCTCGTATATTATACGCTCCGTGGTCATGCGTATAACATATTCTTATACACAGAAAAAAAATCTTAGAAACGGGAAAAAAACTAGTCTTAGAAACAGGACAATTGAATGTCCCATTTCTCATATTCTAGAAAATGTCCTATTGTAGCATGTTGTCCCATAACAAAGATTATCTTAGAATTATATGGTCCTGTTTCTCAGATAAAAGTATTGTGTCCTGTTACCAAGATAATTGTATGGTCCTGTTTCTCAGATGTTCGTGTGTATAGTGGGTAGTTATGCCCACGACCTAGTCGTGTGTATAATACTTCAAATACCCACGACGTGGTCGTGCGTATATCATCGGCCGTATACACAGCAAATCATACTGAAGCTAAATTCAGTTTATAGAAATTGAAGTAATTAAACTTAGACAAAGCTCCTAGATATGAATTGCTAAGGTTTCTTTTTCAGTGGTGATAATCCAATTGTATTAATATGCTGAGCTGTGGGATGTATAACCCTTACGTCCAATAAAAGCGACACAGTACTGCATATGGGTATCAGGGACAGTCATTGTCTGTGATCGGAATATCAACCCTCAAAAATACATTATCATTTTTCTATGTATGAGAAATCTGATTACTTCTAATTGTGCTCTTCACTTTTATCAGTGATAAGGAGCACGATAAGGAGAAACTAAACGATTTTGATTGGAATTGCGTGTGGGGCAACCGGTCACATTTGCTGTTAAGCAAAGCTTCATTTAAGCAGATGGAAATTATCGACCGATATCAACAAATAATATATCTAGCAACATAAAATGCAAGAGAAACTGTATGGTGTTTTAAGCTAGGGGGCGGGTGGGAAGTATATACTGC
Source organism: Acholoe squamosa (assembly GCA_949317995.1). Lineage (NCBI taxonomy): Eukaryota > Metazoa > Annelida > Polychaeta > Phyllodocida > Polynoidae > Acholoe > Acholoe squamosa. Next base: position 43,023,304 of record OX439040.1, on the reverse strand, counting down.
AAACACACTGACCATGGCATGTGGACCGACACTAGCTTAATCAGGTAAAAGTGCAGAACACAGGTGGAAATGATTGGCACCCTTTATGAGTCCTGTCCTGTGAGACAACGGTGATGGGGTATCACCATACTTAGCACCTGTAGAAACACCTGCCAGTGGCCTTTTGTTCCTGGCGAGAAGAGTGGCATAGTCTGTCACTTATGTTATTAAGTCCACCTGAGTAATATTTCTGTGGGCAAATACCACCAGGGACTTATAACATGTACCGTAAACATTGTTTATATGCTGCACCGCGCATATAAACCAAACCCCGACTTGCTGGTGTTCCTATAAGCCGCACCTGGGGTCTGAAATCATGTCATTCTTAAGTCGTTTATGCTGTGTATAAACCGAAGCTCATATGCACGGTTTTCTGGTGATTACATTTTTGAGGTCTTTGTCCTGTGGTATTGAATCTCAGTCGACCTGATCAGCATGGCTTCAGCTGATGTAACTTACTGATGGCAAAATGGTTTAGAAAGTGTAACTTCCATTTTTTTATGCTTCAATGATTAACTGTGATATTGTAAACATACTGATAAGTGTCACCTTGTGTATAGAGATTGAGCTTTAGTAATTACCAAGAATTCCTGTAGTTTTCCTATCGAGTTGTAAAAGGTGCAGCTTGAGAGAGATCAGCAGAGGGGCTCTATATCTTCATAATTTACAGTAAGAAAAATTGCCTTTAAAAACGAAAGATACCTGGTACATAGAAAACTTACTTTATTAAGGACTTTTATGCACCCATTGTCACCTAGCTAATGAAGCTGCAAACCAAGTGGTCTATGATTGTTGTTGGCCTCGAGCCACCATACAAACTATTCTTGTATGTCTGTTGATAGAGATGTTATTGTTTTGTGTATACGTAAGCAAATGTTGCAAAACGATTATACCAGTGTCATGACCAGAAAGTTCTGATGGGCTTTAAACTAAAACCGCAACGATATGCCCTAGTTACCGGCTAACCATTTTAATCACCAATAACTTAGACGAGCTTATGTTAGCACTTCCACTTTTAGGTTAATAGAATACTATGTAAGTTACAAATAGTCTATAATTGGGCTTCCCTAGCCCACTTAAAAGGGTCTATTTCTCCTCTTTCCTATCCCCTCGGGATGTGTGTGGTGCACATATGCATGGGCACTGACACATTCCCCTGTGTAATTGTGTAATGTAGTTCTCGCCATGAATATGACCTTGGCTGTCGAATTTTAATGGCGTTAAACATCTATTACTCACTCACTCACAAATAGTCTAATAAAAGGTCACTGACGTTCATACAACAACCATTCCAATAAATCTGTTTACCAGTGGTTTTCTCTGTGATTGCACTACACATTGTTAAGGTTATGAGAATGACTAATCTGGAGCCAGCGGGCGGAGCTATTCCATTATCTTGTACTACCTTGGCCATTCGAAAAACCTGCATCTCTCCTTCATAGCGTTACCCAGTTGAAAGCAATTAACTTAGAAAGTGATAAGAAATATTCCTGAGGACAGTTCTCACTACTAACATGCTCCAATTGTGCCTAGGTTTGGTTCCAGGTTGGCTTAAAATCAGTACATTCTAGCCACTTAGTATGCAGGAAATGAAAAGCGAAATCGTAAACCTCTTAAAAACCTGTAAAAGAATTGGCTGTAATTAAGAAGCCATTGACTGCTCAAGAAAAGGTCTCGCACTTGTACATAATCAAAAAAATATTTTGTCGCCCGTGATATCTGTCTGTGCTTTTATCGGTGTCATCTACAACAAAACACCCCTAATAATTAATTGATATACCGGTAATATAGGTGGTTCACTTATAGTAGGGAAATCATTGTTAACATATATAGTTACAAGTAAGTTCTGTGTAACTTTCAATGTTTATTGCTATACTATGGTAACTAACGGTTCAAAAGTCAACCTGAAATCCATTACCTCTAATGCAGTAACACCCAAATCATGTACCTAATATTGGGAAGAATTCTTCAACAGAAAAGGTTCTGTGTGCATTGGTCTTTAGTGATATCACTTGAACCACAGTGTGGTGTTTTGCCATATGCACACAAAATTTCAACAAATGTGGTGTGGTTCTGGTCTATGGTTATAAAGCTTCGGTTGCATTCTATGTTCATCAATAAAGTCACGAATCTCACCACTGATGTTGCTGCTTTAATGTCTTTTAGATAAATATGTCTATGTTTATTGCAATTTTACACTTAACTATAAAAAACAGATAACCTATAGTTCTTTAATGTGATTTTGCCTCGGGCTGAATCCCTCTCTCACTCTTTCTGGAGCTTAATTCAAAACATCCTGGGATCCCAACCCCAGCGATCTTAGTGTAGGCACATATCATAAGACCTGACTGGTCTACCCTATGTAATGCAGTGGTTTCAGGCCTGTCCAGAATAGCTATTCCTGGGATCACTTCACTATTCCATTTCCACCACTAAGATCACTGCAATCTTAGTGAAAGAAATGCATAGTGGTTTCACCTGAGTACAAGAGCACTTATAGGGAACACTCCTGATCGAAAGAGTGAATAGCCTGCTGCATACATAAAGAGGGGAGGGAGGACGTTTGCTGAGTGTCCTTGAGGGCTCTTAGGGCTACTCATGCGTTAATTTCACTGTAAGGTAATTCTTCCCTTCTCTCTCTTTGTCCTGGGGGGAGGGCACAATGCTCCTAATAGGCAAGCATAAATCATACATTCATGGGAACAACTCTTGAATACTGTACGGGGGTCAACTGCACACTGTGCTCTTTTGTTAGCCCATATGGGGACGGGGAACGATGGTATAAGCACTCTTGTGAAGAAGAGTGACTCCACAGCTATTCCTTTATTTTGGGACTCTTTCCCCTGTGTCTAGTCAGTTCTTCTTGGAATAGTGTAGGAGGGCTGAGGCTAAGATCGATGCAATCTTAGTGCTGGCTAGGATATGTGAACCCAGTCAACTCTTAAGATCGCTTAATAGTATAAGGCTGATAAGGCGCATCCACAGCCCAGTCTGACACTTTCGTGCACAGCTGGGCTTTATTTTGGGCAGGTAAATACTAATTCAATGTATTTTTTCCCTGCCCATATACGCCTAATAAAGGCGCACCCCTAATTTTACCTGATCCTGCAGGGCACATCACAATACGCCGTTATATGCAGGGTATTACGCTAAATGAAGAGCTTCTCAACCTGTGAGTCTCAAAAACCAGGAACTGTTTAGTTTTTTTTCTTGCTTTTTTTTTCTTGTTTTTATATTGCATGGTAAACAGTTTTTTGCAGGACGCTGTAGGTCAAATCCCACATGGCGAAAAATGGCTGAAATATCTCTGCAATTTTGTCCCTTGCGTTGTATGGCCCTTGTTGAGGCCATAAAATGCAAGGACTACCGCAAACTTGACCCTAAACCACTGTGGGATTCGGAATGAGTTTTATGCCCCCCCCCCCCACAAGGGACATACAACGCAAGGGACAAAATCAGAGAGATATTTCAGCCATTTTTCGCCATGTGGGATTCGACCTACTATTCTTAGGGGGTCAGTTGCAACTGCTTTTTTATAATTTACGACAGTCTTTTTTTGTTCAAGATTCTTCGCATATAGCATTATGTCAAATTTAATGGTCCTATGATTATAGGTGTCTTCACCCATAAAGGGTGGGTCCTCTGTTTTGTTTATTGCAAAGCCAATTGTGTTGTTTGCTGCTGGACTCTCCATACATTCAAGCTTATAATGTTTACTGTTTCTACTCGGTTTGACTTTATATAAGAGTTCTATGAAGGTTTAAAAAAAAAAAATCTCATTCACCAGCAGCTTAATTTTTCTACAGACCCCAATGACCTAACTTCTATATGCATGTGTATATAGAGTGTAAAAGTAGTCCTTCTAGTCTATCAAAAGGAGGTAACGTGTTAACCCATTAACGCCCGCTGATCCAGGAGTGTATCATGTCCATTGGTTGTCATGATGCACCAATGAAGTGCTGGCGAGTCTGCTCACCAACACTTCGATCATTATGCCAACCCTTTGGAGTTTGTGTATCAAACCCGTAGGGTGGGCTTGATGCTTGAATGTAACTCGCCAGGGCTACATTCAAGCATCAAGCCGACCAATGGACATGATGCATTAATGCATTAGCGGACCTTAAAGTGTTAACAACTGCAAACAAATAGTATATCGATTTGATATCTTGGTAATCAAACTCATTTTTCACTTATAACATATGATAAAGGAAATATTGTGTCTTGACAGGTCGGCATTGGAAACAGACCTAAAGATAGAGCGGGAATGGCGAGGGACGCTGCAGCGAAGCCTGGATCAGGAGAAACAGAAGGTAGCCGGCATGCATACAGAACTCCAAGTCCTCTGCGAGGTTAGAAAGGTGAGTTTACAAGACACAAAATGACTTCTCGCTGAGTCGATATTGTATTCATGCATCATGCCCAGTGGTCATTATGATGCTGGAATCCCGGGGACTGACTGAAGAATAAGTATGAATATGAATATTATGGTTGATTGTCGTTTAAATGCCGTACTTAGGTCACTAGTTGGCACAAGTAAATTACAGGGATGTAAGTTGTCAGAATTTTGTCTGATTCCAGAATTTTCAGAATGCAACATGCACATAGACTTACCCAAATTTCCATCTTATGGATCAGGGTTTTGTAGTATTTTACATTGAATTCCGAATTTCAATAGAATACTTTCACACACCCTGACTTACATCCCTCTAGTTTAACCAACTGCGGATTTAGTTCAAATCAAAGAAACTACCATTATTATACTTACAGGAGTACGATGTCCTCCAAGGTCGGCACATGGCACTTAACAAAACGTGTGAGGAGCAAGAAGCAGCTCTATCTGAACTGGGATCACATCTTAGCGAGTAAGCCGCCTTCAAACTTCTTACCGTGTTTAGAAGAATCATATTGGGAAGTGATCATTGATTCTGTCAGTTTCACCCATAGAACTTAAGTTCTTTCCCCGGGGTTCTTTCCTGCCTCTGGAAGATTAATTTCTTTCCTGCCTCTGGAAGACTGGATGTGTCCAAATCATTCGCACCCCTAACCATGCACTATACATGTATACATACATTGGGTACACAGAAATTTAACCAGAACAAAATGGGAAGGGTGGGGGGGGGGGGGTCCTCACAATTGGTATATTGTAGAAGTGAGAGCCGACGTGAATCATTACATAAAAGTATTCTCTTGTATGTGTTGTATGCAATGTTGACCCATTAAGAATTCGATGAGAGGAGTTGGTCTTCACAATTGATAGTTATAATATGTAATACATGTAAAATCTCAATACAACGGTTATTCTGGTCGTTCTGAGATAAGGATTTGAAGTTGTTGGATGAAGAGATTTTTCTTCATTTATTTGCAGATCTAAATTAAAATTTGAGGACATGAAAGAAGCCCAAATGGCTATGAAAGAAGCAACCTGGGCTGACGACAAAGAAATAGCCAACTGTCGACAATGTACTAAAGTTTTCTCGGTCTCTAGAAGAAAGGTGAGCCTCTATATAGGACTTTAATTTCAGCCGCTTTGTGAGGTAGTCTTCATTATCAGTGGTTTGGTTCCAGGTATTCTCAAGTTGCATAATAAACGTAATTGTGTGTTCAAGCACAAGGTTCTTAGAAAAAAAAAACAGGTGCATGAATAGATCCTCCGCCACAAACCACGTAATTCACTATAAAGGTCTCCCACAAAAGCATGGTGATGTATATCGGGCACGTGGGCACATGTTAAGGCATATTTACCGTTTATTCTCTGTATAAGCCACGGTTTATACCAGAATCCAAATCAAAATTAGGCTTATAGGATTGGCCCAAAGTCACAGTGCAGCTTATATAAGGATTTTTACACCGTAGAACAGTACTAAACTGTCAATTTTCAAGCCCCAGTTGTGCCTCATAGCCTCCTTTCAAACTCAGGGTGCGGCTTATACCAGGAATGAGGCTTATACGAGAGAATTTACGGTATTATTAACTTGCCTGCGTCGGTAGGTCTTTGTTCTACGGGAATACAGAACCCATCACAGTAAGGCCATTTTATTTTAATAACTTGGATTACGCATCAACCGCTGAGAATTTTGGCATTACAAAATCATACAAGACAAACGTACAAGTACAAATTCTTGATATAAACTTGTTGTCAGGTTGTTCTTCAAAGTCAGAGGTGTAAAATTTCCGACTAAAGTTGGAAATCCGACTTTTTTTTTGTCTTCAAAAAGGTAGTTCCTGGTATCTATGTAAATCCACTGAGAAAACGTTTAACCATCCATACGGGGGGGGGGGTCTGACATAACATAGCTAATCCCTTTGCATAATTTGGATATTCACTATCCCAATGTCAAGTTTACCAAAAGTTCACCAGATTGTGATAACATTTAGCAGTGCTCCCCTTTTGATAGCTATATTCTGTTGTAAAATATAATCTAGACGTTAATTGCCATGAAGTCATAACAAGCGCTTCAGACTTTTTCATTTTCGGCATTTCACACCCCTGAGTCGGTATCTAACGATGGTATTATTGCTTCCACTCATAATGGGCAAAGTGAACAATAAGAATCAATGACTATTGTTTAGTGGTTCACACAATAGATGGGCCTTGAGGTGATACAGATAGTCACATGGTAACAAACATCCCCTTCAGGAGTCCCTAGCATTGTATAGATTATATCTCCTATTCCACCAGATACAATTAGGGATATAGTTAGGAGTTAATGCAAGCAGGTTGCAGATAATAGATCTGTACACTTGTGCTTACCACTGTAAAACTCCTTTGTCTCAGTGTTCCAAAGCCTGCCTGTAGCTTCACCCAATCAATATAGATGTAGATCTGTGCAATCCACGTATCCAGGGTACATGTAGATGATGTGCATGGTGATTTAAACCACAGGCATATGAGCCGCTTTGAAAAATCAAATGGGAAAGTAGTATACGAGATACCCACAACTGTCTTCATTCTGGATAGTATGTAATAAGGTTGAATCCCACATGGGGAAAAATGTCTCAAATATCTCTGCGATTTTGAATCTGTTGCATTTGTGGGTTCCACTCAAATTTGCAAGGCATATACTGTAGTAGGGGGTACAGAACACAAGGGCACTGTTGCGTTTTCTCATATACACTCGTTATTATGCCTTTGTTGATGTCTATATCTCTGTGCATTATGTATTTTCTGGCCTAAAATCGCAAAAGAGTGCTTGTGTTCTATACCCCCTCCTGCAATTATATGCCTTACAAAGTTGGAGTGAGTCCCACAAACGCAACAGATTCAAAATCGTTGAGATATTTGAAGCATTTTTCGCCATGTCACATGGGATTCGACTATAGATATACAAGAGTTCAATCTTCGCTTAGAACTCAGGGAGATCGAGGCTGCAAATACCTCATTTGTAGTTCTTTTCTTTGTTTTCTTTTGTTGTTGTTGGAGTTTGTGTTCAGGTTTGTGTTCAAATTTCTCAAAATAGCCACATGTTCCGACCACCAGTTTCTCCTGTTTTTCAAACTGCTGTCTCAAGACAGTTTAATTACATCCATACTGGAAAGCACGGTTTACATGGAATCTGGATCATCAGAAATCGAGTATAGAATCTGACTGGTCTCTCCCTCCCCTCCCACCCTTGTCGTCAGTCTATACGGCTATAGTAGGGGCCTGACTGGCCGTTTTTGGCAGGTGGAGGGAACTTACATTGAATTAGAATGGGAGCTCATACCCCCCTTGCTCTGGTCGCTGTCCAGTCTGCCCTAGACGCGCGTTGCCCAACCGGAACGCCTCCCTCCCTCCCATGCGGTCCCCGTCTTTGATTGGCTGCTACGCCGCTGAGGCAGTAAGACGGACGCATTCACCCTGCGTTCCTTTCTTTAATTGGCTGTCGGAGTGGTGTGATCCGTCGCCCGGGTGCATTCGTAAAGCCTTCTGTATGGACAGCATGTTAGCCATCTCATATGGGCGAGTAATTCGATTTCCCAGTTTCCTGCGATAAAAACTGATAAGTTGTGACAATAAATCATTATATCTGGGACAATTCTGCAGTATTTCATTCATTTTGTCGCATATTCGACGAGTAGTAGACCACCATGCTTTCAGGTGTTTACGAACACAGCCAGAAGCACATGGATGCATTGGCCCGCGTCCCCGTCTTTGATTGGCTGTTGGTAGTGGCCTGACCCAGTTTCTTCGCGCCAAGGGACAGTTAGGCACGTCCCCAGAAGCCACGTGTTAGCTGGTACCGCTGGTACTGCTGCAGTAACTGCAGTACCAGCGAAAGTGCTTTTGTTTACAATGGAGCGATGTCTCTGCGTTTTTGGCCCTAATAATTATGTCAATATTTGAAAGGAAACTGGCTTTATTGTAGCAGTACACATGGATTATTATCACAACTCGTCTTTGTTTGTCGCATGGTACTGAGAAATTAAAGGAAAATGTTAGATTTGAACAAATCATGACACCGCGTGCTGCGCGGCCCCGTTGGTGGTCCGAGATTGGTGGTCCAAGAACAGGTCTGTATCATTCTTTAATCAATACCCTCAAAACATCGCTGTAGAGGCCAAAAATGCTGGGGAAAGGCCAAAATGGTTTGGTGGAAAGTAATGGCCATTTTGTGATGTCATAGCTTAAAACATCAATATCTGAGCCTATGGTATCATTAATAACCTCAAATCATCGCTAAAATTGCTAAAATTATCGATAACTTTGTTCCCATTGTGCAGATTTGAAAATAAAGACCGCCATGATGTTTGCTCGAGCTACCCTTAATCTATAGGTCACACTATGGGAAACTCCTATTATTAAGGGAGTTATGATTTTATTTGTAAAACTGCCAGCTCTTGGACCACGCCTGGACTGGCGTCTGCCCCCGCATCCCAAAAAGTAACTTTATTTCGATCTATTCCTTCCTCAAACCTGCCCTTTTTCGCCGCTGACACTTAAAACAGATAGGTTTTGGCTGGAGGTAGGGTGCATATTATTTGCATAATTAGCATAATTATGCAGTATCTTGGTACTGTTCAATATAATATAGATATGTTCCATTGGTCCCTTATAGAATTCGTATGCTTGCAAGTATAAACTACTGACTGCACCTAGTGACTAGTGGAATCTGAACAATAGAAAAGAAATACCCCTCCCCTACCTTCCTATAGCATCAAACAAGTTGTTCAATGGAGGTAGCCATTGCTTGATCACATGCTTAAACCTTTTAGATCCAAATGCTAGTTACCAGTGCATTATCACTGTTGATAAGCCTTACACATCAATACCTGCAGCCACCCGGGGCACAAGCTATGTTTGCACTGAATGGATATCTTTCCATTTCTCCATTCTCTGGTGTTTGATTGAAAATGTTGACGTCATTCTGTGTTTTAATTTGTGTTTTAATCTGTGTTTTTATGGTACATGTATTGAGTTTAGGGCTATAACAGGTTAGTGTTAGTGCTAGGGTATGATAGTAATTACTCACTATTTGTCAAATTATGTCAGTATCTATGGACTATTTGTAAGAAATTAGTTATTATATGTTAGTAATTACTCACTATTTGTCAGCAATTAGTCAATATATGTCAGTATTTACTCACAATTTGTCAGCAATTAGTCAATATATGTCAGTATTTACTCACATTTTGTCACCAATAAGTCAATATATGTCAGTGCTTTGTCACTATTTGTCAGCAAATAGTTGATATACATCAGTACTTAGTCACTATATATATATCAGCAATTAGTCAATATATGTCAGTATTTACTCACTATTTGTGTAGAGGCAAGGAGAAAGGGTGCTATGGCTAAAAGTCAACTTTAAAATTCAGATCACTAGCTTTACAGTGATATATTGCATGTGAAGATAGTCCTGTTAGTTTTAGAGGAATAGCTTGCTAAATATGGGTAGGTATGACCATTTCGTGAATATCAATAAGCCCTACGTCTCCATGGTCATGAGATACAACTATAATTAGCATAATTTATGCTAATTACCGTAGCTAAATTAGCTTAAATTTTCATTCTTTTGCCCATGACTTTTGATCTAGAAGTGATATTTTCATTCTGTTTTCACCATAGTAGACCTTGTGAAATTTTCCTTCAAATAGGATCATCGATTTTCTTATTTAGAATGAATAACATGTTTCCATGGCAACAGAAATCAACAAAAATGCCTATTTTGGCCAACAAACATTCTTTTTAATGCTAAATATGGAACCTTTCCCCCAAAAATAGAATGTTTTATCAAAAATCTTTGAATTCTCCAAAAAAAGTAGCCTATAGCAGTTTTAGGCATATTTTTCCTATTCTAGCCCATAGTGGTGCCCCCTGGTGGCTAAAAAAGGTACTAAATCCCGCAGGAACCCCCATTTCTGCTTGCTGGCTCACAAAATTTTGTCAGCAATCAGCCAAATCAGTCAGTACTTGGTCATTATATAACAGCAATTAATCCATATATGTCAGTACTTAGTCACTAAATATCAGAAATTAGTGAACACATGTCAGTATTTACATACAATTTGTCAGCAATTAGTCAATATATGTTCGTATTTACTCACTTTTTGTCAGCAATCAGTCAATATATGCCAGTACTTAGTCATTATATAACAACAATCAGTCCATTTATGTCAGTAATTACTCACAATCTGTCAGATATTAGTCAATATATGTCAGTATTTACTCACATTTTGTCAGCAATAAGTCAATGAATGTCAGTACTTTGTCGCTATTGGTCAGCAATTAGTCAAAATATGTTAGTACTGTAATCTCCCGCGTAGAAGACGCGCTGCGGGTATAAGACGCACCCCAAAGTTAGCACATGCATTTTCACGTATAAGACGCACATTTTAATGCTGATATTTTAAGATTAGTACATTTCTATAGAAAAATTACACCTCGTAAAAGACGCACCCCCAACTTGAGTGAAAGCTATAAGACTCCCCAGCATTTTGTTTGGCGTACAGGACGCGTCTTATACGCGAGAGTTTACGGTAGTTATGCACAATTTGTCAGCAATTAATTAAAACATGTCAGTACCTATGCACTATTTGTCAGGAATTAGTCAATATATCAGTGGGCTTCCCTAGCTCATTTAAAAGGGTCTATTTCTCCTCTTTCCTTTCCCCTCGGATGCATGTGGTGCACATTGGGGGAACTGACACATTCCTCTGTGAAATTGTGTAATGTAGTTCTCGCCATGAATATGACCTCAGCTGTCGAAATGGCATTAAACATCTATTACTCACTCACTCAATCACTCACTCACTCTCGATGTCAGTTATTGCTCATAATTTGTCAGAAATTAGTCAATATACGTCAGTAATTACTCACTATTTGTCAGCAATTAGTCAATATATGTCAGTACTTACTCAATATTTGTCATCAGTTAGTTAATGTATGTCAGTACTTAGATATCATGTCAAGATTCGAAGCAATTTTTTTTTTTTGGTAGGGGTTCATAATTCGGACTTGTAGACTTATGGTGACTAAGTATTGATATTAAAAAGATTAACAGACTTTAATTCATTGGTGTATCATGCCTTAGCTTGCATGATGCACTCTATCTCAGAAACCATCAGGAATATGGATCTAAGAGTTTAAAAAATGGAATCGGCATGGTTGAAAATCTTGAAATTGATATATTACATGTCCAAATCTGCCTATAAACTACAGAGTAATGGGCATTGATTCATTTGTGCATCATGCTTTGCTTTGCCTGGCATGATGCACTCTAACTCAGAAGGTATCAGGAATATGGGTCTAAAAGTTTAAGAAATATAATCAGTATGCTTTAAAACATTAAAATTGATATTTTACAGTCAGAAATCTGTCAATAACCAGCTGAGAAATAGGCATTGATTCATTGGTGCATCATGCCCAGATTGGCATGATGCGCTCTATCTTTGAATCTTTCAGGAATATGGATCTAAAATGTTGAAAAAATGGAATTGGCATGGTTGAAAACCTTGAAATTGATGTATTACATGTTGAAATCTGTCGACAAACAGCCAAGAAATAGGCATTGATTCATTGGTGCATCATGCCTAGACTGGCATGATGCACTCTATCGCAGCAACCATCAGGAATATGGGTCTCTAAGTTGAAAAAATCAAATCAGTATGCTTGAAAACATTAAAATTGATATTTTACACTTTGAAATCTGTCAATAAACAGCTGAGAAATAGGCATTGATTCATTGGTGCATCCAGCCTAGATTGGCATGATGCACTCTATCTCTGGATCCATCAGGAATATGGATCTAAAAGTTAAAAAAATGTAATCGGCATGGTTGAAAACCTTGAAATTGATGTATTACATGTTGAAATCTGTTGACAAACAGCTGAGAAATAGGCATTGATTCATTGGTGCATCATGCCCAGATTGGCATGATGCACTCTATCTCAGCAACCATGAAGAATTTGTATGGGGGTATTTGGAAATCAAGTATAAAATTCAACTGGTCTCTCCCTCCCCTCCCACCCTTGACGTCCGTCTAGACGGCTACAGTAGGGGCCTGACTGGTCATTTTTGCCGGTGGAATGAACTTACATTGAATTAGAATGGGAGCTCATACCCCCCTTGGTCCGGTCGCTGTCCGGTCTGCCCTAGATGCGCGTTGCCTAAGCGGAGCGCTCCCTCCCTCCCCCGCGGTCCCAGTCTTAGATTGGCTGCTATGGGCCGGTATAATTTATTAAACATTGTGGACAGCAGTTTACAAGAGCTATGCTCTCACTATCTTCCTTACAGAAACTTTCACTGATGGGCTATGTACTATTTTCTCTTCAGCACCACTGCCGGAACTGTGGGGATATCTTCTGTAACGAGTGTTCAGACAACAAGATGCCTCTACCCTCATCAGCCAAACCGGTGCGTGTCTGTGACGGCTGCCACACCTTCCTCTTACAGCGGTACTCAGCCAACAATTAGTTTTTATTGAATTATTTAATATAAAACACATCCCATACTCACTGCCCACAGGGTTTGATATTTTATCCCAACACTATAATCCTACACTTCAATCACCTCCTTAGACAACGCCCTTAGCCCTTTAAGGACCGCTGAAACATAAATGCATCATGCCCATTGGTTGTCATGATGCACCAATGAAGTGCTGGCAAGCAGTCTGCTTGCCAGCACTTCATTGGAGCATCAAGCTGACTCTCTGGGAATATATTATGTATCAACCCCGTAGGTAGGGCATGATGCTCCGATGAAGTTCACTTCATTGGGGCATAATAATGACCAATAGGCATGATGCATTAATGCATCAGAGGCCATTAAAGGGTTAATCATACCGGCATTATGATATCTAAATATCTGATACACCTTTAATGTGCCCAATGGCTATGTTGATTGCATGATACAGGAAGGTAATATCAACCCTATCAAATTATGATTATTTCCTGTCAAATTATTTCATAAATAACCGAATACTACGTCATATACTTTAAGTTACATCACAATGTCATATACCACTACTTCAAGTTAAATGACAAGCCTGTACACCTCGCTATACTGTTATGAACCAGGGCAGGATACCGATGACGGCGGTCTAGCTAGTCCTGAGGTCTAAGGTGACTGGCGCGTCCACGCTAACCTAAAAACGCGGACTCTAAACGGAGCCTCCCGCGGTGCGTGTAGGTGCGCGGGCGTAGTGGTAGTCCTCAGGACTATAGCTAATAAAAATGCGATGCTTAAGTCCTAAGGACTAAAGCCTAGTCCCCAGGACTAAGAATATGAGGATATTGTCCTAGGGACTAATTGTACATTAATCCCATGAATTACCCTGCAGACCGCATGACTTTGTATAAGACTGTGCTGTTAGTCTCCAGGACTAAGCTTTTAGCCCTAGGGACTAATTCGTAGACTCAGGGACTACTTGTTTAGTCCTGAGGACTACAAAAACATTTGCCTAGTCCTCAGGACTAATGCATGTGGTTCTGAGGACTAATTCATTGATTGATGTCTAATGTAGTTGTGACTAGGGATGTAGTCCCCAGGACTTCAAATTTAGTCCTGAGGACTACTTCTTAGTCCCCAGGACTGCTCTGTGTAGTCCCAGGGACTAAAGATACAGTCCTGGGGACCAAGGACTGTGTCTCTAGTCCCAAGGACAATGTTGCAGTCCCCAGGACTGTATCATTAGTCCCTGGGACTGCACAGTAGTCACTGGGACTACAAGTAGTCCAATGGTGACTAAAGGACTGAAGGTAGGCCTATGGTCCTAGAGCATAGTCCTTGGGACTAAGACCCTACATCCCACCTACCCCTTGAGACTTGGCAGATATAGATAGTCCTCAGGACTAAGACCTACTCCTCAGGACCGGCTGGACTGAAATAGTAGTTCCTGGGACTATGTCTCTAGTCCCCAGGACTACATCTTTAGTCCTGAGGACCAGGCAGCTACATCTTTAGCCCTCAGGACTTAACAGTTAGTCCCAGGGACTGAACCTTGTACCAGGGTATAGATATGGAAAAGGCTGCGTTGATCAATTTCTAGCCTTCAGAACCATTCTTCTAGCCCGAGGACTACACTTTAAGTCCTTAGGACTAAAGTTGTAGGCCTCAGGACTAACGTCCAATCACCAGGAATGTCTCTAGTCACTAGCACTAGGTCACTAGCACTAGATGTGTAGTCCTCAGGGCTAAAATATCATCCTGAGGACTATAATCTTTAGTCCTCAGGACTAAGTTTTTAGTCCCAGGGACTATGTCTTTCTAGCACCGAGGGCTGTTCCGCGTACCCATGTGGTCGTAAAAATAAAACGTAAGGCCTTAGTCCCAAGGATTGTCCCTGGGACTACACATTAGTCCCAGGGACTAAAGATACAGTCCTAGGGACTAGATTATAGTCCTTGGGACTTAGACCCTGGCTCATAATCATCCAAGAGTAGCGAATAGTCATGGTGCCCTGGGGATGAGATTCATAGTCCCAGGGACCACCTGTTTAGTCCTGAGGACTAAACTGTAGAACGGCGAGTAAAGGCGCATTCTAGTCCCCAGGACTAGATGTCGGCGCGTGGCTGCTGCTGGCCGCTGCAGCGTACGCGGCAAACAGGGCCAGCGCGGACGCGGCAGACGCCTTAGTCCTCAGGACTAGCTAGACCGCCGTCATCGGTATCCTGCTGAACCAGGCCCCATAATGCTCATTAATTGTCTCATGAGGTCCAAAGGATCTAGTATTTCAAAACACTTTGTAACACTTAATGAATTGACGCCAGCTCATCAATTTGTGTAATTGTCATTTTTATATCAAGGTGTGGTAGTGATATAATGTTCATAAAAGACGCCCTTTTAAGGGTTGTATAAGTTTTATCGATAGTTGTCTCGTAGGCGTACCGACATCAGAGGTCCACCCTACATGCTTCAACCATGATAGTATTTCAAATTTCACATTCTGCATTTTCAGTCACTTTCCTATTTCAAATATGTCCAACAGTCGTATTTCAATAAAACTCTTATGTAAAGAACGATAGCCATGGTTAAAGCAAAAGACATGCTTGAAGTGGTATGTTAGTGTAGGAATGCTTGATGTCGCCGGTCCGTCTTGAGCTCCCTGCTGTATGTGTGATACAGTCTCATTCATCCTGCAGACGACATTTAGATTTAGTGTTCAACAATTTTGGCGGGAAATGTATCCCAGTAGAATTTTGTATCCGTGCATATAATAGAGAGGCCGTGTGCTGCTCAATGCGTGGTTGTAACTACATGGATACAGGGTTTGTGTAAACCGACTTTTAGCAAACGTGAACAACTTTGTAATAATTATATACAATGTTTTGATGGTGTGCAATGATCATGATAGTTGTATCGAGGACTGCCTATTTAAGTAATCATTAAACGAAACATACAGGTCTGCAAACTCCTTTTTTTTTCAGTTTTCATCTGGTTACTCTGGTTGGGTTAATCTTGTGATTTGTCCAGATCCACTGAGAGGTCATTTGTGACTTATATGAGAGGGGGGGGGGGCTTAGGGAAATCTGAGATTCTCATTTTTCTTGTCCGGAGTTTGTAGATATGATGAATACCTTACTCTCTGTTGTATATTATTACATATTTTTAAATAGCCTGTGAAATATTCCTCTAGTTTGATGGTAACATCAGCAAAATACCATTACACCCTGCAGTCTAATGAGTCACTATCGTTTACAACAGGTAGAATGCAACCATTAGGCATTTGATGTTATCTAATGGTTGACGCTTTGAATTAAAGTGGCCAAATATGAAGATAGGTTGTATAGAAATGTGACACTGTGCACATGGACCATTGCGTGATAAGGTCCATGTACTTGCTATGTTTTCTTGTTCACGTAATGATAGAAGAGATGACTCTGTATGGAGGATTAGGATGCCATAAATCCTATACATTGTGAATAGATACTATATGTCCTAAACTGTTGCTTAAGGCAGATGATGATAGTTGTGTAAGTGCAAAGTTGTATACGGACTTAGCAGGATTATTTATAAGCCAATTAGATGATCCCAACCATTCACCGCCGTCCACTCGGGGGCCGAATGGTACCCATCTGATAGGTCTTATTAGTAGAACTCGCTGGTAACAAGCTGCAGAAATGGCGGCGCCCATGGGGCGACCTGCTAATTGGGATACAAGCCTCTGTCGGGTAGATTGACCATGACCACATACCTTGAATCATCCACCGCAGTTATGGGCAATAAAGATTGATGCAAAACTGAATCATCATTTCCAAGTGGTTAATGGACATTGATTCAGCCAGTTGGCAATACTGACTTCGCACCAAAGCTCCTGGAAGAGGTGGGTGGCCGTCTCAAGGTATGTAGTTGTAACAAGGTTAACCTACTATATATAGTGATGATGGAATGCATGGACCAAGACCTACCGTAGTATAGTTACTAGTACATTATTGTTGTACCGAATAAACTACAGCCACGTACCAGAATGCATTTCACTCTAATGTCTGTAGATATAACAGGTCCTATTACACAAGTATGTCATTTGGGAGTCAATGGAGAAATGAGACGGGTATTTGAAAAGATTTACTGGAACTAGCTGTGTATTATATTACTGTTTGTTTTAGCTGTAGAAAAGGAAATGATTGTAAATAAGCACCCCTCCCCCCTCCCCAGGTCTTGACTGACGATAATAAAGGAAGTGGGATAGAGTATAATTTCCCTGCCCTCCCCAGATTTTAATGAGTCACAGATGAAGTGATATGTAGAAGAAAGATTGATTTCGCGTTATTTGTTTGCTGTGTAAGCACATGAGTAAAGTTCATATATGCACACATACCACAAACCCTTGCAGTTCACTTTCTGAACAAATCTATGCGTCGGCATTGTATAGGGTGGCCGGAGGGTCAGGCTGATTTCCCCTCCCCTGTCTGATGCTATAGTAAATGTCACTTTTCTAGAAGCCCCCCATTATTGATAGGGGCAATGTGGAGATGTCTAATGACTTGCTCAAGGATGATCTTGGATGGGAGCACCCCATATATAAAGCATTAGGCTTAATTCTTACTCTTTAATGGGGAAATCTATTGAAAAACTTCAAGGTATCTGCCTGTTTCACCTCTGCGTCAGTTCTATCCATGCCTTCTTGTTTAACCTGACCTTTGGGAGAATGGCCACCATTCAACTGCAAATCAACATTTTAAAAAGATTCTTCTTTTTAAATATATCTACTTTCTTCAGGCTTTCCTCCCAATATTTTTATGTTGACTTATACAAATAATTTCTATTCACAATAAGCCCTTCAAAAAACCCCTTTTTAGGTCAAGGATCATTAGAAAAATAATGATGGAAAAATGCAGGAAACTGCTACAAATAGCTCGAAACTAGGAGAACATAATGTTTTTGGAGTGAGAATGATAGTGCAAATCCCCAGAGATCGCCAGGCAACTTTTTGGGGCTAGTTTTGGGGCCTATTTGCCTAGTTTTCAATATAATATCAACAGAGGGCTTCACCAGCTAGGCACACACATGCATGTAAAAGATGTCACTTTTCATAACTTTTAGGGTGTTTTGCATGTTGTGGCTTAACTTCCTAAGAGCATTAACTATTGGAAATTGAGAAGACCAGTGAGTGGTATCTCAGATTTATGACTGTGTCTGGGTAAATGGTACCTGCAATAGTCAATAGGTAGCTGGGCTATGTGGAGCATGTGTGTTTCCAGTATGGAGACTCAGATCTGTCAGGAGTTCAGCAGTGACACACTTTCAGTTAGGTATAGCTTGGGTTGTACTTAGTGTACCAACTTGACACAACATGTTTATGAAATGTCAATGGCCTATAGGTAGGTGCAAAATAATTGTCAATCATATTGTTTAAAAGAACTACTCCGGCCACCCTACTGATTGTATTGATAAGTCATTGTAACTCTTTATATATGATATTTATATAACGTCTTCTCATAATGCATAGACTATATCATTTAGCTCCTAACAATATATCGGAAATATCCTGTTGCATTCAAGCCATCAGACATTTACCAGAGATTCATACTGTGTCTCATCAGAACACATCTGGCATTTGTGGGTGAATTAGGGATCATGAAGAGGGATGTTAGAAGACTCCGACATCATAATTGTCCTCAGACACCAAAAGGTCGACTTTCTACTCCTCGCAAATATCCTAGGTAAATATACTAGGATATTTAAATGGTTGACTTCTAGGACCGAAAAAGTTGAATGAATGCATGAGTTCGTCCATTTTATGTTTAATGGTTGTATATTTTCTATACAATCTATCACCCCTGGAATGACTGCATACAAAAACTAACGCATTTTTGTTGCTATTATTTACAAGCCATAGCTACGAATTCAGCGTATTATTCCGTGGATAGGTCGGGAGGCACTTAGGCTTTGGCTTGTTGACATTTCTGATATGTCGTATAAATCTAAATGTATATACTTCTATTGATATTTTATGACATGAGGCTCTATAGATGGCTATGAAATACTGCTCTATATATGTGTACATGCTTACTATTTATAGTAAGGTATATATCAAGATGTTAAAAACAAATTCCTCATGATGCCATTATGTGGCATCAATGAATTATCCAAATAAAACGATAAACATGTATTGAAAATGTTACTGGTTTTTTTCGTTCTGTTTTTGCTGTAAGGTGATGTCAAGTTAGCGTTAGAAAGAGGTGTGATTTAAATTATCCAATATTGGAAGATTGGAAAATTCACTGATTATATTGCTATCTTACTTTAGAGGCATGCTGTCATCACTCATCAGAGATTTGTCCCTATAATCATGCACAGAGTAATAAGTATGGAGCCGTTCTAGTGGTATAGGTAACGGCTGGGGGATATAGGTCGGGATAGCTAAACCTATTGACAATGGGACCCCTTATAACCAGAGGCATTGAGTGCGAATTTTCGAAGGCGATAACTGTGTTCCCCTTAAAATCAGGGGGGTGCTTGCTGTAAATGCTGCAAATAAGTCTTTCTTTAACAGTACCAGTTATGTATGCAAGGCAATGAATGTGGAGGGGCGGGGCTACTCCACTTATCTTAGGGATGGGATGGTGCCTATAAATGTCTTGAAATTAGGGGGCGGTTCCTTCAAACGCCCTTAAATTAGACTTTATAAATACTTTCTTAAAGTCAATGTGATACAAGGTACACTAAAAAATAACGTATTGGAATATGAGTAATTGACCCAGTGCACTGTGGTCTTAGGTGCCACTTTTAATCGTGTTAAAAGAAGTTATTAGCTTTTTTCTAGAATAAGTTTTTGACCCAGGAAGCCATGAATCAGAAATACAATGCACCCTATGGGAGGACAGTCAAATACGCAGCCCTTCTGTTTTTTTACTTTCACTCTGAACACAGAGTTCAATGGGGAACCTGAGACACTTTTGGTATGTGTGGTATGCTATAGACTTAATGTTAAACAAAAGAATGTAAAGAGGGAAAGGGTCCCATGCATACATGACATGACAGACCGAACTCACTGTCCAGAGCTGAAGCAGAAATTTTTTTAACATGGCAATCCTTGAAGGTCATGGTATCTTGGGCTGTGAGGAAAATTCACCTCATGCCACAGGTGGTCCACCCCACCCACCATGCTCTGTCCACAATCTGTACTATATGGACTATGGCCTCCAGAGACAAAGCCAGAGACAGTTCCAGAGACAACTCTAGATTATACTCTGCTTTTTATATGTCACACCACCTTTGATTTTCAATGATTCAGCCCTGGGTATTTGTGTTGAAAACACACATTCAATTTTCTATTGACTTAGATTAGAGAATTATATTAATGATGTAAGTATAGTTAGTTCAACTCAGATTTTGAATTCCAGATATTTACTCAGATGTTATGCCGATAAAATATGACAACTCCCATATAATGTTCAGGGACATGTAAGTTGTAAAGACAGCATCAATAACTTTATGCAAGGCTTCCTACATTTAGATGATCCATTGATCTCTGAAAGAAGTCTAAAAGATCACTAAATATAAAGTTTTCTGTATCAATATCGCACTGGGTCATCTGTGTTCAGAAACACACATCAGCTACTTTCAAAATGTCAGCTACAGATACTTCTACATATAATTTGTAGGCAATTCAATGAATAAACCGATTGGCCTGGTACTTGATGATGGGCATTGCCTTGCATGACTCCTCCTATAATGACATATATCTTAGGCAGGTGTGGCACCGGAGGAAGTAGGCACAGGAAGGGCGGACATTCAGGAAATAGTGGGTGGCAGGTCAGAGTATCAAATATAAGAATAGGTCCTAATGGTCATTATTATGAAGTTATGAATATGGTTTGATTGATGGAGTTTACAGAAGTACGCAGGAATAGTGATGTCAGCCAGATTGCTGCAATTCAAAGATTAGGGACAGGATCATTGTATTGGGAAATTAATGTTCTCAAAAATCGCTAACTATTTGGGTCATCTATAGATTATGTTGCATCTCTTTTGGGCTATTATTTTATACCCTCCCCCACCCCTGCCACACCTTTCCACGCTTCTGTCAATGCCATTTCACACCCCCCCCCCCCAGCCAATCTAATGACAGTCTGACTACAAGAAACACTTACAGCTGGATTACCGAAGCAGATTTTCATTATACATGATTATACCACGCCTCAGGGACTTCGGGTGGTTTTATATGCGAAATATCCGTGCATTATTCTGCATATACCAGTGTAGAGGTCGGCGGAAAATGTCCTGGAGAAACCGGGAGTCGAACCCGGGACCCTCCAACCTGCAGGCGGAAGCTCTACCGCTGAGCTACTTCCCCGTCTGACATTCTCTACCTTCCACCTACATCTGGATCGGTATAATACACAAGAGGGGCAGCTTATACCGGCTGACCAGCCCCTGAGGGCTGGTGCAACCAGAACATGGCAGATGGCCTACCGCCATGGACTTACAGCCAGAGCTGGCCCCTACACCAGCAATGTGCATTTTTGAAATTTTTGGTATATACTTTTTCGAGGTCATTTTGGGAAATGTGTGGCGGACATACAAAGTCAGTCTAGCCATTTTCCATTGTGAAAAATTGTCCAAACTCTTAGGAGAAATGAACCCCGGTCGCAGTGCTGGTTGGTGAGGACGTTAGCCATAGCGCCACACTGAACGGTGATGAAAACCCAATGCGAAAATAAATAAGTTCTAACCTGAGGTCCTAGTCCTATGTTTGCACTCAGTTTTCGTCTTGATTCCAACCTTGACATGTTATAATATCGAAATCCCAAGAAGTTTTCGATCCATAGAAGAGGAAGGCGTGCTAATTTTCTCCATTTTCTTCAATATAAATAAGAATCCATTGATTTTTCCAACGTACGCGAGTCGCGGTCCGGCCATTCCCACCCGCCTCCTTGTCCGACGAAAGTGTGTCAGTTCCCCGGATGTAGATATAGGTCAACTGCTCATCGTACGAGGAAGACGCCGAAAATTTCAGACCGGTTTGAAAAATCAATGGATTCTCCTTTATTCTAAATATATTGGACATAATACGTATGGAGGGATCATCTAGAATGTCTAAGGATGTGTATGTTTTAATTTGAAGACTTGTCATGGTTGGATTCGATACGAAAAGTGTGTGTGAACACGGCAGTTCATCTCTCGGCAAGGAACAAAAACAATGGCTTCGCGCAGAGCGGCCACGGGCCGTATCGCTTGCACTTACAAAATGTCTTCTCCTGGCTATATTCTTTGGATCTCAGGTAAGAAATTAATACAAAATGGAGGAAATTGTGGTATAAACCTATTAGGTCATGGATATTGGAGCCCACGGGCCTTACATGCTGGATAAACCCTCGCCGCTACGTGGCTCGGGTATATCCAGCATGTAAGGCCCTAGGGCTCCAATATCCATGATCTATTAGCTTATTATACCACCATTCTGGTACTTTCAGTGCTGATATGGCCATTTCTGCCGTGCATTATCAGAGCATATAAGGCACTGTTTCAGCATTTTTGGTGTCTTGTCAATTTTTGCATATAAATTTCCCAGGTCAAGTTGGACTTAGACATTTTTGGGAAGGTGTAGGCAGATATATAGGAGTTCAATCATCTATGGATCCTATATATTCTTCAGGCTGAAGGAAATAAAATGACAAGCTTAGATTATATATATGGAAAATATGTGTGCAAAGCCAGTCAAGCGTTGACAACCAAAATGGCCCTGGTGAAGGGAACTGGGAAGGATCGCTTGGACTTGGAAAATGTCTTCCCCTGCATTTATGCTGGTGTTATAAGCTGGGAAATTAAATGTTATTATGGAGGGAATGGTGGTATTTAATAAACGAAATAAGACATAGATATCATGCCACTCGGTTTGCATATTGGAGAATATATAACCTGCCACTGCACGGCTCGTATATTCTATGACTATGTTTGATTGATTGGGTTCACAGAAGTACACCACAAAAATGGTGATGTTAGCCAAATAGCTGCGATTCGGAGATTAGAAACGATATCACTGTATATTGGACAATTACTATAATGTTCTCAAAAATCGCTAACTATTTGGGCCTTCTATAGATTATGTTACATCTCGTATATTCTCCAATATGCAAACCATGTGGCATGATATCTACCCACTTGGCAAAAAACGTTTTTTCAATGTTTGCAAATGTGTTTTTTTGGTTTGAGTAAAAAACGTTTTTATTATGTTGAAACACGTTTTTAAAATTTTTTAACCAAATAAAAACGTTTGTTTTTTTCAACCAATTTTCAACCAAATAATTTTTTTTTTGTTATGTTTCCTTTACATTAAAAAAAACGTTTCTTAACTTGAAATAAAAACGTTTTTATAAGAACGTCCAAAAACGTTTTTTGAGTACATGTAAAAGCGTTTTTTGACATTGAAAAAAATGTTTCGCAAACTAAGTAACCAAAAAAACACGTTTTTTAACGTTAAGGTATGTCATTAGTAGCCTGCAAGAATAAGGCCGCTCTTCAGTTCTAAATAAGCATTTTCATGAGCCTGTATGTCTATTGCACAACCAAAGGTCTTGTTGTTGGCCAAGACCTTTGGAATCAGTGAAACTTTCTACTATATGCTGACGTATTGCCCACAGGGGGCATGCAATTTCAGAATGCAATTCATTGGCGTACATCAGCAAATTTCACACCAATAGGTAGCCAATGGAAGCTAATGTTGACCCAACCATACAGTGACCCAGCGGCATGAAGGTCGAATCCCACATGGCGAAAAATGGCTCAAATACCTCTGCGATTTTTAATCTGTTGCGATTTATGAACCTACCCCGAATTGGCCTGGGGTATAGGCCTAACTACAGGTGAGGCTCCACTACGCAATTTTTGCCGAAAATCTGAGCTGTTCTCACAAAAGCAGACACAAACACATATTATAGAGTGGTATTTGTTATTATTTCAAGGTGTAAATAGAAGATTGAGAGAGCTTTTTGTTTATGTGGGGAAGACTTTTTGTACAATCTCAGGCACATTTTTGTTGCCAAAAGATGTTTTTGTCTACTAAATTAAGTTGACCTATTGTAAAAATTGCAGACTTTCACACTGAAGACTCTCTGCAACTCAATATCAGGCAGGTTTGATTTTTACAGTACAAGACCCTGCAATCTGTGTGACTGCTGTGTTGTTATTTATATTTTGCTGTGTTGATGTTTATATATTGACCTCCCACCCAATCACAGAGTCTGTGCAGGTGCAGGTTAGTTGGTAAATATGGAACATAAGGAGAGAGATCACCAATAAAATAACCCCTGAAATCTCATGTTTACAATTTTGTAGGTGCCTCCGAAAGAAACGTCATTTGTCCCTGCCCAAATTCAGGATAGGAATGGGACAACTCTTACGAATTTCATTGTTCTTTGGTTTCTCATCCATGCCCCCCTCGCCCAGTTTAAGATGGGAATGGGACAACTCCTACACATTTGGTTTCTCATCCCAATATCAATTTGATACGCCTATATTGTTGTTCTTTCAACAGTTTTTGCAATAGGATACGCGTACCATTCAATATTCTTAAAGGTAAAAAGTCAGGTAACGTTACACAAGCAATATTTCTACTTGATGTAGTTTGGCTTTATTGAACGGGGTTATTATAGCACCTAGCGTAGGCCAATAAACTATGATCATTACAACAAAAAGATAGGCATACAGCGTTCCTTGTATCAATGACTCTTAATTGAGAGCTTCCCTCAACTAGGAAAACTTAGAGATATTAGGATATCAGGGTTACGTTTCTCGGCTATCAAGGTGGTTTACGGACACGCTAATTGCCAACTTACGGACATCCATAAGGGTTATTATGGAGTTTTCAAATAACTTCAGAATATCAAATATTTGGATGAAATAAACTGAATTAGGGACTAGGCTTGACCTAATTTTTTTTTGCAAATTCAGGGTTCATCTAACTTAGCCAAAGAGAATATGGAGAAATCTTATGGTGAAAGGTTATGGTTTTTGGAATTTTCTAATAGACCCTATATGAGTCTACACGGGAGATGTTCCCTTCACTTATGACTAATGGACCAGCGCAGCCCTTATCAGGCTTACCCCCCCCCCCCCACTGACAAGCATCTTCAATAAGGGTTAAGTTAAATATGAAATCTACCGGAAAGGGGCATTAAAACCCTTATGAGAACAGATCTATATAGACCTAGACAACAGAATCTAAAAGATTAAAAGAAAATGCATTGCATACTGGTGGCACTATTGCCTAGTTCCAATATTAAAAAAGAAAATAGTAAAAAAAGGTGACTTTTTGTAGTACATATACATCTTTAATTTGACCCTTTCCAGGGTCCTTGACAACCAGCTTTCTGCTCCCTATAATACGTTGACCCCATTACACGACACTTAACAATCGGTAAACATATATGGATAACAAAGATTGCTAAGAAAACACTGACGTCACATCTGTTGGCCAATCATCTAGTCCATAATACCGATGCTGAATGGCCTTCTCAGAGACGCGCACCAGTCTCATTCCATGAGGAGCGTCCCCTAATTGAGCACCCACCGCTGACGTCACAACCAGCTCCATGTCGCCGGCAAAGCCACCTGCATTTCTATGGTAATGTCCACAGAACACAACGCCCACACCTTAAAAAGAAATGAAGGAAGAACACAATAGTTGACCCTTATCCTATAGGACTGCAGAATAACATGCAATTGGCAGAGTCCTACATAATAGAAGCGTGCTGATTGGTCATTATTATGCATGAACTCAGTGCTGTTTTGGTACACGCATCATGACAGTGATATTTTATGTCCAAATCTGATGACCGTCAGATTCTATCTCTTCACGCTATTTATACAAGGCATTTGGTGAACAGCTCACATGCTTTAACTATCACTTTGAGACAGGAGACGATAGAACTGACCATGGTTCATTTAATGGTACTCATGTACGAGAGGTTTATACCCGGCAGTTTTATAAAGTGAATTTCCCTTTGATGTCCTCGCCAAATTCTCCATTATCTACGATAGCTATTTTGATTACCTTGAAGTAAAAGCTTTTTTTTAGGTAAAAGAGCCCTGCTTCATTTATTCAATTTGGGGCGTAATTCAAACCATGGTCTCTATCATCATCATCATCATCTTCTAACTAGCCTAATAGTCATTTCCTTGATGCCCTCAGGGCACGGGCGTGGACTGGTTACCAGATTTAGTCTTGTGTAGGTGTTATCCATATGCTATAGTAAGGGTGAGAAAGTAAAGGGAACAGTGCTGCCCTCTGGTGCCTTTATTTGCTATGCACAGACCTTGATTACGGAGGTGAGTGGTTACTTTGGCAAAGTCACCACTCACCTCCGTAATCAAGGTCTGTGCATAGCAAATAAAGGCACCAGAGGGCAGCACTGTTCCCTTTACTTTCTCACCCTTACTATAGCATATGGATAACACCTACACAAGACTAAATCTGGTAACCAGTCCACGCCCATGCCTCAGGGCCATTTGATTTATAGAGAGGAACAAACAATGTCCTTTGTTTAATTGGACAATTGGACGTATCTCATCTCAATGACGATTTTCTACTTGCAAACCAAGAGGCGGTTATACATACGCAAATACGAGTAGCTTGTGGAATAAACATTTTTATAAGGTTTTACACACATCTTTTCTAACCTCACAGGCACCGGTCGATTAAATGAGTGCCATGTTTTTTTCTTGCATTCTGAATGTTATTCATGAATGGATCTTTATCGGTATGAAAAAAAAGTATAAAAACAGCCGTTCAGAATGAAATTAAAAGAACCAAACAAGTCTCATCTATTTGTCTTCTGTGTGCTATATATATATATATATATATATATATATATATATATATATATATATATATATGGGCAATTTTCATTTTAGGGGTCTCAACTTTCACTGCATATGTCACACTGTTATAGAAAATCCCTCATGTCAAATTAATCAATTCAGAAGTAATAGGTGTACAGTAGACATTGAGATCTACAAGTGCTTTTTTTAATTTACAGATTTGGATGATTTTTAGTGGTTTTATCCTTAAAAAATCACTAAAATTTGGACTTTTCACGATGTCACACACCAAAATTTCACATTTGATCTATCTTGAATCAATACACACTCAAGTTTAGACCCCAGAACCTGTTTTAGTCATATTATGCTGTTAGATGACACAGACAAAATATATGAAATGGGACTGAAAGCATTTATTTAGATTTTTGATGATTATCACATGTATCTATAAATTTAGGGCAATGTAAGATCCAGCAACATGGCCATAATTCCTTCAATATTAGTGTAAATTCCTTGTAAAATCACCAGTAATTCAATATTCATGGACACTTTGTCCATTTTAATTTTCAAAGAGCTATCCCTATTACCTTGCTTTGTATGGTGCAATACATAGCTCAAAAAATACTGTGGACAATGGACTTGCTGGATCTTACACCTTAAAGACCTTCAGTAAATGTCTCACAGAAAAAATTATGATATAACCTATGTATTAGATCATATGGTTCATGTCATTTTCAGGTCATATTCAGCCATTATGCAAAAATCGATTAATCTAGCTCAGATACTTTTGTTATGATGAGGGAACAAAAAGAGGTTGTGGACCTAAATGGAACAGATATGTACAGATCAATATTTACAAAGGTGGCATGGCCTGGAATGGAGGGGGTGCACTACAAAAAGCTTTTGGGCACCATGGAATACCGGCCGGAAAAGAATTGAACCGTGCTGTGCGAAGGATTTGTGATAATGGCGGTTACAGTGGGAATATGGTACCAATAAACAGTTCACACTGTGGTATATATATATGTATATATATATATATATATATATATATATATATATATATATATATATATATATATATATATGTGTGTGTGTGTGTGTGTTTGTGTGTGTGTGTGACATGTACTGGGAAAATGGACCTAAATGTACCTTGCACTAAGGGCCTTTTTCGCAGATCCTGCCACACACACACACACACACACACACACACACACACACATATATATATATATATATATATATATATATATATATATATATATATATATATATATATATATATATATATATACCAACATTTCCCGCTCGTGAAGTACTGTGCACATATATGTGAGAGAGAAATAAGCTGTCTCTAAATTGCCATTGATAAAGGGAGAAACGGCATTTGCAATAAAGGCATATAATGAATCTTACATATTTAGGTTGCCAAACAACGTTAACAGAGTATCAGACCCCTGCTATAAAAAAAACAAAAAACAGTGGGATTTAGCAAATACAAAGACCTTGTAATTACTCTCGCTCTTTCCATAGATTACAACAAGGGTCTATCCGCGAGTATAAGCTAAACCATAACATTCCTTAGTTGCAGAAACTCTCACAGTCTCAGGCATATAAATCTCTATGTGGGATTAAAGGTGCCTTACCTGCATCCTTAAACTTCTGCAAGAGGTGTCTTCGCATGGCAAAGTCGAGGTTAAAGTATTGTTTTGGTTCCTCTGGGTCCTCCAGGAAGATGGGTATGTGCTGAAAGATGACTGTGTGTTGTGCGTTACGACTGTCCTCAAGCTCAGCATCAAGCCATGCCTCCTGATCCTTGCTTAAATCAGGTACCTGTGTCAGGGGTATAAGTGTGGTAGTACAAGTTAACATTGATTTTGTTTGTTTGATGTGAGATAACCCATGGAAACTATCCCCATCTTTGTGTAACAATTCTACCACTCTATCACTGACAACAGCTGATTGATTTGCCAAAAGCTATAATGAACAAATCGTTTATTGCCATTTTAGGGAATGAACCGAGTGGCTCAATGCAGGTATTAAGATCGATATATAGTGCGGAATTATTTTGAAAAATATTAGTCCACTCCATATTAATATGAGTGAAATGGGGGGGGGGCACTGGGTCATTTTGCCAAATAAGTTCTTAGTGTGGGAAGTCATGACAGCAGGTCAAGATAACAAGTTTATAAATTGTAGTTGAGGGGAGGGGGAGAGGTCGGAACCAATCTGTTGTCATCCAGTAATAACCATACTAAAACAATTTATTCATATCACATGTTCTTTTAATATATAAAACAGATGCGTTTTCATATAAAACCTGTACCTGGGAGTCATCCTCAAATAACTGAGAGTTAAGAACAATGAATTTGACGCCTCCCGTCCAAAATGAAAAGAAATCGTCACCAAATGACCGTCTGTATGTGTCTATGGAGTCGTGTGTGGGAGTATTTCCAATGTCATGATTACCGCAGACACACACCAAGGGGATATCTGAACTGAGCTCGGTGTAGACGGCTTTGAAGTCTGCAACCTGGCGGGTCTTATTAGAATCACCTGAAGAGGAGAGGCATAGCGTTTGAAGTAGTGGGATGCATTTTGACAAATGAAATGATTCCCATCATTCAATCATCAATGAGGAATTTTATGCTTTATCTTATATTAAACTTTTAATCTTTCTTTTGTTGATATCTTGAATGATTATTTTTTTATCCTTTGCCTTGGGTATCTAAATTAGTGTCTATTGTCCTCTATAATAATGCATTCAAAAATATGGCGGCAACAGTATTAACATACACTCTCAGTCCAAGGGCAATCTACATCGGTTCATTGGATTTGTTTTGACAGCAAGTACAACTGTTTTCCAAAAATAGAAGCAATCTACTGTAAAAAGCTTGGCGCGGTCTGACAGTGTATGTTGTATACTAGAGTAAGTGCCGATTGGTCAGAATCGTGATTTCTCACCGGGCATAGCATCCACCAGATCGCCACAGATGACGAAGAACCGGGGGGCTGGGTTCATAGCATTTGCCAACTCCACGGTACGTTTTGCCAAGGCTATCTCCACGTCCCAGCTGTTTGCAAACCAACAAATGTTATACAATTACGTTAGATTTAGTCTTGCCGTCCCGCTGTCCTGTTCAATAAAATTAAACTCTCTCCAATAGACAGATTTAAAGAAGTAGCCAACACAACTTGAAGTTGGGAGCTTCATCTACGACAGATCCAGGGTGTTGTTTTTTACCCTACACTTGCAAAAGCTTTTTCTGCAGTTGGAAACTGAGGACTGGGCAATTTGAGAGCTCTACCTGCACGTTGGAGTTCTATAGGTTGCAAAAGAATCTACCAAATTACAGAAACCTTTGGCAAGGGAAAATTTATCTAGATTTAAATCTATAATCTGCAACGATTGCAATTGTATCAGATTTTAGCTTTGCAGTATGCCCGAGTGGCACCAAATTGTAATAGATTTCCTAATTACAGAAATTTTCGTGAAAAAAAACGCGTCATGGAATTTAACTCTAAAGCTGATCCAGAGAAAAGACCTAACCCCCATAGGAGAGCAGAACTATATATATATATATATATATATATATATATATATATATATATATATATATATATATATATATATATATATATATATATATATATTGCCACCTGTATTTCCACCAAAGGTCAAAAACTTACACTAAAGAAGCAATCCTCCAAGGTGGTTTGGAACATATCTCTAACATCATAGAAGTATATTGGAACACAGGGGCGGATCCAGGGGGGGGGGTAGGGTGCACGTGCCCCTCTGAAATTGGACCAGGCTATGACTCTTAATTATGGGAAAGGTGGCCCGAAAACCCGCTTGTGCCACCTCCCTAGACTAAATCCTTTTGGCTATGCCCTCCTAGACCACCCCTTCTGGATCCGCCCCTGCAACATTTGGAAGTTTTGATTTACATATTTATAAAATCTAATTATTTGGTTATAGAACTCTTATCATGTACCATTTAGGTGTCCTACACCTAGGACAGGAGGGTTATTTGTGTTAAAGAAGAAACTCTCATTAAAGCTAGAAAATAGTAGACAATGCTAATCAGTGTCCATTAGGTGCTATTTTAATGGCCGGTAAGTTATAAATCAATACTAACGTGTTATCTTTGCCTTTTCTGTTGTACAAGTAGTCATCCATCATACCAAACTGCGTATCTGCAGCCTGAATGAAGCTGAAGTCTCCTTGCCATGTCCTCTCAGCAGCTTGAAGATACAGAAAATACTACACACCCAGGCAATCGACTCTAGAGCATATCAAAATCCCCATGTTGTGTTGCTGCATGTTGCTTTATTTATGTATGTGTGAATTGATCTTTACGTTTATCAGAGATATAAAGTGTATCTTTATGTCTCTGCTTTTAATAGTTTTGGCCTTTTCATGGTTATAGTAAGACCCACCCGGACCCGCCCTTGCTTCAACAAGCAAATATCTAGTTTTAGGACATTACAGGTTGACACCCACGGTGCACGGTGTCTATAATAAGACCCATCCGGACCCGCCCTTGCTTCAAAAGCAAATATCTAGTTTTAGGACATTACAGGTTGACACCCACGGTGCACTACATAACCGCCACACCTTTCTAAACTTTTACAAACTGTCCAGGCTTTGATTAAAGCAAATGGCCATAATTGCATGATTGTGAATGAGTTTTATCTCACTTAGGGAGTCAGAATTCAGGATATCACATGAATCTTTGTAATTATAATTCTCTTCTAGACAGATTTTCAACTCAGTTTACGAGGCCATGGTGTTACGCTTCATTTTAGCCACAGGACACAAAATGGCCTTGTCACGTTTTCTTCACAAATGGCTGTTCCAGAATCTCCACAGACTACACACTATGCAATACTATTGTTATGTCCACAAAATGGGACTGCAATGAATTTTTCCAGAACCACCAACGACAATGCGTCCAACTGTAAACATTATCTACAACCTATTATCCGAAAATGCCCACGAAACACCTATGTCACACATGATCACAGCAGCTGTGTCCATAAAATAACCTTAGTCGACAGGAAATGATTATATCAGAAAGTGTCCCAAAAACACTAAGTGTCCACGGTCTACTATTACAAAGTGTTCATGGCATGTACACATACTTTGTCCGCACCTTATTTTCACAAAATGGACTGTCTGAAATGGATGATGAGATAACAATAATAGTATTGGGCAGTGGTTATCCCAATTAATAACTTATAGGTCAATGTGATATGATGGAAATAACTAATACCTGTGGCATATGTTGGGAATCATTCCTTTAAGGGTTATCTAAATATCCTGACATAAAGTGGACACTTTGTAGCATATGGCTCAAAGAGAAGAACCTCAGAGTCCAAACATTTAATCATGCACTTGGAAATGTCATTAGTATACCCTACACTAATCAAGGTCCGCTTTCACGTGCTCTATGGATATTATTACAAAAGGGTAATTTACAGTTAAGCTGACAATTGGCATTTGGTATCTTTTACAAACAACATAATTGCTGCTACCTTACAAATTATACAGGGTTCACTCATATAATAGGCAGTAGGTGCAGTTTAAGGCGTTCCACATGATATGGGAGTGCCGTTCAAATATTACGTAACACCATAGAGGGGGAAGGTCATGAAGTTTCTTAAGATTTATGAATTTAAGAGGGGAGGCCAAAGTGTTGCATAACAATTAGAAAGTGAAGATATTTGGAACCTTATCAATGCGTGGGGGGAGGGGTTCTGACAAGTGTTACATGATAAGTCATTTTGTTATGAAGTGTTAGGGAGGGGGAGAGTAAAAAAGTTGCCAAACTTGTGTTATGTAATATTCGAATTGCCCCCTATAGGCTAAAATTCATCAAGACACATGAACGTACATGTACCAGAAGAGACCTTACAATTGACATGTTATCAACCTTGCTATCCAGTATCACCAGCCCATGTTACACAAACTTGAAAATATCCATGAGTTATAGCCTCCCTTTTGGTTCATGGCAACAGTGCTAACCGTACGGAAGTAGTAGGCATATTATCATCAGGGAATTTCAACAGCCATTACAATAATTTTCTTCACTATTAAATTACCATAATATTTACTTCCCGTACACTCTCAGCCCCAATTGTAAATAGGCTATACAGACCGCTGTAGTATACATACAGCAGGACCCACATTGGGTCATTGGTTCTGTACTAATACTGTAAAACCCTTGTCGCGGTCTGACAGTGTACATGTATAAGACATAGCTTACATAGGCGAGGATGGCCCTATTGAGCCAAAGTAAGGGTGTGCCTTATATGCGAAGATATTAGACAAGTACCAATTGTCAAAAATCAAGCATCAAATGCGCCTTACAGCATCCCCTTGAACTCAAAGTACGCCAAGCTTATAAATACGCGGAATGCGCCCTATACGCGGGGTATCGGTAGCATGATGAAGTTTAGAATGTGAGTAGTATATGGAAAGGCGCCTTAAAATCAGGCACAAAGTAGTATTACCGGTAAATCACACTTACTTGGGATGATCAACGTCCCCGGGTCAGCGTGTCAATGGGCAGTGGTTATCCCAATTAACCCTACTCATTTGATTTAACCCACAGTTACCTAAAATAACCAAAGCTTGTTTCTTTTTTTTCTTGGGTGTTACTTAATCCACCATGGATTAAAAATGTATTGTTGATATTTATCAGACTCTCGTTGTCACAGATCCAGCACTTCATCTCCACGCTATGACCAATATCGAGGGATGGATGTTTAGTGCCAGCTTAGACAGGTCTGGTGTCCTTCTGAACAAGGGAAAAGTCTTCTTTTTTTCAAAGTAAAAATTGGTTCATGAAGATTCCCAAACCAAAGGCCGGGTGAAAAGTAAGTGAAATCAGCTTTCACTCACCTAAGGAAAGGGGTATTGCAAATATAAGTAGAGGACCCCGGATTAAATGTTACATGGACGTAAATGCTGCCCTCTCGTGAGTCATATGGTATTCAGGACTGCACTGAAGGGTGTTCTGACTGCTGATTGGTTTAGAATTAGACAGAAGAAATATTGGTAAAATTATGAAAAGGTCACATGTGTTCCCAAATAGTTAATAAATGGAATAGTAGGTGTGTTTTTATATTATGCCAGGCCTTGGGGATTTTATGAGGCATGCAAAAGATAATCTGGCCAATGGAGATTTTTAGGCCCAAAATAGGGTAGAATGGCACTCACTGCACATATCATTCCCTTATTTAAGATTTTCAGGGTTAAGCCTATCCAACATTCTGTCAGATTGTGTATGAGGGATGAGTTAACCGTGCTATGGTTGAAATGTTTACCAACGAACATTTTAGGCAGCTGTTTTTGTGTTATGCTATATAGAAACATAGAGGAAATGGATTTAGTTCCACGTGACCTAAAGGAATAAAATAGAACTGCTTCGTGCCTGCAGATGGCATCAGGGCCAGTGCACCACCATAGTACTGTAACCAGCACTGCCATCTAATGGGAACACCATGAACCATTATTGTATTAAAACATCACTTTGGAGTACATGCAGGTGTCAGGTAGAACCTACTATCAACACCTGGTACTGCATACACCTGCACAGGCCGTTATCTTATCATTACATATCGGAAGGGGGTATTTATTATCTAACCTGATTTGCACGGCTTTATCTGTTTGACACACAGGGATTACAACAATTGCTGTTTCATGTTACAATACTATAGACTAGTATAGTCACAGTATACTGTATAATAAAGGAGGCTGGTGGCCGGGGCTGGTGGCTGTCACATAGCACGTGGCTCAAGAATTATAAATAATAAAATTGTATATTCACAATAAAACAGACCCTTAGAATACTGAGAGGACATACCTTCATTAAAAGCAGTAAATTTGTGGTCAGATGTCTGGATTTTGAAGTCTGCCATCCCTTCCGAATTCCAATGCAAGGGAGTGTAGTTGAGTAGCCTACTGTGACACCAAAAATAATGTGTGCAAAGTTGTTCTGGTTTCCTAAGTGGATTGACTAGAAGCATTCGCTATAAAAACATTGACTTTGTCAATGACCAGCCACTTCTGCAATGGCCAGTCAGGCTGAGTTATGCAAGGATCTTCTTGTAGCTGCTAAGTACTGTACGTTATCGTGTTACGTATCCAGACCCCGAGATCCAGCCCTACTGTAACGTATCATATGACACAGGAAGTCAGACCCAGGAGGGACAGGAGTATACCCCTGGGCTCAGTTGCACAACCTCTGACGACAATCCCACATAGCTATTACGTAGATAGTACCCTGGAAACGATTTGGGCCATGACATGTTTTATCTTTTCAAGCTCCCCCAGGTGCCTTGGCCTCATCGGAACACAAGTTCTCCAGCATAACTGGTTACTCGGATAACTAGTTAAACTTTTAGTTATATCAGTCAGTTAGGGAGTGATCATTTTTTAACAACAGGGGGGGGCTGGTGGGTTTGCGCGTGGACGCGCAAAAAAAATTTTGACCCCCCCCCTCTCGAGGGGGTAAAATTTTTTCGACCCCCCCATAAGGGACAAAAATCGCGCGCGAACGTCCCCTTTTAGCCTATAGTAACGCGCGGGATTTTCCACTGAAAACAGGTGAAATTATTTTGACCCCCCCCCATCAGAGGTACTGAAAAAAATCTGACCCCCCCAGTCAAGGGGTTGAAAAAATTCTGACCCCCCCCGCAAACCACCCGGCCCCCCCCTGTTGTTAAAAAATGATCACTCCCTTATCTCCTTAAAGATTGAAGGTGGTTCATGCCTCATCTAGTGATACCTGGGTAGATATGGTACTTTGGACATCTGTATCCCGGGGAATTCTGGCAAATTAACCTCTAATTTCACCAGCTGCAATTGTGAGGGCCGTGAGGGCTGTGTACAAATGACTTCATATAAATTCAGCATTGCGAAATGGGGGGAAAAAACATGACGAGGGGGGGGGGTAAGCGAGGGGTCGAAAATTGTCCAAAAAGGCATGACGTCAATTCCACACAGCCCCACTGTCTTAAGTATGTCATTTTAACCCAAGGAAATGCATGCTGTTAATATTGTATTGCAGCTACTATAAACTATACTGTCTATATCTATGAGCCAAGAAATCCATTCAAAAACGGGTCACTGTCTGTTAAATCACTTTTAGATTGGCAGTTGTTCCAAATCCCACTTTTGCTTACACATTGTCCCGAATAAAATTCAGACTTTCTATCTCTGATTTGGAGGTCCTTAAAAAGGAAAATACCACCCAATTATCATGACGAAGCAGGGAAAACATTAAGGGGAATACCCGCAAATGCTCTAAGTACGATGTTTAAGATGATATGACCAAAAGCGTAAAAAAAATCAAGCGAAAAGAGGTCTAGGGTAACTTTTCCTGAAGAATCTGATTATGCAATAGCCAAGACTCTATTTTTCCTCTAAACTGATATAAACTGATAATCAAAGCTCATGCCATATGTCTCTGACCTTTATTTTCTTATGTCCCTGTCACTAGGGTCCACATTACATCTCGGCTTTGAAGAAAAGGCCATGTCACTCTGTCGATTTAGAGTGTCTAAAGCCACTATTGATGACAATTTCACAAGCTTAGGGAGTGGTCATTATTTATCAACGGGGGGGGGGGGTGGTGGGTCTTTGCGTGGATCTGCGGAAATTTTTTACGTCCCCCCTCGATGGCAGTCAAAATGTTTTACGCCCCCCCCTGCGGCGGAGGCGCGGAGAGTTTTCTCGCCCCTCTTTGATCTATAGTAGCGCGCAGGCTTTTTTGCTAAAAAGAGGGTGAATTTGTTTAGCACCCCCCTCAAGAGGGGTCAAAATTTTTTTTAGCCCCCCCTCGGGAGGGGTCTGAAAATTTTACGCCCCCCCCTCAAACCCACCACCCCCCCTGTTGATAAATAATGACCACTCCCTTAGGTTTTAAGTACGGGGCTAACAGGAAAACGCTGGGATAAATCCTCACAACAGCACATCAATAAAAGTGGTATACAAATGAACTAATACATTATTGTCCCCCCTTCATATATAGATATATGTTGAACTTATTGTAGGCAGACTCAGGTAGCCTTTGTCAAAGAGCTCTGACCAAATGCCAGTGTATTCCCTTGACAATCCAGTATTCCACGATGAGCAATGAAAATAGGACTTCCCACTTTTTTGTATTGCATACGACTCGTGGTATAGTGTGGTAATAACACTTGTACAATGTGTTCATGCCTAATCTGGCTGCCTGGATTTGATATCGTTTATCATAGAACTCGTCCTATAACCACTGCATGATATTGATAATAATGAACGTAGATTGACTTCCAGTCTTCCTGCACAGTGCCGCCACCTGGGTATAAATCCAGAAACCTATCAATGAGCCAAGATTTTAGTGCCTAGGCCTACTAGCGGTAACCATGGACCTGTACAGTATGGTGTAGGTCTATGCGGTAACCAAGTTGACATCCATAAGGTCAAATCCTGCAACGCGAAAGATGAGCCAAAATGATTGTGTATTGAAATAATGGCAAGGTATGTGTGTATTGCTTACTCCAAATCACACTATGGCCAATACTGGGCTGTTAAGCTTTGTGATTTGTAATGAGTCAGGGAAGCCGTTTAGGGGAAGTCACTTTGGAATTCCATCTCAAAGATATCTGTAGTGGCCTCCATTTGAATTCATTAATGTTGTGAAAATGTAAATCACAGTAATACTCAGGGTGTCCAGCAGAGAACAGTCTCTTTATGTTTTGATGAGTGTGTGCCTCATGAGTTTGGCAAGAATTCCTTGCCAATATACATGTAGGCACACCTTAAACACTATTGCCCCTCCAATATTGGCTGAGGTCCATGCATTTCTAAATCACAAATAAAGTCATTTGTCGCCAGTAGAATGGTAATACCAGATGTACTACTGAAAAAAGAGAGTGTAAAGCATTGTAAACCCAGTGACAATAACCCTTTTTGGTTCATGTAGTAACGTATGCAGTGAAATGAATAGAGAACTGGTATTTTTCAAACCTAGCAAAGTAGAACAAGACAATACCTGTAGTTAAACAGTAAATTATTGTACCATTTCCGAAGGTTTCCACAGTGCAATTAATGTTTTGAAATGCCGTTGGCAATGGTTGATATAACAGTGATTATTGCAATTAGTTTCACGAAATACAATCATGCTTCTAATCAGAGGATCTGTTTTCAACACAAGCTTCTTACCATTAGTATGTATAAACAAATGAGATTGGTAGTAGACAAACATTTCTGAGGGATTTCTTGGAAATAATAGTAATCTGATAAAGTCTACCTCTCCCCCAGTGTCCCCATTATCTGCTTATCACTTATGTTTGCTATATATATATGTCCCTCAGCCACTTGAATAATTCTGCATATCGACATATTCCTCACCATGCTCACACCCATAAGGTCGAAATGGGTCTGAAATGTTTGTAAATTTAGATATTTGCAGTTATCTAACTATTTGGGCTTGGACAGTGCTTTTTTCTTATAATTCACGGTGCGTTATCCAGCCATAACTGCACTCTGAGAACTTTTCTTCGTCTTCAAGAAGGTGCTGGTTTCAACCTGGACATGTTAATAAATTGGTGAAGCATACAAAGTCAACTACGCCATTGATTTCCTATTTAAACAGTTTAGGGTTCAACGGGGAATCGATCCCCGGCTGCTGTGGCTGGAGACGAGCTCGCTGTCCACTATACCAAGCCGACCGGTGCTAGAAACCAATGTACATGAAGGATATGAAAAAGTTTTCCGACATACCTGATGTTTACACACCTTGTTAGCATAGAATCCAATGGTGGTAGGTGGAGTTATTAACAGAGAAACAATCTTAGATATCCTAGATGAACATGTCATGCCTAAATTTGCCATTTCGTTCGAAATAAATAAGAATCCATTGATTTTCCATAGCGATACGTTTCGCCACCCGCCTCCACCATGATCGGCTTCATGTTGACAGTGTGGAAAGGTCCCGTATGTAGGTCAGCCGGTCAGCCTGCCGCAGGACAACAGGGCGGGTGCCGACACGTAGCGCTGTGGAAAATCAATGGATTCTTATTTATTTATAAGAAAATGGATACAAAATATATGTGATCCCCAACTAGAGACCATATATTTGTTGGTGTTAGAAGTACAGGACTTGACATGCTTGGATTATACCCGAAAAATGTGTGTAATTGTGGAGGTCTGTCGGGCAGTGTCACAACATGGCCACAGCAGGTTGGCAAAGCAAGCGGATCACATGCACTCAGAAAATGTCTTCTCCTGGATTTATTATGGGGTTATAAGGTAAGAATTTAATATAAAATGGAGAAATATGTTAGATAAATGCCTTAATCAATGTTATGAGACAGCACAAGTGGGACTATGGTTCAATATTCCACGACCCGCTGCTCGGGTTGTGAAATATTGTACCATAGACCCACTCGTGCTGTCTCATAACATTGATTAAACGCTACATATCCTAAGTCACAAGGGTCCTCACTCCACTTCCACCTACTCAAAATCCCGATATGCAACTAATATTGGACAGTGCTACTTTGTGATTTCTAACCATTCAAATGTTGTAGCTGTGAGATTAACTAAATATATTATTATATCGGTCAGTTCTCTTTGCCAGAATACTTCAAATATATCTGCAGTGGCACCCCCCCGGTTTATCATCTCTATTTTTGTGATAATGCGAATCAGAGTGATTCTCACAGTTTCCATCAGAAAATATCTAAATCTTATGATATTTGCATCTGTCAAAATCACAACAGTTTGATAAGGATGTTTAGCCAATATAAGCACTTCCTAGAAAATGATTCCCTTTAAATATCGGCTATTCGCCAATGAATTTCTAAATTATAAGAATGTTCTAACCGATTTCACGTGGTGAGGAAATACGCTTTTGTGAATTAATTACCAAAATTAAGTTTCAAATAACTCGAAACCTGATATCATTTACATTCTGCCACCCAGAACTTGTTATGTCCCTAGGTCTGCCAATCACAATAGCTGCCCCCTTTCACTCTCCCTTTATTATAACTGATTCAGCCTTCTTTTTGTGTACCTATCCCTCTTTGCACCTCATGCATGTTGGTTTATCCCTTAGGCTTTTTATCCCTCTAATAGGAAAACCCAACAGGAAAATGTTTAGCATGATAGGGTGTCTGATGTTCTCATCAAACAGCTATATCCGAAGTTGAAAATCGTTATTTTATAGGAAATGAATAGGTTTATAGAGACTATATACCACATTTTTTTTTTAATGTTTTAGAGATATATTCTATGAAATTAGGGATTCAACAGATATTTCTGTTAAAGAGTTGCACATCAACATCCACTAATTAAAACATAATTATATAGCTTATACAGAAAGAGTAAGAAAATCTCCTCTATTCTTCAATTTGTGAATAGAATGGTCCCACCAGCTATCAGAATGGATGAGTCTATATAATCTTTTAAAAGAAAGCTTAGAACTCGAATATATAATTTCTTTTGTTGAAGAATGGTGATGTGTTCACCAATTTACTAATGAGGCAATAAATAATATTTATGTATAAAGCTTGGCAAATTTTGTAATATAACATCATTGTGCTAAGTAGGAAATGCAAGTGTGAGTGTATATGAATGTGAATACAATGTATAGTAAAGTTTGTAGGGTTATTTTCATCTTTAACAGTTTCTGGTACCACCTTTTCACTTTATTACTTTATTAATAAAGCATGTCAAATATATGAATAAGCTGATTTCATACAAAATTCATTTCATCTACATCATCATTCTATTCATTAATCCTTAAGTAATATCACTGGGTTTTACCCACATATTGTATATAATAGCAAAAAGACGGTAATTATTATATCATAAGAACAAATAATTGTAAATGTAGGACTGATTTATTGCTTTCTAAATGTCCCCAAACTGAGGGCATTATTGATAACTGTATTTGTTTACATAAAATGTTGTTCAGTATAATAAACACTTAAATTGAATTGAATTGAAATTGTTTAATCCAGAATACACAAATTTGAAAATGGGGAAAAATAAGCTTCCTGCCAAATTTTTCACTCATATCGTTTTTTTATCGCTTTTCATGCATCTTTAACATCAAATAGCTCAGAAATAAAAAGAAACCAAGCAATTACCTTATGATTTTCTAATTCAGCACCCTTGAATTAATTAAGATCAGATGGTTTTATCTCAATTGGTCTTTGGTGGTTCCTCAGTGTGATAGGAAAGGTAAAAAAAAGGAAAACAAAGGGATAGGTACGTAACATTACAACATGTAGCAGCTTGAATTAATTTCTGGGATATCGTTGCCAGAACTAGAATTACACTTCAAACAAACAACAATGTAAAAGAAAAAAAACTAAATTAGTAGGGGAAATGTACGATAAGGCGGCTCGAAAAAGGTTTTCCTATCCTGAATAAAGATTGATCATCCTGCAAATGGTGGTGTGCAGGGGTAGCATGCTGACTGCCCCAGTGTGACAATAACCTAATGGAGAGTACTTTAAATAAAACGCACATCGGGAACAGATTCTGACCCCCAGCGAGGAAGGAAGCTTTGGAGTTCTTTCACTAATAACATTTCAGTCACAACAGGGCAGCCCACAGCGATATTCACCGACTGAAAGATTTTTGCGGTACTTATGGATCGGGCTGAATATAGAAACTACTTTTCTTTCTTCACCTCCATTTCCTTGGAGGGAGGGGTTGTAGAAAATGTGTCACAAAAATACATGCATAGGTGGCAGAATGGGATTAATGATTATATCAACATGCCTCCTTATTTTCAGAACCGGGTTTAAAACCATAGCGAATTTTTATAAATTTTCGAAAAGACCTTTTACCCCAGGCTATAAATAGTGATATTGTGTGATGTAAAGCCTGTTGACAACAGTGATGTAGGCATATGGAACACCATACAGCTTTATGACACAATGTGACACAAAGTCAATTTGTTCCACATTGCTCTATCGATCTTCGCTGTTTGCATCGATGCACTGTGACTCATGAATGAGTAACATTATTATCTGAAAATTGAACCACAGTATCGGACAGGCCTTTCATGTGGGATTTTATCAATTTCGATTCATTTTGATTTCTTTGTGCAATCTGACTCTAGAATTTCATTTCATGAAAGCTATTTTTCGTCGTTAACTCCCACAAAGCCACATTCAAAAGCAAACTCTCTCTGCTTGTATCATTGCAAAGGGAAAATGTACTTGAAATACAGATCATCCTAACTCCACCACAGCTAAATATTTTCTGAATTGCAACTAAGATGACTACTATTACGTGGTTGCCAAAACGATTACTTTTACGAAATTCAATTACTTGTGTTTAAGCATTTTTCCACCTTGAAATATGATCTTTAAAGTCATTCTCAACTAGGGCTTCCCAGCCCTCAATCAGGCATTGGGTGGAGAGCATCACAATAGAGCTTGATAAGGTCTGCCTCTTCTTAGCATTCGAGATAGCATTCGAGAGGTGCGTCGACATTGATATTGATTCATTGATGTGAATGGGTCACTGATTCCACTATACATATTAAGCTTTTTAAAAAAAAAACTATTACAGAGGAAGATCATTCTGCTAGTGCAGACAGTAAACTAGATGTAAAGCAATATAAAAGAAATTTAATGTCCAAAATGTCAGGGAAAGTGACTAAGTGAAGTTAGCTTGCCTGAAACTCCCAGCAGATTGTCTTTGAAGCTTGAAACTGATGGGTAGTCACTGTGACTAACACGTAAGATACTATTGGTCACACATTAGGCAGATGTACATAAGGGAGTTTTCATTATTTATCAAAAGGGGTGGGGGGTGCGGTGGTGAATTTTATGTGGACGAGCAAAATTTTTATCGGCGCCTCCCCCTTCACCGTGAGGACATGTACTAGGGTAACTGCAGTTACCCGGTCCAACATGGCAGATGTAGTCTCTCCCATAGAGATGTAAAAGGGAAAATAACACTGTACTCCTGTGAATTTCAATGATGCAGAGTAGTATAGTTGTTGTTCAGAAAATTCCTAATAGTCGGAACTCATAACTACAGGCTGACATGGTCTAGAACAGCAGTATTTGTACATGCCTTTGTAGTGCTTTGAGATTTGAGTGTACTAGGGTAACTAAGTTGGTCATAAGTATTAGGGTAACTACAA
Source organism: Acholoe squamosa (assembly GCA_949317995.1). Taxonomy (NCBI): domain Eukaryota; kingdom Metazoa; phylum Annelida; class Polychaeta; order Phyllodocida; family Polynoidae; genus Acholoe; species Acholoe squamosa. The sequence goes on along the minus strand of OX439040.1, from coordinate 42,980,419 downwards.
CAGGAGTACTAGGGTAACTGTATTATGATAAAACGGATGTAAACAACTCAGATCATTAAGGATAAGGTAGTTATGCCAAATGGATGACATATATTGATGATGTTCAGGTTATCTGGATAGTATCTACTGATAAGAACTGCAGCATCGAACCAGAATGGCCAACAATGAGAAAAGTAGTTCATCAATGGGACCATGTGTCTGGTACTAGGGTAACTACAAAGTACTGGGATGGTGTTCCATGTAGCCTACTAGGGTAACTACTACCCTCTGATATTCAGAAATGTTACATAGAAAGTATAAGTAATTTGGCACTATAATTTGACATGGTGACATAGTCATTTCTTAAATTCGACAAGGGACATGGGCCTACAAGTGACATGTGACACAGCGTTTTCTTTTATTTGACATTGGACGTTGGGCTTAGTGACATGTTTTAAGAATTGAAAGAATTGTTCAAATGTTCCAATAAGACCCAATATAAATGCATGATAGTTTATTCAGCCCTACTGTATTTCTAGCCTAGAATGTGCAGAAAGAGAGTCCAATGGAAAACTTTGGCCATTTCATGCAGGGGGAGGCCATGCTCATTCAGAAATCCATGACCCCCATCCTTTTAGATACATGAGGGACAGAGCAGCTGAAAAAGTGTGGGGGATGTATATTCACTATATTTCAAAATAATCTATAGGGGGTGCATCACCCACAGCTCCATGGCCACTGACATAATGTTTGTGAATATAACCAGTTACCCTAGTACATTTTCAACCAGTTACCCTAGTATTTTTTATATCACAGGAAATCAGTTACCCTAGTACCATAAGAACAGTTACCCTAGTACCAGATATTAATTGTTGAGTGATTTCTATGTAATCCCAGTGCTCAAAAAACTCCAGGGTTTGTCTCCATGCGTATGAATGCCTTCACTATCATCATACAATATATCATGAAATACAAGAGGGCTATAACAGTATGAGATGAGAAAAAGCTTTAACACTGGTGAACTTAGCATCTGCCATGTTGGATCGGGTAACTGCAGTTACCTTAGACCTGTCCTCATGGTGCCCTTGACGGCAGTCAAAATATTTTGTGTCCCCAACGCCGGAGGTGCAGAAGATTTTTACATCAATCTATGGTCATGTGCATTTTTTCTTGCTAAAACAAAAAGGCTAAATCTTTTATGCCTCAAGATCGGTCAAAAGTTTTCAACCCCCAACCCCCGTTGATAAATGATGACAACTCCCTAACTAAAAATATTTGTCCGTCTCGACTCAATGAATTCAGAGTGACTAACAGAGAAGTCATTAGGGGATATCAGTCTATACAGCAGCATTTTTTTCAGTTGTAGTGGTCACGTTTCTTTTTCACCATAATCCACTGACACTGAGTCAAGATGATGCCAGGGGCCTGTTGGTCCAATAGTTACTAGTGGTTATTTTATTGATTGTGTTTCTGTGAGTATGAAAAAGCTGCAAGTAGGCTATTTGCCAATTTCCTTATTTCATACTTGCAAGTTGAGTCCCCCTACTAGCAAGTGTGTATTTGCAGAAAATATGACTTGAAAAAAACCCCACTAAGTCTAACATTCTGATTAAAAGTTACAAACAATGTATAATTGACTAAGCCAGTCACTCCATACCCTTTGATATCAATAATATTACATTAATCGACAATTAAATAACATGCATACCCTGTTGTTATGAATATATAAAAAAAATTTAGTACACCAAATATTTTGTCCTAGTAGTAGGGTGTTACACCGAAAATTGAATTATTGACATGGGTAATATCTAACTAATGGATACCATAGAGAACACTTGTAGTGATCAAGTGCAAAAAATAGAATAATGATATCTTAATTGGTAAATGTTTTGAGAGCTATTGAAAGTAGAAAAAATCCTTTTATTTTATATATAACATCACTGAAAACCTTTGAGATCTTTAAACTCATCAGATTGAGGATAGTCATCAGAAGAGGTACAGACAGGGTGCAGCACCTTACAGGGAGTGAAATCCCTCAGTCTACCTCTTCCCAGTATGAGTCTATGGCATCCTGTTAACAATATGTAACAAATACACTAGGTGGCAGGTATGTGCCACTTTTGTTTAATGATCATTCCTTCAGTTTTCAACTGAAGGTCTTCACTGCTGAGGACTTTAGGTGCTCAAGTTGACGATACCCATATCTACAGCTTTGGGTAGTCACATTGAGGACCCCAGGTAGTCAACACCAAGGTTGTCACTCCAACGACATTATGTAATCAGTTTGACTACCTTGGGTTAGTGTATTGACCTAAACCCATCAGGTTGATTACCCTGGGTGCTCAACCTGATGACTTAAGGTTGTAGATTTGGGTATCGTCAGTCTGACGACCTTGGGGCTTTCAGTGCATATGCATCGTATGGCACCTATATATAGTAGTCCATGGAGCATGACACACTATCAATAGTCACTCTGCATGCGGTAAAAAGAGTAAAATGCATCGTTTTCAAATCTAAATTTCTCAAAATGTATAATAAATTTAGCTCTAATTTCTTCACAATGATTAAATGCGATTCAATATCTTTTCAATATTTACGTTTTAGACATGACAAGGTAAAGGATTCCTTGTGACATTATGACTAAAAGTGGACTAAGGTTCCGCAGAAGACATCAATAGATATGAAAAATATCACAGATGCATTTGATTATTGAATATCATGATTATAAAGGGTCGAATGAATTTTAAGAAATTACTTATTTTCCTTAGACTGGGAATGTTTATAAGATAGATTTTGACCTGGAGACTGGACTACAAATGCAATCTAAAAAGTTGATTCGGTTCAATGGACCCATATATCCATAGATTCGTCCCTGTTAATTATATTATTGTGGCATGTATAGTGTCCTCCGGATTTGACAAAGACTGAGGTGGTGTATAATGCTGCTACTTAGCCTACATGGTGCCATGGACTGCCTGCTCACACAGAGATAAAACTGAGACATCCCTCTACTTCACAGCCCTCTTACAACAGGAATATATAGAACAAAGGTGGAATATATCTGCTTGTTATATGCGCGAATCCCTTGGGTTTAATCTAATGCCATATTGATCTCTGAGTGATGTATAGTAAAGGTTTGAGAAGCATATATATATATATATATATATATATATATATATATATATATATATATATATATATATATATATATATATATATATATATATATGTGACACGGTGTATAAAATATATAAGTTCCTGCGCTCTGGACACGGATCTGCCAGGCCAATGTAACACCCTAGTCTCAAAACGTAATCACCTGGTGATGGATGATTTCCAATTTATTTACATTAACACAGGTCCATACTATTAAGTATTGGAGCAACAGGCCCTAGTGGTCACAATACTTTGTCATTCATACTTGAATGAGTATGCTGTTTGCTAGTATGTGGGCTGATTTTATCACAGAAAGAACACTGTTGCCATACACAGAGGTAGTGTTAGCCTATAAAAATGGTGCAGCCTCAGCTATTACAGTATAGGCCATGCTGGAGACAGATGGTGCTGGTGAAGTGTCACTTGTTGATCACTTACGACTTAATTAAGTGTAGTATGTGGCACACTATCCATCATTCCCCTCGATTAGTTAGATATGGGGAAGTGTGTATCTTATATGTTCAGTGGCTGATTTACCACCGTGGATTTAGAGGAGCGACCCCTCCACATTTTGTTTTTGCTGCATCGCCTTACCACTAAAGCTTCTTCCACATCCCCATCCAAAATGGATGCCTACACTGCAAAAATGGTGTTTAGATTTTAAACATGTTTAGGTCTAAACACGTTTAAAACCTAAACATATCGGTCAGTTAGGTGTCTCATTGACTACATATTTAGGAAATGAACACTTTTATTCTAACTACATAAACATTTATGCTAAACATGTTTAGATGTTTAGAGTTGAGACAGTTGAATAATAGGTGTTTAGATTTAAACATCAATATGTTTAGATACTTGGATGTTGAATCCACACCAGGTAGCAGTACTGCCTTTGACTGGACTATCTACACACAGTTATAATCAATTGTTGTTACAAATGTCCCCAAATCCCATGTTTATCATGGTTTCATTTCATAGAATGTCTTGTAAGAAAAAGAAAGGGCAATAGAAAATTGACTAGATTCACCTCATGCCACCATCATTACCATAAAATAATCAATAAACTCCATGACTGACACCTATTTGATGTTATTCTGGAATAGATAAGGCAATGTCCTTCCTGCCAAGCTGTTGTACTTTCTCAAGTCTCTCATTCTGATGCAGTGTGTAATATATGTACATGTATATAGCTATGGCTGACATCTTTGGAGACTTCGACAAGTAAATACCTTCTGATGCCCCCCAGTAAATGAGAAAACAAACAAAATATATCACTGTTTTTAATGCATACATGTCTGCAAACCTTAACTCTCCATCAAATCATTTAAACATCTAAACACAAAAATTTATAAACACCTAAACACAAAAATTCATATATCTAAACACAAAGTTTTAACCTAAACACCTACATTTCTAAACACTTGAGCTAAGCACATTGTTTGGCTAAACATGTTTAGGAAATTAATGTGATTACAAAAACGTTGCAAGAATATGTTTAGAATTGTGTTTAGGATCTAAACAACATTTTTGCAGTGTAGCTAATGCCAATGCTGCCTTTTTATTGACGTCCTTATCCTATCCTTGTCTGGGACAAACTGAAAATGGGCACCTGAAAGCACCCATCTTGCCATCAGTGGGATAAAGCAAAGTAGGCATACGTAAAGGGGACGCCGTCAGGGCCCTTCTTGAGAGATCCACTTATAAATGTATGGTGGTCGCTCGTAGGTGACATAAAGAATTATGTTCTGGGCTGTTCATCTCTGTGGTATAGATCGTCTGAAACGTTGGTCTAGGGTAACTCGCCCCTGACTCGACCACTAGGCATGTTGGTACCTTAAGTCGACCACCCTGGGTTAACTTCTTTCAGATAGCATATGGCTACCAGTTGACTTTGCACCATCAACTACAATATGAATATCATGCACTTGACACCAACAAACGGTATTTATTGTGAGAGAAACTCTCAATAATGCTGGATGATTGACTTAAGGTACCAACATGCCTAGTGGTCGGGTCAGGGGCGAGTTACCCTATAATTATACAAATACAATACGATTTGCACAATTGGGGGGGGGGGCAAAGAGAGAGAGAGAGAGAGAGAGAGAGAGAGAGAGAGAGAGAGAGAGAGAGCAGTCAGTCACCTTTACAGTATGGTGGCGCACATCCATTCAAATGCCAATAGACCCCAATCCATATCTGCTGAACGTATTGACTATGTCTCTTGTGGTTAGCTGCTGTGAAGTATTCCTTCATGGTTACATGCCTCTCTACTCCACACCATAGTGCCTAAGGCGCTTGGTCTCCGTCCCATCGTCAAACTACTCAACATCAATTTCTGATCTCAAGCTAACCAGCATTGGCATTACATATTCCTTTGTCGTCCTCTTGTAGAAAGTGAAATTATGAAGTCATTTTCCTTCTGGTTTCCTCCAAGGTTGGTCTTCATTTAGTCAGCCGTTTTATAACGTATAACGGAGTACCTTTAAGGATGAGGGCGGCAGGCGCCGAGCGGCCATTCTGGGAACTAGTCAATTAGAGGAATCTGTCAGTTTTTGAAGCAAGTTTCTATCATTATTAGTTCAAAAGTTATGTCTAGTAATATAAATGTGCATTTTTATCAAGTTTGAAGAAACTTTGCCAAAAGACTACAAACCCCATTCTACCCCACTCTGGCTGCGGTCCATATAGGCTTATGCATTAGGGTTCCCCACCCCCTTGCATACACACTCATCTTGTGCAAAAAGTAGGGTTGGAACCATATGATTTTACATTTTTATCTTGATTAACACATGTCAATAGACATATTTGTAGTTTTTGAAAAAAATTGTTTGTCCAGTTTGGGAATTATTCACCAAAGTTCCTCCAAAATCCAAAATGTCTAGGTGTCGGCCCATTGGACTCCATGCTAAAGCATCTTACAAAAGATGACTGCTACCGAACAAAGTAGCATTGCTACCCCAAATTTTTATTCCACATTTCAATTACACATCATGTAAGGAACAAATATTCCAAGTTACAAGGAAATCCTTTGTCAATCAATTTTTGGGTGACCTGGAGCCCTTGTCCTTAAAATTTCATACCCATTAGGGAACCTAGATATCCCACCAATAGTTACTTCAGTTCAGATCTGCAGGACAGAAAACAATGTTATTTCACAAGGTTTTTTTGCATATCAAATGAGATGGTTCTAAAGAGCTCACATGCATGCATGCGCAGAAATCTGAACTTTGTTGGTGCATAAAAACTGCGACAAAGATTAATTCTAACAAGCACACAACCCTAAAAATAACCAAAAATCTTTGTTCCCTTTAATTCTTCGGCCTATGAGAATATTTGATCTAATAGAATCAACTGCAGGGAGTGTGTGCTAAGGTCCCAAGGGGAGGGGGCACTAATTATAAGAGCATATATATATATGCGCTCTTAAAAATGAGTATACGGTAGTTCTCTTCTGAAAGTTTCCCTTTGTCAAATAGCCTCGGTAAACAGCGCAAAAATGCTGAGCCGCACTCAACATAGCACATTGGCCCCATGAGGGTGATTTACAAAAAACACTGACGATGCTTCTGCGGGTCAGACATTGCGTTCGGAAACGATCATTAATTTTAGCAAGAAAGGGAATTGTAAATTGAGACAGTTTACATATCTAGATTTATGTTTATCTAATATCTGAAATGGGGAGGATATGAACATCCATTAACCGAGTCTGAACCATTTTTGATAACCTTTGCATCCTAAAGAGAATTCTGACGCTCTATCGTCAGTTTTTATGAATCACCCCCCAGGAGGGCATCGTTAATGTGCACGCAGGGTGCAGGAACACCATGCCACACTCAATTATTCAGATATCCGGACAGCCATTGTGACTATATGGACACTGCTTCTCGGAAGCAGCTGCCCCAAGTGATACTTAACTTTTAAGTTTATTTGACACTGCACAGATAAGGATCAGCGTTCTGAGCCTGTTATGTATTTAGGGCATAGAATTAATGGGCTTTTATAGTATCGTGGATAGAATGAGAAGGGGATGGTAATGTTACCCTGGATTACACCACGTTTACATCCATTTTAACCACTCAAAATATGTATCTTAGAACTGGATAACTCTACTGTTATCACGTCACACATAATAGTAAACACGAAAAAGCTTTTACTCTAACTGGTTATCCTTGGCCAAAGCCCTCGGTTTTGCCTCGTGCCATAGACATGGATAACCACCCCTCGTGCTTGCTTATCCATGTATTATTTCACTTCTGTCCATACATTACTATCGGATATAATAAATGTTATGACTGCGTATGACTATAATCATTCATTTGTTCGTACCTGACACTGCCTTTAAATCCCAAGATGATGCCTATTTATAACTGTAAATATTCCATTTATACTAAATGGATTTGCATTCTCTTGAAGAAAATACTTTGTATCCCATTCATTGATAGGTGAATGTGTCTCCGTAAGCTTTGTGCACCAGGCACACATAGAGGCAGAAAAGATTAGATTAAGACCCTTTAAAATGGGATAGGGATGCCCACAAGGGCCAGAACTGGATCTAGAAATCGGGTAGGAGAATGAAACTATATATGGTATATAGGGTAGGTCACACTTGGAGCCACCATATTGGTACAGACTGCTTGACAGTATGGCTCAAAGCAGACATGGAACATTGCAAACAGAGAGCAAACCCTATGGGCTCAAAGCAGACATAGGACTACAGTGAGTGATACTTTTCTACCCTTCTCTCCACAACCTCTGCATGGAGACTGACTCAAGTTGGCGCGCATGGATGTCCACTTTTGACATTTATGGTGGGAAATATGCCCAGAAGTATATATTACAGTGCCAATTCTGTGCAGTAAAGTCTATCTTGCAATGCTTTTTTTATGGCTACATACCCATCCAGCACGTCCACACGGGCACCAGGTTGGATCCCTCTGGGCATACTGGGCTAGCCCAGATGTGTGCTTGAACTGGTGAATGTCTGAGCTGCAAGGTGGCAAGATGGGCCCCTAGTGGGCTCAGCCCAGAAACCTCTTTTCACTCTATGCAATGGCTATTGTTCCCCTCCTCTAATGGCATTGGCAATACACCTAGATCTGTCTGTCAATACCATTCTATTTGAAAATAAAAGAAATGAAAAGATAAAAACCTATCATGAAGTTTGCATTTTATATAAAGTAGTCTTACCTCTCTGAAAAATTATTAAGACCCCTATTGATTAGACCCATCAACTTTTGGATGTAGAGTCCAATGCTCACCAGACTGGGCTAACTTGGCAGCTGTGACAGTTTTAGTTAAAATGGCTGAGACATAGCTGAGAGAGAGGTATTATTACATCATTCTCTTGATGCCCCAATTTGTCATATGTTATGTGATGCATTTTGTTTCGTATTTAAAACATCATCACATGTATACATGCATCACCAATCTGAAACCTAACACAAGGTTTTGGGTTTTGCATGGAGATAGCTGATGATGCCGTTGAATGGAGTTATGTCATATGTTATCTTATGCATTTTTTTCCGTATCTAAACCTTCGTGGAATCAATTTATTACGAGTACAATTCAGTAACATTCATCTCATTATCTGAAAGTTTTTTTTTGTCTTTTTTTTATCACTGCGCCCTTTAAACAATTTCCAAGCGCTTATACAGTATAGCTGGGGGGTGTGGATGGGGGGTCCCCCATGTCACATGTCGATTTTAAAAAAATGGCCATGTCCCCATGTCAATTTTAAGAAATGGTCATGTCACCATGTCGATTTTAAGGAATTGTTCATGTCACCATGTCAATTTTAAGAAATTGTTCATGTCCCATGTCACTAATCCTAAAATAGCCCATGTCGCCATGTCGATTTTAGTGGTCCACACCCATTAGCTGGAGATGCTTATAGAAGCTGCACCCACTCTCAGCCCCAATTGTAAATCAGCTATAAATACCCCTGTAAGTAGGTTGTAGAACCACGTGTAACTACAGTACAATACACATCTGGGTGGGCGTTCATGCCTACACAAGGCCATACTGTATAGTAGAAGAAAAAGCATTGTACACTATATTTACATGGGCGGTGACGGTGAGAGTGCATCGATTTTAAGACCTATTTCCAATGCTAAACTATCGGAGCATCTACTTCTGTGGGGAAACGGCAAAACAAACAGTCAAAAATAAGTATACATAACATGCATAGTGTAACTCTGAATTTTCCTGTCATACATGTACATATATGCGTGATTTTAACAGTCTGAGAATAGAGTATAGAGAATACGAGACCTGTTATTCCTCATTTAGAATCTGGTTCCTAAACTTAAGATAAAAAGAAAATCCAACAAATCCATTTCTCACTGTTTCCGACTCTATAGAAAAAGACTAATTCGCCCATTGCTAACACTGAATATATAAAACAATGTGCTCATCCCATTTAGGTCCGCATGCACTTTATTTGGGATTGCAGCTTCCATTATTCAAAAGTCTGCTGTGTCATGTTAGCATTTGCGATGAGATAAAAGTACTTCCTTCTTTGAGAAGAATGCTTTAAAGTACTAAACGTAATTAGCAACGTGATTAACATTAATAGGATCACGCTAATCATATTTAACAAAGGCCTCTAAAATGATGCAAATCTGGCACATTACTATTATTTGTCCCACGTTAAATTGTCAAAGTAAATTGGCATTTACTGTGCGAAATGAGTTACATAATACAAATTTGGCTGAGAAATTTGACAAATAAATGTAGGTAGGCCGAATTGTCCCAGAGTTGATGTAAGCTATAAAGTTACATCTTAATAATTGACAACAATCTAATTCGTAAAGTAAAAGTTCTCTCTCCACTGTCACTAGGATAACCAACGAGACACCGTCATTACTGTGATATCCTGCATAAAAAGCGTGGCTTATGCGAGGATTGACCCCTTAGGGTAGATTAACCTAAAGATGACAACATACATAGAGTCGACCACCTGTCAGCTTGTTTTTTTCACTTTCACATGTAGTGCATTGGTCTTAAACCCTAATATTATTGAAATAGAGGTGTTATAGTTAGGGAATAACGCAAGGGGCATGGCTGTGGGAGTGCTCTAGACTGTATTGAGACATCAAGAGGCCTTTTAGGCCCCGAGATGCCCATTATAACACAGAAAAATCACCCATCAGCCACCTGAAAACACATGAATGTCAATTGTGAAGTCTAAAGGTGAGATGAAGTTAACACTCCTTTGCCAGGAGTGCATTATCCATCTAGATAATGCACTGTGAATCAGCCAATCAGAATGCATCATTCAGGTCAATGCACTCTGACTTCACCCAGCAGTGTTATAATACCCCATAGAATGATGTCCTGGAATATATGAAGTAATTGTCACTGCATGTTAACACTCTAAAGTTCCCTTGTTTGAATGGTTTTTACCATGACCAGCTGGTCATTTTATCAGAATTCTCCAACTTTGGTGCCATAATTTGGAGATGACAAGTGCTCACATATACAAAATTTTGCTATCATTGCTAAATGATAGCATAAGGAAAAGTGCAGAAATGTTAAATACTTTCTATATAGGACTTATTTCCTAGACCATACTAATTTCATCTTGAGATGACCACCATTTCACCTTGAGTCAACTACTCCTTATACACCTATTTGTGCATTTAATTGAATAGAATCCATTGATTATGTAGGATTACATCACAAGATTCATGGCCAGAATAGTTTGGGATAGAAATCTTCACTGGATTATGCTCTGATGCATACATTTCAATCTTAACTGTAATGCTACAGTTACTACTATGTAGAGGAACTATTTGATACTGAGAGTGTGATGATAAAGTTGAGGAATGGATTCTTATAGTCCATATTGAAGGTCTATAAAAGTACATTAAAAACAAAGCCTCTATAATGTAAGCTTGGAAATACCACTTCTATTTCGATGAGATTTACAATATCCATGGCCATAAAATTGCCTCCAATTTCCATTCTAATTGAGAATCACTATAAAAACATACATTTTCTTATGATGCAATAGTTTTAAATATGCCATTTTACTGCATTTCTATTTAAGACACTTATTCTCTTTTTCAAATGATAGTTTAATGAACATTAAAAGAGTAATTATCAGGTGGTCAGCTCAATTATCAGGTGGTCAGCTCAAGGTCCAAGGTGGTCATCTCAAGGTGAAAATAGACTAACTGAGATGGTGTTAGAAATGATGAAAAGCAATAGATAAACCTTAAACATGGATTTTAGAAAGGTAATTGTTCCAAAAGCCCAAATAATTGTCTTTCACCTAGTACCTTGGGGAACCCTACCCAGCAAATTGTCGTGAGTCCACTTCAACCTGTGTGAAGTGGCTCACACATGTTGCTAGATGGAACACGACGTCGTAATAGCACAAGATCACCAGGAATAGCAATTGCTATGCCACGTGAGTCTAACACACAGTGGGGAAAGGTGACGGAATGAGTTATCACTCAAAAAGGAGTCACCATTGATGACCAATCATGGCGACAGATGACGACAGTTTGCTGGCTAATGACCTATTAGACTCAAAGCTATTAGCTATTACATTTCCCTTATTGAAAACCTGCACAGGAACGGTCGTCTTTAGGTTAATGGATGGTTGGATCATGTTTATTGTACATAATCGCCCTTAGAAGCGGCATTCTTCTGCGTACATTGGCCGAGAAGACGGAAGATAGTGTAGTTAAACAACCGCCACGGTCAGACATAAGTAGAAACAATACTATGAACAGTTTATGTCATGCTAGTTGAGTAAAGTTGTTAAGGTATAGAAGGTAATGGTAGGTGATTTAGAAGTAGTTATAGTGTGAATATATTGATAAGGCCAGTCAACTTCGTTTAGAGTAATTTAAGGTAATGATATAGTTCATTGTTTAATGAGTCTCTTCAGGGTCTCTGATCAGCAGGGGTTCATTGCGTTTTGAGCGCTTCCACATCATCACCAGTAGTTGGTGCCGCCTTCTCTCCTCCAGCATAATTATATCGTTGTCGGCATGTAGGTCTTGGATACTGTTACCACGTACCGCCAGCTTGCAGCAAATTCGAATTGCCATGTTCTGTAACTGTTGTAGTTTAATAAGTTCACAAGCTAGAGCACCACCAGTGTAGAAGCTGCAGTAGTCGAAAGTCGGGGCTAACATTGACTCGTACACCAACAGACTATCATCCTTACTCAGGTACCGTCTCATTTTGCCAAGTTTGAAGAGTTTGTTGCCGACACTCTTTTTTAGCTTGTTGATGTGTGATTGGACGGTTAGGGCGCTATCCAGTTCAATGCCCAAGTAGCAGTATGTAGTTACTGGAAGAATGTTGCCTCCCATACTAAGTACCGGGTCTATTTGCTGCCGCAATTTACATTTTGGACCGAATAGCATGACCATACTTTTGTCCTTGTTAACAGTCATGTAGATTTGTATACACCAAGTATTCAATGCCGTTATGTCAGTTTGCATGTCTCGAGTTACCTCATCAACATCATGACCGCTCGTATACATTATTATATCATATGCATATAGCACAGCCTTGGTTTTAGTCAGGGAGGCACAGAGGTCATTTATAAAGAGCACAAATAATAATGGACCGATGGTCGACCCCTGTGGAACCCCGAATTGAACCTCTGCAGCATCAGATAAGCTGTTATTGGTAATAGTCTTATGCTTCCTTTTCTTCAAATAGGCAGACAACCATAATTTAATTTTTGCGGGGATTCTGAGTTCATTTATCTTCCTGATGAGTGTGGGGTGGTGTATACTATCAAAGGCTTTGGAGTAATCTATGTAAGTAGCGATGGTCAACTTTCCTTCATCATGAGAATCATATAGATCCTCCAGTACTTCTAGAACTGCATCTGAGGTTCCTCGTCCCTCCCTAAACCCATATTGGTAGCGATGTAACAGATCGTTTTCCTCCAGCTTATTGATAAGTAGACTATGAATCAGCTTTTCTAGAAGCTTGCTGGGTAAGGGCTGTAATGTTATTGGTCGCCAGTTCTTGATGTTAGTTAGATCTCCTTTCTTTGGTATAGGTACAAGCAGACCAGTAGACCATGCTTCAGGGAACTTGCCATATTCGATAGAGTTTTTAAACATTTGAACAACATGGTCTACAAGGAGTAACATAGCATCCTTCAGAGGCCATATATTTTCTTAGCCCCCCGACACCATCTTGGAATTTGCCAGAGAATTCTGGGTAATCTCTTATCTGCACTCTCATCAACACAGAACATTGGCCATAGATAAGCCTGATAGGGGAGATAAGCTGCACACTGCCCCCTATCTTAATCACTCTAAATACCTCCCCATTGTTTTAGGTGTGAAGGGAGGGGATTAGCCTGATAGGGAGACAATGGCTTAGTCTTTACTCTTGTGCCCCCTTACAAACTTTTAAAGTTTGATTTCTCTTGTATTTAAAGTACAAATTCCATATGAAGCTTATCTTGTTAAAGTTTAAGCTATTTGCTATCTTTAGGTACACATTTTAAAATATATCTACAGATAGTCAATCAGAAAGAGCCAACCAAAGTATACTATACAAAGAGACCACCTGCTGATCTAGCCCCCAACTACATGAGCCACCTAGTTGATTTTCTCAGTACTAGCAATGTGCTAGTCCCGTATAGGCGAGGGTGTTATATCATTCAACATTTGAAGTTTAAGTGCTCAAAATCAATCTCAGACTCAGGTGCGCCCTGTACACAGTTAATTTCCTTTCAACTCAGGGGGCGCATTGTATATGAGGTATTACAGCTGGACTAAGACTAAACTGCATCAAATAAATTGCCAGATGCGCCCTAGCATTCCATCAATTAGGTTAGAGATGCATCTCCGACATTCGACATCTACTGCTCCGCTGCCACTAGAGGCAATTTCTTCACACGCTACACGCTACTTCACAGGCTTCGATCGGTTGCTTGTTCTGGAGATAAGCCGTCCTAGATCCATCAATTGGCTAACCAGTCTATGACGTGTCCATACTGAAAAAAGTCAGATATAGTATATACTGAAATCTAAAATTTTTCAGCCCAAAGGTCTTGCTTTGAAGCTTCATGTGTAAAATGATGCATATTGGTTGAGCGTGACTGCTCGCCCTTTCCCACAAGGCACTATTGTAGGGGCCGGCATCGTTGTATATATATTAGTGCCGTTCATCCGAGAGACGTGTTCGTGTGGTGCTTGTTCCTTCTATGCCAGCTAGGTGTCGCTTTGCGATACCCCGTTGGTACAAGAGGGGGCAGCACCATGCCTCGCGTCCAGCTTCTACTAAGAAGCCGGACGAGCTGCAGAAGGGGACTGGACGTGGTCCAGTCAAGACGCTCAGTATAACCTGTTGAAACATTGAATAAAGTCCTACCCGAGAGGTAGGGGTATCCGGGGCTTTGCCCAACCCGAACTACTCGTGTTGTGTTGGTATCTCTAGTGATAAGCGAGCCAACGAGCCACCCAACATATAAGTCGATACGAACCATTACACTGGTGCCGTGACCAGTTGGTTCGGGGGTGGAGCGCGGCCACATTGGCCGAAAGCCTCGGGAAACCCGAAGCGGATCCCCCCAGCCCTGGGCTAGAGGGATTCGAAGAGGATGACTTTACATCCCAGCATCTGTTGTTAGACTGGAAACCCGGTCAACAACAAATGTACAATTCAGAGGGTGTCCGAACTGTTTTCTCGACACCCGGTCTGATGGACGGTGCCACCACTGATGGAAGTGGCATCGTAAGATTGTATCCGGGTACACCCCAGACGGCGGCACCGGATACAGGATTGTTTAGGGGGGTATTAAGACCCCCAACTTTGGACTTGAGCGATTGGTCCCAAGTGATAACTAGCAGGCGCCAGCTGGGTCCTATGGTACCAGCAGGCTCGGCTAGTAGCTTGGGTACCCCAATGGCACAAAGCCCTATGCAGCGTACCGCGACCCCCCCGGTAACGGTACCAGAAGGGGCAAACGGAGTAGCCCCATTAATGACATCGTCGGACCATGATAGCGACGATGGTAAAGCTATAAAGGACCCATTGGTCCCGAAAGCAAACCCGAAGACTAAGCCTCGGGATGCCGAACCGAGAAACTCGGAAAAGCATTTCCTGGGCCTATCTTTGGACGAAGGCTTGTCTGACTCCATGTTCAACCCTGGAGGCAGCCGCAAGTCGATTTACGGACGTCGAATGGGCCCCGGGTATAAAACTACCTCGGCCTATTTGAAAGCCAAAGAGCAGGTAGAGTTACAGGCTAAGAGGCAACATGAACAATTCATGGCAGCCCAATTAAAAATAGAAGAGGAAACTAAATCTCGGATCGGCAAATTACGATCCGTTGAACAGGAGGCGATTCTAAAAGAATCCGACCTGAAATATTGTCTAACTTCCGTAGCCCATCGATTGGAGCGAAAGGAGAAAGACGAACGAGAAAGGGAGAAAAGATTGGCTGAGTTGGAACTCGAAGAAGCCAATAAGCTCAGAGCAATCGAAAAGGCTAGAGCCGAGGAGGTTGCTAAGGCCCGGGATGTAAACAAACTACAATCCGAGTTGCATGCCATGGAGGAGAAGTTAAAGAAACTTCAACTCTGAAAGGCAGAGACAGAGGCCAAGCTGGTCTCGGAACAATCCGAGATCAGGAGGGAGACCAATGAGTACCAGAGGTCTAAGAAGGAGAAAGGTGAAAAGTATCGTCTACTAAAGGATACTTTTAAGCGAGAGGCATTGGCCGCTCAAGAGGAGCGAAACCGAGCTGTTGCAGAAAATGAGAAGATTCGATCCGAGATCTTATCAGAAAACGCACAGCTGAGGGAGGAACAGCGAAACCTGACTACAGATGTAGCTACCCTCACAATAAATAAGTCTGCTATGGAGAGTTATTTACAGGAGCAAGAGCAAGCGAATGCTTCTCCTGCGAGTAAGGACGCAAACCCGAACTCGACGTTTGTTAAACAGGGTGACCCAGTCTCCTGTTCTACACCTAAGCATCCGCAATACAATCCTTTTGTCAATGACAATGCGACTCGGAATGTAGATCAAGGGGGAGTTTATATCAGAACCCAAGATAAGCATGGCCGAACTAGTAGAGTCCGGATAAGTGAAGTCCCCATAGTCCACAACTTAGACCCGGACTATGCACCCCGGGATGCCTCCGACAGTAGCGCGGAGACTAGTGGTTTCCACATACATGTGGATCAGACCGAAAGTGTTGGGTTGGGAGCTGGTAATGACAGCGGCCAACAAACTCCATCGAACGATGGCAGTCAATCAACGGGAAACCAGCCGTCCGACGGCGGCCACCAAGGCGCACAAGGGGGGGGCGGTGCTACGGGTACCACAGGTAGCAGTAGTACCTCGGGTACCGGCCCTAACCAGGGGGGTGCAGGCTATACGAACCACAGTGGTTCACAGTGGACGTATACACAGCCGCCGCCACCACCTCCACCGGGCAACACAAGCTTCGGTGGTATAGGGGGCAATCGAACCTTGAACGAAACCAAGGCGATTGAATGGAGCAAACAGCAATGCACCAGATTGATGTATGCTCATAATTCCGCCCGAAGGGTAGCCGTGATTCCTAAGGAATATGACGGTACTCGACCATGGAAAGAGTGGTTTGAAGATTTCATCGATGTGATGAATTGTAATGGGTGGACCCCATACGAGGCCAAGCCGCATCTAGTGAGATGCTTGAAAGGCGGACCGGGTCGCATGGCTGTAGAGTAATGGTGGACCTGGTACGGTCTCGTAGGGAGTTTCGAGCAGTTAGTGGAATCTGCTAGCGGACTGTTATGTAACATGGTCAAGGAGGATCCGATGGTCCGCTTTAAGAAACGTACGCAGAAGCCTAATGAAGCTTTTAGAGCATACGGTATGGAACTCCATGCCCTGCTAAGCAAGGCCAGACCTGGTACTGAAAACCAGGACTGGTATATAGACGATTTGATTACACAATTCGTCAAGGGTTTGAGAGACCGAGACAAGCAGATTGCTGCGAGGGATGCCTGGAAAGAAGGCATAACATTGCACGGCATATTTAATGGTATAGATATGGCCGTGAAGAAGCGAACGATGTTAGCCGGGGACATACCGAATGCTAGCGGCTCGGTTCCCCTAGCATCAGTAGTCCAGCAGTCTGAGGTAAATATTACCTCTGACGATTTTGAATTGATTGAAATCGAACAGGAGGATGGCACCTTCTGTTCGATGCAACTAAGGAAAAATGCTTCAGGTAGGAAGTATATTCCAAGGAAGGCGTTCAATAAGCCAAGGGATTCTAGACCATCATCCGAGGTCAAGAGTGACCCGAAAGTTGGCGAGAAGGCAGCCAAGCCTCTTGTAAGCACTGATAAAGCGAAGGGTCAGTCTCCTGACATGACCAAACTTATGGAGGATATGTGTAAGAAAATTACAGATGCCCTCCAAGCCAGTCGGCAGAGACCCAGAGTGGATCGCCGAACGGTTAAGTGTTTCAGGTGCCAGCGCATGGGACACTACTCCTCCGAATGTACCGCTGCTAAGCCGGTAATGGCCGCCTTCTATGAAGCCGAGGACAACGGCGAAGGAAGGGAGAACGCTACGGATTCCACTGATGTGGAAAACTAGTGGGGGTTGTATCCACGGCATTGGGTATAACCCCGGGGAAGAACGAATGCCAAAATGCTACCGGGGGTGACCCGGTGGAAGATTTCGAATCAAATTCACCTGGAGGCTGGGTGGCTGTGGGTGCGCACCCCTGCACCTTGGCTGGGGCCAGGGACCCCAGTGCTTATGTGTATGGGAGTGAACATATGGAGGCGAGTGGCCGCACTGGGGGAGAGGAAGGATGGATCAAAGAGTTGATCTGAGTGTGTGGGACACGCCTTCCCCCAAGTCATCCGTGTCTGGAATTTTTGAGAGGACTCGGATTGAATCTTGGTGATTCGGGAGACTTTCACCAGTTTACCAGCAACCCCTCTCCTTTAGGGGGGAGACGGTGGTATGTACCCATATCTGTGGAAGGCCGGGTAGGTGAATTCTTGGTGGATACCGGAGCCAGCCACTCCTGTGTGTCCAAAAGATTCTTCGACTCGGTGGCCGGCAGCCATGAGAACCTCAAAACGGGGGTAAATGCTTGCACAGCCGACGGAAGCAGTATGCGTACTTTTGGTAGGACGTTTATGCCTATCCGTATAGGAGGCAAAGAATTTGTTCTTTCGCCAACTATAGCAGAGGTTAGTGATGACGGAATCCTCGGACTGGATTTTGCAAGCTTATATGGGGCCGTCTTGGACCCGAGGGATGGTATGATGAGTATACAGAACCCGTATGGCTTGCATGTCCAATGCGTATTGAGACAAGTGTCTTCGGTTGCATCAGTGATACACACGGTGAAGATCCCACCGGGTACCACTTGCGACGTCCTTTGTGGTGGATCAATGGCCCAAAGGAATGAAACTGGAGTCTATGAACCCGACACGGTGTACTTGTTGAGTATCGGGTTGGACTCAGTGGATACATTAGTGGCTAATGCAGCTTGGACTGTATTACCCATGACTAACAGAAGTGGCTCAGTGGTCTATTTGAAGCGAGGCGACAGTGTGGGTAGGATGAGTTCGATTGAACATGTCGCCGAGGCTAGGTTCAATAAACCACTAAACCGCGTTAGTAAGCATCCATTGGATGAAGAATTCCAAAAGCTGATTGACCAATCAGATCTACAGAATACGGAGGATAAGGATTGCCTAGCGAAACTCCTACAAAAGTACGAGAGTGCTTTTGGTAGGGAAGGAGGACCGGTGGGTAGATCCGACAAGGTGTTGCACACCATAGATGTGGGCAACGAGAAACCTTTTAAAATCCCGTATCGCAGACTTCCTCTCAAGAAGAAGTTAATTTGCGAACAGGAAATACAAAAACAGCTGGACCTAGGGGTCATCGTGCTCAGCTCGAGTCCCTGGTCCAGCCCTGTTTGTATGACCACTAAGAAAGACGGTACAATCCGCTTTTGTGTCGACTACCGAAAACTGAACGGTATGACAAAGAAGAACTCGTATCCCTTACCAAGGATAGACGAGACGTTAGATAGCTTGGGAGGGAACCAATGGTTCTGTACCTTGGACTTACAATCCGGGTACTGGCAGATACCGATGCACCCTGATGACATGGAGAAAACAGCGTTCTCCAGTCATATGGGGCTATTCGAGTATAATGTCTTACCCTTCGGATTGTGTAACGCCCCCGCTACATTCGAGGCCATGATGGAATCCTTGTTGAGTGATCTTTTGTGGAAGAAATGCTTGGTCTACTTAGACGATGTTGTCGTGTTCGGCAAGTCGTTTAGGGAATGCCATGCAAATCTGCAATTGGTACTCGACCGGATACTATCAAACGGTCTAAAACTCAAACCCAAGAAATGTAACCTGTTTAAGAAAACAATCACATACTTGGGAAGGATCATCACCCCCAACGGGGTGAGCGCAGATCCGGAGAAATTAGAAGCTGTAGAGAATTGGGAAAGACCCACGAGTGCTAAGGAGGTGAGATCATTTCTAGGATTTTGTTCCTATTACCGTGATTTCATACCGAATTACTCTCGTGTCAGCTTTCCCATGCAGTGCTTAGCTCACTGGACCCCGGGTAGGGCACGGGACCCATTCCCATGGACCAGCGAGCAAGAAGAATCTTTTAATAAAATAAAATATTTTTTTAGGAACACACCCGTGTTGAAATATCCCACT
This sequence comes from Acholoe squamosa, assembly GCA_949317995.1. NCBI lineage: Eukaryota > Metazoa > Annelida > Polychaeta > Phyllodocida > Polynoidae > Acholoe > Acholoe squamosa. The sequence goes on along the minus strand of OX439040.1, from coordinate 42,960,584 downwards.
CCCGAGGGACATTTCATCTTAGACACCGATGCGAGCAATGATGCAATAGGGGCAGCTCTCTCTCAGGTCCAGGAGGGAGTCGAAGTCCCAATAGCATTCGCTAGCAACACGCTAAGCAAGACCCAGCGTAATTACTGTACCACCAAGCGGGAACTTCTCGCGGTGGTGGTGTATACGAAGAAGTTTAAGCATTTCCTCTGGGGAAGTGACTTCACTTTAAGAACAGACCATTCATCTCTTAGGTTGTTCCTTAACTTTAAGGACACCGAGGGGATGATTGGACGATGGTTAGCTCATCTATCCGAGTTTGGATTGGAGCATAAACAAATAGAGCACCGACCCGGTGCTAAACACATCAATGCGGATGCCTTGTCGAGGCGACCTATCCGAAGGTGCCAAAATGCCACTTGTGAAGACTGCGGGGCCCACAATGCTGTGGTAGCCGGGTTGGTATTTAATTATACCACCCCCCGTATCCCCTGGGAGGAGGCTGTATGTAGCTATCTCGATTGGTCCCCGGAGACAATCAAGAAGTTCCAACAGTCGGATCTCACCACCGCGCGCATAATGGAATACCTACGGTCAGGTATTAAACCGGCAAGGCCGCTAGTATCCCTAGAAGATAGGGAAGCGAGGCGATTGCTAGCCCAATGGACCGAGCTAGAGATCCGAGATGGCATACTATGTAGGTGGAAGACAACTCCCACCAACAGTAGGCTGTTGCAAATAGTGATACCCGCCCCGATGAGGAGGGATATCATGTATTATTGCCATGGTCACCAAACAAGCGGCCATTTCGGTAAGAAGAGGTCAATAGAGCGCCTACAAAGGCGTTACTACTGGCCTGGAATGAGAGGCGACCTGCTCCTGTGGATCGCCACTTGCCCGGATTGTTGTAAAAACAAACCGGGACCCGGCCGGGGAAAGCAACCCTTATCCCAGGAATTGTTTGGTGTCAGGTTCGCTCGAGTGGCGATAGACATCATCAGCGGGATCAAGACGACGCCCCGGGACAATACTTGCATGATGGTCGTCACCGACTATTACACCAAGTATACCCGGGTGTTCCCTCTTCCTAATCACAAAGCCGCCACATGCGCGGAGGCGTTTGTGAAAGGCTGGGTGCTGCATTTGGGTGTTCCCCTTATGATGCACAGCGACCAAGGAAGAGAGTTCGAGTCAGAGCTGTGGCAGGAAATGTGCCATTACCTAGCCATTTGCAAAACCCGAACAAACCCATACCGACCCCAGTCGGATGGGCAGGTAGAGCGGTTCAACAGAACCCTGATACAAGTGCTAAAGCCCCTGGTCAATACCCACCAGGACGACTTGGATGAACAGTGTGAGTTTGTAGTACATGCCTACAACAACACTGTCCATTCATCTACTAATTGCACTCCAAACATGCTAGTGTTCGGCGAGGACATCATAATGCCCGCCGACTTAGTGTATGGAGTGGTTGGGATAGACCCGGAGGCGCCCTGCACCGTGTTGTTTGTGGAGTCGTTAAGGGATAGGTTCAAACAGGCATACGAGGCCGTTTCGGAAAGAACTGCTGAAGAGTGCGAAGTGGCAGAAGGTGGGCTATGACACCAATGCCAAACGAATTCGTTTTAATGTTGGGGACAAAGTACTAAGGTACTACGAGCCGCTAGAACGGCTGAAGCTCGTAACGCCCTGGGAAGGTCCATTTAAAATTATTCGCATCATCTCCGAGTCTACGGTGATGATGGAGGACTGCCTAACTGGTAGGAAATGGAAGACGAATGTCGGAAAACTTCGGCCCTGGAAGGGTTGCGAAGAGGCGGAGAGGGAGTTCGGTTACCAACCACCTGAGTCTGTCCCTAGTGGACCTAGCGTGGTAGTACCGATGAAGCGCCCTAGAGGCCGGCCGAGAAAAATGCCGGAAGACAAGGTAATGGTGAAAAAGAAGACGAAGGCCAGGAAACGACCTAATCGTAAGAAAAGGAAAAATGTCTCGCTGAGTGAAGGCATTGCGTATGGGAAAGGTCCCGCCGTGGCTAAGCGGAACCCAGAAAAGGCCGTACGTAAAGCCGGGAAGAATAAAAGGCTAACCGAAGGCGTTAGACGCAGTCCCCAGTTGAGGTCTGCTGTAACCTAACTCAGTACACAACGAGCTGCTGTGTGTTGTCCGCTGTAGGCGGTTAACATACGTTCCACGGCTGGAGATGCCGAACGCGCCCCCCGGGTAGCTGTATCCCGTGAGTGGCGGTCGGATTAACCGGTACATTCGCTTTGAAGCGTTGTATACACCGCCAAGCTCCAGACGATAGCACTCGGGTAGTAGGCCGCGTCTCGCATGTCGAGTCGAATGTTAGTTCGGATCTAGTTCCCTAGGTGGCGCCGCGGGTGCGGCGGGAAAGCGCAGAACTAGGTCACCGGATAGCCTTTGCGGGATCTCGCGAGACGAGAGGTCTGACGTCATATTGTTCATAACTAGAGCGGACTCGTGGTGGTAGGACACCACCCGTTTTCGCTCTGGTTAGTGTTGGCGGTAGACAGCCTCTAGCTGTTGTGTTAGCTTCCCCTAACCATAAAACTTTGTTGGACGAATCCTTTGGGAGGAGTCCAACACATTTGCCAATTCTACATTGGAAGTCGCCCTCAGTGCCATGGCACAGGGGAGATTGACGCCGTGCGTCAGTCAGCCAACGTTCTGTTGGAGCAAGGCGAGGACCCGAAGGTCCCGTCTCGGGTCGAGGAGTCTATGGACTCTTCGACTGAGGAGGCAGCCCTGACGCTTTCGGCGATGGCCGAGGCCACCGACCGGGAGAGGATGCCTCCTCCACCACCACCGCGCCCGGAGCCTGCGTCTACGGCAGCAGCTCCGGGTGAGAAGATCGATGTCCTAGACATCCCTATGTATCCTCCGGGATACAAGACTCGCATCGAGCGTATGGCCCACGTCGATGAAGAAGCCGGTGTCGTGTACACCTCCTGGGGGACTTACATCCCCATGCACGCCTCCATGTTCGGATACGGACCGCTGGCGGCGAAACCAGGCGTGCCCGATGCCATACCAGACGACTTCAAGACTCTGGTTATGGACTCGTGCAGCGACGAGTTGGCTGACAGCATGCCAGTCTCTTGGCTCCGCAACTATCGGAAGTTGGCGGAGAAGATGGCGGTCAACGAGAACTTGGCGCGAGCAGTACTGACCTCCGAAGGCATCACCCGGAAGGCCGCGGAGTTAAGAGAGTCTGAATCCGACATGGATACAGACTCTACAGTCACTCTCTCGTCGGTGGAAACCGGCCGGGTCAAGCGATTGACCCACAAACCTGCACCAAAGGGTCCTCTCACCGAGAGTGACCTGGAGGTTGAAGACCTGAGGATCGCCATCGAGAGGTCCACATCCGAGAAGGAACCGGATGCCGAAATACCAGAGGCGCCTGGCGAGATCTCGGAGGAGGACATCTCCCGTCAGCAGGCTGCTGTTGAAGCCAAACGAGCCGAGCTCGTCAAGCAGCAGAAGGAGCTCACCGCAGCTCGTCGGGCCCACCGGAAACAGCAGGCCCAAAGTAAGGCGAAGGCTTCCTCCGACTCCGACTCCCCGGTCAGTAGTAGGAGAAGCCCTCGTTCAAAGGACAAGGATCCGCGACAGTCGGATTCTAGTCCCGAGGTACCGGCGCAGCCAGCCAAGGTCGTGCGCCGGAAGAAGAAAAATGGAGCGAAAGCGTCTCCGGCGGAGCCCACGCCCCCCACCAAGTCGAGGGGTAAGGGCGACCCGAAGACGCCCGCCTCCAAATCACCAGCAACCACAGTAGCCACCTCGGTTACTGCAGCTTCCACTGCCAGCACCAGCGGGGCAAGCGCCAAGTCCTCTACCAAGGCTTTGACTGGTACTACTACCACCAGCCGAGCCGGCCGTAGGGGAGAAGGCATTTACACGGACAGTGAGGGGAGCGAGAGTGACCCAGAGCTGCCCGAGTCAGCCAGATCTGATTTGGAGTCCATGACAACGTGGGAAGAGATGACCACGGATGTCCCCAAGGATGACAATCAGAAATGGATGTGGAAGAATGCAGCCGAGGGGTTCAAAGAACGGACTCCCCGCTGCTTCGCGGACTGTGCTTACGACACAGTCCACTACATGTGTCCGGGCGCCGTCAATAAGGACGGTGATAGCGACGACGAGGAGTGGATGAAGTCCGGCCCCTCGGATACGCCAGTAGGTAAATTCTACCTCATTTGGATTGACCAGCTCAAATCCAAATTGGGGTCTATCTACAGCTATGAGGCCCGGACGAAAGTCCAATGGGCGATGACCCAATGGGGGCCATCCGGCAACCGCCGGAGGTGCCCATTCGAATCGTGCCAGCTGGCTCTCACGGGAGAGAAGGTGTTTGAGACGAAGCCTCGCTTCGCTCGACACATTGTGGAGCACCATATGCACCACAAGCCGCTGATGATGTGTGTGCTCGGAGACCGTCCGAGCAAACTATGTGACGGCTCGTTCTCAACTAACCGGCGCCGGGACATGGCTCTGCATCTGCAGAAAGCCCATGGTACCGGCCTGGAAAAGACGAGGAAACGGGCCCTCAAGTGCTTCAACGAGCTCCTAGCTAACTGGGCCTCGTTGAGCGTGAAAGACATCAAGGAGCAGGCATTCGAGACCGGATTCTGCTCATGGAAGAGTGGCAACTTGCTGGCCTTCTTCCAGATCAACTTCTCCTCCACCAAGTTCGGGATGCCCAGCGAGGTGCACCTGAAAGTGAAGAAGTGGAGGGGAGATGACAAGCGGGAGAAGGCCAAAGCCCGCTCGAAGGGTCCTAATGGAGGCACAGCCACGGCTACTGGTGCTTCCAAAAGGACCCGCGCAGACCGGTCCGTAAGCCCTTCGGGTAATAAGGACCAGCCTAGACCAGCCAACCCAGCTGATCGTCGCGAGTCGGGACAACAGGTCTCAGCTCTGGATATGCCCAGCAACCAAACCCGTAGGGCGGTTAGCCAGGCGGCCACTCCGGCCACACCCACAACACCTGCACCCGCGGAGCAACCCCCGGGCGAAGCCTCTGGCAGCCAGGATGATGGGGGCGAGATCTTCGCTCCCCCATCCGGGTATACATCTTGGTGGGCTGGAGAGGGATCTTCCGGCAAGCGCCCCACGTACAGTGAGTACGCGGCAAAGTTCCCTTCCATGGGACCAGCGGGACCCGAATCTCAGGTCCTAACCCCCTTGGGCCGGTCTAAACCCCAGGGTAGAGGCCGTGGTGGAATGGAGTCCACCCGAGCTCCCCCGGGCGGTGGCCGTGGCCGAGTAGGTATTACGGTTGAGGGCCCGTCTGTCCCTCCAGCAGGCGCTCCGCCTGCCACTGTGGAGGCTGCCGCGCCCCCACCAGATATAGTTCCACCAACGGCCCCTCGGGTGTCCGTTATGGAATTAATCTCAGGTACCCTGTCAGGTCTTCAGGATCCGAACACGTTTGTTGACCACCGCGATGTCCAAACGGCTCAGATCCAGAATGACCTGATGGCGGAATGGCAGGCATTGCATCGCCAGAAGTCAGTCGACTACTGGCGTGTGATGACTGAAGCCACCTTCAACCTGGTCTACGAGATCCAGAAGAGGGAGGAAGAGAAAATTCGGGTGCAGGAAAGGAGGAATGTCGAGGAGGCACTCCAATCCTGCCGGCGCCAGCAGTTGGAAGCTGAAAAGCTTAAAGAGTTCCGCCGTGCTGAGAACGCCGGGTACATCCACAGGTACAAGGAGGCTGACCTCAAGTTCTTCCTCGCATTCGGGAAGCACTTAGAAGAGTGGGACGGCTTTCCGTCGTCCCTATGCTTCGCCCCGGCTGCCCCACCGGTCCCGGCTGCTCCACCGGTTCCGACTGCTCCGCCGGTTCCGGCTGCTCCACCAGTTCCGGCTGCTCCTCCCGCCCCGGCTGCTCCATCCGCCCCGGTTGCTCTACCTGCAACCGAGGCAATGGACAGTCCGTCCGCGGTGATGAGCGCTCTGAGCTTGGGGAGCGACACGCCCAGCGAGGCTTCCACGCTGCTCTCTGTGAGCAGTTGCAGCAGCTCGGCTCCGTCTGCCTCAGCGGAGTCGGCTGAGAAGATGGACACGGATCCGGAAGATCTTTGAGTGTCCATCTGATGGTTTCTTATCGTACCCGAGGGTAAAGGCATCTATCACGCCAGAGGTACTTATCCTTACACTGGACTCGCTGATCTGGGACGGAACCTGCAGTGAAGATGGACGCTAACCCGAGACACCAAAAAGGATTACTACACCTAACCGGGGCTCCATCTTCCCACCTTCATCAGGGCACAACATAACAGCAACGTGGCTTGCCACCACATACATGTCGCCGGGTGGAGCTGTAGAAACCAGTCGTTCCAGATTCGCCGGAAGTCTGGTATTTTGTAAGGGCGATCCTACTACCCTGGTAGGACGTCTAATATTATCAGTATTAATATCTTATGTAAAGCTATTTTTATATATAATATTTATATTCTTGTAATTAAATCAAACAAAATTTTTCTCGGGTTATTTACCCCACCTCGGGTCGGTTAGTTACTACTATAAAATACGGTTAATACCATTTCACTACACATCTACAACCTTTTATTGCGTCTCTAATACTATAATAACACTGTAACATTGTTACCATCTACTACCCTAGGTCGATGGTGCATAAGGCACCACTTCCTAATTGTTATTATTAGTTACTTCGGGTATATGCGACGATGCCTCATCATGTACATATTATTTATTATGCCCCTTAATGTTCTATTTTCTATACGAACACTTATGTATAGACATACCTATTCGTGTATTATTTATTATTGTATAAAGTTAACAATAGGTATTTATTAAATACACCCAACCCTAGGTATAGTCTAGTGGGGGTGGTGTAGGGGCCGGCATCGTTGTATATATATTAGTGCCGTTCATCCGAGAGACGTGTTCGTGTGGTGCTTGTTCCTTCTATGCCAGCTAGGTGTCGCTTTGCGATACCCCGTTGGTACAAGAGGGGGCAGCACCATGCCTCGCGTCCAGCTTCTACTAAGAAGCCGGATGAGTGGCAGAAGGGGACTGGACGTGGTCCAGTCAAGACGCTCAGTATAACCTGTTGAAACATTGAATAAAGTCCTACCCGAGAGGTAGGGGTATCCGGGGCTTTGCCCAACCCGAACTACTCGGGTTGTGTTGGTATCTCTAGTGATAAGCGAGCCAACGAGCCACCCAACATATAAGTCGATACGAACCATTACACTATTCTTTATAATCTCAGCACAAGCTGTCATGTATTTGTGTTTTATAAGATGGAATATCTGATACAAGAATTGACCTAAACTGCAATGGTCTAAAGCTAGCAGAGGTCAGCACTGCCTCTCAGTAGGTATATTCCGCATCAACGCCGCCCTCATGAAAAAAGACGGTATGTGAGGTGACTGTCACAGAAGGCTCAGGGCCTGTGTATGCATCATGCCAGTCAAGACAATTTTTTTTGGGTGACAAAAGTTGCCAGCCTAAGGGACAAATCCCAAGTACGTGAAAAATGGTGTAGAAGTGTCCTTGATTCAGAATACTGAAAATGTGACACTTGTACCAATATACCAAATCACAAATAAGGGTTATTACCAAATTTCGCAATAGCCAATATTGGACAGTGTATCTGTCATTATAAGGGGTTTATGGGTCAGTAACTTACCATTACGATTTGGTGTTTGTGACCATCCAACTCACAAAAGAATTCATAGATTACTTAGCCAATACACTATAATAATCATTTACCCCCTTCAGATGAAACTGTCCCTCTAATATCGGTTAATATCTCACATTTCTAAATCAATGTAGTGGGATTTAACCGCCATATAATGTTATGCCTAAGCCTAACAGTACTGTGTTTCCACATTCTCAGCCCCAATTGTAAATGAATTGTAATTGTAATTGAGCAGTAGCTTGCCTGGTACATGACGCAGGGCTAGCTACTGTAGGGTCATTAGATTTGTACTAACAGCAGCTCCTACTGTTTTCGAAAAATAAAAGCAATGTACTGTAAATAGTTTGGCGCTGTCTGACAGTGCAGTAACTGACATGCACGCCATGGGTATTAACACTGAAACCTGCTTACACCACAGTCTAATAGGAGTACAGCTGCATGTGCAAAATGATTCTCTGATGGAGACTCATTATAGACTCTTTCAGATAGAAGCGTAGACCTTTTTGACTGGTATTTTCCAGAATTACTTCTATCACAATTTTACCTGAACTCTCAATAGTCAGCAACGTTTGCCCCTTTATATCCTCATGCATCACATAGCGTGAAGATTACACATTCACTTTGCCTATGACGGTATTATTTAACAGAGAAAAGTGATCAGTTTATTCCTTCATCCTCCTCATAATTCTTCATTATAACTTTTGCAACTATCATAAGTTTCCTTCTCGTTCAGTTCTTGTGCGTCCCAGAAACATGCCAGGGCAAATCACGCTCTAGCAATGTCTATAGTCACTAAAAATTGCTTGGAATGCCTCTCCTCTGACAGCTACCTGTTTATCCTGCTTCAATTATTATGTTAGAATCTCTAATAGAATCGTCTATTAGAGTTAACAAATTGTCAACAGTATGGTTCTTTAGAAGTGTGACGGAAACCAAAGCAATTATGCAGTTGGTATTTGGGGAAACCTCACAACAGCAAGCCACTCAACTATAGCATGTCTACAGATTGGTTAAAAAACATTATGACAATTCTTGCCTTTCTTAGAAAAGCCACTTCCCAAACAGAAAATGGATTAAGCGGCTCAACGTCAGAGATATCCTGGATTTTCCTAGCAATAAGGGTGCAATCATGACAGTATTTAGTAGCGGATCCTGCCTACCTACCGTATCAATTCTTATCTCGCCACGTGGGGAATCAGTAGCATGGTGATTGCTGCAGAGCCCAATTAGTAATTACTTGTTACGAATACAATCAGAAAGAGAGATGGGTGTTCAAGACCAGTTTGCTAGAATGCATCGGCTGATTGGGGTGGGAGCAATATGCTCATTTAGATTGCCAACTGATGGCAATTTAAACCATATTCATGAAAGCATCTATCGCTCTCATCCTGCTTTTCTAAATTATAGCATTGGATGATTTCTATACAAAATAAATTCCATATGTGTCTATTTTGGAAGTTGTATTTATAGTCAGTGATGATAATTGATTGAAGTGATGAGTCGTATACAACTAGGATTTGTGAGGTTATTGCAATAAAACGGCATTTGTATAAAATAATATTAAGTATCGGTCACCATTTTATCAAGTTGAAGTCAGAATCAGCGACAACCCAGTGACGACACCTATATATACTAGGGCAACTATAGCTATCTGATCAAACGTGGTGGCTGGTGGCTTCTAATTTAGGAAAACATTAGGAGTTGCTGTTAGTACAAATCATATGCCCCAATGTGGATTGTCCTGTAGCCAGTGCAGTGGTCTTTATAACCCATTTACAATTGGGGCTTGGAGTGCAAGAACCTCTTTATCACCTCCACCCCCACCTTTCCATGCCTACATAACTAATGATGAAATGATTACTAATATCAAATGAATGAATCTTTGAACATTTCTGACAAAAATAACTTGAAATTTATAGACAAAGGAGCAATCAAATTGGTACCTACCTAGGCCTTTTTGAGTGATCACCTATGTTGCTTGATGAAACGCGCCATCGTGATGATGCATGGCATGGCCAATCATCACCGCTGTCGTCAACAATTTTCTCACCCACCTCGTGACTGTCTGCCACTGCATGTCACCTTTCACTCAGCACCGTGACTCTTGTTGTTGTTGTAGAGCTTTATTGGCATCATTTGTCAACAAGGTGATCTCCTCCAATGGGAGCCATACATATAAACACAAACAATGACTATAATAACAAAAAGAAACAGTCATATTAAACACAGGACAATACAAAACACGAGGTGACATAGTGTGTGAGTTTGTGTTGGGCCATGTGTCTATACAATCAGCTCATCATTAGTGAGTGAGGCTAGAGACTTGGTACAGTTTTCCTGATGTTGTTGATCTTTGTCGCATCTATTCCACAGAAATGATCCTTGGTACAATGGACTTTTATGGTAGATGTCTCTCCATATGCTGCAAGTTTTTAACAGCAATTTATCAGTGCTGCGCTGTAAGCTGGTTGGTTGGACTAACATGTCCTTGTCCCTCAACAATCTATACATAAGAGATAGCAATGTCTCCATTTCATATTCCATGTGTAGATCAGCAACTCTGGCATCCCTATGATCCCATAACCTTAAACAGATTAGCAGTGTGTCATTCTGTACTGTTTGCAGTCATTCTTCTACCCATGCAGGGCCACCATCTATCACAGTAGTACAGTACTCCATGATGGTACCATTGTCTTATATACCTGGCACGATGTTTTGGCATCTGTGTTCTCTCTAACCCATTTTAGCTGACTCACTCGTAGTCTTTAGGTTAAGGATTTTCTTGCACTGTGGCCTGAAGCTAAGAGTTGAATCTATTGTAATTCAATAAGTAATTCAACTCATTCACCACCTCTAGTTTGTTTCCTTTCAAGAGATGCTTATCTTGTATCACTTGGATTGTATGGGCTCCATAGCTCTACAAGACCTTGTTTTTTTTCAGTGTTTATGGTGAGTCTGTTGTTATCACACCAGGTGCTAAGTTGGTCAAGTGCCAGCTGCATAAGCATCACATTCCTGGCAATGTTGTTAGAGCTCACTACTATTGCCAAGTCATTGGCATACATGAAGTGTGATACATTGTCCATGATGCACTTCACGTCATCTATGTAGCATAGAAACAGAAGAGGGCCCAGTACTGAGCCTTGAGGGACTCCGCATGGTACCCCCTTCTGGGCCGACTTGTTCCCATTGGCTAATGTTTTTTGCTGATGATGTTGTAGATAGCTCCTTACCCAGTCTACGGTGTTTGGTGCACATCCCAGCATTCTCAATTTTCCTAGTAGTCTCATATGATTCACGCAGTCAAATGCTTTCCTTAGGTCCACAAAGGTCACAATACTGACCTCGCCCTTGTTTTGGGCCTCATAGCCTCTGTAGTTAACCTAAAGTCTGCATTTGCAGTACCACGTCCAGGGATGAAACCATAGTGATTTTCAGACAATAGCCCATTACTCAGTAAGTGAGTCATAAGTTGTTGGTGAACAGTCTTTTCTAACAGCTTTGAACAAGTATTCAATAGTGTCATGGGTCTCCAGTTCCCCACCAGGGACAGGTTGCCAGTCTTTGGGAGCGGGACAATTAGTCCAGTTTTCCAAGATTCAGAGAAGGTTGAGGTATCAACAAAGCTAAAAATATTTTTCTTGATTTAAGAAAATAAGAAAAATTATCTTACGTTGCGGACAAAACTACTTTATTTAAGATTTCAAGAAAATTATTTTTAGCTGTGAATACTCTTGTTTATTATTTCCATTATATTTCCAGGGCACTCAGTAAAGGCATCTTTGATGACACTAGATCTCAAATGGTCTACACCTGATGACTTGCCTCCATCTATTCCATTGATTAATTTTGCACTTGTACCTATGTCTATCTGCCGCAAGTTGAGTTGTGGTTCTCCAACTGCCAGATTCCTATCTACGTCATTAGTGTTCACAGGGTTGGTGAATTTGCTGTCTAAGTCTGTGGCTATTACACTGTAGTAGTCATTTATGTAGTCCACTGTATTGTTTTGTTCTACATAAACGCCTTGATTGTTGATCAAGTTTATTTTAACAGTTGGCTCTATACCCCTTCCAAATCTTTTTCAACTCTGACCAAAAACGTTTTGGATCTTTTTTGTATCTTTCCATAAGCTCTAGGGTTTTAGTTCATGCATTGTCATTGGTTCTTGCTCTGATCATCCTGTTCAACCAATTGACTTCTCTCATGTGACAGTCCTCAGGGCTTGACATGCCTTCCTGGCCTTCTTAAAAAGCTTCTTCTTTATAGACAGTGTTCTCACATTCTCAGGTAGAGCTTTCATTCCATCAGCAGGCACCTTGAAGCTCATGATTGGATGGTACATGTCCATATACTCAGTCATGTGATCTATATTCCCTTTATACAGCTTGTCAGCACCTGTGTTTGCTAGTCCAACATCCGGATTAAGTGTTATCATATGGTCCCTCAATGCTGCCGAGTCATAGCGCTTATATGACCTTCCGGTGATGTCCTTTTTTGCGTGCCTTAGTCTCTCTTGTTTCTTTATGACAAATAGGTCACATGGTCACTCTGAATGTTTGGATACATGTTGGGCATCAGTGTATATGTGGTCGATGGTAGACCTCCCAAATGGATGATAGTGTATAGTTGGAGTCTTGAGATAATCTAGATGCAAGTCACATAAAAAGTTAGTACTGTTTGTGGCTGTAGCGTTCACATTCATATATTCGAGGATCCATTTTTCCTTAGTGATATACTCTGGAAGATTTATCAATCCTTTATAGTCTTATAAGCCACCTTTGTATTCCCTCTGGGCAGCTTATACACAGACAATACGATTCTGGCCTTTTGTCCGACACTCTCAAGATGTTTGCTTGAATACCTGAAAGTCACTACCTCTCTTGTATACGGTGCATATTGCGATGAGACATAAAGTGCCGCGCCTCCACCTGTTTTTCCTAAATGCTGGGGTCTGTTGTTTCTATACATGTATATATCACCAATATTCATGTGTCTATTAGTGGTGTTACTTTTCAAACAAGATTCTGATATACACAAGTAGTCTATATCCGGGAGTATTGGCCTTATGGTTTTCATTTTACCCTTCATGCTTCTTGTGTTCATTGTCATCAGTTTGAGGCCTTTCTGATCACCTATATATCTCATTGAACGATAAGCCATGGTTCACTTAAGCTGTTAAAAAAGTTAAACTGATATACTCAACAGTTCACAACCTCACCATGTCACTCATGTCTTCACAGTTATTGCCAACATTGTCCTCACTCATTGTGTCATCTTTTGTCACTCACAGTCAACTCTCACTCATCATGGAGAATCTCCACCAATCTGGCCATCATGGTTATCACCCAACGGATGACTCTGTGCCACTCCTCGGCAACTCTCACTCAGTGTGGTGAAGCCTCACCACTGTCGCCAACATGATTCTCACTCACTGTGTGACTATGCAGCCCTCACTTTAACACAAATGGTGGAACCTCACTCATTTTTCTCCTTTGGTGTTCAGGTAACAGCACTGTTCGATGTCTGGACCATTACAGAGGTGTGAGCCTATATCACTTCCAAAAAGTATCCAATTTGTGCCTTGTTTCACATCAAATGCCATGTAATTATTATGGGTTGAATTAAACAAGATTATATAGAAAAAATATTAATTGCATTTAGATAGAGGTATCTCTAAAATGAAAACAACTATCCATGAACACCTTTTCTGCGGCTAGAGTTAAAGTATATATGGCAATAGCTTTCCTGGTAAAAGATACTTTGATCTGGCAGATGTGAGGCTGCATGATTACCAATGTCGATGATGTGTCTGTGATCATGACCTTTTCATCTAGCGAGGTGAGTGATCACCAGCGTCACCATCACTGGGGAATTTGAGTGATCAACACACTCGGCACTCTTGGTGAAGCTGCACTATCACGAGGTGAGCGTTTCATCTAGCAAGGTGAGTGATCACTCGCGTCGCCATCCCTGGTGAGTGTGGGTGATCATGATCCTTGCCATCTGTGGTGAACCTGTGTTATCATAAGGTACATTGTACATGTTTCATCTAGCGAGGTGAGTGATCACCGGCGTTGCCATCCCCGGTGAGTGGGAGTGATCACGATCCTCACCATCCGTGGTGAATATGCGTTATGATGTGCTGTGCATTTCATCTAACGAGGTGAGTGATCACCTGAGTCACCATCCCCGGTGAGTGTGAGTGATCACACGTGTCACCATCCCTGGTTAGTCTCAGTGATCACCATCCTCGCCATTTGAGGTGAGGCCATGTGATCACCACCATGGCTATTCCTGGTGAACCTGTGCTATAGCGACGTTGTGTTCCATCTACACTAAAATCATGGAAAATCTGAAACTAGTCAGCGCTGACTACTTTAGGTCCTCAAGTTGACGATACCTAAAACTACAGCTTCAGGTAGTCAAAATGACGACTTTAGGTTGTCATCCTGACAACCTGAGTCATCAGGATGACAATACTGACAGTACAGGGTCGTCATATTGACGACTCAGGTCGTCAGGATGATGACTTAAAGTCGTCATTTTGACAACCTAAAGTTTTAGTTTTAGGTATCGTCAACTTGAGGACCTAAAGTGGTCACCGCTGACTAGTTTTGGATCTTTCATGTTTTCAGTGTACCGACATGTGTGAGCCACTTCACACAGGGTGACGAGGAGTCACAACAATTTGTTGGGCAGACTAGATTCCCCCTTCTGACAGCCTGACCTTCCAGGTATTGCCACTCCATAGTTCAACTACCTGAAACATAGTCACGGTACTTTACAGTTATAGTTTTGAAATATAATACATATCATCTGTTAGAATCATTTGATTTCCAGGAGGGTGATTCATAAAACCTCACGATAGGCATATCCCAATGTGATTTAAGAAGGTCTAATTCAGTTGATAACTAATGATTTTCGATCATTTCCAATGTGAAATATATAACACAGTAAAAGCGTTTCTTAAATGTTTGCTTCTAAATGCATTATTTGACCACAGAACGATCGTCGTGTCTTTTTGAATTGTCTGTTGCATCTGTAAAAAAGGATCTTTTATTTTTTTCTGTTCAAGATGAAAAAAAAAAATCTGTAGCAAGCATCGTACTTCCCATGCCTGGCGTCAATAGTGCCATGTTTTATTCCCAGTTATCTCGTTTTGTGGAAAGCTTTTTTAACATAAACCTATAATTCTCCTTAAAAAGACATGCAAAGGAAAGCTAACTAATTGTGGATGCTACAGAAACAAAAATCCATCACCCGAGGAGCAAGCACAGAGTCGGATTTGAATACTGAATATAGATTGATCATTTGTGGGATGGTGGTGTGCAGGAATAACATGCTGAAGGTCCCAGTGTGACAATAACCTAATGGAGAGTGCCCCAAATAAAATATATACTTAGGAAAGCGAAGGAAGCCTTCAGGACATTTCAATAACGCTCTCAACAGAATAATATCCACTGTCTTAAGGTGTATATGATATCACTTTAGTACAATTGAATAAACTATAACAATATTGGATGAATCAAAAGCATTATAATGTTCGTTTCAATAGTATTCTAAAGAAGTCTGTGTATATCAAGTATTCCCATTTGTGATGTGATTCCTTCTGGATTTTATCAACTAGTACCGACATGTCTGTAGAAATTTAATTTAAATGAATTGCTAATCCAGGCTGTGATTGTAGAACTGGGAACATTTCGCCATCTATGTATATTTAAGCTTATTGATTTTTCCCTTCCCTTTTAAAAAGGTGCCAAGAAACAATATTCTAATATGGATAGATACATGTAGAATGCAAATTCTAAAATGGTGAAAAACAGCTATTACACCATCCCATACTGGGTGACAAATGATGGTGGTGAAGTGTCACTTGTTGATCACTTACGACTTAATTAAGTGTAGGCCTAGTAGGTGGTACACTATACATTATTCCCCTCCTATAGGGACCCCCATTCAGTCCATCAATTAAATGTAGTTGCCCCGATCTCTCACCGATTAAATCATCGCCTGTGTGGCCTCAGGAAGCAGTGAGCACACTCTGTTTGAATCTCAATTCGACGGTTCCCATTTATTAACCAGATCTGGGCAACATGCATGGCAAGACACTTTAATAAAAATAATTCCAGATGTAGTGTTAGAATTCGCATTAGTATTATCAAAAAGATTAATCAAACTATTTAATTACATTACCCATGTGTACGAAGCAGCACAGCATAGTCAGTCATTTGAAAATCGAGGGGACCGTGGCGACAATACTTTTCCAGGGGGAACATTAGAAGCTGTAATCTGTCCTTGTTCTATATTATGACTTCTTAAGAATAGCTACATACCTAAATTTGATGACTCTGATTTTTTGTCAGTTGCCAGGTGAAAGGATAAAGAGTCCCTGTAACTGTCAAAAAGTTTCTTCACGTGTAGCGACGTGCACGGGTCATATTCCTTTCTGCTGTCATTCTACTTTTATCAGACTGTCATGGGTCTTCCGATGCAGTTCGGATTGGCTCGAAAGAGCCAGGCAGAGTTCAGGTGGGCAATTGACTGGTTTCAAGTCAGCACCAGTGAGATCAATTATCTTTTAAGAAGATTCCCCTTTTGAGGCTACAAAAATGCCACTCAGACTACAAAACTGAGATCTAAGTCTTGGATGCAATGTTCGCCGTATACGCGAGGTTGTAGGTGAACCAACATTTAATGTCTACACTTGACACAGTCATGGTTCCTTGGGCAAACAATGTTGTATCTAAATATTATTTCTGACTACAGTGGCAATGCCTGATGTATATGTCAGTTAGCACATCTATTCTAAATAAAGCTGATCTATAGATGAATTGCTATGTTTTTTTTTTCACAGAATATAAGAAATTGTTTGAAAGGAGCCTTTGCAGCACAGTCAGTCCCTCAAATGTCAGTACGTCCAAGTCTTATTCTGCTGTCAACATTGATTATGACATTGCTCATACTATCATGTTTATGATGTCTATGATTCCTTTTACACCTCACCATCACCCAAGGCGCGATCTTACATCACTATCAACATAGATACAAAGCTAATCAGTCTTGCCATTATGCAATTTCTTCCAAGCTTAATTCCATGCGGTTTCGGGAAATCTGATTATGCCATCAATTTCCATACATCCGTCTACAATTTCTCTCTTCAGCCGCACTGACTTTGCAAAGTTTTGAGGCTGCTATGTAGCAACGAATTGATTGGGGACCTCTCATAGTCAAGAGCAAGTAGTCGCCCCAGATTTAATCATTTCATACAATAAGAGTAGAAAAAAAGATGGAGTAAAATCTTATAGTCATGTACAATTAATTACATCAGAGACCCTTTAAATAAAGAATGTATTTTTACGAGAGGTGAAGTGAAGTTAAGAGAGGTAAGTTACGATGGACTCCGACTTCTTGTAAGGCATCGTTAGATAAAGAAGGTATTGTTAATCTGACTTATGACTCCTTGTAAGTCAGACATACAATACCTTCATTATTTAACCATCAATGTAAGGGTATTGTTAAAAGGAAATTTGCCATTTAGAAGGGATTTCCTATGTTCTTTATGTTTAGAAGGGTCTCATAAAATAAACATCACAAAGAGGTAAAAGAAGATATGTACGAGAAGCATGAAAAAGACCAAAAATGAACTATAAACCTTAATAAAAATCATAATATTGAACATACACTTACGAAATTTGATAGATCCAAAGCCTATTCTATAGCCACCTCACATCCAGTGTTATTTCTGTTTTATATATAATTTTTCTTATTTGTGTTATACATTTTTCGGTGACATAAATGTCCTTTATTTAACACTTGTAGCCTCTCGTAAGTTCAATAAACTTACAAGAAGTGGGTGCCATATTTCTTTATTTAACGATTTGGTAAGAAGGGTCTCGTACCCTGTAAACCCTGATTTACAAGAAGTGAACTTATGAGCCCCTTAAGATACCTTTTTTACGGTACCTTTTATTTTATCTATAACGATATGGTACCTCTCATACCGTAACCACTCGATCTTCATTTAACGGGTCTCTGGTGAGTACACAGAGAAAATATTGTTACTCACATGAGTCTAGATCCAGACTCAGGCTATGTCGCCAAAATGAGTATGGTTTGAGACTCAGCCTGATCCTTGGATGATACTCAGGCAGATCCTGAGACTGATCCTTGGGTGATATTCTGGCTTTGCCTGAGTATCATCCAAGGATCAGGCTGAGTCTCAATTCATACTCATTTTGGCGACATTGCCTGAGTCTGGATCTAGACTCATGTGAGTAACAATATTTTCTCTCTGTAGAACATTTTAATCTGACGTTAGAACTGTTATTGAGTTACTCATTCAGATGGAGGGGTTATGTTATGACCATAATTATGATGATGAATTCGTGTGGATTTTTAGATCAAGACATTGTAAGAAAGGGTGCACTCATTTGGTCTTGAGAATAAAAGCACATAAAAAGAATTACACACTTATTCTAACCGTTTACCTTATAGACCTCTATCTTTTAGCCAAGACCCAATGCTCCAGCCGCTATAGCCTTTCCCAAGTTAAAACACCTTAACATTTTCATTTTCGCAGGGTCATTTTCAATTCATGACCCCCTCCCGAACAGAAACATGTTGCCCCACCCCCATCTCCGGCACAGCCCAGGCGTATTGCAGGTGTTGGCCCGTGTCCAGCACGCCTCTGTGGCATGCATGCACGATGGACCTATAACCCCTCCTGGCTCAGAATTCAGGGTAATCCCAATAACTGCCTTACTCCATTTCTCCATGTTAGTACGCGTCCGTGTGTTATTCTAGCTGCAGGCCTGCCAGAGCCCCTGTCTGTGAGGATTACGCAGATTGTCGACGAACAACCATTCCAGTCACTTCCCTTTGGCTTCTAGACTGGCTTCTAATTTGGATAGGATCTATTCTCATGAGTTAGGCCACATTTATGCATATCTATATGCTCTATATCTTATCATTATACGGGGAGAGATCAAATCATGAACTGGTTTGCCCAACCCTTTCCAGAAGCTGAAGAAGATGTATACTTCCCAGTACCGCCCATAGGCCTTCGCATGCTCAAAAATTGTCATTTCGTTTTGTCAAATTTTGGTCAAACCCTTGAGAATCGACCATGAGCGCTGCTGTTCTTACAGGCACAATGTGGGAGGGATTTATAGTATTGATGTACCATTATTAAGTAGAATCCTTCATAATCCACGGCAGAGTGAAGTGAACATTATCCTGTGGGCTATGGTTTCCTCCTTAGTTCTTGCTAATCTCTTGGAAGCTCTGGCTCAATGTGATAGTATATGTTACGTAAGACGTCATTGAGGTTCCGTTGGGACTAGACATTCTCTCCTGCATAAACATGTGATATGAATCTATTCTTAATATGCAAATAGATCTTACTTGGGCATTTTTTTCAAAGATACCTCAATGCCTCTTCAAAAGAAATTACGCGGTTCGGGACTATGATACTAGGAGGTTACTTTTTTTTTTTACTTTAGAAAGTTTTATTTGACGAACAGCTTCACAGTGCAAGGTGAGCTTTTCATTGTTAGCCAAATATCAACAATTATACAATCTATGATCATATTACAATTTCATCTACACGTGTGTCAAGACCATAGTGAAACACTCATTCCGAATCCTCTGACTTCAGATTGTTGAATGCGAGGTTCAACCACGAAGGCAAAACAGGAAAATTCCTGTCTACTCTGATACTTGCATTAAGTATGCAATCACAGACACTTTAAAAAGATTTCCTCAGAAAACGGTGATTTATTGGCAATGGCAGGTGCAGGGGGTTTCCCATTATATTAGGGTTCCACATTGCTCCCAGATTCACCATACCTTGATCGAAGATTCGCCATAGCTTTTCAACAGAAATTCACTGTATATTTACAGTGATTCACCGTTTCTTTGGTACAACATTAGGGTTGTTCAGGCAACCTCTTATATATAGACCCCTTTCAGAGGCATAGGAAGCAAATCTTCATTGGGGGGGCCCAGCGGGGTCCCAATTTGAACACCTTGAATTATCGGCTCGAGCGCGATGATGCCTATACATACCCATAATAGAATTTAATAGAAAAGTATTTTTGGTGAATTTTAGATCTGATTTGAGGTCCAGGGCTCCATTTTCCCTATCCCTTTAACATATTAATCTAAATTGGGATGGAATGTTTTAGCTGCTTTTCCTTTTCATTATGACTTCTTGGTAAATTTTTTGGGGGGCCCAGACATAATCAGGCCCCCCCTCCTTAATGATTGGGGGGGGCAGGCCCCCCTGCCCCCCCCTTTTCCTACGCCCCTGCTCTCTACATTAAGATATTGCTGTACACATAGAACATAAGCACATTAGTGCTCATACTCTGTCCTTTATACATTAGAGTATTCAGGGCAAGACACTGTGCATCATAAGGCAACTGTACAGCCTACATCCTTGGTCTGCTCACTTTAGACTGATTCAGGTATATGTTTATGAATAATAGAGAGGTTAAGATTTAGGAACGTCTGCCTGTACGGGAACGGCAAGGGCTAGAATTACAGGTTCCAATACAGGTTCAGGTTATGTGGTTAAGAATGTAAACTAATGTGTGTAGCATTCACCACCTGAAGTACCTGGTTCCAGTTCAGTGCAGCTAAGGGTATAAACAACAGGTAACTACACACTGATATAATTGCCCTAAGTGCAATCTAAGGCTGCAGTAGGTACAGAGAGACCTAAGTAACAATTGTGCAAGGCTATTACATTTTTTTTCATAAATCTATTTCTTCTATATATCTATTCTCACCACATGTGCATGTAGAGCACCCTTTTCATGTCCAAAACGCCTAGCCTACAAGTTCCTTACTTCAAGACTGGGATTCCCCCCACGTGACCTATGACGTTACACGTACAGATAGCCATTGCCGTCCATATCTTAACCTCGCTATTGAATGTCACCGGGAGTGGTGTTCTGAATTCACATTTTGAAATACTTTGTATACACCATATAGGCTATGCAATCATATTTCTAAGTCTATACAGGTTACATGTCTAAGAAAAGGCATTATGTGTCACCAATGAGGTATAATTCTGCCCATTTCCAATGATAATTGCATGTTATTTTCATTATAAATATGTGATGACTACTGTTCCTCTCCTCTCATAGCATTAATGGTAACATTCCTAAATAATGTCTATCAATCCCATTATATTTGAAAATAGAAAGAAATAAAACACACACACACACACACAAAAAAAAACACATTTTGTCTTTATCCTATTTAAAGTATACTAGGCTTGGGTGCATTAACCTTCTGATAAAGTGTTCAGTGCTCTTGCTACCGAGCTAACTTGGCAACTGTGAAAGTTATAGTTGAAATAGTAGTGGGATACCTGAGAGGGAGGCACTATCACTACATAGGCAGTTTTTCCTCTATAATTAAGGGTTTAACCATGGCCCATTTTCAGACGTTTTAGGGGATCTAGGGGTAATAATGCCTCTCACTCAGCTACTTTTCTTCTATTTTGACCACAGCTAGATCTATCACAGCTGCCGAGTTAGCTCAGTAGGAAGAGCACTGTGGGGTGTTTCAGAAGCCGGACATGATAATGAATATTAAATATCTGTTTCTAAAACTGTTAGATTCTAAACTTACAACTGCAACCATTATCATCTCTCACCAGTCATATAGTTATAGACACAGTAAGGTAATGGTAATACTTTAGAAACACATGCAGTTATAAGCCTACAATCACTATTAAAACTGCTATCATATCTCCTTATGACCGGTTGTAAACATTACCTGCTTCTAAAACACCCCACAGTGTGGTGTTTCACAAGATGGCAATATTTACAACTGGTTATAACTAGATGTGATAGCAGTTTTAAGATTGGTTTTAGGCTTACACTAGCAGGTGTTTCTACAAAGGTCATCAGTATATTCTAATATATTTCTTAATATGACCTGACCAAGATAGGAGTGGTTGTAACTTTACAATAGTCATAATATGGTTATAGAAAAGGCTATTCTATGACCATTATTATCTTTGGCTTGTGAAACACCACACAGGACTCTCGATCCTGAAGAGGGTTGATTAGATTGGTAGACATATTGAGGAATATTGACAGTGCTATGAGAGGATGTGATCAGTAGCCATCACATACAGTGAAAAGAGGTCCCTGGGCTAGCCCACCTTGGACCCATCTGTCAGCTTACACTTACCAGCTTTAACCCATCTGGACCATTTAGCCCAGAAAGCCCAGGGGAATCCCATGTGGGTGTACTGGCTGGGTTAGCAGACAGCCCGTCATATAGCCTTTAAGATCTACATATATACGCAAATACCTCATATCAGAAGATTCATATGACAATTACCTTTCAAAATATGTATAATACAATAAAGAATTGGATATCTGTTTCACCATGGATGCTAAGTATATTCTCCATGTCTCTGCTTTCACGTTCTTGTCAGGGGCCATACACAAATGACGTCATGCTGGAGGGGGAGGGGGGGGGTCAGGCCCGGCATGACGGAATTAATTTTCCATATGCCTTCAGCATTGCAAAATTGGCACAAAACATGAAGAGGGGAGGGGGCAAAATTGGTCAAATTTTGCATCACGTCATTAATGGATGGCCCCTCACCCAAACCTGTGAAAAATATGCAAAAGCCTTATCAACAACTTCTTTGAAAGGCCACCATTTCTTGCTGCATTTTGCTCCATGAAATAATAATCTGAATCTTCAAGATGATTCAGCCAGTATATATTCTACATAGCATAGGGGGCCGGTATTACAATGATAGGAAGGGATATAGGTGGCGAGAATCGTCAGTGTTAAATGCAAAGCAGCCCAGCCTAAGAAGGCCCTTATCTGCTCAGTGCGCGGTCAGAAGGTTATCGGACTGACTCAGTGACCCATTCATGTTAGTGCTTGCCCAGAATGCCTGCTCCCCTGCTCCCCACAGTTATATTAAGGTATCCCTTACCTGGCCTAGCTCAAAGAAGAATTTAGTCTTTCCCCACCATCACCTGTCCTCCCTCTTCCCTCATCGCACTACCACCTCCGTAGTACTAGCCTACCACCCACTCGCCAACTCAACCCTGACTTTCCCACCCCAGCACTCATGCCCCCTGCCATCTAGCTCACGTGATTGCTCGTTGAACGGTGCGCTTGGCCGCTCCAGAAATGATGCTCCCGACCAGACCACGTCCAGCTGAGTCGCTCTCCGACAGAATTCCCCCTCCTCAGAATAGATACCATCATTTCAGAAAGGAAGATCAACGATTGGAGAGGGAGCAGTTCGTCTGCTGGGAGGGCGAGCAGCCATTGCAGCGCGCCTCGTATTATCTCGACTCGTGCGAGATTGCACTTGAATGGTTGGCGGGAACATTGTCGGCACACGACATTTTTCAGACGTTGTATTGACGCCAGGAATGCCACTGATGACACCACTCAGGGAGTCGACACAATGGAGGCAATTAGATGAGGTGGACTTGGAATAGTCAATAATTCTAACGATAGGTTCCAGAATCCGCTTCTCATCCCAAATGCTTCTTCAGAAGCATCATAAGAACCAAGGAATAGTAAGAACGATGTAGGTACCTAGCATATCAAGCAAAGAAAACGAAAAAAAAAACACACACACAAAAAAAAATACAAGAGCAAAAGCTTTGTGAAAGAAAGTGGGAAGATTCCTGTTAATTCACTTTGAAGAAACAACAGAAGAACTAATGACGATGTGAACAGTGCGGAGAGGGGCATCTGGACTATCTGGATAGCAATCCCAGACAGGAAATCGATTGGTCTCCAGTGGACTGGAGCCCATTTCTTAACAGACTACGGCTGCACCCTCCAAGTCGTACCAAAATTCCCATAGGAATAGCATTGGGATTTCAAGTCGTAGTGCTGTGTGCGATCGTAGTGCATTAAGAAATGACATCTAGAAGGATGACGTCTGTTCTAAACACATGCAATAGGTGAACGAAATAGGAGGAAATGTGCATGTATAGAATCAACATAAAGCTACAGACCTCTAGGATGAACATGTAACTACCCGGAGCTTCCTATTGCAACTATACGACAGATTTTCTTATTCTAGTCAAGGTAGGAAACGCACAGTGACTCTGGACTTGATTATTTATAGAGGTGTTTTGAGACTAGGCACCGAATCTAATACTCGCCCAAAGCTTTGGTGTCTGTTAAAGGTAAATATTTAGAGCTAGATTCAGCTGAAATAGCAATTTCCGTTTCTCCTCTCTGACCTCTATGTCCCAGCCGTCAGAGACAGGAAAGCCTGTGTCATCCCCTGTGACTAATCACGTACCTACTCCATTATTCTAGTTTGTGGACCCGCGCCATTCTCACAATTGACGGGCTTATTTGGACAACAAACTTTCTGGCTGTAGTGACCTCACTCACCGTGTAATTACCTTCCATTTTTATACCTACCACGGTGTTTATACCCAAGTTACAGGTAAGCAACCATATACTATACCTTTTCCTGCTATTTACATCATTACCTTCATGAACAAATCCATGAACAAGAGCCCCCAGTAACCCCCTCCTTCCAATATCCCATCGTTCCTATGTCTCCTATACAATTATGATAATTTATTCTATCAAAATCTGTCTTAAAACGTTGAACATAATTATATATTCACAGACGGACGACACCGACTGCTTCATTTAATGAGGGCATATAATTATAACTAGCTTTGTACAGAACCGCCATGTCGGCTGATCTAAGAATCTTGGTTGAAAAGATAGTAGTTTTGAACCTTGTTGATTACACTGAATTTTGCTCGTTCTACCTGTTTTAAAAGATAACCACTAAAATCAAAAGGTGCATATTAAAGAATCGTCTGTGCAATACTGGGAGACCCAAGACTCCTTGAGATGACTGGCATTATATCTAATTCAGTGTACTGTAAATGGTAGGAAAATAGTTCAACTTGCGAGTTAGACAAGCTACCAGCAGCTATTCTATGAGAAATGTACCACAATGTCACAATGTTCAAAAAAAAAAAACAAAAAAAAAAAACAAGAAAAAAACTATGCCATAATTATGTAATCACGAGCATGGCATCATGTCAGTCAGATGTCCATGCATGTATACGGTCTAACTCAATTACCAAATCGATTATTTTTTTCCACAATGAATCCTGAATTAAACTATAATCATCCGAGGCACGCCCTCAGACTCCCGCCAAGAGGCACAAATTAGATATAGATTGAGCCAGAACTAATTTTCAACACTGCTAGTGGGACCTATATGCCACTTTTGAAATGGTGCGGGTGGAATAGTATCTAATTGACCCCCTGGGTTCAGAGGGCAAAGTGGATGCTCCTAATTGATGGAGGGTCAACAAGCTATTACTAATATTAGCCTTGAGGATTCCCAGGCCTCCTCCGCACATGAAGCACCGTCTGTAAAGTGAGATTTGTGAATGAGTGCAGGAGCATATATTCCTATTTTAGATCGATAAAGAAGAAAAATAAAATGCCACAGATATATCGGGCATCTGTAGGAGAGACGGTATACCACCTGAATTGGATAAACTCCCAAAGAAAACCAGTATAGCCCCTGAATTGGATAAACGCCCAAAAAGGGATAATTGGAGATAAGGAGAAGAATTGATAAGGGTCTTATGCACTATGAGCTAGCGATGATAATAATACATGTTTCTCCAGATTAATCACCTTTCTCCATCCTGCTGCCATGTAAATCTATTAAAGGTTGCATATACACTAGGTATGTCATCGATATTCACAATATCTAAATATTGGCAATATTGTGATGATGAATATCGTATCGACATTATCATTATATCGATATTTCATGACCTACTTTCTGAGATTTTAATTTTTCTATAGTCAAATCCTTGGAAAGGGCAAATAAATATGGGTGTATTTGACATCAAATTAAAGCTTATGATGACAGCAATGCAATAGGATATATAGAATGCTCGATTAATCCCTTCTTTTAATGAGATGTATTCAAACTAGCTCTTGCCTGGTGTTGTGCTGCTTTGAAATATTTTTACCCCCCCCCCTCCACTTTATATACACCCATTGATGCCAACAGGCCAACAATTTAGCACCTAACTCCACTTTGCAAATGTATCTAAATATCGCAATAAATCGCGATATCGAGACCAAAAATCGCGATAATCGTCATCGGGAAAAAGTGAATGTCAATGACATCCCTAATATAGACCGGAGTGGAATGAGCATTTTGATGTAGATGTTGATTTTATGTCACTATAATGACTTTTGTATATTGCTCTTTGCATGGATACTATACTTGAAGGGTATGGGATGGGCAATGTCGAATACATACACAGGATTGGCAGCAATGATACAATACATAGATAAAACTAAACGACCGTGGTGTACGAGGTGGTCGATCCACCACGAGGACGTTAGCCCGAGGGGGAGACAACTCCCGAGGGGTAGATCGGCCACCGAGGACACCAGGGGAGGTTAGTTCTATATTTATTTTAGCCATTATATGGACATGGTGTCTAGACATGGTGTCTGGTAGATAGATTGGAAATTGTCTGCTCTTGATTGGGTACTCAACACTATGATTGGTAATATGTAGATTTCACTTTGTAATGAAAGAAAGTGCTCTGCCCTGATTGGTGCAGACAACAATGCATGTATTGATGGGCCCAGCAATATCATCATCTGCCTTTGTTGTTATGTAATTCTCAGGGTTTCTCGTATCACTGTCTTAGCATATACTAATAAAACAACATAATGGTAACATTATTTTGCTTCTTTTAAACTCAAAAATTTACTTTACCCACTTCAATGACAAATCCATCAGCAATACAGTCATTTACTCTCATAATAAAACAAGAGTCTTTAATCTATCTGAAATCATTAAAGTAACATTGCACAAGGAAATTGAAGATCTAAAATACAGTTTTTCAACAGGATGTGATGACAGATTTCTATAGAATCTACATGGAACATATTTTATATATCCTCCCGATTTGTTCAGTAAATTCCAACGTCAAGAAGGAAGCTACTCGAGTGGAAGCGAGGGAAATAAGAGATGCACCGGAAGCATAGCAAAGAGGGAGGTAGAGGGAGGCCAGACGTACTCCCACACATACTTGAAATCAGAATTTAAAAAATGCATAATATCAAGATCCGGTAGCAATTGGTTTTCCTTAGGAAAAAAATATATAGCGGTGAATTTGCTGTAGGATCAGTTTGCGATGACGCACGAATAGGATCTTTGTTGCAAAGGTGAGGTGCAAAATTACCAAGTATTTTAATAGTTTAAGTCTAGAGAGAGATAAGGTGAAGAAGTCCGCAAAACAGTGCAACTAGCAGAGGTGACCAATATATTTGAATGGATGATCATGTGAAAAATGGTCAAGACGATATCATAATAGTCGTAGAACACATGCTGAAGGTTGACTCAGGGGGAGCTAGAGGAGGAGGCACATAATCTCCTGGAGGAGTCAGCTGGCGCCGCGCGCGCCGCCGTGCGGGCAGTGCCAACGCCATTACACTGCACTCATCCGGGGAGTTACTACCCGGAAGTAGATCTGCCACGCCACCTGGCGGCCTGCCCGGATTTTCAGGGTCACATGATTGGGCTGGTGGGAGGGCTAGGGGTGACTTGGCGGATTTGTCGGTGGGGTTGTAAGGGTTACCTGGGTGGGAAAAATACGGGGGTGATGAGATATAGAAGATATAACGACGAAGGTATAAAGATCAGGGGAGGGTGGGGGGTACTCAGTCTAGATTTGGGTACCAACTGTGGTACCATATTACAGGAGCGGCTGAGTTGTCAATGGGCTGCCAGTTAGGAAACAGGGGTTGTCATTATTATGCATTCATACCATGATGGTATCTAATATTATGATATGATTTCCCCAATTGTAACTCAGAAGAGGCCCCACACAGGGATGTGTTAGGGAGTGATCATTTTTTAACAACGGGGGGGGGGGTGGGAGGTTACTTTGAGAGGGGGGGTCAGAATTTTTTCAACCCCCTTGACGACGGGGGATTAGAATAATTTCACATGTTTTCAGCGAAAAAGTCCGCTCGCTACTATAGGTTAAAATGGGGCATTCGCACATGATTTTCAGCCTTTCATGGGGAGTCAAAATAATTTTGACCCCTTGAGAGGGGGGGGGGGATTTTTTTTTGGCACGTCCATGCACAAACCCACCACCCCCCTGTTGTTAAAAAGATTATCACTCCCTTAGCTGTCTCTTTAAAATGGTGGCTGTAAAACGTTGTATCTTTAGAGAGTTGTCAAATGACAAAATAAATACAGGGCTGTAGGTTCATAGTTGGTTCCTGGAGTTGGAACCCACCATCAAAGACTCAGTAACCCCCCCCCCCCTCCTCCCCCACATGGTATTACGGTGGCGAGTGCACCATGTAGATTTTAGGGGGCATCAGGAAAAGCAGCCCAGTCCCTGCATTTAGCAAAAGAAATGGGCTGAAACCGCAACCCTCTCAGTTTTTAACGATAGCCCTCCCTCCTCTCCGAGATTTAGCTGGAGATATTTGGTTGAAGAAAACTCACGCATCTATGTGAGAGAAAATGGACAGGGACAGGGAAGGAAAGAGTATGATATTATATACATTATATACATAGGCTGCGTTAGGAGCAATCAAACGAAGTCAGTAATGCAGCATTTAAAGGGAAAGTGTGCTTGATCAATAGTCTCTCTCCTTATAAGATTTGACACTCCTGAACTTACTTAAATATCTTACTGAGAATCACCGTGGCATCCCAAGAAAGAACAGCCATGCAGTATGATAGCATTTATTCAAAATCTAAATACCGTTAATTAAGACTTTGCTGTTATCAGAGAAATTCTTTGAGTAGCCTCTAAACCATCATCTACATCTGTAGACAATGAGAGGATGTGTTTTTCGAATTTAGAGAATCATTGCACTCTATCGTTGTAGAGAGGCTGTTGCGAAAAAGCTCTGGAATTGGACCTGTCGGAGGTCCTATTCCCAAAACAGAACTCACTCACCTCAGGGAATTGATTCCCTCATGTGTTGCAAAATGGGAATTGGTCAGAGGAGTGGTATAGGAGTGGTCCAGAGTAGGAACCAATTCTCTGGGGAAGTTGATTCTCAGGGTTGGGAAGAGCAGAGAATTGGGAGATCAAATAGCTACACTACAGTGAGGAACTGATCCAATTCTTTTTGCAATAACCTGCTGTTACTTATAAACCTGACTGCTTACTTAAACAGTGTGTGACTGATTTCAACATCTGTGGATACCAGTCTGCATTCAGAACTAATGCATCACATGGCCTGATATGAGCCCACGAAAGCAATTCTAGACCTAATTACATTTAATTACTTTTTCTTCTGGGAGAAGAGGATCCACAAACCACTTCCAGCTATCACAAAGCTCTTTCGCAGTTGTGGGTTTCCCAAGGGATGACCCCGGCCAGACTCATTATCTAAGCACATTGGCAGCCTTTCTAAATGACAAATAAGTGAGAGTAACTGAGAATCAATATGATAGTCGAGAGATCCAGGAGGTTCTGAAGGCAGGGTTAAAGTGGAGGGGGTTACAGTTTATAAAGGTTGAGAGTTCGAGATGAATGCTTCTACATTACATCTGGAGCATTTGATTAGACCTGAACCATGGAATATTAAGATGTTCCAATGTACGCTATTATACTGCCATCATTATTTTCTTCAATCCTGAGTATCACTCTGCAACAGGCTGAAACAACTCAAGATGTTGGTGGCAAAATGCGACATCCTATCGGATGGACCCAGCCAAGATTAGTTCATGCGTTGTCCATGAGGGGCGTGCCCTGTCGTTCTATAGATCTTAGAGGCAAGTTGTGGGCTACAATTTCAGGTTGTGCCACAAAAGGGTGTATGCTTGGAGAATCAACCTGACCAACTGACGGCCGTCAGTCACTGGCGGATGGCGTAGGGACACTATCCTTAGCCCTTTAATTGTTTCTAGTTCTATTAGAGCTTGGAGTATGATTATTTGGTTCACTATTAATCCCAAATCTTTTTTATTCCAGTATCATTGCCAACAGCATTAGATTCAGATGAGATCTCAAGATTCAGATGAGATCCCGTATATAGGGCGTCAGACTATAGCCGACGTGTGACCTACTTACGGGTCCCGCGGCTGGTTCCATTCGATAGGGTTTACATATATGCATGTTGGTGGATATCCACCATCATCTTTGCAGTACTAGGTGGCACCACTGCCCATAGGTCCATGCATAGATAGTAGGGCCACCTACTGTGATAAAAAATGACCTAGACCAGAGTGTGTTGCCTTCACCAATACACCAAACATATTCAATAAGCAGCCTAGTATTCTATGTTATTTCAGTGTGATGGGTATGTCATGCTGGCTCCTTTAATCCAATCCTACGATTGTAATGGTGTACGTGTAGTTCCTTTGAGTTCTATATTAAGATTTTGTATAACTTTTTGACTTGCGGACTCATACTTGAGGATTGACCTTTACAGGATTTCGTCTCTTTAGGCTATTAGAGACAAAAGAATACATAGCTTGATAACTTGTATATTTGAAATACATTGATAAAGATAAAGTGATTATCACCTGTAAGCACAGAACGCTGAACTAACGTTGAAACTGGTTGATGTGTTTGGACAATGTTGATCAACATTGTTTTCAACACCATTTCACCTATTTCAACATCTGATCAACGGTAGACATATTATATGAATAAGTGTTACGATGAAAGTGATTTTACCCTGCACTCATGCAGTTTGTGAATCAACAATACATAAGTGTGATAGTGTACGATAAGAATAGATTGTATCTTGAATGTGGACAACTGTTCTAGTGTCTGATTGATCATCATTGAACACCTCAATAAAACCCTTAGGATGGGATTGCCATCTTGTCTTGTACCTAATGGGTATGAGGAAATGCCTTACCATTTACAAGCTAAATAACTAAATCAACAATTCTATAAAACATCTGAAGAGGAGGCCAATTATGTCAGATAATTTCCCAGAAGATCAACATCCATAGATACCCCAAAGTTATCTTCTACACTTGGAAGAAGATCGTGGCATTGACCACTCCCTACATTGGATGCCTTCCTATCTTCTTGAAGAAACCTCAGGTAAAACCAACATCGTGCAGTGTAGGCGACAGGTGTGCCGAGGGAGGACTGCTTACCCATACCTGCTGCAGCAAACATGTATTTAAGCGTCAATACCTGTGCGCCACCTGTCATCCTAATAGAACCACTGGGACTAGGCCTTTAAAAGGAAATTTTTAATGAACACAGCTGACATCTGTACCATGCTCTATAGCTGCTGATGAACCTTTAATATATATATATATATATATATATATATATATATATATATATATATATATATATATATTGTCGTCTAAAAGAACTGTCATACTTATGAGAGCTTCTACTGCAGAATTCTTTGACCAGTTTGCCATCTGATTGATGCAAGGTCATAATCAACGTGATTTATGTTTAACCCAGGCAAGTGACGGAAACTCAGTACCAAATTGTAGAATGTTTGATAAATTATGGAAGTGATGGCATTTGACAGCTCTAAAAAGCACTGGGTCTTATTGTAGAATTACGATACTGTAATACCGGTTAGAGTAATATCAGATATGATAAAGTAAATTAGATGCATTAGACCTTTCTTAGTTGGTCTAATGCCTATGGAATATGATGCTAAAACCCCTGGAGGTGTCACCACCCTAAATCGGACCACTTCCGGGTTTACTGGCCAAATAGTCCCTTCTGAACTTAGTTATTTTGAGGAATTTGGCCCCAAGGGAAGGGAAAGAGGGGCCAAACCCATTGTTATTTGGTATAAGAATGATGAGGAGGAGTGTTTCAATAGGCCCAGAATATTTTTTGTTCAAAACATAAATTCAGTGGAAGTTTATGGGGTGAAGGGGTCCTGATGTGTATTCATGCGCTAATCAGGCCTCACCATGCAAAAAATCACTACCTGGTTACCATGGCAATTTGCGCAAAATCTAGCCTGACTTTGTTTATGTGGACCTATCTTATTTTTTTCTCCATTTCATAAGCTAAAATATGGTGTAGGTTGCTAAGCACTGTGAGAATTTTAAGTATATTTAATATCAGGTCAACGGTGGAAGACCTGTGATTTTTCGGATGGTCACAAGGCATTTGGGGTGGTGACACCTTAATAGGAAAAGCTGATTTTAATACATATCCCACTCAGGGGGGCATTTTTGAGGCCTTTTCACACTTTTTTAACAATAAGTGTTGGTTTTTTGTGCTGGACACCTCTTGTATATGGGATTTGTGTCGAAAAATGATAGAATTTCAAGGAGTTTTGGCTTAAAAATGTCTAATTTTCACAAAAATTAGACCTTGAAACTAACTCCCTTTTTTCTAGTCCTTACAGGCATTTTATAGGAAAATTTCACTTCCTAACTAAATCTGATGAAATGGGTAATTCTTTTTAACTTACCTATCATTTAAAGGAGCGAATATCATGACACTATATAATGGAACATTCCAGGGGTGAAATATCCCAGAATTCCATTGATTGTTATGGTTACCATGGCAACATAACAACATGTTTCCTCTCTAAGGGGCCTATTTTGGGTCAATTTGGCTATTTTGGCCCCAAAAATGCCTGTTTTAGGGCCTTTTCACCAATTCTACTGACTTCCCTAATTCTCACAGTGCTTAGTGGCATATTACTGGAGAAAATGGATGTTCTGGGCTGTCTTCTAATGCATATTTGCCATAACAAAGTCAGGCTAGATTTTTCTCTATGTCAGATTAAAAACTTGTAGCTAGAAAAACAACCTTTTTAGGGCAGTTTTGGTCTACGCACATCCCACCACTGTCCCAAATGGCCCAAAATACCAATAAAATATGGTTTTTAGGTAGAATCTGGGGACAAATTATGATTGAGGGTCCTCAAAATGTTTTGTTTATGAAGGAATCTTTTGGTAACCATGGCAACAACAAAACCAGCTTTTCTGTTAAGGTGTCACCACCCTAAATCGGACCACTTCCGGGTTTACTGGCCAAATAGTCCCTTCTGAACTTAGTTATTTTGAGGAATTTGGCCCCAAGGGAAGGGAAAGAGGGGCCAAACCCATTGTTATTTGGTATAAGAATGATGAGGAGGAGTGTTTCAATAGGCCCAGAATATTTTTTGTTCAAAACATAAATTCAGTGGAAGTTTATGGGGTGAAGGGGTCCTGATGTGTATTCATGCGCTAATCAGGCCTCACCATGCAAAAATCACTACCTGGTTACCATGGCAATTTGCGCAAAATCTAGCCTGACTTTGTTTATGTGGACCTATCTTATTTTTTTCTCCATTTCATAAGCTAAAATATGGTGTAGGTTGCTAAGCACTGTGAGAATTTTAAGTATATTTAATATCAGGTCAACGGTGGAAGACCTGTGATTTTTCGGATGGTCACAAGGCATTTGGGGTGGTGACACCTGGACATCCACCTTAGACATGCCTGTTTAGCAAGAATGACGTCCTGACAGGAATGAGAAGTTCCATTTTACATGATGTCAGTAAAACACATGCTTATCTCACCATGCATGCTTTTACCTGAACATATCAACCATGCATATGGACAGATCTATATGGAGAGTAATTTGATAAAACCAACATAATTGCAACTAACCCACTCTCGAAAACGCCCTTCAGTACAGCCTCCTACTAGCTACAATAATCATATCTTTGTAATCAGGTCACTTTCCATCTTCGAGGTCTCTTTTTGATTGATTATGTTGCGTACCCCTGAGGTGAACTCAATTTGCAATATAATTTTCTACATGATAAACTATAACTCTCAAATACCATAGGCCCCTATCAATTTTATTGCATTTGAGGCATGCTGTGTACTTAATGCCCAACGTGTATAGTCTACACGGCTTATTAAAGTATTAGTTATGCAGACCCATCCTCAGTCTCACGGGGGACTGAGTGCAGATATGGAGAACTGATAAGGATAGATAGGGTAGTACATGGTGAAACCCCGTTGTACTAACAGAGGTATATCTGTAAATCACATACCTACTCACCCTAGGCTTACTTATAACACTGCACCGTGGGTGGCATATGGGGGGCTTGTCCACCCATCAGCATACAGTGCTTTAAACTAAGTACAAGAGCACTTACAGGGAACACTCCTGATCGAAAGAGTGAATAGCCTGCTGCATACATATAGAGGGGAGGGAGGATGTTTGCTGAGTGTCCTTGAGGGCTCTTAGGGCTACTCATGTGTTAAGTGCACTGTAAAGTAATTCTTCCCTTCTCTCTCTTTGTCCTGGGGGGGGGGGCACAATGCTTCTAATAGGCAAACATAAATCATACATTCATGGGAACAACTCTTGAATACTGTACTGGGTCAAGTGCACCCTGTGCTCTTTTGTTAGCCCATATGGGGACGGGGAACGATGGTATAAACACTGTTGTGAAGAAGAGTGACTTCAGAGCTATTCCTTTATTTTGGGACTCTTACCCCTGTGCCCAGTCAGTACTTCTTGGAAAAATATAGGAGGGCTGAGGCTAAGATCAATGCGATCTTAGTGCTTGCTAGGAAATGTGAACGAAGTCTGATCTTAAGATCGCTTAATAGAATAATTCCTAAGATCGCTGGGGTTGCGATCCCAGGATGTTTTGAATTAACCTCCTGATCTCCTACCACAGGTCCGTACGGGGATACAGTTGGCACACGGTGGCACTCTCTATAATGTGATAGAGGTCAGTGGTACTCAATGCTACCACAACCCCCTGTGCTAGCTAGCAGCTTGCAGTTTTACCACTGGAACTGTAGGTAGTTAAAAAATGTGTCTTACGATGCTACCTAACGAGTGCACTGACATTGCTCCTTATAGATGTGAATACCAAAACCTTATTTCGGCATAATGCAGAGGATGCAATGTTAGACTGTTTTGAAAAACTCCTGAATTGTATTCGCTCCCAGACCGTGGGACCAACATACCTTTCCTTTATGTGATCCTATTTGATACTGTTAGAAATGCTATTCTCCTAAAAAAAAAGATAAAAAATCTAGGTTTTGGTTGTAATATTGTAAGATGGTTTGCATCGTACCTAAGTGACAGAAGCCAATCAACTTTTGCGTATGACTATATCTCAGACCCGCTACTATTATCTCATGGTGTCCCATAGGGCAGTATGCCAGACCCTTTGTTATTCAATATGTATTTCAATGACATCACTACTGTAATAAAAAATTCCAGATATTATATATACACAGACGACTTGGCTATAGTGGCCAGTCATAAAGATGTACAACAAGTTAGAACCCTCTTACAGTATGACTGGAATGCTATTGAGCTTTGGTGTAAAGAAAACAGACTTACTGTGAATGTGACCAAAACTAAGGTGATGTGTAGCCTATCACCATGGAACACACCAGATATTAGTGAATGTAAGTTATATATCCAAGATACCTGGCTAACTGTTGTTAGTCATTTTGGTTACCTGGGTGTGACACTTGATACTCACATTAGTTTTGTTCCAAACTCGAGGAAAATCATAGGGCTTGTACAATCAAAAATGTCACAATTGCGTAAAGTGTGTAAATAAGGGGGTAGAACGATCACTCTGAAGTTATAAAAGCAGATTATTCTAGCCATCATAGAGTATGGCGATGTCTTTATTGATTCTGCTCCAGATTGGGTTTATAAGAAAATACAAGTTTTACAAAACACTTGCTTACGAATTGTAGAGAATATCCGCGATGCTAGAGATATTGACATTGACATACTGCATAACAGGTGTGAGATAGATAAGCTGATTACTCGGAGAAAGAGTTCATGTAATCTGTCTAATGTATAAGTTTTCTGTAAATAAAGACATGACAATCATTCCTGTATAGGTCGAATCCCACATGGCGAAAAATGGCTGAAATATCTCTGCGATTTTGTGTGTTGCATTGTATGGCCCTTGTGGAGGACATAAAACGCACCTTTAGGGAACTAAGAGACTCAAAAAAGATCAAATTTAAGTGTAGCAGGTTGAAAAAGATATATATATTTTTCAACCTGCTACACTTAAATGGGAAGAGTCTTTTATACCATGGTTGTCAAGAATGGGATAAACTAAGTAGCACACAGCAAAAGAGTCTTACCAAAGGGCATTTAATTAAAAGTCTGGAGCTAAACTTCCCACAGGATTTTGATGAGATGTAAACTGGTGTATTACTATAACCATTATGTATCATTACTTACTGATTGGGTGAAGATATGCAAATTCATTATAAGATAAACTTAAAAAAGAGACATATATATATAGCGAAGAACTATGAGCTCTCCTCTACTAAGAATATTCACCTGAAGATCTCCAACATGTCAGCTTTTTGAATATGATTATAGTATGAAACTAATATGAATATTTAGATGTTGTTTGCTTGTCAAGTCAAATCCCCACCTATTACTGCCCATAAAAAACCCATGCCAACTTGTACCCACCATGTATGCACTCTGTCAATCTGATTATGATAACTCCTTTTGGTTATTTGTATTCGTATTTATACATCCTTTTTGAACTGTTACATTTGTGTTGAATGTATCATTACATACTTCTTGTGACGACAATATGAAAAGGATACACATGTGTCATTTTTGTAGTCAATAAACTTTTTCAAACTCAACTCAAACTATCTAGGTCGAATCCCACGTGGCGAAAAATAGCTGAAATATCTCTGCGATTTTGAATCTGTTTATAATACCTACCCCAAATTCACAAGGGTTGTAACTACAGCAGGGAACATAGAACACAAGGGCACTGTTGCGTTTTATCATCCACCCCTTGGGATGTTTTGCCTTTGTTGATGTTTATATCTTTGAAAATTATATATTTTCTGGCCTAAAATTGCAAGAGAGTGCTTGTGTTCTATGTTCCCTGCTGCACTTCTAACTCTTGTGAATTTGGAGTAGGCCCCACAAACGCAACAGATTTAAAATCGCAGAGATATTTCAGCCATTTTTCACCAAGTGGGATTCGACCTTATAGAATTCTGTCAATTTATAGGCCTGCTGCCATTAGTTTTATAAGAAACGAGCATGGTCCCTTTGAAGCGCTCGTGAGGGGTAAAAGTTTTAGCACCCACAACAGAAATGGAAATTATTATTTCAAAATTAATTGCCATATATCACTGGAAAGCTGGCAAAATTTGTACCATAAATATATAACTCCCAAATTGATACATGGATTATTCGATCTTTTATAGCTTGGTTCCCAGACATTAATAAAGGTCACTTTACTGAGAAATCCAAAAAAAGTATCTAGTGATAGACATCCTCAAGAACTGCAAGCATTTGTGAGATAGGATCAGAGACTTCTAAAGTAATTGTAGTCACAGACTTCATTTGTAAGCACATTTTGCAATATAAAGAACTATAATTCAGTGCCGACCTCCACCAAAGCGATATGTCCAACATAAAGTGCCAAGACAATCCAGTATGTGTTTTCTGCATCTTTTTAATGATATTTACAGTGGCTACCTAGGATACTTCAATTCTCTTATAAAAGAAGTAAGGCTTATGCAGATCATATATACTTTGCTCCACTTAAGTTAAATAATCAGAACATTGTGGAAAATTATACTTAAACAAAAACGAAACAAGTGGGAGGTGTGTGTCATCTTATATATGGTTCTCCCTTTGCTGCATGCTGTGGTACAGGCCCAGTCGTGATGTATTACTTCTCTCTGGCTCTGCTGAAATTAGCTATGTCTGTTCGCCATATTGTATGTAGTAATGTTGACAAGGCATGCTTCATTATAGTGGGTTGGGTCCATTATTTTTTGTGAGTAAAGCCATAGGTAGGAAGTAAGTACTTCATATAATGCATCATTACAGTTCAGTTATAAAAACGTTCTTCTTATTCTTATAGCATTATCAAGTACTAATTCCCAATGGCATTTTTGGTATGGTATCTTTAAGTTGGATATCTAGAACCATTCTATACGTCTCATTCAAAGTCTACTGTAATGATTTCTATAGTTAGTAGGTCTGTACCACTTTTAACATAAGGGTATGAGCTTCCCCCAGATTACATGTCACTGTCAGTTGATTTTACATGTTGGTGAAAAAATAGACCGTGCTACCCTCTTATGAGCTGCGGGCGCTATAAAAAGCTCCAACTGAACATGTACAATGGCAATGTACCATGCATTTACCATCGAGTCTGCTTTTTTTAACCTTGCTGGGCAGGCACGCCATACCATTGGGCAGAACTCGGCAGCTACTTGGAGCTCAAAGTATGCCCCATGAGTGGATGCTTATCACCATGTGGGCAATAATAGGGGAGTGATATTACCTCGTACCAGTCACCCTCTGCAATGTTGCAGGGTGAGCCTCCGGGCTCCTCCAGAGGGCTGGAGTGGTTGGTGGTGCTAGGGCTGTCATATAGGACAGTAATAATGCTGCATTTCAGCATTGCCACCTGGATCTGCTATAGAGGGCAACAGCCGTGATGGTCTCCATCCTGAACACTTCCACCACCCAGGTAGTGGATATAAATGTCATACACATGTGTCATATGTGACACAGCATTTCATTAGGTTTTGATGAATTGTACATGGTTTGAATTGTCAAAAGGATATTACAAAAAAATCTCACTCTCCTAAGAGCACATGTCTCTTTCTCTGGGCCCTGTTTGTTCTTATCGTAACATTACTATATAGCTCCCCAAGACTTAGGTCGGCAGCTCCATATCCTAATTAGCTATCAGTGCGGCCATACCTCAGGAGCTGTGATAAGATGCTCCAACCTTTAGGCTATATAAAAGTCTGTATCCAATAGGTGTGAAATCCCCTCTTCCTCTACTTTACAGACAAAGGGATTCCTGTTTCCTTCAATATTAAGAAATAATGACAGTATCCTTCATTTAACTATACATGGTTTAGGCATTTGTTTTCTCTTTTTTTCTTCTTGTAGTTACATGTAGTTCCTCTTCTGTCTGCTGATGCCTTTCCCATGTTTCCGAGCTAATCTCGATAAGCCTTTGTAAATCAAGCTTAATCGCCATAATAAGGCGATTATCCCTCTCGTGTAATTAGCGAATGGAACTCGACTCTGAGTAAAAATCAGTACCGCATTATAGATATGATAGAACACAGATAAGGATATTTCACGCAGGCCAACTACAGAAGCACCATGCTTGTAAAATTTACATAATAATGGGAAAGCAGGACGTTGAATGTCTATATAGAACTAATTAACAGTTCAAAACATTGCACCAGCCAAGAATTTATCTAATGATATGATATAAACACTGATGGAAAAATACCTCGATGAATCAAATGAAACATATAGAATTCGCTTTGATAATTATATTGATGGTCTCTGACAGAAACAATGAGAAGGTACCATTTTAAAAACTTTAGTGTTTTGTTGATTCTTCAGGAAGGAGGACAATTTGGCGCATTTTACTGTAATTTGCTTTATGTTTTATGTTCCTTTTTTACTAGGTCATGTGGCAGTCTCGAAAAAGAGCAATTTTCATTTATGTGATCCCATAGGATTTTTGCCTGACCTCCTCCTCTTTATTCTAATGGAAAACGAATTCAATTCTCAAACTAGAAAAACAAACAAACACACACACCAAGGATTCTTACGGCTAAAAGCCAGATTAAAGAAACAACTATTCTTTCAACCTTATCGCCAGGATCGCAGCTGCCAAAAGGGATGCAGAGAGGAAAACAATGATTAGTTCCGTGTAGGATACTTTCTACTTTGCCTTTTTTCGATTACAAGCTTCCCGGAGCATTCGTCAGTCAATTACTCCAATAGTTTCATGTGAGTACACATGTGAGGGTATGATCGATGCCTCCGGTTTAAATGGAAGAAGAAACATGGCGAAAAACTGAAGATTCTTTAAAAAAAGTGGTACTTGGAGGGTTCTGCTCGCCGTCCTATAGATGCTCGCCGCAGGTGATAAATAAATATTTTTTATTGTCTCTGTATGTAGAATACTGGTAAGCGGAAAAGGTAAAAATTATCTTAATTGTCATGACCTTTCAGAATTTGGATGTCTTTAATGGTTTGGGAAGGAGGTTATCATAAAACTGGTTTGGGAAGAAAGGTCCAGCATATCTGTTCAGGAGGTTATTTCTTAAGGTACTATACTACACAGAATTACGACCACAAAATTACAGTGGTATATTCCTATTGTAATTTTGCTACGATTTGAAGATGATAGTCTTGGTATTTCAAGAATTACCCCACAGTAAGATTGCGAAAATGAGCCTGGATTGAAAAGGTCGTAACTACCATCTTGGTCTGAATAGGTGTCTGTCTTCTACATATAAACCCGGCCAGTTTTGAAAGTTGGATGTTGCACCACAAGGTTGGAGGGTAGGTACCAGTAGATTTCATAAGCCATCTTTGTAAAGCCGATTGTTATAGGCCAGTTTGAAGGTGGTTGTTTTAATGTCTCCGAAGGTGGTTGCTATGAGCTTAGGAACTCCATTCCATTATGAAAATTGATAGTCCGCTTGAAGGTTCAATCAACATTATTTCTCAGGGATCTGACCTAATGAATCGCTGAGGAAGGTAACTGTAAATGTGGACAGCCAAGAGGAGCACTTGTCCTTTCTGAAGGAAATGGTACCATTTGCACCAAGGTGCTGAGAATGGGGCCCTTAAAACCGCTCATTCAGTTGCACTTTGGAGCTTTCCCCACCCTCGACAAGTATAGTATCCATCTGTCGTTACCATTGCAGTTCAGGACAGAGAGAGAGAGAGAGAGAGAGAGAGAGAGAGAGAGAGAGAGAGAGAGAGAGAGAGACAGAGACAGAGACAGAGACAGAGACAGAGACAGAGACAGAGAGACAGAGACAGGCGAACAGAGAGAAAGACACATAGGCAGACAGACAGAGAGAAATGAAAAGATATGTACATCCAAACAGTATCCCGACCCTCATGCTTGCTTATGGGATCAGACCTCTAGCACATTTCCTGGCTTCTAAATCAACGTGCCCCTCCACTGAACAAACAACAACTCTGGCACCCCTGTGATGGTTGGGTCATGGCGTATACTATCTCTGGTTGGGTATATTCCATAGTCGAAAGCACTGACCATGTTATAATTAAATGTGCATTGATATCACTATATAAAGCATGCAGGGACCACAATAATTATGATTATACTTTTATAAATTGATCTTTATCTTGTACATAGGTGATGATTAAAAGTTTCAGAAAGATTCTTTCTACCTGTGCTGGCGTTTTGTCGTTGAATCATTATATTTCACATTACATTCTACCATAGATAAAGAGGCCTCTTGTTTGATTAGTAACACAACAACATACCCAGCATGTTTAATCAAAAAGCTTCATTTATATACGTTGATACAATTAACCGCCAAATTTCTCAAAGCCAGAGTTGGCACGGAAAGGAAAATCGGTTACCTGAAGCAAACACTGAAAATTACGAGTAAAATGAACTAATTGTTCCCATTGTTTTCCATTACCTGACTTGTAATTCTGTAATTCGAGCTGCTTCAAAATATTATTCCATTTCCATTTCAAAAGAGGGAAAGGGCAGTGCAATCACGTTCGTCATTTTTATTAACATCTCGAAAGAAAATCTTTCCTTTACATTCGTTTTATTCTTTATTTGTGTAGTTAGATTGTTAATGACCAAACCATGAATTAGTTACATACCAATAGTATGGAAAAATCAACTTTCAGTCCAGGGCTAACTTCTATAGCACCAACCCAAGCGACTTCTCCCTTTCTCTTCTCATCCTGCTCAGTACCTCATGTCCTCCTCCATAAATATGTATACATGTATAGCAAGCAAGCATAGTCTTCAGTATTTCCCTATGCTTCATCCTCTCCAAAGGAGCCTCTTCGCTTCTTTGCCGAATCCTCTTTCTACTGCATCCTTCACTGCCTACCAAAGATGCTCTTAGCTTGTGTCGGTAAGAAGACTGGCCGACAGTCCCCTGCCAAGCCAATCATAAACCACTTCTCTAGACAAGCCCTCTTGTTAGAAGCAGAGACAGGAAGTGTATAGACTGGCGGTGCGTGCTTTATCCCCATGAATAATGTTTTAACTTACTTTAGAGGCTTTCTTAGATGTTTTAATCCATATATAACAGGGTGTTTCTGGTAATTATTCAACCGGAATGAAAATCCTTTGGTATCAAAAGTTATGCCAGGGTATGTTTCATAACAGGCAACGATATGCTCCTCATTTTCTATCTCAAACGATCATCTATTGTACGATTTGCCCATCAGCATCATGTTACCAGCTGTACTATAATTAATTGTTAGAATACATGGAAAAGGGTCTCAAGCTGTTCAAAGATATCATAGAAATAGAACCAGTGTATACATATGTACTGAAACCCTGTATACTGCTATATATATTAGGGGATAGTTCTTATGATCCTAGTCAGATTCTGTGATCATAGTGGCTTTTGAGTGATCGTAGATATATTTGGGGATCGTATGTTTTTTTTTAAACATAACCCAGGTCGTGAGGTTAAGATGTCCTTCCCAGTTGCAATGGTGTCTGACAAGTCACATAGTTGCCAGGTATTCAAGTTCTACTGTGAGCAAAATATGAGCTCTGTCTGCAAAAGAAATGTGAATATTTAAGGGCAATTACTTTATCAGTCCATATCGGGTGTACACCAGTGAAAATGGACACATGGTAGGTGTGATAAATACAGGTAGGAAATACAGATCATGGAGGGGACATGGACGTGTTTTTTTCATTATTATCTGCAACTATCATCATACATCAGTGTGTCCACAAAAATATCCGATACAGATAGCTTTTAAATGACTGAGGCTGCAAATATGATTTTTAATCCCTCTTCCTACTACCAAAGTTTGTTCATACCTACAATAGGCTACAGTGATGTAACTTGGTTCTACTTTTTGAATTCTATTAGTTAATAGCACCTGTATAGGCTACCCACAGTCAAATGTAAACAAAGGATATATCATAAACTGAAGTATATAAACATGTTTGAATAAAGATTATTTTAGATTTTTTAATGCTATCGATGGGTCTGTATGGTGAAAATATAGACTGCAGATTAATGTGTTAACAACAGGCTACCAGGCATATCATTCTGATGGTT
Source organism: Acholoe squamosa (assembly GCA_949317995.1). Classification (NCBI taxonomy): domain Eukaryota; kingdom Metazoa; phylum Annelida; class Polychaeta; order Phyllodocida; family Polynoidae; genus Acholoe; species Acholoe squamosa. Next base: position 42,917,780 of record OX439040.1, on the reverse strand, counting down.
GTGTCGGATGAGGAAGGTGAAGGAATATTGCATCAGTTATATTACTAAGGAGGCCTCTAATGCCTTTTAGAAGATCACCTCTATCCTTCCACGGTCACATAGCCCACATTCAATATGTTAGCACCACCAGCACACATTACAAACCTACGGATCCGCCAATCCTTGTCAAACACAAGTCAGACACGTTCCAATAAAATCACTCTCACCAAAATGGGTAGGCCCGTCCTCAGCCCCGTCTCGTCGTGAACATCTTTACAGAAAAGCTTAGGAAGAGGAAGAGAAAAAGAATGCGAGCCAGGGGATTTTAGCACCGGTCACGACGTTTGATTAAATGAAACATCTGTTTTCTCGGTAGTGCGAGGGATGAGATGTCACAGTAGAAAGGTGGAATGTGTCGGATAGGCACCAGGATATACAGGCGTGGGGGCATGGAGGTGCTGGAAGAGGCCAAAGGGTGATGGTCAAGCAGGATAAGAATATAGGCCCAAGTTTGACCTGGGCTGAGTCAGACACTCTGCAGGAGTGTGTTGCCCCTATTGTAAAAAGAGCTGTGAGTATGTGCCCTCTTTTCTAAACAAGTCATGTACTGCTTCACCTAAGTACTTGCACTCACCACATTAGTCTGAAAAGTCACCTGCCTTGTTTAAAATAGAGAGAACCTACTCATGGCACACGCTCTATAGTTTATTATACTGAATGACTTCTCCCAACTAGGTACCTACTCAAATCCCCCTTTTTTAGCACCATACTTGAATGACCACTTGTGAGCAACAAAAGGGACAAGTTATAGCTACATGAAAAGAAAGGACTGGAAATGAGGGCATTTTTAGCCAGCTCTTCCTTTTACTAAAGGAGCAACACCCTCCAGGTCTCCAATACCAAAACTATAGAAATAATGGTCATGTCAGCTACCGCCAATATCGTTAGCTGTCTATGCGTTCTCCTTATAGAGGTATATATCTTATTCCAATTCATTTGGTTAATTACCTCTTGACCCCTGACCCTACGCAATGTTAGTGTCCCGTGTCACACTTTTTGTAAATATGTTGTTTTGTGAGATCAGATGCTGCCTTTGGTTTATAAATGTGGTACCTGGGGGGGTGTCAAACAGAGTAAAGCTTAAATGTGCACTCACTAAGGCATACCCGAGTGAATGAGTAAAGTTGGTTTTGATGACATAGGTCAGCAGAAGGGCCTTAAAATTGTTGCTATGAATGTGCAGAGTCTTAATGATAAACATCTGAGCCTTTCATATTTAGGTATTGAAGTGGATTATTTAGGTGTCACTGAGACGTGGCTTAACGCCAGGGACCAGAATCATAATATCTCTCTACCTAATATGTCATTCTTTAGGAAGGACAGGAATAATGCACGTAGGAGAAGTGGTGGGGTTGGTTGTTACGTGAATGACAAGTATGTGGACTATACCATAGGGTTGGAGAAACTGACTATGACTAAAAAGGACATCGAGTCTATTGGTCTCCTAACCAAATTTCCCAACCAAAAACGTAGAGTGATAATTACGGTATACCGCCCCCCAAATGGAAATGTGCGGAACTGTTATAATAAGTTACTTGAAATGGTAAAACTTCCTGAGTCGAAGAATAAGGAGATCTGGATTATAGGAGATCTAAATGTAAATACTGCTGCACGTAGAAGTAATAAGTACAAAGTTATGCAATCTTTTCTACGCCGTAGTAAGCTTCGTTATCAGCAAACAAAATCAACTTATTACCACCCTCGTGGGAAATCCACATTGGATCATATATATTGTAACTCCCCCCATGTATCAGCTCATGGGATCATTGATCATAGAATTGGGGATCATTTTCCAGTATATGTTATAAAAAAACAACGGAAAATCAAAAATGACGGCTATAAAGTAATTACCGGTAGGGTATACAAAAATTATTCTCAAGCATCTGTACGGCAATATTATGATGAATACAATATTGATGAAATTGATGATCCTTGCTATTATAGCAAACTTATCACCATGGTCAATTCATTCCTTGATAATAAACATCTGGTAAAAACAATGAAAGTGAAGGTAAATCCACCAAAGGGTTATTCAGCAGTCATTGATAGACTTGTCATAAGAAAGAAGAAATTTCTAAAAAAACTCAGGAAATATAGGGGTCTTCCACCAAATCCATATTTGGCACTACTTCATGATCTTGATCGACGTATTAAATATGAACTTACCATCAATAGAAGGACTGATGTACTTCGTAAATTAGATAAATACAAGAATGACCCTCGCAGATTTTGGCAAGAAGTATCACAAATGTGGAAAAGCCCTAAGAAGGAAGCAAACCTGAACATTGTTGATGATAATGGTGAAACTATTGAAACACACTTGGTTTGTGAATTTGTAAATGAGTTCTATGTTGATGTTGGTCCCAGATTGGCATCGATGATAGTGAACCCAACCAATGTGGCACATAACATCATAACCACCCTACTAGCACAACATCAATATCTGGATCTTGGTGTCATGGAATTGAAAGAAATATCACTGCCAGCTTGTATAAATTGAATAAAAAGTATCAACATAGGCAAATCATCTAGTATTAAGGATGTCAGAGCTGTGGTACTGCGTGACTTCATGCTGTTACAGCCTATTTTAATCCGTAATATCATAAACCAATCAATTAATAATGGGGAGATGATTACTGTATTTAAGCAAGCGAATGTAGTCCCTCTACCTAAGAGCGGTGATCTATGTAATCTATCCAACTGGAGACCAGTTAGTCAATTAAATTTAATTGCCAAGATGGTGGAGAAAGCTGTACATGCGCAAATAATGGAATTTCTGCTGCAACACGATATCATAAGTAAGAGACAGTTTGGTTTTATGCCCGGTAGGTCTACCGCTAATGCGATTTTCCAGCTGAGTCATGACTTATTTGAAAGTTATAACAAGGGGGAGTGCTCGGCTGTAGTCTTCCTCGATCTGAGGAAGGCTTTTGATACGGTCGATCACTCCCTCTTGCTGATGGAAATGAGAAAACTTAATTTTTCACCCCACAGTATTGGTTGGCTAAGGTCCTACTTATGTGGTAGGACTCAATGTACTACAGCAAATGGGTTTGTCTCCACCGACTTGACTATATCCTGTGGTGTGCCCCAGGGATCAGTGCTGGGGCCCCTGCTTTTTGTAATTTATATAAACCAGATAACAAATGTTATTGAGAAATGTAAGTACTGCCTCTATGCAGATGACTTAGCTGTTTATGCCTCAGGTGAAAATGCTGCCACTGTAATAGCTGACCTACAGCATGATCTTTGTAATATATACTCCTGGTGTTGTATATATAAACTGACTGTAAATACTGATAAGACCAAGTTACTCTGGACTGCCCCAAGCCTGTTATATAATAGACTTAATTTAGCCCAGCAGTCGGTTAATTTAGGTGGTTCACCACTTGAAGTTGTTGAGAATTTCAACTATCTTGGTGTCATTGTGGATAGGGAATTGAATTTCTCCAAACACATGGACAAGGTCAAGGCCACTTTCCAAACAAGATGTTACCAACTAAGAAAGCTAAGGAAATATTTAGACGGCAACCTGTGTTTAAAACTGTACAAACAAATGGTTCTACCTTCGATTGAACATGCCAGTTTTATACACGAATGTGGACCAAATACCAATGTAAAAAAACTACAAACTATGCAAAACCATTGTTTAAGGTTAGTCTATGGCATAAAAGATCCCAGGGACATTTCAGTTCATGACTTACATGTAAGATCTCAATGCCAGCTACTCCAAGTCAGGCGTAACAAATCATTGTTAGGTATCATGTATGATGTATCAAAGGAAAGAGAACATGTGAGAGTGCCCACACGAGTACTAAGAGGCAATGATAAGATCCAACTTAAAGTTAGTAGATCAACATGTATGGTATATGATAAATGTCCTTTATCCCGCGGCAAAATACTTTGGGATAAATTAAGCGGTGATATACAAAAAATTGGTACCAAAAAGGAATTTATGTCAAAGGTATCGTAATCATGCTATATCATAAGTAGCTACAATATGTAAAGGCGACCGAGTCTGCAGTTTGACTTTATCTCATGATAAGCAATATACTACACGGACCAGTATTACATCAATGAATGCCAGTCGGCGATGTGAAACATCTACCATGTACCTTTCTTGTAATCCGATCGCAGCGAATGTCTCATTTCTCTTTGATTATTTGATTTTCTTTCTTTTGTTTGGCAAATCCTGAAAAGCTTCCTTTGTATGATGCTATTGTGCCAATAAAATTGTTAAACTCAAACTCAAACTCCCTTGCACAGTGGTATGCATTACATACTATTAAGGCAGCAGCTTGGGTGCCTGTTGATGTACGATTTATCCTATGTCCTTGGGAAGGAGATTCACTTCAATCAATCACTCGAATTACTGATATGTGCTTACATTACATTTATGATACAACTAACTCAAAAAAAACAGACAAAATTGATGATGACCGATAATCACAATAAATAGAACATTTTGACTGACAGAGTAGCAGTAGAAACGTCTTGTTTGTCCTTAATTCGAGTGCTTTTATCATTTTCAATGGCAGAGGTAGATTTTCCATTCTCCGAAGTGCGAATTAGACCTGGTTTAAATCAGCTGAAATATATTTTCTCACTTCAGAAATTGCGTACTCACCTAGCTTGTAACAGCAACATTCGGAGATGATTAGGTCAGAAATCCAATACGGAGGGCAAATATCTTCTAGTAAGTGCCAGGAATGCGGCCCTCAAAACTTATATACTCTTTCCCAGTAATCACAGAATGTTGAATCAATGTTAATGCCCTAACTGATTGATCAACGTTAGTCAATCATTATGTTGGCATTCATTCAACGTTCTATGTCCACTGAGATGACTCTTTATTTGTGAGACTGAGTTGAAAGGAACCAAAGATCGACGCATTTCAAGTATTTGTAGGTGTTTAACAGGTTTGGACTGGTCAGGCCGACATCTTGAATATCTCAAATTGTTCGAGGGTGGGTAGTCCACTTCCACCCAGCCATATGTCATAGAAGTTAGATCATCCCTCTGCCACCCAGAAGTTAAAAGGCTGGACAACTAGTTTATAAAATCTACCCCAAATGACGCCCAGACTTATAATGATATTCGGTCATAGATTATACAAAGTTCAGAATAAAATTGCTTAATAGATTATGAAAAAGGATTATGCTAAATTCTTATTGAGAGCAGGGTATTCAGTTACCCTTTCGTCATTCTGTCATTAATGCTGTCCCCTGAACTTCTGAAGGCCATTTCAAATGATTCTAACCAACAGAATGGGCCATAATGGGCCTTTTTGAGATGTGATCCTTGAAACTTGAGAAACAGCCTCGATCATATTGATGGAAGAATGAGGGTTATGTATACCCACCAACCTGAATTAGACACATTAAAGCCCCCCCCCCATAGGGTAGAGGCACCCATTTCGGACGCTCCTGACCACACAGATGGTGGCCATATTTGGTGCTCATATTTTGTACCTTTAGAAGTGTTGACTTCTACTTTCCATTTCACCAGTTGGTACATGATACTTTACCCTCAGAATCCCTGAAGAGGTTTTGACGAAACTCTCCAATACATATGAATAAATGGGCTGTACATATTTAGTCTCCAAAAAATCAAATTGCACCTCAAGTCAGACAGCTCATGCCAGAGGTGACCCTAGAGTCAGACACTATAATATCTAATTGATACAGACACAATGGGTCACTGTATCTGAAATAATCTATAAAGGCACATAGCATATAACACTAAGGAATCCAAGCTAAAACAATACTCTTCTCTAGGATACTCTTAGATGTTTAATTTTGCATACTTAAACAGGTCAGTCTACAGGCCCAGATGAGCATGACTTCTATGGGCATGAAGGATTCTGTTTGTAATGAAATGTCCATTATATACATATTGAAATCATGATATGATTGTGTCCCAGGTGGGGTGTAATTTGTATCCGACTGTAGGTCTGAAGGTCATAGAAGAATAACTACCCATACTGTAATATGAGGGATGTATTCAGGTTTGTCAAGTCACATTATTAGCAAAAATGTGTATATTGCCATTGACATGTATAGAAATCCTGTAAGCATGGAGGTTAAGACATGACAAATTGACAAATCAAACCAGGATCTCCATTCACTCACCATTCTTCATCCTCAGCGGTTTATAGTGTCCCACCCTCTAGGCATGAAACGGGCATATTTTTAAGGGTGGCCTCATGATATATGAAAACTGTTGTTGGGGCATTTTTATAGTATTACTTACTTGGTATGTTTCACTCTATAAGAATTGTCAGGGTGTGCAATTAAGAATAAAGCCAGAAGGTCCCATTCTGACAAACAGATGCTTAAACTGGACCAAAAAGTAACCTAGATTGGACCAGTGTACATATTATCATCTGTTGCCCTACATGTGAAATTGGTTTTACCAGAATTGGCCCTGTTGGTCAAACCAGGGAAACGCAGGGTGATGTTTCTTTTTAAAGCTTTTATCCAATTTCACTGTGGTCCAAAAGTGGAACATAATATCTTAAAATCCGAAAAGATTTTGAACAAAAAAAAATGGTGCCTAGCAACCAGGAGATCCAAATTTTAATCAAGAGGGTCAAAAGTATTTTTTCTCAGAAAATGCCCTCATATTTACCCCCAAACTAATATTTTTGGTGGTTGTTGGGAACTTTGCTGATTGCAGTATTGGAATCTAGTTCTTATTACTGCCACTAGGGGAAACGAGGGTGGTCCAGTTTAGGGCTGCACTACATACACTATTTTTTGTTTTCTCTCTAGATTCTATATTTCTACATAGAATATCGGCCGAAATAAAATATCCCTGATGTTATAGGGTCTTAGCTACTATGATTTTCTTATAGCCACACATTTTCCTGAAGAATGACACCCTTCATCAACGTCCTTTTGTGACCCAATTTTTTTCTATTGGCCGTTTTCTGTTGACATGTCACCTAATGTCAATTAGTGTAATGCAACCTTAGGCAACAGCCCAAATTTAGCAACTTACCCCTCCCACTCAACCAAACTAAACCATTAAACTGTGACCAAACATTTAAACTGGTGTGACCGATAAAGGGCGATAATTATTCAGTGGAAGAATTGAGAAGCACACTTCAGAGAATTCCCAGAGCATCTATCATGTGGGTGAAAAATCTCAATTTTATATTTGAGATCCCAGCTGGGATAAACAAAGTGACAATCTTGGGAATTAGACTTGTCAGGAAACCTCGCGTGTATCACGAGAATAACGAGAAAGCCAAACTCAATCAACTTCCACAGGATTCGATATTTCATGTCTCCATTTTCATGAGAGATCTCTTTGTTCATATTTCTCAATTACGCCACGATTCATGACTTTGGAAGTTTTCTTGAGATTTTTTTTTTAAGAAGCCTTATATCAATGCCTTCCATTGTGTAGGTTAGTGGTCTTCACTATATACCTAGCTCCTCAAATTGGTATCCCAATACACAATATTTAGCCTACATATTTAGACATACCTGGCCCTTTCTAAGTATGGACAACAGCGTGTAACATAGCAACAGAGAATAGTCAATCTCTCACTGTTTATGGGTTGAACCACTGCACAATTCTTTTCTCGCTGTTTTTTCTGTGTCATTTTTGTGGAACGAGAAAAAACCCATCATTTTCTTGCTGTCACAAAGTCTTGGTGAGAATTTTTTTTATGTCAACAGCTAGAATAAAAAGGAAGTTACCCTTGAGTGACTGCCCTTTTGGTTTTTAACATTGGTCCCTATGGGGACCCTCGCTGTGTCATCTTACACTCTGGAACCAGAGTAAAAGGAGGGAATTTCGAAGTTTCACTTTGTAAACATGGACAACACAAGAGACAGGCTAGGGCGAAAGAGGAGAAAGTGTAAGAAAAGGGATACTCCCTTCACTCTTTTCACTAGGGAAGAGTTTGTGGCACAATATCGACTCAGTAAGGATGTCGTCAAGGAGTTAGTCAAGGACTACCGCCGCTTCAGCAAGTTCAAGGGGAGCAAGCGAAGAGGTGGATTCTCCTACATTGACAGTGTAATGTATTTAACCTCTTCATGTCACCTGTCAAACCTCCTTTTTGTGGTCCCTTCACTATTGCAAGAAAGACCCCGTTACTTGTACCTCATATTCTTTTGTCAGATGTCACCATGTTGAATTTCTTAGTCCACAGTCTTTGATGGGGGATGTGGAGGGGGGGCCGGGGTCCCTGTCACATGCCATGTCACATGTTGAATTAAAGAAACTTTAGGTCTTGTCACTTGAATCCCTATTTTCCATGTCACCACAAAGAACCTGTCATCTCCCACTTCTTTTTTTTTAATGCTTTACACTCATGTCACTATTTTTTTTGCCTCATGTCTCTTATACCCACATCACATGTCAATTTTAATATAAGGCCATAATACCATATCAAATTCAGTGGCACACACCCATATTCATGTGTATGAAGGCCATTTCAGACCATTTGTTTACTCAGTCAAAAGGCCATGTGAGAGTGCACTATTTAATTTCTTGTAGGGTATAAAAAAGCTTGTAGTGTTTTTCTTTGTCTCATTCTTTTCTGTAATTTCAGTTAAAGTAACTTTTTTTTCTCAGTTCTGCTTAGTGATTTGCTATTTCGCAACTGGAAGCTTCTACAGCTTAACGGGTGATTCCCAGAAGGTGACTGCAACTCAGTCAAGGATGTGGTACAGTACCACAACAGGCACAAGTACATCAGATGGCCAAACACATTTGAGAGTAAAGTTCAGCAGCATTGAAACTCTACCGGCACAAGGTCAAAAGGAACGGGGTAGAGGTTGAACAGCTAAAACCCTTCATGTTTGGATTCATGGACTGGGCACACATCCCCATTCAGTGTCCGACCGACAATGAGAGTTCCTACGTGAATCGGAATGGGTATCACTCGATTCACACAACAGTAAATTTATTTTCAGTTCTCTTCTCATTTTTTATCAACTTTCATCCGAATTAACTTCTCAAGTTCATTGTAACCTCTATTTATTTATTATTTTTTTATTTATTTACAGGGTGTTAACATGCAAACATAGAATTGTCTTCCTTTCTGACATTCTGTACTTTTCATAATATTATTCTCACACTTTAACCTTTTTTCTGCAGATCGTGTGTGACTGTGACAAGAGAATCATATTTGCCGACCCACGTTTCCCAGGATCAGTCCATGACTTGTATGCTTTGGGATCAAGCCCGGTGAAGGATGAGTCAGATGCAGAGAAATGGGGGGACTTTGTCCTCCTTGGGGACTCTGGATGAGTACTTTTTATTTGTGAAATACATCAAACTACATTAAAAGAAGGGTTTCTTTAGTCTCTATCCCTCTCTCTTATGAATTTCCTTGTTTCGGGTTAAATAATGTACTCACATTTTCTTTGTATTTCTTTATTTGGGGTCTTTATTATAACCTTTTTCAAGGTATGGGCTACGTCGCAACCTCTTCACACCATACAAGGATGAGACTCCCCCGAAGATATCCGCATTCAACAAGTGGCACAAGAGGAGCCGGGTGCGGGTCGTACAAAGCATGGTCATATTGTAATTCACTGTGGAACAACGTCTTGAGAGAAACCCTGTTCTTAACCTTACGAAATGTGTCAAACTTAGTCTGTTCTTCAAGATATATTAAAAAAACAATGCTTCCTATAATGTTCTATTGTATATACTTCAAGAAGTATATCAAGGAAGTAGGTATTTTTTAACCTTGAGGAGTATTGATTAAAAGTAAGTTCTTGAAATCTATTCTTCTTTTCCTTGTTATGTTTCAGACACAGCTAGAAAAAGTATAACGGTCTTTAAGTCAACATTAAAAATGACAGAGAATGAATCTAAAGATTATTTCCTTAATCTTTTGATTCATTCTCTTTCTTTGCCCTCCTTCTTTCTCTGACAGCCGCTCTCTCCGCCTTCCTTTTGGCCTTCTCATATGGCTTCCCAGTCTTTCTTTGAACACAGTATAACTTTCTTTCCTGGTTCCACCTTTAGTTTCTTTCCTTTCTCCTCTTGACTTCTCTTTCTCTCCTCTTTTCTCTTTGTGTACTTCTTTATTTCCTCCCTTAACTTCAAATCTTCTTTCTCCTTTTTCCTCTTCTCCTTCATTTTCTTGGCGGGGTCTACCCTTTTCTGCTCCTTCTTCTTTCTCTCTTCCTTCCTCTTTTCTTTGTCCATATCCTTCTTAGGTACTTTTGTGACCTGCATCTTCTTTTTTGCCTTACTGAAGTCGCTTGAGCCAGCTTTCCATAGGTCTTTCTCTGTCATCCTGGTTTTCTCTTTCTTCGCCTCAGATGGAGCGAGGTCCATGGGAGCAATACTGGGGATACCTGAAAAAATTTTAAAATTTTTAACCCCTTCCCTTATTGTTGCAATATTGGTTAAAAATGTACTCAAATGAACCAATACTATACATATCTTTATATTATTTCCTGAAATCATATACTTTAATTATTAAAACCTTAATATATACTTTTGTGATATATTTATTGGAGAAATAAAAAGTACTAAGAATGGAATGTCACACAAAACCCAACTACTGTCCAAATTGAGTTTCTGTAACTTTTATTACAAGAATAAATTGTACAGGCAATGATTTAATGTTGAGTTAATGAGATAGATGAATGTAAAGTGATCAACCATTTCGGCTGTGGTGAGCCTTCTTCAGGATACTACGTAACAATTTTGGGGGACTCATATTACTTCTGGGATCCAGATTGTACTTCCTCTTGTAAATGTAAAGGAAGTTGGACTTTTTAATGACATCTGTGGGGACCATGTCCCGGTGTATGTGATAAGGAAGCAAGTTGTGGTTAAAAAACAAACCAAAGTAACTGTAATAGGTAGGGATTACTGTAACTTTTCAAAATTAGCACTGGATAATTACATGAGTGAAAAGGATTGGACACCAGTTAATGCGCCTGAGAGCACGGAGGCCGATATTTATAATGTGATTGTGTCAAATGTAGAGGCATATCTGAATCAAAACCATCCTATTGGTACAAGAGTCGTGCGGCAAAATGATGTATTTTTTGATGATCATATCAATAGATTGATTGCTAGGAAAAAAAGATGTTTTAAAAAGGCCCGGAAGGCCAGCGATAGGTATCACAATCAACATATAATTATGGCGAAAAGGCTAAAAAAGTCTATAAAGGTCAAACTTGATGCAAAACGTAAGAGAATAACTTTGTTTAATTTGAACAAATATAAAAATGACCCAAAGTGTTTTTGGAAGGTTATAAACAGTAACTGGAAAGGTAATGATGTAAATCCAGTAATCTGCCTGAAATATGCTGACGGCACTAGTGTGGAAAAAGATAGTATTGCGAATTATATTAATAAATATTATGTTGAAATTGGAAGTAAGCTTGCTGAGAAATTTAAAGACAATGTTCCTTATATATCGGTATTTCCAGGTTGTGATGTGGAAATGAGTATTGATAATATCACGAGTGCCTCCTGTATAAAGGTATTGAAGACAGTTGATGGAAGTAAGAGCTCATGTATTGCTCATGTAAGAACTAGTGTATTGCGTGACTGTTTATTAACCAGGCCGGAACTATTGCAGGAGTTCATTAATAGATCATTGTTGCTAGGGAATATCCCAAGTGATTTAAAGATAGGATATGTTGTACCTTTACCAAAAGACGGACCACTTAGCGATGTCACTAATTGGAGACCCATCACAATGACAAATATTTTTTCTAAGTTAATTGAAAAACATGTACATGCCCAACTTATGAGGCATTTAATTGACAATGACATAATAAGTGAAAAACAATGTGGCTTTATGCCTGGTAGATCTACAGTAAATGCGACGTTTGGTTTAACTCAATATCTGTGTGAAGCCAGGAATAGGGGTGTTTTCTCTGTGGTGATATTTCTCGACCTGAAAAAGGCCTTTAATACGGTTAATCTGGACATCATATTATTAAAGCTACAGCATATTGGGTGCGAAGAGAGTTGTATAAGATGGATGAAAAGTTTCTTAATGAATAGATGTCAGGTAACTAAAGCGAATGGAGATACATCAACACAAAGAATATTGAACTGTGGTGTGGCACAGGGCACAGTACTAGGCCCTTTACTATTTATTGTATACTTAAATGATATTATAAATTGTTTCCAAAACAGTGAGTACTATCTATATGCGGACGATATAGCCGTCGTGTTGAATGGCCGTAGTACGGATATAATGGCTGAGTTAGTTCAGGCTGATCTCATGAGAGTGCAACAATGGTGTGAAAAAAATATGCTCACAATGAATGTAAAAAAGACCAAAGCATTATGGTGTCACTCTGACAGAATAAGAATACATGTACCTATCCTATATCTGGATGGAAATGTAATTAATACTGTGAAGCATTTTAATTATCTTGGTGTAATCATAGACAGTGATCTAAACTTTAAGCTGCATTGTAGGAAGGTGGAGTCTATGGCCAATGCAAAATTGGCCCAACTGTCAAACATTGTGCGCTATCTAGATAGTGAGACAGCATTAAAAATATATAAACATATGGTCCTGCCGACATTTGAATATTGTAATCTTATAATAGATAGTGGTCCCGAAACATTGGTGAATCATCTTGAAGTGATACAGAATAATTGCCTGCGTATGTGTATGCGAATCAGAGATCCTCAGGATGTGCATGTAGAAGATTTGTTGGCTAGAAGTGATACTGTACCATTATTAGTTAGAAGAGAGCGAATGATACAAGTGATTATACATCAATATGCAAAAGATCCAGAAAATGTAATTGTTCCGACTAGGGTATTGCGAGGTAATAATAAACTGAAATTAAAGGTCAGTCGTCCAACATGTGAACTATATAGGAAAAGCCCTCTCTATAGAGGTATGTTATTGTGGGACCGGTTAACTGCAGAGGTACAAAGTCTTGAGGAAAAAGATTTGTTCAAAAGGAGAATACTGAGTTAAGGTGATCCTATGTTGACATATGAGTTATATAAGGAGATATATACCAGACTTAAAAGAGGTATTTTGAGATTCATGGAAACCCACTTGTTTATTCTCTAGTTGTTAAACGAAAATGTAACATGGTGACTGAACTTTGTGTATATTTACTATGGCTGATTTATAAGAAGAGCGCCATTGTGATGTGAGATTTATTGGCCAATAAACACGTTTCAAACATCAAACATCTTGGATACTGTTGCTATGGTGATAACAATGGTAGTTATGGCAGTGATTAATTATGGGATGTATACTATTGAAATATAATGGTGCTGCCTCCTGGTAGTAGGTAATGGAATGGGCAGTATAAATACTGTATGAAGTATGTGATTATGTACATATATGGTCAATAAATATGTTCAAATACTTATTAAAAAAAATAAAAACAATCCTCACCCCTCACTGCCTCTTCCCTTAAATACTCCAGTGCCTTCTTCTTGGTTTCTGACAAAATCATCTTCTTGGGGGGAGGCCCACTGCCTGTCTTTCCTAACTCCCTTCGTAGAGTATTGCACTGGAAAATAAAAATTAACCATGTAAGATAACCAACCCAAAAAAATTAACATGGATATTAAGACCTGTTTATAATAGTCTGCCTTACCTTGCCTTTTTGTTTCTGGCAGATATGGTGTGGTGTGTTCTCACTGTTTGATTGACATATACTGTAAAGAAAAAAAAAAAAAAAAAGTTATTTATTGTACATAATACCTCTAAGATATCTTTTAATACTCTATTTTTTTCTAATAAAGTCCCAAACCCTATTTAAAATACCAACCTTCCCATCCTTCCAAGCTCCATTTCATCTGGTTTCTCTCTTTAGTTTGGATCACAAAGCAGCCAAATGATGTCACACTTGCAGTCGCAGTAGCATCCCCTGTGCACAACAAGAATTTCATTCTTTTATCTTTTATTGTTCCCTTTGGTGCATGGAATCTTTTTAAAAAATTTTTTCTATTTCAATTATGTTTGGTTAAAGAATTACCACTGTCCGGCCGACAAATAGAAGAGAAATTATAGAGGGTAGTCATTCCCCCAGGAAAGTTAATGAATTTTTATCAGAAAAGTTGGACACAAAATGATTTACTTGTAGTCCACTAGAATAGGGACAAAATTATTACTTTTTTGGTGTTTTAGCTGTGCTCTTTACTATAAGCCTCCCAAAGAATAAAAATGGACACATTTCTTTCAAAAAGGAACCTTTATTCTTTATCAATGGCAATGACTAGAGAAAACTTGCATTACACTTGTATGTAGCTTTCTTTTTCAAAGGGTGCTCTGAAGCCCACACCCTTTTTCCTTTAAAATACAGGGAAATTTTTATTTTCATGGAACAGAAGGGAAGGGGATTTTTCTTTTGTTTACCCCTGCCTCATGGTAAAGTAAAAAGAAAACGATAAAACCTTTACTTTTCCAAACAATTATTTCAAATATTCTGTAAGCTTGATTTCTTAAAAGAGGTAAATTGCAAAGAGTCGACCTCCCGATATCATGCTGTTTCTTACAATTATAGCATGAAAGCACCAAATAAAAAGCACCTTAAAATTTACTTCCTGTCTCACATGACAAGCATCTTACTATTATAGAAATAGGGATGATTCAAACAACTTCAAAACCCAAAAGAGAGACCTTTTACCCAGTTGACTCCAGGTATGATTTCTACAATGAAAAATAGCGTCACTCTGCAGTTATTTCCATATGAACAACTTGGAGCGGGTTGAGGTTCAGGTCCAGCTTGAGTCTTGTCTTCTTTAAAGAGAGTTAGATGAGACCCAACTTGAACAGAGGGACCCACAACGAGAGTTCCCTGGTCGTTTACATGAAGCAAGTTGGTCTTGTCAAGACACGCCCCATCCAGGGAGACAACTGCACCACACAACAACAAAATATTAGATCCACTGAGTCATGAGGAGAATAAAAGGATTTCATTATCTTGTTGTAACCATTACATGTTGGGACATGTTGGGTGTAACTCAAAGAGATATGTATAAATCAGTACTATGGAGGACAGATAATTTATTTTCGCAGAAAATAACATAGTATGTACACAAGATAGCTACCTCTGTACTGGCCAGATGTTCTCTGCTGCACGCCTAGGGTTGGGTAACTAGATGAGGTCTTTCCGGGGTCTGACTGGATCCATTGATGGTCGGCTTTGGCCCATCTGTATTGTCGCTCCGATTTCATCCATCTTGCCCATCTGTCATATGTATGATTTTTCCGCACACTGTAAAGAAAGAAAACAGGCACAACATTAACTCATAGAGAAACTGAATCTTATTTTTCATCTGAAAAAAAAAACCAGGTTTTCTTATAACTACTTTATGTAGATATAAGATTCGTCTTGAATCCAGATATGAAATAAAATTATTTAGTAGTGTTTCCAATTTATTAACTGAAAAAAACTTACCATTTATAAGCTGGGCAACATTTCAGCTGGATATGGCTTGAGTGTTCAATACTGCCTCCCTTTGATCCCTTATGTTCTCCAGGATGTCAGCGCATCTTATCAAGACAGAAATAACATTCTCCTCTGATGCCCATCGGTTTTCTTCCATGCTCACAACAAGAGACTTTATTTTAGCTAGGCAAGACTCCATTTCTGCTGATCGCTGGTACATCTGCCCACCTTCATCAGCAGGCTTCCCTAGCCCACTTAAAAGGGTCTATATCTCCTCTTTCCTATCCCCTCAGGATGTGTGTGGTGCACATATGCGCGGGCACTGACACATTCCTCTGTTAAATTATCAACCTGTGAAGCACGGGATAGCCACTTAGTGCCGCTAAAGTGCTGTAAAACACAAATCAATCAATCAATCAAACCACCTTCATCAGCAGCTCTGTCTTGACATGGTTCCCCAGAAGAAAACGTCAACTTCTTGCTCATGCTGCTCCCTTCTGCCTTCTGTCCAGCGATGTGTGGGCTCCGTCGTACACCTTCCTTCGGGGAATAGCCCTTTACTATCGGGGAAGCGCCTTTCAGCTGAAAGGAAGCGCCTTTATTACCGTTGTTCACAGCCTTTATTAAGGTAGGGTAGGGTGACCTTGAGTCGTCCAGGTACCTTGAGTCGGCCATTTTGCTTGGTTTTGGGCCCAAAATAAATGTGTTAATGAATATATTAGTGGATTCTAAGCAATTTGCACTGGTGCTATATGGCAAGATAAGCTATAAGCTATCTTAGCATCTTTTGGAATATAGGTTTAGGACCTTTCAGGAGCTCTAGATGACACTAGAGTTTGTAAATTATTCTTGAAGTCAGATATAGGTTTCTGATGATTTTCCAGCAACAAAATGATAGATAAGTGATAATGTGATATTGACCAAGTAACAGAGTTAAACCTGACTAAACTTGGAAAAAAGCATTGCATTCATACTCTGTCAAACATCATTTAACTTGAAATTATTCTTTTTATAGTGTTCAGTACAAAAGTCAACAATCTGCTGTATAGAAGTTGACTTGTGGTATGATAAGACTGACAAAAGGTGTCTTTGAGCAATACATGTACCTTGAGTCGGCCACTATACAAGTACCTTGAGTCGGCCACTATTGCTTTTTGGTCCAAAATGAACTTAGTAGAGACCATTTCATTGGGTTCTAAGTTATTTACACTGCTAGAATATGTTGTGCTGTAGCACCTGCTATCTCTCCATCTTTGGGAAAGTGAATCTAGCACTATCCATTATTTTTCAACAAAATCAACTATATTCTACCAATTAGGTAGAGAGGTCTTCTGATAGATTGACAGCCACTTTGAAATGACGGACAGCTGATAAATGGGGATAAGTTTGCTATAATTTATGTTTACCCAAGGAATGGTATTAATCAGCATTATAATTAGTAAAATCATTCCAGAAACACTCTGACCAAGATCTCTCAGCCGGGAATAAATGTTTTCCTTGTTTTGCTTCAAAAGCACACTCTTTACTATGAATTAGTTGAGTCATTTTATGATGTGGCTGACTCAAGGTACCACAGTGGCCGACTCATGGTACTGATGAAGGAAAATTCACATCTATTGAATAATGGGTGCTCAAAGAGCTCCATGAGTATGGGTATGAAAGTTGTAACACTGCTGGATGGAAAGAGTAAGACATCTGGGTAATATTTATATCCATTTTTAGATGACCCCTGCAAGTTTTCCTACTATTACAAAGATCCTAGACTAACTAGTAGGTGCTAAGATGGCCCAGGTGGACGACTCATGGTCACTTTACCCTAACAGGTTTACCTCTTACATTGCATAGATAATTTAAATTTCTTTTGACAAATATAATAGAAAAATTGTTGTTGAAACTGCTAAGAAAAGAGAGAAGAAGGTCAATATTGAAATCTTCTTACCTGCAATGTGATAGACTCCCTTGTACTTGAGGCACATAACCTCTGTATGGGTGCACCCCTCATTTTGGTATCCCTTCTCCAACTGCTCGAGTAATTCTTCATTCTGTTACCAAAAAATATAGGAAAAAGTAAATATAAATAAAACATGATGAAAAGCTGAAACTATTCATACAGGCCTACATGTGCTTTAAGATTGTCATATAAATCATTTATTATGGAAGACTAAATATCAAATGAAATAAAAGTTCTGTTGTGCTGTTTGTGTATGTTACGTTATAACAAGAAATAAAGGTAATTGTTCTTAATATACCACAAGTTAAACAATAACATTCTTTCTTAAAAAGGGAAAAGGATAATGAAAATAATATTTAGTTTACAAGATTACCTTAGCCTTGACCTTGTAAAAGTAGTCGTTTATGTGATTTTGCGTCCTGTCGAGATCCCGGTGCAAATTTTTTATGCTGTTAATGGTTGCTGAGGAGAAAGAAAAACAGTTGAGAAGGGTGATATAAAATAAGAAAAAACCTGCAAACAAAACGAATTGGGAGAGCAATTCAGTGAAAGAAAAATACAAGCTAGAAAACTACTTGGGCAGGACAGGGTCTTTTATGCATTTTTTTTTTGCGTCAATTTGTGGATTCTTTCAACATTAGTATCTGAGCAGGAACAGACTCAAGAAGGGGTCATAACCAAAAAAACAGGCATAGTGCTAGATTTCCAGATAGGGGGAGGCTTGTATAAGAAGAAGAACCCATAAAACATTCATAACGTGGGAGGGGGTACTTAAAATATCCCACCCTAGTTTAACCTTGTAGCATATTTTTTTTTTTGCACTACTAAAAATTTAGGGGGTGGTCGTTAGGGAAAATGATTTTAAAGGGGGAAAGGATGCAAGCTGTACAAAAAAGGTAAAATAATCTTTTTCTCATATAAAAAAGAGCTAAAATATGTCATGAAGAGTAATAAGATTATTTCCAAAGGTAAGAGAGGAGGAAAATGATATGAGGGAATAGTCCTTACATTAGAAATAGACATAGAGATGGTTTTTACCCTATTATCGCCAATTCGGAAAGGAAAGAAAACGGCTGTTCTCTTAAAACAGAGAAAGACAACAGTGAAATTAATGGCAGGCACATTCTACATGAACAGAGGCTCATCATGGTGTATATATTTATTTCTCTACTTACATCAGTAGAGTGGAAATCCATTTCAAGGTGTACTCTTCTTGTTGTTACATACACTTCTTCACAAAGTAAACAGTGACACGCCTTCCTTGCCGGAAGTGATGTTATGGTTGAAGTAGGTCAAGTAACACAGGTGTCCGGGCCTACTTTTCTCACTGTGCTAGAGTCCTCTGTAAGAGCGAGAAAACCACTGTGAGAATCACAAAGATTCTAGCTGTGAAAAGGCAGAAGGATTTGTGCAACGGGGGAAAAAAAATCTCTTTGTTCTTCTCACTGTTTTAGGTCACAAATCATAGAAAGTGTGCATATGGGGCCTTACATGTCATTCGCACAGACATGTGCCCAGAAAAAGAATTCTTATAAGTATGCTTCATTTACAATAGCAAGGACACATCTGACATAAATGATAATGTGATTTTCTTAATCTACAGGTCAAAATAGTCTGGACCTGAGATTTTCATGGAGGTATGAAGATTCTTTCTGTAGGAAATTAAGCCCTCAACATGGCTTGTAACTCAAATGTCATTCTCCCAGACACTATTTCGCCCAGACAATTTTGGTCATTTTGGGCACATTTTACCCCCCTGGAGCCCAAAATATGCATGAGTGAGTGAGTGAGTAATAGATGTTTAACGCCATTTCGACATCTAAGGTCATATTCATGGCGAGAACGACATTACACAATTTCACAGAGGGATGTGTTGGTATCCGCGCATATGTGCACCATACACATCCTGAGGGGATAGAAAAGAGGAGACATAGACCCTTTTAAGTGGGGTAGGGAAGCCCCATTGAATGAAGATGAAGGTCAGAGGATAAGAGAGGACAGAAAAAGGGAGACCAGACCCCTTTTAAAAATGGGTTGGGGAGACCCGCCCAAAATATGCATATGGGACCATCAAAACCCATATGTAACACGAAGATCTCATCCAGCCTGACAATTTGAGCCAAAGAAATAGAGGGGGAAACTAAAATTCAAAGAGTAGGGGCTGGAATACCTCCAAATTTGTCATATGCAAACCTTCTATGATTTTCGACCTTTAGGTCATATTTACATAACGAGTTCTAGCTGTTTGTGCAACAACCTCCTGATACTCTCTGAGGTTTCAGTTTTAGGGAGTGTCTCGGGAATTACTTGTCAGATCTTAACATATGAGGTGTCAAATTAAAGGTCTCGGTGAGCACAGTTGAGATCTTGAAGTGTATAGCAATTGCCCTAAAGAACGGCACCCTGGTAGGTACCGATCTCTTTGAGTCGAGATCCAAGATGGCATCCAATTCAGCTTGACAATCTATTTTGAGGCTATAAATCATTTTGAAAAAATATCAACTAAAGAAAACTTCAATATGAAACCTATAGAATGATTTATATAGGGAAGGTACTCCAGAATTCTGAAAACATTAAAGCTGAAATGAAAATACACCAGGTCGAGTTAGCTGGCACTTTCCTCACTGCTTCACAGCGTAAAAATTTTGCTTCATCTGGTACCCCACACTATGACTATGGGCTGAAGCAGTCACAAATCCACATTCTATAACCAGCGATCTAATAAACCATTTTTATATATAGGGTAAATAAGCTTTACTGAACATGCATTAGTCAAATCATAGTGAAGCATTGAACCCATTGAGACCACCAAGTCCTCGCATGGAAACTACTTGAGACCATCATAAAGTCCAATAAGGTCCACCCCTGAGAGGTTTGGTTAAAAATACAATGTTGTGGTACTAATGAGTTTTGATAGCATCACACTCACTGAACAAGAACCTCCATTTTACCTTAGGCCCATGTAAAATAGCCACTTAAGTGAGTAGCTGAAGCCTCTTGTTACTGTTATGTATAACAGCACTTACAGGATTATGAATGCAGAATTTGGAAAAAGAAGGGGGAGGGCCAAAAGGTTCAGATACGCTCCTCATTTTTTTTTTTCTGTCAAGGGTGTTGATGAGAAACACCTATTTCTCTTTGGATCAGTGATAATTTTGACTTACCATGCACTTTCGTTGGCACAGCAAGGGACCAGCACAAGGTGTGACTTCCCCCATCGAGCGCCACCGGTTTTCCCAATCTGCTGATATTCACCTAATTATCTTACTATTTGCGGTCCAACCTGACCCCATGCAGGCATCTACTTCCTTGTCAAAAGAATATAGAAGTGCCGTTTTAGGTTCAGAATAAATATTCCATACTTTTTGATTAATAACATTTTGTCTTTTTTCCTCCTAGGAATTAAGTGTTGAGTAGACATATCAAAACTAATGATAATAACATTATTACTGCTTGTAAAGATGCTTTATATCCTAAGGAATGAAGATGTAAAAGATTAAGGTTGTATCTGTCACCATTGTGTAGGAATTTGCTTTAGTCTGGGGTCTGGTTTGTCCCCTCCCCCATTTCTGTATGTATGGACTTACATATATTATATAAGTAACCTCATACGGCATATTTAGATCACTGCACTGGCCAACTCGTTATACCTACCCCTCAACCACCTTATTTACTTTTCATATCACAGATAGGGGGACCTCTAGCAACATCACTTTGAGAAGTTACAATAGTCGACATACATCTTAACAGTTTTTGAATCACACTTACATTTTCTTGGTGACAGATTGAATTGGCTTGCAATAAGTTTCAAACGCAAATAACTGAATGCTTGAGTAACGAAGTGGAGTTTGGAAAGGCTTCTTCTTGATTTGACTTCACAACAGGAGGTTGCCTTGTGTCGTGAGCTGCTCACAACAATAAACTTGTGATGCTTTATGCCCACTTATGTCTGAGTGCAGCCCTTGGGTGTCGGCTCATATGGGCTGCAACTATGCCTAACATTCAAACACTGTATCAAACCAATGGAATCTGAAGTATGAATTCATCAGGAATATTGCAGCAATGCCCTCCCTATCTGAACCTTAAAGGGTTAGCCAAGAGTGGCTCACACCCAGCTCTCTCCCCTCTCCTCCTACATAGTCCCTTCATACCCCACTAAGCAGACTGAGGGCACGCTATCAGTCTTCACGTGAGCACATAGGAAATGAGGTTTGACGGTGGACATTAGCCGGCACGTGAGTCTGATACCAATTAATCGTATTTCATTAGCCTGAGGATGAAAATCGGATTCTCATGTTCCCTCTTAGAGATGGGATAGGGAGAGGGGGACAATGGGTAATGACGAGTAAGACATGCGATGCCACGCAATAAGAGAAAGGGGCACACTTAGGTGTCATAATGAGGGTTTCTGAGAAATTCATGGAAAATACCGAATTTGTTGGTGTAGATAGTTTAAAGGCACTGTCTAAGTCACAGAAAACTGATCCATGAGGACATGCTTGACACTGTAAGTGCACTGTCCTGGCGGGACTTTTGCAAGTAAAACTTTGAAATGATTAAAAGGCCTATATCTTCTCTTCCCTATCCCTTCTGTGTGGATGATGCATATGTGCGTGGGCACCGACACATTCAGCAATTGATTGATGTCCAAATCACGCCATGGATATGACCTTTGCTGTCGAGATGGCGTTAATTAATTATTACTAACTCACTTCTGCAATTTGAGGAAATTAGATGGGATTTTGCATTTGTGCCTCAGAAAGACCACCTGGGCCAATTTTATTTAGCATTGTATACACACCCTCAACAAGTTACACCTAGGTGGACGTTAGCCTTTACATGCCTTGCACGCTCATACCTTCGCAGGGATGTGCGTCTGAATCAGGTAGACCTATAGTACTGATAATGCATGGGCGAGGCACTTGGAGGTAAACTGTAAAATTTCCTATGTATATAGTGATTATGCGTTAGAGTTTACCCAGAGGTAGGCCTACTAGTGTTGGATGCCAAAGCTCATGTTTATCTATGTGTCCTTGTGATGTAGGGTAATTGTAGTGGTGCACTGCCTAAAGGATGCCCTTCTATAACACACCCCCACCCACCCACACACATACAGACCCTTCAATCACACACATGCACACCAACTCCTATGCGTGGCTGTGATTGCTATATTTTCTGGCACGCCCAAGTGTATTATGGCTTGGTGCCTCTCTGACATCATATCCGAGAGGACACTATAGATTAGGTTAGTTCGTATAGCCCTACATCAGCAGGTGGGGGCGAGATAATGGTACACCACTCGCAGGCAGAGAACTCTCCTTGACTGTAAAGGTTGAATCTCACATGGCGAAAAATGGCTCAAATATCTCTGCGATGTTGAATCTCTTGCGATTTTGGTACTTACCCCAAATTCGCAAGGATATAACTTCAGTAGGGTGTATAGGTGAGGCTCCACTACACGATTTTTTGGTACAGTCTCACCTAATTTTATCCTTATAGTGCCTAAGGTATAGGGTGTTGACATTCCTATATAGTAAACATGAGATTCAAAATTGTAAACATGAGATTTCAGGGGTTATTTTATGGGTGATCTCTCTCCTTGTGTGCCATATTTACCAACTAATCTGCACCTGCAGAGACTCTGTGATTGGGTGGGAGTTCAATATATAAACATCAACACAGCAAAATATAAATAACAACACAGCAGTCACACAAATCGCAGGGTCTTGTACTGTAAGAATCAAACCTGTCTGATATTGAGTTGCAGAGAGTCATCAGTGTGAAAGTCTGCAGTATTTACATAAGGTCAACTTGATTTAGTAAACAAAAACATCTTTTGGCAACAAAAATGTGCCTGACATCATCTCAGGACAATAACAAGTATACCAAAATGAATATATGAAGAAATAAAGGCTAAATGCCCCCCCTCCACCCCCTTCATTGTAGAAATATTAACTCACTTTCATATCTAAACACTTTATGAAGCAACACACTTTCTATGAAGACACTATATGCATGAACACACTTTTTGCAACACACTTTTGTTGTAACACCCTTTTGACATCAACACACTTCTTAACACACTTTTGGCAAAAGCGTGTTGTGTGTTAAAAAAATAAGTGAGTAAAAATATGCTGCAAAGAAGTGTGTTACAAAGCGTGTAAATGCAACACACATTTCTTACAGTGTATATCTCATTGCATTATAATATTCTCTGGCCTAAAATCGCAACAGAGTGCATGTGTTCTAAACACCCTTCTAGAGTTATGTCCTTGAGAATTTGGGGTTGGTCCCAAAATCTCAACAGGTTTAATGTTAAAATCACAGAGATAATTGAGTCATTTTTCACCATGTGGGATTCGACCTTAGGATATGCATGGTCTAAGCAGTACTTCAGTTCGTACGGTGGTATGTTGATGGGCCTTTTTTCAATAATGCAGTTCAAGATGGGAATATCTTAGTAATAACACAATATAGATTGAATACATCGTTCCTTATGCATGCAAACTAAAACAGTTGATTTATGGATAACTTAGATCATTGGATTTTATTTGGTTCATGCAGATTCCATTGAGTCCCGGATGACAATATTGATAAAATAATTCTAGAAGGAAGATTAATAAGAAAGTGTTATTTTCGTGAAGGTCCAAAGGTGAAGCTCATCTGAAAATTTCAAATTTAGTTTATGGCTGTTATTTCTACATCATTTTGTAATGGCAATTACGTATGCATTTATCAGGAAATGCATGACTATTATTTCAATTCATCATTGTAGTACTTTCTTTGCATCTTCCCTCAATGTGTACTGTATAAGGATCTCCGATGTCCCTATAGGTCGAATCCCACTTGGCAAAACATGGCTGAAATATCTCTGCGATTTTGAATCTTTTGCGTTTATAGCACCTACCCCTAAATTCACAAGGGTTATAACTACAGCAGGGAACATAGAACACAAGGGCACTGTTGCGTTTTATCATCCACCCCTTGGGATGTTTTGCCTTTGTTGATGTTTATATCTTTGTAAATTATATATTTTCTGGCCTAAAATCGCAAGAGAGTGCTTGTGTTCTATGCTTTCTGCTGCACTTAAAACTCTTGCGAATTCGGTGTAGGTCCCACAAACGCAACAGATTTAAAATCGCAGAGATATTTCAGCCATTTTTCGCCAAGTGGGATTCGACCTTATAAAAAAAAGCACAATTCTTGTATTGTATCCTCTGGAATCTTTGTAACTGCACTGCCAGCCATCCCGACCTTGGTCAAGCGAAGCCATCGAATCTGGACACCATCTCGTCAATAGAGCCCTCTCCCTAGGGAATAAACTCTATACAGAGATACACACCCATAGACCACTCAACCCCCCCCCCCCGCAATGTTCATGATGTAACTGCCCTTTCTCCCTCATCCAAAAGTGGTTGTGATTGCTCTATCCTGGTGGAAGCAGTATATAGGTACACCCTTAGTGCCACAACACCCTGGAGGAGAAAAAAACAAAAAACAAAATGAGGTCCCATGTGATTAGGAACCACTGTGAGCTGGGACGTCAATTTCTAACTTCATCAGAGATGGGTCCAGTACGGAGCCATAGAGGGGACATGCAGTGAGTTTTTTCGCCCTGAATTTTATTCTTGCACATTCAAGTATAATCTGTGCAAAAACATTCTTGCCTGTGCAAAAATATTTTGCATATGGAAGTGGTTTTTTTTTGCACGTGCAAGAATTTATTTTTTGCACGTGCAGGAATGAAACTCAGGGCAAAACGCAATTCACTTTGTGTCCCCTCTCGGACTCCGTAGTCCAGAGCCGTGGATCTGCACGCTTTATATGCAATCAGGAGCTAGGGGAGTAGGATGGGTGGCGAGTATAAGGTGGTAGAAGGAGAGGCGTGCACAGAGAAAATAATCTATAAGTGGGCGATAGTGACTCTCCTGCCAGAGTGTCGCATGCCACCAGAAAATATCATGTTTCGACAGAGCAAGTGTCCACCCGAGTCTCCAGGACTCCCTTGCAAAAAGAAAGGGAGTCAGTTAAAGTATCAATTTAAATCCAAGGGCAAGCAGTTCAAGCTTTGTATGATTCCATATCAAAATGAGTCAGGCAAGGCAGGGCTCCTTCCCAAAGGAGTCATTTTAGATACGTGACTATGGCTGGGGTGACTCCTTATTTTCCCTTCTGTAGGGGAGGGGGCTGGAGCTGTGGTACATAAGACGGGGGATGTCTACTTCGAAAGCCTTGATGAATGTGATGGAGCGGACCTCTGAAAGCAAGATCGATGATGAAGGACAATGGAGGCGGATTATCTCGTAACTTCAACTTAGGCGCAGCATCTTGCCAGGTAATTCCTTTAGCAATATCCAATGAAAGCACTTTCCTATTTCCAACTTCTGTCTCCAGTGTCCATGTGGTCAATACGCAACGCCCATCTAGCTGACACCTTCTCTGGAAGTCATCCATTGCCATTGTGAAATTCTTTCTTTGAGCACATTGGACTTACACCAATAATAATAAACTTTTTGGTGACTAGGTTTCAACGATAAACCTTTTCTACATGGCTCAGTTACATATATGTAACTAGATAATGGCTCAGTTCAGTAGCACTATTCGCCCTTAGAACGCATCTCAGGACACATCTATTTCTCTCCTTCATTTGGCAGACATGTTGAATCTTGCAACAAAATATCCAGAGGCTCAAAGAATATCTGTTTAATACCAAACATGCCAAAAAATATATGGTTGTGATCTTCTGCATCAACATTATAATAAATTAAAGAATCATTGAGTGCAGACTATAAACACGAATCATTAATCGATCCCATCCTTCGTATGAGATGAATGAGCTTGGGCGCAACAGATTGATTGATATTTTCTTAATCTCAGATGGCATGATTGATAGACCACACTGAACGGTTTGCATACGGAGTTTAAGCCTCATTTATTTATTTTTTTTTTTTGCATTATATTCTGGGCATTAAGGAATCTCAAGGTATACTCGAGGTGCTAAGTAGTCCTAGATTACAGAGACTGCATGGGAATACTTTTACTGTTGGATTCGGGATGAGTTGAACAACCTTTGTGTTCTCAGGGTTCGCCATTGAAATCTCAGAGATGTTGGAGCCCTAACACTCCACGTGGGATTCGACCTAAAGCCTGGACCGGTTGCCGTAATCCCTCGTGTATAGGACGCCCCTCGCGTATAGGACGCACCCTCAGTTAGACTAAATTTTAGTCATTTTAGTACACTCCCATCACTAGAAATGTGTAGGTCTGTTCATCGGGCTCTTCCTTTTGAGCGTATTATGGTACATACAGGCAGACTCGTTATGCCAAATATATAATGAATCCATTCTGAGATAGGCGTCCTTGGCTAATTATAGTTGTAGGGCAGTCTGGCAAGATTTGAATATCCATCAGAATCCACCCTTGACCCCGGGGCCTTGACTGACTTCCTGATTCTCTTTCTAACGGGAGGCAATAAAGTTAAACTGAACTTAGATTTTAGAGGTCGTTAATACAGTATGACACATGCCTTTCGGCTTTTTCGGCAGGCGAAATAAATGTGATCTCTTCTGAAATGCTGTCAGTATGTAATACAGATAAAGACCTTACCTCTTGACTGGAATTGATCACAGTTTTTGAAGAATCCAAGCCAGGAACCACCACATTAGCACGTTATCTAGAGCTCCTTCTTAAAGAAGAAATCATCACCTAAGAAATATTCTTTTAAAAGCTCAGAGACATGTCTCTCGTCCCCCAAACAGACACTTCTTTTATTAACAAGGATTCCTGAATCTACCAGATAACATAGATGACCACAAGAAACAGATTTTTAATAATGACCTAACTTATTTTGTCTATACACTCAGTAAATTTCAATGAAATCTGTAAATACTGTGTCCCTCTTGTCTCTGATGCCATATCTTAGGACTGTTGTATATGAACAATGATCTAGGAGAGAGCTTTAAAAGACTTGCTTCTTTATAAAACAAGTGTATGTCTCCAGTGTTTTATAAGAAGGTTTTTTGTTCAACCGAAAATTCCTTCTTGAACAAGGACATGCCTTCTATGTTATTCTTGTCCTCTCATTGGCTCACTGTTATCATCCATGCCTTTGCCGTGTGAAGAGATTACATGCCCCTGATTGATGGACACCAGTGGTTTCAGTGTTGGGGGTAGACCAAAAGTTCTGTCCATATAGGATATGCATATTGCTAACATTGCTGTTTCCACACTTCAATTTGATAATCAGAAGACTTTTATTTGGAACTATATCTTTGCATAGAAATTCCACTGATTCTTACTTTACCGAACCATACACGCATAGAAATCTCTAGAAATCTCCCTCATTGCCAGCATTGACAGTTCCTCACTTCTTTGGAAATGAACTGTACTGATTCTGTACTACTTGTTCTATAGTTACAGTGCGGCTTGCACGTGGGTGCGAATATAGGCAAGGTTTTATAGGGGGTCTAGATGGGGGGTCCCCATGTCCCTTGTCGATTTTAAGAAAAGCCCATGTCAAATGTCACTAAATTTGTATTTTCCTCTGTCCTTGTCACTAAGCTCCATGTCACATGTCGATTTTAAGAAAAGTCCATGTCCCCTGTCAATATCTCTTTTTACCCATGTCCTTGTCCCTTGAAGCTCCATGTCCTTTGTCGATTTTAAGAAAAGGCCATGTCACACTGTCGATTTTAGGGGTCTAGACCCATTTTATAGTATACATCGGTAAATCTGTTCCTGTAGACACGTTGGCATGTATGCTACATAATACAGCGTGTATGAGTTCAGGGATATCAGATGTGATTATCACAACCAAGGTCATTGAAAGGTCATAAGCAGCTTCCGGTGACCCTCAATAAGGTGAGATGGAAGGTCATGTAAGCCAGGGTACAGTGCACGCCCCACCCTGCTTCTACCCACTGCCCTAGACTCCCCACCAGCGCACTGCGCATGACGAGACTGGAAAACGAGGCAGGCAGTGGGTAGACGGTTGCGCCCCTGGTGAGGTGGCGGTTAATAAATTGGGCGGCATTCCGGGACGACTTCCGCAGAACCCCTCGGCGTAATCCACAGGCGAGTCGGAGCTCATAAAACGCTTCATACACACGGCGAATGTAACCGGATCCGGGTTTACAGTGTGCGCACGCGCTGGATGGGGGGTCCGTGATACTATGTGCACATATAATGTAGAGTAAGCAAACTATATTTGACAAATAGCACCGGCTAATACCACCTGCTCACAACCAGGCAGCTACCCAGACAGGGGAAATGAGGAAGGCCACAGATACTCGACCTATTTAGAGGTCACTTTTTGGATTTTCTCTATACTTTCAGTATTGGCAAACTTTTCACATTGACAATAAGTTTTCCTTGAAGATAAATGCCTTTTATTTGAGCGATTCGTTTTTCAATCTACATCGACGGTTAAGTACTGATATTGAGATTTTTTTACATCAGCTATTTTCCTGGAGGGTCTTGCCAAAAGATAACGGCTTAGAACTTCTACCTTTTTTCAGAGAGTATACTGGAAAACGTCATAGTATTTATCCCAATATTTATTGCAGGACACACGGAATACACGTTTTATCCAAACGAGTTTGTGGGAGACAAAAGCTGCACGTTTCATTTTCTTTGTTCGCGTTTCCTTTTTGGCAAGACATCCTGGAGTGACAGGCCCGTAACTAGCCCTTATCGCGGGGCGATTTGATTTTCGTATCCAGTGGAACTTGATCAGCAAAATGTATGGTGGAACTTACTGGAAGTTCAGTTATAATTATTCAATTCATTAATCAAGAAGCCATGGAAGACAAAATGTATTTTTGTTATGGGATTCTCTTTAATTGTCCGATTTTCACGCCGTAAAAACTGTCATGTAGCTCTGAGAAGTAGATTTGGAACAATAGGCAATTTATTGACACAATATGGTGTTCACGTTAGTCTGTTTAACTTTCAGAGTCTATTTTAGCAAGAAGCTTCAGGGAACGTATTCGGGTGCAAAAAGAACAAATGAAAGCTGCAGGTGACGAAAGGGCATTCCTTAGAAAAAAAATAAGGGTAAAAACGGAACCTCAGCAGTAGGCATTCGGAACCACGGGCTTTTAGGCCCTGGCGCAGCATAAATGTGGGGTCATAAGCAATGAGAAAATAGCCTACGCCTGCATGTGTACAAGGAATGAGTAGAAAAAACTCATATAGACTTTGCTGCGGCAATATGAGCCATCGGGGTATTGTGTACTGCTCTTCTGCCGTTTTGCCCCTGTGGTAATGGGAACGTGATGGCGTAGTAATGCGGATAGGGTAAGTCGACCATGACTCGTCCATTAGGCATGTTGGTACCTTATGTTGACCACCCTAGATTAACAACTTTTCGGTGCCAGAGAATTACAAATTGATTGTATCTGGTTAGCTACAAAAGGTAGACTCTGCACTTGACCTAAACTTTACTCAAATTTTGAAAATAACCTATGGTGGATGGGTGGTCGAGTTAAGATAATACCAACATGCCTAGTGGTCGAGTCAGGGGCGACTTACCCTACATGTCCATCATGGTGTGTGAATAAAAAAAGAACAAATACTATCTGGGGACCGACAAGCATGTTGTTACCCACATGTAAGGATTGTGTAGGAGGGACCAAGGTCTTAGCCTGAGATGTCTTGTACTTGTTATTGTGACTTTTGGTGAGTTTTGGAAAATTCAGATCATAACGAGGTACAGGGCAAACCAATTAGGTAAACACACATGGGGCAACGAGAGGAACGCGCCTCCGGGGGGCTGCCCAGGGGTTAGTACTGGTTTTGGCCACTAGTGGGCAGTATATGAGTAAAACACTGAAGTTAATTTTTGATGGTGAATCCAGTGGAACGCAGAACTTAAAACAGACCTTGAATCTTCCCCCTAGAAAGAATGTTACGATAAAATCATCACATTTCTTTAGTTGTTTTTCAATCAAACTATCTTTTGTTGTTGTTGTTGTTGTTGTTGTTGTTGTTGTATTATCAGTATTCATGTTGTACCAGTTTTCAGTTGTACACACCAACCTAGGCCTGACAAGGAATTACTGCAAAACAACTTGGGATATTTTAGCTCAAGATATCTCAAAGCTGTAAGGTTCTAAGGGAATTAATGGCCTTAGTAGGCATTGTATGGCGGTGAAAGCAGAGTAAGTTTGTAATACACCATAGCATGTAAAGGGCTAAGTGATGTTGAAGAAGGAGAGAAAAGGGAAATAAGTTCAGTCTATAATTCCTAAGAGGCGTTAAAAGACGTTCAGTGTAAATTCTTTTCTTGGTCTCTGCCTCTGCAGGCAATGTATGCAATTACGCCTCAAGACCTTGGGGATAAAGAATCAATGCCTTTTGACTATTAGTTCTTTAGTCAAGGACATCCGTTGCTAGAGAGATCAAATGTATAAGAACTGTGACATTTATGTGGATAAAAGATAATTAAACTAAATGGCCTGTGTCATAAAACCTTCTGGTTAATCATAAGTTCCTGAAAAAATAGATAGATAGATAGACAAGTTTGTTGCAATAAAGGTTTTGAATAAAGGTTCTCAAATTCCCACTTGATCACACCTTGCCCCACATTCAGACGCCATCCTCGCTATGAAAACACAGACAAGCGTCTATTTCCAACCTGTAGAATACTACGCAGAACATGGTTCCTCTCTATGGCGAAATGGATCTACCACTTTGAAAACTAAGGGTTGGAGAAGATGCTTAAAAATTTGTCATATCTGCTATCACAATATCAAATTTGACATCCTGTGAACAGGTAGTTACCGCCATAGCAGGTCATAGCAGCTTCCGCTAGCATTACTGTCTATATATATGGTACCTTGTCAGCCTTTGACATCAGACAACCGTCATGGAACATGATACAAGTGAGGATAAAAAAAACCCCAAAAAACAAAAAGATATGCTAACCTTAAAGGAAAGTAAAACTGTCTTTTAGTTTCCTTGGTAAAGTGACCCAGTCTGTCATTGTGCTTGTAAAAATAAGCCCAGTGCCAGTACAGAACCTGGTTAGCTTTCTTAAAATAGATTATCATCAGTTTAAGCCACTATAACTGGCCAAATTCTAGCTCTTGATAACTTTCTTAGACTTGTGGGCAGGGGTGTTGGAACAGGGGGAGGCCGGGGGCATGGCCCTACCAAACCCAGAGCAAAAGATAAAAAAGTTGGAAACCAATATATACTTTTATCTCACGATTTTGGCTTGGACAGTGCTTTTTTGCTCATAACCCCCGTGCATTATCAAGCCTTATACCACGATTTCTGGCTTACACAGTGCTTTTTGGGGTCTATTCCCATCCACATATCTGTCGATATTGCACACCCTATAGGCTGTAACATCAATTTTGGAAGGCGTGCGGTTATCAATGTAAGGCGTGCGGTTATCCATGTAAGGCGTGCGGTTATCCATGTAAGGCGTGCGGTTATCCATGTCCTCCCATGTCATATGTTACATGTTAAAACCCACGAAATTTTCCAGGCCAGGGTAGGGATCGAACCTGCAGTCTCACATCCCAAATCCAACTCCCTATGCATTGCGCCACAGGGACTGACGAGATACGCTCGGTTAGAACCAGGTCTTGCTATGATACGAAGCCGTGTGCGCTGTCCCTGTCCGCTGGAGGTGTATTATAGACAAACATAACCGCGAGGCGCATTGAACAGAGAAGGCACGGTGGCCTAGCGGTTAGTGCTTTGCGCTCAGACGTGAGAGGTACACGGATCGAGCCCCGGTCTGGGCGCATCTTTTTTCGCTGTGTGCGCTGTCGCTGTCCGCTGCCGGGCGCAGAGGTGTATTATACACAAACATAACAGCGAGACTCATTGAAATCTTTTTTCGCCGTGTGCGCTGTCGCTGTCCGCTGCCGGGCGAGGAGGTGTATTATACACAAACATAACAGCGAGAAGCATTGAAATCTTTTTTCTCCGTGTGTGCTGCCGCTGTCCGCTGTCCGGGCGAGGAGGTGTATTATACACAAACATAACAGCGAGAAGCATTGAAATCTTTAGCCGTGTGCCGCTGCCTATCCAAACCGAGACGGCCGCTCTCGCTGTCCGCTGCCGGGGAAGGAGGTGTATGTACCTGTGTACACACACTATGGCTGGCTTCGATCGAGTCCCAGGGAGGGGGAATAATTTTTGTTTTCGACTTGAATTTATTGGTATAATATTGATTATTTATTGGTTTCGTGGTATAAAATAAGTAGTCAATGGATAACTCATGACTTGTGGGGGTTATCGACGATAATAACACTCGGCCTACGGCCTCGTGTTATTATCCGTCGATAACCCCCACGCGTCATGAGTTATCCATTGGTTACTTGTTCAATAACACACTCTGAGACCTTTTCTTCGTCTTCAAGAAGCTGCTGGTTTCAATCCGGACATGTTAATAAATTGGAGAAGTATACAAAGTCAACTCCTCCATACATTTCCAGTTAAAACCGTTTAGGGTTCAACGGGGAATTGATCCCCGGCCGCTGGGGCAGGAGGCGAGCTCGCTGTCCACTATACCAAGGTGACCAGTGATAGAAGCCAATGACTGAGGAGTATTTCAAAAAATTTTCCGACATACCTGATGGTTTACACACCTTGTTAGCATAGATTTCAATGGTGCCAGGTGGAGTTATTAACAGAGAGCCATCCTTAGATATCCTATATGAACATGCCATGCCTGATTTACGAGTCCCCTGGACACCTAACTGCCACTTGTGGATTTACGGGTTAATAATCCACTCCCCCTTCGGGGTCTTGGATTATTAACCCGTAAATCCTCTCGTGCGTTCCCATAACATACATTAAACGCATAATAATTATGATGAACGTGGTAATCTACTCACAAACTGATCTAAAATAGCAGGGATCGAGTTGTCAAAACTATCAAAATTGTCCTTAAGGGCATGCCCCAAATGTCTTAAATATTTAAAGTGCATCATTCTCTATGTTTAGAATTTTGAATGAGCACCGCTTGATGCACTTTGGCACCTCCAAAGTCACATTGCTTCCGACACCTCTGCAGGTATATATATCTGGGTCTAGACAACTCGACAATCAATGGTTCAGCCTTTTCAAGGACCAGGTCTTCCATCTGCAGTCCCTGACATTGTTTCAAAGAAACCTTAATTGCTGAACGTTGGAGACTCAAACAGATAACAGAGCCTTTCAAATTCAAGGTTGCAATTTACATGGGGGTTGTCCGATTCCTATCAGTGGACAAACACCACATTTTCAGTTAAAGAAATCAGTACAAAACAATGTTGTATTCACCATAAACAAGCAACCCTTTAGCACATTTGTTTCAACAAGGTGTGCATAGACTTGACCTATACAACTTTATATATGTATATATATATTGTAGCGTATTTTAAGCTCCTCCGGATAAGAGAATGACGACCAGTAACTCAGACAAGTATAATTAACATGTATCCTTTATTGCCTGGCTTGCTCTGCCACACCAGCTAAGTATATCTCGTTATATGCCGCTTTTCCTCCTCCCTGGAGCAAGTGCAGGTGTGTCTTATAGCCACCCCAAACCCGGACTGACTGCCCGGTGGGACACCTCCAGTATTTATACACTTGCAAGTCCACCGGCGCTGGTGTATGTACAACATACACCGCCGCCGGAGACGCTACTCCGAATAACACAACTTTACACAATGCTGACGTGACTCCGCCTGCGCCGGCTTCCCCCGCCCCCATGCCAGGATGGTTTCGGGATCCACCGACGTCGGCTTGGTCTACGCCACACTCTCCCCAACTAATTAACAATCGTACTGGGAAAGAATGTCACAGTACCCTCCTGCAGATGGGTATCCAATTTTGAATAAACAGTTATACACCATGGCCCCTGGGTGTTTGTCATTATTAACTTTAAAAATAATTTGAGCAATATAGATAATCATACAGTATACACAGTATAAATACTTATAGCATGCTCCACCGGATAGCTTCATAATTTACAAATGGTTTGAACTTTTATACAACTGCTGCCTTCAAGGCCAATACAACATCACTGCCACCGCCGAGATGCCCCCGACTCATCCACCGAACCGTCCACCGGTCCTCCGAACCGTCCACCGACGGCCACCTTCCTCTGGTTGTTGCCGTCTCTCCTCCGCCTGCCTCTGGATGCCGCCCCCGCGGCTCGACCAGGTCTGCAACACAAGGTAAGGCACTTTTACTGCTTACCCCACCGGAACTGATGCATTTTGTTCTTAATTTAAGGTGCTACTGCTCCCCCAGCCTGTACTGGCTTACACCCATAGATTACTTGGGTGCATTCCACGTCGTCCCAGCTTATCCCGCAGTCACCCTCCGACCCGGCTGCATCACCGCCCTCCCTCCTTCTTCTCCCACCGACCTCCGCCGGCGCCCTCCTGTACTGGAGTTTCTGCTTCCCCCGCCGTAGATGCACCAGAAGAGACACTTACCCTTTTCTTTACTGGGTGCTCGTAGAGGCTTCCTCCTCCTCTCCCTCCTCCTTCTCCGGGGCCTTCGGGGTAATAGGCCATGGCTGCCCGCATCTGGAGCAGAGTCCCCCCCTGGAAGCCTGGGCGTACCTGGTTCGGGTCACCTGAACCAGTTCCACATCACCGTCAGCCAAGCTTTGCACTGCCGAGCTGCACACACCCCCCGGCACCACTCTCATCTCGGGCCCCAAGTTCCCCGGGTTCCGCAAGCACCTCGTATACTCCTGCAGCTCACGGGGGCCTGTGAAGTCCTCGTTCCAGGGCATCAAGTTCTCTTCCACCTCTACTCTTTTATCAGAGTCTGGAGCCGGGGGAGGGGTAACCACCACGTGGCTTACAGACACTACTCCTTGTGTGGGAGCCACGCCCCCGTCAGGTATGGGTACCACCTGGGCGTCTGTTACTATTATAACACGTTCGGAGGTTGGTGGGCCTAAAGGGTCCTCATCCTCCACACTCCCCTGAACCATCTCCACCCCCTCCGGCACCAACACCATAGTCTCCATGTGTCCCGCCTCCTCCCCAGCTTCAATTTGTAAGAGAAAGTCCCCCTTGGGAGACTGCACCACCAGCCCCTCCAATCCAACAGTAACTGTCCTGGGGTAATGCACTAAGTCAGGCCTCCCTTTTGCTCTCCCGGCCATCTTGCCTTTTTGTTGGGGGGTTACTCCAACGGGTTCCCCCTCATTGTCCATGGGTTTGCTGCCGGAGCTCGTTTTTGCCGGGGTCTTGGGGCGCTGGCCCGTGGGAGTTAATGTACTCAGTAATATTTCCTCAAGGCTCTATAGCCTTCTGTCTTTCCATTTCTCTCTCCTTCTCTAACCTCTTTTGTTCCTCTAACTCTCTGCCAGCTTTACCATCGCTGCATACTGCTCCTCGAGGTCAGGGTAGCCAGCAATGCTGGGGGGGGGTATTCAAAGATCTCTTCACCGACTTTAGCTGGAGCAGAGACCATCTCCGTGGCTCCGTCTTCGGGGTCTGGTTTACCTGGTCCCATGTCCTCCTCCGCCTCCGGGGAGTCGGGGGTGGAGGTAGCCTCTCCCTTAGCAGGTGTACGTAATTCCGGTTCAATGTGGGGTTTGGGGCGGTCCTCCTTTAAAGTGTACTCCGGCAGTTTTTCAGGGCTGGAATCGAGTCCCCCGGATATTTCAAATGCCTTTCCTTTTTCAGGGCTGGACTCCTGAGCTGACTGTGAACCGTCGTCTGTGATGTCATCGTAAGTACCAACCTTTAGCTGTGTTCTCCGTGTTGGCATACCCGTCTTAGCCGCATCACATTCCTTTTCTATTTCAGCTATGTCCAGTGTGCCCACCGGCAACTCCTTCTGGAGTCTAGTTAAGGTTTTGGTCGGGTTCTCCCCCTCCTTACTGTACCTGTCCATTAGTAATTTAAGAACAAAGAGAACCTTTCCCTCCTCCTCTGGCTCCAATTGATATTTACCGGTGAAGGGGTCCGTAATCATTTCTGTAACACAGCGGACGGCTCCCTCCTTACCGGGGGACCGGCGCACCTTTTTGTCGGGGGCTCCTCCACTGCCTCCTTGGACACCCGTTTCCGCCCCTTGCCGGTACTACTCCGGGTGGCCACCCCTTGCACAGGTGGTTCCTGATTGGGTGGAGTTTTCAGTCCTACCAGTTCCTCTAGATATTTGGCCGCTGCGGCCACCTCCTCCATTTCCTCATCCCCTATGCTTATCCCGGGGGACACCAGTGACGATATGATAGAGGCGCTGCCCGGTGTCTGGCTGGAGGGCACCACCGCCTCCATTTTAGAAGTGCTTGCGGCGGCAGACTCGGCCGGCTCCTCCGCCTTCCCAGCCCCCCCTTTTGAAGTGTGGACCTTAACCTTCCGGGGTTTGCCTTTAGACTTGGGTTTTGTGGAGGTGCCTGGAGTTTGTGCTGGAACGGCCCCCGCCTCCCCTTCACTAGACAGCCGCAGTTGCTTGGTTTCTTTCGGGGGCACCCATCCTTTTATGTCCGGGTGCTGTCTCTCCATGTGGCGCACCAGGTCATTCTTATAATCTTTAGCGACCTGGTATTCACAGCCGGTGGAGGGGCACTCGTATCCTTCTTGCACGGCCTCATGCTTCCTCTGATGGCGTTTTAAAGCATCGCTGCGTCCAAAGGCATACGGTTTGCCCTCCTCCCTGCAGATCTCACACCTGTGCTTTGGTATCTGCACTCCCCCTACCCATACCATGGGCACGGACTTCTCGTCTTCGTGTGTCTTAGGCATATTACTGAGTTCTAACTGCTTCCAATCAATGGTCGATATTGCCGAATCCAGGGGATGAGTCCCTCCTTTATACACCCCCAGCTCGGCCACACCCCTCCCCCTTGAGTTGTCTTGGCCAATCATCAGCCAGGAACCTTCCCCGCACGCCTGTGCCACCGGGGTTTCCCCTGTCATGAGGCCGTCACCCGACCGTGAGAAAGTCCGCTCTGCTCCTTCCTCCGAACGTTGCGGTGGGTAGTGGCCGTGGGAATGGGTTCTTGACCAGCTGTCTTTCGCACGGTCCTTCTTCCTGTAGGGTTTGTTGTTTACTTTCCGGTGGACTGTTTCATCGGTGGGCCGTTGGCAGTGTTTATTTCTATCTTTCTCCCTTCCCCCGTGCCTAGGGGGGCTGTGGGACCATGAGGACGAGGATTTGGGTGGAGATCGGCCCCCTCTCTCCCTCCGGCGGCCCTCCCGGTGAACCCCGTCTTTCTTTACGCGCTCCCTTGGCCTTTCTTTTCTTTCTTCCCGTCCAGCTTGTGTGCCCCCTGTTACACTATTTTTACAGCTCTCCTCCACCTTCCTCATTACAACACGTCTGTCCTCTGCCATTTCCGTTGGGAATGTGACTGTTATCTTCAAATAGTGGTCGTCTCCCTCCTCATTGACGTCACTCGCATTCTGGTTTCATAGCAACACCGGTTTTGGCGGGACTATCACTCCGGCAGGGGGCGCACTCGGCGTTTTAGGCGGAGTTTTAGGCGCGTCCCCCGAGCTAGGCGGTGTAGTAGGCTTGAAGGCGCCCGGCGTGGGGCCGTGACCCCAGCCTGTGGTAAGTATAGACACGTAGGCGCAACCTTAGGCGTCTCCTCCGGCTTAGGCTGTGTTTTAGGCCTCCGGGGTAAGCGACCCTGGGCCATTAGATGGCTCTCTCTCTCCTCATTCCGTTCGTTATCGTACTCTGCCTCCTCTAGCATTTCATAGACCCGCCACCTCTCTGCATGCTTGGCTAAGATGCGACATCTCTCTGGGTCCTCTCTCCGTCTGGCCCACTCTGCCCTCTTGAACTTGTTTCTCTCCCTGTTTTCTTCTGTCTCCTCCTCCAAAGGGGATAAATATTCTTCATCCAGGGGGGGTTCGTCATCTGGGGGTTCACCCCTCCAGTGGGCCATTGCAGCTTCTGCTCTGACGCTAGTCTCCCCCTCCCACCACCCTTTCCATCAGCTGTCCCCACCTTCAGCCATCTCAACAGGTAAGTATGTTGGCCACCTCTTCCTCCGCCGGGTCTATCTCCGTGCACTCATCCCCCAGATCCTCTTCCTCTGGCAGGCAGACCTCCTTTATAGAATCAAAATGTACCACTTTGGTTACACGGTCCCTCTTTATCTTGTACACTGCATCCCCTATTCTCTCCTGCACAGTCCAAGGGCCGGTCCAATAACATTGCAACTTGGGGGATAGTCCTCTCTTCTTTAGGGGGTGATAGTAGAAGACCTGGGATCCCATTGGCAGATGGCCCTCCTCCGCCCTCGCATCATAGTTACGTCGTTGGCGGGCCACCAACCTCCCTATGTTACTCCTAGCTGCCTCATACGCCTGTGCCATCTTCTCCTGAACCTCAGCCACGTATCCAGCCTTATTCCTCGGGGGTGGATCCAAAGGGTAGATCAGATGCAGGGGGACGGTTGTTTCTCTTCCCAACATCATCATGTTAGGCGATACTCCGGTAGAGCTATGCACTGATGACCTATAGGCGGCCATCACAAAAGGGAGCTGCAGGTCCCAATCCTGCTGGTCGGTGGCCACCACCGTAGCCAGTAGTGCCTCAATGGTCCGGTTAGCTCTCTCCACCATTCCATCACTTTGAGGCCTAAAAGCGCAAGTCCTTGTTTGTTTGACCCCCAGCAAGGCTACTATCTCCTTGAACAACCCCGACTGGAAATTCTTGCCCTGATCGGTGTGAATCTCCACCGGCGCCCCTAGCCGACATATGAACTCCTCCACCAACTTCCTTGCCACGGTGGGCGCTTCCTGATTGGGAATGGCGTAGGCCTCCGTCCACTTAGTGAAATAGTCGGCTGCTACCAGGATGTGTTGATTACCCCGTGAGGTAGGGGGCAGAGGACCCATCACATCCAGGGCTACCCTTTGGAGTGGTAGACCAGCCCCAACATGTCCCATTGGAGCTCGGTGGGGGGCGGGGGCTGCCTTCCGCCGCAGGCACGGCTCACACTGCTCGCACCACCGGGTGACATCCCTTCGGAATTCAGGCCAGTAATATCCTCCCTGTACCCGCCTGATGGTCTTGTTACGCCCTAGGTGTCCGGCCAGGGGTTCTCCGTGTACCTCCTGCAGCACATCCTTCCTGTTAGGCTTGGGAACTGCTATCTGGAAGTGGGCCGACCCCGCCTCCCCTATCCACCACCTCCCTAACACGCCCTTGTGTATTGTCAGCCTCTCTCTCTGGGCATACCAGGCCTTTTTTTCGTAGCTCCAGTCCCATCTTACTGCTTCAGTGGGGGCCTCTCCTCCTTCCACCCACCCCCGTACTTCCCTGAGAAGGGGGTCATCATCCTGCAGCTTTTCCCATGCCGCCCCCACCGGAGGATCCGGCCCCTCCGCGGGGGATCGGTTCTCTCCTTCTAGTACTTGGCTCTGAGCTCGTGTGAAGACACGACACCACCGCCTGTCTTCTTCAGAGTCTCTGCCGCATTGTTTACAGGGTGTCCTTGATAGGCCATCCGCATTACCATGGGCCTTTCCTGGTCGGTGTTGTATCACTATGTCATAAGTGCCTATGATCTGAAGCCACCGCGCCAGCTGGCCCTCCGGTTCTTTGAACTCCAATAGCCACCGAAGAGATGCATGGTCGGTGCGCACTACCACCGGCCGACCCACTAAATAGTGTCTGAATTTCCGGAGGCCAAAGACGATGGCTAACAACTCCCGCCGCGTAACGCAATAGTTTCTCTCAGGTTTGCTAAGGGTGCGACTGCCATAAGCCAATACTCTCTCTTCCCCATCTTGTTCTTGTGCCAGCACCGTGCCCAACCCCGTATCACTGGCGTCCGTGTCCATAATAAGTTGGCCTTCTGATCGGGGGAACCCCAGGATAGGAGCTTCTATCAATTTCTGCTTCAGTATCTCGAAGGCATTTTCACACTCCGGTGTCCACTTGAAAGGCCGTCCCTTTTCCGCCAAAGAACTGAGTGGTTTAGCCTTAGTTGAGAAGTCGGGGATGAAGGCTCTATAATACCCCGCCAGACCGAGAAAACTCCTCACTTCTGTGATATTCTGTGGTGGGGGCCACCTCTGAACAGCCTCCACCTTGCCTGGGTCGGTCCCTACCCCGGCCTCACTGATCTGGTGCCCCAGAAACAGTATCCTCCGGCGGGCCAGTTGGCATTTGGAGGGTTTTATCTTCAGGCCGGCCTCCGTCAGTCTTTGTAGTACCTCGCCCAACCTCTCCATATGCTGTTCAAAGGACTCGGCAAACACGACGATGTCGTCTAAATATACCAAACAGGTACGCCACTGAAGCCCCCGCATGGCAACCTCCATCACTCGCTCAAACGTCCCTGGGGCATTACATAACCCAAACGGCATTCTGATGAATTGGTAGAGCCCCCGGTGGGTGGTGAACGCTGTTTTCTCTCTGTCCTCCGCCGTTACATCTAGTTGCCAATAACCACTAGCAAGATCCATTGATGAGAACCAGGTGGCCCCCGCCATAGTGTCCAAGCAGTCCTCCACCCGGGGCACAGGGTAGGCATCTTTTACTGTAGCTTTGTTTAACCGCCTATAGTCCACACAGAAACGGGTTGTCCCGTCTTTCTTCTTCACTAGCACCACCGGAGATGCCCATGGGCTTACTGAAGGCTCGATTACCCCCGCCTCCAACATTTTGTCAACCTCCTCTTCCACCATGGCCCTTCGATGGGGGGCTAAGCGTCTTGGTGGCTGCTTTATAGGGGGTTGATCCCCCGTATCTATTTGGTGTTGGGCCATAGTGGTGTGTCCCTTATCACCCTTATGAAGCTGGAAGGCCGCCAGGTGTCGATTAAGTAACCCCGCCAGCTCCTTCCTTCTGTCTGGCTCTGTTCCCTCCACCAGCTCTCTTATAAGCCCTCTCTTCTCCTCCGGAGACACAGCCTCCACCTGACGGCACCAGCTTCCGGGGTTCTCCCCCGGATCCTCTCCCGGCATTTCCACCCGTTGGATGCCACCCAGAGTCATATCCTTGTAGACGATGATCAGTTCCAGCCCAGGGTTTAGCACCCTGACCCAAGTTTCTCTGTTTATTGGCTGGACCAGGCCTCTGCCCACCAGGAAGTGGGGTTCACCTTTGTGCCCGGCCATACTTTCTATCATGCCATTCCCACCGTCCAACCACCGACCCATCACCGCGCCTTCCAGAAATGCTTCCTCCCCCGCTCCGACCACTGCTGAGCGGGTGCTCACCACTCGACACACCGATTCTGGTTGGGTCCAGATTAATCTCCCCCTGGCCACGTCCACCACAAGCTGGTTTTCTCGTAGAAAGGCGGCGCCCAATATTCCTTCCGTCCCTGTGTCCCCCACGATAAACATCGCGTTAGTGCTCCTGCTCCCCAATTGTAATGAAGCCTGCACCTCCCCTTTAAGTTTCAGGGGTCTTCCATCCACCGAAAAGACAACTTCCCCCGTTTCTTGGAGCCGCCGATCACCCCCGTGTCGTTCCCACCACCCGTGGGAGATAAGGTTTAGTGAGGCGCCAGTATCTACCAGCATCTGTATAATGGCTCCCTCCAACTTGCCTTCCACTATTAGTCCTCCGCCGCCCCTCTCTCGCCTTCCTTGCACAATATTCCTAGGCCCAATCCCCCCGACCTGTACCTGGCCTTGGTTAAAGGTCGGCTCTAGTTTCCCGATGGAATAAGATCCTTTCCAGTCTCGGGGGCCCCCCCAGGTTTGTCAGTTTTCCTGTTGGGGCACTCCCGCTTGAAATGCCCTTCCTGGCCGCACCCATAGCAGGCAGTACTCCGCCTCTTCTTTTCGGTGGAGAGGGGCTCCTCCATCTTCTTAGCCAGGCGGTCCATTTTATCCATCCTGTCGGTGTTGGTTTTGAGATGCTCATTTACCGACGCATCAGCGGTCCTAACCCTCTGTGATGTTTCCTGCTCCACCTTCAGGTAGGCCTCTGCCCCCACGGCTGTCATGACGGCAGCTTGTAGGTCCTTCGGCTGTGACTGATAGACCCATTGTCTCAGAGGATTATCCAAACATAGCAGGAATCTGTCCAAAACCAGGGTGTCTGTAGTTCGGGCGTCGGCCTCGGGGTAAGCTAGCCGGGTGTACTTCATCAGGTCCTCCCTTAATTCTTGCAACGCCTCCCCCTTCCTCCGTACCCTGGTGCGGAGGACAGCTTTATAGGTCTCCTCTTGATTGGTGGGCTCGAACCTTTCGACCAGCGCCTTCCGGAGTTCGGTGTACCCTTCCGGCGTAGCTGGTTTTCTGCCGTTCAACAGCCTCCGAGCGGCCCCCGCCAAACTCAGCCCTATCCATTCACCTTCACACACAGGTCGAAGTGGTTGAGGTAATCGCCTAGATCCCCCGTCCCGTCATATTTTGTGGGTTTAACCACCGGTTTTCCTTTTACACTCACTTCACCGTCAGCTCCGCCGGGTAGGGACGGCAAAGCAGGTAACCGGGTTTCATCCACTGATGGTTGCTCTCCCCCGGCCACCTCTTTTTTTACAGTCATCCCCTCTCCCTTGTTGTCAGGGCCCTCCGTCCCTCTTCCTTCCTCCCGTCTCCCCGCTGCCGGTTTTACCTTCCTATGCTTTGAGAGAGTCTCTAGGAGCTGGTCCCACTCCTCCTCCGTCCAACCCTCTGACCCTTCCTCCAATCTCCTCCAAGTGATGCTTGAAGTATTTTCCGTCTTGACTCTGGGTTGGCGCCTCCCCCGGCTTGGCCTCCGGGGTATCTCCCTCTCCACCTCCTCCTTCTCCCAAGGCCATCTGAAGTCGTTTACGGGACTTGCACGCCCTCCTCCCACCTCTACCTGATTGCCTTCCCCCGTCCAATTCCGATCCATAGGCTCCTCCTGCCTTTTGGGGTATGGTTCCTCAGGTCTGCTTTCTGTGGGTCTTCTGATTGTCACCTCCTCGTCCACTACTTCCAGGAGGGTCCCCCGACCAACTCCTTCTCCTTCCAATTTCAATGAGTCTGTTTCCGTTATTCTTGCCTCCGCCATCTCTAGTCCAGTGTGGATCTGTTGAAAACACCGCTGTCACCAATGTAGCGTATTTTAAGCTCCTCCGGATAAGAGAATGACGACCAGTAACTCGGACAAGTATAATTAACGTGTATCCTTTATTGCCTGGCTTGCTCTGCCACACCAGCTAAGTATATCTCGTTATATGCCGCTTTTCCTCCTCTCTGGAGCAAGTGCAGGTGTGTCTTATAGCCACACCAAACCCAGACTGACTGCCCGGTGGGACACCTCCAGTATTTATACACTTGCAAGTCCACCAGCGCTGGTGTATGTACAACATACACTGCCGCTGGAGACGCTACTCCGAATAACACAACTTTACACAATGCTGACGTGACTCTGCCTCCGCCGGCTTCCCCCGCCCCTATGCCAGGATGGTTTCGGGATCCACCGACGTCGGCTCGGTCTACGCCACAATATA
Organism: Acholoe squamosa; assembly: GCA_949317995.1. Lineage (NCBI taxonomy): Eukaryota > Metazoa > Annelida > Polychaeta > Phyllodocida > Polynoidae > Acholoe > Acholoe squamosa. The sequence goes on along the minus strand of OX439040.1, from coordinate 42,874,042 downwards.
TATATATATATATATATATATATATAAGAAATCTATTCTAGTTAAGAGGAAAATATATTTTATGGCCATTGTGCCTTTAAGAAAAAGCACGTTTAGAATTTCTTGATATGAGTATCTGTATCAGAATGTTTTCTTATACCTAGAAAAAGTGTAACCAAGGTCTTGTTAGCCGTGGAGGGCCCACCTTGAAAAATTCAACTTGAACATTTTTTTTTATCCCCAATAATTATAGAAACAATATAAAATGGAACATAAAAAACTACTGTCAAACCTGAAATTTCAACCTGTCAACTGTCAAGTTAGAAAACAAGGCCTGCTGTCAATATGATTTTTCCTGTCAAGTTGACAGTTGACAGGATAAATATCATGTTCACAGCAGACAAGACGAGGGGATTTTTCCCCTATCAACTGTCAACTTTTTTTGACAGTTGACAGAGGAAAAATCATGTTTTCTTATCTGGTGTCAACATTTTTTTTCCGCTGTCAAATGTCAAGTTGACAGTTGACGGCAGATTTTTCTCTAACTTGACAGGGGAAAATATCATTTTGACAGCAAGCAGTTATTTTTTCAAGTTGACACTTGACAGGGGAAATTATCATGTTTGACAGCAAGATTTTTTAAAGCTTCATCTTTGTGGTTGTAAAAAATGATGCTGATTTTAAGGTGCATGTTTTTTTTTGTGATGTGGCCCTTCACGGCTTCCATATTTTAGAAATTGATAGATAGAAATAAGAAATTGTTAGAGGAACATTATCTAACATGCCGGGTAGGCATTATTTTCTTGACATGAGAAAAATTACAACCTATTACTAGGTGCCAGTAGTAACTGTTATGGTGAATTATTTACAATATAAAGTACTAACTTTCTATCTGAAAACTGGGTTTTATAACTTTAGGTGGGATAAAAATAAAAGGTGAAAGCTGGAGGGAATTTATTTGAAATTCATTTTGTGTTAGGACCATTGATCTAATGGTTGAATGAGGGGAATTCAAGGCACAAATAAAGTAAAAACAACTATGTGTAGACTAAAGGATCATAATTATTATAAGGATGGGATGTACCATAGCATTACATAAGGCAAAGGCCTTTGACTAATTCATTATTCTTGGGTGAAGGGAGGCTAGAACAAATGACATCCTACCTTCATATTTCTTATCAATTCATGAAAACGTGACTTCAAAAAGCTGCATGTAACTTGATGAACCTCTACCCCGAGCCACTGATAACCTTCTCCTCTCTCTCTAAAGCATTTCCATATTCAAAAGTTAAGTAAAAGCATATCTGCTTCACAGACATGAACTACAACTACAACTACAGCTACAACTGGTTAGTCAGATTGTCAGAAAGTGTAAGATTTTGCCCTTGAAGGCCCTGAAAAAATTATTTTTCTAATTACTTTATGTAACCTTAACAATTTCGTCAAGGTATATCTCCTCAGCTCAGAAAAACAAAAAAAAATACTGATCTAGGACATCCGGTTCCATTTTTATTCTCACTCAGTAACATGTCCAAACCTCATGCAAATGATACCTATGATCATATGCAATACTAAAAATAACTTTGGGATACTCCAGATGTTATTTATTCAATACAGGACACTTGTAAAAAATACAAAAAATATAAAAAGAAGAAATTTGGTCGTTTTTTTCACTTCAGCAGGCTATAAGTCTTAGAGTTTTTGATGAATGACCACAAATTTACATCTTTCTGATAGACCTAAGTGTGTATAGCCAAGCAAAAAGGGTCCCCCAGGGAAAAAGTCAATTTTTAAATTCAGGCCATGAACTTTCCAATGATATATTACATGAGAAAATATATCTGCTAGTTTCAGAGTTACGGTTCTATTAACTTAGATGGTTACTGACCTATTCAAATCCCAAATAAGGTCTACCTTGTATATTTCATGAGATATATCAGATGATATGTATAATTAGGCATAATTCTGCAAATTAGGGAAATTGTCATATTCTTCACATTCTTTTTCTCATAAAATTTGATCTGATTATCAGATTTTTACCATCTTTTCAACACACCGATCCTTGTGAGTGTGGCTACCAATAGGTTTTTTTGATTCCTCAATTTTGAGTGAAAATAATGTTTCCATGGCAACCAATATCAACAAGAGCACTGATTTCTGCCCTCAAATGCCCAAAAACGTTCTATTTACATTCCAAATTTGGAAGGTTTTCCTTAAAAATGGGAATTTCCCTTTAGGACGATTGTAATCTACATAAAAAAGTAGTTAAATAACTATTTTTGGTATATTTTCCCCCTTTTAGGCCATAGTGGTGTCCCCCTGGTGGCCAGAATTGGTACTAATCCCCCTCGGACTGTCCTTTTAACTTGCCTCCTCACAAGTATCCTCTATCAAATGAGTCTATGTAAGACAACATTGGTTCACAACTTATTTCTCCAGATCAAAAAAAGTCCAAAATGACCCCAAAACACAAAATCTACTGCTTTCTGGAGACCTGACCCCAGTATTAATGTTCTAAAATAACAGAAATAAGAAAATATCTTATTTTATGAAAAAGTATGAGTAAATTCTTTAGAATTATCCTCTTCCATAAGTACTATTTACTTGCTTTGAGAAATATGTTAGAAAATGGAATCCTGATTAGAGAATAGTTCACTTGATTTAAGAATTCTTTCCTTTATATTGTATTTCTTACTTTAAGTAAACCAATAACTAAGATGTCAAGAAAAGAAAAAAATTAGCTGGCAGACAAACCTGTTCCCCCCCCCCCGTTTCAACGCCCCTACATACAAGTCTGAGAAAGTTATCAAGAGCTAGAAATTAGCCAGTCCTAGCAGCTAAAACTGATGATAGTCTGTTTGAAGAAAGCTATTAAACTGGGTTCTTCACTGGCACTGGGTTTATTTTTACAAGCGTAATGACAGACTGAGCCACTTAACCAATGAAACCAAAAATCAGTTTTACTTTCCTTTAAAGTAAGCATATCCACTAAAAATATTAGGTTTTCACAAACATGGCTAAAGGGGTTGTACACGCTTTTCTTTTCCATCACTGAATATATTAGCTCAGACATTGGTGATCTTAACCACTTGGTTGAATTCGGGATTCATAAGGTGTGATTTCCTTTGTTCTGGCCTCCCTTCTCCTCCAAAAAGACTTTTCTCATTTTTAGTCTAAATTAACTTGAAACAGATCAATTGTTTGAGAGAGGAAACAAAAGTGGCTTGTCGATTTAAATCATGTATAGAGCCTGAACAATGGAGTAGCGACAGAAGAAACTTCATCATTCTTTAATAAGGTGGTTGGCGTGTTTGAGACAAAGCTATAAAGAGAGATAATTTAAAGGAGGGGATTCCCGAGGTTGTTATTCATGTATTTGCCATGGGTGACCGATGGAAGATTATAAAGTAGTCTGACATATACATGCATATATTTCCAAGGAATTAGTTTCTTACCAGGTTTCATTGTAAAGTGATTAGAAGCCTACATGACGTCATGCCAACATTCCCTATGACGCTACTTATTCATGAGGTGTTTTTTGTATATATCCTCCAGGGCCTATCTATCAGGTTTAGGATGATTGAAGTAGGTTCAAGTAGAATTATCTAAAAAGAGAATTAGATGAAGTATCGCTTTGTTGATAACATATCATCCTCTAGGTGTCCACCTACAAGAGCTTCTATGACGCAACATTTATTTATAATGCCATGTGCTTAGGAATATATATATATATACATATATATATATATATATATATATATATATATATATATATATATATATATATATATATATATATATATATATATATAAGAAAGTCTTTACCAAATAAAAATCTAGTCAACTTATCTCAACACAATACCAATGTAGCACAAGAAACCCATGGTGTCCCATTTTCAATCTTTCCCATCCACCCCAAGTGGTGAACCAGTTTAAGTGTACATATCACCGGAAGAAAATGAATTTGAGTCCATCCAGGAAAAGTTAAAGGAACCTAGCTCCCTCCAGTTAGGGTTTCATCACTCCCGAAGCAGCTGGAACGAGTCAATTCATATAAATGGCTACTTCTTGTCTAGTCCACGTGATATGCATATTAACGTACATGTACTTGGGGCCCTGCATAACACAGATCTGTGGTACATAGCTTTGAGCTGAAGGGTATAGGCAGAGCCAGGCACAGAAACATATAAACGGACAATGGTGTACCAATTGAGTGAATTAACACTGTGCCTGTAAGCAGTCCATGTTTTTGTTCTGAATTGACAATGAATACGGAAACAAGGAGTCTGAAGGATTGTTTCTCCTGCCGTGGAACTAGATAGGTTGACTCCCTACTGACAAGAACAGCCCTGAAGGGAAAAGAGGGAGGTGGGCGCTGGTCCGGGAAATTGCTTTAACTCCTGTGTAGAAGCTTTGCGCTGGATGGAAGGGGTGGTTGAGTCTGGACTGTTAAGGGGTGCTCTGACAATGTACCCCTCACAGGGGACTCATATAGGCTTTCCCTCTCTCCCCAAGCTGTGCTCCAGGGCGCTAAGGCTGGTGTAAAGGGAGACTTGGTTAGGTGGCAAATGCAGAGCTTGCAGACAGCTTCTGTTGGCCATTTATTGACTGACTCTCACAATCTATATGTGAATCCTTCAGGCACATGGTCCCCTTCCGCCAGGGGCTGACCCATGTGTGTGTATAAGCTATTGATGAAAGACACAAAAACGGATTACCTCATTATAGGCATTACTGCCTGGGGGGTTGGCATTACAAAAGGGTGACAGCAAATGGAAGACTGTCTCCAACTTTGAGTATAGAGACAATGGTAGAAGGAATGTGTACCACCATGCTATATATCCACAAGTATCCCTTTGGGTCTTCCAGGCCATACTCACATCCGACAAGCTTTAAATTCCCCCTTCTTCTTCCATTACTTGGGACACAACAGTGAATATGAATGCATAAAACGTATTACTGTTTTTAAAGCTTGTGAATTAATGGAAGAAGGTAACTCTATGGGGATAACACAAATCAAATTTTTGATGCTTCCTACATTGTTCATTGGTTGCTTATATCATACCCAAATTACTCTGCTAAGAGCATGAGAGGTATTTTTCGAAACTTTAATGGTCACTCAGATTTCAAGCTAAACCTCTTTATACCCAGTCCCAGCTCAAGATACTTAGAACCACTGAGGGCCACAGAAACTAATCGTGGTGATCACTTTGAGTTGACCAGTTTGACAATGCCTGGGGAGAGTACCTTTTCATCATTTGGGTAATCACACGACAATGTCTCATGCCAGCAGAGCTGCTATTCACATGATTAAAATTATGATGATACTTGGTAACCGATGCGATTGCTATACACTTTATAGTTCCGTTGGGCTATTACGTGTGGGCTAATGCATGAATAATTGCCGTCAAACTAATAAATGTGTAAACCAATATGTCCTGGTGTATTTTATAATATATCCTATCATTGCATAGAAATCTCCCTGTTGGGAGAAATGATGTTCTCAAACAGAGGGATGTTTTATGAGGAAAGTCATATATTATGAATGATCACCTAAAGTCATCGTCAGTGATCAATTTTTCGACCGCCTAGGTTTCCCTCGTGCTTCAGGTAGAGGCTCAAGGACTTGACTCAATTTGTCAAAACCCTGCTTTGGAGGCAGGTTCCAATATTTTGAGAACATTCAAATTTGCTAAGGGCCAACATCAACTTTCCCCGAACCGAGAATGATCAGTTGATCTATTTGATCTATTTTCATGTAAAGCAGGCAACGTCATTCCCACCGGGGTATCAGATTACGAGGTGTATTATATTACTTTGGGGGACAGGGAATGGAGGACATTAGGGAAGCCTGACCGATTGAACAGGGTTACTTTAGGCGAGATGGTGTTCTCCTACCGGGAGGGCAACAGGCACGACCATCAGCCATTTATCGCAGTGGGAGTTTATTGGTGTAGCCGCGTGATACCGACCTGGGCCATCCAATCTCACACATTGATTCCCTTATTAATTTAGGTACGACTGTGTGCTGGTGTGAATATCCCTTGGGATAGTAGAAGACTGTTATGACAACAGCACTGCATAGGGTGCTCCTCCTTTTTGGACATAATTGAGGATAATGTAGATCACCCCCCCCCCTCTTCTATTCACTCAACCGTTTTTTTTTTTCATTTCCACCTCCCCCTCCAACCTTCCCTCCGACCTCTTTTCCCTCCTTTCATATATCATTGTAAAAATAACTGTTGAATCTATCAGGGATCCTCGTAAAACTGAACAGTGAACCACCAGGATTGTATTGCAGTGGACCAGTGTAGTTTTTACACGAAGCCCCGTATGAAGAATCTCTATAATGAAAATAATAATAGATCTCTGGCAACTTTGGGACAGGACTTTGCTGTTATTTCGACGACATTTTTTGTAGAGTAATACTTTGCTTAGCCACCCACTAATTCACCCACTCATTCATTCCCCGATATATATGTATTCACTCACGCACTCATTCACTTGACCTATGTTAGCCTGTCCATCCTTTCAGTCGGCTTGTCTATCTATCAATGATCTGCTAAATCAATCAATTAATCAGTCACGCACTTACATTCTCACTGACAGGTATCCAAATAAAAATAAATGTTAAGCGTTTGATCATGATCATTCTCGCCAACGTTTGACATTTAACACCTATTCAATGTCTAGTAAGGAATAAGTTTATCATCAAGGCTAAATTTCCTTAACGTCAAAGAAACGTTAATTACTTTTTATCAATTATCCATTACCCACCATAATTTGAGTGCAACACTCATTGATTTCCCTGTTATGTAGGATCCACATCGCGACTCCTTTTAATGTTGTATTAACGTTATTATGAATCGCTGCCTCCTTCAGAAATAGGGTTCGCCGTCTACCTATACTCATATTGCTGTCAACCAACGAATCTTCCACCCACCCAGCTATGAACGGCCGCTATGAAGTCCCCGGGAGTGTATTGCTGGAGCTTAATTCAAAACATCCTGGGATCACGACCCCAGCGATCTTAGGAATAAATCAGCCTTATCCTATTAAGTGATCTTAAGAGTTGACTGGGTTCACATATCCTAGCCAGCACTAAGATCGCATCGATCTTAGCCTCAGCCCTCCTACACTATTCCAAGAAGAACTGACTAGGCACAGGGATAAGAGTCCCAAAATAAAGGAATAGCTGTGGAGTCACTCTTCTTCACAAGAGTGCTTATACCATTGTTCCCCGTCCCCATATGGGCTAACAAAAGAGCACAGGGTGCAGTTGACCCCCATACAGTATTCAAGAGTTGTTCCCTTGAATGTATGATTTATGCTTGCCTATTAGAAGCATTGTGGCCTCCCCCCAGGACAAAGAGAGAGAAGGGAAGAATTACCTTACAGTGCACTTAACGCCTGAGTAGCCCTAAGAGCCCTCAAGGACACTCAGCAAACGTCCTCCCTCCCCTCTTTATGTATGCAGCAGACTATTCACTCTTGCGATCAGGAGTGTTCCCTGTAAGTGCTCTTGTACTCAGGTGAAACCACTATGCATTTCAAGATTGCAGTGATCTTAGTGGTGGAAATGGAATAGTGAAGTGATCCCAGGACTAGCTATTCTGGACAGGCCTGCAACCACTGCATTACATAGGGTAGACCAGCCAGGTCTTATGATATGTGCCTACACTAAGATCGCTGGGGTTGGGATCCCAGGATGTTTTGAATTAAGCTCCAGGAGAAGAACAAACATTTAAAAACAAAAAGAGAAAAAGGGAGAATAAACAAAGGACCCAGGAGGTTAATTCAAAAAAAGGGGGGGAGGGGCACAATGCTTCTAATAGGCAAGCATTAATCATACATTCATGGGAACAACTCTTGAATACTGTATGGGGTCAACTGCACCCTGTGCTCTTTTGTTAGCCCATATGGGGATGGGGAACGATGGTATAAACACTGTTGTGAAGAAGAGTGACTCCACAGCTATTCCTTTATTTTGGGACTCTTACCCCTGTGCCCAGTCAGTACTTCCTGGAATAGTGTAGGAGGGCTGAGGCTAAGATCGATGCGATCTTAGTGCTGGCTAGGAAAAGTGAACGCAGTCTAATCTTAAGATCGCTTAATAGGATAAGGCAGAATAATTCCTAAGATCGCTGAGGTTGCGATCCCAGGATCCCAGGATCATTCACAATGAACCCCTGAACTTTTGGCAATGCCTTCTAAATGTCATGCATTTGAGGAGTAACTGAAATGAGAACGCCTCTGTAAATGGGAACCTCAAAAATCATGGGTTCTTATATATGTGGGTGTTTTCTTTTCGTTTTTTTTTTTGGCAAGGTCCTGCTCACAGCTGCATTCATTTGCCCACGCACAATTGTTCATTCATCTACTGAAATGTGTCCTATTATTGCCTTACAGTAGTTGTGGTTATGAACACACACTGTTAATTGTTTCAGTGTAATGCACGATTCAGAATCAATGTGATGTGAATATTAATCATCACAACCCCCTCAATATCTCAGATTTCGGACTGTAAAAGTTCATATCTGCAGTTTAGTTTTGTCGGTGCCATTTTTGTCTCATAATGGCGTGCAGATGACGTTCGCGTTTCCAACAAAAACAGCCAACCTTTCTCATCACGGCCATGGCGGACACAAACGCATCACCGTCAATTAAATCTACTCTTCACCAAGCAGTGCCCAAAGCAAGGGCCCCACATCAATTGGATGAAGAAGGATTTTGAAGAAGCACTCGTTTTCTCCTTTGTTTCTGAGCAAGTGTATTTTGACAAATTATCATTAAGAAATCATTTTCACCACAAGTGCTCTCTGGGGTCTATTTCATAACGTTGTACGATCACTAAATCACTGTACTATCACTAAATTCGTACAACAATAACAGAATCTGGGTAAATCGTAGGATTTAAATGATAGTATATACAGAATTTTACCAAGCACAAGCACAGGTTTCTACACCTAGGGTATCTCTACTATAGTTATTAACAGTCTGATGTAATTTTCCTTGCATTTCAATGATTTATTGTGGTCCAAAAGGCATTATTATTATTATTATTATTATTATTATTATTATTATTATTATTATTATTATTATTATTATTATTATTATCAAACAATCATACAATTTCTGATCGTTTGAATTACAAAATGTGAGGCAAATCTTTGCCTGTTCTGAAACATACCCCAGATGTGGCATCGTGCAGCTGAGGGAATTGAAGGGAGGAATTGCACTTTTAGCAGTAAAACATGGAAGGAATCACATGACATTGCCACTGCCTAAGTGACACGACCCCGCCCCAAACTCTAAGTTTTCTGTGGAAGAAGGAGAAAATGTGATAACCTGTGCAACTTTGAAAATCCGTAATTGATATACAGGAATCCTCGCACATAAGAAAAGAGTTTTAAGCTATTCACCATGGTTATTATCTAGATAGAAATGCAAATAATTGTCCATTTAGAACTGATATTACTGGGTAGGGCAAGGCAAGTATAGAATAATAATGATGGCTTTAGACCTAAACAAAGCAGGTCTTTTCAGGAGGTAATTCCTGAAGGCACTACGCTCGTACACAGAACTGAGACTGTAAATGACAATGCAATGGCAATGGGGGCTTGAGTACTACGTACATGGTGCAGTGGACAGGTGCAGTTAAAAATAGCCCCCACAGCTATGCCCTTGTTTGTTCATTATTTGAGTTAAGGGTTTCCACTGAAATTTAGGAAATACATTTAGGCTGTCATCACCGTACTACCGAGCCCCTAAGAGGACATGCCAAAAATAATTATTTTCAGCAGAAAAAATATTCTTGCGGATACTGAACAATTCCTGTGGGTACAGAGACAATTCTTGCGGGTACTGAACAATTCCTGCGGATACTGGAAGATTCCTGAGGGTACTGGAAGTTTCCTGCAGGTACATGAACATTTTTGCAGGTACACAAAGAATTCTTGTGGGTGCACAAAGAATTCTTGTAGGTGCTAGAATTATCCTTGTGGGTGCTAGAATTATGCATTCACCTACCAAAAAGTCTTTTTTTCCTCCAATAAAATCTTTCTTGTGCCAGCCAGAATTGTTCTTGTACCCGCAAGAATTGTTCAGTACCCGCAGGAATTGTTTAGTACCCGCAAGAATTGTTCAGTACCTGCAAGAATTGTTCAGTACCCGCAAGAATTGTTCAGTATCCGCAAGAATTGTTCAGTACCCGCAAGAATATCCCAGTACCCGCAAGAATACCCCAGTACCCGCAAGAATAATTTTTTAGAATATCCTATTAGGGGCTCCGTACTTTTCCTGTCATTGTTATCCGCGCGGCCGCCCATGTCATGTCAACACACTAATTGTTCTCCCCCGCAACATAATGTGAGTAGTACATGGAAATACCCCTTTGATGATGGGACAAAAACGGTGTTGGGGAAGGATGGGCAGACAGAAGGGTGGCATGGAATGTGGCACCGGATAATAAAATTAGGGAATGAAGCAATATTCATATTATATTATTCGCAATTGGCTCAGGGTTTACAAGTAAATTGTAGAATCACTTTGAACTGCAATGAATGAACTGCAGACAGTACAGTCCCAAACTATGTAAACAGCCTTGAACCAGACAGAGAGGTTACCCTCACAGCCCTAGACCAATTAAGTGAGTTATCATTTTTTAACAACAGGAGGGGGGCTGGTGGGTTTGACGGGGGAGTCAGAATTTTTTCAACTCCTTGACCAGTGGGGTTCAGAATTTGACCCCCCTTGACTAGGGGGGTCAAAATAATGTCACCTTTTTTCAGCGAAAAAGCCTGCATGTTAATATAGGTTAAAAGGATGCGTTCGCATGCGATTTTTGCCTCCTAAGTGGGGGTCGAAAAATTTTTGACCTGTCGAGAGGGGGGGGGGAGCGAAATGTTTTTTCGCACGTCTGCGGGTAATCCCACCAGCCCACCTGTTGTTAAAAATGATCACTCCCTAAGGAGGCATTGTTTCATTTGTTGAATGAATAAAAAGAGTGTCCTATTCCTCTGAATGTGTCCTCTAACGATGCCTTACAGGCCGAGACCCGAGCAGGGCTGCGTGACGGCAGACCACACCACTAATGACATGTCTCCCTAGCCACGATGGACGGTGGTGAAAGCCGAGGCCGGTACCTTGTCAAGTAGTGGCTTGTAGCCTACCAGAGCCCTCTCCAGGAGGATCAGTCCATGTCCCTCTTAGTTATTACTTACATGAGGAGAGCTGTGCATTTAAGCATATTTGGGGGCGGGGGAGGGGGGCTTAGGGCTTAGGTACCACTTTTTAGTGTATACACATTTTAATTTAGGCCCAGCACCCATTATCCGATTTAAAGGCTCACTTTATCAGTCATTGTCTACCGATAATCTGCATAGTATTTGATGTGGGTGTATTGATCAAACAAAATTACGCACCCAATTGAGTCACTCCTTGGGTTCTGGGTCTTTTGTTCTAGATTCGAATAGTAGAAATTGCATTGGAAGGACCCATTTCTTCCCCACTAAGTAGGTTGCGACGGCCTCGATCCATATTTTTACATTCGAATTAAGGTTTTATTTGGTTGTTTTTAAGAGGATCGTTTTTTTTTTTATCAGATCAATGTTTCCCCTCATTTAATTGATACTGCACAAACAAGTGTATTAAAAACAAATCGACACTTTATGATTTGATGTTTTTTTCTATGTACCACTTTCAAAACAAAATATAGAAGCATTGCCTTGTAGCTATATGGTTTTTCAATTGGTATACATGGAATACCTTTTCTATTATTTTTGGATATCCCTATTTCCGGTATCATATAGTATTTGATATCACATATCTGGAAAAATCAGTGGGCGTAATTGGCATGTGTGCAAAGTATATAGTCAGAGGTATGAAGCCATTGTTGACAAGCCTGCTGGAAGCCCAAACACACCACTGTCAACAGGGCTGGCTCCCATCAATGAGACCTTGTAATACGACACCAGAGAACAGGGGAGCTGTTTGCATTTTGCTCGGAACTGCCGGTCCATGCTGGTTAAAAGATGCAGATGAGACCGGTGATGAATTCAGTAAGGATTTCTCGCTTAAAGGCTGACCTTGGTTGATAAAACCCAACAATGCCGACCAAAACTGCCTGATCAGGTTTCTACATGTGGGCACTATTTAAGACCATCGAAAGTTTATGTTATAGTGTCTCAACAGTTATCACAAATTAGAACCTCTTGATCTCTTACTGAATTATGTGTTTTCAAAAGTCTCCATGATTATTAACTTAGTTGAATTACTTTCATCAGTAAATAGTTATAGAAATATTGCCCACTTTTCCCATGTCAATGCCGAGTCAACATTATTAAATTATCCTTAAATTCAAGTTCAAGGCAAAATTCTTCTTCCGTGTAGCCTATGATCAGCTCGCAGTTTGTTGAATTTCTTTAACTTCACAGAGCCACCTAATAAATCTTATGGGTCACTCTGACGTATGTATTTCGAATCATTCTGACAGAGCTAAAAAGCTTTAATTTCATTACAAACATGCCCATATATGACGCATCCCTTATGAAAACCTTATTCATTTTTTGAGGACTTGAAATGTATATTCATGGCATAAAATCTCCACAACACTTGGATCTTCTCCATAATTTAATAGAAGATATAGCAGGTGATACAATATCGATATTTCAGCTGGTTCCTCTCAATAGTTCAACCCTTTGATGACGGCCTGGTGCCTGATGGTTCACTTTCATTGAAATTATGAGGCAACAACACTGAAAGCCCCAAGGTCGTCAGACTGACGATACCCAAATCTACAACCTTAAGTCATCAGGTTGAGCACCCAGGGTAATCAACCTGATGGGTTTAGGTCAATACACTAACCCAAGGTAGTCAAACTGATTACATAATGTCGTTGGAGTGACAACCTTGGTGCTGACTACCTGGGGTCCTCAATGTGACTACCCAAAGCTGTAGATTTGGGTATCGTCAACTTGAGCACCTAAAGTCCTTAGCAGTGAAGACCTTCAGTTGAAAACTGAAGGAATGATCATTAAACATAAGTGACACATACCTGCTACCTAGTGTATTTGTTACATATTGTTAACAGGATGCCATAGACTCATACTGGGGAGAGGTAGACTGAGGGATTTCACTCCCTGTAAGGTGCTGCACCCTATCTGTACCTCTTCTGATGACTATAGGTCCTCAATCTGACGAGTTTAAAGATCTCAAAGGTTTTCAGTGAATGCAGTGCTACTCACCTGCACAGCATTGAAGCATCATGCAAACCAATCTCGATTCTATCATATGGGGTCACAGCCTGGCAAGCTATTGCGCTAGGTTTTTATTAAGGGTTAACTTCACATATACATTAAATTATCTGACACACCGTACTGGTGATGCCTATCTGTCTGAGTGGCACTGGGTCAGGTAAAACTGAGCTGCTGCCACCACAATTTAAAGGCCACAATTAGATTCTGGCGTGACCAGCCCCCATGTGGATGGCCCTATATCCGGCAGCCTAGATACACGTTTTGTGTGGTTATTGAAATGTTCATAAAGGAGGGGCTAGCTATAATTAAGCACACACTACTCTGTGAGCTAATGGTTATTATTTCCAATGGACAAGCTTTTAGCATTAAGTGTGTTATCAAGAAGTGAGTATTGGGAAGTCCATTTTTCAGTTAATCCTCATGAATATTGATATTTGTACTGCAGTGTCAAAGTAAATCATTTCCACGTTCTTGTAGGCATTATTTTCATGGGATTGGGGGAGGGGCCTGATACTATAATGTATTTAATGTCACTTCTGCATGCTCTAATTGGGTTGGCCCATGCTATAAGTGAAGTACATCATTGTAAGTGAAACATCCGTGGGAAATAAGCCATCAGTGAACAAGTAATCAATGGATAATTCATGACGCTTGCGTGTTAGTGAAGGATAATTACATGAGGGCCTAGCCCGAGTGTAATTAGCCTTTGCTTACACACACAAGTCATGAATTATCCATTGACTACTTATTTTATTCCACGAAACCAATAAATAATCAATAGGATACCAATAAATTCAAGTTGAAAACAAAAATTATTCCCCCTCCCCGGGACTCGAAGCCAGCCATAGTGTGTGTACAGGTACATACACCTCGTCACCCGGTAGCGGACAGCGACAGCGCCCGTCTCGGCTAGGCTTTGTTTGAATGCTTCTCGCGGTTATGGCAGAGGCACACGGTGAAAAATAGTTTGTACATGATCAGTACACACACTTTGGCGCCCGGCTAGGCTTGGCTTGCTTTGAATGCATCTCACGGTTATGTTTGTGTACAATCCATACATACACCTCGTCACCCGGCAGCGGACAGCGACAGCGCCCGGCTCAGCTCGGCTTGGCAGCAGCACACGGTGAAAAATAGTGTTTGTGTATGATCGGTACATACTCCTCGTTGCCCGTCAGCGGACAGTGACAGCGCACACGGCAAAAAAAAAATGCTCCCGGACCAGGACTCGACCCGCCAACCTCTAACGGCTGAGCGCACTGCGCTAACCACTAGACCACCGTGTTGCCTCCTTCAGCGGCCGTCTGGGCTTCATATCTTTGAATGCGAGCAACCGGGACTCGTCCCGCCTACCTCTACTATCTAACCAAGCAAACACATACCGTCTCTCGTCAGTCCCTGTGGCGCACTGCATAGGGAGTTGGATTTGGGATGTGAGACTATAGGTTCGAGCCCTGCCCTGGCAATGAAAATTTCGTGGGTTTTAACATGTAACATATGACATGGAGGGACATGAGAGGCATGCGGGTTATCCATGGATAACCGCAGGGTGTGCACATTGTCCATGGATAACCGCATGGTGTGCACGTTATCCATGGATAACCGCACGCCTTACAAAATTCATGTCACAGCCTACAGGGTGTGCAATATCGACAGGTATGTGCATGGGAATATCCAGCAAAAAGCACTGAGAAACCCAAAAGTCGTGGAATAACTCCAGATAAGGTTATAAATGATCCAGTTGTGGGAACATTTAAGGTCAAGCAACTTATGGTTGCACTGTGTGATTTGATTAATGTACAGGCAAATGGAAATAGTAAATGTGTAAATATCCACACCTTGATTGTTATCCACATTGAACTTGATTAAATCATTTTAGATTTTGAACTGCTTCCAGTTATGAAGGCAGTATTTTCAAATGGCATCGACGTATGCTTAAAACTGGCAATAAATGATTCCCAAATCCAACATAGATATGGATATGAGGAATGGTAGTAGATTCCACTGGACGATAGCAGTGAGCTAGGTCGTAAGATGATAGTTGATAAATAACTATTGCTGATAATAGGGAATCCCTCTCTGTGATGCACACTGAATTGCTACGACTTGTACGTATATGCAGTTGCGTTGATGGGAGGGGGAGGGAACTTAGTCAGGAAAAGATTTGTTTACATGTCAAAAGAAACTTGGACTCGCTCCTATTGATTGTGAGACGTCTGGGATACCTATAGATCATAGAGATTTAGGCTTTCCATAGGATATATGTCAAAACTGGGTGGTATAGGAAAGAAATATCAATCCTGGGCAAGGTTTGTTAGCCAATATACCTAGAGGCTCATCTCACAAATGACAGAAATAGCTAATTTTGCAAAAGACAGATATTTGTAGCTTAAGGACCATTAGTAGTATAAGAAGCGAGACTGCATTAACGTTCCCTTCATAGTATTAATGCTCAAGAGTGGCCTTAATTTATTCTAGGAAAATAGCACATTTTGTAGCCAAATGCTGCTTCTGTCGCATAAAGGCTCCATAGCCCTTAGCCAGACATAATATTAAAATCCCACGGGGATAATCCTAAAGGTACACCTATTAGCTTTGTTTGAACAGCTCAGCATATTGGGACTGTGATACGTCAACTGATGCCTATCAATCTGGTCACAACCCAAATATATTATGTATGAAAGAATCCCATAAGGTCCAATCCCACAAAAAAATAGTGCAAACATGCATGTCTGAGATTCATGATATCGACAAGCAGAGAATGTTATTAATATCACAAAATTAATCACAATGATTTCCACAACATTTTTAGCTATCCAAAGTCTCACTCAACTATTTTAACCTGCATGTGTACCTCTGTGATTTTAAAAAGAAAATGCAGTACTTAGTTTAGGAGAGTTTCTTTAGAGTGCTTCCAGAATAACCCCTAAACAGCATTCATCGACAATCATCAATCATCATATTTTTCTTTGTTAAAGATTGGGATTAAGCTCTGTATTCTGCAATGGTAACAATGCCTTACTGAATACTGCTTGTAAACTTGGTATGGACTCTGGCATATTAACAATGGCTCAAATGTCAAGGTGGGGCTTCGGCCATTTTAATCTGAATTTTTGGATTGCAGGCTTTTACAGCCAAGCTGTAGGTCCTTTGCAGCTTTATATCTTGTTAATCCCATTGGCTGTCACCAAGAAGATAAAAAAAAATTGTTGAAAATACCAAAAATCTCACTGTCAGATCCATAATCTTAGTACCGTAAATTCCCTTGTATAAGTCGCACCCTCGTATGAGCCCCCCCCTAAGTTTGTGGGGAAAAAATTGAAAATGATACATTTTTCCTTATGAATGGATCTTCAAAATTCAAAAAGCTATGGGAACCTAGGGGGCCTCCTTATCTCTCTATGGTGCAGGAACAATTGGGAAAATATAAGGAATATGTCATACCTTACCCCTGCCCCCACCCTTGCTCTATCCTTGTGGGTTGAGTTCTTGTACTTGTACTAGCTGCAGCGTATACGAGAGAATTTACGGTAATTCTATGTAAATGGCCTATAGGAACGCTCCAAACAAAGGCTGTGGCTTAAGGATGGATATCTAACACATTAGAACAGCACTCTAAACTTTTGATTTGTATGCCCAAGTCATGGCTTATAGTTCCTTCCACTCATGGTGTGGATTATAATTATGCAGATGTGGCCTTCAAGCAAGAATTTAGGGTAGTTATTCCTCCTCGACCAGATCTCTGTTAGAAAGGAGTGTAAGACACACTATAAGGTGTCAAGATTTTATGTATATACACAGTGGCACTCTACTGTTGGTGTTTCGCATGAGAATAGTCAAATTGTCAATTGTAAACAGGGCCCCAAACATGAGCCACGGCTTTAACTGGAAACCCAAGCCCATATATGCCCTCTATGATGTCCCTGAAACCAGGGTGCACCTTATATGTGGGATATAACTGAATTTAAATTCTATTAGACAGCTTACAATCAACCCCCTGGTTTGCCCTAGAGACTTATATGAAAGTCACGCTTTGCCTCATATGCGACAATGGCTTACAGAAAAAAATATAATAAAAGAAAAAAGTTTTACCCCCCTCCCAACCTAGGTTTTTTGGAGCCCCAACCAGAAACACAACATTATTTTTTTTTGACCTTACCATTATGATTTTGCTTGGACATCTCCCAAGACTATTTCGAAGATATCTAAAGTGGCCTTCCTTTAACTTCTATGTGTTTCTGATTATGTAAATCACACTGATGATTTCCAGGCTTTCCAACAGAAAAAATCTAAATGTTTTGATCTTTGCCTCTATCCTACTCACAAGACTTTGGTAAATATAAGGCTCAGAAGACTTTGGCAAGCCAATATATGCCAATAAAATAGACGGTATTACCCCTTCATTATCGGCTAAGGATCCCTCAATCCTAAATCGTAAGACATGTGCATTTTTTTTTATCTCTTTTTGCCTAGTGGCATTTGGCCTACAGACAGACAGACATGTAATCCTCCATACATTCCTGACGATTAGGGATTTTCTTCCCTTCAATTCGTTCCCATGCCTCTAGAGGGACCTTGTCATTCAAGGATGCAGAACAGCGAGATATTCCACTTGAGAATCCGGAGAGTTAAATGTTTGAAAGGCACAGCCTATTGCTAAATTTAAGAAAAAAAAAATCCTTTTTAATATAATAAAGAGGTTAAGATTTGCCCACTTTAGAAGTGTACGGCAACGTCTAGAATTTTCCAATTATTCTAAACTTACACATTGCCGTACACTTAATTCTTGATCTTAATTAACCTTTCCAATGGGGAAGTGCCGGTGTTCTAGGAAGTCCCCCCTAACTCTAACCCTATCCCTGATCCTTATTCTTATACTATACCTAAGATTCTTCCATTTGTCATAAAGAAAAAGCATACAGGTTACCTGCCATGTACTATAGATAAGGGGGTATTTCCATGACTCCTGGCATTTAGCCACTGTTGTAGTTGTGCCTGACAGTGTACTTTAGTGAGCTTATGATTACGACTTGCATGCTACGCTCCTGGAGGTAATTTCTTAAGGTATTGGGAAATGCAAATATCAGGCTTTTGAGGATTCTTTTTTAATTTTGGTTAACTCAGACTATTGGTCCGTGTATGAATCACATGTTCCCCTTGATCTAGCTCTTGGATAACAAAAACCTTCATTCAGGGTTTTCCTGATAGGCTCCTTAATGTTACCTCCATTTATTTTCTTCTACCCTCTCATCATTTGTGCTTGGGAGGGGAAATTGATCTGTAAGTACTACTAAAATGTGGCTTGCAGATGTCCACCTATGAACTATGAATAGTAGATGCCCCAATCTAAGAGCAAAATATACATAAATGTTATAAATGCCCGTGTTTCTGTGTTGGCCAATGGCTAATCAATCCATGCATTTAAACGATCCTTATGCCAGACACGATTATATTGGATTCTTTTCATGGTTTAAAGACTGCATTAACATTCCCTTTGTAGTACTAATGCTCAAGAGGGATTTTGATTTATGCTAGAAAATAGCTAATCATGCCCTATGATTATATTGGATACCATGAGGATAATCCCTCGGTGTATTTTGTGGGTCTATTACTTATCATTAATTATGTTAACTCATGCCCTTCATTTTGGACACAGCCTGACAGCTTTGACATATCTACCTCTGAATGTATGTTTATCCCTAGTAGTTGTGTTAATCAAAATAAAAGGTAGTTATTACTCGGATATTACATTGTGTATGCTAATCTAGATTCCATGTTATATACCATTTGTCCCATTGCAGATATGTGATTTGTCAGCATTAGCATTAACTGGCAACACTCGAATCAAAAGAACATTTGTTTGTCTTGCTATTATAAACAGAAGATCAGGGTGGTGCTGGCAATGGAAATGTAATTATGGCTACATCTTAAAATAACAGTATAGACACACACCGCTGGATCATAGTATTCCTATAAGAGTTCTTATATTCGGACATCTCAAGAGCTCTAATCTGATATAACAGACTGTTTGTCGACATACTTTGAGTAATTAATTATTACTGACTACAGTATTCAAAGTACGTACGTCATCTGTATCAACAGTCGTCTAGTTAATGTTTTGATGTCCTTTTTGCAGCGCCTTCTAAGATTTATGCTCAAAGCAAACACTCTGTCTGCGTGAAAACAGCTCGTGTTTTGAGATAATGTGATTATCTTCCTCCCGCCCCAGGTTATGCCTGCATCATTAGAGAGGGATATTGGAAGGTACATATTGAGTGATTTTAAGTAATTAGATTAAGTGATATTTAAACTATATGAGGTATATGTAATGATTCTGAAGCTATCAGAACAGGAACAACCCCTCTCTCACTCCTCGCTTTTTAAAGAGTTCTAAAGTCTTCATCATAAATCACATAAAAAAAGTAACTTTATATTGTTTACATATTCATATTAATAGATGTGTAAATTAGACCAAACATGTTCACATGATAGAAAGACTATGATCTTGCAACTATTTCTACTTCAAGCTGTAATCCTGCTTTTCTAGGTTTATGACCAGGCAGCTGCAATAAATTGCGATTTAAACCCAATGATATCTGATGAGGACTCTGTGGTTGAAATAGTCTGACCTTTTTTTTGCATGCCTAGTTGGTCATGATTAACCTTTTCTGGATGTGAATAGTCTATTTAGGATATTTTTAGAGACTGTTATACATGGTATGTCCTTACCATGCGATAGTACTAAATATACTAACTATATCAATATGCAGGTGCCTTATATTGGAGGTACTACATTGATAACCTGTTTATGCCTGATTGTACCAGGGCCTAGATCACTTTGTTCTGGATATTAAGGTTGGGTCCTGTATATGACATGCTGAGGTAACGACAACCTTTCTCCCATTTCGTTGCCCATAATTATATTTTCTCAGGGAGGATGTAACACACCAAAACCTTACAGTACTTTTCATTGATGCCTTTACAAAGTCAGTGCTATTTATCCCACAGTCATAAAAAAGCTATTGAAATGTGGCAAAATTGAATATTTTGCCATTTTAACGTGGTCATTTTGTATTGCCAACTGATCAGAGGCCTCTCATTGTCCATGTTAAGAACTTCAAGATGAATGAGAATGCCCTTATGTAACAATATTAGGCCTTTATGACAACTTCACTGTTTTTGGTATTTCCTGATAGTGGTTGAATGTGGGTGATAATGCAAGTAGTGTTAGACCTCTAGCTCATTCTGCCTGGACAATATTTGATTTGGAAGTTGACTCTAAATTGAGATTCTTTTAAATAATGCAAAACTTAGTAACTAATGGAAGCTGGATGCTATAATTTCCCATATGTTTATCTAGTACATAGACCTGCATGGTAAAGAAAAATCATTCACTTCTAACGGGGGGTCATGTGGGGAAAGTTCCAAAAATCTGTCTATTTATAATGGATTGACCACCTATCAATTTTTAGCCACAACTGCATATACAAAACAGAAAAAAACTTCTTTTAATTTTGAGAATTTAAGCGAATTTTTTAGATTTTTTTTTCATATTTTTCATAATTTTTCAATTTTTCATAAACAGGTCTGAGCAACTAACTTAATTACACCCCGGTAGGAAATCACACCCCGTTGCCATTTTACACACCACTCCCCCAATGTGATGATGTGTTTTTCCGCATCAGTGCAAAAAAGAGCTGCCAGTGCAAGAAAAGGCACCAGTAGGAAAATCTGCTATGCTGCTCTGTATTATTTTGTCAAGTGTGTATTGTAACATGGCTTTTATCATTAATGACTAATTAAATCACTTTGGCTTTTTGTGAGTAGCTTACTGGGATATTGCTTTAATTATTGATACACATTACATTGTTTAGCAAAAAGCATAAAGGATTAGCAAATTAGATACAAAATGGGTTGTGATGAATTTGGGACATAATTCAGAGGAAAAAATCGACTTTTCTCTGTTACAAACTAATTCTAAGGGTAAAACTTGAAAAAGTACAAGAGAAGATTTGTTTCAAGAATTACCATGATTTATATCCATTAGAATATTAATTTGATTGGTCAAAATCATCTTTGAAATGGCTATTTTGGCAGCGATGCCAAATCACACACCATCCCCAAATCACAGGCTGGTGTGATGTGTGATTTGGTGCCATACTGGTTTTCCACACCAGTAGGTTATTTCAGCTTTGCTGGAACCTGATAAATATTTATCTTTTTGGGTGTCCAGTTGATAGCACCACAAGTCATATCCTTTGCATATTTTTCATGTTCCTGCAAACTGGTTTGGACTATCTCATAGAATCAGATCAAAATCAAAGAGAAAATAAATAGAAAAAGGAGAAAAATCTGACCTACTGACCCTAGGTCTTTGAGTCATGTCACTGGAAACATAACATTTATACTATATTTTGGGCCTCAAACAGCAAGCATGATGAAGAAAATATCCCTGCATAAATGAAATAACTCTTTTCATGTAGGGACCCATGTCTAATAACATGTAGAATGCATACAGACATCATACAGCATCAATTCTCAACACCATGGCTATTTTAGCAAAATCTATAAAATATCACCAAAATGGGTCTCTTGCATGTTAGTCCATAGCAGCCCCAATGGTGAAAAAAACACCTCAATATGTAAATGAAATAACCCTTTTTATATAGGCACATATGTCTGTCAATCATTAGAGTTTAACCAGATACCATACAGAAACAATCTCCTATATTATAGCATATTACCAAAATGGGTTTGACATGCACAAAACCCAAAACTTGGAGTTGGAAATCACAAAGATACCTGTGGTGATGTCAGGTTTCAGAGGTAGGGCAAACTTTTTCCTGCTCATTAGACCTCTATAGAGACCCCTCTAATGGCGGCTATGTTCAACAAATCAGAACATTTCAACCACTGAGATATCAGATATCAATTCATATGTACTTTTTGGAAAAAAAACTGGCTGACTATGGAATTGGCAGACATTTCAGAACAAATATCGGTGGGCTGAATGGCATCTGAACATTTGCAGACAAAATTCAATTAGCGGACATTTTGGAACAAAACATGTTGGACACAATGGAATTGGCGGATATTTTGGAACAAAACTTGATGGACAAAACAGAATTAGTCACTGTTAGTGGACGTTTTGGACACAATGGAATGTTGACAATTTTGCGGACATTTTGGCGAAATGGAATTTGGAACAGTTTGTGGACATTTTGGAACAAAACTAATGGACACAATGGAATTTGGACATTTTTGGCAGACATTTTGGAACATAAACTGGTGGACAAAATGGAATCTTGAACTTTTTGTGGATGTTTTGGAACATAACCTGACGGACACAATGGAATTTGGACAATTTTGAGGATATTTTGGAACAAAACATGGTGGACTAAACGGAATTAAGGAACTGGCGGATACATCGGAATGGGTGGACATAATGGAACCCAACACACACCCACCAGTGACATTGAGCCAGCGATACCCTCAGCTACTAGAGGCTATTTTGAAACACCTTGGCAATTTAGGTATTGTAACTCAGCCTTTTAAAACAGGTCTCAGATATAGCTTACACCCACTAACATTGGTTTTGAACATCTTTTATGCAGTACTTTTATCCTATTTGAAAATGAACAGATATAACACGGTCCTAGTGAGCATTATTGTGAATGCTGATCTATTGTGTCCCCTATATTTTTCTCCATCCAAAGGGCATAGTGAACAGACCCAATAGGATAACTAAAGATTAGAAAGATAATAAGGGCAGTAGTGAATAAACAGGGTGTCAAAATGAATATATTTATTACCTCTTTACCAAGCCAAACAGTGCAACACCATTATACCGTATGCTGCGCTTTGGTAAGCCCATTGCAATCACTATAATTATTAAGCTTAAGTGTAAATGGGCCGCTTGCCTCACCCTTCAATAGCAATGATCTAACTGCCGATATTCAACCAGAATAACAAAGAGTCCCCGACCAGCAGCTGTTAGAGTTTTCAAGTCCAGTTTTGAAAATATTTTCAGAAAGGGGAAATTATATGTGGCTGTCAAAATATTGATATTTGGGCATTTACTGTAACTTGTCTAGGGCATTGTTGTTGCCATAGTCCTTTTATAAATGTGTTACTTTTGCATTTTCCCTGTCTGATTTTATGTTATTCCATATTGGACTTATAATCCATTTGGCTCTGTGTAAATGTCATCAGCAGAGATTGGAAAGCCGAGGGACTTTGTTGATTTGATTATTGCAAATAGGGCTGTTCAGGACTATTCAAGAAAGGAAGAAATAGGCTCTGGTGAAAAAAGCTTCCAATTATCCAAGAGGTGTTAAATACTTGAGAAGTTTTTGATATTTCCCTCAGAAGCGACCAGAAATCTCTGTGATATACTGAAATCTCCCTTGATCTAGAGGAAAACAATTGTTTCTAGTAATTCGCAATAGGGGTGTATTTGATAAAACATGATGCAAGTTCCACACACACCAGTTGTAAGAAGGTTTTACTTGTGATTTATGCAAGTAAAGCCAATACAGTTGTATTGCAAATTATATTGAAAACTAAAGAATTCAGTCAGAGACATTTGTGATATTGATATCAAATACTCGATCTACGTGAATCAAACTAGCACCTAGTCTGTACAGAAAGGAAATTCAGGGAAATTCTCTTTACCATGTTGGCTAATAGTGGGATTTGGGGAAGGTAGAGGTTGGATAACAGTCCTTGTGATTTACAATTTTAAGTAGACTTCAAGGCTGCCGATATCCAAAATCACAGACAGTACAGACACATTTTTCACATTGCGCCCTCCTCTGTTATTTGCCACAGGGTACTTAGTTTAAGTGATATCAAAACTATATGAGGTTGTATGTAATGATTCAGAAGCTATCAGGACAGGAACAACCACTCTTCCACCCTCCGCTTTTTAAAGAGTCCTGAAGCTCTTCAACATTAATCACATGAAAAAGTAACTTTATATTTTTTACATATTTATATTATAGATGTGTAAATTACACCAAAACATGTTCACATGATAGAAACACTATGATCTTGCAACTATTTCTACTTCAAGCTGTAATCCTGCTTTTCTAGGTTTATGACCAGGCAGCTGCAATAAATTGCGATTTTAAACCCAATTAAATGGATGTGCCTGGCAATAGTGGTGTACCTCCTGGGTGCGTTTCAAAAATGTTTTTTTACAAGAGGCTGATACATTTAAGATGACTGGCTGACTTAATCATACCTTATAGGATATATTATAAGCGTGTTCCATAAGAGGGTAATGTAAAACTAACACACGATACCTGTTAAAATACTCTCATGCCATCGCTCCCTGCCCAGGAACCTTTCTTGATTTTCTTGGGCTTTAGTAGTAGATCTTTACATGCTAAAGACACTTGATTAGAGGTAGAGCAGTGTCCCTCGAAAGAAAATCTTTCTCTATGTGTTTGATATAAGATACTATGTTATTTAAACAAAGGATATGGGCTCACAGATAAATTATTTTAGCAAAAGCTTGAATCAGGAAACATGATAATTCATTCATTAATTGACATTCAATTTCCCATCTTAATAGAGTAATGTCCAATTCATACTCTAACTGACCCCATACCTGATAATTATGGATATTTGAGATAAACCAACCTTTTGACATTTTCAGCCTCTGCGGTCTAGTATCATAACTCAGCCTTTTGAAACAGGTCTCAGATAAAGCTAACAGCCACTAACATTGGTTTGGAACATCTTTTATGCAGCACGTTTATCCTATTTGAAAATGACAGATATAACACGGTCCTTTAACATCAACTTGACGCTAATCAAAATGATTCAAACATGGTTGCAGTCCAATATAAATGAAATGCGCCATTTATGCTGATCTGGAAGGATACGGGATAAGCCAATCTATTACTATAGGATTATACATTCAAACATGCCTTCCAGCACATTTTAAGGGATAGTCCCATAGTGATAGATCGACTTATCCTGTATCATTGTTCTATCCTCTTTCATATCTATGGGCCCAGAGTAGTAAAAAGTGTAATGAAATATAGCATAGCTCAAAATGAATTGCAATGTCTATCTATTGCATTGGATGATACCAACGAAAGGTTTCAATCACCGAACCCAACTTTATCAGCTCATGACTGTTGGACTTGTATGGGCTACAACGAAGTGTATACTCTAACAATGTTACCGGCATTATCTCCTATTTTTCGCCATATGCTTAATTATTTTTAGTTCGCAGATTGTGGTCCATTTCAGCCTACCTCAATCAAAGTGGTCACATATGGATCTTAATGAGCCATCCCATGCAGGTCATAGAAGTAGAACACCAAACTAATGACACTTGAGTTTCAAAAGCAATATCAAGAGCATTATTGGTTGCAATAAGCTACACTCAACAGTGCTCGACCTACCGTGAAACCCTGCGTACAAGGCGCATCCTAAGTTCAGAACTTCGTAATAAGCCGCACCATGGGTTTGAGAACCCTGCATATAAGGCGCGTCATGGGTTTCTGGAGGTACTATAAGCAGCACCAGAGGCTTGGAATAGTGTACAAGCCATGGCTTATACGCAGGGTTTTTACGGTATATTTACACTTAAACACCATTTTTGCAGTGTACCCCTGTTATGTATGCATTCACACATTGCGCTCGTGTATTCAAAGTGTTCCCCAATTTGAAGTGTTGCGATGCCAGACAGTTATTTCAAATGGCATCTTGTATTACTGAAAGCCCTCTGTTCGTTTTTGCATCGATCAAAAACTGTATTCCAATACCCAATGCCTGACACGTTCTGCCATGTATTTCAAGCATTAAAATTCTAGGATAGGCCACATGTAACACTCATTTTCATGTGTGTGCTACGATCCATAAACGTACAAATGGTTGTTGCTAGCCTATAGTGTGCCACAGAATAACGATCTATTCATACCAGAATTTATAAATAAATAGGTACAAACGTTGAGACGGTCGCATTAGTCCAGTAAGCATCATTGTGAGTTCTGATCTATTGTATCCCGTATATTTTTCTGCACCCAAATGGCATGGCGAACAAACCCAATGGGGTAATGGAAGATTAGAAAGATAATAAGGGCAGTGGTGAATACACAGGGTATCAGAGCGAATATATTTATTACCTGTTTACCAAGCCAAACAGTGCAACACCATTATACCATATAATATGCTGCGTTTTGGTAAGCCCATAGCAGTCACAATAATTATTACCCTTAAGTGTGAATGGGCCGCTTGCCTCACCATCAGTAGCAATGATCTAACTAAGAATCCCCAACCAGCAGCTGTCAGAGTTTTCAAGTCCAGTGTTGAAAATATTTTCAGAAAGGGGAAATTATATGTGACTTCAAATATTGACATTTGGGCATTTACTGTAACTGCCTAGGGCAATGTCTAGAACGTTGTTGTTACCATAGTTCTTTTATGTGTTACTTTTTCTTTTCTGTCTGATTTTATGATATTCTATATATAAGACATATAATCCATTTGACTGTGTGTAAATGTCATCAGCAGAGATGGAAAATCCGAGGGACTTGGTTGATTTGATTATTGCAAATAAGGCTGCACAGGACTATTCAATAAAGAAAGAAGTAGGATCTGGTTAAAAAAAGCTTCCAATGATTACACATATGGAAAAGCCAGTGCTGGCAGCTGGCTTATGACTTGTATACAATATGGTAGAATAGATAATAGAAAGAAGCAGCAACCACGCTGGCAACAGCAAAACAATAGGCTGTCAACTCCAATTTGTGTATTACCTGGAAGTCATTTCTCAAACGCTAAGTTTTGGGCAGCCCCAGATCGTACCACCCTAACCTGGATCGGAAGGGGATTCTAGGGTTTACAGGGTCAATAGGTGAGGCTCCACTACGCGATTTTTTGGCACATTCTCACATAATTCTATCCCTATAGTGCCTAAGGTATAGAGTGTTGACATTCCTATATTGTAAACACACTGAAAGCCCCAAGGTCGTCAGACTGACGATACCCAAATCTACAACCTTAAGTCATCAGGTTGAGCACCCAGGGTAATCAACCTGATGGGTTTAGGTCAATACACTAACCCAAGGTAGTCAAACTGATTACATAATGTCGTTGGAGTGACAACCTTGGTGTTGACTACCTGGGGTCCTCAATGTGACTACCTAAAGCTGTAGATATGGGTATCGTCAACTTGAGCACCTAAAGTCCTCAGCAGTGAAGACCTTCAGTTGAAAACTGAAGGAATGATCATTAAACAAAAGTGGCACATACCTGCCACCTAGTGTATTTGTTACATATTGTTAACAGGATGCCATAGACTCATACTGGGAAGAGGTAGACTGAGGGATTTCACTCCCTGTAAGGTGCTGCACCCTGTCTGTACCTCTTCTGATGACTATAGGTCCTCAATCTGATGAGTTTAAAGATCTCAAAGGTTTTCAGTGCATGAGATTCAAAATTGTAAACATGAGATTTCAGGGGTTATTTTATGGGTGATCTCTCTCCTTGTGTTCCATATTTACCTGCACCTGCACAGACTCTGTGATTGGGTGGGAGTTCAATATATAAACACCAACACAGCAAAATATAAATAACAACACAGCAGTCACACAGATCGCAGGGTCTTGTACTGTAAAAATCAAACCTGTCTGATATTGAGTTGCAGAGAGTCATCAGTGTGAAAGTCTGTAATATTTACTTTAGGTCAACTTGATTTAGTAAACAAAAACATCTTTTGGCAACAAGAATGTGCCTGAGATTGTACACAAAGCCTTCCCCACATAAACAAAAAGCTCTCTTAATCTTCTATTTACACCTTGAAATAATAACAAATACCACTGTATAATCTGTTTTTGAGTCTGCTTTTGTGAGAATAGCTCCGATTGTCAACAAAAATCGCATAGTGGAGCCTCACCTTATCACTACGATCAGTGCAGATATAGAGAAGGAAGGCATGCACCAGTATAGGCAATCGTAGCTAATACAGGGTCACCCACTCCCCCTTACTACGATCTGACTGGATCGTAGCGGGTGTTCAATACGTAGTGGGGACACTCAGATCGTAGTGTTTGAGAAATACCTAGCTAGTCTACTAACAATACATATAACTTATAAGCCAGTCATCTATCTATCTATTCATTCATTTATCTATCCATATATCCATAGATTTATTTATTCATATATCTAAAAGTATCATTTTTTCGAAGCCCAAGTTAATGGTGTGTGTCTACGTGAAAAGGAAACTGTAACAGTATGTTCTAGCACAGGACGAAGTGCCCATATATATGCATACTATGTAAAGGTTTTTGTGGACAAAACTTTTTGTGTGGATATGTGTACCATATTCTGTGGTCCCTTTGTGAGGAGAATTTATATAGAAATTTGTAATGTACAAACATTGTACTCTATGACTATGGCCAAAACGAGGCATTACAGGTTATGCCCCTAGCGGTGCAATTCTGTACTCTTAGTTTTGTGCTCTTACTTCAAGATCGATCATAAAGTATCGTTTCTATAGCACTTGTCCATAGTAACTAAAAGGGGCAGGGGTTTCTCCCAGAGGGCATTTCTCTATAGCACTAATTTCCATTATCAAAAAAATGTCCTCCTGGTCCCATGTCCATCACTAGTAATGAAATTTATCATCACATAGGACGTAGGCGCACCTTACATACACTATGGACAGTTAGTGTATAGTTTATCCCTGAGGGCTCCACATCTCCCGAGATGTTCAAGGTCGAATCCCACATGGCGAAAAATGGCTGAAATATCTCTGCGATTTTGTCCCTTGCGTTGTATGGCCCTAGTTGAGGCCATAAAACGCAAGGACTACTGCAAACTTGACCATAAACCACTGTGGGATTCGGAAAAAGTTGGTCAATCCTTGCGTTTATGGCCCCCCACAAGGGCCATACAATGCAAGGGGCAAAATCGCAGAGATATTTCAGCCATTTTTCGTCAAGTGGGATTCGACCTTCACCCCACTAGTTGAGTCATTGATCATAAGATCAGTTTAGTGTTGAACCAATTACACTAATATCTGGTAGATCAGCATTGATTAACCAATTTCCAATGTTGATTCAGTGCCAAACCTCCCAGGGTTAACCTGTAAGAATGGTAGTCCTAACTTTTGAGACATCGATCTCACCATTGTAAAAGACAAAAATGGTCGATTATGAAAGGCTTTATTTCCCAACTTAAGTTGAGACAGAACCTCAACCTTTATGTAAGACCCCCCTGTAAACCCTACTAGCTGCCCCCCCCCCGTCCCCCCAATACAGTCATATTATTTTGTTATTACACAACCTCTGTGATTTTGGGTGCTTTTTCTGGATATTCCCATTCCGATACCTGTCGATATTATAGGTCTTAGGAGTGCTGATATGCTGGGTATCGGCACTCCTAGGAGCGCTGATATCCAGGATATCAGCACTCCTTACATGTCACATGTCCTAACATGTCATATGTTACATGTTCAAACCCATAAAATTTTCATTGCCAGGGTAGGGGTTGAACCTGCAGTCTCCTGATCCCAAATCCAACTCCCTATGCAGTGCGCCACAGGGACTGATGAGAGAAGCTTGGTTAGAACCAGGTCTGTATAAGTCATTGATGTGGCTGTGTCCCCCCACAACAACTCTCACATGTGCAAGGTTAGAATAGCATTATAATTATAGACGACTGCTGGTTGCATTCAATCCAAGCCAAGCCAGGCGCCGAGGTGTGAGACCCGGTGGTCTAGTGGTTAGCGCATTGCACTCAGCTGCTAGAGGTAGGAGGGACGAGTCCCGGTCCGCGCGACTCTTTTTTTTTGCCGTGTGCACACACACTATGGCAGGCTTCAAGTCCCGGGGAAGGATTTTTGTTTTCAACTTGTTTTTATTGATATTCTATTGATTATTTATTGATTTTTTATTGATTAATCGTGTAATAAAAAAAGTATTGAATGGGCTATCGGGCACTGAATTCAGTGTATCGTAGGATATCGTAACGACTGGCCGACGGCCACTCGTTACGATATCCTATGATACACTGAATTCGGTGCCTGTTAGCCCATTCATTACTCTCTTAATATATAACATTACCAAGGTAGTTATCAACAGCCTTTATGATCCATAACTGCCCCTCACAATCTCACAACATCCTTAGTTAAATGGAACAGGGTAACACCCTGAGGCCCACTAAATCAATACCCTTGAAACTCCTCTAAACCTACATGTTTTACATAACGCATATCGATATGTATCGCCAACACAGATAGGCCTTAGGCCCTTATTAAAACATCTGGACCAAAGCTTACCTATAACTATAAAGGGGGAAGCTGTTTTATATCTCCTTTTTGTGCGAGTCCCCCAACTCTAACAGTTGTTTTGTTTAAGGTCATGATGTTTTTGCGTTTTTTTTCAGCGTTTTTTTCTTTTAATTAAGTATGACATCATACTAGAAGTAAATAAAAATGGAACTGAATGACCTGGGTCAACGTTTACAACACACCTCCATACGATTTTCAAATTATATCGCTAAGAGGGTTGTATTCACCATGGGACTGCTGACTTGTTCATAGTATTCCACACTAGCTATACATGCAGTGTCTTCCAGGGTCTGCTAGACATAGAACCATGTCTTATTCATGTATCTCAAGTCTTAACACACATCGGAAGGAATTGGTTGATTCAGGAGTAAATCCATTTCTTATCTTCAATTTCTGGGGTGAAAGTCTCAAGGTATGTGGACGTCTTTAGGTTAACCTACACTAAGACGCGGCTTATACATAAGGATTACACCAGCTGTATCCTATATGATTTCGCTCAAATCAGGGTGCATCTTGTACGTGAAGATTTTATACTAAAGAACATTTCTTAGTTCTATAATGACCAATAATTGACCACAGTTGTGTCCGATAGAATTTAGCCAAACTCAGGGTGCGTCCTATATACGCGAGGTGCGTCTTTTGCGCGAGGATTTTGGTTAGGCTGAAATCACTGCTATATTTCATTTGGTCTTCAAGGTTGGTATGTCATGGGTCCACATGCTACAGGCCTTTGGCACTAACTATTAAACATGTACAGGGTATAAAGGAAAAACAGTTGTGAGCTACTTCCCACTGTGTGTTCACCCATTCCATAGCCCATATTGTCCCCACACTGTAAAAACTGCCTGTTGAATCTACCAGGGATCTTCATGAAAACAGTGGCTCACCACCATTGAATAGCATTGAACAAGCGTAGTTTTTGCAAGAAGCCTCAGGTGGCAGTATGGTGGTATGACGGATCTCTGGCAACTTCGAGACAAGGAATGCACCATTACTTTGATTATAATTTTGTTTACAGTGCAGGCAAGCTGCTTGTTGCAGACCTCAACATCGGTCATCATGAAAATGCCTTCCTCTCATAACCATGTCTAAGCTATAAAAGTATGCAAAACAATGGTATCTGACCCATACATATTATATAGGCCTAAGTACTCACCAAAAGAATTGATTTGGATACGTTATGGAGATGCTTTACAAATGAGTGGTATAGGGGACAGGACTGGGGTGTGTATCAAATCTATACTTTCCAGACATATAGAGCCTTTGTGAATAGACAAGATTTTTCGCAGCAGTCCTAGGGGTGCCTAGCTATGCTTCCATAGCAATTCTACACCTGCGCATCCACATTCTCTATAGAAACTGCTAGCTGTAGTATTACAGATAGAGGTTGACCATCCAGGCGCTATCCACCAGCCGAGACCTCTGAACCCTTCGCCAAAAGTTTTGTCCCTCGACTTCTGCAAGAAATTCAATTTTTTCTGTACCCACTGCGGAGCTCGGGCTGCGCATGGAATCCATTGCATGCAGTATGCGCGCGCCGCCGCCGCTAGTCTCGCTGCTGGAGCATTGCCTGGCGTTTGCACCCATGGCTGGAACTGGCTGGCCACCCGCCTTTTCCACCACTCCACCCCGGCTCCCGGATCCCTCCACACGCTCCTGGATGCCGACTCACTTTACCAACGCTGCCTGTACACCTCTCCCACCTCCAGGGTGGCTAACTCTGATGTCCCAGCCGGTTTGCAGATCCTCTCTCCCTAGTGAGGACTGAAGAGGGCATAGAGACACACCATACTCGTCCCCACTGGCCGCAACAGGGGCGGAATGGGAGGAACCCCTCTCATTTATAAATGATACCAAGGAAAAGCGTTTACAATATACAAACCAGACTTGGAAGGTTGTTTGGATTTCTCTGGCTTACTTATATTGGCCAAATAGACTGGAGCTGTTGCTGACATTGCTCCCCTGTTGTGGAGGAGGCCATGAGTTGTTCCTGCACGAGTTTTAACTGCATTCCCTCTATCCCACACACCCACCATAAACTACTTTTGGAAACTTGCTGAGTCCCAATCCCCTCCTGGGGATTCATCCTTCAGGTATTGTTAGAGTCACATAGTCCGATTTTTTTCCATATCTCAAATCCTATTCAAATGTGTTCCACACACTGTAATAACAACCTATTTATGTGTGAATGGACTATTTATTGTTGTCATTAGCCCGTACAAGCCTAGAAATGGGGTCCCCATGGACCCTGCTATAGGAATTTCACAGTGTATTTCCAAAGGGTGGACTTTTGGCATGCATGCCAAAAGTAGGAAATTGAGTATAAATCTGACAATTCCTTCAAATATGTACCTAATTATGGAGAAGGAGAGCAAATAAAGTAGGTACCAAAGGAAGTTTGATCTGTGTGAACATCCTGGTTTATTTCTAAGATTGATTTTTTTAGCCCCAACCATCGGACTATGCCACTTTAACACCAAGGAGGCTAATGACAGCCATAATGGATTACCTACTTTGAAAAAAAGTACAATAGGAAGGATATGACTGCTTAAAAAAACAATAAGAAAAGAACAAGTAAAAAACGAAGAAAATTAAACTAGGAAGCAGATGGACTAAAAAGGACCTACTGTTCTGCGACCACTGTTCTGCATCTATGGTGACCTGCACATCATACCCTCTCCCTCCTTTCCACGTCTCCAAATCGGGGGCCATAATCTGGAGGCATACTGGGGGCATCAAATGTTAAGCCTGATCATTCTTCTGGTAGTTTCCTCAGGTTCATATCGTGGATTACCACAGGTGAGTTGATATTGGACATATTCTTGACAAATCAGAATAATGTGTGGATAAAGATAAAACGTGAATATGTAGGCCTGCGTGTACACATGTATGTGATACATCGAGGATAACAGTGGAAATAAGTAGACTCGCTGCTCTGGTGGTTAAAAAGGGGCATTGTTTTGGAGTGGGGTAGGCACATAGAAATGTCATTTTACAATGATAATATAAATTATGGTGTGCCAGGGGTAGACACTAATGCTGGTCCGGGGGCGAATGGCCCGGAATTTTAGCTGTGAGCACTAAGTGTGATCGCATTGCATTTCGTTCCACATGTCTTTTGACATGACACCATTCACAGCTATATCCCAAAAGTTGTAGTAAATCCAGATATACCACATAGACAATCCTAGAGCAACTGCCACTGCGCAAGTCCCCCGCCCCCAACCCCAGAACAAAGCAGCTAAGGTGTAACACAAATGACAGAGCACATGTATGAATTTGTGTACCTAATACCAGGGATGTCCTATAAATAGTCCCAGTATAGACAAGCATTAAACAGCAACCCTGGAGGGCCTTGCCAAAAAGAAAACGTGAACCAAAAAAAAAGAAGAAAGGTGCAGGTTTCTATATTGCCAGATCCTTCTTTTACAAAGTGTGCATGTTTTATCAAACAGAACTGTATTTCCAGTAGTACTTAATAGAAACACATTAGACTCATCTGTGAAAATACATAAATGGGTCCCCAAATCCTACCCACACTCTAGGAATATAATAATATTGTTGAATCTACCGAGTATCCTCGTACAACTGAAAAGGGAACCTTCCTAATACTAATGCAGTGAAGCGTGAAGCGCATTGCTTCTACAATGAAACCCCAGATGGCAGTACAGAAAAAATTATGGTCAAAGGAATATCTGTGAAAATAACGGTGAAGTTATTGTCCCAAAGTTGCCGGAGATCAATCGTTATTATGATCCCATTTTTTACAGTGATATGTGAGAAACGAGTTAATACTCCATGCACGTTAATGTGTAATTATTTAACCCTTATTTTACTACCTGGGGTCCAACCGGACCCCAGGCATCTGATTTCTTGCAAAAAGCATAGAAGTAATGTTCCGATCTTCACCAAATTTTATCTAATTGTCCCAAATAATTATTGTTTTATCTAAAATGCCTGAATATCATAAGCATATATCTCAAGGAACGCTAGAAACAATAATCCTCTGGGGTCCCCACGGACCCCAGTCAAATCCAATATAAAAGCATATAAATGTATACATTAGGTGCAGTAGAATATGGACAAAATGGTCCCTTGCTTTGTATTTTACTTCTATTACAACTCTGCATGATTTCAAACAGCACCAGGCTAATTGTAAGCAATTTTAGTGTCATTTGTGTTATAACGGGTTGTGTTTCTGATATGTGTAGATGTAAGCTCTCTATGCATTTTATTGATTCCCTTAGACAGATCGGTAGACTTAGACCATTCTATTTTTTGTTTTGATTGGGACCCTGGAGTGTAAATATGTAGGGGAGACACTTGTTTTTAGGTTCTGAAGAACATTCTGTACAGAACAAAAGATTAGATGAGATATTATAAGCCTTTCTTTAAGCACTAGCCTAATCTAAAATGCTGGAGATGAAAATTTAGTTAAAATAAATGTACCTCACAAAAGACTTTTATTCAAGTAGAAGTTGCCAAGTTGAAAATTCTAGGGGCTAATTTCAGTATCAGAGCCATCTAAGTGGTTTCTCTGCCGCAGGAATAAAATCTATCACAATACTTGGGTCCACATGGATCCCATTGAAAAATGACACATTTTCTTGATTTATGAAAAAAACACCCAGGCTATTTCAATAAAATTTGGTAGGCATGTAGGTATATGGGGTACCTACCATATAAAACAGAAAAATCACATATGGTCACTATACTTTTTGATTGACAACATTTTGGCATTTCTTTTATTTTTTTATCATAGGAAGTAAGTGTTAAACATGATTACCACTTGTAAAGATGCTTTATGTCCCAAAGGATGATCATACCAAAGATAAAGTTTGTATTTTTAACTATCATTGTTTAGGATTTTTTCTAGTCTGGGGTCCGTTTGGACCCCACAGGTAGTATTAAACGTGATTTTTTTAACTTAGTATGATAAAGGCTATAAAATGTTAGATCGGGGGTCATTTGGCAATAATATATAGATTAGGTAGGCCATGCAAATCTCCCTCAGTACTCTCTGAAAAAATACAGAGGTTCCTCCTCGTTATCTTTTGGAAAGACCCTCCTGATCCCCGATATATATATATATATATATATATATATATATATATATATATATATATACTATAGGTCTCACACTTAGGTTAGATCCAAAGGGACATGGGTACTCTAATTGGGATCCTGGCTTATGAATAGGCACGTGTTACATAATGCAGTACAACATTTACAGTATATATATCCACTTCCCAAAATAGACAAGGCAAGGGGCTATACATGACGTGGATGTGGATGAAGCTACATTTATATACCCACATGTATTAAATCTATAGCCGCAGATATACTTGTGGGATATCTAGCACATCTAAATGAGAAGCTCAAACTGATTTTTAATATAGTCGAATCAATGCTATTATCAATTTGGCCATTCTCCAAGAAGAAAAATAGCTTTTGTCAAAAAGACAGTTTATGTAAGGAGAAGAGAGTATCGAAAGCATAGCTATTTCTAAATTAGCTCTATAATGATATGCACATTGAATATAATGTCAAAATTAATCTTAGGGACTATCTGGTATTGTTTCAATTTCGATCTACTTAAAGACCCACTGACATGGTATTAGCATATATACATATCAAAAAGTCCACACTAGAGGACTTCACCAGAGATATTTCACCCCCATAGAGCTTGATTTAAAAGAATGCTGACCACTCGTTTGTTTGGCATGGTTTATAAAATGTGCCTGTATTAAAGTAGCGTAGTAAACATACTGTAGTATGATTATGATATGTTACCAATCATTAATCAATGGGAGTTCATGTCTAAGGCTAGAGCTCGTTATACATGTTTTAATCACAAGTCATGGAGGTAGGTGAGCACTATTTAAACTATAATAACATAAATAGCAATAATAGCTAGCAGTCTTTTCATCCAAATGGCACAAGCTGCCATATGGCATTACCCTTATGTGACGTTACAAGTATACTTGTACCATACACTCACACACCATAGAGAAAAGCACTCGAAAAGAGAAGTACTAGACCCACATAGTACACAGCTAAAATGGACACACCTGACTAAAATTAATATTACTCCGGCGAATTCATAATCGATGAAATGATAAATTGTAGAACAATCTATTGTCTGGAACCTGATGGCTGCTGATTTTGCGTGTCCAATAGTGGCACATTCCAATCGTGATTAAAACTTAAAACACCTGCGTAAAATTAGCAGGTGAAAGTGCGTTGCGTGAAAAAAACCAAGGCTTGGTCATATTTTATTATTGTATCTAGAGGGCGATTCATAAAAACTCATGATATCAGCATGGGAAGACGACCAGAGAATTATAAACTTTGTCAATACTGATACTTCATGGAGATGATAGAATTACAGCCTTTGGAACACGCTATTTCATTCACAATAATCATCAAATTAATCAATATCCTTTTTTACTTGAAAGGTTATAAATTATGTGCATTTTTTGCAAATGATTGCAGAGATATCTGTCTAGAAGGCCCGGGGACACTGAGCCTCAGTTTAGGTACCAACTGTGGTACTTACCCCACGGAGCGGTAGCTGTCAATGCATCAGCG
The DNA here is from genome assembly GCA_949317995.1 of Acholoe squamosa. Taxonomy (NCBI): domain Eukaryota; kingdom Metazoa; phylum Annelida; class Polychaeta; order Phyllodocida; family Polynoidae; genus Acholoe; species Acholoe squamosa. The sequence goes on along the minus strand of OX439040.1, from coordinate 42,836,905 downwards.
AGGGAGGAAAAGGGAGCTGTCAACTGAATTGCATCTTGATTGATTGATTGATTGATTGATTTGTGTTTTACAGCACTTTAGCGGCACTAAGTGGCTATCCCGTGCTTCACAGGTTGGAATTGCATCTTGAGATTAGGTGGCTGTTGATACCTATTATAACTTGGATGGTGAGGAATCAGCTTGAATATTCCTTCTAATCACTCAAAGGATGTGAAATTCCCGAGTATTTTTGTCAGAAAACCATAGTTTACATGGAAGAGGCCCTTGAAAAGAGGGGCTGTCATCAGACTTCTTGAAAAAAAAGGGGCTCTAAACATTGGGCTACATTTTAAGGGGCTGTGAAATGGCCAAAAATGGGGGGGGGGCTGTAGTTTCGCATTTGGGACCCGCTATCAAAGAGTCAACTGGTGCCCCCCCATGCTAGAAGGATCGTTTTTAAATTCATTGTTTAACTCTAGATCTGTCGTCACGTCTTATGAATCGCCCTGCTGTTGCACATTCTATGCAGTGTACCCTAGTGACCAAACGTATCTAGAGGGAAAAGAGGAGGGCTATACGATCTCTTTAATTAATAACATGACGTTTAACCACTTCTGACGTTTACGCCGACCAGTAGCATATGTCCTCCGGGTTGGTCAACATCGCACATGTCGTCACTTTTGTTTTGGACCACTCTGATGAATATCATATCTATCACACCCTATGCTTACGGGGTCTATGGGTGTAAACTGATAAGTCAATTGTCAATTTATATTTCATCAAATTGACTGTCGAAAAAGCCATGCATAATTGATATCATATCTAGGCTGCATATACATACAAGATGGTACACTTGTTCGGCAAATGCATACATATACTGTGAGTCGTTAATTGATTAAATATAGTACTGCAACTTCATAAACAATGTAAGACGGGATTGACTTGCCCTTTGGAATGCGGGCATATTAACAGTCAACCGCTCACAATAAGCCTGAAAAAATGATATCATATCGCATTGTGAAATTCAAGTTGTCGATCTGTGACAGCGCATTAATCTCTCTCCATCACATTATTCCAGGAATATAGAGTTACTAAGATCAGTTCAGATTAATGTGCTCATATAATATTATATATTATAAAGATAAGTGTTTAAGAGATTACAGGCTCCTATATGTGAATGACTGTAAACAAGTACCATGGATCCACTTAGCTGGTACACAATTAATGAGTCGTTACTCGGCCGTTACAGATGCAGTCCCTGAAAATTCTCCTATTAACCAGCATTGACGTGTTAAATTGTATACAACATGCCCTAAATTTGCCCAAAATGAGGATTACACCTCTTCTTTTAGTACATCTAAGGAGGCTATGCCCCTCCTTTACCAATCCCAGACCCGCCACTGACTTGCCGTAAGAAATCACTAACTATAATAACTACATGTACAGAATCATTATAGATATATATGAACGCTGAAGTATGTTAAACTATTATTGAATACCACATATAATTTCAAAGCGCACATGTATAGAAATCTGTTTCAAAACAGACAAAAAAAGAAGTAATATTTCTTTTAACATAAAAGATTTTCGGACACTTGTGTCCATAATAGAGAGATACATGTATTGGTACTAAGACATGAATATATATATATATATATATATATATATATATATATATATATATATATATATATATATATATATATATATATATATATATATATATGTATGTATATATATATATATATATATATATATATATATATATATATATATATATAACAACTTTGGAAACATATTTGACCACTATATCTACTAATAGAGGTTTTGAAACAGGCCCCTGTTAGGATTTTTGAGGGAGCAGGGGCCAGGTGTGTGTTACCGGGCACTCTATATCTATATATCGAGAGCCTTCATGTAGTGTGTACAGACTGAATGTAAACTGGGGTATATCCATATAGGATACACGAGAAGAATGATCTGAATATCCCTGTGTTATAAATCATTCAGTTGTGACAAAAATATGTTTCTGATTACTGCAATGGTTGAATCATTTACCAAAACACGATATGCACATCGTGTAAGATAAAAAAAAAAGTGATATGCTACCGACGTTCATCAGAATTTATCATGCATAATAAAGCCATCCATTTTTTTTTATCCTTATACATAATAGTATTGATCTTCTCACTCCCCTTCATCACTCCTTTTAATATGACACATGGGCTAAACTCCTAAATGGGCCATTGCATCAAGTATTCAACCTAAACGTTCTGAAATCCAATTATCATTTCTGGCTACGATGATCTGTCACAAGAATGCCCAGTGTGTTCCATTTTCTATATGGATTTGTGATCATGATCGAATTGAAGAGGTACACAAATAGCTATACCCTCTAGGAAAATTCTCTGCATGGGTATATTATCAATGCCCATAATTCACTGCAGGCATTCTTGGATGCCACATATGATATCATTAAATAAAAAGCACTGCTATACAACAACATTATACTGGCATCAAAATATAGAGAGAGAGAGGTGTTAATACGACAGAACTGTATTGAAAGTCTTAGTAGCAGGAGAAAAGGTCTAGGCCCACAATGTGTCCATGCACTTAGACCAATACTTTACCAGCGCTCAGTATGTTGAAGAAGGAGTCGGTCTCTGTACATATATCAAGAAGCTTCAAAAGATAGGAGGTGAAACTCAGAGCTTTACCTATGGACACAGTGTAACAGTCCACCCCTTCTACCCCCCTTAAAAGTAGGCTCCCTTTTGTGTTCAGTATTGAGTCCTATGTAGGATAAGGGGGTTAATAGAGATGTCAAGAATCTTTATCAGAATGATATCAAATGAAAACAAGAGGCCACCTATACCAAAAACCCTGCTAAATCCATAATTTGTGGTCTTGATTCTCAAAATTTGGCCAAAGGTACCTAAAAATGAGGTTTGATGATGAGAATATTTTAAAAATGTAAAAAGGTTATATTGAAAATGATTGGAACTTTTTATAGATGCAACATGCTAATCAAAGTCAGTACCTCAATCTACATATCCTAATGTTTGCCTATCCCAACCTGACAAGTACTCTGCCTGTGTATGGCTCTGCCTCTCCCACATACTTCCTATCCCTTAGTCTGCCTATCACTCATACTACCTATCCCTTGAAACTTCTAGAGTTTAATTAGGTTTTCCCTCAAATGGCTTAAAGGATTAAAGTTTACCCCTCACCTTTGTACCTAATTTTCCCTTTACATTCTTACCATTAGTCTACCTATCCTCAATCTGCCTATCATTCACTTTACCTATCCTTCATGGTGACTATCCCCCAACTCTGCACATCCCTCATATTTGACTGGCACATCTCTGATATTACCTAGCACCAATGTATCTTTTGAATATGCTCACCTTACAAGGTACCCTCTGTGCCTATCTCTTAAACTGTTTATTACCTATCCTCCTTGCTGCCCATCCTCTTCAATACCTATCCCTCAAGCTCACTTTATAGCTTTCCAACCTATCACAGCTTGGATGTGAGCTTGGATAGCTCACATCCAACCTTCATTATGATCTCTTAGTCAACCTATCCCCTAAAGAACAAATCCAACAGTCTACCTCAACCATACATCTACTGCTCACTCATGTTATATATCCTTGAGGTTACCTATCCTGGTATGTAGCCCTACTTTTAAGAGGGGGGGGGGGTAGAGGGGGATGGCTTGCACTATAGGACTCTATGGAGTAACATATCCTAGCGAACCTATACTATTCTTGCATATATGCTGACCCTCAGTGTAGCGAGCAGCTCACACAAGGCTGTGTACTTTTTGAGCGCCTCCGGCTCTGGCCAGTAGTCGCCGCCACGTTCTGTCCACGCTGAGGCCAGGTCTAGTTTCCAAGAGCACGGACACAGACCTTTGACGGTTAGAAATCCTAGATGGAGAACTCTTTGGAAGCTGTGAACACTGATTAAGGCTAGTGGGTGTATACATTCGCCCGGCAGATATTCAAATGTATCGCAAAATTATACGAAAGTATGTGTAGATCTATGCTTTGCAGAAGGACAGGGGTGAAGTTCATGTGCAAGTGATTCGAGAAAATTGGGAATCATGCTCCCATTATTAAAACATCAGACTATTCTGTTTGGATACTTACGGGACAACTGTAAAAAAAAGGATAATAGCTGAATACAATTATGGTTGATTGTGTCCATGAAAGATAGATAGTCTTTAAAACTGGAAACTGTCTCATCATTCTTCCCCCAATTGCAAGAGCAACACCTTAAGCCACAGCATTGCAATGGGATGGCAATGTGGATAGTGTTGTACCAAAGCTAGGATTTACACAAGGATGTATACAGTAGCAGCAGTAATAGGTCGTTCTTTAACCTTCCCTATCATTATCATCATACAGAAATATATTTCCCAACCATAGCACTATCCTGTAAGGACAGCCGGGACTCTTGATGGGGGCCCCTCGTGTCATGTGTTAACTTTAAGAAATGCTGATGTCACATTTGGCTTTAAAAATTCCCATGTCCCATGTCAACTCTAGGAACCTATCATTTTTCTCGATGTCATGTACTTTAACTTTTCCCTCATGTCACAAAAGACCATTTCACATGTCAATTAAAAGAAATGCCTAGATGGCACTATGTATATATATATATATATATATATATATATATATATATATATATATATATATATCACAAGAAAGAAGTAAGTTGGTGTTAGCGTTTGTTATGGGGTTGTTCACATCGAGGTGTTGGAGGGATGTGAAAAAATATAGAAAATGTCCTTCATAGTCAAATATATGCATAACCTCCACGGCGTGGTGGTGAGGAATCTACGAGGCGTGATATGGTTTGAAAGTGCCTTTCTCACCATGGGCCCCATATTCATTCAGATAAAGCACAATAATTTACACTGTTAGTGGTAGGCAGTGTTATTGTACAGCAAAAGTCCCTGGCAACTCTGGTTCCAGTACCTTTTGCTGTAAATCTACAGGAAGTGAGTTGCTGTAATTTTACAGCATAATCCACAGTGATCATACAGAAACAACCATTGTGATCATGTAGTTTATTCAGATCTAAAGAAACAAAATAATGATGCAAATTAACAGCAAAAGCTGTGGTAAAAGTTACAGAAACATGTCTTGGAAATGAACAGAAATATTTTCTGTGAATGAACAGCAGAATATACTGTTAATTTACTGAAACTGTTGGTGGCAACTGAGGTTCCAGCAAATATTGCTGTGAATTTACAGAAACTACACTTGTAGAATTACAGCAAGAGGTTCTGTTAATCTACAGTAAATGCAGTGTATGCTCCCCTGTGAATTTACAGAAGACGTTTCTCTTATATAACACAAACAGTGTAGACACCCTACAAATATACTATTGTAATCTTTTAGAAGTAAAATCCAGAGAGGAGGAGGAGGGAGACCTGAGTGCCAGCAGACATGAATATTTTGAAAGCTGTTGGGTTTTCTCAAAGTGCACCACATAATATAATTACAAGCAAAACTGTTGCAAGTGTAGTTATTATGTCTTTGATGTTGTCATTGATGCTCTAAAATGTTTCTTCCACAGGGACCCTTCCTATATAGTGGGCACAGAAGCATGTATAAATGTTGATCATCCTTTTGTCATAAGTGATATTGGAGGGGTGGGGGATTTCTCAACATGGCTTGAAATAGATTAGCAATGAACAAAATCATCAAAGCCAAGCCATTTTGCCTTTGCCACTATCCCAAGTCTATATTCGTGTGTAAGTGACAACAGTATTTCCAGTGTTTGCAATAACCCTCATATGTTGCAAAGCAACATCTTTAGACGTCTGTAGTACTGAAGGTCAAATCCCACAATGCAATTATGGCTGAAAAGTTTCTGCAATTTAGTCATCCGTTGCAATTTGAGGCTCTCTCCTTATATTGCAAGACCTATATCGGCTACAGGGAGCTTTAATGGCAAGGAATCCCTTGTAGATTTGCACTGGAGTTTGGATCTTTATATTTAGATATTTTCCCTTGCTTAAGTGAAAAGTTTCTGCAATTTACAGAATTTGCTTGCAATTTACATAAATGTGGATAAAGTCATTGACAAATAGGGATGTGTGTTCACTTCAACTTGCAACCCAAGTCCCACTATGCAATCTAAACTTGCCCCATACCCTGCAATTCGTATGCAAAATGTCTGCATAAATCATACACAGCCTTCACTTTTGGTCTCATTCTGTACTGTGCTTACCTACAACAGCTAGCAAATTCAATATCAAGGAGAACTGCATTGCAATTTGACGCAGCTCTTAGATCTACATTGCAAGGGTGAGGGGTCAATTTAATTGCAACAGTCAGATTTGTAAAATGCAATGGCATGTTAGGAGCATTGCAATTTACAGTAAAGGCAAGTCCCCATATCTGCAAGAGTTCCCAAATTGCAAGAACTTTCCAGAGTTAGATTGCATTGTGGGATTCGACCTTGAGGGCGACTGAGGGCCATTCTCAATAGCAGTCTCCAGTCACTGCACCACTACAACAGTTCTGCAAAATCATACCTAAACGATGACTCAAGCCCCAATCCTAGGAAGAAGTTATATGTCATTCAGTAAAGCTGCATATCCTCGTAATGTTTGAATTATAGTACCACGATGCACCTTATGGACAAGGATATTATTCTATATATGTTAAGAGTCATGGCTTAACTGTGCCTTATAGCCTTTGCGCCAACTCAGGATGCGCTTTATACACAGGATGCGCCTTATACGTGAGACTTTACATTTGCAATGTTAGTAAGTTCTGAAATAACCTCCTAGCACTAGAAAGCTTTCTTGAATGGCTGTGGAAATTCTCGGTCAATTTCTTCGTACCTGCTCACCTATTACGCTGAAAGTAGAACCTCTGTTCTCTTGTAGTTGTGGACCCTTTGCAGGCGACTTCCTTTACTCACTGATATTTTGCAGCAAAGGATCACTTACCAGCGCGACAACACATTGATGCAATATGCCCACAGCATTTAGTGATTAAACACGAATCTCAAGTCATCATACTGTCCCCCCGAGTGCCGTCCCCAGCCTTTACTGCACTAATTCCTTAGCGGCCATATAATAGCTAGTGAGCTTAAAACTAGCCGAATGGACCCTGACCCGATCCTGGTGATTCCCTGGGAATGGGAGAATGTGGTTTAGACTAACTGTCATTAAGTGCTTCTCACTGCATTTGGGTTGCATTAGCTTGGCACTAGATCAGTTGGAGATCTACAAACGCACGCCTCCATTGAAGTTTAGGAGACTTCTGGTAGTCCTCGATAACAGTCCACCTACCACCTTCCTTTAAAACTATGGAGTCTAACAACAAGACAAAATAAAAACCCTTCCCATTGGGCAAGAGGAAACGGCTTCACTTTGAGCTTCAGTGGTGCTACTGTCACTGTTGGCTTCGTGTTTGGCTTCAGCTAGAGTCAGCTGCGTGTAGTTGGTTTCACCTGGAGGCGTGCCTTGAAGAATGCCTAATTGGTTCTAACATTGTAAGACTGAGTTCTGCGTGTCACGGAGGAGCTTTCTGTAGATATAGTACTGCTGATATATAACATTTATCACAAAGATTTGTGTGCCTTTCCCAGTAAATGGCTCCTATGTCTTTTGATTCATTTCTACAATGGGCCTATTGCAGTTGAATAAGGTGCTCCCTTCCATTGATGGTACATGTGTATATGGTGTATTAACTAATGCCCTCATTGTATATGGCTTAGGGGAGAGGAAGTATTGTCTTGTAGTGGCTTTATGATGTTAGCCATCCATTGTGTTCTATACATTATGCAATATCATCGTTACCTATCATGCTTTCAGGGTGGGAGAATAGCTCATGTTTCAATCAATGAGACAATGTCTGTATTAATGAGTGGTATCTTCAGGGATTTGTAACGCCTGACCACATGATGCACATAATCACTTTTCTATTAACCAGGTATCAGTTCATGTAGCAACTAAACATTGACTAAAGAAAGACCTGTGTATTCCTCGCTATTGACCGAGAATTTGATGTTTGGATGCATGATGAGAAATCAATCATGCTTTTAAAAATATCCATACTTGTTGACCATGGTGTCCACACTGCATCCCTACAAAACGAATTATCATCATAAATTCAGAGTTTTATCTCTCCAGCCAACCCACGAAAGGACATGCATAAAATGTGCCCACGCCAATATAGTGCTTCTTTCCTCTCGGGATTTACCGTCATATGGCAATGTACTAATATTGACAAAGGAAATCATCAGGGCCCGTTGCCTCCTATTCAGTACATAAGGGAAGCCTTTTAAAGATGTAACTGCCAAAGGACACACCCCGAACACTGTTTGTCTACATCTCCCGCCGCCAATATCAACGTGCTGACTGGGAGGCAGGAGCTAAGGGGAGGGTTCCTAGTGTTATACAGCCTGGGGTGGAATAACGAATTCCTCAGACCAACGTCTATTTTCTCCGCACGTCTTAATTGCTTAGATAAACAGTTGACATGCTTTATTGTGTTTCTTTATTGTGTCAAGCTGTTCAGATAGGAATTTGGGATTAATTCGCCTTAAGTTGGGCACATGTACATTGAGTCTGATATAATATGAAGCCAATAACTCTATTTATGTGATGATTATGTGACCAACTCGGTGCAAATGTCTGCATATTCGTATTGGATGTTTTGCAAAGAAGTATCTGAGAACTATTCGTTGATAAAGATAAGAAATGTACCCTTTCTTGGTCTGGGGTTGTAATAAGAGATGTATAGGTCAAATCCCACGATGCAATCTAACCCTGGTAAGTTCTTGCAATTTGGGAACTCTTGCAGAAAGGGGGACCTGCCTTTACTGCAAATTGCAAGGCTCCTAACATGCCATTGCATTTTACAAATCCGACTATTGCAATTAAACAGACAGCTCACCCTTGCAATGTAAATCTGTAAGCTGCATTAAATTGCAATGCCATTCTCCTTGATATTGAATTTGCAAGTTGTTGTAAGTAAGCACAGTGCAGAATGAGACCGAAATTGAACTCGGTGTATGATTAATGCAGACATTTTCATACAAATTGCAGGGTATGGGGCAAGTTTAGATCACAAAGTGGGACTTGGGTTGCAACTTGAAGTGAACACACATCCCTATTTGTCAATGACTTTATCCACATTTCTGTAAATTGCAAGCGAATTCTGTAAATTGCAGAAACTTTTCACTTAAGCAAGGGAAAATATCTAAATATAAAGACCTTTTAGGTCGAATCCCACGATGCAATCTAACCCTGGAAAGTTCTTGCAATTTGGGAACTCTTGCAGATAGGGAGACTTGCCCTTACTGCAAATTGCAAGGCTCCTAACATGCCATTGCATTTTACAAATCTGACTGTTGCAATTAAATTGACCCCTCACCCTTGCAATGTAGATCTGAGAGCTGCATCAAATTGCAATGCAATTCTCCTTGATATTAAATTTGCAAGCTGTTGCAGGTAAGCACAGTGCAGAATGAAACCGAAATTGAAGTCTGTGTGTAATTTATACAGACATTTTGCATAGAAATTGCAGGGTATGGGGCAAGTTTAGATTGCATAGTGGGACTTGGGTTGCAAGTTGAAGTGAACACACATCCCTATTTGTCAATGACTTTATCCACATTTCTGTAAATTGCAATGGAATTCTGTAAATTGCAGAAACTTTTCACTTAAGCAAGGGAAAATATCTAAATATAAAGATCCAAACTCCAGTGCAAATCTACAAGGGATTCCTTGCTTAACTTCAGTGCAAATCTACAAGGGATTCCTTGCCATTAAAGACCCCTGTAGCCATTATAGGTCTTGCAATATAAGGTGAGCGCCCCAAATTGCAACAGATGGCTAAATTGCAGAAACTTTTCAGCCAAAATCGCGTCGTGGGATTCGACCTTATTTCGACTACAATGAAAGTACAGATGTTTTGCAAAAGGTCTTAAAGTATATGAGTAAATTCTTTTGACAACTCTTCTTTTTTATCATAGTCTTGGGCCATAATGTTATTTTAGCTGTGATAGAAAAACAGGTATTTCCTTGCACCTGAACGTTGGTTTGGACACAGAGTTTGACAGCAGTAGCTGGCATATAAACATTTTCCATATACACAAGGAGAAATCTAATACTAATTGATTTATCGTATTTTCATTAGAATACATAATTGCCTTTTACACCTTGCCGCCCCCTGAAACCAGAACTAGCAGCGTTTACTTATTTACCAATTGTTGGCCCTTTGATGTGAACAAATATAACAGTCTGCTACTAAAGCTGTCTAAGGTTACTTAGAACCAGGAACATGACGTGAATACAAGTTGATTTAATCCACGATCTCCTTTCATCATTACCAACCACTTTATCATCCATGCTGTTATTCCCCTCTTTAATCATGTCTCAATTTGCAACCGGCACAGTGGCACAGCGGCCGTATAAAATCTGTGAGGCGTTGCTCCCCGTGTTATCACTTTGGGACCATCCATAAGTTACGTACGCATCGAGGGGGTGGGGGGGTTAAGTCAAATGCGTACATATGCGTACAGGCATATGTAACCCTCAAATGCAAATTAGAATATGTGGTCCCCCCCTCCCACTCCCTCAAAGTCCTACTTATTTAAGTGACCAGGGGAGGGGGGGGGTCAGTGATCTGATTGAGTATGTACGCAGGGGGGGCGGGTAGCCCCAATGCGTACATGGTGCAACAGAGGGGGTGGGGGGTCAAACTTCTGGCCAAAAGTGCGTACGTAATTTATGGATGGTCCATTTTCCATATCATATTGTAGTTTGGATAGCTTTTCCTTTCTAAATCATCTCCATTCTACAAAAGCAGTAGATGAGCATATTTTCTTCGTGTGGATTTAGAGGACGGTCATTTATCGATAATAGGAGGTCGTATTGAGTCATTTGAGTTGCAATGCTTTTAAAATCACTCTGTTCGCATGGCACGAATAAATAACTGTTAAGGCGTTGTGTCATTCTTAAAGGCTGATGTAAATCTGATGTCGGTCGATTCTAACAATGCATATTCAAAGTTGTGGAAGTTTTATTATCAAGATAGATAAACCAGAGTTATTAGTGCGAAGAGCTCCAGGCTTAGTCGAAAGCAATGGACGGATTGCTACTGTGTGATATTGAGCGTTGTAAATGGAATTAGAAGATAATAATTATCATAAAAATTCTATCCAAATGGGATGGATGTTCACTTGGTGACTACTACATATTGCTTAGGCCTACTCAGTGCTATCACACAAACGAGAATGACTCATATCAAAAGCCCAACCTTTGCTGACCACCTAGTGTGTTTTTTGTGTCCCTTTTAACATTTTGTACAATCATAATCGTAAGATTTGTGCAATCATGATCATAGTTTTCAATTGCACAACACAACATTGTACTGATTTCTCTACAAGGCCACAAACTAGCTACAACTATAGAATAAATAGGCAAGTGTCCACGACCAGTTTTCAACGATGCCTTATAGGCAGAGTTGAATGCGGACAGGCCTCACCAAGGTTAATGCGATGCAAAATTATTCACTGGAGTGGACATTTGCATTTATTTCATGGTTTTGCAATCTTAAAACAAGATAATTCTACTGAATTGCCGCTTGTTTACATCATCAGAATGGCACATGACCTGGCCATGGAATATGGGGATGTTGTATTCCATGGCCCCATGTGATACGGAGCTTCTTGGCTAAACCCATGAGACTGTCGTATCCACCATGGAATAAGTAGTCCTGTCATACATCTTATAGGTATATTTGTACAATCCCTTTGTACGATTTGATGTATAAGATAGTTTTCGGTTGTCTAGAGGGCTTACTTCCTAATAGACTCTGAAAGTGGTGATCGTAGGGCCATTTGGTGGTCGTTACTCATTCTTAAATATACCCCTGTGATTGGTGTCTCACTGATTGACGTGGAGTATGCTGGTCAGTCATAGAACAACATAGTGTATGTATAGCACAGTGGGACAATATGGCGAATAAGGCTTTGTATCTTTTGGACCTATCAATAAGACACCCACGGGTGTCCCCACAATGATCTCTGTCAGGCATATGGACTGGAGGTGCACTTTGGGATAATTGCAATGTGTCAAAACACATGTAGAAGGTCCAAGATAATTCTGAGAAAGGCATACATCCATACTTAATTAGTCTGAATTAGTCTGGTTTTTGCCATAACACACTTTAAATAAGTTGTAGCATCATACCATGCAATATTTATGGATTTAACCCAGTTAACTCTCAAGTGACAATTCTCGCTGAAGAATAATTGAGGGGAGCTTTGTCTGTGGCAAATCAAAAGACAAGAGGGTCAACTTTCCATCTTACATATAGGATTGTAGGATTTTATCTTTTTGGTGTCATTATATATACAATTTGTTATAGTAATTGACCCTACTTCTGTGAGATAGAATGGGGTAATGACTGTGTGGACAGGCAATTACAATGGTGGTAACGTCAGAAATGTTGACCCCCATGGTATAAACTGAGAGAGCAGAAAGTCTCATTTTCGTTACAGGGTTCTCCTGGTGGCGCATAGGAAATATGTATCGACGAGGGTTTCTCTGGTAAGAAGTATGTGTGGATGTGTTGGTACTATGTGACTCCAATGATTATAGACGATATAGGGGGACAGGCAGTATCATATAAGGGCTGAGTCATTTATTGCCAGCTGGGGGCTGGGGCTTGATGGATTTTGGTGGATCAGCAATGCTTTTCCGACCCCCCTCCCACCACTATGACAAAAATGGCCGTGATCCCCCCCCCCACTAAGAACTGATTTTGCAAAATGACCCCCCCCCCTCCCATATCTAGTTTTGACCCCCCCCCTCCAGTGTGAAGGTTTATTGAGGTTTGCCCCCCCAAGGGGCTTTTTATCAAAATGACCCCCCCCTATATCTAACAAGCCCCTCCCCCACTGGCAATAAATGACTCATCCCTAACATGTAGCATGCAGCAGTTCCAATTTGCGCTTTCTTTTATGGTGAGCGTCATATGATCACGTTGACTGAATAGTGTAGTCATTATGTAACATCTTCCAGGTGTTTATGGCACATGTGGTGGAAATCATGAAAATTTGCACACAGGGTCTTAAGACGATACTGAACTAAGATCTAAGTGGATACATGAATTTTAAGGAGTGTTTCCCCTTTAAAATTGATATTGAACATAGGCTGTATGGAAAATGAAATAATTCTATGAAGAATCTCCTATCTTTTATTAAACTACCATATATAAAATACCTCGGCCCTCGAATGCTGGCCACTGGAACTGTCAAAATGGAAGTAGTATTAATGGTGTGATTAGTAAAAGCTTAAAGATAATAAAGATAATTATCCATAATTTAGATTATTCCTTCAGTTCTATGCATATGAATTCTCTGCAAGAGGGTTTTAAAATTTGATGCTACAAAGAAGTATAGATAAGACCTTCTACAGAAAGAAAATCGCTCAGGGTTTTGTTAACTTTTCGTCCATTATCACAGCGCCATAGGCGCTGACCATGCAGTGTAACAGTTAAATAGGCAAAATTGATCCATGGAAATCATTTATCATACATAGGATTAAACACAATAAGTACATAATATATTATTTCAATTGCAATACCAATAATAATGACCTAATTTGCATATGACAAAGAGGAAGTATATAGGCAGTTAAGTATCAGCCTAGACCTGTATACAAAACTCATCATGGAATTGTCTACACCATTGTATCCTGGAGGGATACAATGGTGTAGACAGATTCGGCAGAAAGCATGAAATTTGGGTTACAGGGGCTTTTGGGTATGCTGAATCAAAATCTAAGTGGATACATCAATTTTTATAAAAGTTTCTAGTAGTAATGTGGAATCAGAAATACATAGTATAAAAACGCTGTTCAATTCTTGATGAATACAAATCAATTGTATTGCTACAATTTCTAATCTGATAAATAATTTAGATAAAATATTAAATGTACATTCATTTATAAAGAGTCAGAAAAGTAGTCCATAATGATGATTTGCATAAAATCTACCTAATTTGCATATCATAATCAAGTAACAACACATTAACTATTTTAGCAGTCTCAGGTATTGTGCACACACTTTTACCCTGACTGTATTTCTAGTTCATTGATTAGAGGTCTTAAGTTGTAATTTCAGTCATTTGCATTGTGCCTAATTAGCATAATTTATGCAAAATTGTGGAATGGTTGAGTAGAGAGGTCATCAGAATCACTCTTACGATTAAAAAAACATACAACTATTCTCAAACAACTACAAATCATCTTACAATTAAGATCAAAATGACATTTGTCTTTGTTTTTCATCTTTTATTTTTGTTTTCAAGCCCCCTTAGTGGATCTAGAAAAATGGTCCAACCTCTAATGAAAACAACAATTATTTTAATATCATTCTCATTGGGCTTAGGCACTCCATACCTGCTTTGGATCCAAGACTTATGTCTTGGCTCTAATTCAAAATCGTACCTTTTTGGCTAATTCCATCATTGTTTGCTCATCAACTACATTATTTCAATATTCTCCATTTTGGTCTTGAATAATTTTGCCAGTTTGGGGTCATTTTAATATAAACTTATATATTTTATACAAAAAAGGATCCCTCCCCTGCCTTCTCTGGGCCTTAGGACAGCCCTGGTGGGGCTCGACATCACAGGAGTACATAAGCACCTTCTCTTATTTCACTGTAGATGCTTCACTTAAAGATGGTCGTAATAGAGGGAGTAATCTATCATTTAAGACTGAGAATTTAGTGGTCGCAGGGTGAGGTGGTCGCATTAGAGGTGGTCGCATTAGAGGTGGTCGCATAAGAGGAAGTGAATTACATTAAATCAAGAGAAAAGTGGCTCGTCTGAAAAACGTACATGTATGATTTCTGCCAATAAACTTGTTAAAAATCAAACTCAAACTTTACAAAAATGGTCGTAATAGCGCCGTGGTCGCATTAGAGGGGTTGTTAGATGAGAGTTGACTGTATTAGATTGTTTTATATAAGTCTAGAGAACCAGTCAATGCAAAGAAACCTTTGATTTCTCTTCCTTGTCTTGGTCAAGCCTCTTTCAATATTGTGTACACGTCCTTTGGGAGGTTTTAGATAATCACAATATATAGCACAACTATTAACACAAATGTTTAGGAAGAGAAAGGTTAATGAGATGAAAAGACATCTATAAAATCGTTGTTTGTGAAATTAAAACCAGAAGTATGAGGAGACCCTGGTTTGACCCAACACCTGACCAATTAGAGACAATTTACCATGTACCCCCAGGCATTTACCTAACTACTTTTTCCATCATTGTCTGGGGCACAAAGAAAGAATTTTTAGCCTTACAACAATTAATGACAAACCTGTCCTGAATAGAAATGCCCTTAATTATTTGTCTTTGACTATCTTTGTCATAAGATTATGTGTCTTTATGTAACACGGCCCAGAGGACATCATTTTGGTGAGGGGGGGGGGTCCCGGGGGGGGGTGTCAGGACCTCCCCTCTGGATCCCCCCCCCCCAGGATACAATGGTGTAGACAATTCCAGGAGGAGTTATGAGTTTTTTATACAGGTCTAGGCTGATACTTAACTGCCTATATACTTACTTCTTTGTCATATGCAAATTAGGTCATTATCATTGGTATTGCAATTGAAATATTATATTATGTACTTATTGTGTTTAATCCTCTGTATCATAAATGATTTCCATGGATCAGTTTTGCCAATTTAACTGTTACATAAAAAAATAGGAGATTCTTCATAGAATTATTTCATTTTCCATACAGCCTATGTTCAATATCAATTTTAAAGGGGAAACACTCCTTAAAATTCATGTATCCACTTAGATCTTAGTTCAGTATTGTCTAAAGACCCTGTGGGCAAAGTTTCATGATTTCCACCTGGAAGATGTTACATAATGACTGCACTATTAAGGCATGCTTTGTATCGAAAGTTGATAAATCTTTACATTCGGCAACCAAAGGTGATACCTATAGAAAGGATCACTGGTGTTTGAATAAAAGTAAGTGTTTTAACAGAAAGATATGATATGACACCTTGAGCAATGTTTTTGCTTTGTTCTACTTCTAAGAACAACGCATATATGCAGTTCCTATATCTAAAACACAATGCGCCGTACCCCACGCTCAATTTCAACATAGGACAAAAAGATGTTCAAATATAATTCTTTTTTAATCAAAATACCCTCCATAACCTTTGCCCTAAAATACTTATTTGTTGGTGGATCTTCATGATTCAAAAACCAGAATAATCCTCAAACTGTAAGGAAGGTTACTGTTTTATATATGCAAATGTATCAAATGTATTTGGGCTTTATCATATGCCAAATAGCATTGAATGCCACTAGACGAGGCAGAAAATTGAGACCCTGACAATATTTTATACACGGATTGGTATTGGCTATAATGTACAAGAGCTCATTAGGGCGACACTGACAATAGTTGATAAGATATGGACAAGCCTGTCCCTAAAGTTTCTGTTACCCGGGGACAAGGCAGCCATCCATTGGGAGCGGATCTAGGTTTTTAAAGTGTGTGTATCATTTATAAACGGCAGCTGGGCAATGTTGGGCGCACCAAGAAATTCATTACTACTGGCTCATAAAGTGAGTGTGTCGTCAAGTAAATAGAAGTTTACGAGGAACTCAAGTGGATCTCTGAATTCAGTTCATGTTACCTTGGAAAGAAAACCCTCAAAATCACTTTCTCATAATAGGTTTCAGGCCTTTTTATGACATCACAATGGAGGAGTCAAAAGGGAGATGGAGTGTGAGAGTCAGGTAAAAAAGGGCTTAAGTTAAAGTATAGAATTCATGATTTGTGAATGCTCAACTGACAAAAACAGAAGCCATGATGATACGAGGTATACCCAGGCAGCGTTATGAGATTGTGAAAAAAGGTGTCCTATAAAAGATAAACTACCTGCCCCTAAACCAAAAATATAGAACATAGTATTTTTTCACAGCTCTATATTTAGGTTCCCCTCACAAGTTTTTTTTCTTTGCATATCAACAATCTTTATCATTCTACACATTATTACGTAAGATTGCGGTTCCTCATACTTTGCATTCCCAAAATCAACTTGAAATACGACCTTTGTTTGGGGCCTTAGTTCCAATGCTTTCTTTCATGTACATGTCCCACCTATATATCTCCATTTCCCCCACTTCTACCCCCGCCCCCGCACCAATTTCACCCTCACATTTCACCTTATCCCCCTCGTGCCTCGACTAGAGTGGGCAGTGGCAGCAGTGGCACTTCCATTATCTTGTTAGCCCCTATTGTCTAGCCGATCAGAATGTTACCAGGGGGACTTTGAGCATTCAGTACACCCTCCATATAGACTGCAAGGGCAGTCCCAGACCGACCACCACAATCTCCTGAATAGACTCTCCCCATTCGCACTGTTGGCATGAAACATTTATTTGGTGTCAGAGCCTGAGTATACCTAGACTGGCCTCAGGCCATATATATGCTGACTCCCCAACATTTGCATTCACCCCCTTTCTTTCATGCTCTGGGCGTTTCCCCTGGGCATCCTTTTGTTCCTCCAGTTGGTATGTGCTTTATGCTGCCCATGGTGCTTGGTAGGGAAGGTCAACCTAATGACGTCCACATACCTTGAGTCGTCCACCCCATAAAGCAGTCATAAGAATGGGGTTACTCCTGAAGCAGCAATGCCACATCATTGCTATTCATTGAACAAAACCATGACTGGGGGACCTCGGACAATAGTACACCCAGCATCTGGGCAAGGGTAGTACAGTATCTAAACTTCTTGATCTGGGTGTAAAGATGACCCTAGACACAATCTCCATAATCTGAGTATTGACCTGTTTCTTCTATTTGGCACTCTCGCGAGCTGTTTATATGGTATGGTAGTACAGAGCCCTGGAAAGGACATCTGTTTTCTACACATTTTTTTCTAGAGTTCGTTTCCGCAACTTTTTTTTTAAATTTTCGTTTCCACAACCAGCTTTCAGCTAAGGGAGTGGTCATTATTTATCAATGGGGGGCTCGAGGGGTTTTATGGTGAAGTGAGCGATGAACACAATCATCTCTAGTAGGTAGTAGATGAGCTTAAGTTGAACTCTGATTGAGGTACATAAGCAAATGTCCACGACTATGGGCCATGCGGGCATGGGATATTTTTACATCGTATTCCCTAAGGTGGGTAGATTTCCCCCACTCAAATACTCCCTCAGTGTTTCTCCAGTTTGCAACTGCTTTATACGATATAATATGGCTGCTATCTATGATGCCAAGGCCCCTTATAAGTGTCTCACTGTCCTCAGTTCCTCTTTTTAAGGGATGATATTTCGATGGCATATACGTAACAGCAAAGTGCATGATCTTGAAATCAGCTATATGTAAATGCCACCAATTTCTATCTTGGATTTAACATAGAATTGTGGGTAGTCTCTTGTCTACCCCTACATCCAGCAGGTGACAACTGTAATTGAAAAGGCCGATAAGAGTAGTGAGCTGCACCCAGCCTGTATTTTAATCAATGGTGTCAATGCTTGAGTATAGAGTGGAGGGGATGACTCTCTGCACACAGAAGTCACCTCCTCCCTGATGTCTCTGGGTAGATTTCCCCCACTCAAATACTCCCTCAGTGTTTCTCCAGTTGGCAACTGCTTTATACTGTTATACGATATGATATGGCTGTCTATGACGCCAAAGCCCCTTATAAGTGTTTCACTGTCCCCAGAACCTCTGTTTAAGGATCATATTTCGATGGCATATACGCTACATCATAGTTATGATCTTGGCAATGATTGGTTTCTGGACAGCATAGCCATTCCTGTCTGAAAGTGGCCATCTTGAAATCAGCTACATGTATTATGTAAATGTCACCAATTTCTGTCTTGGATTTAGCATAGCATTGTGGGTAATCTTTTGTCTGCCCCTCCATCCAGCAGGTAACAACTGTGATTGATAAGACTGATAAGAGTTGTAAGCTGCACCCTGCCTCTATCTTAATTACCCTAAAACTTCTGCATTATTTTATAATTAGATGTGAAGGGAGGGGATTAGCCTGATAGTGAGTCGCTGAGTTGGTCTTTAATACTTATCATGAATTGTATGTGTCCTCTTACAAAACTTTTAAAGTTTAGATTCGCTACAATCCAAAGTACTAAGTCTAAATGAAGATTATCTGGTTGAAGTATAAGGGGTTTATTGCTATCCATCAGTATGAATCTTAGAGAATGGCTACAGATAGTCAATGAGGAAGATCCTACCAAAGTAAACTGTACAAAGAGGCCAAATGTTGATCTAGCTCCAGACTACATGAGCAATGCGCTTGTTCCATATCAGGTGCGATACACATGCCCCTCATGATTTCTGCTCCAGGAGGCTCTTGCCAAAAACCAAACGTGCATGGAATATAGAAACGTGTAGAAAATCGTGTTGATAAAATGATGATAGACTTCCCATCAAGGAAAAAATGTAGGGGTATGGTATTTATATTGTAATATTACACTCGTAACGTTCATGTACCCGTGGGACTTAGACCCAGGTCTCCGGGTGTGATGGGGGAGTCCGGATGGCAGGTGGCAGCACCTGTATCCGGGTTCGTATCCATTACACCAGGGGGCCTTCCACTCATCCGTGACATGTCATGTGACAGGTCTGAGTTTCGTGGGTTTTTTCCCTCTATAAGGGCAGTTCCTACAGTAGTTCGGCAGTAGTGGTCCTACCACTGCTCAGCACACTTAGAACTACTGTTACCTATGGGTAACTGAATGCCATCTGGCATGTAGTCTCTATAGGCTGTGATCATATGCAACTAAGATTATAATAAAAGCTTGGTTGCCTACTGGGAAACTTCTTCTATTTTTGTTATGATTTGACATCTAACTAAAAAGACGAACCACTACATAACCAATTTGAGAGTATGTGAACATTTCCCAATTGCAATGAGATCGGGTTTTTGATCCATGACATGCATTTTTCTAAATATTTAGTTAAATGTTATGTGCGTAACATTTAACTTCTCAAATGCATTTAGCCCAGGTCGTCTGAATCAGGGGTAAGATCATGCAATGTAGAACACACACAATTTTTTCTCCCAACTCGTTTTATTTTGTTCTGTCAACAATGGTGCGATCTCCAAGGTGATGGCGAGATGTTCTGTACACATTCTAACTGTAAACATTACCCTCACCTACCCGTCTTCAACGGCGGAGTTCGGGTATTACAATCCAGGAGGGTCTTGCCAAAAACCAAACGTGCATAGAATAAAGAAGCATGCAGAATCGTGTTGATAAAAGTTATTCTCGTCCTCCCCTTCCTTTAAACGTGCACGTTTTCACCAGCTCACGTTTGCAATTTCCCATAAGGATATATTGTATAACTTTAAGAAAGCACATAATTATATATGAACACGTTTTAAGCAGTTTAGTGGCTAAACTCGTTTTCCTTTTGGCAATACCCTCCAAAATAGACACCCTGTCACATCGAAACTTCAATGACAAGTTGTAGTAACCGATGGGCGATTTATGGTAGTAATAATGAGGTCTCCTACACAATCATTTACCTTAGAGTGATGCCACCAACCCAAAAAAAATGCCTGAAAAGGAGAACCAAAATATAAAAAGGGCACGTTTTCTATTGCCAAATGCACCATCATCAACACACCTCTATACAATGTGCACGTTTGATACAACTCTAAAGAATGCTAGTATCACCAAGATTTGATGTACAATGCATTCCACTGTAAGATCAAAACAGTAAAACCGAGTTTGACCATGTTTGGCTATGAGGTTCTCTTTGGAACATTTATATAGGTTCCTCCTCGTTTTCATCTGGCAAGACCCTCCAGATACCATGAACCTTTAGTAGATCAAAGTATATCTTTACTCTGTAAGAAAATGGTATGCAAATTCATTTCACCTGGAGGAATGGAACTGATCAGATTGCTGCCTGCTGCTGGTTGGCATGTACTCTCTTCTCCAGCTCTTCTCTTGCGGAAAGTAGCAGTTCATCATAGGTCAGGAGGGTGTGAAAGGTAGGATGGTGTGGCAGTCCGGAGGGTGTTGCTCCTATAGTAAAAGGAAGAGCTGGTTAAAAATGCCCTTGTTTCCAGTCCTTTCTTTTCATGTAGCTATAATTTGTCCCTTTTGTTACTCATAAGTGGTCATTCTAGTACAGTGCTAAAAAAGGGGGATTTGAGTAGATACATAGTTTGGTGAAGTCAGTCAGTATAATATACTATAGAGTGTGTGACATGAGTAGGTACCTGACAGTGCAGCTCTCTCTGTTTTAAACAAGGCAGGTGACTTTTCAGACTAATGTGGTGAGTGCAAGTTGAATGGTGAAGCAGAGCATGACTTCTTTTGAAAAGAGGGTACCTACTGACAGCTCTTTTTACCATAAGAGCAACACGCTCCAGGACTGCCAACTCCACCTCAGACTGCTCAAACAAAACAAGCATTATAAAACAGTATATTCAGGATGGTCATATTCTGACACCATAAAGTAGATATCCTTCTTACTATATGCTTATTTAAATGGTGTGGGCCCGATGTGGTGCAATTGGAAATGCGTTAATATAAATGCACATAATTATATCCCTGCCATGATATAAATCAGTGTTGTGGAGAATTAAGCGTCTGGTGTAATTGTCCTGTCAGCGGGAACGACCAAGCCAAATAAGTCCAGATTACTGCACTCAGAAATGTATAGAATATTATATAAATAATGTATCACTCTACAACACAGTCGTGATAATACGGGCATAGTGGGTGTTTCTAAATGTTGGCTTTTCTTTTCCTTGTATATCCCATACCTTTTCATTCCATCACTAGCCCTAGACACAATATATTACTGTATGGGCCTAAAGCCTCTTCTCCCTTCAGATACAAAGAAACTGGGATATAGTCTGGGAGCCACTATTGAAAAAGTAGCTTAAAAATGAAATTCGTTGCACCCCAACCGTAGCAATGGTCACATGGTATCAAATGAAAGCTTAGACCATTACCTTTCAGACTAGACCAGGTGGGTCGTTGGGTTGGACCAGCATGTGTGATTTATAGGCCCGTTTCCATGGCAACCAATTTTTTGATAAAACTGAACATTTTCCTGGAAGATAACAGTTATCAAACTGTGGTTCTCAATATCTTGAGAACCATAAGGGCTGGACTCATGAAATTTTGACATTGGACTGATATATCACAGCCCTATCAGTGTGTGTTGGCTATTTGACCTTGAATAAGGTCAAGGTCACATGATTTGACCTTGAAAGTGAAGATTTCCCTTAAAAATGAGATATGAGGTGGAAATAGCAACTCATATAGCTTATTTCTCAATTTCCTGCTGACCGCTAGTGCCAGGCAGATAAATCTTACTAACAGAAAGATATATTAGGGCCCTTTCAGTGCGTGCTCTTTTTTTGACCTTGAATAAGGTCAAGGTCACATGATTTGACCTTGAAGGTGAAGATTTCTCTTAAGCATGAGATATGAGGTGAAAATAGCAACTCATATAACTTATTTCTCATTATCCTGCTGACCGCTAGTGCCAGGCATATAAAATCTTGCTTACAAAAAGATATATTAGGGCCCTATCAGTGAGTGCTCTTTATTTGACCTTGAACAAGGTCAAGGTCACATGATTTGACCTTAAAGGTGAAAACGTCCATAGAAAATGCAATATGTGTTTGAAATGGCAACTCATAACTTTTTTCACTATCCTAATAACTGCTAGTGCCAGGCACATAAAATCTTGCCAAGAGATAGATATATCAATGAGTGCTGTGTATATGACCTTGAGCAAGGTCAAAGTCACATGATCTGACCTGGAAAATACTACCAGAACTTGAGATATGAGCTGGAAAAGGCACCTTATAACCTAGCTTCTAACAGAGGCGTAGGGAGCAAATCTTACAGGGGTCCAGTGGTGGCCCCCACCACAACCACCTTGAATTGTCGGTTTCATCATGATGACACCTTTATATACTTATATATAAGAATATAGACCTTGTACAGAAATAGTTATTTTGGTGACTTATAGGTCTGATTAAGGCTCAGGCCCCCATTTTCCCTATCCCATTACCATACTGATCTCATTTGAGATGTAACATGTTGGATGTTTGTGCATTTCATCATTATGAGGTCTTGGCTGAATTTCAGTGGGCCCAGACATACTCAGGCTCCACCTGCTATTTGTTTGGGCCCCTCTGTCCACCTTTTCGGATGCCCCTGTCTAACTATAACTGTTGGTGCCAGGCGCATGAAATCTTGTACTAGGGCCCTATCAGGAAGTACTGTGCATGTGACTTTGATCAAGGTCACTTCATTTGACCTAAATGGTGAAAATATCATAAGACATGATATCAATTATGAGCTTCTATCCTGTTTCTCAATATCCTTCTATTAGCTAGTGCCAGGCATTTGAAGATTTGCCATGAGATCAGACTCCTATCAGGGAGCTCTTTGTATTTGATCAAGGTCACATGATTTTACCTTGAAAATAAAAATATCACTAGAAGATGAGAAATGAGGGGAAACAACAATTTTAAACTTTTGTTTATAACTATCCGCAAGTGCTCTGCACTTAAAATTTTACAGACATATATGTAAGACCATCTGGAAAGTGTTACATATTTGACAAATGTCAAGCTTACAAAATTGCACCTTTAGGGTGAAAATATCCCTACAATACAAGATTTGACAATTCAATATATATTATAGTTTCATTACCCTACTAATCAGTAATATAATAAATAAGCCTTGGGAAAGGATAACAATAGGCTGAAACATGTCGGTTCACATTGGATAGGGAATTTTTGCCAGCACATACCAGGTTCATGGTACATCATTCTGATTTTAGTCTGTGCCACCATTCTGGTAGGCTGTACATAAGATCTTAGTACATTGCTGTGTGCACTGCACCATGTCTTAATCATGAAGGTATCTGGGACAGTCACAGATTAATACATATTTCACCTTGAGACTCATTATAATATAATTCATTTACATTATCACGTCTAGCCTCAATCCACAGGCTTGCACTGGTAATATAGTTTCTGCTCACTCTATATCCACTTTATAGCTCACTGCAAATATGAGGTAGTACATGTAGTAGGCCTGGTAGTACCACTGTTTGTTAAAAGCTGTAGCCTCTGAGTTGGAGGCTTTGTTGGAGACAAGAGCCAATTGTTGCAGTGGACATCCTGAAATGAATCAGATTGGATCAAATGTTGGGGTAGGCTGCAGAGGTTAAACTTTACATAGGCCACAGCTTTTTTCCCCTTTTGGAGTGGGGATCTTCATGAGAGGGTAAGAAGGAGCAGAATAACTTCTTTGAGAGTCCAGTGGGCATACCAGATCCATAAAAGGCAACAAACTCAGGGTTATGTGTGGCTTGAGGTGAGCATGTGGGCAGCTGGGGTCCATATGTGCGGGCCCAGGCTTACATGCTCATCTTTTGTCTGCTGATGGAATATTATTTCCCCTCTGGACCCCTTATTAATGGTGTGGTTTGGGTTGGCTACTTCAAGCCACACCAGTCAGGAACTGGGGGTCCTGCCTGACTAGAGTGCATGCCCGAATGTCATATCGTCAGTGTATATCAGTATATAGTATGCAGTGACTAAGATGGTGGCTTCCAGGTGCACATTGAGAGGGTGCTCTATGACTGCTCTATTTAGTCCCTCTCATCTCAAATACATCTGCAGACGGCAGTAATAAGCAGACTCAACTTTTTGATCTTGCATAGTTCAGAAACCATCTCACATTGATGTGGAAGGTCTTGATGAGAAACACAAGGGCAGATTGTGTTGGGTTCCTCAAGGGCTCAAGAATCCTGAATATAAGTTTCTGCAAAGCTAAAATGCACTTGCATACATGGTTTATCTTGCTTGGAGAGAGTGAATGGTTCGTTTAGTGGAATAGTTGGTAGTCAGCCATTTTGTACACTATCTAGGATAGAGTGACTTAGGCCGTCCATGTAGTCCTACCTTGAGTCAGCCAATTCTCATGTTTTTGGTACCAAATTGTAGTCATATCTATGGTCATTCCAGTGGATTTTAACCTGCTTACTTTGATAGAAAATGGAAAGATGTAGGTCCTGCTATTTGACCATTTTTAGGGATTTACCTCTAGCCATCTCCACCAGATGACTATGTTACAGACTTGGGGGCAATATTCGTCCCATGACAAGTGGGTTTCTGACACTTTTCCAGCCACATTTGAGAAGGCAAAGTCAGTAAATATTGATAAATTTGCAATAATGTGTTATTGTTCAAGGAAGATAGTTAACCCCAAGTTAAAGATGATTAATCTATTGCATTCTCACTCTTTCAAACATCCATCAAAGAGAAATAAGCCCTTTATTTATAAATGGTGCAGACATAGCTACTCTAGTATGTAACAGTTGACTGTGTGGTATGGCCAATTCAAAGCACTGTGATTCCATTGTATTATAAGCTTCACCCTCATATAAGCCACATGCTGACTTTGGGAAAATACTATAAGCTGCACCTAACCCAGTAAACAAAAACTTTATCCAACGTAGGAAATTGGTAAATATTGAATTTTTAAAGATTTGTATATATACCACTCTTTAGACTTGTATGATAGACTTGTTGAAACATCAACGGTAACAAAAGAGATTTTACTGCCTTGCCAAACAAGTGCATTCTATCACCATCGGCACCTAGGTTAGCCTTTTGGCCACATAGGTTCGATTCCGGCCTTGATGTCCAAAGGAAGCCACAGCATGGGTTCAAATCCTGGTGTCAGGAGTTTTGAACATGGCTATTCTCATTAGAGAAGGTTTAAACCTCATGTAATTTTACGTTTTATAATGTAATTGCCTTAGATGAGGTTTCTTTGATACTTCCTTGCATATGAAATAATGTGAAATCGTTCTAAATGTTCAGTTACATATTCAGGACATAAAGTTTTCAGATGATTCCATGAAGGACATCTGCGTAGTTAATACCTAGAGACTATGCTCATTTAGGTTCATAAACATGTTTACTAGGAAGTCTTTAAAATTGGTAGATCAATACTGGTCTGTAGTGATTGAAGTTTTACCTAAGATAACTGTCATATCCAAAAGAGTCCCTGCTATAGGTCATAGATGTCCAGGTGGATGGCCACTCTGCTGTATGCCTAAGCCTGAGATGAGATTGAAGAATACTCTGTGGTCCAGTGTAGTGCTTCACAGTAGCATTAGCTCCTGAAAAGTCATACAGATAGGCTAGTAACCAGCGGCCTGAGAGGCCTAGAACAGCACCAGTTGTTCTCCATGTAGCAGGTAAAGGAGAGGCAGACATCAGCATACCTTAACTCATTCTCTACGGGCTGAAAATAGACCCCACATCACCCTGTACCCCTGGCGTTTTTTTTTTCTGCTTATTTGAGGTTTATCAGACAGAACAGGATCATGATCAGGCCCCTGGGAGAGGAGGGAATCTTGTTCATCATCATCTCCTACTAATCCTCATCTCCTGGATGTTGGTTCTAAACCAGCTGCAGTTTTTGATGACCATTCTTTACTCCATCCCCCATGTTGCTTCTGTCAGCCAGCTACACACAAGCCACACCAGTGCCATTTGATAGTGAAAATGGTATTTGTGTCTGACTGCGGGGTCTGAGACTGGGTTTTAGCCTGCGCCATAACAGTATTGGGGACTGTCTTAGAGACATAACTCTGGGCACAGGCAGAATCAAACATGTGATTAGGGAGTGTAGGTCCTTAGTAGCTACATATATTGGAAAACGGATAACAACACTGTACAACGGCCAAAATTACCAAACATACCCAATATGTATACCTAATTTGAGGCTGCTGAGTCTGAAAATGAGCTTAAAAAATGCCTACTGGCTCTCAATTTTGAGATATCCATAGGCTGGCATATATGCTTAAAATCTCCGAGGCCAATTATTTCACTATGTTCACCTGTGTAGTGTAGTCAAAACCTGTACAACAACTTTCCTTCCTGGCATTTGTCTGAGTAATATCACACTGCTGTAAATCATATTTCACCCAAAAGTGGCTCCTTGGCCTTTATCATTCTGGGTGTCTGAACCAGTTTTATGGAATATTGTGTGTTTAGTGTTAGCACAGTCCATATACATAGTTGTAGCTGTTTGGGTAGCCCAGAAGCAAGAGTCCAACGTGGATCATGCCATTAGGGTCGAGGTGCACATATATCTGGACCAAATACCCTCTGTTTCATATACATTACAACCACTGGTTTTGGGGTCAGGTTGCTTCATTTTAGTAGAAGGGCATCTATTTTAAAAAAGACATCCAAATTTCCATGTTAATTATTTGAAACACTGACTTCTGCAACCAGGTGAGTAGGGTTGCATTTTAACATCAGGATTATCCATTATCATGTGATAAAGTGATGGGAATTTAATATTATGACCAAAAAAGACTACATAGTAAATGGAAGCCATTGCTTGCCCTCAGAGCAGTCATAACAGGATTTCTGGGAAACAATAGGGCTGAGGACTATGTAGAGGGTGTGGATACATACACTGCTGGCACATATCAGAAACTAAAATGTAAGATGTGCTTGAAGATCCACTTTCTGCATCTGACCTCGCATTCTTCCCAAATAAAAACTCTGGCTCGGTAAGTGGCATACATAGGGAGAGATTCCAACAGGACCTCTCAGAGATGGAAAAATGCTACCAAAGATAGTGGTTACCTTCTCTTCCAGCAGGGTAGTAATGGGGTCTGACTTGGGATGAGCCCAACATAGTTTACAAGAGACAGGCAAAACAGTCCTGAACAAGTGTTGACTGGCTAACATTTTGAGGTTATTTACTTCTTTTACTGAATAATACAGAGTCAAATGATGAGCACTTCATTAGATATGGGTTTGGAAATGGTAATCACAGATAAATAAATTATATTTGATATAAAATCTGGTGTCTGAATAGTTTTCACTAGTATGAATCTGGCTACCGTGGGCCAAAATTGGCAATTCTAGGGTGCTATGGGTATATCAAAACTGAGAGCCACCAGCAAAAAAAGGATGTTATTTTTGAATTCCCCAGGTCAAAATACATAGGAGTTAGTAGGTTTCAGCTCCATTTTTTTCCTGAAAGTGAAAATTTGTTATACAGTGCAATCATTGACAATACTGTGGCAGGCAAAGCATCCCCTGTTGGATTGTATAGGAACTACTGTGGAAGTTGCACATGCACACCCTAAATAAAGCCCCCTTTTCTGTCAACACCACTATGGTTTAGGACATGTCTTTGAAGTCCTCCCTTCACCCTCCACAGCCAAAAGGTCATGGCCCCATCTACATAACAGGGCACCAGGAATGACCAGAGAAATATCTGGAGCTGCTGGAGGAAATGTAAAGGTTGGTGAGGGGAATTTGTCATACAAGGATTGTGTGCATGATCAAGTTGTCATATGAGAAATATCATATGACTAGTGGTTATAATGTGAAAGAATATCAGGCTCTTATATGGATACCCATTATCACTGGGTTATTAACGCTTAGGCAGTAGTTATGCATCAATAATACAAATGTCAATATAGAGGTAGTTCACATGTTTTCAGGACTGCATAATGTTGACACAGAGATGAGGTGTACATTTTGCCATGTTGAGTCCAAAAAGCCCAGTGCAGAGATGACTCTATTAATATTAACAAGTCTTTCTCTCTGAAGACCATTGTGTATTTTGACAAGACCTCACCCCTTGGTAAAAATTCAGCCCTTTCCAGCCCCCTACCTTTGTACACTACCCTTCCTCCTCTCCATCAATATATTCAAGGGTTAAGCTTTCAGGCCATTAGGTGCAGTTTCCAAGCCCTGATTCCTTGAATCTTTATTTTAAATATCACTGTAACATTGGGTACTGCAATCTTATTGTATTTTGTGCTGTACCTATTTTCACCCACAAATTGGGTGAAAACCCATTAATTTATATCCACCAAATTCAACTCTTAGGATGTGTGTGTGTCGGGGGGCGGCGGGTTGGTTGAGGGGGGAATGGGTGAGTCTGACTACTTCACATACATGTTTAGAGAGGCAGTTGCTAGCAAGACGAAAGGCAAAATAACCATACCCATTAACGTCATCATTGTGAATAGAAACCAATGTTTGTAGATTTTGTGAGCTTGACATTCATCAAATATGTAACACTTCCTAGAAGGTCTAACCTATCTGTAAAATTATAAGTGCCGAGCACCTTTAAGGTCAAACCAAGTGACCTTGATCAAGGTCAAATACACAGTACTTCCTGGTAGGGCCCTACTACATTTCCCTCCTAGTAAGACTTCATGTGCCTGGTACCAGCAGTTATAGTTAGATAGGGACAGGATACCTAGACAGGGGCATAGGAAAAGGGGGGCAGAGGGGCCCAATCACAAAGCAGGTGGGGCCTGAGTATGTCTGGGTCCACCCAAAGTTAGCCAAGACCTCACAATAATGAAATGCACAAACATCCAATATGTTGCATCTGGAATTAGACCAGTATGGTAATGGGATAGGGAAAATAGGGGCCTGAGCCTCAAATCAGACACAAAAGTCACCAAAATAATTTTTTTCTGTACAAAGTCTATATTCTTATATATAAACTACAACTACTTGTATAAAAAGGTGTCATCGCGATGAATTCAAAGTGGTTGTGGTGAGGACCAACACTGGACCCCCGTAAAATTTGCTCCCTACGCATCTGTTAGAAGATTATAAGTTGCTTTTTCCAGCTCATATCTCAAGTTCTGGGAGTATTTTCTAGGTCAAATCATGTTACCTTGACCTTGCTCAAGGTCTTATACACAATCACTGATAGGGCCCTGATATATCTATCTCTTGGCAAGATTTCACATGCCTGGCACTAGCAGCTTTTAGGATAGTGAAAAAACGTTATGAGTTGCCATTTCAAGCACATATTGCATTTTCTATGGATGTTTTCACCTTCTAGGTAAAATCATGTGACCTTGACCTTGTTCAAGGTCAAATAAAAAGCACTCACTGATAGGGCCCTAATATATCTTTCTGTTAGTAAGATATTATGTGCCCGGCACTAGCGGTTAGCAGGGTAATGAGAAATAAGCTCTATGAGTTGCTATTTTCACCTCATATCTCATGTTTAAGGGAAATCTTCACCTTCAAGGTCAAGCCATGTGACCTTGACCTTGTTCAAGGTCAAATAAAGAGCACTCACTAATAGGGCCCTAATATATCTTTCTGTTAGTAAGATTTCATGTGCCTGGCACTAGCAGTTAGCAGGATAATGAGAAATAAGCTCTATGAGTTGCTATTTTCACCTCATATCTCATGCTTAAGGGAAATCTTCACTTTCAAGGTCAAACCATATGACCTTGACCTTGTTCAAGGTCAAATAACCAACACACACTGATAGTGCTCTGATATATCGATCTTATCTCTAAATTTCATGAGTCTAGCCCTTATGGTTCTCAAGATATTGAGAACCAAAGTTTGATAACTGTAATTTTCCAGGAAAATGTTCAATTTTATGAAAAAATTGGTTGCCATGGAAATGGGCCTATAAATCACACATGCTGGTCCAACCCAACGACCCACCTGGCCTAATCTGAAAGCTAATGGTCTAAGCTTTCATTTGATACCATGTGACCATTGCTACGGTTGGGGTGCAACGAAATCAAATTTTCAGGGTGCTGGCTCCTGGACTAATAAGTAGGAAGTGCTGTAGTTGCCACGCCTGCTTCCATTAGGCGTCAATACACCATCTATGCCTACCTCTCACGAAACAATATTTCATGGGTAATACCATCCTGGTGATACTAGACCTCATTCATTCTCATTTTATGATTAATCGCTTCTTTTAATTTTGCATTTTCAATGTATTTAAGTGATACCCGGCAGTTGATTGTCATGCTGATTTGGATAACCTGTGGACATAGACAAAGGTTCACGATTCGGGGTTCTGAGTGAGAGTTATCAACAGCCTTCATTCAGACACCCTACGAGTGAACTTTATATTTATTTCATTTTATCTGAGTCAGAAATGTTCAAAACGGACATTAGGTTATGAGTATTTCCATGTTTATCCATGAGATAAGGGGCAGGGTTATCTCACAGGGGGTGTGTGATAAGGGGCTCCTTTGTTAAGTCCATGGGGTGTCCGTATTCCACTCCTTCCAAATAAATTATTTTGCTTCACTACTGAGAAACTGAGATATCAAGATCCAGTGTTTCTCCTTGGTGATACTAAATAAACAACTCCCATGTACATGCTCCTCCCCTATAGCTCACATAGCCATTATCAGCTGGGGGCCGCCATCAGACCCCAACGGCACTATGACTAACACCTTCAGCCCCCGACTCCGCAGTATATGCCAGGGATGCCTCCCATTGGTCAATAATACAATAGCCATGTGCCGTATAGGTCTACATCTATAGAAGAAGAGGTAAATGAGATCAAGAATTTAATGGAGAATATGACTGGGATGAATCATTTGTTTTTTCTTACTTTCACCAGTCCTCTGAGATCACCAAAGATCGTACCAGATTCATTAAGATCGCAGGTGCTTGCTGCACGCTGCAGGTACCTTTTGAGTAACAAACCCCAGAAGCCATCAGTTCTGACTGTAAAATTTACTTCAACGATTTGTGGGTTACACAGTGCTTTTTGGTATCTATTCCCATCCACATATCTGTCGATATTGCACACCCTATAGGCCGTAACATCAATTTTGGAAGGCGTGCGGTTATCCACGGAAGGCGTACGGTTATCTCATATCCTTACATGTCATATGTTACATGTTAAAACCCATGATAGACTTGACCAGGGCAGGGCTCGAACCTGCAGCCTAAGATCCCTAGTCCAACCCCCTATGCAGTGCGCCACAGGGACTGACGAGAAACACTCGGTTCGAACCAAGTCTGGATATGGTACAAAGCCGTGTGCGCTGTCGCTGTCCCCTGCCGGGCGGGGAGGTGTATTCTACACAAGCATAACCGTGAGAAGCATCTTTTTTCGCCGTGTGCGCTGTCGCTGTCCGCTGCCGGGCGCAGAAGGAGGAGATGCGGTGGTCTAGTGGTTAGCGCCTTGCGCTCAGCCGTGAGAGGCCCGCGGATCGCGTCCCAGTCTGGGAGCATCTTTTTTTCGCCGTGTGCGCTGTCGCTGTCCGCTGCTGGGCGAGGAGGTGTATTATACACAAACATAACAGCGAGACGCGTCCTTTTTCGCCGTGTGCCGGGAGAGGAGGTGTATGTACACTATTTTTCGCCGTGTGCCGCTGCCAAGCCTAGCCGAGACGGCCGCTGTCACTGTCCGCTGCCGGGCGACGAGGTGTATGTACCTGTGTACACACACTATGGCTGGCTTCGAGTCCTGGGGAGGGGGAATAATTTTTGTTTTAAAATTGAATTTATTGGTATTCTATTGATTATTTATTGATTTCGTGGTATAAAATAAGTAGACAATGGATAACTCATGACTCGTGTGTGTTAGCGAAGGCTAATAACACTCGGCCTACGGTGTCGTTATCCTTCACTAACACACACTCGTCATGAGTTATCCATTGGTTACTTGTTCAATATTGCTTTGCCAGTTCACTGTGAAAGACATGCAGCTTGTGGCAGGGTGCTCGTAGAGAGTAGTTTCTTGTACACATATTCAGGTATCTCATATTTTAGAGGTGATGCACTGAGCTGTCTTGCATTCATGGGGAAATGGCTGCCTCTCATACAAATGGTTGTCATATTCTAGTACCATGACACATCTTCACGTAATTCCCTGCGTCTGTACCTCTAATTGGAAATCTCATGTATAAACTTACAAGTTACAAGAATACTGCTTTAGTCTTTGGCTCAGAACATGGAATTCATCAGAAGCTCAGCACTGCATTGTTCAGTTCAGACGTGCCATCCCCCTATGATGCATTACTGTTCATAATAATGCTACCTGTCTGCTCATGTTAAATTGGAAGATTGCAAAGTTTGTATATGTATAGATGTGGGATGGCTGTCCAACCCACCTTTACAATGTCTACAATTGCATGCCAATGAGAGCTGTGGTATATATATATATATATATATATATATATATATATATATATATATATATATATATATATAATATTTATGGTGATACCCAGCCTTAGCTCCTAGAAGTGGTCTTCTTCCAGATGACAAATACGACCTGTGTACAATATGCTCCTGCATTCTAGCAGTAATCATCCAAGTTTTTAAACGAGGGTCCAATCTACTTGCTTCTATGCAATATGCCATGTGACATGGCTGTTCTTACACATTCATTTTGTTGTTGGAAAACATAAAAAAGTGAAAGCTCTTTGTGTCTGCCACTATCTAAACTGGATATATAGGTGCTTAACAAATTTGTAATTTTGCAGTATAACCAGTTTACTTATCATTGCCCTTTTTTCTGTTTTAAATATTAAGATGAATCTTTATCATTTAGGCAGTTGAGAAGGTAGGGACATGCAATAGGAGACAATGAAAAAAAAACTGGAAAAAAAACATTGTGATCACTGGTAATAAGCAGGCCTGTTTGAGTTTGAAATACTTTATTTGTAACAAAAGACTGACAATATTTTATGATTTTCACATATATATTCTTAACGGAAAACAAAATGAAACATATAGGACATTGATATGCATTCAACCACACGGTAGAGGATATTACGTAGTAAAGCTAGGTAGATATATAGGTAAAATTGTACCACTAGAATATCTGATATGATGCAGAGGACCTCCCGTCACACAGTGCACATGGCCATTAGCCTATAATCTTCAATATAGGAAGGGCAGGGAAGGGAGATATATATAGAGAGAGAGCACTTGGGCGATTTCAATATCACTGACGACAGCATAGGCTTAAAGCCATTAGGAAGACTCGCAGACCTACTCTAGCGTACTCGACCAAGACCTATGTGTAAGGGAATATGATGCTGACACAGCTATGAGCTAAACATTGATTACTTGGTAATCAAAAAGCATGCACAGCTGAGCAATGGATGGTTTACCCATGGGCAAAAAAATAGTTCCATAGGCAAGGAGGACTTTTTTTCACGAAGTTCAAGATATGAGTAGAAAATTTATCGCATGCTGCAGGTCATCAGCAACAATTATCAGGACATCCTGTCAGGAGGTAGAGTGCTGACCACACCCCCCCCCCCCCCAAATGCACATGTTGTGTACTAAGCCCCCACAAAGACCGACGTATGTTTATACTGCGGTATCAGGTTCTATTTGTACTTGATAAATTCGTATTGACAGGCTAAAACTGGGTGTGCTAGGGCCTGCATCAATATACCATTTGATGCCGTGTACATACAGAAGGGCCCTCTGGCACTTAGTCCTCGGGGAGGGAGTCTGAAGCCTGTGGTGTAATCTGACCATAGACATGAAAAAGGGAAAGGGAAATTTAAAGGGCCATAGAAAAGAATGGAAATCTAAGAAGGCTTTGACATTTCCTTAAAGCCGAACGTAAATTTGAATATATGCGTCTCGCTTCTTTACCATTTAGGGCGGCTTTTTGAAATGAGAGATTATGTTTGTATGAACGATGTAGGAGGTATGGGTTTTGCCAATATGGTAGAAAGTAATTTGACATTTAAGAATATGTCAGTTCCTAGCTATCTGTGTAATACAGTCAGGTCGCGATAATCCAGCCACTGCCGTCGCGGCTGTTTGGTGGCTGGATCTCAAATGGACTGGATGTCTGAATCAGCTTCACAATGGCAGCTTCGCTGAGGTTTTTTTTTTGTGTTGGGAGGGGGGTCAGTACAGGGATAAAGGGTGCAGGGGCTAGCTGTGTACTGAATGTTTTAGGCCAGCTAAATCGTTTCTACATGTATTAAGGTTTGAAGATGCTGCTCAAAGGAAATATCAGTTAATGTTTGTGGTGTCAACTATAATCCTTATATTACCCCCTCACCCCCATGTATGGACAGTAATGGTCGGGCCCCCAGCTGATGATGTTATGCTTATCACAGACTACTACTATATGGGACTATCATATTTCTAGTACTGAGAAAATCAGCTAGGTGGCTCATGTAGTCGGGGGCTAGATCAGCATTGTGCCTCTTTGCACAGTTTACTTTGGTGGATTATATTTGATTGACTATCTGTAGCAATATTCTGATATTTACAGAGGCGTAGGAAGCAAATCTTCATTGGGGGGGCATGGCGAGGGCACCATCGCAACCACCTTGAATTGTTGGCTGATGTGTGATGGCGTCTATATATATGCGCATTTAGAATTCATATAGAAAAGTAATTTTATGGTAAATTTTGGATCTGACTTTCCCATTCTCCCTATGACATTACCATAATAATCTAATTTGAGATGTAAAGTTTTAGCTTCTTTTCCATTGTGTTTATGAGTTCTTGGAAAATATTGGGGGGGCCCAGACATATTCAGGTCCCACCTCCTTCATGATTGGGGGGCCCAGGCCCCCCTGGCCCCCCTTTTCCTACGCCCCTGTATTTATACCTATAGATAGCAAATACCTGAAACTTTGACGAGATAAAGTTAATATAGTTTTATTTCTTTAAATACAAGAGAAATCAAACTTTAAAAGTTTTGTAACAGAGCACATATAATCCAGGCTGAGCAACACCAAGCCATTGTCTCCCTATCAGGCTAATCCCCTCCCTTCACACCTACTACAATGGACAGGTACTTAGGGTGATTAAGATAGAGGCAGGGGTCAGCCTATCACCTTTATCAGTCTTATCAATCACCATTGTTCAGAAATGTGAACAGGGGCTGATAAGAAATTTACCCAGAATGCATTGCTCTGGAGTAGGGGGCCTACCCATAATGCAAAGCAAGATGGCGGCCTCCATGACCTGATATGCTAATGCCCTATACTTTCATCAATTAATGACAAAGCATGTGATATACAAACCCAAACTGACACTGGTTACTTCCTGTGTTTTAGTACTAAACGAACATCCTATTGTGAGAATCCCCAGGGTCCAAAGTGTCAACTGTGATTTATATCATTTTACTCTACTCTATGATCTCAATCTACTCCTGAAAGATGAGTTTAAATCCAGCTGACTGGAATATCAAGTAACACAACAATGTAAAATACACATGTACTGTTACTCAGATTCCCTAACTGGGACAGGAAGCCAAATTTACTGGATAATCAAGGTCGAATTGGTAGTATAAAAACCGTTCCCAGTAAGATCTGACTGTAAGGTGCAGGACTGGATTATCACAGACTGGATTATCGCGGTCTGACTGTACAGATTCTATAGTTTTCAGTTCAGAAAAGGTCAATGCATTTTCCAATGGCACCTACCTTGTATAATTTGTTTATTGATTTTTGTTGTTGTTGGGTTCAATCTCACAGATCGAACTATGTACCAAGCTAAAAGAATTCAGTTTGCCCAACCCTTTTTGATAAACTGACCCTGGAAGTCTTTTATCAAATTAAGAAAAAATCTTGTATAGGTTTTTTTTTTATTTTTGAGCCTAAAGGTAACGACCATTACTTTAGCCGTTTTAGATCTAAAGTTTCTGTCTAGTCCTGATTGCACAATAGTTTTAACCACATAATTTTAAATAAAGCAAGGGCTTCTGACAAATGTACCGCTTAATCCATACAGTGCATCATATTGTTTTAGGAATTGGTGATATATCCTATTACCAACTGTTTAGTTTGCCTTGTATAAATCCCTTCTTTCTTTTTTTTTCTGTCTTGGGAAAGGATTATCACTTAACAAGAGCCTTCTCTATGAAAAGGTTTCCATTACCCATAGGGGATTTGTCCCCATATCCCATTTACACCACACCCATTGCTCATCGCTACCCTTACTAAGTTCATAACGGTACACTACACCAGCTTCAGGGTCCACACCTGTGCGTGGCTCCTTTGTAACTACTAACATGATCATTGTCACTCCCATCACAGCCAACAACTCCCCACCCCAGGTGGACAACAATCCCTCTCTACCAATAGGCAATGTTTTGATAGTATTCGGTTACCATTAAACGCATCCATTATTCAGAGCTTCTAGCAAAGTGTCATTTGGTCATATGTGCCGGGTTCCTTTCAGTCCATTAATGCTGTCAGCAATTTAGTATCTCGTTCTGAATAGATAATGCGCGTGATTTACTGGCAAAGGATAAAACTATCATTCTGTCAGTGGGCAAGTATAATTGTGACGGTAGTTTGTTACATCACAAGCGTGATTTACTACATCTAGGTTGTACACATACATACAGAAGCAGCTTTAAATGTCATGACTAGAGTTTTAGGGTTACTCTGGTCTTCAATTGATGTCTAAATTCAGCCTCTACAAGTGGTGTTAAATATTGGATTGTTGCTTCCTTTGTCCATGGCTACATTTGACATTTCAACATTAGAACGAAATAGTTGTTGCCAAAAAGGAGGGCTATATTGAATGGAATGAAGCGTCTGCTACTCTTATTAAAATCTCATGTACAAACTTACAAGCTAGAGACTACTTCTTTAGACTTTGGCTCCGAACATAGAATTCATCAGAATCTCAGCACTGCGTTGTTTAGCTCATCTCAAACATGCCATCCCCCTATGATGCATTGCTGTTCATAATAATTCTATACCTGTCTGCTGTTAGATGGGTAGATTGCACAGTTTGTATATGTATAGATGTGGGATGGCTGTCCCATCCACCTTTACAATGTCTACAATCACATGCCAATGATAGCTGTTTTATATATATAATATTTATAGTGATACCCAGCCTGCCTTAACTCCTAGAAGTGGTTTGCGTCCAGATGACAAATACGACTTGTGTACAGTATGCTCCTGCATTTCTAGCAGTAATCAGCCAAGTTTTAAAAGAAGAGGGCCCAATCTACTTGCATTTATACAATGCCATGTGACATGGCTGTTCTTACACATTCATGTTGTTGTTGGAAAACATGAAAAAAATGTTAGCTCTTTGTGGCTGCCACAGACAACAGCAAACACATTTAGCAAGGTGCACATTTCAATCAATGTGTGATTAGAATAAACAATAGCACTTTCAGTTTACTAATACCATGTTTCAACCACTCCCTGATGAAAAAGAAAGGAACAAACCATTGTGGTCACAGGTAATAAGCAGGCATGTTTGAGTTTGAAATATTTTATTTGTAACAAAAAACCTGATGTTATTTTATGATTTCCACATTATATTCCTAACAGAAAACAAAATGAAACATATAGGACATTGACATATATGTATTCGACTACAAGGCAGAGGACATTACATAGTAAAGATAGGTAGTAATATAGGTAATATAGTATGACTATACTTATCTGGTATGATGCAGAGGACCTCCCGTCACACAGTGCACATGGTTATTAGCCTATATATCTTACATATAAGAAGGGTATGGTGAATTGTGAAGGTAGTTTATGTTACACCACAAGTGTGATTCTAGTACACATACATACAGAATCAGCTGTAAATGCCCTGACTAAAGTTTTATGATCTTCCGGTGAAATCTAGTTAATCATTAGATCAATTGATGTGTATATTCAGGCTGTATAAGTGGTGTTTAATGTTGCTTCCTCCCTTTTTCCACGGCTACACATGACATTTCCACATTAGAATGAAATAGTCATTGCCAAAAAGGAGGGCTATATCGAATTCAATGAAGCCCTCATTAGGTTTAACCATTGTTCTGACACGTGCGTTTTAATTGATCTAATAGGTCTGTAAATTATGGCAGATATCCAGGTGATATGTAAGGATAGGAAAGGACTCGGTACCCTTTCTCCCACTCACAGTCTTATCATGAGGGGAGATGTCCTATAATTATTTTTGTATTATTCTGAAATCATTGGAGATGTAAAAACGTGTAGCATCATCCTGATATTTACTATGTTTCTCTTTGCCTTAAATCAGATTATCAACAATATCCCTAGCTTGGATCTTACATGAGTCTAGGCAGTAACCCCTCTGACAACATCAAAAGTAACTGGAGTGCATATGGTATTATTTTGAGCAATCCTAGACATCATTAGCAGCAGTCTTAAACAAACTTGATTTGATAAAGGCACTAACCCTGTCCACCGCACTGTAGGGTTTGGTGCCTCTTTATGGTGAACCATTCAGACTTATATTTCCTTTCACTGTTACAGACAATGCCTGATGCTGTCTTAAGACCTATCATTTTGAGGTGTTGATCAGGCATTGATGGCATAATTATTTTTATTAGCAAGTCAACATCTAAAACAGCAATCATGTCATATCGGTCTAATTCTGTCCCGAGGTGTACTTGCCCTTGAACATATCTTAATGATATTGAATGAGTTTATTGGAATGGCACTCCACAGACTTCCCTAATTAAATGTGGCAGAAACAAAGCCAATTAAACAAAACCTCAAGGTGTGAACTGCAAACCATTCCCTTGGCCAATGCCTCCACAGGGAGAGGGTCTTCTTGTGTTCTTTTGGCACCCAAACCCCAAAATGGAAGGGGAAAACAGAGCAGCCTCTCTCATGGGTAACATGCAGCCACCATTTTATAGGAAGTCACTACAACATGTGGCCATTAAATAAACATAGCCTTGTTTCACAAACACATCATGCTCCATATGACTTTGTGGAAGTTGGATGGTGTCTAATTACCGGTAACGAGATGATGGCAACATGTCTGGGTGCCCACATCCTCCCGTATTATCGCTATACTGTCTACATAATGGATGAGCTGCTATGAATTCTTTATACTGTATGATTCTACTTACACATACATTGAGGCATAGGGAGGCTCTTTATTGAAATATCATGTGAGCCAGCAAGCAGAAAGGACAGTTCCTGCGGGATTTAGTACCAGATTTAGCCATCGGGGGCACCACTATGGGCTAGAATAGGAATGAATATGCCTAAAACTGATATAGGCTACTTTTTTTTATGGAAAGGAACAGGACATCTCCAACCACTCTACCAAAAGCCGATAGACCCTGAAGTCGCTTGTAAACATAAGAGGGTAATATGAGCCAGACCTCCACTGTGAACGCTCAATATAAGAGCAATCTGAGACAGGGCTTGGTTGCAGGGCCTGCTCACACTCTCCCCCTCCTGATCTCTTGGCCTACACCAATGAGGTTATCAGTGAAAGGTGTGATTGAGATGCAAGAGGTGGCCACCCACAAGCACAGGTTAGGCCCTAGGCTCTAAACAGTTTTCTACGTGAGTTGCTCTCGGCAGTTTAGAGAGAGCAGCTGTGTGCTTGAGGAGGCTTGCTCTCTAATGAAACAAGGCAATAGGTAACTCAAGTACAGACTCTTTTTAGCAAAGGTAGACATAATTAGCAAAGTGGACTTTGGAAAATTGAGATGTCTTAACATTTATGTACTATCCTGAAATAAATGGAGATTGTAAAATGTATTGCATCATTCTGAAACTCATTATGTTTC
The DNA here is from genome assembly GCA_949317995.1 of Acholoe squamosa. Taxonomy (NCBI): domain Eukaryota; kingdom Metazoa; phylum Annelida; class Polychaeta; order Phyllodocida; family Polynoidae; genus Acholoe; species Acholoe squamosa. The sequence goes on along the minus strand of OX439040.1, from coordinate 42,796,551 downwards.
CCTTTGCTTTAAATAAGATTATCAACAATACCCCTTGCTTGCATCTTACATGAGTCCAGGTAGTAACCCCCTTTGTAACATCAAAGGTAACCTGATTTTTTATGCTACTATTTTGAGCAGTTCTAAACAGCATTAGCAACAGTATTAAACAAACATGAGATTTGATACAGGCACAAACACTTCCTACTGTATTGCAGTGTTTGGCACCTCTTTATGGTGAACCATTCAGACAGATATTTCTTTTCACTGTCACAGGCAATTCCTGATGCTGTCTGTAGGCCTATTATCTAGAATTGGAGGACATGCATCATTTTTATCAGAGAGTCAATACCTAAAATAACACAATCATGACATAGTGATTTCAAATCATCTGAAGTTGTGCTTACCCTTAAATCTATCATAATGATATTGAATAAGTTGATGAGAATGGCACTCCACAGGCCTCCTTCAATACATGTGGCAGAAACAAAGCCAATTAAAAAAGACCTCAAAGATGCTGAGTGCAAACTATTCCCTTGGACAATGCCTCCAGAGAGAGAGAGAGAGAGAGAGAGAGAGAGAGAGAGAGTCTTCTTGTGTTCACATGGTGCCCAAACCCCAAATTGGAAGGGAAAAACAGAGCAGCCTCTCTTATGGGTAACCTGAAGCTGCAATTTTATAGAAAGTCACTACTACATTTGGACATTGATTACACATAGCCTTGTTTCATAAACACACCATACTCCATATGAACCCAACTATGCCGATGTTGGATGGTGTCTACTTACTTCACAGCACTTTCTGCCTCACATAGAATATCTATTGTTGATGAAATCAAAACAATACTAGAGTCTTTCTTAAGGTGCTAAGACTTGAATTCTGTTCTGCCTACATAATGGATAAGCTGCTGTGAATTTCCTATATTGTATATTATTATACTTACACATTGAGACATAGAAAGGCTTTTAATTGAAATAGCATACATAGAGGAAAAACCTTGGAGTTCCTCCTGGAACTGTCTTGAGCCTTCATTAGCAGCAATCTGGAATAGTGACAACTGTCTAGATCATGTTCTAAAGACACCCTTAGATATTTGGTGTTTGGTGCTCCCATTATCTACATTTGAGTTTAAAGCTCATTTATCTAGAGTGAACAGGATTAGGGCTAGGGCCTCTTCACAATCTTATAGTATACACATTACTTACAGTTTGATGACAATTGAGATTGAAAAGAGAGAAACAATGTACAAAGAGAATGAAAATGGAAATGCCGGTAGCATGTGCAGTTAATTGTGGTGCCCAGTGTCTATGAAATATATAAAAAGGACATCTTCAACCACGCAACCAAAAGGTGATTGATCCTGAAGTTGCTTGTAGACATTGGAAGGTAATATGAGCCAGGCCATCACTGTGAGAGCTCAATGTAAGACCAATCTGAGACAGGGCTTGGTTGCAGGACCAATTCACACCCTTCCCCTGATCCCTTGGCCAACACCAATGAGGTTATCGGTGAGAGGTGTGATTGAGATGCAAGAGCTAGCCACCCGGAAGCATATAGGTTAGTCCCCAGGCTCTAAACAGAGCTCTAACATGACTTGCTCTAGGCAGTTTAGAGTGAGCAGCTGTTTGGTTGAGGAGAGCGGCCTGTTGTGCTTTGATGACAGAAGACAATATGTAACTCAATACTGACTGGCATTTTAACAAAGGTAGAACTGAATAGCAAAATGAGATTTGGGTTAATGAATGATGGGGAGAACAAGTAACCTTTTTAGGGTTATGTATGAGATGCACTCCATGGGGTACGTAGAGACAATATCATGTGTATGAGTCAAGGGTGAAGCCTGTGGGTCTTATACATGATATAAACTTGAGACAACAGGAGTAAATCTGACATACACCCTGCTTTCATAGACTGAGTTTGTGAATTAGGCTTACTGGAGGCCCTTTTCTCTCAGATGGCTGAAGCAGGATATCTGTTATAGTCTCCTAGGAGGTTATATGATCATCACGCATATACCCTGTGTCTAGTCAAAGAAATAGAACAGCTCTCATATCTGATTGACGAGTGGAACCTCCTTTCGAGATTTCTCTGTCCTATAAGTTGGTAAAACGTCCCTCTGAGAGACCATGGCCACTAAGCATGGTAATTCTTGTTAGTATTGACATCCTCTGGATTTGAATCCCATTCAAGGCAACTTCACAGTGGATTTTACATTTCTATCACTCAGTTAGCCCTCATAGCCAGATGATTCTAACTGCATGGGTCCTGATGGCTGGGACAGCAAGCAGTTAGGCTAAAGGGCCTGTGACCTGTTTCACAAGGGCCATATACGAGTGACATAGACTTTCGAGCAAGATACTAGTAAGGTGGTGTTTAGATCAATCATTGGGTTCATTGGTCATATCTCTATAGCTCACTCTTAGTAGGAGGTGTTTCAATAGGAAATGGGGAGTGACGCTTATGAGTAAAGAGTCATTATAAGAGTGACATATGACCAACATAAAGTAGCTGATTTATGTGGAAGGTTGAAGGTACACAGAAATGGGAAAGATCCTATCAATTAGTGGAATTCCACATCTTTTTAACCCATGATGTCAGGAATATATCAAAATGAAATAACCCTTTATAATACCTTTTTCTACTGATCTTGATTACTGCCCCTGTGTCCAATTGACAGCTGTTTCTAAAGGACCAGTCTTAAGTTCCAATACTAGTGACAGCTTGTTCTGAAACACTAGTAGTCATTCCCAAATGACTGATCTTAAGTGGTCACTCATAGAGTGGAAAGATCGATCTTAAATAAAGAATGCTTATGAAACAGGTCTCTGAGGTAGTGGGTACAAATCCTCCTATAACCAGATCCTAGAGATGTATAGGAATATAACATGCTGTCAGCTGAAGAGCTATATATAACGCAAGATGTCTAAGAGTCTCCAATGAAGTTGCAATGGAATTATTGTAAAGACAAAAGGATTCAAAGGTCCCTTCAGAGCCTCCGGGGAAGATAATCCACAGGTACTGGCGAGTGATGGGGTCTATTGCTCCAAGAGCAATAAATTCCGGCTTAAAATAACCATTGAATGGATGTTGTCTTATAAATAATACAACTTAAATTCGTGGCCCAATCAAGAGATTGCCTCCTATTCTTATTTTGAGAAAAGTATGCACTTTTAGAGTATTGATGAATGGGTGTTCTTATGATACTACCATTTCGTTTACTAGGATGTACAGGCCTACCCACGGATCTTCTATATTTTTATTACGAAAAATTATTTGGATTATCCAACATGTCTCATTCACAAACTGAATTATATTGGTGATATCGGGCGGGCTCGTTCTATATAAATGGGCCTTATTTCTTTTTTATTAGTCTCTAGAAAAATAATTTAGGGTTGTGTAGAACCTGATTCAAGATACGAGTCCATCATCGCGTAATTGAATTGCTACATGGAGCATATCGCGTCAGCATATTGAGAGATGGATGTTTATAACCGTGAGCACATTTAGAGGCTGGAGATAATCTACATCCGTTTGTTTAATGTATCATGTTGGACCTACCATTTTCTAAATGAAGTATCGCTTGTTCACATTGTCAGGTCTGTCAAACTACTATGAGATTATTCTTCTTTTTTTTTTCTTAATCGATTAAGGGAAGAAGAGAGGTTTAGCTGCATAAAAAGATGGAGGATGGCCTGATTCAAATCTTTATCTCGATATAAGCAAAGTCGACCCCATGTATTTTAACTTTTGGTCATCGAAAGGATATCTAATAATACAGACTCTTCATTAAAAATGAACCAACGAAATTTCAGAAACCTAGCCTTGGGTAAAGAGATAAAGTCAAATTGATGTAGTTTTCTTCTGTTCCTAATGAATCGATTTAGTAGTATGAACTGCTTTAGATGCTTTCCATTAGCAATTGAGAAGTACATTCCAAGAGTTTAGGCAAAAGGGGCAGTGGGACTTAGGCTCCTCATAATGGGAAGGCCCCCTATATGAGCCTTAAGTATAGCGCCTCCCCTCCTTACAGCGATCCCTGCCCCCTCCCCAGCAAAAACAAAAAAGAATGAATTACTTTCTTCGCTTCTGCATTCAATTAAACTACATATCCATCGATAAGAGATTTCTGTCCCATTGCCTTTCTTGAATAAAGTTGTGGATTTAAGTGCCTTGTTAATACTAACAGCTACATGTAATCAGACCATCATGTACGCGTGTGTAATAAGTGCCACTTTCATGTCAAGATGCAATTATAAATTGGAGAATCTCTTCCTCTGGGTATTTTAGCTACAACTTTGATATTAGAAAAATGAAAGCTTCCCCCCAAAAGGGAACTGGCGCCTGTCCCCTAAATCTACCATAGCATATGATATCTACCTTTCATCTAGCTACCAAATCCCAATAGATCTGAACTCTGACGCGGGTGTTCTACCGAAGCTGTTGGTACCCAATTTTGAATCGAGGTACACGGCTGATTTTTGTCGATCGGCTTTGAAGGGAGCTTTGCTTCATGATATAGATTCATTATTGATATAACACGAGCGAACAGTGGCTATCAACAACTTATTCAGGGTTGGAATTTGGTTGAATTTGAAGGTTGTAGTGCTATAATAATTACAATTCGGTAGATGTCTAGGTGTATGGCGTGGAGCGGCATATGGTACGTTAAGCTGAAATAAGGCAGTTTGTAGCGGATATTTGTAGGGCGTGGCTTGGGAATTCCTGGACAAGCTGGTAGATGGTCGGAAGTAGAGAGTGGAGGAAAGGCTGAGAAGTGGGCTCTGAGTTCATAGTGTAAACCTTTCAACCTACTGCTGTATAACACATGTTCATAGGTTAGTGCTCGGAAGGCAGGGCCATGTTGATCTCAGCCAGTTCCATCATCCCTGGCTTGCCCTACCTAGACCAAAGCTTTCCGACACCGAGCTTGCCACCGACATCCTCAAATCCTATCCTGACAGACGGCAACTAATTAAATTTTTGCTCGCCCTCTACCGACGCCAGGCCATGACTACCGGAAGTGTGGGGGCAGTAGACTTCCGCGGCTGTAGACAGAGCGCCGCAAATTGTGTATTGCGTTTTAATGATTGTCGTACCCAGATCATGTGACAGGTTGGGGATTGATGGTAAACTAATGAACATTGTGGTAGACTGAAAGCTTCAGGGTAGTTCAGAGGTAGTACATTATAATACAAACACTGATATAGTGGCTGGTGGGAAAAGAGAACATGTGATGACTTAATGTTTAACCCTATGTTATTGAATTACAGACTCCACTTACATTTTTCATCAGAGTATCACCACAGGTCCAATATTACTTTTTACTGATTTTTTTTTCGATGTAGGCAAACCCCCATACCTCGACCCATACTAAAAAAAATAAACAGAGACTTGCGTCAAAAAAGCTTGGAATAGTATCACTCAAAGTAGAAAGTCACCTCTTTCTCATCAGAAAATTGCGAGATGACTTTACAAAAAGTTATTCTGAAAATAGACGTAACGGTACCTTGGTCAAAGTGCTCTTCTACGTGGCCGACTTGTAGCCTTTGGGAATTCCATACTATATCAATTTGGTGACATCTGATATGGCTCATGGGGTTGCCTTAGATTGTTGGTTGTCAGAACATATCTGATGTTTGGGTGAAATTTGAATTTCTAGTACCCGGAGGGATTTGGGGTCTGAGTCAATTCCTTCCACGCCCAACTTGGTCTTCGGTACGGATAGATTTCAAGATGTAGCTTAATTCTCAGCACAGAACTCCATTTCTAGCACAGAATTTTTGATGGTATTTACCTTTACCTTTTTGTATGTTTGGATAACTTTCAACAACCTGTAAGTACCAAAAAAAGATTATAGAATGAAATGGGATGTCATGAATCATAATCATAATTGGATAAAGGAGAGGCATACCAGATTCAGATTACAGGGTTGTTTCAGCATAGTATCATATCTATATACCATAGGCAACCAAAAAATGGTCGGAGGCTTATTAGAAGAACTAGGAAATTAGTTGGTCCTTCCACGGCACTAATCTTTTTTTATTACACTTATATCATGTGCTGCATCACACCAAAATCTTATCTCCATTGGACACAGAACGTCACTATCAATTGACTGGTTATGTTAAGCATTGACAATATTGATCAACATCTTTTTGAATGGCGCCCTTTCGATGTTGTCTGAGGTACATCAACATTGAATATCATTCGATATGCAACCTTGATTTGCCCATTTTTGATTCAACACTTCAATGTTTTTTCAGTGTTGATAATATTATGTCAATATTGAATCAGCTAACAACTATTGTCATAAAAACAATAACACATCAACAATGAATCAACTATGATGGAGTATTTATGCTGAACCATAGACATGTATAGATGTTGAATAATGTGTGAATTAATTATGATTGTTGTGTAAACTTTCAAATTCAAACACATTTCGACTATGCACCAACAGTTGATAGCCAAACTTCATAGATAATAAAGCACAACAGCAAGGACTCAATCAATAACAATGTCGTCAAATAAAATGTCTAATGATATGTCTACTATTGATCAGGTGTTAGAAGAGGTGATGGAGGACAAAATTGAAAAGAAATCATTAAAAAGGTATTGAAACGAGGTTGAGCAATATTGTCATCAGATGTCAACTAGGTATCAACACTGTACGGACGTCCTGTGCCAACATGAAACAAATACATACTCCAAAGTAAAAGAGTGAAAAACTATATTACATCACTGCACCATCTTCTGGACATACTCCTTGCAATAAGATCTCAGCATTGAGGTATTGTATTCTATATGAGCAAAGTCACCCAGGTGCTGACCTCTGTCTGTCAATACTACACAGTAACAAGGGCACTATCGACAACAGTGTCGTCAACCGGAGTAAATTGAAATGTATGTTTTAGCTCGTATTGATAACAAAATGAAGCATATATTTAGAGCCTACATTAACACTGAAACAACTATAGCTGCGCAACTAAATCCTATACACATGCACGATTGCATAGGGAGTGATCTTATCAGGGAAGTTCAACAAATCGTGAGTCAAATCTTTAGGCACTCAACATGAGTGTTTTAGAACTGGATAACTTCACTGTTATGAGGTCACACATCTTATCGACATCTTTATCATGAAATAAGGGAGTGGTCATTATTTATCAACAGGGGGGGGTGGTGGGTTTGAGGGGGGGCGTAAAATTTTCAGACCCCTCCCGAGGGGGGGGGCTAAAAACATTTTGACCCCTCTTGAGGGGGGGGCTAAAAAAATTCACCCTCTTTTTAGCAAAAAAGCCCGTGCGCTACTATAGATCAAAGAGGGGCGCAAAAACTCTCCGTGCCTCCGGTGCGGGGGGGGGCGCAAAAAATTTTGACTGCCGTTGAGGGGGGGCGTAAAAATTTTTCGCACGTCTGCGCGAAAACCCACCACCCGCCCCCTGTTGATAAATAATGACCACTCCCTAAGTTGAAACTGAGTCAAAATGTGAAACTTGTGGTATAAATGGAATAATACATAGATAAACCAGCACAGGGAATGGCTTTTCAACGAATCCATAGCTAATGCGCTCCACTTCGCCTCGTGCCTTAGTCACAGATACCGTAATTATAATAACCACCCCTCGCACTGGCTTATCCATGTATTATTCTCTTAATCACTACATCCATAAGACCCTTTATATGTAGACAGTATAGAGCTGAAGTGACATTCTAGGGAGAATCGTCGGTCATATAGCCCCACACTACGGGAATGGGTGTTCGCGTAATCATAAACTGTAATAATAACCTGTGAAATCAACTTTTCCTAAATTCATAATGCCCACGAGGAGAGTGAAAATGTATGATGTGATGCACACCCATACATGTCTACATCACAGAAAACATCTTTTACATAACTGTAGCCCATCTCTTAAAAGAGAAAAATAGGCAAACATCATAACTAGGACTTGTAATTTGCTGTGTGTTATTAATCTGTAAAATCCCTTTCTCTCCAGTCAGGTGGGGGCTAAATAGACAAAGACAGGCTACCCTAGATAGCCTTGTTCGTCTATATAAACAGCATTTCTATGAGTGCTCCATTAGGAAATTAGAAATCTGGAGACGCTGGCCAGATGGTTCTGCTCTACATGTAGGCCTATAGGATTTTAAGACGAGTCCAATCGCTAATTTCATTTTCTGTGCATATATATGGACTGGCCAGTATAGCAGAGGAGACCAGGTTAATGCAATGCAATAATGTATTATGTTTTGAAGCCATTTTGATCCATTGCATATAGCTATTTACCGGCTGTTGTTCATCTTTTTTGCGGTCCTTTGGAGACTAAATATATGGGTGGAAATGTGTACCTTTTGTCATAATGCCCTTATGCTTAATTCTGACCACAATGTCTGGTTTGCTCTTTCTGGATACATACTTAATTCAAGGCAGTACACTTAATTACAATAATATACATGTTCCTGTGCCTACTCTATCTCCTAGTGTGTGTATATGACACAGGAGCAGTGGCGTTAATGGTGGCCTTAGCAATGTCTAGGTGCCGATTGGGAATGGTAAATGGGAAGTTAGTTTATCTGGACAGTCAGCTTCGTGTACACCAGAGTAAACAGTAACAGTGGGTCTTGTACAAACACCACAACTCACTGCAGATACACATTGCCTCACCCCAAATTGCAATTTTCCCAGAGAATGTCATAGAAAGAAATTGCTTTAGTCATGTGTGATACAATTGTGACTTAGGTTGAATATACTTTCTATCTGATGGGTTAAATAAACCTCCCATGGCCCCGCAACATTGGTGTCCACCCCCCCCCCCCCATAGCTGCATGGCTCTGAGGCTCACCCTCCTAGAATCCCTAAGTGGATCTCTGTCTGGATCCACACCAGCTCAGGCACTAATCCTTAGGGCTGACCACCTCAGGCAAAGAGGAGAGAGTGATTGCCCGTGTCAGTACAACTGAGCCTCTCAGGGGCACAGGCGAAAGGTCCCATCTGCCTGTCTATATGAGGCTGAGGGCATGTCTGATGGAAGACAGTGGAAGGGAGTATTAGACCATCACTTATGCACTGCTCATATCTAGGCGCACTCTTCCTAAAGGAAAAATTGCTCTTCTGATGGGGAGCCTTCTCTACTTTGAAAGACCTTTCATTGTTTTATCAATCATCAATGCAAATACTATTATTCCGCGCAGAATGCAAATTGATGACCTTTCGCAACTTTAGTGATGTCATTTAATATTGTTCACCCTTCAGCTATAAAATCATAGACTTACATTACTATTATTTACGTCGTTAATATCCATGCCTAAAGTCCCGTGTCCTTGAATCACAATAAGGATCCTTATATCCTGATGAAACATTAGGACTTAGTGTCGATTCCTCTACATCCGCTTGCTCTCAGTTTTCAGATCAGGTACCATCGGCTACAATCGGGCGCCCTAGAAGTAAAAAAGGTCGATAAAAAGAATGTTGGGAACATTCCAATTCCATCTAACCATATTGGACCAGGTGGCCAATCTGATAGCGGCCCCAAAGTTGTATGGGATCCAGTGGAACACCCACTCAATGTAGATCTAATGGATATTTGTTGCCTAATGATCGCATGAAACTGTATGTCCCATATATGTGATCCCATGTCCCAACCCTAATGGGCAGGTAGTATGCCTCCGATAGATAAGCCATAGATGCAAATTCTACATCATACATGTAATCATCAATTTTGATTCCCATATAGATTGCATAATGCCTTTACAAATAATCTCACATTCTCCTGACAAACATCAATATAGACAATGACTGTTGCTGTCTTGCAGGGGGTATTGCCTGGAGGTCACCAAGGTGTAATATGAGATTTTTCACCATTTAGATGGTAATCTGATCGGCGTTTCTTTCATAAGATTTCAGGGTGATCTGCTGTGCATGTCACATTTCGAGCTGTGCATTTTGAAATACAAACTCCAGACTAAAATGGACTGTGGCGAAGACTCGTTCCTTCCAGCAGAGCAGCTCATCCAATGGACCTTTCTCCAGCTGTGAGCAGCTCGCTTTCCCTCTTGCTTTCCCTAGGTGGTAAACACTGGCTTTCAGTGGGATACACCAGTGCTAAGTAAGGGGGATGTCTCTTGGGTGTGGTTATTGGGAAGATACTTTGCATCCAGTGGCAGAAGGTCGGAGAGCTGAGAGAGGCTTTGGTTACACCACCTGTACTCCAGGGGATGGATGGTCCTCCAGTGGATGTAAGGAGCCTGGAAGGGTTTGGTGTATTTAAACTAGGCTGGTCCGTGTTTATATTGCGTTCCTGTGTACATAATGTGTGAATATATTTTTGTGTGTGTCCTGGTCTATATTTGGGGTAGAATAAGGTGGGCCACCCCATGGATTCCTTTGCATTTTGACTTTTATATTATAGGAAAAGGTATCATGGTACTCATGTTAAAGAAATGAGATGTTGTCGGTACAATCGGTTTCCTTCCTTCCTTCCTTCCTTTCTTTCTTTCTTTCTTTCTTTCGTTCTTTTTTCTTTTCTTTCTTTTCTTTTCTTTCTTTCTTACTTCCCACTTTCTTTCTTACTTCGCCACTTTCTTTCTTTCTTTGGTAGCTTGACAAGATCAGGAACTGAAGCTTAAACATTTTTATTGTTGTTATGTCAAAAGGCTGTTAAAAAAAAGGCTTACTGAATGTATAGCCCGATGTATAGGCACTCGTAAGGGCCTAAACCTATTAAACGATTGCAAAGCTGGACGGTCACATAAATCGGGTATATAGCCTTTCAAAATCGGGTGCAGAATCGGGCATTGGAGAACAATTAATTGGCAAATAAAGGGTTCTATGATGACACGGTACTGTAAAGGTGCCTGTTATCAGATATCAGATATGGTAATTCAGACCATTTGCTAAAGGGACTAGCTGTATTTCATTATATTGAAGAATTGGGTTCATACGAACCTACCTAAAATATCTAACAAGTTTGATATATGCAAATCACCAAGGAGATTAGAATGAAATTGTACTCTCATGCACCATCGGCCATTGAATCATGTGTATATTCTTTTGGACATGTGTATTCTACACACATATCAATTTAAATTGGCATACAATATTCAAATTTCAGCCGATTAAATTGCCGATTATAGCTAAATTGGATAATGGGTTTCGGCCCTTATACCCATGTGCTAATAATGCTATGGGGTCTCCACATATATCTTTTTACAATAATGAATGCTTAGCGCTCATAAAAGGCTTACACTCTTTCTAAAAGCACAATTATGAGGTACATCATTATGACCGTATAGCACTGAATTGGACTACGGTCGGGTGGATTCAGAATAAGAATGTGACGGCGTGAACAGTTGTGAACATTCCCAGAATAGATCTAGTCTTGGATCACCCTTCCACTTCAATTGTGAATCAATAATAAAGAGGAGGTCAGATGCCTGTGACAGGCTTGAAGTTGAAGAAGTTCACAATTGTGCTGAAGAAGCGTTGACTAAAGTTGGTGTTGGAAATTGTAAAAGGGTTTTAGAGTGAAGACGGGAAGTGAAGAGCCCTGCTAGAAAAATGCGCTCCGTGGTAGACATATAAAGAAATCTTTTAATAAGCAGAAGAGCGAAAAAGACATGTACAGAATAATCCATGATAAAATAAGCAAGCAAGCTCTATCCATGCAGGAAGGCAGAGAAAGGTGAGCTGGAGGCCATTTCTTAAGAGGCTACGACGGCTCACTTTCAAGTCGTAGTAGGAACCCTTAATTTAGTGACAATGCAGCCCAATATATAGTATTGGCCAAGTTATGCCTGCAGCACTACGACTGCCCTACCAAATGCAATGTGATTACTACATAAGAATTGGTCGTACTGAGCAATCGTAGGGCATTCCCTACGATCACTGGCACTAACTATGAGCTTGTGAAGCCGTAGTGGCTGTATGCAGTCTTATAGTGGTTTAACTGGACACCTTTAAGACTCATTTCTCATTTCTCATAGTATTCCAAGTACTACAATAGGGGTCATAGCTGGGATATCATTCGAGATTTTGACATGGCCGCAGGGTTCTGAGCTTGATCTGTCCAGTGTCAGTACAGATAGAGTTGGAAAATACGTGGGGGTGATTTGTCGATTTTAATTTTCGATATAGTGAGCTGAAATGAGAGACATTCCATCTATTGTGGTGAAGGTACAAATGTACACTGCAAAAATGGTGTTTAGATTTTAAACATGTTTAGGTCTAAACACGTTTAAAACCTAAACATATAGGTCAGTTAGGTGTCTCATCGACTACACATTTAGGAAATGAACACTTTTATTCTAACTACATAAACATTTATGCTAAACATGTTTAGATGTTTAGAGTTGAGACAGTTGAAAAATAGGTGTTTTGGTTTAAACATCAATATGTTTAGATACTTGGATGTTGAATCCACACCAGGTAGCAGCACTACGTTTGACTGGACTATCTGCACACAGTTATAATCAATTGTTGTGACAAATTTCCCCAAATCCCATGTTTATCAGGGTTTCATTTCATAGAATGTCATGTGAATAGAAAGGGCAATAGAAAATTGACTAGATTCACCTCATGCCACCATCATTACCCTAAAATAATCAATAAACTCCATGACTGACACCTATTTGATGTTATTCTGCAATAGATAAGGTAATTTCCTTCCTGCCAAGCTGTTGTACTTTCTCAAGTCTCTCATTCTGATGTAGTGTGTAATATATGTACATGTATATAGCTGTGGCTGACATCTTATGAGACTTTGACAAGTAAATACCTGCTGATGCCCCCCCCCAGTAAATGAAAAAAGGAAAGAAATATATCTCTGTTTTTTAATGCATACATGTCTGCAAACCTTAAATCTCCATCAAATCATTTAAACATCTAAATACAAAAATTCATTAACACCTAAACACAAAAATTCATATATCTAAACACAAAAGTTTTAACCTAAACACCTACATTTCTAAACACTTGAACTAAGCACATTGTTTGGCTAAACATGTTTAGGAAATTAATATGATTACAAAAAGAATATGTTTAGAATTGTGTTCAGCATCTAAACACCATTTTTGCAGTGTAATTACAAAATTTCGTTAGTGAGGCAGATTTCCTAAGGTCTCTTCTCTTTGAAAATAAAAGAATATAATACATAGGGAAGATCGAGAAGCTACACCTCACCATTATTTTAGTTGAATTATAAAGGCGCTGTTGGGAAGTTATTTCAATGACACTGTCAACGTTAGAAGGTAGGGTATTCTCCATAACAACTCCCACGCATATCAAATAAGAAAATATAGGCAAAGCTAAGCAGATTTGAACAGGTAGTAGAGGTAAGGATCTTAAGCCGTAATGCATTGATATAATAAGCGCTTAATCAGACAACTAGTGGGTGACTTTTTTCTTTCAGTTAGTTATTCCAGGCCTCGGATTATCTCTTAAAGTAGGCACAGAAAGGAGATAACGTCGTATATAATATATTGTATGTTATACAGTGCCAATGGCTGCCTGATTTAGGTCGTTCTCACAGAACTAGCTCTGAGCTATTGCCCCGAGCTGCTCCGAGTAGATCCGAGCTGCTCGCAGAGGCGGGGAATGAGTTGGCTTGTTGCGGACAGTGCAGATACGGACATTAGCCCTAGGGCACAGGCCCAGAGTAACTCGATTTACACGCTGGCAGGGGTGATGCTCACCACATAAATTTGCTCATTACAGATAATGGTGAAGCCGTCTTACTCCCCCCGGCTCCTCCCACCCGGCCCCTTTAATACCTCCCTGCATTGCCCCCCACGTCCCAATCCCTCCCTCCTATAGTTATACGCTTTTGGGGTCATGTATTAGGGGCTGTGTACACATTTTTGACCCCTCCTCCCCCTTGTCATGCTTTTTGGCAATTTTGCAATGTTGAAGGTATATGGAAAACTAATTCTGTCATGCCGGGCCTACACTGCAAAAATGGTGTTTAGATCCTAAACACAATTCTAAACATATTCTTGCAACGTTTTTGTAATCAGATTAATTTCCTAAACATGTTTAGCCAACAATGTGCTTAGCTGAAGTGTTTAGAAATGTAAGTGTTTAGGTTCAAACTTTTGTGTTTAGATATATGAATTTTTGTGTTTAGGTATTTAAGAATTTTTGTGTTTAGATGTTTAAATAATTTGATGGAGAGTTAAGGTTTGCAGACATGTATGCATTAAAAACAGAGATATATTTTTTTTTCTCATTTACTGGGGGGCATCAGCAGGTATTTACTTGTCAAAGTCTCCAAAGATGTCAGCCACACCTATTTATGTGTACATGTATTACACACTGCATTAGAATGAGAGACTTGAGAAAGTACAACAGCTTGGCAGGAAGGTCATTGCCTTATCTATTCCAGAATAACATCAAATAGGTGTCAGTCATGGATTTTATTGATTATTTTATGGTAATGATGGTGGCATGAGGTGAATCTAGTCAATTTTCTATGGCCCTTTCTATTCACATGACATTCTATGAAATGAAACCATGATAAACATGGGATTTGGGGACAATTTATAAATAATTGATTATAACTGTGTGCAGATAGTCCAGTCAAAGGTAGTGCTGCTACCTGGTGTGGATTCAACATCCAAGTATCTAAACATATTGATGTTTAAATCTAAACACCTATTATTCAACTGTCTCAACTCTAAACATCTAAACATGTTTAGCATAAATGTTTATGTAGTTAGAATAAAAGTGTTTATTTCCTAAATGTGTAGTCGATGAGACACCTAACTGACCTATTTGTTTAGGTTTTAAACATGTTTAGACCTAAACATGTTTAAAATCTAAACACCATTTTTGCAGTGTAACCCTCCCCTCCCCTCTCCTCCATGACTTCATTTGTACACAGCCCCTTACTCACTTCAGCTCAATCCCAATCTTGCATTTCCTGGGTTAACCCCCTCCTTATCCTTTCCTGTCCTATGAATTTTAATGAGTACTTGCCTAATCACTGTATGGCTTTTCAATAACCAACATGCAGACACAATTCATTCAGCCTTCCAAAAACTCTGGAGGCCATTATTTAAACCACTATAAGACTGCATACAGCCACTACGGCTTCACAAGCTCATAGTTAGTGCCAGTGATCGTAGGGAATGCCCTACGACTGCTTAGTACGACCAATTCTTATGTAGTAATCACATTGCATTTGGTAGGGCAGTCTAGATGTATCTGGATGTATATCAAGATAACAATATGAATATGATATCATAATTAATAACTCTTACATAATGTGACGTAATATGACATAATAGATGCTTATCAAGTGTGGCAAAAAGGATCTGGGGGATTCTTGGCTAACACTATGGAAAGACCCTTATGGAAATGAAGATAGTGGACTGCATGCCAGCTTGTAAATAGGACACTTAATGATATGGGTTTTAGATAGAATCTTTGGTTAGATAGAGATCAAATTATTGTCTGTGGTCAATAGAGCTATGATTTTGTACCAAAAAAAATCAAGTCACCATTTACACTTTTCTGGCATGAAATTTCTCTAATAAAGTTTCACCAGTCAAAGGTGTAAGGGTTAATCCCACACCAAGGGATTTCAAGGAGTAACTTTAAGCTGTACTTTAGACATAATCTAAACCATTTGTAATATTCTATGAAGCTTAACACCTTTCCCTGATTTCCATGCGTATGCCTCAGATACCCTACCTCGCTGTGATGATGTAAATATTTTCAACTGTGTATTTTCAACTTTCGCGAGTCAAATGAATTAACTTAACGATATGGTATATAATACAATGTAAATATTACGACCCATATTTATATATACCCCCTTCTACCTGCCCCATGTTACCGTCTTAGCTAGGGAGTTGCTCTTCTACAAGGAATGTTTACTCAAGGTAATTCTACTTCACACAAATCTCCCTTGACCCTTCGTTTGTCACCTCTGTCACATCCTATGCTACATCCTATACATAAACTCACACACTCACACGTGTATGTGCGACTTCCATAATATACACCTAATTACATCATACCTACCATCCATAATACACATCCTTCTCATCCATCACTTAATTTGGACTGGCTCTCTGTGGCATCTTCAGAAATAACTCAGGCGTGATCATTTAGTACCCTCCCTGCCAGGGGGCAACACCCTGACAAAGTTCGCAGAACAAATCCACTTTGACAGAGAGCAAGACTTTCTTGTCTGGCGAGCTGACCCCGGCGTGCCCCAAGCCTTGAGCTGCTCGGGCGAGCTACTCACTATCTGCTCATTTAGTTTGTGCTCGTGTTACACGGCTGTAAGGGGGTGGTATAGGGGCTGTGTCCATCAGGGCCCAGCGTATGTGTCATGATAACTGCCTTTGTTCTCTCACAACCTTGTTAGCAGCCCTGCCCAGACCTCTCTGTTAGCCTCCTGCATGGATATAAGCCACACATCAGCCTACATCCCAGTCATACACATCCTCTCCTACCCCCAACCACCCCACCACCAATGACCGTACCTACAGCAGGCCTCATTCCACTCCCAGCCGTCCCCTTGTTGGCTAATATGCTCCCTCCCTCCCTCTCTCTCTCTCTCTCTCTCTCTCTCTCTCTCTCTCTCTCTCTCTCTCTCTCTCTCTCTCTCTCGGTCCCACTCCATCCCTCTCTCAGTCCCTGGGTCTCAACCCCCCCCCTCCCCCACATCAGCATGTGCTGTGTCCATTGCGTGTCCGATCTCAGAATGCCCGTGTCCACAACGTTAAATGCAATTAGGTTCCCTTCCATCACAGAACCGACATTAGATTTAGATAGGGGCAGCCAAAGTACAGTCCCGCCCCCACACAGGGCCACCTCCTAATGCTGCTCCTCATTTTGGAGATTGGCTAATCCCTTCAGTTGGCGAAGATAAATAGCTGTGTGAAAATATATATATATGTGAATCATTTATATAGATATACAGGAATAGCTGTGTGAAAACATATCCCGAGGGGCCACTCCCTATCTTTTCCATTGTTTCTATGTGCGAACAACCCTCCAGATTTGGTACCCTAATCAAGGGGCCAAATATTTAAAATTTAGCACCCTTTTCAAAGGGCAAAGCCAAATAACATACCTCAATTAAGGGTAACTCCCCAAAAAAACACCCCCTTACCCTGGAGTGAAGGAACATACAGACATTGAATTGCATGCAAATACACACCATTGACCAAAAATCCTATGGTCCTGGATCTGAAATTCAATTATTTGGTCTAAAAATACATCCATTTCCCTTCAGAATTGCCTAAAAACCGACCCTAACCAAGGGACCCACAGGGCCCGTGCCTAGGGCCGAAAAACTACACCTTTCCCTCAGAATCATGTTCGCACATAGTATCCACTCAGCCAGGGAGTGCCCCCCCCCCCCCCCGAGGAAAATATATGTGAATTACTATACAGGAATTGCTACGTGTACTGTTGGGATTAAAAAGAAAGTTCAGTCACAAGATCCCAAAATGTCCTTTGTTAACTGTTTCTCAAAACCCAAGGCATGATCTCTGCCTCCACCTTCTAGATCTAAAGTCCGCGGCCAATGGGCTTAAGGTGAGGCTCCACTACGCGATTTTTGCTGAAAATCAGAGCTATTCTCACAAAAGCAGACACAAACACAGATTATAGAGTGGTATTTTTTTTTTATTTCAAGGTGTAAATAGAAGAATGACAGAGCTTTCTGTTTATGTGGGGAAGGCTTTGTGTAAAATCTCAGGCACATTTTTGTTGCCAAAAGATGTTTTTGTTTACTAAATCAAGTTGACCTAATGTAAATATTGCAGACTTTCACACTGATGACTCACTGCAACTCAATATCAGACAGGTTTGATTTTTACAGTACAAGACCCTGCGATCTGTGTGACTGCTGTGTTGTTATTTATATTTTGCTGTGTTGATGTTTATATATATTGAACTCCCACCCAATCACAGAGTCTATGCAGGTGCAGGTTAATTTGTAAATATGGCACACAAGGAGAGAGATCACCCATAAAATAACCCCTGAAATCTCATGTTTACAATTTTGAATCTCATGTTTACAATATAGGAATGTCAACACCCTATACCTTAGGCACTATAGGGATAAATTAGGTGAGACTGTACCAAAAAATTGCGTGTTGGAGTCTCACCTTAAGGCCAATTTTCCACCACACGATATGCCTATTGGGCGATAGATCCATAGTGAATACTGCTGTCGGTCCGTGAGGCTCCAATACACGATTTTTGCAGAGAATCGGAGTTATTCTCACAAAATGGGACACAAACACAGACTAAAGAATGTTTTTTTATTATCATTGCAAGGTAGAAATTGTATGTTGGGGAGGCTTTTTGTTTATCTGGGGGTATGAATGTGTGCGGTCTCGTCAGTTCAGGAAGTAAAATGTGCACGGATGGTTAAAAATAAATGTCTGCTAGAGATATGTAAATAAGTTGTATTGACGATTAAGTTAAATTTACTATCATAATGGGGCATATGAAATGGGGTAGAAGTGTACTTATTCCATTCTATATTTCTTTACCCCCTTTACTGAGCAGTTATTTGGCAATACTGTGAAAACGAGTTATCCCATACACGTTTCCCTCAGTAATCTCTGAAATTTTTTACAAGGTCCTTCCTCGTTATGTTTGGCAAGACCCTCCTGATCAGTGTGACATCTCAGTCACAGGTTTGGAGTAAATATAAACAGACCTATAAGTGAACACACTCCCTGTGATTACAAGTGACCCCTCAAATCTCATGTTTACAACTTTAGATCTCATGTTTACAGTTTAGGACTGTTAACAGCCTATACCTTAGACACTGACACATGAGAATGTTCCAAAAAATCGCGTAGTGGAGCCTCCACTAATGCCCCTGCACTGGATCCTATAGGTGAGGCTCCACTACGCGATTTTCTGGTACATTCTCACCTAATTCTATCCCTATAGTGCCTAAGGTATAGGGTGTTGACATTCCTATATTGTAAACATGAGATTCAAAATTGTAAACATGAGATTTCAGGGGTTATTTTATGGGTGATCTCTCTCCTTGTGCACCATATTTACCAACTAACCTGCACCTGCACAGACTCTGTGATTGGGTGGGAGTTCAATATGTAAACATCAACACAGCAAAATATAAATAACAACACAGCAGTCACACAGATCGCAGGGTCTTGTAATGTAAAAATCAAACCTGTCTGATATTGAGTTGCAGAGAGTCATCAGTGTGAAAGTCTGCAATATTTACATTAGGTCAACTTGATTTAGTAAACAAAAACATCTTTTGACAACAAAAATGTGCCTGAGATTGTACACAAAGCCTTCCCCACATAAACAAAAAGCTCTCTCAATCTTCTATTTACACCTTGAAATAATAACAAATACCACTCAATAATCTGTGTTTGTGTCTGCTTTTGTGAGAATAGCTCCGATTTTCAACAAAAATCGTGTAGTGGAGCCTCACCTAATGGTAGGCCAGTCGGCCGAGGTGGAGCAAGTGGCCGATAGAGGGGCCATGTCGGGTTGTGGAAAACGGCCCTCACTCATATATCAGAATTCAACATATGTCGTTGTTTTTCTTTTACAAAAATCACCTAAAATTTGTAATTGGGTCCTTAAGGAAAACTGTTTTATCAGGTGGGTTGTGTTTAACTCATATAAAAGTATTATTGGACCTTGACTCGGGAGACATATAGTTTTGCTCCTAATTGGGTCCCATGGCACTTAGAATTGCGTCGTGACACGTTTCTTTTTGGTATACACATATGAAATATGAACGAAAACTTAATACAGTGTATAGTCAATCTGGAAATCTTTCATCATGACCTACCTTACCTGTGTCTTTTGTGCCTATTACTATGGAATTTGTGATATTGGTATCAACTTGACTTTGTAGTTATGCTACTGTATTGGTTTGAAAAACTCTTGCTGTCATAGTATTGTTCTACCCGAGCTATCTTGAAAAGTAATGCTAGAGAATGTATATATGAAGGAAAACACTTGCTCCATTGTTGCTCTTCTTCCAAGCTTTCCCAAGCACAGACAGCGTTATGAGCTAGGTTTTCCTTTACAAACATCCCCCCCCCGAAAAGTATACAACCAGTGGTGGATTTAGAGAGGGGCGCGGGGGCGCGCGCCCCCTTTTTTTCAAGTACTTAAGAGTTTAATTACAAATTTTGGACTCCAAAATTTGCTCCAAAATAGGGGTTGCGCCCCCTCCTTTTAGGCCGCGCCCCCTCCTTTTGAAAATCCTGGATCCGCCACTGACCACTAGATCTTTGAGTAGACAGCTACCGTTGTGTGACAGTGCAGAGATCCATTACCACAGGATGTTTCTCATACAACGATCACACAATCATAATGGATCAGCAATCCAACGGTATAGTGGCATGGTAGATTATGCTACCTATTGGCTGGGATTTGCTATCTACTTCTAATCAGGGAAATCCAATCACTATATCCATAGCTAGTCTGCATGTTCTATAATTCGCACCAATCTAAAACCTGTAATTCATTGGCACAACAATCAAAGAAATGTCATGGCCATGTCATCGCCATTGGCAAATGACTTGGTTGTGAGCGAGTAAGCGACTGATGAAAAATATCTGAAATCTTAATCAAGGCAATATTGAAGTGCCATGTGCTGATCAAATAGGCTATTGTTCTTGAAATTTGTAGAAATTTCGGGGAGTTTGGCTCACCTTTATGTATGAAAATCTAAATCCTGCAACTGACCACCAAATTGTACTTTTGAAAGAATGAGTTTTTACACAAAGCCAATAGGCCCTATGTATAAACTATGAAAGTAATTATCATAATTCTTATTTTCCTTTAGTTATGCAGTGTTTTCACACTTGCAGACGACCAGGCATATATCTAGTTTCACTCTTTATTCACTCTTTTCAATAATTTATCGTTTATTTCAGCTTTGATCACCCAGTCAATTAAGTTTATGAGGTTACTGGGATGGGGCCTATACTGCACATGCAGGGGCGTAGGAAAAGGGCCCTGCCCCCCCCCCCAATCTTGAAGGAGGTGGACCCTGAGTATGTCTGGGCCCCCCAAAATTTGCAAAGAACAAAATGGAAAAGAAGCTAAAACTTTGCATCTCAAATTAGACTAATATGGTGATGGGACAGGGAAAAGGGGAGTCTGAGCCTAAGTCAGATCCCAAATTCACCAAAAAATACTTTTCTATACAAATTCTATATACATTTGTATATACACACACACACACACACACACACACACACACACACACACATATATTCAGCCGACAATTTAAGGTGGTCGTGATGGGGCCCTCACTGCGCCCCCCCCCCCAATGAGGATTTGCTCCATCATCCATTCATCCATGGTAGAGCTATGACGATGAGGCAAACGGAGGCTGACAGGTCACAAGGCGTCACACGGGACGTGCTGGAGGGCAGCTCATGAGAAGGGTCTCACCACCAGCTCGGCTACTCTATCCAACAGGCTGCCAGAAGGTATCATCAATCTTGGCCACAACTCCTCACCCGCCTGCCCTATGATGTAGGCGGGTAGAGGGCCAGTGAACGCTGGAGAGCAACTCAAGCTGACCGGGCCTGCTTTGAAGAAGTGACCAGCTCACCGAGCAGCTCAGAGCGAGGGTTGTATAAAGGTCACGAGATAATCGTTATGGAAGTGCCGTCATATCGCGTATGCACCAAGGACAGGGAACCTATACCAGCCAAGGTATGATCAAGAGGAATACGAGCACTGTAGGGAGTAGGGATGTAGGGAGAGGTGGGGGCTAAGCAATAAGAGACACTTTTTTCTTTAAAAAAAAAAACCCTATATTGATTCTATACCCATACATGATAGCCGGAACGTCATGGTAAAATGATTTGGCACAAATTATGGTAATAACAGAGAATAATTAATTCTCAGAGTTTATATTTCCCTCCCAAGATAAAAGAGACCTTCTGACTGAGATGAAAGACTATGAGCCTGTATTTAAAAATATGAGAGATTAAATACAGCTTGTTAATTCAATTCTGTCGGTTCTTTGGTTAAGTACAGTTCTGATTTCAAAGGTAGCCGAACAAATTAATTAAGCCATTACAGAAATAGAAACACACAGCTGAGCTCAAAATTTTAAGGAGATAAGTAGCTGTAGCGCACAGGAAACAGAATAGAATGAATTCCTGACTGATAACATAAATGAACTTTCCCAGACTGTTGCAGTTGCAGGCATGGCAGATTCAAGATAAAGGGCCCCACATCGAAGGGATTATGGTTGAAAATAGTTATAGACTGGCCAGGCGAAGAAAACATGTGGGCAGATGAGAGGGCCCTCCTTCCGGGATGTTTAGTACTGGATTTGGCCACTACGGGAGCTACAAAGGCTACTAATGTGAAAAAAGGTCAAAACTTGTATTAGATACTTTTTTACACAGAAAAAGATGGTTTTCTCAAAAACGTTTTATGTTCACTCATTTACACCATATTTAGAAAGTAAATGGATTTTTTTAAAATCCAAAACAAGGCCTAAATAAGGGTTCCCATAGAAATGTGTTCCCATGGCAACGAAAGAACATTCCAAATTAAAAAAAGAAAATGACATCAGTCCATAGAACAATTAACGGGGATTTAAATGCTGAAAACCACAAATATAGATACCATTTCTACATTCAGTGTTATGGCCAAATGTATGGAAAGCATTGGTAATTTACCATTAGATTATTTAAATCATTATGCTTATTAGATGCATGTTAATAATCAAAACAGTGAATGCTAGAGCTTTTTGGCTGTATTAATCGTCATCCCATGTTCATTAAGCCATATCTCAAAGACCAGAAGGGCTATCTGCAAGTGTTATACCTCATTTTAAAGCCGATTACTCTAATTTTAAATGCCACATTTTACCCCGGAGGACCCTTTCTCCTCATCTGTCCACACATGCCTCCAATGGGGAAATTGTTTCTTAAAGATCAAGACTTCAAAATTAGACATCTTGGGCTAGAATATTCCTGGTAGTTCTTTCTTTTTCAGAATGACTTACCAAACATTGATTGATATCCACCATTTGTAATGTCCCATTACGAGTAATTTATGTAGCAGAGGCGCGCGGCACCTTCAAGATTTATTTCTAAATAGACATGACGTCACAGGGTGCCAAATTCGCGCCATTATGGGACGGAATGTAAATATGTTTGTTTTGTTATAAAATTGGTTCTATAAGAGATTTCCGAGTTATGTTTTCAATCATAGGTTTTTATGGGGTTGATTTGTTAAATATGTGGGCCAAAACCTCGTTATTTCGAACGATGGAATGGTTTCCATGACAGCCAGAATGTCTCATGTGTGCCTATTTTCCACGGAAAACGTTCCATTTGCATACCAAATACGTCCTATGGAACGTTAGTAACAGAGACGGAATAATCTTAAGAGTTACAATTTTCACTGTTTTACTAATCTACTGCCCCTGGTGATAAAAACTAGTACTCATTGAGCCATCTTCACGGTGGGCTTAAAACAACACTATACCTAGGTCAGTTCAGTGGCGGTTCCAGAATTCTGAAAATAGAGGAGCACCCTTCATTATTGTCTCTATTTTTGGCTAAGTTCTAGGCTTCAAATAGGCAAATAAGCAATAGGCGCACCCCCGCCACCCCGTCTAAACACTGAAAACATTGAAGATCCGAAACTAGTCAGCGGTGACCACTTTAGGTCTTCAAGTTGACGATACCTAAAACTACAACTTTAGGTAGTCAAAATGACGACTTTAGGTCGTCATCCTGATGACCTAAGTTGTGAGTATGCCAACTCCGTACTGTCAGTGTTGTCATACTGATGACTCAGATCGTCAGGATGACGACCTAAAGTCCTCTTTTTGATTATCTAAAGTTGTAGTTTTAGGTATCGTCAACTTGAGGACCTAAAGTGGTCACCGCTGACTAGTTTCCAATCTGCCATGTTTTCAGTGAATCTGCCACTGCACAAGTGTAATTAATTGACACACAGGAGGACAAATGAACAAGACTTGTTTTGTTTCACTGTCAATTCAGGCCGTAATAACAAGTAAAATGATCGGCTCTGTGCCTTTTAGATATAGAGATAGCTACTCATGGTGGGCCTTTTCCCCAGGCACAGGCTCAGAGTGAGTAGGGAGTATACAGTGACAGTTGTAGGCGGGTTGTGGGCACCTTGAGGGACCTGCTCCAGACCTGCTCACTGTGTGGGCTGAGTGGCTCCTCACGTTGAACAAACACCGAGTGGAATGACGAGCAGATCAATGTTACCATTGTGTATATTAGCTAAGGGACAAGTCATTGATTGCCAGCTGGGGGGGGGGGGCTTGATTGATTTTGGCAGACCAGCAATTTTTTCCGACCCCTAGCAATATTATTTATGTTATCACGACCCCCTCCCCAAATATGAACTGATTTTGCAAAATAATGCCCCCCCCCCACAGTGCGAAGATTTAGGCCATATCGGGCTTTGTAGCCCCCCCCCCCCACCAAGGAGCTCTTTTTCAAAATAACCCCTACCCCCTATATCTAGCAAACCCTAATTTACTGGTAACAACATGGTTGTTTGCCGCATGTAGTATAATTATTCTGTATATGAAACCAGACTTATCATCCCATGTCAACATGCCTTTGACATGGCTGTGATTCTTGTCAACTGACAAATGACATTTTAAGGCAAGTCAAATCACATGAGGGTTGAAGTGTGCTACATGCTTCATGATCACACATGTGCACATGTCCCAATGACGTATGTTCTCTGCGTCAAAACTAAATTGATGTGAGTAGACACATCATTTTGTCCAAAAAGGCTTTTTCAGTGTTTGAAATCAGGGGACTGGTGGCTCTAGGACATAGAAATAAGGGGACTGCTGGATTACCTCTGGAACCTAGAAACCGGTCATTTCCCCCTGGATTTAGTGGTTGGCAGTGGGCGGGGACCATCATAGGGTGCACGTGAGTATACCCCCTCCCCCACCCCTAGGATGGGGACATACTCTGGCGGCCATTCCCATAAGCCCGTGTGACGTTTGGTACAACTTCCGTTAATGGCCGCGGCCAAACTGTGGACAACCTGCAGGAAGTTAATGACGTCGTAACTTCCGGTAAGAAATGCAGCCCTGGTAATCAGTTTATGTAATAAAAACCCAGTAAATTTATCATTTCCAGCTCTATAAAGGACAATATCTCCCTTTTATAGAAGAAAAAACGACTCACCCAATCTTCATGCAAAGAGTTCCAAGTCAAAAGAAACCTGGCTGGGAGGCTGAGTATTCGTTTTGTAGCATGACCAGATGGTCTGGAATGTGCAGAAGCAATATAAAAGAGTTTTCTCTGGACTGTTTGTTGAGATTTTATTGAAGGGACATGGCTTCAAGTGTCATCATAAATCAATATCACTTCATCACCTGTTGCGCCTTAGCCTCATAATAGGTGAAAAGGGAATGGTTTCCGCCTGCTCCTATACAAGGCAGAAAGATTCCCTGATGTGATAAATAAATTAAAGGTGCCGTCATGTTTATTCATACCCTGTAAATCGTAGATAAAGACGCTACCATTCTTTATTGATGTTCAGGGGATCCTAGATTTGGGTTGTATGGCAAAGGATTTTCCACAGGCATACATGTGATAGATTTACATTCAGCACACTTGAATAATCCTAATAAAACTGAAAAAAAAACCACAATATCCCTTTATTAATCATCTTTTCTAGATTTGGGTCGGACCAATCCTCCACCTGGCACTAGATTACTGTTTTATCATTAGTTTAAAGGTTCTTGCAGTGAGGCTTTACAGATCATGTCTCCTCCTACGCAGGAAAAATTAGGCTTTATAGTATTGATTAATTTTGCGATAAGCTTCACTTTTAACCCAACTCTCAAGTGCAATATACTTGTCCAATCACGACCAAAACCCCATTCTTCCTCGCAGCATTTTACAAATATACCGGTATCCAAAAGACCATAATTATCCCAGCAAGTGCTAGTAACATTGTCCCCATCGTCATTGTTTCGGCTTCTTCATGACATCAATAATTGGTTTAGTTTTAAAACTTGAGCATCAACCCATTGATCTTGTTAAATCGCCTAAACTTCTAAAACTCTCTTGTAAACGCCAGGGGAAAGGGGGGGGGGGTGCACAGTTTGTGTCTAGGTGTTTGCATGTGTGTGGTTAAACCGTACATGGAGGTTGACATACTGTATTTCCTATATGGTCACTGGAAGCACATGACGTTGGACTTTGGGAACATCTTCAAAATAGGCTTCTTTAAGGTGGTGGCCACCTCGGATTTATTGCGTACATACGGCAATATTCTTAAGTGTTCACTCTCTTGGACAGTGCTCCAGACTCTTCAAATGTCTTTCACCATCGCCTTACCAGGTTGTGTTTTCTCATCTAACAAACTCCCACGGGTATCAACCCGAATTTAACCCCTGTACAAGTAATTGCTCAAGGGAATATTTTTTACCTCCCTCAGCGACCAGGATTTCTGATTTTGTCGGAAATCCCAGAATTATCAATTTCCAACTTTAAGAAGAAATAACGAGGAAAGAATAGTTTGGACACACTGAGGTTGGTCTTACCGAATGCCAAAAGTCCACAGCAACAACTGTGGACTTTTCTATCGATTCTACTTGTACTTTAAAATACACCCCCTACATGGGGAGGGTATATCCAATTAATGCTACATGTTGTAGTTGACACTGTTGAGAAATGCCTTCCTGATGAAATGTGTGTGTGTTTTTTTTTTATAACGCCCAACTCTACAGTTTAAGGGTCCGTTGAAATCACTGCAATGCCTATTGGTCTTTGACGAATTTTCATGTCATATATTGGTTATAAACCCTTATTCAAGTGCTGCAATATCTCTGCGTTTTACACAATTGTTGTAAAGTAAGGATTCTAGAGGGCGACTGTCGCAAATTGAGGGGACCTTACAGTTTACAATATGGGCAAGGATGGTCCAGAGTCATAACATATATTATACGCTCCTTGATATGGGCCACTATTGCAAATTTAGGAATCCATAGACGTTAAAGGCCAAAAAACTGCTCAGTGCTGTTTGGGCAGTAGGAAGTTGATTTTGTAAGAGATGTTGAGAGAGGGAGAGAGATATATAGAGACAGAGAAAAAGACAGATGTAGAGAGAGGAAGAGTCAGAGAGACGGAGAGAGAGGGGGCACTGAAATTGTTTCCTACTCATGCCAGTTATAAAAATAACCCTGGATAAGTGCCCCATTTTGATATATACTACTTGGGCCATGGGCGTGGACTGGTTACCAGGCTGGGTCTGCAAATGTGTTATCCCTATATCATAAGAAGGGTGAGAAAGTAAACGAGGACCTTATACTTAGACCTTGATTAAAGGGGTGAAGGTGGACTTCGGCAATGTTCCCATTCACCTCCGTAATCAAGGTCTTTGCAAAGCAATTAGAACCAACAGAGGGTAGGAAAGGTCCTTTACTTCCTCACCCTTATTATAGTATATGGATAACACCTACACAGACAAAACCTGGCAACCAGTCCACGCCCGTGACTCGGGCAAAACAGTGAGCTCACAACGCACAGGTCACCGCCTGCATATGGCGCGTCACGTGTCATATTTATTGCCTACATGCCAGTAGGCGTCAACCATTCCCTCGACAGTTAAATCTCTAATTTGTTTTATGTGATTCCTGAATGGTGTAACGTAATCAGGATGATATCAGCGATGTTATAGTGCGATTAAGGACAAGTTGGATTTTTATCATTACTGTTGGGCCTAATTGGTTTAACTACAAAATCGCTGCACTTCAGCCCCCGTGCTTCAGCCATTAAAGATTATGATATCAAAAATACAGACACCATCATGACATCACATCGCATTAAGACTTGTTATTAAAGTGAGTAACATGATAGTGAGGGACTTTACATCCATTGTGAATGACCTGATAACCCCTGGGGTCCGATACCAGCCCACATGCTGCTGAAAGATACTATATGTGTGCATATTTTCTCTCTCCAGGTGATGATGTGTGGACACCTTCCGCAGTGATCCCAGGTTGCCGTGATTACCGACCACCTGTAAAATGGAATTCCCACCAGGGGTCTCTCTCTTGGCATCTACTGAACATTGGCGTCTGACGTCACCATCGCCAAGGTAACCATCACGCGCATACGCTGTGGGGGGGCAGTTGTGAGCGCTCTCAAACAGATGGATTTGACACACAGCTGTATCATATTCTTGGAAAATAATGGGGGTATAAACTAGCAACTGCAGAAGACGCAGAGAGCGTCACTCAAGCCCAGGCTGCAGGTGAAGCGGGTCGCGTCTCTCTCCACTCTTCAATTGTCGTCTGCGAATCAGAGACGCCGCCAAGATGGTCAGGATGGCTTCTGTCGACCAATATGCAGGTCCGCACGTCGCCGCCTTTGCAGATACGTCACACTTGGGCGGGGGTGACGTTATGGCAGGATTAGACAACACATCCTTTTTAGAAACGTTCACGTCGATGGTGTTGAACGCCTCAGCAGCCCCTAATGCTACAGGGAACGGAACTCTTGGGGAGGCCGAAAGTAACCCGTACAACCCAGCCTGGTACATTAAACTCATCTATATTGTTGCCTTCGCAGGCATGGTGCTTGTAGCGGGCGGGGGTAACATCATCGTCATCTGGATTGTCCTGGCTCACAAGCGCATGCGCACGGTGACCAACTACTTCTTGGTGAACTTGGCGGTGGCGGATGCCCTCATCACCATACTGAACACTCTCTTCAACTCCTTCTATATGATGCGCAGTGACTGGCCCTTCGGTCGCAGCTACTGCAAGTTCTCCCAATTCATCGCCCCTTGCACCATCTCTGCCTCCGTCTTCACCTTCATGGCAATTGCCATTGACAGGTAAGTTGCACATGATACCATTACAGTTTAAGCCACAGATGTCGTTCAGGAATGGTCCTGAATTGGTAAATACTTCCCAAGTAGGAATCAATTCCTGGCTAGTTCCGTCCTCTAATTCCCTGGCCTACCTACTATGAGAAGTGTTCAGGAGGGTATCTCAAAAAGATTGGGAAACCAGTTCTCACCGTAACTATTTGATCCTGCAGTTCTCCTACATTTCTCACCCTAAGAACAGACTTCCCTGCTTGACCTCTGCTACAAGTGAACTGCACGGAAATAGGTCGAGTTGCAAAATTAGAGACTGGACCCCTCCTATACCACTCCTATAACTGACTCCCTCTTTACAATACAAGAGGGAATCCACTCCAGAAGGTCAGTGAGTTCAATTTTGGAATTATAACCTCCGACAGGATCAATTCCAAATCTTTTTGAGATACCCTCCAGGTGGAACCAATCTTGGAACCAGTTTCCCCATTTTTTGCACCACAGTCTGATTCAGAGAATGTCAATTCTATACGGCACATGGCTCTTGTATTATTGACCAATGGGAGGCATCCTAGGCATATACTGCGGAGTCAGGGGCTGAAGGTGTTAGTCATAGTGCCGTCGGGGTCTAATGGCGGCCCCCAGCTGATAATGGCTATGTGAGCTATAACGCCTACAGTATAAAAATAAGGTGGGAAGTGGCTTCTCAGGGTGGAGAATCGTCAGGAACTAGAAGGTGAGTTAGCTACTGTTAAAAGCCAAATCCCAATCTCTTCGGGACAGCCTCCAGGGAATTTCTATACCCATTGTCATAGATGTGTGTGCATCTGACCATAAGGTATTTGGCAATTGAGAGGTGTTATACTACAATACATTAAGGGGTATGCATGGAGAAGCTGTTTTGTTGTTGATTCATCAATTGCAAACGTACATCTAAAATCGGCATACCGTTGAAAATAGCATCTGTTGGGTAAAGGCATGTGGGTGGTGGAGACGTTTTTATATTGTCCCATTAATCATTCTCAGTATTTGTCCGCATCTTAATAATCGAAAATAACTTTCAAATAACTCTGTCAATATCATTATGATACAGTGCCCTGTTGTATCTTCTCCTGCTCTGAGTGATGATAACTGGGCCAACCTTATAAGAGATGGTTTAGCAGGTACATAAACTTATTTCAGGCCTGCATTGATCCTGACTGACATGAGAATAAGCTGCTCCTGTCTTGGACCTTGATCATTAAAATGGGGCCGACCCCCTGAGCTGTGCCCCTTCTACTATACCACCATCACACTAATCCTACTACGACCCACTGATGTCGATCTATAGTAAGATCAACTGAATAAATAAGGCTATGTTTTTCTTGATATGCAAATGGGTACTGAGCAGGCATGTGCTGATGTCTTTTTCGTGGTGGGAGACGTGGCACCTCCTTCTTTTGGGTAAACCTATCACGTTGTATACTTAAATTATATCCCAGGTGTACATGTATACACACACTTAAACCAGTATGCTATGTACACACAGTTAAAAAAAACTTGTACATAAATGAAATGCCATATCATTTTATTCACATTTTGTCGAGTTATGCCACATTGGTAACTGTATAAAGAGGCACCTTTCTGTTTATCACAGATTCCTGTGAGAAGAACTACCAGGTATGCCTATATGTAGACCTAATAATCGCATATATTGATTCCAGAAATAATCGATAGATTCCAGTTCCAAATTGCTCCTTCATTAAAGTTTATTGCCGGAGAAATAGTAATGTCTTAAGTGCGTTGCAAGCTAAAGATACCAGAGTGAAACTGCAGCCATTTGATAAGCGATATTCAGAAATTTCCTCAAGTAAAAGGGTAGTTCCACTACCATAGGTCACTCGAACTTTGGCTAATCTTACAACTCTTTTTGGCTAGAAATTGCTTTATTTGAAAAAAAAAATCGTCGGATTAGCCTAAGTTCGACCGACGACCGACGGTACACTATATAAAATAGTTGTTCAATCTATATATCATGCAGGAAGGCATTTCTGAAGATGGTAAGACCAGACCCTTGTCAAATTGTAGTGGAATTGCTCACTGTAATGCTATCATAGCCCTGCATCTAAATGGTCACTAATAACTGCACTGGTACGACTGCCCAACCAAAGCCTATGTAATTACTGTGTTAAGTGCTGATCGTACAGAGCAGTCGTAGTGCATTACCTACGATCACCCACTTAAATTTTGAGGGTTACAAAATCGCATTGGCTGTTTTCAGTCGTTCTATCTTGAAAATTCCTTCCAGAGATCCTCATAAAACTGAACAATAGACCACCGTAATTATAAAGCACTGAACCAGTGTAGTTTTAAGATGAAGCCCCAGGTGGCAGTTCAGTGGTACACAAATGTACAATGAATATCAATTTAATGATGGTTCTCTCAACTTTGGGACGAGGAATGCACCGTAATTCCGACGACATTTTCTTTTTTTTTTTTTTTACAGTGTAATGGATTATTTCTACACAGTATAAACAAGCCTACAGGTGCCACTCATAACACAAACATGAACATTCCAGGGAGCAAAGAGTTTACAAACTCAAAAAAACTCCTTTTTATCATGACTGACAGTCTTGCAGATGACAGGCCTCTTTGAAACCTATGAATGCGTCTGTGGATGATATGCATGTCAACATGTCCATGGCACTTGAAGCTAATTCGCTGCATGTGAATGACATATTTAGGTTCAATAACGCCAGGGAGACAATAATTTCATGCATAACGTCAGCTTATGAATAATCACCATGCCACGCAATTTTAGATCATTTGGTACACAGCGTGTTGAACTGAAAGGGTATATGGTACTATGAAGGAGATTTTGTCCTAGTAGTACATTAAAATGGGACATTTTTTCTGATGAATGCTATTGCATGACGATTGCACTTCCCTCGCTTTCTGAAGAACACGAAGAAATTCGACCTATCTTGATCTGCATAGGCTATAAGGCAAAAGTGCTATAGTTTCGAAGTCAACAGACAGCCTACATTTAAAGGTTGCAAAAACAATCATCTGTCTAATTCCTATATAACAATTAACGTTGCCCGAGGGGGATAAAAAAACTGAGTATAGATATACTTCCTGTCAAATTGATCATTCTTAAAGGCCTATATCATCATAGTCACTCATATGGCTATGAGGGCTATACATAGGGGTCAGGCGGGATATATCATAAACTAATCAATTGTTTTTTGTATCTGAAATCTTTATTGCCAGCCCTGCCTTGAAAGCTTCAGTCGAGCGGAATAACACGTTACTGTTGGCCTCATCTAAAGTAAGGATTCTTCCGTGGCGTGCCAATCCCCAAGTGATACTGATTATAATAATAGTCTTCTGGGGGGAGGGGTTATCATAAAGTCCCTTCGAAGAGTCTGAAAGACTTAGTCCCCAAAAGCAACTCCTAGGTCAAGAGTCTGAGACATTATTCCTGACTGCTGTAAAATGCGCCATTTTCTATCCTTTTAATGATGCCTACCCCAAATCTCTAGAGTGCAATTACTTTGCGGTCAGCTTTTAAGTAGCTATTGTTCTGCAGCTGACACTTTACACGGACCACAAAATGGAATTTGCCAAACGCTAAGCAGCAACCACCAATTTTGTAGTCATTTTGGAATTACTGACAAGTATTGTGCAGAATAACCGAGTCAGGCTCCTATAAAATTCTGCCCTATTTAAGACAAGCTGATCAGAGCGAGTAAGAAAACGCCTATGCGGCTAAAGTTCACCCCCCCCCCCTCTTCACCAAACTGGTTCAGACTGGTAGTCTTCACAAACTGCTTCGATTTGTACCCATTCCCTTCGTTCTAGGAGGAACGGTTCACCAGATAAACTTCGAGTGCATATCATCTGAGCAAGAATCGTTTCCTGCCCTCGCCAAATATTCAAAACGCTACACTTTCACAGCATTTAAGAGAGGGAAAATGATACTTTTGTACTGACTATGGCATATTAAAGCTCCCTGTTTTAATTGCAAGAGTTACAATTGAAATACATCCGGAAACAGAATGGTCTACATGTAGTGAACATACCGGTTCGCCAATAGATATTGAATTCGCTCGAAAATTCGGGTGCGAGAAGGTTGTAATTTCAGTGCGCCCCCTCCCGATATATATGAGCTGATTTCATCACAGCTAATTATCGTTTCCTGTTTAGTGTTCTCATTACAGGCAAGGGAATTCCAAGGTGAAATGTGAAAATAACATTGGTATATAGACTTAAGGATTGCAAGTGAATACAAAACACAGGAGATGATAGCCTCAGTGATATTTTGTCAGGTGTGTCTTTGCTATCAGTTATCTGAGTGAATATCGTAATGATTAATTTCAATTAAAAGGAAAGAGTGATCTACGGTGTCGAAGGCCTTTCTAAGATCTATAAAGGCTGCAACTGTAGAATTTGCTACATTAAGTTCCTTCCTGATATCATCAGTAAATTTAGCTAAAGTATCCACTGTGCTGATACCAGAATGAAAACCACCTTGATTTGGGGTCAGTACATTTTCTTTTAACAAAAATCCATAGACTCTATTGTGGACAATTTTCTCCAACAGCTTACAGGGTAGAGGTAATAGAGAGATGGGTCTATAGTTATTGACATAAGTAAGTAGGTTTGATATATATGGCTACACCTCCTCCTGTTTTGATATTGCCTTTTTCGTCTAACACCTGTCTATTGAGACCATCAGTTCGTTTCCTCTGCCCTGTATCACAAAAAAAAAGATATATATATATATATATATATATATATATATATATATATATATATATATATATATATATATATATATATATATATATAAAGATGCTCAAATTGTGAAATGACCCTCTAATGTCTTCTCTTTTTTTTTGACAGGCGGTTTTATATGAGATTTTAGTGTAAAAACTTATCATATCAGGTTGTATTATAAAGTTTATTCATGTCGAAGAAGAGAGCACACCCTTACCCAAATTGTTACTATATTACTGCTATCGTCCATCTTCCTCTTCTGGGAAATTGTTTTCCGAAAATATAGAGATACGATTTAGTGTGGATGGCTCTGGCCATATCTCATTTCCCCTCATTTCCATGCACTGATAAAGGTGATCGATCGACATACTCATTCAGCCAACAATGTTATAGACAAGCAGTGGGTAGAACTGCAGGCCGAGGGTGAATTCAGCAGAACACTATAATAGGAAAATCTATGTTTTGATATAGCAGAGATGTAGTTCTGTCTTTGAGGGATACCAGTCTACACTGTGGAAATTCATTGAAAGGGAACACAAGTGGAATCGTGACTATAGAGTCAGCAATTGATCCACGTAGAATTTGCCCATAGTTGTGGGATTTATTGTCGGGCAATATCTCCAACTATAATGGAAGATGTCATCCAAAAGGTATAGCCTGCTCTGGGGCATGTCAACAGGATAAGCAATGGTTTGAATAAGCATTTTTATGTAAAGATCCGAGTAATTCCTAGTACAGAGGCAGCCCATATCATAGTTGTCTTGGTGTATTTCGAAACTAACACCAGTCAGAAAGGGAGGGGGGTTCTCAACGACTGTGGAAATCTTATACAATGTAGGCTATATTGCACACCATAGATTGCAGTTTGCAGTGAATATAGACATTCATAAAACAATTTTAGTACCTCTCGACAACAAAGCGAATTACCACATCATACATCCTTTAATTCCATACCATCATGTCTGCAACATTTGTGATTATTTCAATCTTTTGAAGGAATTTTGCATCATAGTTAATGCATTACACGTTATTGCATTAAATACCTGTCCTTTGGTAGAGCGGTGTCTCACTAAGTGTGAATTATCTAGTTTGCTTTTGGATGTACCTCGTTAATTTATACCATTTACTATTGATGCAGTGCTGGCATTATCGGCAATTTCCTTTTCATAGTATCTAAAATAAGGTCAAACAAAGGAAGTAATTCTAAAATTATGTTGGATTATGTTTGCATTGCAGAGATCATCCTCCCACATACAAGACAATGCACCAAAGATGGAAGAACATAACCCCTTCAATAAGCGTTTAATGTTATGGGTACGCACGAGTGGGTTTATGGGTTAATAATCCACGACCCCGAAGGGGGAGCGCATAAACCCACGAGTGCGTACCCATAACATGCATTAAAGCATTTATCGAACATATTTCTCCATTTTGTATCAATTTCTTACCTTATAACCCAAGAATTAATCCAGGAGAAGACATTTTGTAAGTGCATCCTATCCGCACGGTTTGCCAAGCCAGAGTAGCCATTGTTTTTACTCCACTCGTCAAACCCTCGTCTTTCCAACGAATTTTTGGGTATAATCCAAGGATGTCAAGCCCTGTTATTCTAGCAGCACCAAATATACGATCTCTAGTTGGTGTTTGCATACATTTTGTCTCCATTTTCTTCGAAATAAATAAGAATCCATTGATTTTCCATAACGATCCAACGCACACGGCCCGGTACACGGCCATTTCGTCTTGTTGACCAAGCGGATAGGTGCCCGGATGTACCTGACCTACTTTCGGCTGAACCCACTTCCGGCAAGGAGGTCAGCCGGGTCAGTCGCGTATCGCTATGGAAAATCAATGGATTCTTATTTATTTCGAAGAAAATGGAGGAATTTGGCATGGCATGTTCATCTAGGATATCTAAGGATGGTCCTCTGTTAATAACTCCACCAGGCTTCATTGAAATCTATGCTAACGAGGTCTGCAAACATCAGGTATGTGGGAAAAAATTTTCAAATACTGGATGTACAATGCTTTCTATCACCGGTCGGCTTGGTATAGTGGACAGCGAGCTCGCCTCCTGCCCCAGCGGCCGGGGATCGATTCCCCGTTGAACCTAAACGGTTTTAACTGGAAAGCTATGGCATGGTTGACTTTGTATACTTCGCCAATTTATTATCATGTCCAGATTGAAACTAGCAGCCTCTTGAAGATGAAGAAAACGCACTGGGGTTATGAGCAAAAAAGCACTCCTGAGGCTCAGATAGTTAGATAAAACATTATATAAGCCAGAAGCAGGGGCTCATATAATTGCCCCAAAAACTGGTTGATGAGTCCTCAGTCTCTATATGCCCTTTAGATGAAATGAACGTTTTATTTAGAACTAAAGACATGTATGTCTTCGGTAGACATGTATGCCTTAGTTCAAACTCAAATAACCTGGGAGAATCTGTCTCGTAGCTTGTCATATTCTGCTTATGTATTATATGCCTTGTCCATCTGCTGCAGACAAAAACAGTGCTTTATGTGAGAGCCCACCAATACCCTTTTTTTTAATACAAAGCTCTAGAACAGAGTGAAGAAATGGAGTCAATCCAATAGAAATAGAGTCAACGAAGGAGTCAGGGGATTTGGACTCTATAGTGACTCTAGTGAAACAGAAGTCCAAGATGACTGACTCTATCATTTCCTCTGTTTGACTACCCTTAAGGAGTTGTTGCAACTTGACTCCTGTAGGAGAGGAGTCACAGTCTGGTGGACTCCCTGTGTGGAGTCAGACGCTTTATAGAGTCACACATGCTTGACTCTCTACTATAGTGCTGACTCTTTAACACAGGTGGCTGATGCTTCTCATTACCTTCCCCAGAGGGCCTCGCAATACAGTTTGGATACTTTTGCACAGTGTGTTTCATTTAGTTTAATCATGGGTAGCATTAAACACCTAGAGATAGTAGTATTATAAGTAATTACACAACAGGCAATTCTACAGAATTTAACTATAAACTGGTATGCTTAACTCCCCGAAATATCCAAAACAAAACTCAAAATGAGGCATAGACACCATTTCCCCGGTTTATGGTGTTACCTCGAAGCATTCTGAGTGCTATGTTATTTCATATAGAAAATTGATGACTGGGGTAGAGATGCATCTAACTAATGTAAAAAGATGCATCAGCATCTTGTAATATGGTGCATTTCTAGGGATAATAACACTGCTTGGCCAAGTCAGAGTGCATTATCATGAATGCTGCATTCTGATTGACCGTGCATTATCTAGATGGATAATGCACTCCTGGCAAGGGAGGTTAACTTCATTTCACCTTTAGACTTCAAAATTGATAATCATGTGTTGTCAGGTGGCTGATGGGTGATTTATCAGTGTAATAACAGGAATAATACACTTGGTCATGGCTGTGGGAGTGCTCTAGACTGTATTGAGACATCTCGGGCCTATAAGGCCCCTCAATGTCTCAATACAGTCTAGAGCACTCCCACAGCCATGCCCCGTGCATTATTCCCTAAATAAAGTATGAAGACCCCAAAAGGAAAATGACCTAGGGGTATCTGTTGTTTCAATATATAGTGCAACCAATCCTGACTCCACTTCATAATGGAGTCACAGTGGAGAGTCCAATAACCTTGACTCTGTGCTCATAAGGAGTCAATCATTGACTCCCTATTTTTAAGGAGTCACAGAGGGGGTCGCCTCGGTGATAGAAGCTGAACTCCCAATTGGGAGTCAAGGTGACTTCATTTCTTTTCTCTACAAACTCCATTAATTTGGGGTAGATTGCAAAACTCCAGACTGTATTTTGGGATAAGTATCACTCTAGGTAGTGGCAGGTTTTAGCATTATACTGTGGGAAATCCGCACCTAAACAGTTGCAGTGGCCATGTCTTAAGTGCTAACGCCAAATTGTAGGGCACTTGTAAAAAAAGTATTTTATATTTCAGTGGACATTGGCTAGTTCTTTGAGTTCCCAACCAGCTTAATCACCAAGTATAATTATATCTTGATCTTTGCCGAACAAACGCTGTTCACACAGACTTGTTTAAATGGCAGACAGTCCTTTATTCCATGCTAAGCTAACGCATCTTATTGCAAAATGATACCGGGTCGGCCTTTAGCAGAGCAAAGTAAATAATTATCTCTAAGGGATCTCGAGTTAACAAGGTAATAAGCGCACATCTTCATGTTTGCCTGTGACTTTCTTATCCAAATAACTGCCAAGTTTATTTGTTGTTCTCTTTGTCATTTCTTTAAATACACACTGTCGAAGCTTTTATCAGAAGCCCAATAACGGCAGAGCTCTTTGTTGAAACGGAATTCTACCAGACATATATGTAAGGATTAGATCTGTCTGATGACGATTTTGTGTGTGCATGGTCTACTTTCTTATTGCATATGACAGATTTTTAGTGAATGCAGTAGATAGAAACATACGACGATATGAGGATGTCCTCTTCATGTGGCTGAGTAGAAGCTAGTGGCATCTTTCTTGGGCCGCATCCCTCAGAAATAGGTCCCTGCTCTATACTATAGTCACTAAGAGAAGGCATATAATAAACATGCACAATTTGTTCAATCACCCTCTCAAATCTTCTCTCTGTTGTCCTCTTCTGTGCTCTGTATCACAGACAATCACGAAGGGAAGGCATATAGTCAACACGTACACTTTATACAATCACCCTCTCAGGTGTTCTCAGGTAAAGATATTGTACTATCCTGCTCTGCATCCTTTCAAAGTAGGTAAAATGAGTAGCATATGGGACTACGATACTGGCATAGCTATAGTAGCAACTAGGAGTGACCCCCCCCCCCCCCGGCACTCTGTATGTATCCTGAAACCAGTATGGCAACTGCTATTTAAAGACAAGATACCAACTAATGCCTACAAATAGAAGCAGGAGTAATGCTTTAGCTTAGCAATAAATAACCAAAGCAATTATGCAATGGGTATACAAGGTAGCTTGGCGCACATATAGATAATATTTATGGGACAATCCCCTATTCTGCACATTTGCTTGAATGGTCCTTCATAGTTGGTATCCTAAATGGCACGGTCGTGGTGTCACAGAGGAGCATTAAGAGACTGCCTGGTGACATAAAACGCTCCATGTGTTTACTACTACCCACCTCCTCCACCACAGGGGTCAGGCCTACTAAAGACCCTCTGCCAGCACTGGGGTGGGCGATGCTGCAAATCACCCCCTCTTCTACTAGAACAGTGTCTCAGTTCTTAGCACTGTGGTATCTTTTTTTTTACTCCAGGCTCTATGGAAGTTGTAATATTGCCTCTATTAACCTTTTATTGGGTAAGAGGCTGGTTTGTGTGCTTATACATGCACACCACTGGACGTTGGGAGATTTTCCGCTCCACCTTTTTCATAAATCTATCTGAGAGACTTAATAAACAGATTAAATATTAAGCATTTAGCATCCTTTTCAATAAGGAAAGGTGAAACTGTCGTTTTCACATTTTGGGACTGGGTACAGACGTAGAAAGGCCCTTCCTACAGCATTCCAGCCTCGATTACCCAGGCCCTTATCACTCTGTCTGACAGGGGCCCAGAGGATGACAGCATG
The DNA here is from genome assembly GCA_949317995.1 of Acholoe squamosa. Lineage (NCBI taxonomy): Eukaryota > Metazoa > Annelida > Polychaeta > Phyllodocida > Polynoidae > Acholoe > Acholoe squamosa. The sequence goes on along the minus strand of OX439040.1, from coordinate 42,757,396 downwards.
CAGGCTACCTGTCCATCCTGCCCACTGCCTTTTCCTCCCGAAGGGTGGGAAGGGGTATGCTCCCTATCTGTTGTATACAACAATCAAATCAAATCAAATCTGATCGGGGAGGCAACAATCAAATCAGAGCACACTTTGTTCATATTGTAGCTTGGTAACAATTGCAATAAATATCCCCATTGCACATTACAACATGTCCTCTGACAGGGGTCAGAGGACATTTTGAAAAATAGTGAATACTGTGCTCAGGAAGCTCATTCAGAAAATGTGGTGAGTATCATTGATTTTTGGTGAAGTTAGTGAATTCCAAGGCAAGTTTCCTCGGTGTAAAGATGTAGTGAAATCCTAAAATAAAAACATGTATGTCAGACTTGTATCCTGGCAAACATTTTCCCTGGAAAGTTTTTCCAGAGAGCATAGGAAAATAGTGAATTTAACATCTTAATACCTCTAAGAGGTATCCTAAAATGAGTTTTATACCAGTTTTTTTGGGGGGAGAGAGTCTAGTCTGGAAGACAGAGAAAATCTTGCTGAAGAGGAATTACAATTTTCACTCTCTTCATGAATTTTCACTCTTTCGTGTCGTGAATTACCATCCAGACCACTAAATTGTATAAGAAAACAGTTAGTTTGACATCCCTTTTTTAATTTTACCATCTTTTCTGAAGTGACAGTTTGAAGGGAGTATTTCCAGGCATGTATGACTAGACTTGAAGGGAGAGTGCATCTTGGTTAGAATTGCAATTTTGACTCTTCTCTCTTCATGAATTTTGACTCTTTGATATCGTGAATTACTACCCTGTGGCTAACATTGAAATCTGCTCGAAACCCACTATTCTATATACCATTCTCTTGGGTTCTTATAGCGTGGACATTTGCAAAATCCAACTAGATTAGTAACAATTTTATTTATCATAGAAATATACCATTTATTACAATAATCACGTTCCAAAGAAATGATATGAAGTGAGAGGGTCAGGGGACATAAACATCTCTTAAAATAGACATCGGACATAGCCCACCCACCCCCACCCTATGCTGTCGTTCATCTTGGGTCGTTCACCGCCAGGGTCACACAAACAAATGCATGATCAGGTCACAGGACATCCACAATTCTAGATATCCTTATATGTGAACCGCTGGGTCTTCAGTACCATTTTTTACGGGATATTAGTTGTAATAACATCTCACTCTCGAAGCCATGTGGGTTGGCGCCGACTTGACAGAGCGGAAATAGCCCTAGCTGTTGACAATGACTCCATCAGGGATGTTACATGATAAATGCAGCTGATATCAGCCTGGTCGAGATGGATGAAATTGGCAAAAATGGGTCAGGATAATACTAAAGGTGACTACTAGGTTTTGATAATGAATCTCTTTTCATTTCATCTGAGTTAACATAATCTTCATAGAAAGACATGGCTTCACACTAGTGCAGTGAACTAACACTTGTAGAGATTTGCTTATTCATCATGCATCCTTAGTGAAAGAATTGCATAGTGGTTTCACCTGAGTACAAGAGTACTTACAGGGAACACTCCTGATCGAAAGAGTGAATAGCCTGCTGCATACATATAGAGGGGAGGGAAGATGTTTGCTGAGTGTCCTTGAGGACTCTTAGGGCTTCTCATGCATTAAGTGCACTGTAAGGTAATTCATCCCTTCTCTATCTTTGTCCTGTGGGGAGGGCACAATGCTTCTAATAGGCAAGCATAAATCATACATTCATGGGAACAACTCTTGAATACTGTACGGGGGTCAACTGCACCCTGCGCTCTTTTGTTAGCCCATATGGGGACGGGGAACGATGGTATAAACACTGTTGTGAAGAAGAGTCACTCCACAGCTATTTCTTTATTTTGGGACTCTTACCCCTGTGCCCAGTCAGTACTTCTTGGAATAGTGTAGGAGGGCTGAGGCTAAGATCAATGCGATCTTAGTGCTGGCTAGGAAATGTGAATGCAGTCTAATCTTAAGATCGCTTAATAGGATAAGGTAGAATAATTCCTAAGATCGCTGAGGTAGCGATCCCAGGATGTTTTGAATTAACCTCCAGGTCACATGCCACGTACGCACACCCACCATATCATACTATCCATAATATTCATTTTAATCAGTAAGACCAATCATACCTCACAATTTAGTGATGTGACTATAACTCGTAGTTCTACGTCACATGACGTAACCCATGCCTTCATCCAGTGACAGACTCTGTCTACATAAGGCTTAGTCACAACTTATCCCCCTGCCTTTTAATGTTAACATCAGGTTATGGCAAGAATAGACCTTAGCACCTATAGGCCATGTTATATCATCGTGTAGGGCGAGGGACAGGCCTTTGTAAGAGCCTGCACGTTGTGGGTGGCATCATAGATTAGCACAAGCCAGTAGAAGGCCCCCATTTGCATGCACTACTCACGGCACTATTACCATCACGGGCGTGGACTGGTTACCAGATTTAGTCTTGTGTAGGTGTTATCCATATGCTATAGTAAGGGTGAGAAAGTAAAGGGAGCAGTGCTGCCCTCTGGTGCCTTTATTTGCTATGCACAGACCTTGATTACGGAGGTGAGTGGTTACTTTGGCAAAGTAACCCCTCACCTCCGTAATCAAGGTCTGTGCATAGCAAATAAAGGCACCAGAGGGCAGCACTGTTCCCTTTACTTTCTCACCCTTACTATAGCATATGGATAATACCTATACAGACTAAATCTGGTAACCAGTCCACGCCCATGATTACCATAGACCCTTTTAATACCGCCACTAAGGACGCTATCTGATACTTTCGCCATTGTAGCCAATATATTCCAAGATATAATGTCAAAGCTTTAATGATAGCTACAGTGGGCAATGATATAAAGACGTAACAGAAACACAGGAAAACTGCGCTAAAAGGACTCGAATGAGCAGTACAAGGCCATGAGACCTAGTCGTAATGAAACCCCAAGTAAACTTTCATATGTGAACCAACATAAGAATGGTTGCTTATTCCTTTAAGACCAACAAGCAGCTTACATGGAAATCACCTTCGGTGTAGGCATTCCCCAAGGGAAAATTCTCCTTCAAGATTACTTAAGTGCATTTTGATGTCTGTTAATCCCCAGTGCTGCCTTATAAGCTTATAAAGTATGAAGATAGATATGCACTTCAAATCTAGTCCTGCAGCATTCACTGCGTTCCTTTTGAAACTGGAATTTCCCTCAGCACAGGTAATTGTCTTCTGTGTGAGTAGTCTTTTGGAAATAGCTGAATCTTCATTATTCTAGTTGACATATATATGAATAAGATATCATACAATTCAACACTACGCAAAAGAGATTCTTTCCGCCCAAGGGGGTCGGGTCCAGAGACAGGCGACGGCTTAATTTGGGGTCATTGTATGGTGAGCAGTATTTGTATGGACAGGAAGCCGTACCATATCTGTCTTCTTGCCAATGACAGTTTGGCTGAAACACTTTCCACCTAAAACCTACCGCCAAAAAGAATGACTAAATGTTTTGTGATGACTCAAAAATGCCACTTCACAGCTTATGACGTTTGACAGAGGAGAATATTCGCTTGGGGACCTAAGGGAACTCGTTTAAAAAGTGGTATTGATTTCCAAACCTTTTCTTCCTTAGGAATTTCAGAAAGTCAATTGCGAGGCAAATTAGCTGTTGAGTTTGATGATTTGTCGGCTTTATCTTGACCTTAAGACAAGGGTTACAGGCAAGAGTTGCCATGATATTCAATTGATTTGAGGCAGGACTGTGAAATGCCTTACTTTAGGCCACTCGAGAAAAATTGTTTCTCATCACATAAAAAAAAAACGCCTTTTGTGGAAAATGCTCTGTGAAACGGACAAATGTTGTCTTATATGGTATCAAATAAAAGCGCATGGGTTCAGGCCTAACTTTAGAAAATACAGTCTTACCTACTGACAGCTATACAGAGTATAAATCACGGACCCTTATTAACTGATTATGAAAGAAGGAAAACTTGATTAATCAAAACCTCCCGTCACTGTTTTTGTGGCCCGGTGATAAGAAACAAGTTGATACTGTTCTCAGGAGCATGTTGCTCCTATGGTAAAAAGAACTGCCAGTAGGTAACCTCTTTTCAAAAGAAGTCACGCTCATTCAACTTGCACTCACCACATTAGTCTGAAAAGTCACCTGCCTTGTTTAAAACAAAGAGAGCTGCACTATTAGGTACACACACTCTATAGTATATTATACTGACTGACTTCTCCCAAATAGGTACCTACTCAAATCCCCTTTTTGAGCACTGTACTTGATGGTCCACTTGTGACCAACAAAAGGGACAAGTTATAGCTTCATGAAAAGAAAGGACTGGATACAATGGCATTTTAAGCCAGCTCTTCCTTTTACTATAGGAGCAAAACCCTCCTGGTGTATAGGGCTTAGGTTTACACGTGCACCGCATACCCGCACAACTCACCGACGCTTCCTTTAAGCCAGTGAGGATTTTGGTACGACTTGGAGGGGGTAGTCATAGTATGTTAAGAAATGGCCTCCAGGGCTCTGAGATGGGCCATCCCGGTAACCAGGAAACAGTAAGCTTCTCTGAGTGTGCCAAATCTTGTTTGCACAGTCAAATCTTCAGGGGACTCCAGGAGGCCATTTCTTAACACACTACAACTGCTCACCTTCAAGTCAAGGAGGGTTCTGACAAAACTACTAGGAATATTTAACCCAGTGATGTCTCATTTTAAAGATCTTGAGGTGAACTTTGATAATAAATTTCCCTGCAGAGGGGTGTTCTTGCTTGCCTGGTCACTTATCTACATAACTGCTGATTGTACAGAGCAGTCGTAGGGCACTACCTACGATTGCTGACACTAAGTTTTGGGGTCTCAAATCGAAGTGACTGTGTGCAGTCGTAGTGCCTTAAGAGATGGCCCCCAGAGGATTCCCCAATGAAATAAGCGTACGATGTTGGCTAAAACGATTCGGTACCATGGATTAAACTCAATTCCCATTGTCATATGTCATCTAGTATTCCATACTCCCTTTATGGTTCATCAAGCTTTTAGTTGTGATGGTCTGAAGTATGCAAGTAACTTTTACTATGGCAGTTTCCATTGTGTTAACAGCAAACGGCCAAAGCTGTGGACCAGTAATGAAACATTGAGTAGGCTTGGTGCGGGGCGGAGACAAGACGCTGGTCCCCGCCCAGGAGGAAGTCCCCCTGGAGCCTTACACAGCCCCTTCTGTCGAACACTGACAGCTGTATTTCCGCTTCTTCACGCCCCCTTCACCACTGAGTTCACTGAGGCTGGTAAAAGGGCCCCTGGAAAAGTATGGCTGCTTTCCTGAAGTCTCCAGCTCTAGCTATCTGACTGGTGCCAGAGCTGCTACACAGTGTAGCAAAATATCCTCTTGTAAGGTGGACCCAGGCACGCAGAAAGGCATGGGGACGGTAGATACAACAGGGGAGTCTATATACATCATTGTAATGTCAGTGTTTGGGTCTCTGATGGGACTGCCAGGTTTGAATATTGCACCTATAAATGCAATTGATGGGCATGGAATAAATAACTATTTAGATTTGACGGTTCCAAGAGTAATGAAAAAAAATATCCTGGCAAGTCGCCAACCTCAGGGAGAGGTGTTACGGGTTGTGGGGCAGTCAATATGTTTTAATCATTTAGCAAGATCAACTTATTCCATTATAATGTACCTTTCAAAGCATTTCTACCCTGGGATTTCTACATAGGATGCACCTTTTCATATTTAACGGTGCAAGAAGGTCCTCTCAGAGAGCATGATTTGTCTGGCAATGACATTCGTCTTTTCTTTTTATTCCCTTCCTCAACAGAATGACGGACACATCCATGTTGAGGAGAATGTGGGGGGGGAGGCGGTGGAGAAGTAGCCAGTGGAGATCCTCATTTACCGAGGCGGGCTGAGTGGAGCACTATGGACCAGTTAAACAAGGAGCAGATCTCACAATATTGAAGGTCATGTCCCAAGGGGGGCCAGGCCTGTGGTCGGCCTCTGATGTGGTTCTGACACCCGATCCTGAGTCTGCAGCTTCAGTCCTTACATTGCCCTTCCATACCACTGCCCCTGTAGCCTCCTTTAGTCTCAGGCCGCTCTGCTCCTCCCAAGGACACACACCCAATGCCCTCCCCTGTGAGCTGCTCCCAGTAACTCATCTCATGCCCCCCATCCTCCTGCACCAGCCATATATGGCCTTAGCGTGTTCCTTAGTGGGCCGACCCCTGCTGAAGCTGATAGCTTGTGAGATAAGGACTCATAACAGCGAGCTGATGGGTACCAGGTGTTATGTAATGCACCCTGAAAAGTCGGCAGTGAATGAAAGAAATTTTCTCATTGGTCAATAAGGTATCCCGCTAAGTCGGAATAGGAGGCAGATGGATATGTTGACCATGCTGGTATACGGACTAAGCAGGTTTAACTATTAGCCAATGAGAGAACCCCAATCTATTCACTGCAGTCCTTCGGGGGCCAACTGGTACCCATCTGATAGGTCTTATCAGTAGAAGTCGCTGGTAACAAGCTCCAGCAATGGCGGCGCCCATGTGACAACCTGCTAACCCGGATATACCCACTGAATCCTCTAAGTGTTGCATGGAGATAGAATTAATCATACCCATATGCACCCAAATGCTCTACAGGGCCTTGGCAAAAGAAAATGCAAATGCTTTCAAGTAGAACCCAAGAGTCCATACATGGTCTAACTCGGATTTTCACTGTATTGCAAAACAATGTCTCAGTATAATGCATTTAAATACATTCTATATATTGGATGAAATATGCACATTTTAAATTGGGACGTTTTGCCTGCTAATGTGAGTTGATAAAAATACATTTTGACAATCGTGCGTGGCTTATCTTTTGGGTCTGGTTTTGTTTTCGGTGTACCTCCAGGCAAGTCGATATACATCGACCCTAAACTACAGGGTCGACACACTCCCGAAGGGATGCCCTAATACTTTACTGGCAAATAGACACGCCTGCACTGCATTGACCAGGAGGGTCTTGCCAAAAAAGAGACGTTAACCGAGAATGAAAACGTGCCTTGCTTAATAATTGTTTGGATAATCGTTAAGAGAAAACATTCACATTTTTCACTTCTCGAAAACGAGTTTCCCATAGATTCTGAGGTAATTCTTTTGTCAATGCTATGAAAACGAGTTAGGCCATACACATTTACCTCAGCACTCTCTGAAAATATTTAGAGAGGTTCATCCTCGTTATCTTTTGGCAAGACCCTCCTGTGCTAATGACTGCATTGGCCAGTGCCTAATGACAACAATAGGCTACCACGTTTGAGGTAGTGTGCGGCCATTTAAGGGATAAACTACGTCCCTCGTCAAAATTGCACGCTTTTCTATTTGTTAAGAAAGCAGAGGGCTATTCATTTCCTCGGGCTTTTCCGTTGATTCCAATGGGTTTTGATTGGAGACTGATCACTATATATTGTTTCACCCAATACTCCTCGAACTCTCGCACTAGAATATAACCTACTCTAAGTGATGTTTCCTAGTCTAGGTGATGTTTCAGGACGCAAATTATTAAGTCCCGCAATGTCAAGTTAAAGAAGCTTTTTCTAGATGACCATATTTGTGACATGATCTGCGAGAAGGGGGCTTAGTGCAAGGGGCATTAAAACCCCTTCTCCCAGTCCATGTCACATTTGTTAATTTGCATAAACCGCTCCTTATCGATGGTCGCTGGTAACATCGTTATGTGTCACTACCAGTTCCATGTAACTGTTTGTACAAGTCACCGCAGACGATTGATTGACTTAGGCAATAAGATCTGACGACTTTGCATGGCCTGGAGGCCATTACACACTGTGACTGCTGTTCTTTAATTCCAGTATTATACACTAGTCCCTACTAATAGCAGCACCTGTACACCTGTTATACCAAACTGTAATTATTGCATAGGTGCTAATCGTACAGAGCAGTCGTAGGGCAGTAACTAAGACCACCTGCCATATACCTGGGAGTCTCAAATCGTAGTGGCTGTGTGCAGTGCCTTAAGAAATAGCCTCCAGCAGATTTATCTGAAATGGGATGAGAGGGGTCAGCTCTCCTCATTCTCTTTTTTGCTTTGTTTTACAATAGAATCTCTGCTTCGTTCAGGTTCACAAAAATATGAATATGAAAAACAGATGCCAGGAACTAGCAGGTCACCGTCTATTGTTCAGCATCTGGCCTACAATTTTTTGATTTACAGAGAGGAAATATCTCTTACTGTACTTTTAGAATGGCATTATCGAAGGTATAATGCTGCATGGATAAAACGAATTTTTACAATTGAAGAGATTTCTTTCAAATATACTCAGATTCTAATGTACGATCTATGTGAAGTACTGACAATGTAGTGTGGGTTATTGGAGCTGAGTCCACACAGCATACAATGAGCAGCTCGTGAGTCGACCTAATGTCTTCATTGAGCTGCTCCTTTAGAGAGCATTCATTATTTATGGCCGGGAGGGGGGTGAGCAAATGAAGGGGGGCAGATTTTTTTGGGGTATTCTGATGGGGGGACACTTTTTTTAAACCTATTCTGAGGAGGGGGGCAATTTTTTTTCAGGGTATTATCTCTGTCACAAAACGCGCTGTAGTCTAACTATGGATCAACGAGTGGAGCAAAAAGCACTGGGGGAAATAAATACAAACTTCCCTAAAGTGATACAATCTCAACAGTTGGAACAAAAACTTGTGCCACCTGCCACTCCCTTGCCCAGACCTGTTGACTTTCACCTATTTAGTGTAAGTTTCACATATTTGGGGTAGTCCAGATTTAGCAAGAGTTGGCAGTGAGCTTGTCGTAATTTTAGGGTCATCTCACATGCTCACACATGACACATGATGTGTTCTCCATGATCCTTGATAACTCTGAGCACTCTCGGCACTGAATGGTTTTAATAACCAAAACTGGAGAGCTCTGGTGATGATTAGGTTATTGGTGAGGTAAAATTACCATCAATCCCTATGTATAAGCCACAGCTTACAGACCATTTCATACACTAGGGGCATAGGATATTGGTCTAAAATGGGATGTGACACAGAAAATTGAACTACTCGTATAGCAGCTGAACTAGGTGTATGAACGTGGCGTTTAACCTGCTCTACCACATCATATGACACCTGAGGAAATTTACAGCATTTACACAAAGGTTGATGAGAATTAGTCTGACTGAGGATCATCTTGCAAGTTATTGCCACATGGTATAACTGTATCTCATGAGATGTTCAAAATTCAATCCAGTTGGCATCGAAAAAAACAATATGTAGCCATTCAGGATGCTATGACTGGGTGTGAGATACAGGCGAGGGTTATCACAAGGGGTTATGTAACAGATTGTCCCTTGGCTAAACCTTTGAGGCTGCTATTTTCAACTTCAAACACCACCACCTTGAACTATGAAGCATTGCAGGATGACAGTGTAGAATAGTTCATGTCACGGCACCTTCTTGGCTCCAGTTTTAAGACAGTTTGGTCCCAGGTTTAATGAAGGAAGATAAAAGTTTTAGGCAGTGGGTTTGATAGGTGTTACCAGTAGTCAAACCTGTTGCTTTCAATAATATGGTTGTTGCAGGAAAGGCCATGCTGGTCGGCTCTGGTACCAGTGCATGAATTTAAGCCAAAACGACCATGGCCAAAGTTGGTATCAGACCTTATATTAAGTGGGCAACTTGACACTAAAGGCTACCGACAAAGGAGGTCAAGGATTTATGCTGTTTTCACTTCCTGTGGGCTCAGCTTTCTTCAAACCGGTGGGGGGGACACAATTTTTTTGGGGGTATTCATTCAAATGCTCGCCCCCCTCCTGGCCATAAATAATGAACGCTCCCTTATTGCCTCCTCTGCACAGGAAGACAGACCCCACCCCTGGCCGCTGTCCTCAGATTAACAAGTACCCAGGGGATTCACACTGCCGATGGGCTTTTAAACTCAATTAACTAAACACTACTTGGAGGACAATACAAACCACATGGGGATGACAGTGGGACCCCAATCAGCCACATTCTGAAATTGCTTTTGAATCTTCTGTGTGCAGCAAAGGAATTAGGCTGAGATCTTGAAAAAAAAGAAGAATCGATCCAAGTCCTACCACGATAACCCTCCTCCTTGAAGAATAGTTTGCTTGATATCATCTATAGATAATTGCTCTATTAATGTGTAATCAATACAGGCTGAGATTGAACAAGCCGAACTCCCGGTACTTCCGGTTCAGGTTCTTTTGCATATAGCTTCCTTGTGGGACACCAGACTTCGTCACCTTTGACCTTGGTGGAGCCATGCTGGTTGCCTCTTTAACTGTGTTTGAAATTGAAACCTACATCTATCTGAAGTGTGATTGATACAATGGATGTATGGGGAAGCTATAGATAATTCCACCTTCTGTACATAGAATGCAGCTAATATTGACCTTTTTACCCCCCCCCCCAGTTGCGTCTTCCATATTGCGCCTAGAATTCCCCACCTGAAAAATATTAACAACCTCTTATTTCAACATTACGCTCCCACTTACACGATCTCAATCAGTTCCAATGGGAACAGTGTGAACAAATATATTTGCATTCCAGCCTTCATTCTCAAGCCAATATGTCGTTTTTACCTATGTAATTACTCGTGTCCTAGGCCGATCAGAAACCATTTTCTTAGAACTACGTACTCAAGGGGGTCTGAAACAAAATCAAAAGCTTTAAAATAAAGGCTACGTTAATTACATTTTTATCGGATCTGTCAGATGACTATATCTCCCCTTATCATAGATCTCCCATATATGCAGCTATCAGGCTTGTGTTATATAAAAAGGTAGGGAATGGAAATGCCCTTGATTACGATAACGCCTGAGGTAGTTAGCCTCTCTGCTCTCATCCCTAGTTAGGACTAACCCTCTAAGGTCCGCATAGAGTGCATAATGTTTACAAATTTGATATAGTACCGATCGAGTTGATACCATCCCCGAACAGCTCTGAAGGGTATTTCAAACAGCGATGAATCAATATTATTTAGAAACGACCTCATGGCGAGTAGACTCAAAGGGCCTACATTCAGGTACCATATTGCCAAATGGGCATAAAACAATGAAACCCTATACCCGACCCTTAAAGGGTTAAACTGGTCCTAATAAATTACCCGTGAGGCTCCAGAATGCAGCTACCATCTGTACCCATGGACTGCCACCCCTTCATCTCATCTCACGCACAGACAACTCAATCCTAATTACCCGTTTCTTATGATGAGCAGTAACCTCCATTAGGATGGTTTTGGGCCAATCAATCCACTTGTTCCCAGGCTGCCAAAGATATAGGGCTATGGTTAGTGGAGGGTAGGGTGTGGGATAGGAATAGACGAGGTAGGAGCAGCCATAGAGGGGATTCAGGGAGCAACTGAAGTGACAGCTCTAACGATGTGGAGACATGAGGGGGATACAAGTGCAGATGGAAAGGAGAAACCAGGAGTTAGCTAACCACTCCATGCTAAATTATGGACCGCTGGACTCAAGGTAGTGAATGCATGACCAAGATCACTGTGTCTTATTCTGCTGTCCAAACTTAGGGAGTGGTCATTATTTATCAAAAGTATGTTATGCCCCCACCCTAACAGTGGACAAATTTTCCCCCTCCCTCGTGAAAAATTTCCACGCACCTTTACAAGCCTTTTTTTTGCCAAAAGAGAGGCTAAATTTTTTCAAACCCCCTTTTAAAAGCACCACCCCCACCTCCGGTGGCGGCATGGGAAAGTTCTGTCTCGGAGCGCGATGATAACGTTCTGTCTCGTCTTTCTTTCCCGCGCTCCAAAACCGACATCTCTCCAGGTGCAACGCCCTGGCTGTGCCTCTCCCACGATCTGGTGACGTCTCCCACCCACCCTCTGTCTCTTGTTTCTAGAGTAATCTTTTTTCACAGCTCCGAGGATGAGGGGATAGCCAGCACTTCTCCCGAGGTGAATGGCTCCGTTTACGTCTCTCGCCCTTACTAGTTGAGTCTGGGTGCACTCTGCTAGTCTCCTTCCCTGCTCCCTCTGTCTCTTGCCATTGCCACAGTGTCTCTCCCCGGGTTTGCCACTCCTTCGCCGGGCTGGCTCTGGGCTGTCCGCCGGATCAGGTCTGCCTCTCTGGCTTTGTTAGCGTCATTGCCCACATAGGCTTGCTCCATCATACCTCACTATCAACTGTCTCTCCGGATCCTGGAGTCTAGTCCGCCTCCTCTCCTCCCGATGGACTACCTCCTCCTCTGTCCTTTTTCTCCATCTGTTTCCCTCCAAGTCGGGCGATGACCGACGGGACCAATCCCTGTTCTTAGATAAGGGCAATTCAGAATCCCATGATATAGAAGATTCGTCCTCGATGGGTTAATAGGGGGGCTCCTCTGGCCATTCTATGGTTATCACTCGGGCACCATAGGCTTCTCGTTCTCCGACACTTCCTCAGCCTCGTTTAGGACCCCTTGTTCCGCCTTCTCTGGCTCTCCCTCCTCAGGAACTACCTTCAGCGCATCGTAGTGCACGATTTTCCAGAGCTGCCCCCTCCTTATCTCTTACACAGCGGTCCCTATCAACCTTTCCACTCTCCAGGGCCCGGTCCAATAGCTTTGCAGCTTTGTTGTCTGTCCCACCTATTTTAAGGGATGGAAATAATACACAAACATTCCCACTGGGATCTCCCTGACTTCCGCCCGGCTATCATAATTCCTCCTTTGTCTCTCCACTGCCTTCCCTATGGCTGTTCTGGCTAGCTCAAATCCTGTCGCCATACGATACTGCATGTCGGCTACATAGCTCTGGCTGTCTCTTTCTGGAGGGCTCTCTGGGTAGAGCAGGCCAAGCGGTGTGGTAGTCTCCAGTCCCATAGTGGAGTGGGCGGAAGCCCTATAGGCTGCTATGACGAAGGGTAGTCGTCCATTCCAATCCCTCTGGTCTTGTCTCACTGTGGTGGCCAACAGTATCTCTATCATTCTATTGGCCCACTCCACCATCCCGTTGCTCTGGGGTCGAAATGCATATGTTTTAGTTTGCCTGATCTCCAGCAGAGCTACCACCTCTCTAAAAATGGCCACATGAAAGTTCCACCCCTGATATGTATGCAGTTCCTCCGGTGGTCCTAACCAACAAACAAACTCTTCCACAAATACTCTGGCAATGTGCCGGCCTCTTGGATGGGTATGGCATAGGCCTCAGTCCACTTGGTGAAATAATCAGCTGCTACAAGGATGTATCTGTTTCCCCTATCTGTCACCAGTAGTGGACCCATAACATCCAGTGCCAATCTCTGCAGGGGTAACCCAGCTCGGACATGGCCCATCTTAGCCACACACCTGGCACACCATCTTGTCGCATCTCGGCGAAACTCCGGCCCCTGCTGCAGTCTCTGTGTGGTCCAGGCTCGTCCCAGATGTCCCGCCAATGGGGCCCCATGAGCATCGTGTAGCACTTCCTCAGGACTGGCCTCCTTATTTCCACCCTGTTAAAATGGGTTCGCCATGCCTGTTACTCATAGCTGAATTCTCAAGCAACCTCCTGCGATGGGGGGCAGCCCATCAGAACCCAATTGCGCACTTCCCTGAGTACTGCGACCTCCTCCTGGAGTCGACTCCAGTCCCTTGGCTCTGTGGCCACCTCCGCCTCCGCTTCCTCCACACGCTCCCCCTTCCGCGTGAAGACTCTGCAAGTAGCTAGGTCCTCCTCAGGAGGTTCCCCCACCCACACTGTCTGATTTGCCATGCTGTCTTCCAGGTCTGTGTTCCACGGACATATTGTAGGTATCGATAATCTGTATCCACCTGGCCAACTGTCCCCCTGGCTCCTTAAATCCTAGCCGCCACTTCAGGGATGCGTGATCTGTCCTCACTGCCATGGGTTGTCCCACCAAATAGTGCCGGAATGTCTAAAGCCTGAACACGATTGCGAGTAGCTCCTTTCTGGTCACACAGTAGTTCCTTTCGGCCCGGGACAAGGTCCGGCTGGCGTATGCCAGTACTCGTTCGACTCCTCATTGCTCCTGGCAGAGGACTGCTCCGAGACCCATGTCACTTGCATCTGTATCCAGGGTGAGACGGCCCTCTTTACAAAGGCCAGCTCGCATTTGCTGGTCCACCTGAACTCCCGCCCCTTCTCTGCTAAGGAACTCAGTGGCTTGGCCAGTGATGCAAAATCCTGGATGAAGCCCCAGTAGTAGCCAGCCAGCCCCAGAAAGTTCCGCACGTCTGTGACCGTCTCCGGTTTCCCCCATTCTCTCATGGCGGCCACTTTCTCTGGGTCTGTCGCTACCCCTTCCTCACTTATGACACTCTCCTCCTGGCTAGCTGGCACTTGGCCGGTTTTATTCTCAGTCCCGCTCCTATCATCCACTGCAAACCTTCTCTAGATGTTCCAGGTGCTCCTGGAAGGTAGAAGCGAATACTACCACATCATCCAGGTAGACCAGGCAGGTGCGTCACTGTAACCCTCCCATGACCACCTCCATTACCCGTTCAAATGTCCCCAGCGCATTGCACAGGCCAAACGGCATTCTCTTGAATTGGTAGAGGCCCCTGTGTGTGCTAAATGGAGTCTTCTCCTTATCCTTTTGGCCGGATCTCTAGCTGCCAGTACCCACTCGCCAGTTCCACCAAGGAGAACCAAGTGGCTTCGGCCATAGTGTCTAGGCAGTCCTCCACCTGTGGCAGAGGATAGGGGTCCTTGATGGTGACTGCATTGAGCTTCCTATAGTCCACGCAAAATCTGGTGGAGCCATCTTTTTTTTTAACTAGCACCACAGGTGATGCTCACAGGCTTTGCGATTCCTCAATTACTCCCGCCTCCATCATCTTGTCAACCTCTTGGTCTATAAGCTCCCTGAGGTGCCAATCGTCAAGGTGGTTGTTTGATCAGTGCTACCCCCCAACAGTATCGATCCGGTGCTGGGCCACTTGGGTGTGTCCTCTATCCCCGGCTTCCAGTTGGATGGGACCTCCTCCGATGTGGGCTTCCACCAGAAGGCCCCCTCCTCCTCTTTCTCTTCTCCCCACTATCTCATTCTCTGGCCTCTCATCTCCTACCTCCGCGCAGCCATGGGCACAGGTCGGCTCTAGTTTCCCACATCCCTAGTGGCTCCTGCTCTGCTCTTACTCTCTGCGCTCTCTCTCCGATTTTTACTTTCAGGACAGTTTCTCCAGAAGTGTCCTTCTTTCCCGCATCCGTAGCATGCAGTGGTCTATGTCCTGTTCTTCTTCTCCTCTTTATCTTCGTCCCCGACAGCAGCTTCTTAACTATCTTGGTCATTTCTGTTAACTTATCCTCATTGGATAATAGTCTCTCTGATATAGTAGCATCTGCGACTCTAAACCGGCCCCGGGATTCTTGCTCGTTCTTAAAGTAGGCCTCCACGCTGATTGCCATCATTACCGCATTTTATAGATCCTTGGGGCATGACTGATACACACACTGCCTCAACTGGATTGTTAGGCACATTAAGAATTAATCCAAAACTAAGGTGTTCCTCGTCTTGGCATTGGCCTCTGGATAAGCCAATCAAGTGAACTTGGCTAGGTCCTCCTGCAAACCTTCTCCGGTCTTCCTCTCCTGAGTGCGGAGGAAGACGTTGTATGTCTCCTCTTGGTTGGCTGGCTCAAATCTGGCAATCAGTGCCTTCCAGAGCTCCTCATACCCATCCTTGGTGCCGGGCTCCCTTCCAGCCAATAGACGTCTCGCCTGCCCTGTCAGGCTCAGACCCAGAAAGGGGCCTGCCTCCTCAGGAGTCTACCTATTAGCACTGACACACAGGTCAAAATGATAATCTGCTAAATCGGCCGTGTTATGGCATCGACCAGGTGATCTCCCTCCTTCAACTAGTCGTCACCTCCCCTTCCATCTTTCTTTGCTCCGAGATCTCTGTCCTCTTCCAAAGCCTCTTCTTCGCTGTCGGAGCTATCCTCCGCCTCTTTGTCAACATTCGCTGGTTTCCGGCCATCTTGCCTCCCCCGCAAGGTACCGGTCTCCCTGGCCGTCCGGCCCCTCCGGCCATTTCCCATCCTTGTCCCTTCTCCAACTCCTCTAGGACCCCCTGATCCCTCAAGGGTCCCCTTCCTGGAGTCATCCATTCCAGTTTCACGTCTCTTTCCTTCCCCCCATGGCCACTTATAACTGTCTGCTTGTCTGACGCGCTCCCTAAACTACGGCCCTTTTTTCTGAAAGGAACATCCTCATCTACCAATTTTAGCAGAGATGCCTTCTCCGTTCCCCCTACCCTCAAGTTTGACATCTCCTTAGTGTTATCCATGTTTTCTTCGGAGACAGTTCGTCACTAGCTGTCACCAATGTAGCAAAATCTGACTTGAACTTAATAACAAACACCACAAGACTCGTACGATGGTTTAACACTGTTTATTGACCTGGCATCTGGCCACACCATCTACTCGGAGCTCTCTGGTCCTTATTTACTGTGATTACTCGTATCCTCAATAAACTCTGGTGTTAAACTCCCCTAGAGTTGACTCCCGACTTCCTTATATAGTAGTGATTGTCTCCGACGCTGGGCCACCCCAGCATCCGAGACTCATCTTACATATACTCCAATCTGGCTTGGGCTCCAGGAAGACAAGGCTCCGCCGCCCCATCTAGGATGATTTCAGCTTCGCCCCGCCTCCCTCAGCCTTACTGCCACTATATATATATATATATATATATATATATATATATATATATATATATATACCGTCCAATTGCCAATTATTTGACAAAGTTCACTTCAAACTCAACCTGTGAACAATGTCAGCAGAGTGTCATTAAAGAAATGGAAACAAAAGTGGAGCAAGAACTGTGGAGAAAATGTATTTACTTTTCACACAGGGGTCGTATCAATCTGAATTTTATGATTACTTAACCTAACATGAAACGTCAGACTACACACTGAAAAGCTAAGGACAAACAGCTCGATTTGTCAGTGCATTCAACATTTTCCAACACCGTTCACATTGACAATGAAGCTTGTGCAACCTTAGGTAAAAAAAGTTCCTCTTTTGAATACGAGCATTGATTAAACTGCAGATTCAAATTGAATGAATTCAGAGAAAATATACTTTCACCTTGGTTGCATACATACAAACAAATCTGCAAATCTCTGTACCGCATTTGGATATAAATTTCTATCTGACAAGGAGCTAGATGGGCGAACGTTGATGAGATACTGTCGGGGATACTGTGCATGCAGTAAACTATATTAGAGAGTTCTTTCAGTGGCCTTTGGGCTCTCTAGTGTGTGAAAGCTTTGATTTCAAGGGTCATTATAGTAACCATTTACACCTCAAAGCCATTTGGCGCATTAAGGTTAATTTAAAATTTACTCAGTGGAAATCTTTGGCAATCAACTCTTGATGCAGAATTTGGATCTGGTTTAGTTCAAGCATATATATACGGCACATGGCTATTGTATTATTGACCAATGGGAGGCATCCCTGGCATAAACTGCGGAGTCGGGGGCTGAAGGTGTTAGTCATAGTGGAGTCGGGGTCTAATGGCGGCCCCCAGCTGATAATGGCTATGTGAGCTATAGTAACGGGTTGGCGGGAGTGATGGCCATCTTAACCATTCATGTCACCGCTGTGATGGAACATTCTACTATCGGCCTATTTAGTGAAAGTTGACATAAGAGTCTTGGAGAAGAATATCCTTTCCATCTGGCAGTTATGGGTCAATGCCATCTTGTAGACTATTTAAGTGCTCTGGTGCAAGGGAGACACAATGCAGAGGTATTGTTATCATATTTTCTTTCGGTTCTTAAGAAGTAGTAATTTTTAGTGAAGGGACCGGAAACTGTTCCTATTTATTAACATACCTACCCCTTTGTGGGAAAATTTGACCACTACTTTAATGGGCAGGATATCCGGTGAATGCATCACTGATGCTAAGGTGACTTAGTATGTCTGTTAGCCCTACCTAGCGCTGTGCAACTGAAGCCCTGGAAGACAGTTCTCAACATAGTACGACTAGACCCTTTCAAATCGTAGTGGGATCTCTCATTCACATGCCCTTACAACCCTGTATCTAGTGGTCACTAATAATTGCACTAGTACGACTGCCCTACCACCCCTTTGTAAAAACTACATTAAGTGCTGAACATAATGGACCAGTAGTAGCACACTACCTACAATTACCCACTCTAATTTTGAGGAAGCCCATATATACCAAACCAGACCAATTTCCCTCTCAAGCAAGGAGCAACTTGCTGCTTCCAGGCTCTGACCCTGGTGGTATGTCCCACCAGTAGTAGGGTAACCAGAACGAGCGAACTCCATTTAGGTGAGGAGACAGAGTACCAGTGGAGAGCCCTCAGGCCATAACGCCCCTTTTAACCCAACCAGGCTCTTCTTGTATTGTGAACGTCACCAAAAAGTGGGGCCACACAGGAGGGTGTTGCTCCTATTGTAAAAAGAGCTGTGAGTATGTGCCCTCTTTTCTAAACAAGTCGTGCACTGCTTCACCTAAGTACTTGCACTCACCACATTGGTCTGAAAACTCACCTGCCTTGTTTAAAATAGAGAGAGCTGCACTAACAGGTACCTAGTCATGTCACATGCTCTATAGTTTATTATACTGACTGATTTCTCCCAACTAGGTACCTACATAAATCCCCCTTTTTTAGCACGGTACTTGAATGACCACTTGTGAGCAACAAAAGGGACAAGTTATAGCTACATGAAAAGAAAGGACTGGAAACAAGGGCATTTTTAGCCAGCTCTTCCTTTTGCTATAGGAGCAACACCCTCCTGAACAGCTTGCCTAAGGGCTTAACGACTGGAATTGGTATTCATATGTTAGCATTTTGTCCTCGCTCTGCACTATAGTCAAGGGTTCCAAATGCCTTATGGAACCTGCTGTGACAATCGACAGATCATTCCACTCACTAAGTACCTTGCGTGTTTTCTAGAGTGATGAGTGGTAGAAGGCACCTTGGAGCAACACAGGGCAAGTTTAACAAAACAAAGCTATTACTGAAAAAAAAAAGTCTATATGGCCCACCCACAAGCATTTTTGCATTTTTTTTTAAAAATGTAGGTGCATGAAGAATACCAACATAAAGAAAGTCCGTTTATCATACGAGGAATCCATATACACTGTAAAAATATCTGTTGATTCCACCAGGGATCCTTGTATAACTGAACAGTGAACAAGCGTAATTGTATTGCAGTGAACCAGCGCAGTTTTAACTAGAATCCCCAGGTGGCAGTACAAGGAATCTCTGTCAAAATAAAGACAGATCTCTGGCAAGGTTGGGACAAGGATTCCGCTGTTATTTTGAAGGATCTTTTTTACAGTGTACTTCCTCTTGACATAACTAATTAGATTATTTCTCATTTCTTCATGTTACTACAGGAAGAAATGAGAAATAATGACATGTTGCTACTACTTCATGTCATTACTGAAGGTTGATGAGCCTTATCAATCTGACATAATGTATACGTTTCTTCACATTGGTAACCTTTTAAGTGAAAGAACATGAGCAATCGGGAAAAGGGCACATCCACTTTATGTATGCCTCCACCATCCATAACACTATACTCAATATGATTATGATGCTTGTGTTCTGTTGGATATATCAAGCAGTTCATAGAATCACAGTCATGCAGATATAAGTACACTAAGAATACAAACATAAAACCACTGATTTCTATTTCTTGTTTCCTAGCATAAAATAAGTTCTACATATACCTCACTGCTTACATATAGTCCTCCATGGAGATATGAGGAATATCTATCACATATTTTATGTTATGAAAGATCTGGCTGCATTTCCCTCAATGGGGTGATTGGCTACAGTTATGATAGACATGTGGTTGGGTTGGAAGATGAGGTCCTTATACACCCCAAGACTATATATTTTTAACTGACCTTTTTGGAATCCTGAATAATTATCTTTACTTTCCAGATTTGTTCGTTCCCAGAGTGAAATCATGTTTCATCACCTTCCTTTGCGGCCATCTTTTCAGCCATCTTTCAGTCAGATTCTTTATTCAAACCCTGTGTATAAGCCATGACTTATATACCATTTCAGACCCAGAATCTTGGTCATTTGGGTTATCAATAATGGCATATACAGGAGATGATATCTTAGCAATGTCAAGTCATATATAGTCTTGGGGTGCATGGGGACCTTATCTTCCTACTAGACTAATGGGCATTGTCATTGGGCACACATAATAGTCATAACCTGGAGGTTCTTACCGGATTGAGGACAGCTCTCTGTGATGAATAGATGAATTAAAAATTGGCTACGGCATGGAGAAGCCAAGTTATGAACACAGGGCAGAGCCTTGAACAATAGTATATATAACAATAGTATCTATAACAAAGCGTCAGCTGTCTTTAAGATGAGGACTTATTTTTACTGTTAAGCTATTCATGGACAGTCTGTTTTGTATACATTCCCCCTACTATACCATGGATCCTGAAGCCAGAAGGCAAGCATTAGTTGCCACACAATCATATATTGATGGCCTTAAGGGTGTCACTATCATCAGCTGCAACGCACGTAGCCTAAATAAGAAAAAGTTACTAGATATCAAGCTAAGCCTTGATTGTGATATATTGTGTATCTGTGAGTCCTGGGGGGATAGCATGAAAGATGACATGCTGTTCTATTGGAAGGATAAAACAATCCATCGACATGACCGAATTGATAAGATAGGTGGTGGTTTATTAACTTATGTATGTGATTACTTTAGTCCATACTGCTCTGTGAGATATGACCTACAGGTTATGCATGAATGCATCGAGGTACAGGCTTTACAATTTGAAAAACCGACGTACAAGAAATTCCTGTTACTAAACATATATAGAGCACCTAACTCAGATGTTGATATATTCATTACCAAGTTAAGAGAGCTGCTTAATCTGGTGGACAGAGATAGATTTGAGTTGTGGATTGTCGGTGACTTGAACATTAATACTAGGGATAGGAACTGTCACTCCTCCGAGGAACTTTTTGATATTTGCCGTGAGTTTAGTATTAAGAGGCAGAATGATGATATTACGCGCCCTAATGAAACTGCTTCCGGAGGAACTTGTATAGATCATGTAATCACAGATTGTGATATTGTCAGTGTTTGTAAACCCCTTGCTTGTCTCATAGCAGACCACTACCCTTTGTTGGCATGTAGGAAAAAAATGAAGGAAAGCTATGACCCTAGGTCTTTCACGGGTAGATCATATAGAAAATATGACAAATCAGATATGTATGAATATCTTTGTGTAATAGATTGGGCCCCATTCTTTGCCAGCTCAAACCCTAATGCCCAGTGGACTTTCATGTATGATGCGCTTATTGAATACTTGGATAAGAGCTGTCCAATCCGTAATTTCACTATAAAGAAAGAGAGAAAGCCCTGGGTAACTGAAGAAACTATTGAGCTGATAAATGATCGGCATCTATTATTGTATGAGCACAAAACAACAAAAAACCCTGCTTTACTACAAGCTGCACGGAGAATACGTAATAGGATTCAGCGTCAGCTAGATAATGGGCAGTCAACCTTTGTGCTTAATATGTTAGAGCAATCTAAAGGCGATCCCATTAAATTTTGGCGAGAAATCAATTAATTGGTAAATCCCACCACAAAAAATCTAGTAATCCAGCTGAAAAACGACCTTACTGATGAGGTAATTCCCACTGACCAAACTGCACATTATATAAACGAATATTTTGCTAACATTGGAAATGATCTATTCAGCAACCTCCCCCCCAGTGACACTGGTCTACCGGACCCTGACCTGAATCCTAATGACGATGATGATGACCTTGACATATCAGCATTTATAAATGCTGAAGCTACTGCAACATTAGTCAAGAGCATTAACATTGACAAATCCTGTGGCCTCCAGGGCGTAAACAGCATGGTACTTAAGGATGCATTCAGCTTCCTTACCAAAGAGCTTACTCTTATTTTCTACAACTCTGTCAATGAAGGTATCTTCCCAAGTGCCTGGTCGGCTGGTACCCTAATACCAATCCCTAAAAAGGGAAACCTTAATAATATCAAGAACTGGCGCCCAATCACACTACTACCTTTACCAGGGAAATTACTGGAAAAACTAATCCATAAAGTGTTATCTGATCATCTTGAAGAAAATCATGTGTTGAGTAAAAACCAATTTGGATTTCACCCTGGCTCAGGTACCTGTGATGCAGTTTTCCATGTGGTTAAGGATCTCTATGATGCACGAGATGATGGTCTGGTCACTGCAGCTTGTTATCTGGATTACTGTAAAGCTTTTGATTCCGTGCACCACCCCACCCTAATTCACAAAATCTGTCAGTTAAACATTCATCGTAAACTCAAGAAATGGCTCATGGAGTATCTGTCACACAGATCCCATGGTACGATGGCAAACAATAAGCTTTCTGCCCAATCACCTGTCAAGTTTGGCGTACCACAAGGATCTGTAATTGGTCCTTTACTCTTTGTACTCTTCATAAATGATCTTGGTGCCTGTTTTGAAAGTTGTCATTATAGCATGTACGCGGATGATGTGATAATCTATGTCTCCAACCCTGACCCGGCTGTCGCCGAACGTTTACTACAGGAGGACATGGAGCGAGTGGGTACCTGGTGTAATCGGAATTACATGACCGTTAACTCAGATAAAAGCATGACTATGTTTTTTTATTCAAGGAACAGACTCCAGCACATAGGTATCCCCAACATAACTTTAAATGGTAACAGACTACCGAGTTGCCAGAGCTATAGCTATCTAGGTGTGGAACTGGACTGTCATCTAAGTCTAAGCCCACACATGGGCAAAGTAAAAAAGTCAATGGGTAACAAGATTTATAAGCTTAGTAAACTCCGCAAATGTATGTCAAAGGACATTAGCCTTAAGGTTTACAAAGTTATGATTTTGCCTAGCATAGAGTACTGCTCTTTTTATATAGGCAGTGCCCATGGTTATGAACTAACAAAATTACAACGGTTGCAGAACCACGCCCTCTGTATATGCTCTGGTGTAGGTATAAGACAGATAAGCGTTGCTGATCTACATAAAGACTGCTTGTTAGACCCATTAGAGCATAGACGGAAAGTGCAGTTACTAATATTAATGTGGAAAAGGGCACACAGTGGTGAGGCATTGGTACAGCGCAATATAAGAACCAGAGGAGACAGAAAAATCAAACTCGCCAAAAGACGGGCAAAGACCAGCTTTTACCAGAAGTCTCCCTATTATAGGGGAGTATCACTCTGGGATACCCTATCAAATGAAATACAGCGCCTCCCTACCAGACGCCGCTTTAAAACGGCAGTTGAGAAATTCCTGCGTACTTAACATGCCTGCACCTGCTATCAGGCCTCTATCACTCTGTCTAAGTCAACATATAGTATATAAGCTTATTATATGGTCTTGTGATATACAATTATTTGTTAATTAATCATATACTGCTTGGATTGACTTGTAATACTATTGGACTGCCACATCCCTGAGCAACTCTAATGTAACAAATGTGTGCACAGAAAAACGTCCCATCAGGACGATTCCGTACAATAAATTCAAATTCAAATTCAAATTCTGTCATAGGCAAAATGGCAAAGAGGGACACAAATATTGTTTTTTTAAGGTAAGGGTATGTAAATGATATTATCAACAGTTAATAATATAGAACAATTAAGCATCATGGAATTAGTCTAGGTTATACTCGTCATGTAGTGAAACTATCGATCCAAGAACTATAAGAAGTATATGATGAATTCTGTGTGGCTTAATGAAACCAGTTTGCCTTCGTTCCCTCATTAGAAGTATTTCCCATGGAGTTATTATTCTGGCTCTCTATTCCAATCATCTATATAAGGGATACAAAATTCCTGATACCCCAATGCACCACTAATACACTCCCAGCGAGTAACTCACTGGTGTTGCATTGGCAGGTGCCGACACTGCCACTGTAATCTGAATTGGACAGCAGGTCAGTTTTGTGAATAAGGTGTAGGGGTGTGATTTAGTATAAGTAGACTGAGCTTTAGGCACTCATATTTTATGAACATCTACCTTTATTTTTAAGAAGAGAAAAGGTATATGAATGGCTCGCGAAATACCCCCAATTCAGAATGATATGCAATTACAACATTTTTCTTGCATAGCAAAAATAACCCCCACAAAATAAGTCCCACAAACCTATTTATCGTAATTATTCATTTGAGGAGGAAAGAACTGTGTCTTAACGGTTTCCAACACCCTATATGATAGAAAAATGCAGCATGTCTTCAACTTGATCGGTACTAGTAGTATATAGAAAGTTAGGATCGCCGACCTAGGGTCCCTAATTTAGAATTGCTTGCTTCACTTCTGACAATATCCGTAACGACAAGTAATGATGTGATGGCTTTCTTTGTGTAAGTGCGGTATAGTAGGATCTCTGTCACTAAGGGTGTAGTGACCATATTATATAGATTATCTTGGTTAGCTGCCAGGAGGTGGGACACTATAAGGCCTAAGACCTAACTGCTATTTGGTTTGCTGAGGGAGTAAAAGCTACTTGGTATGCTGCTCACGAGCACTACACGACGGGGGCACAGCAACAAGACGCCTTAGAGGAAACTGAGGGCGATACCCTGTTTAATTTACCCGAATCAGGAGCTGTTAGGTCAGTTTATCTGGCTTTTAACTGCCACAGCTGGTGGGACTGATACCCAGGGGGTCACTTAATGCCTTATTGTACTAATCCATTACAAATATAAACATAGAAACAACCTTTCTGCTTATCTAAAGTACCTAGTGGGCTACTAACGTGTGCAAGCACACATACTCCTTTTAGGTTCAATTAATTAATTCAATTCAATTTCAGTTTCAACAAATTTTAATTAACGTTTTGGATATAAACTTATAAACCTTCTTCCAATTTCATCAGTAACATGGGTAAACACCTATACATTTTACCCGTGTGTCAACATACCCATGCCGACTCATAGGCTACAGTATTCAGGTATTCCATTCCAGTCTTGCTCTTTGTAAGCCCCTTTTGATAGTGTAGCCCACAGGCACGTGTGATGAAAATGAATAGTAGGATGGCCTATGGATCCCTCCCCTTCTTACCATGACGCAAATTATAAATATGACTCTATCCCGGGGGCATATTCAGTTTGCAAAGTGCCATGACAATGACTGATCTTTCTGCCCCCTGAGATTCTGAAATGTAAGGAAGTCTTTACTAACAAAAACAATTCAAATCGCGCCCATATTTAAGAGAAAAAAAAACAACACTACATATCTCCTATTTCTATAGAGCATAGCTTCATACTACTAATTTTTATTACAGTAAAGATTCATCGCACTGCTGTGGAAAGAGTCTGTGTACGTAGCCTGGGGTATATTACAAATAATGAGGTGTGCGTTTGTCTTTTACAGCATATGCCTACCATAATGACCGAGTCCATATATGAACCGCTATACTTAACTAAGGAATAGAACAACAATAGTAAATATAGTTTGTCACAATTGTCGCTCTTAACACCCTTAATTTATTAAGAAACACACAAAAGAAAAAAAATTGGGGACCACCCAACCAATATGGTGGCCTTGTTGTGTGTGTATGGCTACCTGTGCAGGTGACCTAGATGAGACTATGCAGGCCTGCCCTCTATGTGAGTCCTGAGATAGGACACATGTAATATAGTAGCAGAACTGCTACACATATATACCGTTATAATAACTTGTACAGAGATAATTATAACACCCTTATTTACACATCATTACATTTAGCAAACAGAGAAAGTGAAGGCTTCGGTGCTTCCCAGGAATCGACTTCATAATTAGTCCTTGCGTGATGAACCTCATAAGAACAATAATATGAAGGGAGAAATTAAAACGGTTTCTTTTAATTTTTCTTCGGTGAAATGAAGCAAGGGAACAGACATCAACATAAGCCTTTGCTACACTCGCATCCAGCATATATATTGTGTCTTTCGTTCACACTGTTGTGTTTTTTTTTTCTAGAAATACTATGGTCTGCACAATGGAATTTACCTACCAACGATATTACTAAGATTAATCCTATTGAAAAAAACAACCCTAATATATAGGACATTAAGAAGTGCACTTGATAGCCAGAGCTTATGAAACAACATGACAGCAATAACTTATAAATACATGTACTTATGTTTCAATGTTCATTAAAGCTAACATTCTAGGACAGCTGCGCAGTTACATATGTAAACTCATTTTTCTGGTTATTGGCATTCTGTCAGGTACAGTCTTTAATTACAAACACCACTTAATTCCCAATAGTCAGTTTGTAATGCGGACAAACATGTTATTATCAAAGTGGATTTCTCTGTAGGCCTACTCAGTGTATCAATGTAGGTCAGATCGAACAATTCCCAAAATATGAGCACCATGTCATCAGCGGTCACCAAACCATCAGCTATCATTTTGTTTAATACCTTGTCTCCTTTTTCATCTATTAATTATTCCTCTGTGAATGGGAAGCTCGGGTATTCTGACTTTGGATGAGGATTGTCCATTACGATGGCCGTCACTTTCAATCAATGAGAACTAATCTCTTCTTTTGAAAGTTGCCCTTTTAGCTGATTCTATGCCAAAAATGTTAAAACTCGGTCGGTGCTAATAGTGTGCGTTCACGCTCGTGGATACAATTGATAAACTATAACAGAAAACCATCCTCATGAATTACCCAAGTGAATGGCCAGTAAAATCTCAATTTCGGTGGATTTTACGAGGTTTTCCTCTTTCAATAGATATGTCACTTAAAATGGTATCAATTCCAATTTGCATTGCATCAGTGCATTACATGACCAGTTGTATTTGACAAAGCTTTACAGTGAGTTCTACTGATCCAGTATACCTATACAGTGCGTGTTCACTGCTCACATTGGTACCAGGTAGTTGTCAATATTTTAGAGCACCCATTCCCCTGCCCTTTTCACAGCTCTTACTTATAGCAATACATGTGCTTCATGGAACAGATTGTTTCCTGCACGGTATAGGGCTATTTCAGGGAGTTCACCATGCACACCTGTCAGGTTTTAAAGTGTGTTATTTAAAGATAAGGTTCAAGATGTTTATGATATGGTTAGAGGATATATAAGCTTTATTGATCCACGAGTTAACTTTAGTGGCAGATACAATGAAAGAGGGCATTATACGCCCATTATTTCAATATGTAATGCACTGATGCAATCAATCAAGCTTATAATATATGCTCTTTATACCATGGTTTCAACCTCTATATTAAGTATTTACCTTGAAAATCAATGTATTTTGATGTGAGTTGAAGCAGATGAGCAGGGAGACCTTCCATCATAATTATTGGATTCTTGTTTACCAACAAGCCAGCCGGGTCCGCTGAGAAAAACAGTCTATTTACACATCTTATAGACCAAAGACAGGTTCCTGCTTTCATGTGGTGAATACAGAGATATCCCTTTAAGTCGTCCTGGCACAGAATACATGATTTGAAGCCTATATTTCCTCAAAATGACCATAATCCTATCAGTCCCAGTTTGCAGTCTGAGAAGAAAGGTAGTACTTTGTCTATACACCAGACGGCGGGACTGCTTTGCAGCCAGCGCGACAGGGGATGTTGACACTATGGCGGAACGCGCAGCTGGTCGCTCGCTTAGAAAGATTACGAGTCATTTTTCAATATATATAGCCTCGATATCGTGGATTCTAACAAAGTGCTGCTACAATGAACCTCCATAGGTTATGCCCTTCAAGTCTTCTCATCAGATTGGTATGTAAAAGCTAGAAATGGCTGATATATTCTGTCGTCAACTCACTGTCAAACTTCTGTTTAGTTCCAGTGTCAACTACTGTTCATTCTCGCCGTGGTTAATCGAACAACTTTTATCATTAAACTTGAATGCTGAAACATGCAAATCAGCCATAACCAAGGTATAATAGTTATTAGTTATGGTATGAGATTTACAATACAACAAATGCCTTACATATGGCTCGTGGAGTGATTCCTAGTTCTGTTGTGTTTACTTTAGACCTGCTATTTGCTATGAGGAAAGATTGAAGGCAGGGTGTGCGAGAATGGATTCGAAGCTACAAGTTATCATGCCTTAACAAACATACTGACGTCCTATGCCATAGACCTTTTGGATACACTCTATATAAAAAGTATAACCCCCACCCCAGCATTCTAAAGAAATTAAAGAAACATAACACATTTTGGTGATAGCTATTGTGCTGTGCGTACATACTCGTCCGAGAGTTGCCCAGTAAAATTAACTATGCATGTTGAGAAGGTGGTGTCCTGTCCCTTATGTCCACTATCCACATGTTAAGTTAGAAGTACTAAGCCCCAACCGAGTTATTCAAAGATTTGCAAAATTAAAAGGTAACTTAGTCTTTGGGGAATAAGCCACCCCCAAAAATAGTGGCATCTAAGCACAAGGGCATAGGTGCAAATGCCCTCAACCCCTAGGTGCCCAAGCACGCTTTGAAGCGCGGTTTTGGGCTTAAATGCATGTATATTGAAGGAAATTATCATTCACAAACTTCTACTGGTCCAATCTGCAAAGTTAGACCATCTTTAGAATGGCAATGACTTCCAAGTTACGATACAACCAGCTGTCATTTTATGTGATTAATTACAGGGCAACCCTCCAGGAGCTAATATGTGGTATGGTACCAAAATGATGCTGGATTATATACACCAAAGTTTCCATGCCCCAATTAGATTTTACAAGAACTGTTCATATCTATAAAGACAATTCATGCCCAAGAGAGACCAAATACCAATAAAATAATGACAACAAAAGGAATGTTTCAGTAACTATGGTTAGCAGACCTGACCAGAAATGTCATGTCCTTGACTTAAAGTCTTCATTGAGTTATAAGTATTTAGAAAATGTAATACTGAGCCCATATCAAAAGAGAAGGTCAGAATAACACATGGTCTTATTGATATAATTGTGAAATAATGTAAAATCTTCAAATAATTCTGGGCACAAAAAGGTAACGATAAAGGATAATCTTTACATAAGTAATTTTAACCCAGGCTTGTGTGTAAACATTTTTATATCAAACACTAATGGCAATGCTGGCCATCATGAATCACCTATGATATCAAATTAATGTTTTGGTACCGTTGATATGTGGCAAAAGGCCATGGACAATGCTCATATAAGGCATATAATGCCATATTTGGGGCCCGAATCTCAGTGGGTGTTCAATTGGTACAATGAACACATCAAGGGCAAAGGGAACCCTATGGAACTTATAATGTCATACTAGTGAGTGCCCTTCTACTGCTCTGTATGACAGGCTCATGTGTAAGCTGTCTATTACAGGTCTGCACTGTCACCATGCTGAGAGTTTTCACTACAATTTGCAGTACCTTCGAGGGGCTTGTTTCAATGACTCTGACAGCAACATAGGCCTCATATCATCAATTATCTAACGACTTTGGCTTGGACAGTGCTTTTTACTTATAATTCACGGTACATTATCCAGCCATAACCGCACTCTGAGACCTTTTGTTCGTCTTCAAGAAGGTGCTGGTTTCAACTTGGACATGTTAATAAATTAGCGAAGTATACAAAGTCAACTACGTCATTAATTTCCTGTTAAAACCGTTCAGGGTTCAACAGGGGATCGATCCCCGGCCGCTGTGGCAGGAGACGTGCTCGCTGTCCACTATACCAAGCCGACCGGTGCTAGAAAACCAATGTACATGAAGGATTTCAAAAAGTACCTGATGTTTACACACCTCGTTAGCATAGAATCCAATGGTGCCAGATGGAGTTATTAACAGGGAAACATGCTTAGATATCCTAGATGAACATGCAATGCCTAAATTTGCCCTTTTGTTCGAAATAAATAAGAATCCATTGATTTTCCATAGCGATACATGTCGGCACCTGCCCCGTCCGGCCATTCCTTGCTCGATGCGTATTTGACTTAGTTCTTACATCCGGGCACCTCCCCGCTTCGTCAACAAGACAGAATGGCCATGTGCGTTGGATCGCTATGGAAAATCAATGGATTCTTATTTATTTAGAAGAAAATGGAGCCAAAATATATGCAAACAGCAAGAAGGGATCGTATATTTGTTGGTGTTAGAAGTACAGGACTTGACATGCTTGGATTATACTCGAAAAATGTGTGTAAAGGTGGAGGTATGTCGGGCAGAACGACAACATGGCCATGACGGCATGGCAAACCGTGTGGATCGCATACACTTTCAAAATGTCTTCTCCTGGCTTTATTATGGGGTTATAAGGTAAGAAATTGATACAAATTGGAGAAATATGTTAGATAAATACCTTAATCAAGTTATGAGGCAGCACTCGTGGGTTTAGGGTTCAATATTCCACGACCCGCGAAGCAGGGAGTGGAATATTGAACCCATAAACCCACTCGCGCTGCCTCATAACATTGATTAAACGCTACTTAAACCACTATATGTGCCACTCATAGTGATCTGGACCTTGTTTCAATAGATTCTACGACAGGTTCAGCCAGCTACAGCTAGAGATGGGCCAAATCTTACCAGCTGATCTTAGGATTTTGGCCAAATAGCTGGCTACATTACTGGGTGATCGTACTGCCTACTGGCTAAATAGCCACCAGAGCAGGGATTCAATAAGGGGTGCTTGTATGATAGACCTCTATGTGAATAATTAGTGGGTAGTCTTAGCTGCTGCCCTCTGTACTCCTTTGCTCAAATGTTGCGATGGGTATTTGAATTGCCCATATTTAGTTTTGACCCCCCCCCCACAGTGTGAAGGTTTATTGGGTATTGCCCAACCCCCAAAGGGAGTTCTTTTCAAAATGACCCCCCTATATTTAACAAGCCCCCCTGCCGGGAAATAAATGACTCATCCCTTACTGCAGTCCTATGCTCATTTGAACACAGGAGTGCATACTAGACCATGAAGGAGGTATGACTGGTCACTATGTAGCCAATAGTGGCTCCTACGACTGGATGCTATGACTTCATAGTGGTGGGTATTGAGTCAGTAGTTGAATAAATAGTAGCTGCTATTTTGAGGCCTGTACTGTAGGTCACTATGTAGTCACTGGTATGGAGTCATTTCGTATACCTCCCACTACGATTTAAGGCCATCCTGTTATGGAAACTATTGAAACACGATCCTGCATTAGTGCCTGTACTGCTAGAACCTCTGGAGGGCATTTCAAAACCATAGCTATAGATATAATTTTGAAATGCCCCACTGTAAAGGAAAATCCTTTGTGCATCATTACAGTCATAGGGAACAATCTCAGGGAGAGATCTTTGACTATAGCATGCCTTTTCAATAAGATAGCCAAATCGTCAATAAAAGTAATGTTAAGATCATCATCTATATTGAAATAAGTCCCAGCCCACAAAATTACAACTTTTCTTTGTCCCTATAGGATCTCTATAAATTTAGCCAATTATGACTCAGTGAATGGTGGATTTTTATCCTCATTTCAGGCTGGAGACTACTTGTACTTATAACCTATACAACATATCCCATTCAACAGTGACCTTCAGGAACTGTAATAGTGGCTGCGTTTCCTGTACCATATCAAAGGTTCTATGTCCATAGTAAGAAGAATGGGCCCTGTCATTGCTACCCAGCATCAGTGACGGTTCTTCACATGTTAGCTAAAGGCTGATTTCCCTTGGAATTTCAAGGCTTCTGCCAAGGGTCTTAAAGGTCGACTCTTTACGAACAAAGCGCTTTGATGCGCCGTCAGAGATACAGACCCTCTAATACCGAGGTTGCAAGTGTACCAGGAGAGTGTTGCTCCTATTGTAAAAGGAGCTGTGAGTATGTGCCCTCTTTTCTAAACAAGTCATGCACTGCTTCACCTAAGTACTTGCACTCACCACATTAGTCTGAAAAGTCATCTGCCTTGTTTAAAATAGAGAGAGCTGCACTACCAGGTACCTACTCATGTCATACACTCTATAGTTTATTATACTGACTGACGTCTCCCAACTAGGTACCTACTCAAATCCCCCTTTTTCAGCACCGTACTTGAATGACCACTTGTGAGCAACAAAAGGGACAAGTTATAGCTACATGAGAAGAAAGAACTGGAAACAAGGGCATTTTTAGACAGCTATTCCTTTTACTATAGGAGCAACACCCTCCCGTGGATGCTAATACCATGCTGGCAGTGCATGCAGGTGTGACTACACTGCAGCCACCAGCTCAGGCCTAATTAACATGCATTCTCACGAGATTTGCAGCTTCAGGAGTCATGAAGACACTCTATACATGGGTGAGTTTCCACACCTAGAGGTGTGAAGACTCCACACCTGGAGGTGTGATCAGTGATAACCTACACTAACCATACCTTTGAATTTGTATTTATATTATTAAGCCACTCTGTGCTAATTAATGAGTATTGATAGTACTTCCGTGTGTAGGGTGGGACAGAGAGGATTCCCATCAGATATTACATAACTGTACCCTAAACCAGTGTAAGGCACATGCTGGTGGCCAGCTTCAGCTAGACACTATGGCGCCACCCCTATCCCGCTAGGTCGGAATACATTAGTGAGTCTCCACCCCTGTACTAGAGGCTGTAGGTGTGAAAACTCCGCACCTGGAGGTCTGGAGAGTGATAGCTTACACTAACCATACCCTTGATGGTGCAAGTCATATTTCCAAACCACCATGTACTATTTAATGAGTCATAATAGTACATAAGTGTGTAGGGTGGGATCCCGGGGGTGGGACAGAGTGGATTCCCACCAGGTGTTACATAACTGACCCCTACAACCAGTGTAAGACACATTCTGGTTATCAGCTTCAGCTAGACAGTAGGCGCTACACTGGCCAGCTGTGGGTTATCCGTCCCTCGATGAGGAATGGGCACACTACATCTATATAACTGCTCCTTCCATCCAAGAGAACGCCCACTCATCACATTGTTTTAAAAGACAATTGCTGACGGATGCATGATTCAATTAAGAGATATTTGACTACATTGAAAACAGGTTATCTGGTATTGTTAAGACATATCAACCAGGTGGGTCTTGTGGAAAGATAACGAGCAAGT
Organism: Acholoe squamosa; assembly: GCA_949317995.1. Lineage (NCBI taxonomy): Eukaryota > Metazoa > Annelida > Polychaeta > Phyllodocida > Polynoidae > Acholoe > Acholoe squamosa. The sequence goes on along the minus strand of OX439040.1, from coordinate 42,724,409 downwards.
ACCTCTCAAATATTTTCAGATTGTGCTGCGGAAAACGTTTTCCATGGCCTAACTCTCTTTGATAGTATCAACAAATAGTTTTGCACCTGAGTGTAACGAATTTAAGATAAAAGAGATATTTAGCAATATAAAAACGTGCACGTTTCCTTTTTTGTACTCGTTTCCTTTTTGACCAGACCCTCCGGGAGGGTGTTGCTCCTATAGTAAAAGGAAGAGCTGGCTAAAAATGCCCTTGTTTCCAGTCCTTTCTTTTCTTGTAGCTATAACTTGTCCCTTTTGTTGCTCACAAGTGGACATTCAAGTACGGGGCTAAAAAAGGGGGATAGGAGTAGGTACCTAGTTGAGAGAAGTCAGTCAGTATAATATACTATAGAGTGTGTGACATGAGTAGGCACCTGATAGTGCAGCTCTCTCTCTGTTTTAAACAAGGCAGGTGACTTTTCATACTAATGTGGTGAGTGCAAGTTGAATGGTGAAGCGGAGCGTGACTTCTTTTGAAAAGAGGGTACCTACTGACAGCTCTTTTTACCATAGGAGCAACACGCTCCAGCTGTCAACATTGATCCAACGCCCTGCGTCCACCTGGTGGTACCAACATGAATTATGACAATGGTATTCTTCTCTTCTCTCCACAGGTATATGGCTATCATCCATCCGTTACGTCCTAGGATGTCGGCTAAGACGGTGCTGGCCATGATAGCAGTTATCTGGGCAGTGTCCATCCTGATTGCTGTCCCCAACCTCCTCTACGCCAGCACACACACGTGGCCACCATACGCGGACGGCTCGACAAGAACTATATGCTATATGAACTGGCCAGATGGTCACTATGGAGTCACCGACTTCTGGTCAGTAAATGCATGATGAATGTGTAGAAATTAGTAATTATGTGCGCACGTGTTCTCTTTGTAATTATTCTAAAGACATTAAAGATAATTGTATACCATGTTGGGACGGGATCATTTCTATAACATTTGGGACTTGGCTTATGATATGTACATGTACCCAATGGACAGAAAAATTATTTCAACGTTAAATCAACATTGTTTGATCAACACAGGTTGATTAAGCATTATGCCGCTGTTGATTCAAATGTCTAGGGGTAATCGCGGGAGACGAGGGGTAAATACAAAGCACATTTTCTCGGTATGTTCGACCGTATATTAACCTCGTATTGCCAAAGCAACCACTTCCTATTCAAAAGTAAAGCAACCCCCATCACCTCAAAATGTTTATAATAAAAAAACAAAAATAGAAACTACCCAACAGTGAAAAGTGCAAGACTTAAGCAGCGGTGAAGACCATGCATCTGGAATGCAGTTTCATCTACAATCGAGGATAATTGTCATTGATTCCTCTATCACAACAGTTCACTCTTTCCATATTTGTTATTTGTAACTTCTGTCTGAATCACACATTTCTACCTGTGGTGAACTAAGACTGCATTTGTCGAAAAGCTTTCACACAGGTTCCTCCAATTAGAATGCACGTCACATAGAGAGAACATGCAACAAAGTCATGAAGGAATCTCAAACTTCTAAAAAGTATGATGCTGTTTCCCTCCGAGTTGCCTGCTTTGATATCCCATATTAGCTAGAATGTATGATTAGCAATTTGTGATAAACCCATGTGTGTGTGTCGTGTCGGGACACTGAAAGGAACAGTTTCACGTAGAAAATGATTGTTCTCTTTTACCTATTTCATGCTTTAGCACGTAAGCTCCTCACAATGTCGCGTTCTCTCTCTCTCTCTCTCTCTCTCTCTCTCTCTCTCTCTCCCTGTGTCTGTCTGTCTGTCTGTCTGTCTGTCTCTCCTTCCTCTCTCTCTCTCTCTCTCTCTCTCTCTCTCTCTCTCTCTCTCTCTCCCCTCTCTGTCCTCACCTCTCCGCATGTATGGTTTTCAATATTCTATCTATTCAACTATACCATCATAAAATGGTTGTAAATGGTTGTGATTTCTTAATTTCCTTTAAGGTTAAAATTCTACATACTTATAGTAGTCTACTCAGTTAAATCTGGGGGTTATTTCAATATGGCCTAACATCGCAAACTCTGTAATGTTAGCCGAAGGTATGCCTAGAACAGCATGAAGTGTTAGCTATTTGGCTGCACCTATAAAATCATTCTATATTGTTAGTGAGCAGTATAATGAGAGAGCAGTAGTCCATGGTCCATGTAGGAACACACAGTAGGCACACTGTTGCATTCTCTATACAGTATAGGAAAGAGACCTGGAGAGTGTTGCTCCTTTAGTAAAAGGAAGAGCTGGCTAAAATGCCCTTGTTTCCAGTCCTTTCTTTTCATGTAGCTATAACTTGTCCCTTTTGTTGCTCACAAGTGGACATTCAAGTACGGTGCTCAAAAAGGGGATTTGAGAAGGTACCTAGTTGGGAGAAGTCAGTCAGTATAATATACTATAGAGTGTGACATGAGTAGGTACCTGGTAGTGCAGCTCTCTCTGTTTTAAACAAGGCAGGTGACTTTTCAGACTAATGTAGTGAGTGCAAGTTGAATGTCGAAGCAGAGCGTGACTTCTTTTGAAAAGAGGGTACCTACTGACAGCTGTTTTTACCATAGGAGCAACAGGCTCCTGTACTCAATGCTAGCACCACCCCTTGTTCTAGCTGGAGCGTGTTGCTCCTATGGTAAAAAGAGCTGTCAGTAGGTACCCTCTTTTCAAAAGAAGTCATATTCTGCTTCACCATTCAACTTGCAGGGTTGTGATTGTGACATCTTGAGAAATAGCCTCTTGCATGACACGATGGTCACTATATAGGTTATATCATGATATATCCAGAGGTCGTGCCATATGAACCGCAGTACTATTGTACTGTTTGTCTCTGTCTATGGTGGACAGAAGGGCCACACAGATTTTATCCCCTTAAGGGTCGCATAGTAATGCCTGTTGGTTTTCATGATGCCTGGAGGGTGTTGCTCCTATAGTAAAAGGAAGAGCTGGCTAAAAATGCCCTCATTTCCAGTCCTTTCTTTTCATGTAGCTATAACTTGTCCCTTTTGTTGCTCACAAGTGGTCATTCAAGTACAGTGCTCAAAAAGGGGGATTTGAGTAGGTACCTAGTTGGGAGAAGTCACTCAGTACTATAAACTATAAATAAACTATAGAGTGTGTGACATGAGTAGGTACCTGGTAGTGCAGCTCTATCTATTTTAAACAAGGCAGGTGACTTTTCAGACTAATGTGGTGAGTGCAAGTACTTAGGTAAGCAGTGCACGACTTGTTTAGAAAAGAGGGCACATACTCACAGCTCTTTTTACAATAGGAGCAACAGCCTACAGACTGTAGTCCTTGCAGTTAACTTGATTGTGGTGCTAAGTATCATTCCAAACAACTTTCAAACATACACGGTTAATCTGATACAGTCGCGATGGGTGAGCATGATGTCCCAATTTAGCACAAATCCCGATTCTGTGGGCTATTTAACTGGAGTGCGCAGTTTTAGAATAGTTGCGCACACCACATTGTATGAATCTTTAGGAATATTGTTTTATTCTTGAATAGCACACATTATCTAACTGCGCATAACACATACACTGTCTATGAGAAGCCTCTCCATCACTGCATTGTCCCATCATGAAAGCCAAGGACATATACCTGAAGGAAAATGGTGGCATTTAAAGGGTTTTTAAGAAGGTAGACAGATGGTGTATTTATCAGCCCCATTTCTTCCCATAACTCGTAACAGTTCTGGTCGAAAAACACCACCCTTGGGGCATATGACTTTTCTGTGTGTGTTCTTTGTTTCTTTGAAAAGTAAGATTTACTTTGTATGCCCCTGAATCTGATGCTTGTCGTATTGGTAAAGGCAGTATGTCATTGTCACTGGATGCTTTTGGACCAATACATGTTTTATTGCACCCTTTCCCTTTGAGAGTAGCTGTTCTACAATGTATGTACTGATGAAGATCCATCTCTGGAGGGTAAAGATATTTGACAGTGGAACAATAGGTCTCCTTAAGGAGAGATTGTCCCTTTGAAATAATCAAACAAAATTGTGAGGGTCAAAAAAGGGCAATACTTCTCTGAGAGACATACGTGAAATCCTTAAGGACAACAAACGAAAAAGTTGTGTTTTCAGTTTCCCAACTGACCCTAGCAAAACAGGGCCGACCCTATTTCTTTTTGTAATTTCGAAGAATATTTTTCATTAATTTTCATCGATTTTCATCATTTTTTCTCTTATTTTTCATAGATTTTCATCAATATTTCTATGCGGCTCGAGTCTAGCGTGACATGCATTTCCAAATTCACCTTTCTCGTGTGTTTTCATAGTTTTACCATTTATATATAAAATCAATGAATATGGCATCTCTACCCATAATATTTGAATACAAAATTTAGAATTTAATTTTCTTTTCTTTTTTTAAATCCGACCCACTGACCCTAGACATTTAAACCATGTAACAAGGAACACATAATTATCTTTTTGGCCTAATGATAAAATTAAGAATTATCAAACAGTTTGTATTGCAGTTCTTATTGTGGCATAGCAAAGGGAATAGAGAGGACCCTGGACCCTTAAATTAATAGTGCGGATCATTTCCATAATACCTTATAAAAGCCACCCTTCCTCCAAATGAAACATTTCCCCGCCCAGTTAGATTAATCACGCCTGTATACTTCTTATTAGTCCGACGGTGGAACAAGGACATTAGATTGCGATAGCATCAAGGAATGAATAACCGTTTAAATTCTTCTTTGTAGCCTTCACATCATTGACTGCTCATAACCCAATTCATTTTAATGTGCAATAGGATTACCAAACTTCCATAAAGCTCTGAATTCAAATCAATATGTTCACGAGGTCGTGTTGACTCGCTGAAAGAAGTTTAAATCAATTATACCATTTCCTAGAGTCCATTGATATCCTATCTACTGCAAGAGGGATCCAGTTGTATTTCCTTTTGCTGCAAAGACGTGTTCTTTACGGCTTGTGGGCCCTTTTATCCGACAAAGCTGCCTTTATCTCTCAAAATAGTATCATTTTGAGAGATAAGGGCTCACAGGGGCCTTTATCATAGAAGGATGGTTTTAAGTACAAAATCCTTTATCCTACAAAAACTGTTATCCTATGGAATCTGTTATCCTACAAAATCTTTTATTCCATAGAATCCTATATCTTACAAAACCATTAATCCCACAAAATCCTTTATCCTACACATTCTTTCCACATCGATGCAAATGCCACCAGGCAGGTAGTCCATTTAGGAATTCCAGCTTATTTATGCAATCTCTTTTGGTTAAAACTGAATTTGGTCTCTGACCATTATCTTGTTATGCCGTGGATTATTACAGGGGTCTTTATAAGGTGCAAGTTGATTGGCAGGGAACTTTAATGTAATATGTTTAAAGAAGTTTGCAAGATATTATTAGTTATAAACAACGTGATGATCTTTAGACTGTAATATTGTAACAAAACATCAACTCAAATAAGAAGAAAACATAGGCCTAGTATTCCTATAACACTCCTATCTCCTAGTGGCTCTATCCAATCTTTCCCACCTCTGATAGGTGTCTTTGATGTATATCATTTGTGATGGCTTCTCTCATCCCTAGCCCTGCCCCAGCTCTCTCCGTTCGTCCTTTCACATCTCCAAGGGCTGGTTTGTTCAATACGCTGTACAATGAATACATATGACGATTTCTCTCACTCCTGAAAGCTAATTAAGTGGGACAACCTCTAAAAGTATATATGTGATGGAAAACCTCAGTTCCACATAACAGTAACAGGGGTTTTCTCAGTAATACCCCTTCCGCAATACACAATGTACTCGTAAATATGGATATCAGGAGGCAGGGCACAGGCTGAAACAACACAGACGTCTAGGCTGCTAGCACAAGCATTGTTATACATGAATGTCAGACACTGTGGTCTGGGTCAATTTGTAGTAGGGGTTCCTACTGTCTATGCTTTTCCCATAGACAGTAGAGCCACCTACTGTGATTGACCAAATTGACCCAGTCCAGAGTGTCTTACCTTCACCATTTCGACCATTTCACCTATCAACAGCTTAGCATTCTATGTTGTTTCAGCCTGTGCGGCAGGGAATGGGAAGGAGAGAAGTCAGGTACTATACATTGAACGAATGGCCACCAGAGTTGCGAGTGGGCAAAGAAGGGGAGATAGGAGGTGGGTGGACGAAAAGAAGTCATCACAGATATTATGCATCAAAGAAATTGCCACCATGCAGAGTTGGGAGTTGGGAGACAGAAGGAGGCAGAGGCTATGAGAATCGTGTCTTAACCAGCATCAATGTTTTGTGAAGTAGAAACTGTCTATTAATGCAGTATTTGATGAATATGTGTGTTAGAGGCAAGTCAATTCTTATCAGTATAATACAGGTTTTGCTAGATATCCAAAAGATTTTGTAGGGTTAAGGATTTTTTCGGATAAAAGGTTTTGTGGGATAAAGGATTTTATAGGATGAATGATTTTCAATGTAAAGGATTTTTTTTAGGATAAATGATATTTCAGGGTAAAGGCTTTTGTGATTTATCTCTCCAAATAATACAATTTTGAGTGATGAAGGTAATATTGTAGGATAGATATATGTGCCAGTCGTGTGCTCTATGTTGGGCTACAAAGGTGAGGTCACTCACAATTCTATATTCACCAAGTCACAGTAAATCAGTATATACCCGGGTATATATACGAGAAAAACCAAGTCACAATGAACCCCAGTTCTGTGTCAGGTTTAGGCAACACAACTTTACCACTGATCACCTACAAGTCCATCTGCTATTAAGATGCGTATAACGTGGGCGTATGCATGTACATGTACATTGCAGTAAGACATGATTATTTAGGCACAACGGGCGTACTACCGAGTCCTGGATAGGACATCCGTTTTCTACACTTTTTTTTCATTTTCGTTTCCGCAACTTTTTATTTTCGTTTTCCCAACTTTTTATTTTTGTTTTCGCAACTTTTATTTTCGTTTCCACAACTTTTATTTTGGGTCTAGGGGGTCTATCTTTGCAGCAGATGCTCAGACTCAAATTGTAACTTGTGAAAACAAAAATAAACATTGCAGAAACGAAATAAAAGTTGCGAAAACGAAAAATAAAAAGTTGCAGAAATGAAAATAAAAGTTGCGGAAACAAACTCTAGAAAACTCTAGAGGGGGAGGTGAGGCATGCCCCCTATTTGCCGTCCATTGCTTTCCAATGGCGAAAGAATTTTTCAAATATTCCTAATAGAACCAAAGTTATGAAGTCATTCCTAAAAAAAAAGAGAAAAGTTGCAAAAACAAAAATTAAAGATGCGGAAACGAAAATTTAACTTGCGGAAACGAAAATAGGAAACGGATGTCATTTTAGGGACTCCGTATTCTTCCCTAGCCCACTTAAAAGGGTCTATTTCTTCTCTTTCCTATCGCCTCAGGGATGTGTGTGGTGCACATATGCGCGGGCACTGACACATTCCTCTGTGAAATTGTGTAATGTATTTTCTCGCCATGAATATGACCTTAGCCATAAATGGGTATCTACGTCTTTAGGCAAAATAAGATGCTCAAGGACTTTGCGCGGTTGATCTCACATTTCGCGTGATTTCCCAAGACGAACCATCACAAAGACGATTAGAAAGGTAGTCAGGCACACTCTCAGGTCGACTCGGCATCAGCAGCGTCCAGCACAACATGCAGCAATGGCGGGAAGAAAATGTCGTCTGCCAGCCGGGGCTTTGCCTGCCGCAAAACTGAACATGAACCCAGCTCAAAACAAGATGGTCCCTCCCAAAATACCTTTGATTTCCAAGAGGACATCTCTGTGTGAACTGTTGTAAAAATTTCAAGCCAGGAAAAACACAACCGTTTGTCCCAGGCGTCATGAGAAAAAAAAGCAATTGTAAATAGAAATTTTCCGAACTGTCAATGAAAGTCCATGCATGCCATTATTCATTTCTCCTGGAAAGTTGGAGAACTCGATAATATCGATCCCTGCAAAATGTCGCCTGACTGTGAGATACACGTTGTAGTCAATCTGGAAACCACTGCGTCTCATAGTGAGGAATTTCAGTAATTCAATGCGATAAGCCGAAAGGGTGTACTGGCCGAAATATGGCATTCGCCTTCATGGGGCTTCCCAGAGACCTCCGGGGCTTCAGGGTGATATCCGGCTGACTCCCGGCGTGCCAGCTGTAATATTAAAACTTCCCACTGTTGGTCCTGTGCCCCCCACCCACCCCAAAACTGCTAAAGCCCAAGCTCCACTAGGCGGCATGGGGCGGCTGTGACGCTGCCGCCCGTGCCGCCTAGTGGAGCTTTGGCATAAGGGAGTGATACTTTTTTAACAGCAAGGAGCGGTGGCACTCGGAGCGTTGAAAAAAAATTGCCCCCCCCCCCCTCGAGGGTCACCCCCCCCCCCGGAAAATCATGCACGAACACGCCCTTTAACCTATAGTAACGTGCAGGCTTTTTTCACTGAAAATAGGTGAAATTATTTTGCCCCCTCAAGCTAGGGGCTGAAAAAATCTGACCACCCCCCCCCGCCCCAACCTCCCTCGCCTTCCTTCCAGGTCATTCATTACTCACCATGAATGGTTCTACAGTATGGGCAACTTGAACATTAGACGCCACCTGTACCACTGGGTATGTCCATGGCTGCAGTTGTCGTATTAACTATTAAATTATATATTGCCGACATTATGATGTATGATGTTGAAACACACCTAGGCCCTAAACCATTTCACTTGTTTAAGGTCGAATCCCACATGGCGAAAAAATGCTCCAAATATCTCTACGATTTGGAATCTGTTGCGTTTATGGGATCCACTCCAAATTCGCAAGACATATATTATCTACAGTAGGGTGTATAAAACACAAGCAATCTTTTGCGATTTTGGACCAGAAAAGATATAATGTACTGAGATATAAACATCATCAAAGGCAAAAGATCCCAAAGAGTACATCAGAAAACGCAACAGTGTCCTTGTGTTCTATGCACCCTAGTGTATTAAAATTTTATGTACATTGCGAATTTGGAATGTGTCCCATAAACGCAACAGATTCAAAATCACAGATATATTTGAAGCATTTTTCGCCATGTAGGTCGAATCCCACTTGGCGAAAAATGGCTGAGATATCTCTGCGATTTTTTAATCTGTTGCGATTTTGGTACCAACTGCAAACTCACAAGGATACAATTACAGTAGGGTGTATACAACACAAGGATACTGTTGCGATTTTTGGTGTACTCTTTGGGGTATTTTGCCTTTATTCATGTTTAAATCTCTGTATATTGTATATTCTCTGGCCTAAAATCACAAAAGATTGCGTGTTCTAAACACCCTTATGTAGTTATACTCCTGCGTATTTGGGGAAGGTCCCAGAATCGCAAAATATTCAAAATCGCAGAGATATTTCTGCCATTTTTCACCATGTGGGATTCGACCTTGTGGGATTCGACCTACAGCAGCATGAACCTATCAAATACTTCCAGATTTGACAATTGATTTGAAAGATTTCATGTATTTGAGGCAAACAAAGATAAACCTGAAGTGGAACATAATTACTATATTACTTTATTACGGAATATTATTCAATGATTTCTGGGATTCTCAGTGCTTTTCCTGGATATTCCCATGCACATACCTGTCGATATTGCACAGCATGAAGGCTGTAACATCAATTTTGTAAGGCGTGCGGTTATCCATGGATAACCTGCACGCCTCTCATGTCCTTACATGTCATATGTTACATGTTAAAAACCCACGAAATTTTTAAGGCCAGGGCAGGGCTCGAACCTGTAGTCTCAGATCCCTAGTCCAACTCCCTATGCATTGCGCCACAGGGACTGACGAGAGAAGCTTGGTTAGAACCATGACTCTATGATATAAAGCCACCCAGCAGTAGTGTAGTGTGAACGCATCCAGCACCTTGACCCATAACCAGGCCAGTCGCACGCAGTAGCTAACCAACGGCTGCCGGGCGCCGAAATAGGAAACGCGGTGGTCTAGTGGTTAGCGCATTGCGCTAAGCCGTCAAAGGTAGGCGGGTCGAATCCCGGTTTGGGCGCATATCTTTTTCGCTGTGTGCCGCTGCCATAACCGCGAGACGCATTCCAAGCAAGCCAAACCGAGACGGACGCTGCCGGGCGACGAGGTATAACACGGTCCGGGCGCATTTTTTTTTTTCGCCGTGTGTCCACTACCATAACCGCGAGACGGGGGCTGTAGCTGTCCGCTGCCGGGCGCCGAGGTGTATGTACCAATCGTGTACACACAATGGCTGGCTTCGAGTCCCATGGAAGGGGAAAAATTTTTGTTTTCAACTTGAATTTATTTTTATTCTATTGATTATCTATTGGTTTCGTGGAATAAAATAAGTAGTCAATGGATAATTCATGACTTGTGTGTGTTAGCAAAGGCTAATTAGCCTCAGGCTACGCCCTCATGTAATTATCCTTCACTAACACACATGCGTCATGAATTATCCATTAATTACTTGTTCACTATACTATGCTGACTGACTTCTCCTGACTATAGGTACCTAGTCAAATCACCCTTTTCTAGCACCATACCAGCATGACCACTTGTAAGCAACACAAGTGAAATGTTATCACTACATTGAAAGCCAGTTCTGCAGAGGAGGCACTTCCTAGTCAGTACTACATCTTCCCATAGGAGCAACACCCTTCGGGGATACCAGTGGTTGTATTACTATTTATATGGACTATTTATATGGAAGCCGGTTTCTGTAAGTACTTGCTCTTAGGAGGAAGCAGACTTTACTCTTGAGCCAAATTCAACTCCTTATCTTCCACTGGTACAAAAAGACGCCACCTATACCATCATTGCCCCCCCCCTACAGTCTAGACCAACCTAATCAACCCAGCCTTTAGAGTGGAAAGACAAGAGCAATATCTAAAAAAAAGTATATACTTTCTAAAAGAAGATATAAACAACCCCACATGGCCTAAAACTGTAAGTCCGTCACTATAACGTTCAACTCTCATTTAGTATACTACTTGCGCATAATGGGCACAGAATATTGATTCAACATAGGCCAGGAGGTTAAAGATCCTATCCCAGCTAAAATATACCTACTTTTTAGTCATGCCACATGTATAAGGGATATCTTCACTTCACCATCACCCTATGTTGAAATGCTAGAATTCGCCCATGGCCACTATATAATGGCATGACCAATAAGGATAAAAATTAATATAAGGTCTATACAGATTTATTATTATGTATACATGCACATGCACACCTGCGCATTGTCTAGTAATATGATATAGAAATTCTTTAGGAAATTATCCTTAAAATTTTATTGACACTAGCTACAGATATGGCACTGAGTAATTTTGTAAATGCGGTTTGAATCGATCGATTATCTTGTAAGAGAATCAGATTTGTTCAAATAAAAATCAATTTTTTTTCTCCTTAAAGCTATTCCCGAAATTTTAAGATACTCTTCATTGTATCTCAGCCTGAAAATATGCACATTTAGGTTGATAACTTTTACTGTAGGTCGACACTAAAACAGCCGGATAACATTGGCATTTGGCCAATGTTTTGGTACTGCATGGATGAGTAGTCACACCTGTATAATCTGGGTAGTCTTTCTCTTATTTTCAGGAAATTTTTGTATAATCGTTTTAGAGCAAAAATCTAATAAAGAAAATATTCAACTTGAAAGGAAAACCCATTACTCCCTTTAAATTCTTTTCAGTGTATTTCAATATATGTTAAAAGAAATCAACATGAAAAGAGTATTTTCTTTAGAATACTATTATCTTTATTAGATTCTCAGGGAATGAATTCAATCATTGGCTCTCAGGGATCATGTGACAAAAATTAAATATTCATATAATGGTTTTCTTTGTATTTTCTTTTTCAAATGAGAAAGGCTATTTCTCTTTGTAATTTTGTTTTTCAATTTTAAAAATTACAGAGGTAAAATTTGCTTAATGATTTCAAAAAGATTATCCATGGGCCAACCATCAACAGAGGAGTGTTACATAACCCTATCCGCATATCCATAAAAAGATTTTGGAAAGATTCTTTAAAGAACGGAAAAGTAAAGCAAATATGAAGAAAATCTTAAACATGACTTGAGTCTTTCTAAAACAAAACACTACCAAATTCATTGTTGTGATTTTTTTTATGTTCGTAGCCTTTGTAAAGTCATATTCTTTGATAATCTGAAGAAAAATATATTTAAAAATGTATGTGGAAGTTTCTGAATTCCTCATCCCAACCTCAAGAGGTGGGCCTAACTTGACCCTGAGCAACAGGTTTTGGACAAAAGAAAATACCAAAATATTTTCTTTTCACTAAAAGAATATAAAAAGATTGTAAAGATTACAAAGACCAATACTTCAAATCTTTCTTCAAATGATTATGTTTGGACCATTTTACACGGTTTTGTAAATAATGGAAATTTGAAAAGAAAATAGATAGAGAAATGGTTTTGAAAACGCTTTTTAAAAGATTAGACTTAGTATATTCTTTTTAAAAAGGGAGAAACCACCCTGGGGCCTTCTTCTGTTTTTCAAACAAATTCGTGAGGCAAGGAGTGTTTCTAAATGGAGTTGGAAGATTATTTATAATCGTTTATACAGTTTATTCATTGATCAGAAATAGATTGTAAGTAATCGTAAGAATTCTATTTCTGTATGTGATTTGAGGAGAAGTTCTGGGGTTAAATAATGATCGTTATTCCCATTTTGGGCATTTCTCATTGGGAGTTTAGGATGAGGTCCTGAGGTTGCACTAAGTCAAATAAATGCCATATATTCACAATTGGAATGGATCAAAATGTTTTTTAGCGCCTCCCACGCCGCGTAGCGGCGGTACCGCGAAGCGGTACGGGAGTGCGCTATGATGATTTCATTTGCCCCATGTGATGAGGTCTCACAATACAAAATAACAGTGGGAGGCGTTTTTCTACGCGGTCACAACGGCATTTCTTGTTAAATATATGGGCATACATTATTCAACATACTTAATCACCTTCAATGCAATGTTTCATCATTTAACTTGATTTGCAGAAGTGACTTATGTTTGATAAATTATAAAAATCGTTTACATGTTTAATCTCCATAGGATTAACTGTCTGAATAATCAGAAATGCCACTTAACGAAAATTCATACAGAAATACATTCAGGATAATTTATATTACATACTCTTTTAATAATCGTTGGTTACAATCCTATACAAATCCATTTCTCTTACAACATAAAAAGAGTACTGTGGGCATACAATAATCATCTGGTCTCTTTAGAAACACTTTATTATAATCGTTTAAAAATACAGAAAAAGGGCCCTGGACCCCTAGTAGGGCCATGTATTGCACAATGAGGGTACCTGAGGGCTAAGGGACACACTCAATGGCCCTACTCTTACTCCTTGGGCATAGCCATTATGATAGTGGTATAGTAGCCAGCTTGTGTACGTGTACGTGTACCTGGTATTTACATTTCCCGCCATGGCTAATTACTGTTGTAAACTCAGGTGCCTTCTATTTACGTATACAGGGGCCTCATATATCAAAATGGTGTGTGCCATATATTAGGAAAACAGGTCATATTGACTTCAATTGGATTTATTGATCACTTTCTAGAGGATTGTTTTAGATGAAACTGCATCTTTAAGTTTAAGTTAGGCCCCTATTCCACGTTAGCGGATTCCTTAGTGGGCTGACCCCTGCTGAAGCTGATACCTTGCAAGATAAGGACTGATAACAGCGAGCTGATGGGTACCAGGTATTACGTAATCCACCCTGAAAAGTCTGCACTGAATGAAAGGAATTTTCTCATTGGTCAATAATGTATTCCACTAGGTCGGAATAGGTACCCGCATATAGATCACTTATAGTATAGTGCTGTCACACAGTATCACATGACTGCAGTTGTCTCCCCAGGAACACATGAGACATAAAAATAAATACTGCAAAATTACTAATAGAATTAAATATGTACATACTTAATTCTATAAAAATATACTACATATAGCCTGATGAAGCCCGTAAAGGCTGAAACTCACACGGTGCGTTCGGGCAGCGGTTTTCTAACCATATGCAGTGCATTGTGGGTGGGGGTGACCTCGAACGCTAACTACACCACCTTAGCTTGTTCCCTCCACCCCCTTCCACCCCAGCCAGGTCTGGCTAGGTACCAGTCCTTAACTATGCTTGGAAGTGTAGTAAGTTGACTTGGGGATCAACATTGACCCACATGGGGCAGACCAATAGGGGGTGGTCTTACAAACCAGCATTGATCCCTCGGCCGTACTCCGAACGCACCGAGTGAACTACTCACCTGGAGACGTAGTAATACACTGACCCTGCTTTGGAACTACTTTCTGTAGCCAAGCAATTATATTTCTTTGTTATAAGAAATACTGGAAATTCCTTGGATTTCCCAACTGGATTCTATCACGTAAAAAATCCGATGACAATTTTGATTGTTAAATTGCACTGTCCATAATGCGATTTCCTGGTAACTATGGAGAAAACCAATCAGGGAACAGATAACTAGGTCGCAGGTGACATGTGATCCGGTGAAAGCGCCATTTTGACCTACCTGGTTCAGTTCTGTTGAGTAGCTGGTAGTATCCACTTCGTCAAACCCAAACAGAAACTGCATCTTTAATTCAAAACGGCGGCAAATTATCACTGTTTTGAATCAACCTCCTGACCCGTCAGCCTTCTCCCTACCATTTGACAGACAATTCGGACTGCCAAATTCAACAGCGACAAGTGGTTAGGCAATTTCTAAAGAAAAAGGTTTGTTTCTAAGGACCAAAATAAAATTGCTACATTCATCAAGAAATCCTCAAATTACTTTTTTTTGTGTGTTGAGCTCAGTGCTTATAAGCCATTTGTTGTTGTTGTTTTGTTTGTATTTTAGAGGGAGTGGGGGTGAGTGGCCTTGATCAACGCCAATGCTGAATCAATTCTTTTTTTTGTTTGTACCCACTGTGTGAGATCTGTGAATTCTGCATTAAGTATTGAGTGTAATTCCTCTACATCCTTTCACCCACAGGTATAATGTATTCTTGATGCTGGTAAACTACTTCGTACCACTCTCCATCCTGGCAGGCACGTACGCACGTGTCGGCCGTGAACTTTGGGGCAGTCGTACCATTGGTGAATACACCTCCAGACAGGAAGAGAGTGTCAGATCTAAGCGAAAGGTATACAACTACCATTCTCTGATATCAGAAGCATTAATAAAGCATAATATGTGCCATAGATATGACATTATATGATGCAATAGATAGCATAAAGCACAGTATATGCCATACAATGTTATATCGCGTCTGAAGGATCTTTTTCAGAAGGTTTTCCCTACATGGCAAAGTAAATTCCTAGATGTACTGGGTTAGAATGAGACAAAGACATGATGACATCAAACAATAAACATAATACATTGTACATAGAACTAAAGGTTGATGTGAGGATTCATTACTTCAGAGAGACATTATACAAAGTACATGGTAAACATGCAGTTATCAATGGATGTGAAAGTTTTATGACAAGAAACAGTTTCCGAAAAATGTCGGTGGATCTTGTTCAATCATGATAAAAGGGCTGAAATGGGGAAAGGTTAAAAGGAACAACTAATGCAATAATAATAATTTCTTTCATCTCCATCCAGGTCGTGAAAATGATGATGGTGGTGGTGGCCATCTTTGGTGTCTGCTGGCTGCCGCAGCATGTCTTCTTCTTGGTGACAAACCGTCATAACTACATCACCGAGCTGCCCTACATCCAGCACGTCTACCTGGTCATCTACTGGCTGGCCATGAGCAACTCAATGTACAACCCCATCATCTACTGCTGGATGAACGCCAGGTATGAGCAGCTCATATATGGGCAATAGATTGATCTTGTAATTGAATGTCATAAATAGAACTGATACCTTAAGCCTGCTGCTTCATGCAATATTGTGTCAAATTCAGGTGAGAGAAGAGCAGCTCATTATGTGTACATTGTATATACATGTATATTGGCTTTGTTAGTTGTACAACATAATTATATCTTTTACGTGGTGCACAGAAACCAAGAATAGTATAGGTTCCCTAGGATATGTTACTCCATAGAGTCCTATAGTGCAAGCCACCCCCCTCTACCCCCCCTTAAAAGTAGGCTACCTTTTGTGTTCAGTACTGAGTCCTATGTAAGATAAGGGGGTTTATGGAGATGTCAGGAATCTTTATCAGAGTGATATCAAATGGAAACAAGGGGCCACCTATACCAAAAACTCCTGCTGAATCCAAAATTTGTGGTATTGATTCTCAAAATTTGGCTAAAGGTACCTAAAAAAGAGGTTTGATGATAAGAATATTTGAAAAATGTACAAAAGTTATATTGAAAATGATTTGAACTTTTTATAGATGCAACATGCTAATCAAAGTCAGTACCTCAATCTACATATCCCAATGTTTGCCTATCCCAACCTGACAAGTACTCTGCCTGCATATGGCTCTGCCTCTCCAACATACTGCCTATCCCTTAGTCTGCCTATCACTCATACTACCTATCCCTTGAAACATCTAGACTTTAATTAGGTTTTCCCTCAAATGGCTTAAAGGATTAAAGTTTACCCCTCACCTTTGTACCTAATTTTCTCTGTACATTCTTACCATTAGTCTACCTATCCTCAATCTGCCTATCATTCACTTTACCTATCCCTCATGGTGACTATCCCCCAACTCTGCACATCCCTCATATTTGACTGGCACATCTGTGATATTACCTAGCACCAATGTATCTTTTGAATATGCTCACCTTACAAGGTACCCTCTGTGCCTATCTCTTAAACTGTTTATTATCTATCCTCCGTGCTACCCATCCTCTTCAATGCCTATCCCTCAAGCTCACTTTATAGCTTTCCTACCTATCACAGCTTGATCAGCTGGGATAGCTCACATCCAACCTTTATTATGATCTCTTAGTCAACCTATCCCCTGAAGAACAAATCCAACAGCCTACCTCAAGCATACATCTACTGATCACTCATGTTATATATCCTTGAGGTTACCTATCCTTCAGGGTGCCTATCCTTCATGGTATATAGCCTTCAGTCTACCTAACCAGCTATCTATGTATCTCTCACCTTATATTCTATTCTTTCTACCTTTATAATAGCTCTTATAGTCTATGCCTTGTGAAATATACCTATTGCTCATTGTACCTATCCTCAAGTCTGCATATCACTCATGTTTACCTTACATATCCCTCAGCCCATTGAATTATCATGCTTTTCTTAAATGCCTCACCATGGCTATCATTAGACTAGCTAACTTCCTATCCTACATGTCTGTTGTTTATTCCCCTCTTCCTATCCTCCATGTTGCATATCATTCATGCTATCCCACTTGAAAACAAAACATTTTTTAAGGTAATAAACTGAGGGCTCTATACCATGAAGGATAGGTAGCCTGAAGGATAGGTAGCCTGAAGCATGAGTGATAGGTAGATGTATGCGTGAGGTAGAATGTTAAATTTGTTCCTTAGGGGAGAGGTTGACTAAGAAATCAAAATGAAGGTTGGTTGTGAGCTATCCCAGCTGAACATGAGGGATAGGTATTGAAGAGGATGGGTAGCAGGGAGGATAGGTAGCATGTGTAATAAACAGTTTAAGAGATAGGCATAGAGAGTACCTTGTGAAGTGAGCATATTCAAAAGGTACATTGGTGCTAGGTAATATCACAGATGTGCCAGTCAAACATGAGGGATGTGAAGAGTTGGGGGTTAGTCACCATGAGGGATAGGTAAAGTGAATGATAGGCAGATTGAGGATAGGTAGACTAATGGTAAGAATGTACAGAGAAAATTAGGTACAAAGGTGAGGGGTAAACTTTAATCCTTTAAGCCATTTGAGGGAAAACCTAATTAAACTCTAGATGTTCCAAGGGATAGGTACATGTAGTATGAGTGATAGGTAGACTAAGGGATAGGCAGTATGTTGGAGAGGCAGAGCCATACACAGGTAGAGTACTTGTCAGGTGGAGATAGGCAGATATTGGGATTTGTAGATTGAGGTATTGACTTTGATTAGCATGTTGCATCTATAAAAATTTCAAATCATTTTCAATATAACTTTTGTACATTTTTAAAATATTCTCATCATTAAACCTCATTTTTAGGTACTTTTGGTCAAATTTTGAGAATCAAGATCACAAATTTTGGATTCAGCAGGAGTTTTTGGTATAGGTGGCCCCTTGTTTCCATTTGATATCATTCTGATAAAGATTCCTGACATCTCTATAAACCCCCTTATCCTACATAGGACTCAATACTGAACACAAAAGGGAGCCTACTTTGAAGGGGGGGTAGAGGGGGGGGGGTCTGTTACACTGTGTCCATAGGTAAAGCTCTGAGTTTCACCTCCTATCTATTGAAGCTTCTTGCAGAAACTGCTGCAAAAATCCCAGGAGCTTAATTCAAAAGATCCTGGGATCACGACCCCAGCGATCTTAGGAATAAATCAGCCTTATCCTATTAAGCGATCTTAAGAGTTGACTGGGTTCACATATCCTAGCCAGCACTAAGATCGCATCGATCTTAGCCTCAGCCCTCCTACACTATTTCAAGAAGTACTGACTAGGCACAGGGGTAAGAGTCCCAAAATAAAGGAATAGCTGTGGAGTCACTCTTCTTCACAAGAGTGCTTATACCATCGTTCCCCGTCCCCATATAGGCTAACAAAAGAGCACAGGGTGCAGTTGACCCCCATACAGTATTCAAGAGTTGTTCCCATGAATGTATGATTTATGCTTGCCTATTAGAAGCATTGTGCCCTCCCCCCAGGACAAAGAGAGAGAAGGGAAGAATTACCTTACAGTGCACTTAACGCATGAGTAGCCCTAAGAGCCCTCAATGACACTCAGCAAATGTCCTCCCTCCCCTCTTTATGTATGCAGCAGGCTATTCACTCTTTCAATCGGGAGTGTTCCCTATAAGTGCTCTTGTACCCTGGTGAAACCACTATGCATTTCTTTCACTAATATCGCAGTGATCTTAGTGGTGGAAATGGAATAGTGAAGTGATCCCAGGACTAGCTATTCTGGACAGGCCTGCAACCACTGCATTACATAGGGTAGACCAGCCAGGTCTTATAATATGTGCCTACACTAAGATCGCTGGGGTTGGGATCCCAGGATCTTTTGAATTAAGCTCCAGGCATATTATGTAGAATATGAATAGATTTTGTAATTGTTTTTGTACAGATGTAGTTTAACTGTGATATCACAAAGGCTGCTGAAACAGAAGCTATTGTGCCGATGACGTTTCTGAGATAATAGGGCTATAGGAACCGAGTAAGAGCTAGAAACAAACAGACTAACGTACTGACAGACAGACAGACTGACTGAAAAACACCACTCTGAAATCCCACATAAATCAAGGGCTTTCCCTTTCCTCCAATATAACGTGCAGCAATGAAATCTATTGTGTATTTATTCTCCATCCCTATATTATTCTGTACATCTTTCATCATCTAGATTCCGGAAGGGTTTCAAGTACGTATTCCGCTGGATGCCCTGCATTCACTACCATCCAGGGGACAGTTTGGGCAGACCTACTGGGCCCTCCATGCGCGCCTCTGTGTCAGAACGTAATGGATCCATGATGACCACAATGATGGAAAGTGTGGATGAGACCTCCTACGCCAGCACCCACCCAGCCGTTATGCATCGTGGTTTTGCCCCCATGAAGAGAGAATTCACACCGTCAGAAAACTCCTTCTGAGCGTAAATTTATAGAAATTGCCCAAAGTGTGGATGTTGTACAATGAAAGGTTTCAGATCGGTTATAATAATACTGGGAGTGCTTTCTTTTCTGATGAATGTGAGATGTGGGATTGACTCAATATGGGTGAGTCTACACACTTTGGAGAAGGGCATTTTGGGTTCCGAGGGCTACCTATAGGTCGAATCCCACTTGGCGAAAAATGGCTCAAATATCTCTGCGATTTTGAATCTGTTGCGATTTTTGGACCTACCCCAAATTCGCAAGGATATAACTACAGTAGGGTGTATAGAACACAAGGACACTCTTGTGCTTTGTCATGTACTTTTTGGGGTATTTTGCCTTTATTCATGTTTATATCTTTGTGTATTATATATTCTCTGGCCTAAAATCGCAAAGGAGTGCTTGTGTTCTATACACCCAACTGTAGTTATATCCTTGCGAATTTGGGGTAGGTCCTAAAATCGCAACTAATTCTAAATCGCAGAGATATTTTAGCCATTTTTCGCCAAGTGGGATTCAACCTTGTGAATTCATGTCGGGAGTCCTATAGTACCTCTGCCAAACACGGGGTATAGGCGATTCCAGAAGACTTGGGGGTCACCACTGGTCACGGATGTGAATACGCTCAGAGACTCCCAGGAAATTAGTGGGAGCCATTTTTTTCTATATAGAACAATGTTTGTAATGTCAAGTTTATGTGAGGCTTGTTCTACACACCGCTGTGACATATATATGTTATGTGGATCCCAACATTATGTCCCTGTCATTATGGACTCGATCTTTATAAACCCATACACTTTTGACCCCTTGAACTTTTGAACCCCTCATACCTTGATCCCTCCAAGTAACCTTTTGGACCCCATGATCCCATCACCGTTTGTACCCCTCTCACTTAACTGAGGGTCCAGCTCAGTGGCGGATCCAGGATTTGGAAAGGGGGTGGGGCGGCCTAAAAAGTGGGGCGCACCCCCTATTTTTGGGCAAATTTTGGGGTCCAAAATATGTAGTTAAACTCTTCAGTACTGGGAAAAGGGGGAGGTGCGTGCGCCCCCGCCCCCCCCCCCTCTAAATCCGCCACTGTCAGCTTACATGTGGGGATGACGTTATACATGACATTTATTCTACGGTATACAAAACTTTCAATTTTCTGGCCAAATCATGGTGCGACATCCACAGGTGTGGCTTACATGCTTGGTTTTAAGGTAAGTCTTCTATTCATCTGAAAATATCCAGGGAGATAACCCCATAACCCCTGACGCAAATAGTGTTAAATACCGCTTCCGTTAGGGTATTAAATTCTGGGATTAATCTGACAGTGAAGCATAGTGTCAGGGGTCCAAACTGTGAAGAGGTCCAAAGTTTTAACGGTCTGAAAGGTCAGTGGGTCCAAAGTGTAAAGGGGTCCAAAACGTCCATGATCCAAAGTCTCAGGGTCCAAAAGGACATGGCATAAAGCATCATGAGCCCAAATGGCTGATTGTTATAGGTGGTACACACCCAAAGTATATGGTATTGTTCTATGGTGTTAAGAATTCACAAAACATCAACCTGAATCAAACAGAAACTTATACATTGTAGCTAACGAAGCTACAGAACTAGCTTCACACGAAAATACACTGTGTCACACTTGATTGCTTTGCTCCTGTTCACTGGCAAAACGATGTTTGACCTGTGGAGAGGTTTTAAATTGCTTGGTATGAGAGACTAATGTTTTCTTATATAAAATGAGTCATCAACCTATGACAATAAAAAAAAGACGAGACGCAATCTCAATTTTCTGCATTTCATATTTGACTCGTATGGTGCTCAATGGATGGTTAATGGTAGTATACAACGAAGATTGAATTACCAAAAACTGGATATTAAAAGATGTAGTGTATATATCTGACCGGAAGTGTAGGAAAATGATTGAAATTCATTTTATAGACGTCGTACTCATTTTAAAAAATTGTGTAATTTAGATATGTAGGTTTTTCGAGACGCCAGCACGGGGGATGCTTGGTTAGGAAATTGTGTCTGAGATGAATCCTGACTTTTACAGGGTATACAAATGAAAGAATATTCGTGTACATTGTAATAACAGATATGTAATAATAACCTACGCACTCTATTATATCATTGGAGGTGTGCATACGGAGTAACCCTAGTATTAGTACTTTTTGTAACGCATTGTTACAAAGAGTCACATGTGCACCGGCTGCTGTTCTATGGACGAGTATATCTATATTGTATTGTATATTAGACGTCTGTGAATAATGAAAGGGGGAATAGGGATGCTTGAAGGAGGTCGGGTCTCTTGCCACTAGTCGCGGGTCGTTTCTAAACGCTGATATAATTAGGTCTCCTTCCCCGTCCAAGCCATTGTTATGTACGTTGGAGCTGAGTGTATATACGTCAACCCGATAGATATAGTTTAAATCACTCTATATATCGTCATAGAGGCGGGTGTATTATAACTTATTTAATCTTTCTCAGAAACTCCTAGTGGAATCAGAAATTTCCCATTTTGTCATGTAAAGCTGTTGCATACTGATTCCATTTTTGCTATTCTGATTCCATGAAGTGGGAGCTTGATGTACTAAATTATGCTATTCATTTTGTAAAGGTTATGCTTGAAGGTCTTGAGCATCACGGTTGACCTTTTAGGACAGCGTGGTGCTTTGAGTTACTGGGCTAATACATGAAAGAAGTCCCAACGAGTAGCTCGAAGATGCTCGTCAAATAGTGGGCACAGAACGTTTAATCAACGTTGGAAAAACATTGATCATAATTGATCAAACGCTCTGTGGCCACGTGATCAACTTTATTACAACGCAATTTCAAGGTTGAGTCAACGTTCTGTGCCCACTGGGGAAAAGCTCTTACTTGTGCCCAAAGCATCGCTAGCAATTTACCAACTTTTGCTGCAATGGATCATTATGGCAACAAGAATATATACGCAGAAGGTATCATATCGTCCTCAAAGGTTGGGCTTGTATTGTATGTTATTTCTTGGATGTAAGCTGGACAGGAGGGCATTTCCCAATGACATCAATCAGCATCATTAAGAAATGCCCTCGTGCACTCGTATTGTTACGGCCTGCATGTGTAGACCTTTTTTGCGTCTCCGAGGGTTGGTTGGGTTATTGGATGAAGAACCTTCATTGAGTTTTAACTTGTGGTAGCTGTATAAAATATTAGGGACCATTATCATGAGAAATCAGGCTTAGATTCATAGTTGCTGTTCTGGTAAATGGAATACCATTCCCGGTATTGAAAGTCATGATCTCCCTCTCAATTGGGACGTCATTGGGAGATCAGTCGACTTGTTGACTATAGTTTTTCCCCAATTGACTGTTTCTATTGAGACCATTGCTATTGGTTATCCACATATGTGTAAGACATTTGACATGATATTTTTGTATGATATGCAGAAAGTGTTGATCATCATAATGAAATAGAAATGTGTACAGTGAGGTGAGATGTTATTCGTGATATGTCATGATCAGTCTGGACGTGTGTGTGTGTGAATATATACAGGTGTAATATACTATACCCCTTAGGTAATATAGAAAAAAAAATCTTTTTTTTTCTATAAAATTCTTTTTTTTTCAGATCAGGAGGTTACTGCGCGGGATGCTACGATCCCCTCCCTCAAATCGTAGGTAGAGCCACTATGACATTGGCATTATAGGTCCATATTAGTGGATACTATTCCCTACATGTTACGATCACCCTTCCAAATTCTGTGTAATTCATAACATAAGGGGTGATCATATGGGTTAGTCGAAGGCCATAACGTATGACCAGCTGCTATGCTATCAAATCGTAAGGGCCCTACAGATTAGTGCATTGTGAAGTATCATCCAGATAGCACTCGTCTTGTGTTCCCAATATGGGGCATTATATATTGAAAAAGTTACATATGGCCGTGTGATTAACCTATCTTGGCTGGACCTGGTAGTAGAGTGTCTAATGGGAAAAAAATGTAGGCGAAGTGCTAGGAGGGCATTTCAAAACCATAGCTATAGATATCGTTTTGAAATGCCCTGCAGAACAGTGGAGTATATTTTCATCCTTTTGGTCGAAGTGGGTATTGGGTGTACCGGTATATATATATATATATATATATATATATATATATATATATATATATATATTTATTTATATATCCAGAAAGCGTTATAAGCCAGGGTGGGTTATGGATAAGACCAGCAAGAACTGATTCGCTGAGTGGCACTTCTATTTATTACGTGGGCCTATATGTCTTAGTGCGCCCCCTGTTTGAGGTAGAAAAACGTGTGACTGTAATCTTAACTACAGGCAAAAAGGAAGGGGTGCGCCCCTGTGCCCTGTGTCTAAATCCCCCATAATATTGTGTAAAATTGCACCACATGAATGGAATCACTTGTTATGACAATACGGCCACACAGTATGCATTATGGGTATGGCATATATGTAAAACTCGATCTCGTAGGTTAAATTTGATACTGAGAGGTTTGCGTAAACCAATTCTGATTGAACTTGCGGCTACACGAGGAAATCCTAAGCCGTGTAGAGAAATCCAAGCATTAGCTTTTTTATTAATCTGTTGGGGTTTGTGGTGAAATTGAAATAGCCAGGATGGTAAGTCATAAAAACTGACGATCTTTGAAAAGATGCTTTGAGAAACAAAACTTTAAGAAACGGAAACTGACCATATTTTGCTGAATTATGTGCATTTCTAGTGTTACATATGCCTAATTAACATTAAAATGATGAAGAATTATCAGTTATATCAACATACACCACTAGGATCTGGTTCTATGGGACAGTATTCGTTTTCTCTGAGTTTCCATGTGCCTGTGGCAAGTTTCGTACCCACTACCTAAGAACTTTTAGCCGAACAGCATGCTGTCTGAGCTATCATATACATGATAGTCAACAAATACCGTAAGTACTGCATCTGTCTATTAGGACTAAATGAGTGACAGAAATGCAAAATCGCCCTTGGCTTCAAAATATGATACTGTCTTTCTGTCCCATGGAGTAAATCTCATAAGAATTTTCAATTTTATATCGTGAGTTTTTATGAATCACCCTCCTGGAGGGTATCTTACTACATTTATATGTCTACTGAAATTGGTGCTCATCAAGGATTACAGATCCATACACAAAGCTGGCTGACTAAAGATGGCTACCTAAAGATACCAGACAGATGTCCACCAAAGTGAATATAAGCTAATGAAATTGAGGGGGTTATGAAAAGGAGAGGAGACAAACAGTCTAGGCCCCATAACCTTTGGGAACTATTTTTAAAGTAAGTTTTCCTACGGGTATAGGTGTGATGTGATCGGTCAAGATGGGCCCAAGTGTATCTATCTATTTTGCTTATAATTCTGTGGAGAGACCATCATTTGTTTCTATGATCTATTCGTCCTCACAAAGGAATGATTAGATGGGAGGAATATTAGAGCCGATTAGATTATAGCTTGACTATGAATATATGTGAATATTGTCGAGTACATTAACAATTTATGTTCCCCGTGATCCAGTAATGGTTAAATTTGATGTTAAATTCAGAAATAATAAAAACAAGGCGGTACAACGGCAAAAATTCTACATGTGTAGTCCCTGATGAAAAAGCAGAGTAAAGGCTTAGAGAGGTCTAGGCCTTGGTACAAAGACTAGTCGTATTGTCCTCTCACTCTGTCCAATGTGTATATTCGTGTATAATAATAGATTTCGTAGTAAATATGCCCATCTGGTATTTTTTAGTGTAACAGAATGAATGCTCAGCCTTTTGCAAACCAAGGGGCGCGTGGGGTTGTCGCTGTGATTTAGTTGGCCATGATAATGGATGGTATTGTATTCATGTATGCGTTTCCAACGCGTACCATGTTCTCTCTATTGTTATTGGCCTTCTACTTTAATCCAAACACAACCACCAAAATGGGGCTGAGACAAATTTGACTGCAGGTGACTTTCAACAAGAGGTATTTCAATTATCATAACTGCCATATGATTCGCTAGGTACGCAGAGGACTTACTATTACCATGTTGATACCTCAATTAGGTAGCAGAGGCTGGGTTGCTTTTGTAACGCTGGATCTATTTTTTTCTTTGGCGCAAGCTGTTAAAAAAGGCTCGCTTAGCTGTCATGTTTAACGAACAAGTATTTTTGTAGCTAGTTGTAATAATTGCCAACCCACTGTATTGACAAAATAAAGCATCTTTATATGCAAGCAACTATTGTGTTTGTTATAAAATAATTATAAACTACTCGACATTAAACCCTCTATATATACGATTTTTTTTTCATTATGCTCGACATTTGTAGGAATTTCTAGCTTGCAGGCCCGGTTCGACTTTTGCAGGACGGAGTATATACATAGGGATATTTGTTGTTTATAAGTTTATTCATAAGAAAGTAAACAAGAATATAATGATATTATATGAACATATATACGAAAACCCTCAATAATGGTCCGATCTGAATGTAAAGCAAGATCCCAAAGTTATGGCTAGACATTTGTATGATACAATGCTCTGAAGTAGCCATGAAATCGCTCTTAACATTGATATTTATATGGGTCTTCCACCATAGTCAATTAGACCTGACAAACACAGTATATACAGAAGCTGATCAATAATTAATTCTTCAGGTTCATAGTGTTTACCAGTATGATAATTTTGTTTAGATATTATACTTGTAGTTTACCGGATTTATGTAGATCATCTCAATCATTCTACCATATCTGTAGTAGTTTAAGGTGGAGAGCACTTGCTACTCCCAATAACATGAAATAGGTGTAAGTCATGGAGCATATTGACTATTTTATGGCAATGATGCTGGCATAAGGAGAATCTAGTCAATTTTCTATTGCTGTTCCTGTTCTCATGATATTCAATAAAAAGAAACGACAATAAACATGGGATTTGGGGACATTTGTCACAACAATTGATTATAATTATGTACAGATAGTCCATTCAAAGGTAGTGCTGCTACCTGGTGTGGATTCGACATCCAAGCATCTAAACATATTGATGTTTAAATCTAAACACCTATTATTCAGCTGTTTAAACTCTAAACATCTAAACATGTTTAGCAAAAATGTTTATGTAGTTAGAATAAAAGTGTTTATTTCCTAAATGTGTAATTGATGAGACAACTAACTGACCTATATGTTTAGATTTTAAACATGTTTAAACCTAAACATGTTTAAAATCGAAACACCATTTTTGCAGTGTATAATCAAGTCGGTCTTCTAACAAAAACAGAGGAAGAAAAATTAACTTTTGAAAATTGCATTGACGTCGAGGAGCATAGGGATAGTCGATGAATGGTCAAAACCTAAGCTAACGGGACTAGCACATTGCTAGTACTAAGGAAATCAGCTAGGTGGCTTACGTAGTTGGGGCTGGATCATCATTTGGCCCTTTGTGTAGTCTAGTTTGACAATCTGCCAATTAACTACTATCCATGGGATTTTTTTATAAAGTGTATGTATGGATTCTCCATATCAACAGCTTTAAGTAGATGATCTAGAAATAGATTAGATATTTAAGATAAAAGAGCAATAGATCATTGGAATTTCTGCTGAATACCACAGGTGAGCCAATCAGGCCATTGTCTCACTATATCAGGGTTATCACCTTACTTCACACCTGAAACAATAGAGGGGTACTTTAGGTGATTGAGATAAGGGGCAGGATGCAGCTTATCAGTCTTATCACTGACCATTGTTCTGGAGACTGATAAGAAATTTACCCAAAATGCCCTGCTCTGGAGTCAGGGGCCTAACCAAGATGGTGGCCTCCATAACCTAAAATGCTAATGCACTTATACTGCAATAAAACGTTTCATTTCCTTCCCCCTCCCCACACTCGCGCTGCCCTCGCTGTCAACTAGACTTCATTTTCACACCCACATGCAAATTTGTAGGTTCCACTGCAAAATCGCATTCACTGCGCGATTACAATTCACTCATTGGCTAACCCATGCCGTCGGCCCCGCCGAAATCGTCTCAAAGCAATGCAGGAAGCATGCTTATCGCATTAGAGCTACTCCGCCGGGCGCTGAGCTGCTCAAGCTAATACCTTAAAGAGGTGTCCAATCCATCGGGATTTAGGCTAGCTACCAACCCGAGGAAAGTTCTCTATTGAGATCGGGATAGCAGCCACAATAATCCACAATAGTGAAGCTTTCAGTTTAGTAAAACTGGATGTTGTTTGTGCCAGCCGAAGCTTTTGTATTGAGTAGGGGTGCAGGGCGGGGGTCGAAGGAGGTATTATATTTGTGTTTCTAAAGCCATCAATAGCCTTTGAACCGCATTGCTTTTATCCGACCACACGTGCGTCGTCTATCATTGAGTTCGCCCACTACATGACTCAACTCACACTTCTGTACACTCCTGACCCCTGAACAAAATAGGGTTTATGCTATCATCACATTTAAAAAACGTTTGTTTTCACAATTCATGTTTACCCTGTCCTTGATCTCATATATACTACTTGTACGGTATACATTATTTATGGACATATTCTCTTAAGCATGTACCATGTCATAGTTCATATGGCATTGTATCTTTATTGCTAAAGTGTACTTCACCAAACATTCTTTTATTATTATAGAGAAGAATTGTCCATTAGCATTATAGAAGAGAGCAGCAGATTTATCTGTAGACTTGCTCAAGTCTGTAAAATTTAATATGAGAGAATTGAAATAAAGTGAGAAAAGAAGAATTTTGAATAATTCTAATGAATTGAGCACAGCAGAGAGAGGAGGGGATCGATGGAGTGCAGTGGCAGTGGGAGGAGAGGGACTGTCGCCAGTCTAATTTATCTGATGCATCTGATAACGTCGATAACTATTGTTCAAAATGCACCCTAGCAGTGCTTGCAGGCAACAATTAAAATGGTCTCTGTAGGTTTCATTCTGGCATTATTTTGTTAATAAACGTCTTAATGTGCATGCAAATGAGCATTTTGGTTATGGACTTTGTTAAACCCTTTTGTTGTTCTCTCTCTTCTCTGTACATTTGTTCATCATGGACACCGTCTTTTACTTTATAATGATGTTTTTAATATGGCTAATAACAACAATCCAATACTGGATAATACTTAAACTCAAAACTCACTATTCCAATTGGTCGTAAGCGGCATGCAACCCGGCGTGCTCCCTTTTTTATGATACATCCTTGTTGAGGATACTAGAACCCATTAAACAGCCATTTGACACAATAATATCTAAATGCTAAAATGTGTGTGATTGTAAAATGACTCGCAACGTCTGTGGATGCCAATCATTTCGTTTCATGATAGAATAGGGTTTGTCTGTTGTACAACCTACCCTGGAGATTGTTTCAATAGTGTCTATAACAGGTTCAGGCCCCTACGACTTGAGAAGGGCCAAATCTTACCAGGTGATCTTAGGACTTTGGGCATAGTGATTAAACAGCTGGCTACATTACTGGGTGATCGTACTGCCTGCTGGCTAAATAGCCACCAGAGCAGTGACTCAATAAGGGACCCTAGTATGACAACCCTCTATGTGAATACATAGTGGGTAGTCATAGCTCCTGCTGTCTGCACTCCTCTGCTCAAATGCACCCCACCTGTACTCTTTCCTCTGTAACCATGTATGTACTAATGCTCTGACCTCAGGCCACTCATAGAGGTCAATGGGCCTTACTATATATATATATATATATATATATATATATATATATATATATATATATATATATAGCAAGTTGTTGAGGAGGCTATGTATCTTCAACCTCACGTTGAAGGTAGAGGAACCTGCTGCCAAATAGAAACTTTCTATGCAATTATGATATTTGTAGATATATTTGACCACCTTTAACAATATGATCCATTTTCATGATAATTGACCATGATAATTGTCCTGTCATGGACACTATTGAAACAAGGTCCAGTACATCGCTGTGGCAATACAGATAGACTTTCCTTTGGTTGGGGACGTAGTGACGAGTGTAGTTCTCACCGCAATGTGTAGATGCCGCCACCTCTATGCAGTGTAGACCTTCATACCACACTTGGATGGAAAGACAATGAAAAAGCTAAGGAGGTCATTTCTTAATAACACACTACGAGTGCTCTCCTTCAAATCGTAGAGAGAAGCCTAAGAATGATTATTAGCAATAATATAGTATATTGCACTAGTGGTTACTAATGCCTGCCACAACACGACTGCTCTACCAATCTTTAAATAAAGTTAGTAGGTAAGATCTTCTGTTCTTTCTTCTTTTTTTCCCAGTTCTTTTAAAGCTGTATACATTACCACCTCAATCGATCCAAGATCAAGTTATAAAATAAACGCAAAGCAGGCTTTCATTATCCAATTCCTTTTTAATTGACAGGCCCTTTTTCATGGGAAACTCATATGTTATGTAATACGCATGGAATATTGAACTAATGGTTCTTTTAATATATATAGTAGACCTTCGAATGCAATGTCTTTTATGTTTGGTCATGATGCACCCCTTGCTGGTTTTAATAAATGTTTGCTCTCATTTATAACTGTGGGCCAACGGGCAGAAAAGTGCCTGCAGGGGGATTTTTAGTACTGGTTTTGGCCACCAGGGGGCAATATAATGGGTTAAGAGAAAGAAAGAAAAATATAACAAAAAATGCTGTAGACCAACTTTTGATGGGGAATCCAGTCGTATGCTCAGAATAATTCCATCTCCAATGAAAACATTCCATTTTTTTGGAATCCAATAATAACGGCTATCGCCATGGAAATATAGAAAATTAGCACATATGACAATTTCTAGTTGCCATGGAAACCATTCTATTATTCCAAATGGGAACTTTCGGCCACAAATGTTTGGAAAACTTCATAAGGAATTCAGAACCAAAAGCAGATGTGAAAAAAAATCACTCTAGAACAAATCTTATGGTAAAATGGTATGAAACGGCCCCCCAGTCAGACAGCCCTTGAAATTGGCTATCTAGACTTTTTTACGGTT
The DNA here is from genome assembly GCA_949317995.1 of Acholoe squamosa. Lineage (NCBI taxonomy): Eukaryota > Metazoa > Annelida > Polychaeta > Phyllodocida > Polynoidae > Acholoe > Acholoe squamosa. The sequence goes on along the minus strand of OX439040.1, from coordinate 42,693,729 downwards.
TTTCAATCGGAATATTATTAAGGATTCTATAGACAAAACATTGACAAGGAATGTTTGATACTATTGGAAACCTGTGATCATGGGCCCCGAATATTTTTACTAAGGACTAATCTTGACCTCTTCCCACCTTTCCAGGACCTTAGCTTCTCATAACCTATCTACCCTCCATAGGGCCACTGGTCTATACAGGCCCCATCTACCCTCCCTAGGGCCACTGGTCTTTAGGTTCTATCCACCCTCCCTAGAGCCTCTAGTCTTAAGGGTTACATCTACCCCTCACCAGGGCTGATCGTCCTGTAAGCTCCATCTTCCCTTACAGGGGCCGCTGGTACTGTATAGATCCCATTTACCCCTCCTTGGGGAGGACCTAAGGTTTTCTATGCATCATTCGCCAAGCCCAGGGCTGTTTATCCTATAGGTTCCATTTACCCCCCCCCCCTAGGCTATAGCCTCCTGAGGGTTGTCCACCCTTTAGGTTACTTCTACCCTTACAAGGGCCTTTGGTCCTTTATGTCTCATCTGTCATTCACAGGGCTTCTGGCCCTTTAGGTCCCATTTATCCTTCCCAGGTCCTCTTGTCATTCAAATCCTACCTACCTATGCTAGGGCATTTGGTCATTCAGCTGCAAATCTTTCCCTTGCCAATTGCTGTCCTGTCTATCTCACCCCATACTTTGGAAGATCCCAAAATTCACAACAAGGCCTTTGATAAGTGAAATCTTAACTAGAAGAGCTGCCCCCCCCAAGCCAATCTAGAATCTTTCAAAAAGCGTTGGGGAGCAAGAATATGATTGTTTTTGTCCCCCCAACCAACCAAAATATTATGATATTTCAGGATAATACTGAAATTCTCAAACTAATCCAGCATTATTATTCTTTCATACCTTCAAACTGCACAATTTTCAGTGTTCTCAGTTTTTGTAAAAGATCCGCCAGGATCAATCCTCTGATTAGGCCGACATAAGGGTGAGGTCTAACCCTTATGATAGAACATTTACATGACCTACAACAGGTGTGAGCTATCCTTAAAAGTCACTAGAGCCCACCTTTAGGGCTCTCAATTTTCAAAATCTTCTTGGGGGATATAACAAGATACACCTGTGCTATTGGCCACTAGCTGATCTGGAGCTGGTTCCTGCGACCCACACTGATAAGGTGGGACCAGCATGTCCCTGGAAGTGGGTGTTAACCAGGGACATCATGGTTTGTCTTATCAGTGGGGTTTAGCTCAACCAGCGAAATTCAAAATGGTGGCTCCACTAGGCCTCCATACTGAGTCCTATATATGTATCTCAATAGAGAGTCAAAGAGACTCTTTTAAGGCTTCACAATGCACCTATCCATCCTCTTCTCTCTGTCTGTCTGTCTGTCTGTCTCTCTCTCTCTTCTTTCGAGGGGGAGGAATGAGCCAATATCTGACCCTTGCCACCTCCAAACTTCCAAATGAGCCTGCTGCCCCTTGTTCAGTGGGTGGGTTTTTTCCCCAGTCAGAGGGGGAGGTCCACTTTCGGGGGTCAGAAGGTCTGGATACTACCCTGCATTTAAAAGGGTCAGATGACTTATGGTACATATTCATGTATACATCAATGTAAAACGTGTTACTGAATGCATGAATATTGCATATCTATTGCGTCTAAAGCATCTTTATTTGAATGGATCTACACCACACGTTTATGTCACAGGGCCACTGTGGGCAACACTTAACATTATGTTGCGGAAAATTTGAAGGAATTTACAATTTCCCGCTGTTCTGGAGAATACAAACTACAGTTGACATACTAGACTTGGTAAGAGGTCTTATTTTATGTGAATAACCTCTTCCCGTAGAGATAGCATTGTGGGGCCGATCGCCACACCCCCAGTGGCGTAACGTGTGCCGATCCACCACAGCGGCCGATCCAGTACCGCAGCCTCGTTCCGGGCGCATGTAAACATTCAAAATGGTGGACCGCCGCTCGTACGGGGAACTACAGTAACAGATTTTGCTGATTTTTCCTTATCTAAACCCTCTAAAAACATAAAATATATAGAGAACTAAACTCCCCTGGTGTACTCGGTCGCCGATGCACCCCTCGGGAGTCGTCTCCCTCGTGGTGGATCGGCCACCTCGTACACCACAGTCGTTTAGTTCTCTCTTTTTCCTAGGAATACCAATGTATACGGAACAATACACTGGTACTTTTTATGTGCTTAGGATATTTATGATACATCTATGATACCCTGGTAATCAATGACAGAAATTCAATTGATTATACTTCCAAAATATTAACCACGATGACAATAGCATAACGGTTATGGTTAGTTCCATTAAACACTGACTTAACCTGGTATATCTTAAAGTATGACTGAAGCTAGCATGCATTACCCTTTACACCTGCATTACAATCTAGTTGTACATAATACGTTGTAATGGCTCCAACATACCTCCATAGACCTCAATGTACATTCCCCACTTCCCATGTGTAATGTGAACACACATAACTGCTCAGAACTGTTCAGTTATCGGCCTTGTGAGTCGTAATGGTTGTGTCTAGTCGTCGGTGGCTCATCCAGGGTTTAGAAAAGGAGTGGGCGCGGCCCCCATTTTTGACGGATTTTTGGGTCCAAAATTATCAAATGAACTCTTAACTACAGACAAAAAAGAGGGGGCGCGCACCCACGCACCCACCGTTTAATCCACCATTGGTTGTGGCATGTTAAGAATTGGCCTACTGGTCTTGAGTTTAAAGCATACGCCATATGGAGATGATATTTATATGATACATAGACCCGCAGTATTAGACTAATCTAAACTGGACTATTCCCAACCGTAAACCATTTGTACAAATGATACATGTGGCAGAACTCAACTGCAGTTTGTATCCCTCATTATATGCATGTACAACGAGGGACGTGGTTCTGTACATGTGTCGCTTACTGCTACAACTGATTGATACAAGAACGGCATAATATAATATTTTTCAAATGGTCTCATGTCGCTACTTATTGATTAGGCCTACGTGTGTTTCAGTCTGTTGCGATCCAGAGGCCTTCATAGGACACAAGAACCGGGACAAGAACATCACTGATTTACACATTTGGATGTCTGTGGGCTAAATTCTCCGATATTGGCGATGGTTATGTCACAGTTCTGTTGAAAGAGTAATAATAATTAGAATGGGCTATATATGGAGGCTGGAGGCTGTTGCGAAAAGATTGGGAATTACTTCTGTCGGAGGTGCTATACACAAAATGGAAGTGACTAACCTCAGGGAACCAGTTCCCTGTTGGGTTGCCAAGAGGTGATTGGTCATAAAAGTGGTTAAGGAGTGGTCAGGAACTCTATTCCCTGGCCTACCGACTATGGGAAACATTCAGGTGGAACCAATCATGGAAACCAATTCCCCTAACGTTTTGCAACACAGTCTAATTCAGAGCAAGGCAATGCCATTAAAGTATACGGTGGGAATCAGTCTCTCAGGGTGGAGAATCGGGAGGAACTGAAAGGTGTGTTAGCTAGAGTGAGAATCGATTTTTCAATCTTTTCGCAACGGCCTCCAGATCCCGGGCACCAGATGTAGGCCTATTCCCCTCCATTGAAGGTCATGTTGGGCAGGGCATGGCCATGACGGGTTTCATCTGGGCCCCTGCTGGTTTCCCACCTTTAGAAGACTGCCCACTTACACTGGTTCCCGACTTGCTTTGTGAGTGTGAACCTGCCGGTGACCCCGAGGACGCCGTGGTGACCTTGGCTTGGCAGCGCAGGGCCCGCCGGAAGCCGCGTCGGAAGTTCTTAGAGAGGAAGGCATAGATGACTGGGTTCATGCCTGAGTTGGCGTAGGAGAAGACGTGGGCCAGGATACGCACGTAGTAGAATGTGTATGTCCTCCTCCAAGTGGACCGGAAGTAGTTAGTCCATACCCAGACCACGTGAGAGGGCAGCCAGCAGACGAAGAAGACGGCAATGACGATGATGACGAGGAACGTCACCTTCCGCTTGGCCTTGAGGGAGCTTCCCAGGCGGGGGCAGTCCGGTTCCGGTAGGATCCACAACTGACGGACCATGAGGACACTTAGTACCGTGATGGCCACCAGGGGGACGGCATAGGTCAGCAGGAAGAGCAACAGGAAGTAGGTGGAGCGGTGCTTCCGGTGGGCCCCCCAGGTGTCTGCACAGATGGCGATGGGATGAGGAGCAATGTTTTTGTACACTTTCACTGTGTAGAAGACAGGCCAGGGCATGGCTATGGCCATAGACAACACCCAGATCACCAGTATGGCCAGGAGGGCCATTTTAGGGGTGCGCAGGTGCTTGGTCTTTAAGGGATAAACAACTGCAAGGTACCTATCCAATGCCATGGCAACCAGGGTGAGGATACTAGCCGCCATGCTGGCGTACTGCACCAGATGCACCAGCTTACACATAAATTCCCCAAAAGGCCAATCAGGACTCGTGTGGATGACAGCATGGAAGGGCACACAGAAGATGAGGAACATGAGGTCTGCTATTGCCAGATTGACAATAAAAATATTGGTGGTGTTTCTGAAGAAACTCTTGTTGCGGAAGACGACGGTGATGACCAGGCCGTTGCCAAAACAGCCCAAAAGGACGATAACGGAGAAGATTACAGGTACTACAATACGCTCCAAGCCTGGGACACAGCAGGTGGGTCCTGGAGGCCGCTCACCTGGAGGACGACTGGTGAAGTTCTCCAGTATGTGCATGGTCACCCCTAGACCATCATATGTGATTCCTGTGGGGTACAGGGTGGTGTTAAATATGGTAGACATATCTTGATGGGATAGGGTGATCTAAAAGAAAATGGACGGAATTAAATATCAGATCACACTTGTATATCCATCATTTTCACAATAATAATGCCATGTGAACTGAAAAAGCCCTGTAAACTGTATAGTGGCCAACTACTGTTTCATCTTAAATATGGCAAAGATCTCACATGCAGTCAAGAGTTTTGTTTCATTGCCTTTGTGGTAGGCAGCTGCTCAAACCATCATTCGTTTTAGCCATCAATAAAAAATAGGTAAGTTTTGCTGAGAGTTTTGAAAACTACGAGTGATGCTAAAGGCTGCAACCTACTAGGACTCGGAGTGATACTGCAAAAATGCGATCTCTATGAAATTGACTTACCTTTTACTTCATTCCCCATCCATTCTATCCTCCTGTGATATAACCAATGGTTTAACTAGCATTTCCTCAAGACCATTTATAATGTTGCAGGTAAGCCTTTGGTTGCCCTTCAACGCTCCTGACCAATTGTGACCACTGCTCCAAAGTGCATCCTACTTTTCCCATCCCTCTGCCCCTTCTACCACTTGGTCTATAGGCGAAGCTAGAAGCAGGAGCTTGGGAAGTTGATAAAGTGTGAAGATTACTGCAGACCAACTCGATCTGCTTTGTAGGCTCCACTCGTGCTTACACTTAGGTCCAGGTAAGAGCAGCTCGGAGCGGCTCACAATGAGATCAGAGTCGGTTTGGCTGTAGGTGTGTGAGCAAATGGGTGTAGCTCAGTGGGTATGTTGTCAAGGTTGCTACTTAAGTCTACAGCTCGCTTCCATCTCTACTCCATCTTTCCCACCTACCCCTATACCCTGACCAGCTCTGGGTATGAGCTATAGCTCCCCACCACACATCTGTTATAGACCTAGCTATGCAATCTGCCCTCTTACCAACAAAATAGCCAACGTAAAACATTTCCTGAAATGTAGGTTCCATGCTGATAGTGATGGTTTACGACCAAGTATTATTCGCTGCCTATGGATGTGTTTTATATTTTCACCACAGGTTAGAACTGAAGCAGGAAGGTCTAGGTGTATTTGACGGCTGATGTACAGAAATGCAGGGGTAGACACTAACGCTGGCCCGGGAGCCAACGGCCCGTAATTGTGAGTCCAGGCCCGCAACTTTCCCAATAAATACCTTCCAATGGGCCCGGGTGGCCTATTAATTGGAGCTGATGATGAGAATTTAAGGAAGCTTTTCCAAGACCAACAAAGCCATGTCATATACTGTTGGAAAGTGACTATTAACATATTACTTTTGTACAAATTGATTTAGGTGAGTTTTTTCTTCTTTCCTAAAAAGGTGATTATCTTTTCTGGGCCCGCAGATTTTTGTGTGGGCCCGTATACCTCTCTAGCTACAGGCCCGGGTGGCCCATGGCTCAAAAAGTTAATTTCCACCCCTGGAAATGGCACCACAGATTTGCATTTTCCTGCCAGATAAAAACACCTAAAAGAGCACTCATGTAAGCCAAATACCCGTTTTATGGCCCTCATTGTTCATCTGATTGGAAATTCTATGGAAGGTGCCCATCCTCTATAATAAATTGCGGAGGTACACTGTAAATAAATGTGACCAGGCAAGCAAAAACACCCCCCTGAAGGGAAATTCATTATCAAAGTTCATATCAAGATCTTGAAAATGAGACATCATTGGTTTAGATATTCCTAGTAGTTAAGTCAGAACCCCTCCCTGAACATAGGTCGTTATTCATATCTGAAATCGATGATTAAGTGCTATATACATTATAAACCATAATGATGTCTACAAACACAGTAAATCGGGCTTGTTCATGAAAAATACATGAAAATATGGTGATTTCTGTCATGGATTTTGATCTAGAGGGAATTTTCCATTTTGGGTTTCAATTTTGGGTTTTTGGTGAGTATCCCCAAAGATTTTGGTGAGTATCCCCAAAAATTGGCGTGACAATCTGCAAATTGTGATCATTAGAATGGTTGCCATGGTAACCAGGAATAGGCATATATGTTGATTTCTCATGAAAAATGTTCATTTTACCATCCAAATATGGGCCATTTCTACCCAAATTGGAGCATTTCTAATGCCCCATGGTGACCAAATGGGAATTAAAAATCCCCCATGGAGGGGTGTTCTCCCTTGATGGGTCACAAATGTCGTCGAACTAACGGCGAAATCCTTGTCCCAAAGTTGCCAGAGGTCCATAAGTAGGCCTATTGTCACAGAGATTCATTTTACCATGAATTCCCACCCGGTTTTTTATTTAATATAAAAACTGCACCGTTCCACTGTTACATACAATTATGGTGGTTCAGCCTTCAGTTTTACGAGGAGTCTTTGTAGATTCAACAGCTATTTCTTTTACGATGTAAGCATTATTCTACAGATATATCCCACTGCAATTAGAGGGTATCGTCTAAACCTATGCAGAGATTATAATGCTTATATCTCTTTAAAAACATTATCAATTCAAAATCTAGGCGTTTACTTATATTATGCCAATGTTGAAAATTGAACACCTGTTTGAAGCTTATGGAAATAACACATGAGAGGCAAATAATTCTGCTGTGACCGAGAAGGTCATATACAACATACCTCAATAAGTGTGGGAGTTAACCTATGTAATATATCATTTAGCTGACAGTATCCAGAACGTTAACCTGCAGTACACCTGTACTACCAACACGACTTTGTGGGCTCTCTCTGGTCCTGAGGGCTAATTGCCTAAGGTCTTAAGGCCTATATGTAATGTACAACAGTTCCACACCACCCACTGTCAAGTCCAGAATCTAAACGACTTTTTATTCAGTTGCTCACTCCCTCACTGAACTTATATGATTATCATTATTACGAACGTGGTCTTAACCCAACCAATGATAAGTGTGACGCTTACATTATAGCATACCTAGCCGAGAAGGCAATGCTTAGATTACAACGTGTAAACAGATTTTGCCCACTGTGAATCTAAAGCTGTAAACCTTATAACTTCCATTGTCGAATCGATACTGTTTGAGCATCTCCACTGGAGGCGCAGTGAGAAAGTAGCTGCATCCAATTGAACAATTACTTTGGGCAGGTTTTGTAGTGGCCACACGTATCCTAGGTAATAGATAACGTTTCCACCTAACACCTCAGCTGTCCAAACCAGTTAGACGCAGCAGCCAACTACATGTTGGCAGCGACACCTGCTGAGTTCAGTCAGCATTATGTTATGCCACTTAGACAAAAAACAGGCTCACTTTGAAATACATTTTTTCCATTCATCAACTGAATTTTGTCATATATGCAGCTTGTTATATTATCAAATGGAGATAATTGATCTGACACTTAACCCTTAATAATCTACAAAGTATTGTACTAGTTAGGTTCACATTACACGTCCACTAATAGACATTATGTATAGAAGCAAAGTAATACACAAGTCTTATTACGTAGCATATAGGGAGGGGCTTATGTATCTGCAAATTATCATATCTGGTAATCATATGACATATAGCTAGGTTTACTTTCTTATAATTGACTGATGTTTAATCTACATTCTTCTACCAAAACGATTCCCCATTCATCACCCCCAGTCTGCCTAACAATAAGAGTAATCTACCGCTACTACATGTATAGGATACTAAAGAAAGCACTCCTCTATTGGCCACTAGCTGGTCTGGAGCTGGTTCCAGCGACACACACTTATAAGAACTGATAAGATGGGACCAGCATGTCCCTGGAAGTGGGTGTTAACCAGGGACAAGGTACCCATCATGGTATGTGTTATCAGTGGGTTTTACCTCAACCAGCGAAATTCAAAATGGTGGCTCCACTAGGCTTCCATACTGAGTCCTATAGAGCGTCTGTAAAGGTGAATCAACCACAACTTTGATAGGCTGCAAAAGACAACTATTCCTAGTTATGTCCTGCGTAGAAAAAAAAGTTATGTCATTTTGACGGTTTTTGGAAAAAGTAATAAAATCTTGGTGTGTCTTATTCCGAGTTAGCAGGTCGTCCCATGGGCGCGGCCATTACTGCAGCTTGTTACCAGCGAGTTCTACTGATAAGACCTATCAGATGGTTACCAGTTGGTCCCTGAGAGGCCCACAGTGAACAGTTCGAATTATCTCATTGGCTAATAATTAAACCTGCTAAGTCCGTATACGCGGGGTATTTGTGATGTACCACGGTATGTTTGGGGATTGGCTTTTGAATGAATTTAGTTCGAGGATTCATTGTTCAAATTTCCCTTCTTACCACTTTCTGGCGTAATTAAATATGCCTTTACATATGGGGAAGAACTATAATGGCCAATTGTAAAGGGAGACTATCTGTTAATCATCATCCTGAAAATGTTTTATTCCGTCTTTGAATGACCTAGTGCCACAGTACCAATATAGGATACAATAGTACCACTACAGTGTACAATGGTGGTACAACCAATGTTCCAGTAGAAACTGCTCTGTCTGGATACTGCCCTGACGGACACTGTCATGCCCAAGCTAAATGTATCCATTTTTTTTCAATTTCTAACTTCACTGAGAACACAAATGATGTCATTTTCACTTTGGTGGACAAATCCAGGATGCCACCAGGCAGATATCTGATACCATGATCCAGATGTCAAATAGCACGAGCCAGATACCACTAAGCTGACCATTCATTCATCCACCCCCCATCCAACCATCCAACATACATTAGGTCTGTCCCTCATGTAGAACTGCTTAGTGTTACAACACTGCTGACTACTGTTATTATATGTCATAAATAAATTTTAGAAGCATTTACATGAAAAAACTTTAGATTTTTATGAGCTGTAATTTTATGTTCGGATTAGAGCATTCGGAAATGAAAATCCTATGAAAAAGCAGAAATATAGTTATCTAAATGCCTTACTTCTGGATCTAAATCAAATTTGACCCATCGTGTGCCAATTATACTACTTTGACCTGATTTGACCCATTCACCCAATTTGGGTCAATGTGACTCTATTTGGACCAACGTACACCGCCTTTGGCCAACTTGACCCCTCCTGTGTTGTTTTGACCCATATTGACCAGTTCAGACTCAATTTAATCATATTGGGTCAATCAGACTCAATTTGGCCCAATTGACCAATCTTGCACCACATCGATGTATTTTGACCTGATTCAATCCAATTTAGCTATTTCAGGGCAACCTGGTTAAATTTTACCCATCTTGGGCCAATGCGACCCACTTTAGGGTCAATCTGACTCTCCTCTCAACTCTGTTCATTCCACTCCATTCTATTGAACTCTGCTTACTCCAGATTACTCCAAAATTCTAAGATTATACTATATATGGTCAATTGCACTGAGTTGGGGTCACACAGGGCTCACTAAGCGGTAAAAATGAAACTGCTTGGATTGTTTTGAAATTTTTTGTCTAGAATACTGGTGCACTGAGGCACCTACCCTGAAAATTGGGAACACTAATATCAAAAATTGCTAATTTTAGAGTCAATTTCATTATTTAGCATTAGTTCCTATGGGATTCTGGTCCAAATACGCTCATTTTTGGGGAGTTAATTTTTCCACCATCAAGTGAACACATTGACATGATATCATTTTTACATGATGCTGGGCATTGCCCTTTTATAATAGTAATCTGTCATAACAACAAAACTTCTTAATTCATTATATTTCAGGCATAATACATATTGTGGCACATATGGTTTCATGTGGCACATACGGTTCCTGACATGGAAAAACTGCCATAGATTTCCATTGAGTTGTATAATGAGACTGTAATATTTACATGTAGATAGGTGCATAAGTGGTTAATCTTTATGACCATGCATCTCTAGGAAATCCCATAACTACGCACTGGAGGAATCACTTTATGTGGCACGTATGGTTCCTCTAAAACTACACCAAATCACATTGCAATTTCAAATATGGCAATACTGAGGTATAATGTTAATGAATCTAAAATTCTTTACCTAATGACTGATAGTTGACACCTAAGGCTTTCTAATTATATTTTTGCATTTGATAAATATGATTTATTTCTCCCCACTATCATGTATTAAAGAATGAGGCACATATGGTTCCACTTAACCTACACCACAAGGTTTTTAGCAATAACTACAGGCAGATAAGGGGAATAGTTCTTGAATTGACTATATATAATGCTAAATATTGGGGGCTAGTGGAAATATAAAAAATTTATACATTTCCAATGCATTTTCTCTTTACTTTGCCCCATACCAGTGGGAGCACTATGAAAAAACGTTTGAAATACCCCATAAAAAGCTTATATTTTGTAGTCTGAGCTGCTTTAATTATTAATGATACATGGGCAAAACCATAGTTTCCAAGCAAGATCCTGACCTTACCCACCTAATTCAAATGAAAAATATCCAAAACGTTCAATTTTTAGTCACATTTACCCCCTTCCCATGGTGAAAAATGGGTTTGTCCCCATCTCAGTGCAATTGACCATATGCTGATGACGCGGTCATGATCACTGATGGCAAAAGACCCAACGACATTATGCTTATAGCGCAACCTGATCTTGACAGGATAACTGAATGGTGCACTATTAATAGACTGACTATTAACTCAGATAAGACAGTTCAAGTTACATATGGCACTGCAACCAAGACATTATGGTAACTGAACCGACCCTGCTTATCTACAACAATGACCTATTAGGGGCTCCGTACTAAAATCCCTCTTACCAAATTTATTATTGGGCCTTATTTTCCTTATTTTCTAGATGTCCTGTTCCCCGAATTCCGAGGACTTTTTTTCATCCCATGGTAATATGGTAAATGACGTTGTCCTGCAGGGGCGTAGGAAAAGGGGGGGCCAGGGGGGCTCGGGCCTCCCAATCACAGAGGAGGTGGGGCCTGAATATGTCTGGGGCCCCCCAAAATGAGTCAAGCCCCCCTATAAAATGTACAAGATTCCCACAGCTCAGCACTTAAATTGGACAAATATGTTATTAAGATAGGGAAAATGGCAGATTTGTTTAAAGATAAGTCATCAAGGAATAATCTTTTATATAAATCCAATACAGTGATGCATCACCACCAGCACGCTCAAGCCGACAATTTATGGTGGCTGGGATGGGGCCCCCTGGGCCCCCCCAATGAAGATTTGCTTCCTACACCTCTGTCCTGTGTATGGAATATTAATCCCTGTGCTAAAAATGTCCCATTTCCCAAATGAGCAGTCCTGTTTCCCAAATAAATTGCAGTCCCGTTTCCCAAATGATTAGTTCCTTTTCCCAAATAATTAGTCCCATTTCCCAAATAACCTGTCCGGTTTCCCAGAATTGCTGTGCAGTCCCGTTTCCCAGAACTTCTCATGGAGTCCTGTTTTCCAGAATTCTAAGTCCTGTGTACTAGAAAATCCTGTGCGAATAGGAGTGTTTTTCTCACAGGATACCCGTGCGAATATCGCTTCCCTTCTCCTATACATATATGTCATACTCGCTTTATCATTTCATTGCTATATATCTGGGCAGGTACAGTGCATTAGCACTACCCCCCCCCCCCACTTACTACATACGACTCTGACACCTCTATAAAGGACAGGTACAGTGCATCAGCACTGCCCTCCCAACTCCCCCATGAACACCCTGACGACATATACAACCCTGAAGGAAGAGCGAATTATTCTACGTCAATTATTCTTAAGGTACAGTGCATCAGCACTGTCCTAAGTATAGAAATACCCTAGATAATTTAAGCACACTACAATTCGACATCGTGTAGGTACAGTGCATCAGCACTGCCACGTAGCCTTTTTATGTCATTATTGGCTATCTATCTCTACCAAATACACTTTATACCCGCTAAGGGAGTGGTCATATTTTAACAACAGGGGGGTTGGTGGGTTTGGGGGGGACAAAAGAATTTCAGACCCCTCCAAAGGGGGGGGGACAAAAAAATGTTCGCCCCTTTTGAGCAAAAAAGCCTTGGAGGGGGGACGGAAAAAATTTCACCGCGCACACACGGAATTTCACCAACCCCCCTGTTGTTAAAAAATGACCACTCGCTAAGCCCTTTACTAGACATACTTGCTCTGACGCTTATACTGTTATCACTTACTGCTACATGTCCTCATACACAAAGAATATTATCTCTGCCTCATATCATCTATATGAAAAGACTATAATTATGTAAGGTTATGTCTACTCTAGTTACGTTATATGCACTGTTGACTGACTTTGTCAGCTATTCTACACCCAACCTGATGAAATTTCGTATTGTAAAATGCGTAACTGGTTGATTAATAAACAAACAAACCCCCGGTCTACACCTCACAACATGTCTATGTGGGCCATTCCACCCCACCCCACCAAACTCTAATGTTCATGGTGTTTGTAGTCAGCAAGCTCACTGTAAGCTCTGTGCAAGCTCACCACAAGCTATATATATAAGCTCAATCCAAAGGTTCCAAAGTCCCTCCCTCCTCCCTCCCTTACTCCTTGAGTCAGGTGGCCCTTATGAGGTGTGTGAAAGTAGAAAGGGTGTATTCTGTAACGAACTATGGGATAACAGGCAATCCAGTAAGCAAGATGATAAATCAAGAATAGAGGACATGCGGTCCCATCATTGCAGGTGGTCTTCTGAATATCAGACATGACATTATTAGGTTGCACAGCACAGGACCTATACACATAGCCTCAATGGAGTCTTGGCGAGTCTCAGCATTGGCTTCCCTGTCCTGTTCAGGAGGCCGTAAGAGTGTTGCGCTGCCCAGTTGGGCATCACAATCGTCCCTTCCACGCCCTTTGCTAGGGCCTTCTGTATGACTCTCAGTTTTGTGCTGAAAGGAGGAAAAGCTTAATAATCATTAGGCCAAGGTAAAGAAAGTGCATCTGTGTCAGCGGTCCGGTAGCCAGCTGTAATAACTGTCTCGTTTGAATGCTAGTCTGGATGCAAATAGGTCCATACTGTGAAGTCCCCACTTCTTTTGAATCTGTTCAGGTAGTTCCCACTCAGTATGCCCTGCTGTTCTAGATTCTCTATCTGCCTCCTCATTTTCCTTGCCCGGAATATGAGCTGCTTTGACCTGCAGGTCTCTGTTTTCACAGAATTCCCATATAGTCTTTCCTATGTCATCACAAAGTTGGTTTTTAGATCCCCTTTGTGATTTACATATGCTACTGCTGTGGTGTTATCTGACAGACATCTGATCGTTTTGCTATGATACTCTTTGGCATAAATTTGTAAGCCTAGCAGTACCCAGCAAATCAGTGTCAACTTTTGTCATGCTGTGCCAGCCCTCACCCAATGCGCTCTTAGTACTCGACGCATGGGTGATCATGGACCATGACAAGATATGATGCATGCATAAACATCCCAGCCAAATTTGTGAAGTTGAGTCAACATGCGTGAACCTTCACCAACAATGACACATGATGACACATGTGTCATCACACATTATCACACACACTGACACATGGGTCATGACACAGTATCACATATATTGACATACAGACTAATTTTTGGGTGGGGGATAGGGGGGGGGGTGGAGGTGGTTGTGGAATTCTGATATTTCATAACTTTATTAACATCAATTCAGCTGTTCATGCTGGTTCCCATTGAAGATATCTCTCCTCTTCAGGTCATGTGCTGCCCACTTTGCTTGAAAATGGATAGAAATTCTGTCAGCTGTGTGAGTTGAATTTTCCTTGTATCATTCTTGGGAATGCCTGTTGAAATGAAAAGAAAGGGTCATAAACAAACAGCAGCAATCTAATTTTGACCACCCACTCACATCCAAGTTGATAAACAATGACCACTCCCATATGGCAGCCTGAATCCCCCAGAATTTCCCTGAGCCTTGCTCACATAGAAAGTTCTACATTAATTTGGGGTGTTGAGACAAGTAGCTGAATTCAGCAACAAGATAGATGTTCAGGGATTGTAGATAATATCAATGTGTTACTGTATAAATGCTTATCACATAGGATTTCAAGTCAAATCAATCTAGAACTGTGTGACCACCTACCACAAGATCTGTTCTCCATGGCTGCCTCTGCCTGACTGTTTTGAAAGCAGGAGGAGAACAAAGGAATGGGAGGAAAATTTGAAATGGACCAATCAAAACACAGAATAGTACATAGTGTGTCATTGTGCATAAAGTTGTGTCATGGTGGGTGAGAGTTGGCCAATCTTGATGCATGCTCACATCTCCTCACACAGTCTGTCATGCTAATGTTGGACAAAGTATCTGCCCCTATTATCACTCAATACAGAGTTTTTTAACCAGCCTATGAAGAGTTCCTGTATATTTGCTCTAATCAGCTGTGACCTAGCTGTTCACTAAACATTAAACCTTCATATGCTATCAAACCAGGACAAACAGATACTTAGATAGCATGTAAAACATAGGCAATTCCAATTCAGTGCTATGTCCCATAGACAAAACAAATGAGCTATTATGTCTAATGTGTGCACTAAATCACATATACTTGGCTATCATTATGTTCCTGATTCATATGTATTTCATGCCATGTAAGAGAGGAACTTGCTCTGTGAAATATAAATTCTCATATTGACATTTACTCAATAGGCCCACTCTGCAAAGTACAAGCCATGAGAATTCATACAGTTTCCATAGTTTCTCATTGTTGAAGGTTTAGTGAAGAAATGTCATGCTAGGTGAGAGTTGACAAGTATTGGCACATGTTGACATGTGCTCACCCTGTCCCATCACATCTTTATTGAAGTAAGTGAAGACATGTGAATCTGCCTGAGAGTTGACAAGTATTGACACATGCTCACCCAGTTACCATCACATCTTTATGGAAATGAGTGAAGACATGTGAGGTTGGGTGAGAGTTGACAAGTATTGACACATGTTGACATTTTCTCACCCAGTTCCCCTTACATCTTTATGGAAATGAATGAAGACATGTGAAGTGGTGTGAGACTTGACAAGTATTGACACATGTTGATGCATGCTCTCTCAGGTCTTACTGAAGTAAGTGAAGGTTTGTCAAGCTGAGTGAGAGTTGACATTGTACAGTAAAATTCCATTACAACGAATCCTGTTACAACGAATTTTCGTTTATAACAAACAAATTCCATTGTACCAATTCAGCCTCATACATTTCTATAGTAAATAAATCCCTCTATAACAAACTTATCATGACCTGAGATCGTTTACAACAAACTTTTTGGGCTTGTACAGTAGCCTAACTGGCCTTACAATGACTTCAAAGGCTTCACTTGTACCCTCAGAGGGGACATCTGAGAGGTGTCAGGATGTGTGATAGGGCTTCTACAACTGCTAACCTCGTGGTAGGCACGTCTGTAGGCTGGTACAGGAGATCTGAGAGGTGTCAGGATGTGTGATAGGGCTTCTACAGCCTTGTCCCAAGCACTTTGTAATAACGGAATTTTACTGTATCACACAAAATGACATTATTCGTTATCACTCAATGTACTCACACATTCCTCACCCAGCATGACTCATGTTCACTCAGATTTGCATGTCCGCCCGAGTAACCATAAATGGTATAAGACCATATCCTACCATGCAGAAAACACAATTTCCCTGCCTTTTTTTCTCAGTTTACAGTACCGACTGCACTGGGCATGGGCCAAGAATTAGACCTGTAGCATTTATTTCCACTTCCTTGGAGGCCAAAGTCCCATTACATCAGCATGTCCACCCGAGTAACCATGAATGGTACAAGAGCATATCCTACCATGCAGAAAAAAACAATTTCCCTGCCGTTTTTCTCAGTTTGCAGTACTGACTGTACTGTGTATAGGCTAAGAATTAGACCTGTAGAATTTATTTTCACTTCCTTGGAAGCCAAAGTCCTTTCTCATTAGCATGTCCGCCCAAGTAACCATAAATGGTATAAGACCATATCCTACCATGCAGAAAACACAACTTCCCTGCCTTTTTTCTCAGTTTACAGTACCGACTGCACTGGGCATAGGCAAAGAATTAGACCTGTAGCATTTATTTTCACTTCCTTGGAGGCCAAATTCCCTTCTCATCAGCATGTCCGCCCAAGTTACCACTAGACATTCCCGTAAAAACCATGAGTAATAGTTTCAACTAAGCAATCTATTATTTTTCCATAATGACAACTAATAATTGTTCACGATTATTTGAGTCTAAGTTCAGGTAGACCCTATCTAACTCAATTTTTGGCTTTTTGGTGATCAGAAACCCCAATAAAAGAGGTTTGTCCGCCCGAGTAAACACTAGACATTCCCATAAAAAAACATGGGTAACAGTTTCAACTATGCAGTCTCTATTATTTTTCTATAGTGATAACTTATATTCACGATTATTTGAACTTAAATTCAGGTATCTAACTCTTATTCTTGGCTTTCTGGTGCCCATAAACCCCTTTAGAAGAGGCCTGTCTTCCCAAGTAACCCAAAGTACACCTTACTGTAGGCCAACTACGGGGTACTTCACATAATTTTGGGGTGTTAGTGTTATATACCAACTGAAAGAGGGGGGCTTCAGCTATGATATAGGTACGAGGATGCCCATGACTCTATACTCATTATCATGACTCAAGGATCATTATCATGACTCTTTAATCTAGATGTATGTATTCATGATCATTGAATATGCATAGATATAGAAATAGGCCTACAGCATTGCTGTAATAGCTGCTCGGTCGTATCATCTAGATTTATGTACTTATGATCGGATATTATATTTCGATATAGAAATACAGCATTGCTGTAATAGCTGCTCGGTCATATCATCTAGATTTATGTACTTATGATCAGATTAGTAATTGCTCACTATTTGTCAGCAATTAGTCAATATATGTTAGTACTTAATCACTATATAACAGCAATTAGTCGATATACGTCAGTAATTACTCACTTTGTCAGCAATTAGTCAATATATGTAAGTAATTACTCACTATTTATCAGATATTAGTCAATACATGTCAGTAATTACTCACTTTTTGTAAGCAATTAGTCAATATGTGTCAGTAATTACTCACTATTTGTCAGCAATCAGTCAATATATGCCAGTACTTAGTCATTATAAAACAATACTTAGTCAATATATGTCAGTAATTACATGTACTCACAATTTGTCAGATATTAGTCAATAGTGAGCAATTACTAACATATATTGACTAAATGCTGATAAAATGTAAGTAACTACTAACATGTATTGACTAATTGCTGAAAAATAGTGAATAGTTACTAGCATATATTAACTTATTGCTGACAAATAGTCAATAGATACTGACATATTTTGACAAATACCAGTCAAGGCAGGATGCACAGGAGGAGGAAGCAATGGCTATTTCTCTGTTATATATTGACTATTTGCTGACAGATTGTGAGTAAATACTGACATGTATTGACTAATTGGTAACAAATAGTGAGTAATTACTAACATATATTGATTAACCGCTGACAAATAGTGAGTAATTACTATCATACCTTAGTACTAACACTAACCTGTTATAGCCTTAAACTCAATATATGTACCATAAAAACACAGATTAAAACACAAATTAAAACACAGAATGACGTCAACATTTTCAATCAAACACCAGAGAATGGAGAAATGGAAAGACATCCATTCAGTGCAAACAGGGCATGTGCCCTGGGTGGGTGCAGGTATTGATGTGTAAAGCTTATAAACAGTGATAATGCACTGGTAACTAGCATTTGGATCTAAAAGGTTTAAGCATGGGATCAAGCAATGCCTGCCTCCATTGAACAACTTGTTTGATGCTATACAAAGGTAGAGGAGGGGTCTTTCTTTTCTACTGTTCAGATTCCACTAGTCACTAGGTGCAGTCAGTAGTTTATACTTGCAAGCATATGAATTCTATAAGGGACCAATGGAACATACCTATATTATATTGAATAGTACCAAAATACTGCATAATTATGCTAATTATGCAAATAATATGCATGGATATGGAATGTTCGGTATCAATCTGGGGTGTTTCGTCCCCCTAAAGAACAAGCCCCCCTAAAAAAATTGTTTCGGAAAAGAATAAGCGAAATAATTTTTTTTAACTAGCGGCCTTTTCAGCCTGAGCCGGTCCACCTGCGCCCTACCTCCTGCGAAAACCTATCTGTTTTAAGTGTCACCGGCGAAAAAGGGCAGGTTTGAGGAAGGAATGGATCGAAATAAAGTGTTTTTTGGGACACGGGGGCAGACCCCAGTCCAGGCACTGGCAGAGAGGTCCAAGAACTGGCAGTTTTACAAAATAAATCGTATCTCCCTTAATAATAGGAGTTTCCCATAGTGTGGCCTATAGATAAAGGGTAGCTCGAGCTGGCGATCATCATGGTGATGTTCATTTTCACCTATGCCCAAGCCTAAGAAAGTGAGATTCCAAAATGCAGCCATGAAGGGAATTTTGAGTTGCAAACGTCAATGCAACACTATAGTAAGGTAGAGGGGTATCAGTCTGGCCCTACAAATTAATATACAGTCTTATTGAGTTCCTAGCGTCAATGCACCACTATAGCAAGGTAGAAGTGTATCTGTCTGGCCCTTCAAATTAATATACATTCTTACTGAGTTCCTAGCGTCAATGCACGACTATAGCAAGGTAAAGGAGTATCAGTCAGACACTATACATTGATATACAGTCTTGTTGAGTTCCTAGCGTCAATGCACCACTATAGCAAGGTAAAGGAGTATCAGTCTGACCCTACAAATTAATATACAGTCTTATGGAGTTGCTAGCGTCAATGCACGACTATAGCAAGGTAAAGGAGTATCAGTCAGACACTATACATTGATATTGTCAACGGACGGTTACATGTGGTGAAGTGAATGTACACGGAATCCAGGGAAGTTCAGTTGATCCTTTTATTGCATAACTGACATGAGTGTTTCATAAGGGTGGTAACAATGATAACACTCGCCAAGATCTAAGCTCTGCCTCCGATCCTATAGCTCAACCTGACGTAGGTTCTAGGTATAGGTGTAAGGTGTAAGTTGGGAGAGAGATAGCTTGGGAAAGATCCCAGCAAATCCTAGTGAACATGAGTCATGCTGGGTGAGGAATGTGTGAGTACATTGAGTGATAACGAATAATGTCATTTTGTGTGATACAATGTCAACTCTCACTCAGCTTGACAAACCTTCACTTACTTCAGTAAGACCTGAGAGAGCATGCGTCAACATGTGTCAATACTTGTCAACTCTCACACAGCTTCACATGTCTTCACTCATTTCCATAAAGATGTGAGGGGAACTGGGTGAGCAAATGTCAACATGTGTCAATACTTGTCAACTCTCACCCAACCTCACATGTCTTCACTCATTTCCATAAGGATGTGATGGGAACTGGGTGAGCATTTGTCAATACTTGTCAACTCTCAGGCAGCTTCACATGTCTTCACTTACTTCAATAAAGATGTGAGGGGACCAGGGTGAGCACATGTCAACATGTGTCAATACTTGTCAACTCTCACCTAGCATGACATTTCTTCACCAAGCCTTCAACAATAAGAGACTATGGAAACTGTATGGATTCTCATGGCTTGTACTTTGCAGAGTGGGCCTATGGAGTAAATGTCAATATGAGAATTTATGTTTCACAGAGCAAGTTTCTTTTTTACATGGCATGAAATACATATGAATCAGGAACATAATGATAGCCAAGTATATGTGATTTAGTGCATACATTAGACATAATAGCTCATTTGTTTTGTCTATGGGACATAGCACTGAATTGGAATTGCATATGTTTTACATGATATCTAAGTATCTGTTTGTCCTGGTTTGATGGGATATGAAGGTTTAATGTCTACTGATCAGCTAGGTCACAGCTGATTAGAGCAAATATATAGGATCTCTTCATAGGCTGGTTAAATAACTCTGTATTGAGTGATAATAGGGGCAGATACTTTGTCCAACATTAGCATGACAGACTGTGTGAGGAGATGTGAGCATGCGTCAAGATTCGCCAACTCTCACCCACCATGACATAACTTCACGCACAATGACACATTATGTACTATTCTGTGTTTTGATTGGTCCATTTCAAATTTCCCTCCCATTCCTTTGTTCTCCTCCTGCTTTCAAAACAGTCAGGCAGAGGCAGCCATGGAGAACAGATCTTGTGGTAGGTGGTCACACAGTTCTAGATTGATTTGACTTTAAATCCTATATGATAAGCATTTATACAGTAACACATTGATATTATCTACAATCCCTGAACATCTATCTTGTTGCTGAATTCAGCTATTTGTCTCAACACCCCGAATTAATGTAGAACTTTCTATATATGTGAGCAAGGCTCAGGGAAATTCTGGGGGATTCAGGCTGCCATATGGGAGTGGTCATTGTTTATCAATTTGGATGTGAGTGGGTGGTGAAAATTAGATTGCTGCTGTTTGTTTATGACCATTTCTTATCATTTCAACAGGCATTCTCAAGACTGATACAAGGAAAATTCAACTCACACAGCTGAAGGAATATCTATCCATTTTCAAGCAAAGTGGGCAACACATGACATGCAGAGGAGAGATATCTTCAATGGGAACCAGCATATGAACAGCTGAATTGATGTTAATAAAGTTATGAAATATCAGAAATCCACAACCACCTGCAACCCCCACCCCCCGCCTATCCCACACCCATAAATTAGTCTGTGCGTCAATATATGTGATACTGTGTCATGACCCATGTGTCAGTGTGTGTGATAATGTGTGATGACACATGATGTCATCATGTGTCATTGTTGGTGAAGGTTCACGCATGTTGACTCAACTTCACAAATTTGGCTGGGATGTTCACGCATGCGTCATATCTTGTCATGGTCCGTGATCACCCATGCGTCAAGTCCTAAGAGCGCATGGGGTGAGGCTGGCGCAGCATGACAAAAGTTGACACAGATTTGCTGGGATAGCTTAGAAGAGATGACTGGGAGCTGCTCAAGCTACCTTATATACTAGGGCCATGAGCAGCTCACAGTGTTGTGAAATGTTCTGTACATGTGGCTCAATAGAATAGTGACACATGTCATAAGGAGAGAGTGCCACCTGTGGGTAGATTATGTTAATGAGGATTGAGAGGAGATTGTGAAATATCCTCTCATTCCAAATATGGCACCACGGGTGAGTCACACTTCCTCCAGTTAGACTGTGTGTGTGTAGATAAGGTTGGAATGTTATTACATCCTTGTACCTTATGTCACAGAGTGTCATGGAGGAAGTGTGTTTGTGATGAGTAATGGATCCTGGTTCCTATTGAGGAATACAGGAGACTATTGAGTGTGGATCATGGGCAGAGCTCAGGCTTTATATGGCGAAGAATGTAGTAAATATGAAAAATAATAATAATACCCAGAATGGTCCATTGACAAATCCCCACATTCCTACTCGTCTCTGCACGAGTGTAAAGGGAGAAAAATAAGTAGAAAAGATGAGGCCTTGCCAAGTCCATTGACGATTATGGGTGTTATTATGCAAATACTGGGTTTTGTGAAAAACCTGATGGGTTTGACATTATATGCAGTATAAAAAAAAAGGGTTCTTTATGGAATTACAAAAATAAAGTTTTTGTGTGGATCAAGTGACTTAAAGTATATATACAGGTTTTAAGTGCCGGGATATGTACAATGCTTAAAATATATATGTACCGGTATGTTATTGTGGGAAAATGAAAATTTTTCTGATTTGATAACATGTTGGTTTTATACAATAATACGCAATGAAATGTATCCAGATGAAAATTAACCAAGTTTGGTGATTCTTGGTATTGTGGGGTCAATAATCAACACAAGGGTGATGAGTCTTTGGCTCCACATTACCAAGACTCATAACCGAAGTTGTGTAGCGTCTGCTACACAGTCGGGTATAAGGTATAAGTCAAGGTGGTATTCAGTGTTACTGTTGACTAGGAACATGGTAATTTTCATGAAAATATACAAAAATGGGATGTATACAACCTGTTGATTATGGATGACTAATTTGACTAAAACTCATAAATACATGTCATAGTTGAGCTTGAAAAACAGTGATAAAGGTGATGAATTTTATAGCACCTAGAGAGGCAAGCCAGAAGGATATTTTTGGTGTGTCTCTCATAAAATTCATCAAAAATCATAAATTAACGTCACAATTGTGTCTCAGCGATTTGGATTTAAAATATGGATATACAAAAATTGGTTTTGAAGAAGTGTCTATTTGTGTTTTTGAAGTGTCAATTTGGGTGCTGTTGGGAAGTAGGCTTTGATGTCCTTATGGTGATATTGTCAATTTGTGGCCTGAAGAGTGCCATGGCGAGCTACTGGTTATAATTTGCCGTGTTGTTTTGGTGTTTCTTGTTTCCGGACTTGATGGTACTGGTCCTTTCTCCTTGGATTTGGCCTCTGGCACTGAAGGAAACGATGCTTTGTTGGTGGTAGGCCTGTTGAGTAAACAGCAGGAAGAGGAGACAATTCATCGACCTATAGTTTGTCTGTTATGGGTTGCAGACAGGCCACGGTCAATACAGAAAAAGGACGTGAGATCAATATCATTTTGTTAACGTACAAAACCTAAGTACAGAGCTCAATTGATTTGTTTGGCTTAGCGCGGGCCCTGTATATAGGGACGCTAGGGTTAGTTTATCTAAATTCCACCAGGTGGTGGTAGCGAGCTGGCGCTGCACCGTAATGGCGAAAAATCAGATAAGTTATGGCGATTAATGTAGGTATGACCTGCTCAGGTCGACTCCTACCTGTCTCAAATATCCTAAAAAAGGACTCTGTTGATGCTGATTGAAGGGAAATTTAAATTTTTGGGCCGAAATGGGGGGGGGGGCGAAAAAAAAAAAAAAAATTTTCTTTCCTGTGTCGCCAAAATTTTGATCCGGGCTGCTATAAAAGGGGGGTGTGTGATGTCATAATGTTACATAATCATGGAGGTCTACGAGGTGGACATCGTTTTGCCTAACGGCACGATCCTACACGTAGTGATCACCATGACGGGCGGATTGTAAGTATATTTTGATACACGAAGGGGTGATACTTGAATTTTTGACAATTTTGAGGGTCGAGACATGGGACATTTTGGTCTAATCCACTTCTTGGATTGTGTTTCAGCATCACACAGATCCAGTGGATAATTGTCCCGCCCGGGGGTATGCCGAATGGCTACTGAGGTAAGTCTGATCTGAGCAAGTTAAAGTCTGAACATGTGCTAATGTTGTTGTTGTGGTAGAGGTGCCACGTGCAGATGTCACATGACCGATGGTAGTCATGGTGAGAGCCGTGACGTCCGTCAGTTTCGGTAACTAAAACGAAACCAAGATGGCGCTGGGCTGCCGCGTATGGCGCGAAAGTTGTTCCTGCCATATACATCGATTGGGCCAGACGTTGCAGCCGGTGCCAACATTGATGAACATCAGTGTAGGCCAATCTATTGTGTTAGTTAGGCTTAGTTGTGGCTATGATGTTATTTAGCTCACTGTGTTTTTAGGCGTCTTGCGGAGGCTGGGGGGTTCAGTGTGGGGTGTGGGGGGGCGGGGGTGAAGGGTAGGCTAGATGGGGGGGCGATCCCCACATAAGCGTCTTTGCGGCGTATGTGTGAGGGCTACCTGCCATCCCCACATAAGTGTGATGGTATCTTCCAAACGCTACTGACATTTGGGTATAACCTCGGGACGGTCCTAAGTTATATGATTGTGGGGGTGGCCGGCAGTCGCTGAGGTGGGACGGTGGTCTCCGTCATGAACCGAAATCGGCCATGTTGGAATGGTGAGTCGAGATTTTACCTACCGTTATGTATGGGGCCCTCTCAGCCAGGTTGAGTTTAAACATATATAGATAGTTGGGACACTGGGCTTCTTGGGTTTTAGCAGATCCCCATATGCTTGCCGCCGTTTGGGCCCGAGCCTTCTATCTGGTATGCTCTCCTGGATCGGGGAACGATGCCGTGGCTAAACTCGCCGGGCATTCACTATTACAGCGTGGGGACACCTGTTCTATAAATAGAATGGGTGATTCCCCCGTTGTTATGGTTACGGGTATACTGACAAAACGGTTTGTTTTGATTTTGCCAGTGCACATGTACTCTACTGCAATAGTGACTCATACGAATTTTGATTTGGGGGGGGGGGGGGAAATGGGGCTTGGGTGGTTGAGTGGGGGGGGCTTGGTTTAGTGTGAGAGAAAAAAGGTGGGGTGTGGGGCGCGGTGAATTTTGGGAATTTTGGGTTGGAAAAATGGAAGGTTTTATACAAAATTTCGGGGGGTCTGTTGTTTGGGGTGAGTTGCTAATAGGACACTGGTAGGCATAATTTCTAAAATAGACTAGCTTGTTAGGTTAATCTATGGCTAGTAATTGATGTATTTTTACCCTGACTTTTGTAAGAGGTTTAGTGACTAGTGAGCTAAGATGGTTCAATACAGTGGTGGGGGCGTTTGGCTTGATAACAATGAACAGCTTGCCAAACAGATCCATGGCCTTGCTCCTATTTGCCATGTGGGCCTAGAAGGCTATGGATGGGCCACCCTGGGTTGAGTCCATATGACTTTGGTGCCTTAAGGCTTAAAAATTAGTATTAAATAAATGGGTAATTTGAGGTAGTATGGGTTGTGTGTGGGGTGGGTGGGGTGGGTGGGGTGTTGCCAAAAGGTTGATAAGTAAAATCTAAAGTGGTCAGGTCGTCGTAGAAAGGCATGAAGTGGACTGCGAATTCAACTATCACATTTTACAAAGCACTCTGGGCGCACACTACCATTGGCATGTAATGGGTATCTGGGTCACATGATGGCATAATCCATCATTGTCATGCTAGAACGATTGATGACGCTACTAATGGACACATAAGACAAAAACCTACCTGGGCTGGTTGCATGGCAGCTTCGGCATTTGGCCCTGTGGTCTCCGGATACTTGCTCCATATGGTAACTGGGTTTGGTAAGTTTGGTATATTGTTTGGGAAGTGGGAAAGATGGGGGTAGGGTGAGGCTTATAAGCACTTCATGAGGTTGGCTAATTCCTCATTACATGCCTCCCGATGAGGTATGTCTCACCCATATATGGCACGAGGCCTAGCTATTGGTTGTTTTGCATACACCTGATCACCGTGATATGCAAATTTAATGGACCTTTATGGGGTGCGGATGATCATTGGATGATCT
Source organism: Acholoe squamosa (assembly GCA_949317995.1). Classification (NCBI taxonomy): domain Eukaryota; kingdom Metazoa; phylum Annelida; class Polychaeta; order Phyllodocida; family Polynoidae; genus Acholoe; species Acholoe squamosa. The sequence continues at coordinate 42,667,904 of OX439040.1, read as the reverse complement.
GAATATTGTAGTTATGAAAGGGGGGTTGATGGTTGTGGCGCTGAGATTAGTCAGCCTGCCGGGGTGCACTTGTTCCTGTTATGTTAACACAGCAGGGAACCATGCTGAAATATTATTTCATTAAGTGTCTCACCAAACATTCCAGTACCAATGGTAAACAGAGGTATAAACACGGATCAGGATGCAAGAGAACTGCGCTCCTACAGTAGGCCGTCATTTGGTAATACCTTAGGGTATAGAGGAGCCCTGAGCTTGTAACAAACCGGCGCATGCATGCCCCAATTTAATGGGACACAAACCGAGCGTACGCTGTGACCGTGGGTAATTTATGTGGCGTGCCAACCAGATCATCCAGTTTACGGCTGCCTGAGCATTCAGAAAATTAAATAAAATTTTTGGCAATGTCACCCACATAGTTGTGGTACTAAGGATTTGATGTGTTGGAGGGAATAATTGGAATTTTGTGGAAAAATAAAACATAAAAAAAGGTGAATTTGGTGGTTCTAATGAGTACTCTCCATTGAAATAATATATGGGAAATGGAGAGGGAACATCTATTACACGAAAAAAATATGCCTATAGTGTCTAAGTGGTTCTATGTATGTCTGTTTTAAGGGTGGTAAGAAGGTTACCATGGGTGGGTTTGTTAGGAATAATAGATTGGGGTGTAGGGCTGGGGTGGGGGGCGGGGGGGGGCAATGCATATACTCTAACTATAGACATTGTAGGATGTTTTTGGAGGAAAAGGGTTTTATCAGCCAGTAACACTGTGAGTCTAAGGTTCCTAACATGTCTCAAAATGTGTGCTTGCTATTCTATCAACCATTTCTGGTTAATAAAAACAAGGAGGCGCCAGAATCAACGAGAGCTCTATACAAGTGGTTGTCCATGCTAACAGATACTGCACTCTTAGTCAATTCTGTATCAACGAAAAATGGCCTTACCTTGCTGTCCATATTTACCAGACTTGCTTTTAGGCTCCAGAATCGAGGTATCCTGGCTGTGCTCCTCATTGTCAGTGCAAGAGTCCTGGAGGTGTGAGAGTCAATTGAGAGTTAACTTCTGGAGTAGTGGTGGGCGGTCGTGTGCTCGGGTCCTGTAGGGTGGGGGGCGGTGACTATAGGTGCTGTAGTTCCGTTCCCTGAATCCTAATCATTGCGGCTGCTCCTGGGGCTGTCGCTGTAAGCGTCAGATCGTGGCGCTGTATAGCTCCTACCAGGGGTGGTGTTCCTAGGTGTGTCGGGTGGGTATAGCTGGGTCATTTTGAAGGCGTCAGGTGATGAAGTCTGCCTCTGGAAGTGGTGTGTAATATCACTTGTGGAATGGTTGGGCACGTCTAGCCCAGGTGAAGTAAAGGTGCGTTGTTTTGAAGCTGGCTCCTTAGGTGATGTCTCACTATTGCTCATGTTTAATGAGAGGTTGGTAGTGGGATATTCTTGGAGGGTTCATCCACCATCGTGTCAACGGACGGTTACATGTGGTGAAGTGAATGTACACGGAATCCAGGGAAGTTCAGTTGATCCTTTTATTGCATAACTGACATGAGTGTTTCATAAGGGTGGTAACAATGATAACACTCGCCAAGATCTAAGCTCTGCCTCCGATCCTATAGCTCAACCTGACGTAGGTTCTAGGTATAGGTGTAAGGTGTAAGTTGGGAGAGAGATAGCTTGGGAAAGATAGCTTAGAAGAGATGACTGGGAGCTGCTCAAGCTACCTTATATACTAGGGCCATGAGCAGCTCACAGTGTTGTGAAATGTTCTGTACATGTGGCTCAATAGAATAGTGACACATGTCATAAGGAGAGAGTGCCACCTGTGGGTAGATTATGTTAATGAGGATTGAGAGGAGATTGTGAAATATCCTCTCATTCCAAATATGGCACCACGGGTGAGTCACACTTCCTCCAGTTAGACTGTGTGTGTGTAGATAAGGTTGGAATGTTATTACATCCTTGTACCTTATGTCACAGAGTGTCATGGAGGAAGTGTGTTTGTGATGAGTAATGGATCCTGGTTCCTATTGAGGAATACAGGAGACTATTGAGTGTGGATCATGGGCAGAGCTCAGGCTTTATATGGCGAAGAATGTAGTAAATATGAAAAATAATAATAATACCCAGAATGGTCCATTGACAATATACAGTCTTGTTGAGTTCCTAGCGTCAATGCACCACTATAGCAAGGTAAAGGAGTATCAGTCTGGCCCTACAAATTAATATACAGTCTTACTGAGTTCCTAGCGTCAATGCACCACTATAGCAAGGTAAAAGAGTATCAGTCCGACCCTACAAATTAATATACAGTCTTACTGAGTTCCTAGCGTCAATGCACCACTGTAGCAAGGTAGAAGGGTATCTGTCTGGCCCTACAAATGAATATACAGATATATGGAGAGGTATGTGAGTGGGGGGGGGTACCTACTGGTGCTGGAGTGTTGTGGTGGTAAGGGCACGGCGTGAGGCGGCCCAGGGGGGCTAATGACGCCTTAGGAGGTGAACAAACACTCAGGGAGCAATGCCACAGCGTGAGGCGGCCCAGGGCGGCTAATGACGCCCATAGAGCTAATGCATGTTGATTTCATAAAGCTGTGAACCAGCCCAATTAAAATCCGCCCTAGCTTTCTCTGTAAGGTCTAATGCCATGACGTAGGTGTAACAAACATAGACTTGCATAGGTCTTATATAAATCCGTTTTCTTATTGGCCATTTAGTCTGAGGCGATGTCTAAAATACTATACCTATGCAGGGACAGAAAAAAAATGAATAACTGAAAGGTCATTAGCAAGGATTTTAGTAGCTGAGCTATTGTATCCGTTTTTGGTCGACAAATGGACGACGATTTCTCCCTGTTCTGGAACACTGTACTAATAGCTGGGAGTCTGTGACTCCCAGCTAATAATGGAGAGTTGGGGGCTAACTTTTAGTGGAAATAAAACCATAGTGTTGTAGATTTTAATACAATAGTAGAGAATAGTCCTGTGAGACATGGCACGGCGACTTGTAATCTTGTGTCTAGTTTCAGTTGGTGAGACAGATAGGGCATACTATCATCTGGGCTTTTGGTAGTATATAGCACAAATTCAACCTGAACTACCCACTGCAGCTAAGTACTAATAGTCTGTAGACTGTCCATTCTGCATGCACCTCACTCTGCTGCCACAGGGACCTGTCTTCAATGTTCAATGCCATAGTCAACAGGTGTGTCATTATGAGTGTACACTGTCTCAGATTGCCAGGAGCCTGCTCTGCCTTCCCGCCCCCCCCCCCCCCACACACACACACCCAACTGCCAATCACTTGTACAGTAAAACTTGGTTACAACGAACTAGTTGTTACAGGCTCAAAATTCGTTATAACCAAATTTCGTTGTAAGCAAGTTCAGCCCTTTGGAAAGGTTTAAGGACATCTACCCCCCCCCCATCACCTGTAGCAGTGGCTGAGATCTAAGAGGTGTTTAGGCCTGTTTAAGGACATCTACCCCCCCCCCCTTCACCCTGTCACCTGTAGCAGTGGCCAAGATCTAAGAGGTGTTAAGGCCTGTTTAAGGACATCTACCCCCCCCTTCACCCTGTCACCTGTAGCAGTGGCCGAGATCTAAGAGGTGTTAAGGCCTGTTTAAGGACATCTACCCCCTCCCCATCACCTGTAGCAGTGGCTGAGATCTAAGAGGTGTTAGAGCCTGTTTAAGGACATCTACCCCCCCCCCCATCACCTGTAGCAGTGGCTGAGATCTAAGAGGTGTTAAGGCCTGTTTAAGGACATCTATACCTAATCTGGGGACATGAACACAAGTTATATTGATATAAATAAATCATTTAGTGCATATTTTCCCAATTTGGGGGTCAAAATTAATTCGTTATAAACAGGTTTATGGCTAAAGTACTTCGTTATAACCAAGTTTCACTGTAATAGAGTGAGTGAGTAATGGTTGTTTAACGCCAAGCCAACAGCTAAGGTCATATTCATGGCGGAAAAAGTACATTAGACATCACGTCACAAAGGAATACATGTGCCTGTGCCCGTGCATATGGACACCAGACACATGTAAGAAAGAGGGGACAGAAAAGAGGAGATTCAAGGAACGAATATGTGCCAGTGCCTGCGCATATGGACACCACCCACACTCAGAGAGGATAGAAAAGCAAGACATAGACCCCTTTTAAAGATGGCCTGGGGCTGGGGAGGCCCGTCACTTGTAATAGTCTGCGCCTCGTCACGGGCCAGTGGTCAGCAAACCGGCCAGATCACTCCACCTCTCTGTACAGGGGGAGCACAGTGTAAGTACCTCGGTGTACATACATGTTTTCAGTGTTCCACAAAATTGTTTATATAATGAAAGGAGTAATCAAATTAATCTTTCATCACCAATAGTAGATACATATTCTGAGATAGCATTATTTTAATGTAAACTAAAAATTTTACACAGAAAAGAATGTAGCAGTTCCAAAAGGTGGCCTTACACTTCAACCTCCTCTGATTTACAAAAATGCACATATGGCAACACACACTTTAGCACTGATTTCTCCATAGAGATCTTTGACAGTGAATACTTTGTTCAAATACAGAAAATATGATCCAATTGTACCATAACCCACTGAGATAAAACCTGTACTACATATATAATATTTGAAACTACTATATTATAGTAGTTTCAAAATTAACAATTCTAACACAAAGGCTACAGGGATGCATTTCTGAATCTTAAAATGCTCTAATGCTAATCTGCCATAGGGCTCCAAATGATGAAATATCTTATCTGCGAATAAAATCAAAAGTATGAGATATATTGTGAATAAAATCAAAAGTATGAGATATATTGTGAAAATTCCTTCACTGATAAGTAAAGTAAACACACTGTTGTTATTACATTAGAATAGTGAGCAGGAATAGTCCATAGCAGAGGAGCCACAAACAAAAATAGATTGCAAGGCATCCCTATCCCTTACACCGTGGCGACTGTGAACCATACACTAGTCTACTCATCTGACGAGTAGTACTCACTAGTCGCCGCGCTAATTAGGCTATCTGGAAAGTAAACTAATTTTCTGCGCAGGAAAATTGATATGGAAATTGAGGTAATTTTCTCTGGGTTTCCGTTCCATATGAAAAAATAGCAATCTGCTCTAAGCCCCAAAGTAGCTTAATCACTACCAATACACGTTTCTCTGATAAAAACTCCCAAAAAACTAACAATGCTATACAACAGCAGGCCTTATGTTAAATCTGAATATACAAAATGCAGATGGAAAAGTTTGTTGTATTCTACAGTCAGTAGGAATTGTAAATGACAATATTCGCTATAAAGCATACGGCTTGAAGCACTGTGTTTACCAGTCATAAGGTTTGTACAATGACAAAAGCATGCAGGTCTAGTCAACTATTACTTACAGATATGTATGTTTATGAAAGCCATGTATTTCAGGCCACTCTAAAACTGATTTTTATATCAAAGAGATACAACCATATTTCAAACTCATCTAAATGTTATTATGTCTGGACGTCATCTTAAAGCTATGTCCTTTTTCCCGAAGTAATTGGAATACTATGTATATAAAAATTATTGGAGCTCCCTAGACATAATACTCAGTCCATATAAAAAAAAAACACTCTAGGGTATCTGTGTACACTTCGACACTGTGTTTAAGAAGCATCTAGAGTTTAAAAATTTGTCAAAAAAAAATAAAAATGAAATACTCCAGTTCTAATCAGCGAATTTTCAAAATTAAAAAAGGCATCAGTAGCTTGGGCCTCTCATACCCCCTGGACGACCCACCCCCCCCATTTTGGTCATAGAGTAAGGGGGTGTAATATATCAAATGAAAGCTCTTGATGCCACCCTTGTGGATTAAAGATGAACTAAATCTCCTCTTATATGGCGCGGCTTATAATTGGGGTTCTACAGTATTTGGAACATGTTGTAACCCAATAAAACCAGAGAGAATATATGACGCTATGGTGTTAACAGTCTACCACTGAGTCAACACTCAACCAACTGAATAAATTTAGCAACATCCTGGAATTGCATGGCTTCAATGAGATACTCATGAAAAATAAAAGAAAAAAAAAGACATTAATTAGGGGGATATGCTATAAAGCACATATTGCTTCACGTACATGTTGAACAACAAATATATACATGTCAAATATGTCACATACAGGTATTTTTTCTTTAATGCTAAATATGTTGAAGTTCTGTAGTAATGCTGAAGAATGATGTGGGATTCTGAAATTTGGTGAAATCAAGTGAATTTGAATTCATGCCATGAGTTGTGGCTATAAAGTGTATAATGGTGGTCGCACCAATGTTCCAGTAGAACCTACCCTGCCTGGATACTGCACTGCCAGACATTGCCATGCCCAGGGTACTCATTTTTCAAATTTTGAACTCATTGAGGGGAACACAAATGATGTCAAATTTACTTTTGATATGAAGAAGGCTAATTTAAAGTAACAAAAGCCAATGTAGGGATCAGCAACAATCGCACTTTATTACATCCACAAACATAGTCTATGAACTGGTTACTAAATAATCATAACAACCTGCTTTAGTATATCTGTTTTCATATACGATGAAAATGTACAAATCACCTAATATAATCAAGATAAATAAGGAAGGAGAAGAAGAGCTATCACGCGTATTTGTTCTCCACATGAATGGAGGGAGAAGTTGCATATCATACATGTATCACAGGTAAGATAATAGATGCTTCTTTAATGAGCACACGGGATAAAATGATTATAATGACAAAACTCAACAGCGAAATATATCTTACAAAGATTACTTTAGCTTTCACTGAGACCATTTCAATCGGAGTCTTTCTTTCCATTATTTTGTTTTCATAAACCATGAATATTTACAAATCAACTTAGGCCTACATCGCCATACAGGATGTTACCGATACATTATCTGCTATTGAAAATAGTGTCACAGAAGACAATTTGCCACACGGCACTTAAGCAGACATTTTTATGTTCTTAATTTTACTCACAAAAGTATATTCTCTTCCTCCATGGTTCTTTACCTACCAATGGATTATAATACATTATGTACACCCTTCTTTTTTTCATACATCAGAGGACTTCATATATTTCATCATCATAACGTGTCCTTGTCCAACGTTCCTTTACTAAGTCTTTATCATATACATTGTACATGGAGTATGGAAAAAAAATCAAACATATTATGGGACATCTTATTTACCCTTCTCCTTCTAGCTACTCATTCAGTTTTCTGTAGATATTACCAACAGAAATATATATCATTATTCCTGACATGTTGTATGCCCTGGGACGTTCCAGTTATCTGACTTAGCTTTATAACTTTCATAGATAATTTCTATTGCGTATTAATTTTTTCACTCAATATGAAATAACTCGATAAAAAGTTTACAGAAACGGAATGACAAGCCACTAACTTAAAAATGATATTTTAACCACCCAGGACTATTTCTATCTCGCAAAATGAACGGAACACTATACAATAGATGGCTTCATTGCTAACAATTAATAGGCTAGGCTTATCTACCAATTAAAGCAAAGCCATTGCTATCCATTACTCTAAGCAATGAAAGTATGTTATTCACAATGGACAGGTCTTAAGATAGCAGCAACTCTATCAGTTTTAGATACCTCCTTGTTTATAGGTATGTGTATTTAGAATCTAAATACTGCTAAAGGAGGTATAGACCCTGACTAATATTGAGAAATTTCATATTGTTATTCACTCACTTAGGCACGATGAAATTGAATGATTTTGAACAACATCGAATAATATATTTGTTATCTGGTAACGGCTTAGATACAAATATCCTTCTAGAATCTTTAGCTGACCCTCTATATTAAACTTTACGTAAATGGGAGCAATCTCTTGGATAAGCTAATGCAACGACTCAAAAGTATACATCCATTCGAGAATGTTAAAAAAGTACATCAGTGAAGGTTTTTAAATGTGTATGCAAATAAAATGCAAGTGTATAGGCATTGGTGCTTGGGTTAAAGACTGGCCACTTGAACTGAGAATGCAATGTCATATGGCACCTATGAGAGGCACTTGGGGCTTTCAGAACATGGGTCTATATCTAATACACTATATATATATATATATATATATATATATATATATATATATATATATATATATATATATATATATATATATATATATATATAAATATATATATATATATATATATATATATATATATATATATATATATATCAGATGAAAACAAACACCAAAATGCTTATGTGTCCAAAGATGATAGCAACTGACTCAATTATGTGATATTAAACATGACAGCACCGGCCTTTACAATGATACCAAATATAATCGGACTAACTTCAAAAATGGTAACAATATATATCTAAATCAACTGCCATATAAACTCAACTTTTCTCAACTGTAACTGCAGTATCGACAAAAGGGAGACATTCATTGTTAAAACAGACACCGATTATTACCAGACTTTTAAAATCTGTGTCTACAGATTGCCAATGGCAATACTATACAATAGCAAGCCTTATGTTAAATCTGAATATACAAAATATAGATGGAAAAGTTTGTTGTATTCTACAGCCAGTAGGAATTTTAAATGACAATATTTGCTATGAAGCATGCAGTTTGAAGCATTGCATTTCCCAGTCATAAAGTTTGTACAACAAAAGCATTCAGGTCCAGTTAACTATTACTTCCAGATATCTATGTCTATGAAAAACATGTATTTCAGGCCACTCTAGAACTGATTTTTATATAAAAAAAGATACTACCGTATTTCAAAGTCATCTTAATGTTATTATGTCTGGACGTCATCTTAAAGCTATGTCCTTTTTCCTTAAGTCATTGGAATACTATGCATATAAAAATTGTGGACATCTACACCTAAAACAAAATATAAATAAGCACCTCTCACATACACTCCTAATTATCAATCCTCATTATTGAATCTCCCTAGACATAATACTCACAATCTATATAAACAATACAAAACCACACTCTAGGGTTATCCTAGACCTGATAGAAAACCCAGATGTCTTCGATTATTTGTTTTTGTATCAAGAACTACTGTATTACCCTGCTTATAAGGCAACACAGTTTATAGGACGCACTTATAGTTTAATAATTTGTCCAAAAAAATTTAAATGAGATGACTTCAGTTCTAATCAACCAATTTCTTAAAAAAGTCTCGTGTACCCTTGACACCTCATACCCCCTGAACGACCCCCACCGCCATGTTGGTCAATGAGTCAAGGGGAGTGTAATATATCAAATGAAAGCTTTTGATGTCTCCCTTGTGGATTTAGGGTGAACTAAATTGCCTCTTGTATGGCACGGCTTATAGGTAGGGTACTACAGTATTTTGAAACCCGATAAATTCAGAGAGAAATGAATGGTTACCACTGAGCCAACGGCCAACTACCAACTCTGGATAAATGCACATTTAGAAACATCATGGAATAACATGGCCTGAATGAGTTAATCTTGAAGAAAAAAACATTAATTGGGGGGATATGGCTATAAAGCACACAGCGCTTCACGTACAAATTCATTGACAAATATTACATGCCAGTCACATACAGGTTATTTTTCTTTACTGCTCAATATACTGAGGTGCTGTACTAGTGCTAAAGAAAGATTCTGAAATTTGGTCAAATTTGAGTGAATTTGAATTTATGTCATGAGTTGTGGCTAGACTTTGCCTCGTCCACTGAATCTGGAGTATTATCTAGCATTATTGGGCGTTAATGAGTTAAGTTACTAAACTTCATACATCACCATGTGTCCCTATCATGATATTCTTGAACCCACAGATTAAATACACCTTATTGTTATATCATCTTCATTGGGAAGTAAACAGTGCAAATCTCTACTTGTGGATTACCAGTGGTGTCAGCTGACTAACTTTGTTACAATTTAAAAGTCCTGGTTGTTGCAGTCCAGGTGATTCTACCACAGGACATTCTATGGTAATTTGAGATATTTTTCTTATGATTACATCGAGTGTACATTGTCAGAGACCTAGTGGATTGCTTGATTTACTCAGGTAGGTGTGTTGGTTGGTTTGCCACAGTAGTTGTTACCAGAGGCATGGGGGTGGGTGCCTCGATAGCTGTATTTACAATGTCTGAATTTAGTTAATGTGATAGTGGCAACTCTTAGTCAAGCGGCATTTATAAAATGTCAAACTGAACAGATATACTGCTGGCTAACGTTGCATGAAAACCCTATTGTAACATATCACATGAAAAGCCTTGGTACAATTGCCTGCGGATGGGCGGCAGGTTGACTGCGCTGGTGAGGCACATCGATTCTATTACAGTTCCAAAAAAAGGATATTCATTATTTGTTAGGTCCACTGCTCCTAATCATCCTTTTTACTTTTGGTCTCCAGTGCTTTTAGCCCCTCTGTGGCCTTGTTTGTGGCTCCTATTGCTAAACTTATAGCCGCAATGTTCCGTATCCCCTGTGAATAGAATAAGGTATATACTGATATTCCATAGGGGGATAACATGCTATGTACTATTGCACTTTTTTAATGTTTAATATATGGCAGTAAACTGAGAAAGGGCTTCACTTTACTGCTCTGTAGCATAATGCTTAATGCATAATGCACCACAGAGTGATCTCCTCAGTGGATCCTCAGTGGAGGATCCAGGGTTTGGGAAAGCACAAGAGCAACCCAAAGGGAGGTGGTAAATGTGGGGTCCACAATTTACAAATAGACTCCTAATAAAATGGATGGGGGGGGGAGGGGCGCTCCCCTGTATTGGTGCATCTAGTCGACCCTTATTATAAAAGAATGAATCATGAATGGTAAGGTCAGCATAATACATAAATGGAGCCATGACCATATACCTTCCAGGCTACACTCATGCGGCATGACAATTAATAGCATAGTGCATTAAAGTATTATATGGCCCTTAACATCTTCCAGTTTGAGATACACTTACCTCAAACACAATGCGTTGTATTTCCTCTTTTGACATAAGGGTTGCCATATACTTCTGGGAGACACCCCATTCCTGTAAAAGCAGACATTAACTTTAGAGATGTGTCCATATTCAGTCACAGCCGTTAGCCTAACGATGGAGGTATACGAGGTATACGAATTACGTGTATACCGAGGTAGTGGATTGTCCAATGGGCATGGCCATTGCTGAAGCTGGTTACCAGCTGTTATCACTGATAACAGTTATCAGATGTATATCATCTGCCACTGAGAACTCCATGGTGAATAGGTAATTGGGATTATTTCATTGGCTGATGATTAATCCCGCTAAGAGCTATACCTCCATGGTTACACAAGGGCCCAAATATATGCAGTACTAGTCTACAACAGACTCCTTAAAATCCCTCTTCTTATTATGCATGTACACATAATTGGGGTCTTAACAAAAATTTAGATGACTAAGCTTTTTAGCTGACACATGGTAAGATGTGTACTTACCATTGCCAGGTTTTCCGCGACAAGAAACACCTCGGTGAGTGCACGTACAACGGGTGGTACAATGGTGCTCGTATCTATGTCTGATTCACTCATCTTGTTGTAGAGCTTCCACAGCGGCTGTAGCAAACCCAGATCTACCACTAACTGTGAAGTGCCAGCACACCTAGAGAGGAAGGCATGACATGGCTTAGTGAGAAAGAGGGGTTATTTAACACTATCTCGATAGCTAAGGTTATATATATATATATTCATTGGGTCAAAAGAATGTGTCCATATCATGCACATAGGTACCCCCAAGACATTAAAGACTGGGCAAAAAACGGGATTTTCTAAGGTCAAATATTTTTAATTCATGCGATAAAACTCTGGGTAAGAAAAACACAATTGCATTGTGAAATTAGGCATTGCCTTGATTGAAATCCACTTTTATATGCTTGTGGCGTTAATCTGGGCGAATACTGGTCGTTTCCACTTCAATATCTGGTGAAAGTGTTGGACTTACTTGAACTGTGACTGGAGTATCTTAAGTATGAGATGGAGTGCCTTAAGGCGCTGTTGTCCTGTCTGTTTGCAGGCCACAAATACCAAGCTCGACCAGAGATCTTTCAGTGGCAGACGTCTAGTGGGAGGACAGAAAGACCAAGCTTATATCAAAACAGTTCATGTCGTAGTGGGTTGCAAATAGTGCGCTATCGTGTCTTCTCCCCTTTAAATATATCGGGCCTATGGGATATAAATTCAAGTATACTTTTAAGCTGACCACAGACGTGCCTTGGTCGGTAGTTAAGGAAAAGAGGGCTGATCTGCTCGGGAAGATGAAACATGTTTGATATTGTCAGAAATACGCGCAGACATCCCCAATTGTGATGGTCTGCGATCTGCGGGCACCTTTAGGACAGCCATTATCTGAAGGTTTTCCCTGGTATCCTCTTGCTTCATGACCTCTAAACGCTATATTCACATAAAAGTTGTCCTGATTTAGAGTTATAACACACAAATCTACAGATAATACCTACTCTGTCACATGTGGCATTGCAAAGATGCTCTTTAGGATCATATAGCCAGTGTCAAAGCGTCCAATTTTACGTCCCGTGACAGTGAACTTGTATCCCCAGTCAGTATTACTCCCATCTGATTCAAACTTGTAATACACAGTGTCACCTACAGAGAGAGAACAGAAAATATATAGGCATAGGTTCACGAGTGGGGGGATCTGGGAGTGGTATCGCACATGCACTTTTTTGTTGCTGTATCGCACGATGCCAGCAGGGCGGAGTGCGATGCGGCAACAAAAGTGCAAGTGCGATACCACTCTTAGATCCCCCCACGAGTGCTCCTTTGCATTTATCTCATGGTTGGGCAGGGTTACACAATCTAATTCTATCATTTAGGCACGATTACATCATCTAAAAAATTATGCACGGTTCGTTTACAACGCCATTTTGAATCTATGACGTCATCAGAGGGTCACGTGACCAGGGTGTGTGATACGCACCCTACGTATAACACACCTACTGTGTGATACGGCCTCCTAATGCAAACACTATGGAACCCCTGTATTCTAACGTATTTACCATGAGATAAAACACAGTTACAGACAACCCAGAATGATCACTAGAACAGTTAATTGACGATAGCCACCTACCTGGTATATCAAAGTCTACCCAGTGTTCTCTAGATCCGCTGAAGACGCGTCGCGACTGGGCGTAGTCTGAGGTGGACGCCATAACAAGCTCATCACAACCCTCTTCTGTGGCACATCTGTCAGTCACAAAGAGAGTTTGTACAGTATTCTATTGGGTTATATTACATGTAGTACCATATGTCGAACTGAATCTAATGCAGCACACTGTCCTTTTGAATCTATATGCCTACACTACACTTAGCTGCTTTAATATTCTGAATAAATCAATAGCCTATGAGGCTATCTATTTTGGTTACTGGAGTACTTCAATCTAAAGTCAAGATATCCTTGAACGTTATGAAATTCAAGAAGAAATCCATTAAACCTCTAGGAATGGCTTTATATGCAAAGAGCAGAAAAAGGTACACACTTGTTGTCAAAGTGGATAGAGATGAAGGCTACCCCAGGTATGGAGACCTTATCCTCAGTCCGTGTATTGTTCTTGTACTGGTGTTCTGATTCCTTGGTAACCGATGATACATTTACTTCCTCGAGGAACTGACAAGCTGCCATTGCTATCGGTATGACACAGTCTGCCGAGTAGCATGATATCACATTACGCACAACCTGTAAAACAAACGAAAACAAAAAATCAACACCAGGAATAATACCTGATTTTCTGTCATATTTCTGTTTGGCCATTGGCTCTTCCCCCACTGTTAAATTTTCTACATTAATTCAGAAAGTATGTATACAGAGTGCCTCCATTTTTAGATAAGACCTTACCTTTTGGAATGTGTCCTGGGTGTCATAACGATTAAGTAGGTCTAAGATGAAGGGAACCTGGACGTCATCTCGGCATCCAATATGCAGCGGGATTGTGGATGGCCAATCAGCGAGTAGTTTCATGAGCACGTGGCGAGCATACAAGATGGCCATGGCCATGTTGATCTGAGAAATAGATAGTTAATGCATGTCAATTAGGACGTTTATTAACGTCTACACAAGCTCCCGGAGGGTCATGATGCTCCATGAAGTGCTGGCAAGCAGACTAGCCGGCACTTCATTGGTGCATCATGACGACCAATAGACATGATGCACTCCTTCATTTACGGCCCTTAAAGAGTACAGGCCTTCTTAATATTTATGATTCTAATTGATAGTAAGAGAACATTGATACCCCAATGGGATGTGACCTTCTTGAATGAACTATCAGCATGTGTAGGCATAAACCACCCTTAACAGAAAAACGGTTTTCTAGCTAGATGTAGATCTTCCTAATCACCTTGGGGTTATGTGGCCACATTGCTACTCACCTTGAGTAAAAAGTCCCGCGATCCAGCCTTGCCCTGCATTTCTAGTTCTTTCTTCAACATGAGAGCACTGCGACTCTTCCGCTGCTTCACTGCCTCACTCGACATATCTGCGTCCACTGCCAAGATCAGTTTCTGAGACTCCTCGGATGCCTCCTCATCCGCCTCCTCTACTGTTCTGTTATGGAATGTGTATATCAAGGATCAATGTCTACCCAAGGCTTGATACCCTACATCTTAGGGTTAGGTTTGTTTGTCACCATGATGCAATATCTCAGTGGCATTGCTTTCATCTTGACATCATGGCACAAGCACTAACAGTCTGGAACTTTATACAGTGTAAGGGGGGGGGTGACTGTGTACATGCATAGAGCCACAACGGTGAAGTCTGTAGCCTTTGATCTCTCATAAAAGGATTAATACAGGTTTCAAGGCATTCAACTCAAATCATTTAAGGACCAGCTAATTAGTCCAGATTAAAGATACCCCTTGCATTCCTATACTGAGAAAAATTGGATTCTTTTATCCCTGATTGTAAGAGTCTGGAACCAGCTCAAATACCGCGAGATGGGAACCTAGATTAAAGCCCACTTAACAAAAATTATATTAGGCAATATGAGATTGTCTACCTGTCAGTGAGAGGCCTGATGGTGGTCAGCTGCATGCCTGTGTCCAATGATTTGTCCACCATGTTGGTACTGGTACACCTCACTTCCCTGATGTTACAGCAGAACAAGGTATAATATCACTCAGACAGACAGATAACCTTAGATTAAGTATGATATGCTCTGAGAGTAGAGGAGCTATGTTGGGTGTATGATTCGGTTGGAGAGATTGGAAAAAATATAAGAGAATCATGCTACATCAGAGAATCCACACAATTCTATTACATTTGTCAGATATATCTTGACGTTGCAAATGGCTGGTCTGCTACTACCGTAAACTCCCGCGTATAAGACGCGTCCTCTACGCCAAACAAATGCCTTGTGGGTCTTATAGGATGTACTGAAATTGGGGGTGCGTCTTATACGAGGGGTAATTTTACTATAGAACAGTACTGGATTGACAAAAATCAGCCTTAAAATGTGCGTCTTATACGCGAAAATGGTCCTGCTGAGTTTGGGGTGCGTCCTATACGTGCAATGCGTCTTATACGCGGGAGTTTACGGTACTTTAGTTCATTCGTGGATTCTTCATTACTGTGTGAGATAGCATCTCTGCTTTTATATCAAAAGGAAATTGGGAAAGACTGGACGTGGAAAAATACGTACCACTTCCTTGCTAGCTTCTTCACTTCGTCTGAGGGTATGAAGACACCAGTGTAACTGGCACTAAACGGAAAAAAAATAAACATATTACAGACAGAGACCAAGATAATTGCCATAAGTCAGTCTAGCTTCCATTAAAGTTCAATAAGGTCATCCGATTGCCACAGAGCCTATAGTCAGAGCCTTTTCTTAAGTGGTAATGATGATGTTGGGTTATATCGTTGCCTTAGTGCAAGAAGGTTGTGACTGACATTTTGTCAAAAAATGAGGTTTCCTTAGTATTGGCATCTATTGACCCTTGTCTAGCTTACTATGGAAGTATGGAAGCTCTATCTATGATATGTGTGCCTACAAGCCCCATTACAACATAGCTGTATGTACCTGGTGCTAAAGTAAGTGGAACACTTCTTTTGTCTCTCCTGTAAAACTTGAAAAATGCACTAAGGTGACTCTTTAGTAAGCCTGCACAGGCTAGATCTGTCTGTTGTTTTGTTGTTGTTTTTTTTTTCTCATGGTAAATCAAATCATGAAATCACTCACCTTTCATGTACCGCCATGATGAGGGCATTAGCATCTTGACCCTGCATGTCATATATGGCTCTCAGGATGGCCACAGGGATATCCAAATGTCCATGCAGAGTCTACAAACGGTGGAACAAAGCAATGTACTTATCTTGATTAATAAACATGATATACTCGCCTGGAAATCGTTGTGTTCAGAGATGTTGGGGAAAGGTTGTATGAGCTGCGTCAGATTGATTTTCAATGTTTAAAGCCGATGCATGTGCTCGGTAGTTACATTTTTACTAGATATCCATGTACCTTAAATGTGTGTTTTCCAGCCTCATCCAAACCCTGCCATGGGTCCTGGCCACTTTCATCACTAGATGAAGCACCATCTTCTTCACTTGATTTCTTCTTATCAGTCTGTTCTGTAGCTTCTTCCTTCTCCTGGTCCCGGGTATAGAGCATCAACGAGAGGATCTGCACCAAATAGATAGGTCGGTCACACCCTGAGTCATGTCTATGTCTTACCACGCTTTAGTGAACAAAAATTGCAGTGACAAGAAATACTAGACAGTCCAAAAAGTTGACTTGGATGCACAACCCAAGATCACAGGCCGAAAAGCATATACTGTTTTATTCCACGATTTCTGGGATTCTCAGTGCTTTTCCTGGATATTCCCATGCACATACCTGTCGATATTGCACAGCACCAAGGCTGTAGCATCAATTTTGTAAGGCGTGTGGTTATCCATGGAAAACCTGCACGCCTCTCATGTCCTTACATGTCATATGTTACATGTTAAAACCTACGGAATTTTTCATTGCCAGGGTAGGGGTCGAACCTGCAGTCTGACATCCCAAATCCAACTCCCTATGCATTGCGCCACAGGGACTGACATGGAACAGTCTGTGTTTGCTTGGTTAGATTGTAGAGGTAGGCGGGACGAGTCCCGGTCCGGGCGTATATTTTTGTTCCCTACTGTCCGCATTCAAACATAGCCAAACCGAGATGGCCGCTGAAGGAGGAGACGCGGTGGTCTAGTGGTTAGCACATTGCGCTCAGCCGTTGGTGGTAGGCGGTACGAGTCCCGGTCCGGGCGCGTCTTTTTTTCGCCGTGTGCGCTGTCGCTGTCCGCTGCCGGGCGACGAGGTGTATGTACCGATCGTGTACAAACACTATTTTTCGCCGTGTGCCACTGCCATAACCGCGAGACGCATTCAAACAAAGCCAAGCCTAGCCGGGCATCGAGGTGTGTGTACTGATCGTGTACATACATTTATAACTGCGAGACCCATTCAAAGTAAGCCGAGACGGGCGCTGTCACTGTCCGCTGCAGCGCGCTGAGGTGTATGTACCGATCGTGTACACACAATGGCTGGCTTCGAGTCCCGGGGAAGGGGAACAATTTTTGTTTTCAACTTGAATTTATTGGTATTTTATTGATTATCTATTGGTTTCGTGGAATAAAATAAGTAATTAATGAATAATTCAAGACTTGTGTGTGTTAGCGAAGGCTAATTACACTCGGGCTACGCCCTCATGTAATTATCCTTCACTAACACACACTCGTCATGAATTATCCATTGATTACTTGTTCAATATCCAGTGCATCCTGCATATAAGGCGCACCTTGAGTTGAAAGAAATGGTATAAGGTGCAGCCCTGATTTTTGAGTGTTCAGTACCTGGTACTGTTCTATATTAAAAGTACACTGCCTATAAGAGGCACTCATACTTTGGGATGATTCAATAACTAGCATAAGCCAAGGGAGCCTCGGATTCACGATATAGAGTTCAGCAATATAGAAACGTGCTACCCGGTATCACTGAAGAAAATTGGCCGCCATATACACATTTGCGTATATAAGTGGAAAACCAAGAATGAACGGAAAGCTACTGATGTTCTCAATAAAAAATAAATCATCCCAAATCTGAGATGCACTGTGATGATTTACTGTGTTTACAATTACGACACCGTAATTAATTTGAAGAAGAAAGGCTCACCTCCAAGTCCTTGAGAAGCCACTGTCTACTAAAACCAGTGCCCTGTGAGGCGAGGTAAATGGTGGCCTGTACAAACTCAGTTGTGTAGAGCTCAGGAACATGGTCATCTAGACCTGACTGAAGGGTCTTTAGTAGGGCTTTAAGGGCCAGTGACCCTACCCATACATTCTCCACACTCACACAAGCACCTATAAATAGGAATAGGGGATATCAACTTTTTAGGCCACACCAAATTAAAAGATTGGTCTATGGATTTCCCGCCCCAGTTTTTCAGAAATTAAAATTTTATTTTTATTTGAAAAATAACATGTCTATGGATCCCGCCCGCCTCATTTGCAGGGATTTTCATTTTCATTTTTTTTTTTGATCAAGCAATAAATATATGATTAATAATAAAGGTACATATGACAGACCCCTCATTGGATAGGCATAAATATGCAATGGCAAAAAAAAAAAAAAAAAAAAAAAAAAATCGCCCTCTCCATATTTATGATGTTCAGAATCCATAGACAATAATTAATTTCTAGAAAATAAAAATAAAAATTTCGCCCTCAAATCCATAGACCAATTTTTTTATTTGGTGTGGCCTTAATGACTCAATGATATGCTCCAATGCTTCATGGCCACTTCAACCATGATGTAACGATAGTAGGTTCAAGCTACACTATACTGCCTCTATGGGGCCATCCATATAAATGATGTCACGCAAAATTTGACCATTTTTGACTCCCCCCATCATTTTTTTTTTTTTTGCCAATTTAGCAATGCTGAAGGTATACGAAAATTAATTCCGTCATGCTGGGCCTGACCCCCCCCCCCCTCTCCTCCAGTATGATGTAATTTGTGTATGGCCCGTATGATGTTAAATGACATGCTATAGAGTTCCAAGATGGGTTTATGTAGCATTTAGAATGCCATATCTTCCAGGAATATATGGTAAGATTTACCAGTTAAACAAGAAAACGATAATGATTCCATTATTCCCTGCTGCTTCTGAGCTTCGCTAAAGTAACCTCCAACATATTTTATTATGTGCTTTAAGGGAACAATGTAATAAATTATCTTATTTTGTAAATGTCCTCCATTACTGACCTTGTTTAACCTTGGCGGTGAAGTCCTTGATGACCTCGATGAATGCACAGATGTGCTGTTGGTCCAATACTTGAAGGTCATGGCTCTCACACTCCACGTATTCGTCCTTTTTCTGCAATAGAAAGCCTTACTCACTGTTATCTATTCAACCTAACCCACAGACGCCACCTGATAAGACCACATAGCACTAGATGATCAACTGGCGTTTTATCTATTTTCAATGGCTTCTAGTTGAGATATATTCCGTTTATCAAAATTCCAATTACTGTGCATTACCTGTATGTTTTGAGAGAAAAGAATTACATATAGAAATGATACACACCGTCTTGCGCCGCCTTGTTTTACGGTCCACAAGGAGCGTCTGGTACTTGTCAGGGAAGTGCTTAAGGACGACTCCCTTCTTAAACTCGGTGCTAAAGTCAGTGTATCTTACAGGTGCTCCGATAGACAAAACCTATTGAAATATCAATGTTGGTTTACCGGATCAAATTACCAGGTAGTTTAAGAAAATGAAATAAATGCATAAGCGACTATTAAAATTGGAACCTGAAGCATTATTGTGTATCGATATATGGCACTACAAACACCAATTACACTAATTAAATCATGGCTCTTTCACTCTATCATCTTCTAGTGCATCATACTATCACAATGCAGGGGCTGGAACTAAAGAAGGAACATCTACTGTAATTGACAGGGGTAAAGGGTTCTTCACACTTGATTTCAATAAAGATTGAGGACCCCAAATAATTTCAGCACTTTCTTGAGAGAGAATTAGTGTCTGAGGTAAACCCCAACTGAAGAGCATCCTAAGGCTCTATCTCGTTTGGACAGTAGTTATTGGCTTACAGTTCACCCCATTCACAATCAGTTTCTTACCTCTGGAAAACCAGCTATAACGAAGAGGGCGAAGATTGATGACAGTTCTGGACCCTGTTTGAATTGAAGAGATAGAAATATAGAGTAATAGATGTTTAAAGCAATTCCGACAGCTAAGGTCATATTCATGGCAAAAACTATATTACACAAATTCACAGAGGAATGTGTCGGTGCCCGGGCATATGTGCACCACACACACCCGAGGGGATAGGAAAGAGGAGAAATAGACCCTTTTAAGTTGGCTAGGGAAGCCCAGAAATATAGACATGATAAAGCGGTCTTATAGGCATGTTACTATCGTAATCTCCCGCGTAGAAGACACGTTGCGCATAGAAGACGCTCCCCCAACTCACGGTAGGCTGGTTCGTGTAGAGGACGCACATCTTAGGGGTGATTTTTGTAAATTCAGTACTGTTCTATAGTAAAAATACCCCGGGTATAAGACGCACCCCCAACTTGAAAAAATCCTATAAGACGCCCCAGGCCTTTGTTTGGCGTAGAAGACATGTCTTATACGCGAGAGATTATAGTATAAAGTATTTGTGGATTTGACAATCACTACATGTATCTATATATGTTATTACCCGTAGGCACAATATTGGAAGCTGCGTATTATGGTTATAGACTAAGATATCATATACCATATCACTGTTAATCACTGCACAGGACAAGGTATACTTTTTAGTGTTTAAGGAATGTTTCATGATCCCCATACCCCCAGTCTTATACAAGACCGGCGCTTATTCAAAACCAGGCGCTTAAACATGATACGGTATGCACCTTGCCAGGCCGTAAAACCCTTATGGGATGTGAACTTACATTTGCAGTTTTCTTTAGAGTCGTCACCTTATTTCCTTCAGTACTCTGCTTGACTTGTATTGTGGTCCCTACATTCTCATTCTCCTTTGAACTATCCTTCGCTTGTTCTTCAATGCGAGAATCTGAGGTCTCTTTAATATCCTTATCTGCCTCTGCTTTGGTAGTTTCAGCACCATTTTGGTCCTTATTTGTCTCATTTTTGGTAGTTTCAGGTTGGTCCTTGATAATCTCATTGAGAGTCGCTGAGCTTTCGCTCGCACCCTTCTGTTCCGAAGCACTTGCTTCAGAGCTAACTTCTGCTTGTGTTGTCTTTGGTTGCCCAGCCAATGCTGCCTTATCAACGGGCTTCACCTCTGTCTGTGCCTTCTTTGGTTGATCAGCTACTTTTGCCTTATCAATCTGTCTCTTATCTAACTCTGCCATATTTGGTTGGTGAACCACTTCTGCTTTGTTCCCTGGCTTCACGTCTGTGTCATGGGGCGTCACCTTGGGGGTTCCATCGCTTTGTGCTGGACTTTTTTCCAGTGGAGATTCTTTTGAGGTAGCTGTCTTATCAGTGACATCTGTTGTATCCTTTGGGAGTGCACTTATTGGTCCATGGCGGCTCTCCACCAGCGTCATTATGAAGACAAACTGCTCACATGTCACCTGCTCAGACTCGGAGAGCTGCTCAGCATTGGTTTGTTTCCTTAAGGAATATCATAGATTTATTATTAGATAATTTGGTATATAAATGCCATCAATTATGCTCGGTGTTCTAAATTTCAAAAAACGCAAGGTGAGAGAAATGCAAAGACTATGCAGTATACTATTGCTTTTATAATCTTTGCCCAGATTATAAATGAGTGACTATAATAACAAGGACCGTAGTGGGTATACAAAAAGCAACGATACCACAGCATCAAATGAAATTGTCTCAGTAAAAGCACAATGTATTAATTCAACGTTAGAAAATGACCACTATAAATCATAGGAAATAAGACTGAAAATCTATCAGATGTCACCAGGTGGAAGCACTCCTTAGGGGTTAATATCTTACCATAATCTCCCGCGTAGAAGACCGGAGCGCCTATAGGACGCACCCCCTTCTTGGGAGAAGCATTTTTGCGTATAAGACGCACATTTTAAGGATGGAATTTGCAAGATTAGTACATTTCTATAGAAAAATTACCCCTCGTATAAGACACCCCCCCCCCAACTTGAGAGAAAGCTATAAGACTCCCCAGCATTTTGTTTGGCGTAGAGGACGCGTCTTATACGCGGGAGTTTACGGTAGTAACAACATGGTTATTTGTGTAATTATTTTCAGGAAATTCTCAATTTATGCCTCTTTTTCATATTATTTGCAAGCATAAGCAAAATAAGAATTTAAGTGAAAATATTGATTTCTTTTTTCCCCATCGTTGTCAAGCAGAGTGTATTAGAATGTAAAAACAAAATAGAATATTTGGTATCAAATCAAAGCTAATCATGTCATAAATAGTATTCATTTATCTTTGGGGTGCCTCATATATGCTGTTGTGTCTTATATGGGGGCTTTTATGGCAATTCAAATCCCAGGACAGTAACTTATATCTTATTTTATTCATTTTTTTTTATTTCGTAGGTGCCCGTAACCCAAAGAAAATAGGAGATGTAGCCTTAAGATGGGGAAAACTGACACCAGAAAAAGATAAGCAGACAGACATGCTTACTCTCTATCGACATGTGCTCTAAATGTTAATAGAATCAATAACTCAAAATTACTTTCCACACAACAATATCTTAACAACACCATTAAATTTACGAATATCACCATATATTACATCAAATCGTTATTCTCTTACACTCAACTTAGCCTACAATTAGACTTTACTATGTTTATTTTTCACTCTGTGAAGAACCTGTTTTCCTCTTAATTTGTGTTTGTCTTTCATGATGTATAACAGTATCTACAGGCAGCTTGAAGAAAAAGAACTGTCGGCACACATCTTACAACCTTAAAAATGATTGGAATTTTCTGTTCACACCCAATATGCAAATGCGATAGAAAGAATTGTAAGGGTTGATAAAAAGTGGAATGTAGAGGAAGGGAATGGAGAAGGCTGGGTCTTCCCTGGCTTGAACTAAAACAAGATGGTGTGCCGACAGGTGCGTATCAGTGAAGATATTTGTTTTCTTAGATTTACCTATTAGTTTGGGGAGACCGCAGCACTGCCTCCGAGCGCCGGAATCTTACACATCGTGAAATCATCCTGTCAATATACATAGTTCACAATACCATTACCCACTTGATCATCACTGTCCCTTCCCAAATTATATCTCTTTTCAGGAATAAATACATATGAATACACTGTAGCCGGGATGGGTATATCACTCCTTCACACATGGGCACTCTTATAAAGAAGAGGAATTAGAATCAACTGCGACCTTAAAAGGGTTGCATTGTTGTAAACTCAGGCATGGAACCTTCAAGGAGATTTTGTTATCAGTTGAATGACACAAAATATTACATTTTATGAAATATTCATTGGAGTGACTTTCATGGCATTATTGCACAATGATATCTTCTTTCATAGTTACTAATTTTTCACAACGCATGATTTGATACTGAATGGCATATGGTTGTAATTAAAGCAAGTAGCATCAATTACAGAGACTATGTGATAAGCAATTCTAAAAATAGCGTTATCATTTGCATTCTAGTTGGTAGCGGATTTAGCGAATTAAGTTATGTACATGTACATTTATGAGAAATATGCAACGTCATTTCGTCTCTAATCATTAAGATCCTACGATTCTAATGCTTCAGGCATTATCTCATCAGTTTTCACAATTTTGGACAAAAATTTTGCAGCCTTTTTCAGATACTAAGCTGTCAAGTCTCAAACAAATAATTGTATCATTGATTCTTGCATTATAAGCCATATCTCACGTATAGGGTACACACGAAAAATAAAAAATTGAAAGACGTGCATTGGCACGGTGGGCTCAGGGCGACTTTTCCCACGTTTTTTAAAGGCTTCCAAAGCGTCTCACTTTTAGACGCTGTTTTCAAACCAAATAGAAACAAAGAGAGAAAAGTCCAGCCCGGAGGTAAACCTATGGAGGACTGGATTGGAGAAGATATTTTTATGAAATGACTTTTTTCTTTATTTAATTTTGTATGAACTCATGGATGGATTTTTGAATTTTTTTCTTTACTGTAACTAAAGACTGATATATGGACTACTCATGTATGGTACTTTTATTTGTTTACATGCTTTGTTTCTTGTAGAAAATTGAGATTGAAAATTGTATAACTGACTTTTTTCCAATGCCACCACCTACCCGGCGGTATAGACTCAGGGTGGTCCCTGAGCCAATAAAACTTATTGAGTCCACCCCCCCAACAACTTATAAATGATAAGATGAGATCTCATTGGATCTGGACGAATCACAAGATTGACCCCTAAAAAAAAAAGAAACTGAAAAAACTGAAGAGTTTGCAGGTATGTGTTTGAACATTATGAGGCCCCGGAATAATGGAGAGTGTTTCTATGGTCTGTACCTGCCTACATAATACCATTGCAGCAACCAAAATGCCTGCATTCCAGCGATGACTCAAGTTACTAGTCAAGAGGGGGGCAGCTTGTATTCGTACAGGTCTCTCTTCAAAATCAAGACTCCTATAGATGAGTATCCCAGGCACCTCTACAGATACAATTGAGTCATATCCAATTCATAAAAATAAAGATAATGTCGATCCACCTTGACCTTCACTATACCTAAGCACTTTCACACTGAAAACAATCCATCTAAATCACAAATGTTTGCTGCCTCCTGAAAGGAAAATGAATAAGCAATGCGACGGCACAACTACTACACTACTGACGAACAGCCAGACAGCATACACAGCTACACATCATGCCTCTTTAACAGTGAATGAGGTAGATATGGATTTGAGGTTACTTACCAGAAGGCCTTCCACTCTGTGTTTACGAGTGGTTTGAGCAGCTCCCTGAGCTGCACCTTGGTGATGTACCCTTTGTTCTCCACATCCGCCTTCCTGAACATGGCCTCAAAACGGGTCTGATCAGCCGTGGTGTCCTGGCCGCACAGTGTCTGACACGATTCTGTGGACACCTGTAAAGCAGTGACAATACGCCACAGTTTTTAGCAGAACAGACCTACCCCAGTAAATAGGAGACCCTGAAACTTGAAATATGCTAATGTCATGCCGCTTATACGTGAGAATTTAAAGCAATACTTAGTTCAACCGCTAACATCTAGCAATGATGACTACTGACAAAAATTTTTAATTCAGAATCAGGCTGGGCACACACTTTGAGTTCCTATGAAGGTATCAGTAAATGCAGATGGTGTCAGGGTATAATATGTTGCCATTGTAAATTTCTAATGTCAGCATACGAGCAGTGCTGACTATGTCACTGTATAAAAATCACTTGTAACTGCCGTCAGCAAGATTACTCTACCTTACATTTAGCACTTTTTAGTAAGTAGACAGCGCTGATGGCCCACCTCTAGCGGATGTCTTATCTTCACAGTTAGTGAACATATTTTCAAGGAATAACTTTACACTATACAATCAAAGGGCACAGGGAAAAGGATTAGAAGAAGAGCGGGAGATAATATGAGAGAAAAAAAATTGATGGTGTCCGATGAAAAATCTACCGGTAATTAGAACTTTACCAGTTTCAGACGCCGTATGGAGGTACTGAGGTGACCCAGTAAAACTTCCTTCCACGATGGTGACTTGAACATTTTCTGAAGAATACTGGCCATGGAGTTGGCCCACTCTAAACCAGACCTGTTGGTGGGTAGATGTTGAAAAAAAGATTTACTTAAATGGGAATTTAAAAGAAAAAAAGAAGATAAATCTGATAGCAATATGCCTCATACAGAGATCCTTATTCTCAAAGGCTTATGGAAAACATCAAATTTCAATAGTCTAATCAATTTATTTTGTAACGACGATATTTTGGATGACATCTGAAATGGCTTCAATCATGTCATGGAAAATACCACAATATTTGTTCCTGTGTTTTTGGAGAAATAAACCTTGCACCGAAAGAAACTCACCTTTCTAGACAGGTTGCACCAAATGAGAAGAGGTACTCAGCAGTGTGGGCTCCTGCCGCCGATTCTTCTGGGATAGCTTTGGTGGTTGCCATGGCGACAGCAGTGTCTACCGAGGAGCAGGAGGTGGTGCTGCGCTGGAGGAGCTGTCCTACCAGGCCCATAGCCAGGTGCTGCGTGTTGGTCTCATGTCCACTCTCACCACTGCAATCAGAGAGAATGCAGAATGTTAGCCCCAGCCTTTTGGTGTATGTAGGCTGCAATCTCTAACATGTACCCAGCCCCACAATACCTCTAGGGAAACAACCAGTGTAAATTTTCCATTAACATCACACCCCGCCTGCAAGGCACACCTCCTGTATGTTCTGACCTCAAGTCAAGAAGACCCTTTAAATTGCACCTAGTGTACAATAAGGGGAATGAACTACTGGTGTTATCTTACCTTGCTATTTGGAAGAGTAGCTGTAGGAAGGTCTCTGATGTAAACGTGTAGTTAACTTCTGCTGAGATCGCTACCTTGTTCTCTGGTGGGATCATGGCGCCAAGCAGGCCCATGACTCTCTCTTGGGCATGTGAGGCAAATGCTTCCTCTTGTCGGAGCTCTAGCGACTCTGGCGCATCTTCCACTTCTGAAATGGTAAAGAATATTATCTCCAATCAAAATCTTTACATAACATGGGAAATTAAGACCAAGTCCAGCGAAAATGATGCAGGTCTGAAGTGAGCAGACGCGGGACAAGCAGACGCGGGACAAGCAGACACGGGACATATATTTTTCCATAATTTGCCTATGATGGCCACATATTTTGCATAAATGGGACAAATATGGTTGTGTGAAATTCCTTGAGAACCATAACACCAAATAGATAAAGAATTGTGGTTGTAATAGGTTAAAAACTGATGAGCTGCTCCATAAATGAGCAGACACGGGACAAGCAAGTGAGCAGATGTGGGACAAGAGAGGAAATTCATTTAAAACTCTCTTTTTCTGGACATTACAAAGCTGAAACTAATAATTTGATAATTTCAGAGTTTGACCTTATTTCACAGTACCATATTTGTCCCATATGTTCAAAATATGTGGGCATCATAGGCAAATAATGGAAAAATATATGTCCCGTGTCTGCTCGTCCCACGTCTGCTCACTTCAGACCCGCATCACTTTCGCTAGACTTGGTCTTCTACTGTCATAGGTATCGTGATTCCATTCATTAAGTAACATTGGTTGACATGGTGTATGTACGTGAAAGTGAAAAATAACTCATTTATAATAGTACTGCAATCAAGCCAATCCTTCAAGCTAAAAACATTTGAAGGGTAGACATGATGTACCATGCAAGGACTAAACTGCAGCTGGAGCAAACAATACAGGATTTGTGCATAAAGTTATAAACTCCTACCATGTTCATCCGTCTGTGAGGTGACCTTACGGAGGCAGCTTGTGGACATTTCCAGACACATATTGTGTAGCTGTGTGCATGCCTTGATGTAGTCAGAATGGACGTCCGCCCCGCCCCGGCTACCGTCGCTGTACATGACCGCCGCCATGGACAGCGACATGGAGGCAAATAACAGCCACACGTGTTGGTGGAGGTAGGACTGTAGAGCTGAGTCAGAGTCCTTGTTTAACTTCACTGGTATCAGAAAACATGATCAAGAGTTTAGATAAGTAATTTCAAGAAATATAGGAATAAATAGATTAATTGGGAAATAGATATGATTTTGTGTCTGGAGAATATATAAGACTGTTCATTTGACTTGACTGATTTGGACTTTAAAACTGGCATAATCAAATTGTCTGACAAAAAGCTATTCTTTTGCATTCGTTTCTGCATGGCTGTTAATACGAGTTCGAGGATCTACAGCAAGCGCTAGCCTTTGTCTCTGCATCCAAATGTGATTGGAGCATTTACATTGGTTGCCTGGCCATCAGATACTTGGGCAACGCCAGTACAACCGGCCAATGATCATTTTTTTATTTTTTTTAAGCACAGGGTAAAATGCTTTAGGTAATTACCACCTAACATACACACACACCAAATGAGTAGGCCTACCCATACACGAGCGCAGGAAGAGTGTGCAGCAAGCAGCGTCTGTGTGACCCAAATCAAATCCCCATGCCTCCCGGTACTCTCACACAGTCCGGGAGGTGGCGTTGTCATATCCCGAAAGTCGAGCATCCCAGAAGTTGGCCGTAATTTTCAAAATAACTTTACCCGTTTCATATTTCTACGGCGTAGGGACAGTATCATTAGGGCTGTTGTCCTTTCAAATTCTATAAGAAGAGAGGGATGTTATCATGGTTTTATGTCTTAAAATTATTTATTTTCATTGATGTTTGTGGCCCATGAGCCAATTTCTGGGATGCGCCAACTTCTGGGATACGACAGCGTCATTATCATAGGGAAACACAGAGTATTACAGGCAACGTAGCAGGCAAGCCTCCCGGCCCTAATTACACCACTCTCCAAGCAGATTCTCTCAGAGGTACCCGGCTCAGAACGCATCCGCTGATGATGGGATTCGATCCCGGGCCACAAAATGTTCCAGTCGCACGGGATCGAATCCCATCATCAGCGGATGCGTTCTGAGCCGCGAAAACTCACTCTCTATCACTCATTCAGATTGAAATCCCTTTGTCGTAGACAGAGGGAACAAGGTATTACGGCAATAGGGTCAGGAAATGGTGAGTGCAAACCCTGCCATGGCCCATACAGAAAGTAGCGTCTTTTTACCCTTGGACATTATCTTATCATAGAGAGATATGGCCATATGTCCGTGCCTCACAGCGCCTGGATTCAGAAGGCGCTGTGTTCATGTCCTGCGTGACCCCATACGTCCGTGCGTAGTGAGAGAAGTAGGCAGTGGTTTTTTGGAGTGCAAAACGTGTCCGCTGACGATGGGATTCGATCCCGCGCGACTGGAACATTTTATGGCCCGGGATAGAGCCGCGAAACCCCACTCTCTATCACTCGTTGAGATTTAAATTCCTTTGTCAAAGACAAAGGAAATAAAACCAGCATTTCTATTTCGCTATTGATTAAAGAAATATCTATACCTTAATTTTATTGTATGTAAGACAATGTGTAAGGGTTTACTTACGCTTCACTAACGGGAATGTTTCCATCTCGTGGTCTGGGCTATGGCTGTAAAAGCAAAGATAATACTTTTGATACTTTCTCTCAAGCTTTCATGTTGACCGCTAGGGGAAGAAATATCAAAAGATTACCTGTGTGTTAGTACATTCACAATCAGGTCCATATGGGCAATTTCATTATACCTTTGTCTGGTTAGATGTGTAATGCTTCAACCTTCTTTTTTTTAATTATATTAAACTCTTTAATCTGAACAAAGATTCAGATCAAGCTACTAATTTCTTTGTAAAGAGATTCTCACCCAGCAGGGAAGTGGCGCTCCTCGTGGCAGCCCAAACACAGGTCGAAGTCTTCACATTCCTTACAGTGAAGGCGTGTGCCAACAATAAAACCCTGACACTCATCACACTTGTACCTAGAGCAATATAAAAAGTAAATGTTTTTCTCTAAAAACCTCATTAATGACCAGAGCCAAAATATTGTATTCTAGGTGCGCTTCATTTATACCGAGGCTTAGTATTTGGTAGATGAGCTGTACAATAGGAGTACAGGTTCTGAAAAGTGCTTCAAAAAGACAGAAATTAATGTATTGTTTCACTATATAGGATGTGTATACTGTGCTCCGATTCATAAGGCCAGCATAGGTTACAGCAGAGGCATTGTAGTTTATTGCACATTGATGGCTATAGAAATAGGCTGTACTAGAAGAAAACTTACATCATGTGGACTATTTCATGGTCATCGGTGTGCTCTCCTCCTGGCTTAACGCCTCCTTCAAGTTCAAACAAACAGACAATTTTAAATTGCAGTGCGCTACATGTATAACATTAATTGGGGAAATGGAAACCTAGAAATACTATGTTTTATACTTGAATTCAGTAATGAGCATGACAGACTTACTTTACAATATTCCTTATAAAATGACATTTGTTCTACCACATTTTTTACACATTCAAGATCAATGTAATTTGGGGAATTTCAACTACTGGGTACTCTATCAAGCTACTATCATAACTTCAAAGAGAAAGCTCTCTATGAACCAAGGTCATTTTACAAACACTTACCAGCGTAACACATGGTACAGAGATCCATATCCTCACACTGCAGACAGCGGTAGCGACGGCCGGGCAACATCACGCTGCACCCATCACAGTTCACCTCCACCTCAAGCAGGTCACAGAACTTGGCGACAAACATCTGCATGGCCTACAACAACAGAGTATGTAATACCAGGGGCTGGTAATACTGGAGTGGTAAGGGTTGATATTGATGGTTAAATCTTGTCTGTAGGCAGTTACAGGAATGTATTATCTATAGTTTCCTTATACTGCATTTACAAATGGTTTGGATTCGTTATACGTATACCTAACAGATATTACAAAAAGTACAAAAATGAGCACCATGCAACAGTAAAACGAGCAGGTGCATTCTCTAAGGGTCTTCATTGCCGTCTAAGAATCAAATAATACTTAAATGCACTATGACCATTTAAGCACTCTAATCATTTAAACACGTGTGAATTTGATCCTTGCAGGTAACTCGCCAATACTGAAGTCTATCATTGTGGCCACATGTCAAATTGGATGCATTCTGAAGAGGCTGACATGATGTACCAATTCACTATTGGTGAGTTACCCGTCTGTGAGATTTCACGGTATCAGAACAACAGAGGAATACCCTAAACTCCAGCGTATAAGACGCGTCTTATACGCCAAACAAAATGCTGGTGCATCTTATAGCTTACTCTCAAGTCGGGGTGCGTCTTATACGAGGGGTAATTTTACCATAGAACAGTACTGAATTTACAAAATTGTGCCCTAAGAGGTGCGTCTTATACGCGAAAATACCTTTGTTGAGTTTGGGGTGCGTCTTATACGCGCAACGCATCTTCTACGCAGGAGAATACGGTATTTATGTTGGTCTTAAAGGGATGACATGGCTCATACCTTTTTGCTGTCCTTGCCAGAAGGCGTGTTCTTGTACCACTTCATGAAGTCCTTCTTGCATTCAACTAACCAGGCCATGTCCTTCTTGTACTCTACCAGTTCACTCTCCTTATCCGCCTCACCGACAATCTTTTCCCGCATGGACACACTCCCTGTAAAACAGACAAAAGTTTTATACATGTGTTTGCTGTACATGGTATTTAATGTACCAATCGAAATCTGGAGAATGCAACATGCAACTCAGATGTCTATTGCCAGTTTAGTGCTCTAGTATACAAAGGAAACCCCATGCATATGCCATATCCAGGGATTTTACAGTATATTTGCAGGGTTTTACAGTATATTTTCTAGCTCACTTGGCACTAGCACTCAAACGATAAGTGCAACACACCTTTTGCAAGTTTCATATACAGGTCTGGGAGTTTGATGTCAACAAGGAATGCTAGGTCATACATCTGGAAACAGAGAAAAGAGAACAGTGTTAAGAACATGAATCAGTGTTTGGTTGAGAATATTTCACTTAGCATTTAATAAACTACATCAATTTCTCTCGGTATCCAATAAAACATGATGGTAGCAGGCGGGAGTGACAACAGAGCTCCAGTGACTTTTATCAATATAATTATTACCTGGGTAAATGGTATCAGAAATAAGTGATATGAGCAGTGCCGTTATTAGCCCAGGTCAGGACCTACCTGCCAGTTGATATCAAGTAGATGCAGTGTGCAGGCTTGGATGTAGTCATACGCTGCCATCACTGACCTGTAACATGGTGTTCTTTATCTTTGAACAAGTCAGCATAAATATATCAAAGATGTCCGGTACATAAGGTACAAATAGAGGACTCTTGATATTGGCGATCAATGGCCATGGTTAATACACGAGCAATTACCATTACCGATAAGTCGAAAAGGCGAATATTATTTCTATGAGTTTAAAGTGTGGACAAATGTCAATGTATTACACAATCTGCTCTTAACAGTATAATCTCATTTCACAGTATACCCCTATAAGCACATTCATTTGATACTGATGAACAGATCTCTGCAAAATGAAGAAAAGAACAGTGATTACTTTTGAAGTTCAGCTCGTGTGACACTGCGGATGGCTTCGACTAGTCTTCGGATAAACGTGTAGAATGTTTGTCGGACACGACCCTCTTGTTCCAAGCCGCAACCATCGAGCCCATCAGCATAGTGCTGTGCAAAACCGCTCTGGTACTTCAAGATGTGTTGTAAGAACAGAACCACTGGCACCTTAAGTGAAAAGGTAGCACTGGTCAGACTCTTCTTAAAAGTTACCATTGCTCAGCTCTATTTTTGCCAAATACCATAAGCTTTTAGCGTATAAGCGTACATTTCTGAGAATATGTAGGGTGTAATTTAGAGATCTAATATAAATTCTTAAGCTTTTAAGTTGAACGTTACCTGGAAGATGTGCTTATCGGACATTGTGCGAATGTATTCAGATGCAAACA
The DNA here is from genome assembly GCA_949317995.1 of Acholoe squamosa. Taxonomy (NCBI): domain Eukaryota; kingdom Metazoa; phylum Annelida; class Polychaeta; order Phyllodocida; family Polynoidae; genus Acholoe; species Acholoe squamosa. The sequence goes on along the minus strand of OX439040.1, from coordinate 42,635,376 downwards.
TGTAGACTTCAGCCACTGCTGCAGCCCTCTGTGTCCGCTCTTTGAGTAGCTCTTCTACCCTGTAAAATGGACAGCAAAATATAGTTTCAGCACAAATGAAATTAAGCTCTGACTGCGAGCTCATACAGTAAATAAACTTTGAAATTTAATGAAATAGCAATATCCTCTCAAGATGGTGTAAAAGAGCCCTCCTACTTGTACTGACCTGTTCTTGCTCCATGCGGGGTCACGTACAAACTCCAACACGAGGCGGAACGAGGGATACTTCTCCATGCTGCTCTCCATCTGCGAATTAAGGAATATTTATAGAACTCCCTGTCGGTAATGGCCACTGTTTATAGAGGTCGCCACCTCTAAGACACAAGAAAATGCCAGGATGTTGCTGCAAACACTGGTCTCGGCACTGTGTGCTCTGCTCTATGAAGCATAGTGAGGAACCTCCACTGGCCTCCTGCTCCAACTTTAATACCCCATAGCAAGCAAAGTATCTATCAAAATGGCTTTTGATTAACATATGTTAAACTTGTATTTGTATTTTGAAGAAATCAAACATTTAAACAATCTCGCCATAGGCGGTAATGGTGAACATGCCCCTACTAGCCTGTGGTACTGCTGCTCTGCTCACAGACTGATAAGAAGGTGCAGGGGCCCAGCGTAGCTCACGGGAATAGCTACCCGACAGGGAGAATCACAATTATTTTCATCATTAATGCATTTAACCCTTTATGGTCCTCAGATTCCATACCCATTTGTCGTCATGACACACCGATGCAGACATGGTGATTAACTTGCCCAGTGAGCAACTCATTAGTACTGCAGTGGAAAGCAGCCTGGGTGAGTAACTCGCAACTCATTAGTACTGCAGTGGAAAGCAGCCCGGGTGAGTAACTCGCAACTCATTAGTACTGCACTGGAATGCAGCCCGGGTGAGTAACTCGCAACTCATTAGTACTGCACTGGAATGCAGCCCGGTGAGTAACTCGCAACTCATTAGTACTGCACTGGAATGCAGCCCGGATGAGTAACTCGCAACTCATTAGTACTGCAGTGGAAAGCAGCCCGGATGAGTACTACAGTGGAATGCAGCCCTGGGAAGTAATTTTCCAAGGCTTCAGTCATTTTATCTATCAGAAAAATAAAACAGCATGATACACTAGTTTTATGTAAAAAGGAACAAGGCGATATTAAAAGTCAGTACTTACATTGCCCGTTTTTATTCCCCTTGGTAGACGAGTGAACCGACTGCTCTGTCGACTCAATTTTGGTTTTGACTGGAATAAAAGGAAGCAACTCATAAATCTTTGCATGATGTCAATGTAGGGGAGTTAAACTTTTGATCCTTTTACTTAAACGATTTGGTAATATATAGTGCCAATTATCCACTTCGGTGATCTTGTGTATTTCCAAATACTCAACTAAACACACAGGAACTAAGCGGCAGAATTAGCACCATAGACCGATCCTTACTTCAGACTTGATGTGAACTCGCTGCAGACCAGCAAACTTGAGCAAGAAAAGGGCTTTCTCTGTATACTGCCGAACCGGCTCATCTGCATCCACCTCCTCTCCAGACTTCTCAGCCGCTGCCTTCATGTTCTGTCGCTGCACCATCTATCAAAGGATATACATTCTTTGTTCGTCTAATGGGTATTGATTATGTAGTCATGGCAAAATTACAAGTTTACAGACCAAATTTTGTGAAAGGATTACAAACTTTATACCCAGGTAATAGGAATCCCAGTTTAGAATATGATACCGTAATCTCCCGCATATAAGGTGCGTCTTATAGGCCAAACAAAATGCTGCTGGGTCTTATATGTGGGAGGTAAATTGCCTTGAGTTTGGGGTGCGCCTTATAGGGGGGTATTTTTTACTATAGAACAGTACTAAACTAACAAAAATCTGCCCTCAGAGGTGCGCCTTATACATTATAACAGACCTCCCTGAGTTGGGGATGCGCCTTGTAGGCGAGCTGCGCCTTATATGCGAGAGATTACGGTAGTAGTATTTCTGTTGAAATGTGCAAGTATAACATAATAAACACTCCAGAGTCGGGTTCATCTTTCCCACTGGACGTATGTGTTCTTTTCTTCCTCATTCTTTCTTTTTTTCCCTATTTTTTTTGGTACGATGGTTAAAGGTTTGCTTACCAGCATTTGACGAACAGAGTGTGCGATGTTGTAGGCCTGGACAATGCCATCCGACAATGTACAGTCCTCAAACTTCCCTGTTAAAAGACAGAAATACACAATGAGCAACTCATTTCCCACTATATACAATCACTCATCAAATATATATATGGTTCTTATTGCATCTTTTCTTATTTTTGTACTATTAGATTAATTAAAAGATTGCATACCATCCTCTATTTTCTCCAGTTCCTCTCGGAGTGCCTGTGTGTGCCAAAGTAGGGCACAGAAGACAGCGACTACGGCATCGTCCATGGCAGGACCGCCAATCTTGAGGCCCGTCACCTGCTCCTGACACCTACAATGAATTATAGTTGAAAACTTAATCATATTCAAACAACATACATGATGCTTTATAATTCAGTGTTGATGTAATCTCTAATTTACAATATATCTATCGAGTTGTATAAATGTATGAGCTTTTATTTTCAATCTTAGATCTCGATGTACATGTGTTTACTCAACGCGAATGTAAGGTTCAAAATCGTTGAAGTCAGGGATGAATATGACTAGGCACAAAAATCACTGAAATGCTTGATTAGAACCCTTTAAATATTGGCTTACCAGTAACTCAATCTATACTTACCTATGTAGGAGTATGGCACCATTGCCTTTTTCTTCTTTACCGACCATGGCCCATAACATGTCTAACAACCCACTGTCCTCGACTGCCATCTGTTAAACAAAAATACTGCTGCATTTTTCTTTCAGTCTGAATTATTAAAGTTTATTTATGGCTGCTTTTATATGTGTTTTAATTCAATCTACATGCACTATGCTTTAGATTACTTAGGTTTATAAATGAACGTCAAGCTGGTAATATAATTTTTCTGGGTTTGCCTTTCGGATTTCAGCTATTCAGAATATGTATCACCTTACAGTCACATTGAACAAGTTATATCATAACCTTCCATTTATTATACATATTCAAAGAATGGCAACATAAGAAATACTACAACAGACTCACAAATCGGTGAGATAGTGACCATTGAAGCTTCCCAATACGGTATCCACCACGGAATAGGGTGGTCCATAGGTCACTCCTGAGCAGCTCAGCTTCTGCGTCTTCTTGTTCATCTGGTGATGATGTTGGCTTCTTCACAGCTGATTACCCAAACAAACCAGGAAGAAAACTTATATTCTCAATATTATATGATATGCTGTATGTGAATAGCTGCTGGTACCTAGATTAAAATCAGTTCAAAATCTAGTAATCCCATGGTAAATGTGTCTAAACAATCACCTGCATTCGCCGAAATGTGTTGGTAGAAAAAAAAACACATCATTTTAAAGGACAAAGGCATTTTTAGAGTGACTTATGAAGAGTATTCTACTGAATGGCGGCTTACCTCCCATGGAGCAATTGAGTGTAGCCCCACAGAGCTGCCCGAGCAGCTCAGCCAGGCTGAGGTGTAGGTCAAACATCCAGCACAGTGGCACATCGGGTGTGCCAGTAGCGATCACCTGTCAAGGACAAGTGCGGAAAATTCAATATACCGTAATCTCCCGCGTATAAGGCGCACCTCTAGGGGCAGATTTTTGCTAATTTAGTACTGTTCTATAGTAAAAATACCCCCCCTATAAGACGCACCCCAAACTCAAGGCAATGTCCCTCCCACGTATAAGACTCAGCAGCATTTTGCTTGGCATATAAGACGTGCCTTATACGCGGGAGATTACGGTAGAAGGAAAAATGAATAGTCATGATTATTTCATGTGAATAACAACTTCCCATAGATCGCCACTGCTGGTCATGCGACTTATTTATGTTTATTTCATTGAATTTGAGTTTTTTTGTTGTTTTTTTTAACTAAAACATGGAATAAATACAGAACTAAACTCCAAGGTGTATATTATGGCATTTCCACCCCTCGGGGAGGTCTCTCCACCTCGGGCATCGCCCGTGGGGGAGACACCTCCTCTTGGGGTGGATTGACCACAATGTACATCATGGTCATTTAGTTCTGTGTATTTACCCAGGTTTTTTTCCCATTAGTTATCATGTTGATGGTGCATCATGACTCTTACATTGATGTATGAATACTACATCATTGAGTTACCAACTACAAACGTTAAGTGGATTGGCCACACATGTACATGTATCATAAAACTTGTTATTCAACATAAATATTCCTCACAGTGCCCAATATCCATAACATCTACCTCCTATGGTCGTCCTGACAAGAATTAGACTTTTGGACAGTTTCTAATCACTTTATTGGTATTGTCACCATCTCACCTTGAATTTGTATCCCCACTCATTGTTGCTGCTATCAGAGTGGAAGTGGAACTGAAGTCTGTGTCCACTCTTGAAGGTAACCGTCACTGGCCACTTATCAGTGCCGACTTTCTGGTCAAAGCGCATCTTCGAACCCCTCGAGTCAGTGAACTCCAGATAGTCATACCTAACATAAAAATAAGATACCGGGTACATCACTCTGATGTTTAAAACGCAATGGGCGTGGTGTTGAAAAGCAATATAGGAAAACTGCTGTTGCACATAGTACGATGATATCAACCATTTGTGTTAAGCAGATAGCAAGCGAGATATTAAAAAAACATTTTACGCATGCAATGCACGACTGGCCCAAGGTCTTCCACAACCTACCGTAGGGGACTCTAAATATAGTGACAGTCTGCCCGAGCGTCCTCAGTGCTAAAGCTTATGGAAAATGCACTTATTATCGCGCATGTTTTCTGCAGGCCATTTTGGCCTCTTCTCGGCTTTGTATATACTTATAGCACCTGCAGGTTGCAAAATATCATCCATACATGGCCTGAGAGATTTCTCCTCCATTTTGTTGTAATTGAGCATTTTCGATAGGACCGTAAACCGATCGTCTCCCTGTCCGCCATTTTTGATTTAGCTTCTCTCTGTGCATGCCCGACCCCCTCCTGCCAGAAATAGCATTTTCGGCATCGAAATTCAATAGATTCTATCGATTTAACTTGAAATTAATTAGTTTTAACATGTAATCCATGCATTTTGGGTGATATTAATCGATTTGACTAGAGAACATCCCCTCAGTTTCAACATAGAAAATAAAAAAATCAATGTTATGGCGGTATCTCTGCACATGCCCGACCTCCTCCTGCCGGATGTGTGATTTCAAATATGGCGGTTAGAGTTTTATTGGAAAAATTCTGTAAAAATTGGAGAGGTAGCAATCTAAACAACAATATGGCGGTATTATGGCAGTACAGGTATGGCCGTACCACCTCTCATATATAGGAACAAAGAAGTAAATTAATCAGACACACAAAGGATGTAGCTCATATAACATGCCTGATTACTTCTACACTTGCTGAAATTTAGCGTCTTAATCAGCATTTTCCATAGGAATCAAGGTGTTTTTGAAATCGTTAAAAATTATCCCGACCATAGCACATATGGCACTTGAAAAGGTAAGTGAAATATGGCAGCTGTTTTCACAAGGAAAGACATGCCTCAGGGACAAGAGAGATGTACTGTCTGAGAGATGAGATTCTAATCTATCCCTTGACTTTGGAATGAAATTGATAAGAGACCTGGATCCACCAATGATTACACTCTAATGTTGGTGATTAGAAATCAGGAAAATAGGCATCAAACCCGCCTCCAAAGACCCAGGGAGAACCATGGGCCAATAAATACATATGGCATTGTTTTCTACGTGTACTTATCTATCTTTACATTCTGTTGTGTTTAGGAGACGCTATCAGAGCTTACTTTGCGATGCGATAAGCAATGTACCATGTCAATGGATGTGCCTAATACAACACTACGTCAATTGTGTCTGCTAATACCAGGGACCAGTAATTCTCCATCCTTTTCAATGCCAAATTCATTTTGGACATTCTTACCTTTTCTCTGTTTCGCAGCGAGGGTCAAACTCCACTGTGAAGGTTGCTGCTCCTGGACAGCTGAATATCTGTTAAAGCAAAAAATACCAGGTACTTTTGATATTTTACGCAGAAGTCTGGGAGTGTTGTTTTTTTTTCTTTTGTTAACATTTTTAAGTACAATTTTGGACACTCCTGGCTAAGTCTTGTATTATTAAAATGGTAGACTTACCTGAATGGTGTGCACATTATTCTCATAGTTGTGTGCTGACTCCACCTCCCACGTCCTGAGTACAACGTCTTTCCCGCCCATCTCCTCCCAGTGACTGCTGTCCACCTGGCGACAATGTACGAGAACTATATTAAAATGTCGTCTGCTACTGGTGAAAAAGTCAGATGATACTAACCGGTAAAAGATGTAGAAATAATCTGGTTCAAGTACAAGTCGGCTTATTGTATCTTAGGGAGTGGTCATTTGTTCTTAGTATGGGTTAGACCACCTTTACTCAGTGTCTACAGGGAAATAAACACTGACCGTTAGGGAGGTTGTCTATTGACTGTAGGTTAAGGTGGTCTAACCAACTTAGAATACGATGCTTTTATGACCCAGGTGACTATGGCATATAGATGCCCTCAAATGCAGCCCAAAGTTTCAACCATCGTGTTCTAAATTGGGAGGAGTTTTTCATTGGTTTACCTTACCACCATATGTACCGGTATAGTGTAGAGTAAGAGCAGCTCCATACTTACAGGGTAGAAGTAGTCTGACATAAGCAGCTCGATCTTGTGTAGCTCCTGTGCCAGTGGCATGAGCAGTTTGAGTAGACTGACGTGGGTAGAGGGGGAGAGCTCGTCCCCAAGTAACATCACAATTAGCACCTGAAAGATAGAAAATTGAACATTGAAATGGTCTGCTTTATCTAATGAAAAAAAAAATGCTGTGATCGACCTTTATTTATTGGTTGTTTTCTTATTCATAATTTTTTGTTGACCTAAAGCTTACCATTTGTCTGACGGTTGTAGACAGGAATGTTCCTTCAAGTTTGGAAATCACAGCTGCCTGAAATGCACAAGGAAAATATATTTTTACACAAATGCACGAGTATTTACGATGAATAAGCAAGTGATTTCCACATATTACGGATAATTCATATTGAATATAGTTTTAAAAGTTGAACCAAACCATACCGGGGTACCATTGCCATATGAGGTGATACATATACCTAGAACTAAATATTCCCTTACCCTTTCTTCAGGGGTTTTGTTGCGGAAGTCTTGACAAGCTTGTGAAGCCTTATTCACCAGTAGTAAGACATCTTGAATAATACAAAACAAATTGCATTTAGTTAGATATTTTTTGCTTTCTTGCCTCAATCGAAAGACACACATACCATGAGGTTATATCGGATATCTATGTAAAATTCATACTTACTCGGACAATTAGAGAAAGGAAAAGAGGAAGACAATTTTTTGCTTTCTTGCCTCAATCGAAAGACACACATACCATGAAATTATATCGGATATCTATGTAAAATTCATACTTACTCGGACAATTAAATAAAGGAAAAGAGGAAGACAATTTTTTGCTTTCTTGCCTCAATCGAAAGACACACATACCATGAGGTAATATCGGATATCTATGTAAAATTCATACTTACTCGGACAATTAGAGAAAGGAAAAGAGGAAGACAATTTTTTGCTTTCTTGCCTCAATCGAAAGACACACATACCATGAAATTATATCGGATATCTATGTAAAATTCATACTTACTCGGACAATTAAATAAAGGAAAAGAGGAAGACAATTTTTTGCTTTCTTGCCTCAATCGAAAGACACACATACCATGAGGTAATATCGGATATCTATGTAAAATTCATACTTACTCGGACAATTACAGAAAGGAAAAGAGGAAGACAATTTTTTCTTTTATAATTCCTACTAATGGCAAGCACACTTACAAAATACCTATCCATACCCAAGACATGGCAAAGTTAACATTTTCCTAGATTATCGGTACCAAAAAGACTGAAAATGAAATCATCTACTCACATCTCACGAGTACATCTTGGGCAATGTTGGAGTGCTCCTTTTCAGTAGAACTCATCTGCCTGTGGCACCAGCAGAGCAGCGCGGTCTGCAGCGAGCAGAGAAGCTGACCAAGGTGGGACGCCTGCGTGCTCACCTCAGTCTGCTCCAGCACTCGGAGCAGCTCACGACCCGCTACAGAGACAAGCGTCTCCATTACTGCCAACACTGGCGATGGATCATAACCCTGCAGAACAAAGGATTGGAGATTCATAATTTAGAAATAAGTTTAGAAATATAAAAATTACCAAAGCTGTACAAAAAATTGTCACGATTCTACAGTGTAGTGAGAGGTAAGGATGTAGAATTGACAGTGCCCATATAATGACATTTTTTTCAGGAAATGTAGCATCATCTTCCTCAGTAGTTACTAGCAATGTCTACCAAAATTATTCCAAAAAGGTCTTAAACAACATAATTTCACAAACTTTGTTTTTCAGAGTGATTAATAACTTTTAAGAATTCTTATTACTGTCTGCAGGTGAATACCATCTCACCTTTTCCACTGTGATAGGTAGGTCCAATAGCCCGCTGGGATCAACACTGCCAAAGAATTGGCAGAGCGACTGGAACACCAGAGACACTGACGGTACTTCAGCCGTTCCCTATATATATACATATACAAAAGCATAGCAGATAAGGGAAAAGATCTAAAAATGTTTACTATAATGGAATATCTCGCTTATCAGTATCTCTTAAAGAATTGGCCGGATGCATGACAAGAGATGCATTCAGACAACTTAACTTCAACAATGGAGGATTAATGACGAAATGTAGCATGAACTTTCTTAATGTGTTCCACTTACATATATGCATTCAATTGCACTTAAACTCCATTCGTTTTGATAAATTTCTATATTGGTGCCAAAGACAGAGAAGAGATAGACGTGTACAATTCAATACACCAATATGAGTGGAATTTTGCGTGAAGTAGATACATGTAGAAGTGTCTAAAACAACAAGAATGGGTGAAGGTGTACGATTCGTTCAGGTTTTATTTTGCCTAGTTTCTTGGTTTACTGATTTTTTTTTTCTGACTGGACAAAGGCATAATAAAGAAACATAAGCAACATAACATAAAGCTGTATCTCATACCCTATATCTGACAACAACACTTACAGGTGATTTCTGCATGGGGGCATTGAGAATACACAGCATCATCAAAATTACTACCATAGTCAATATGTATGCTGTATTTCAAAATTACTTTAATCAGTTTATGAAAGCCACTTTGAGAATGCCAAAATCACTCTAATTACTTTAGTCAAGCCTATTAACTTCTAAATCAAAGTAGGGAAATGTATTTCATTTGTGTCGAATATTATCGCTGCGAAATGGTGAATTAAGATGGCCCAATCGTAGGTTAGACATGTGCCATCTACAGTAGTATAGTACAGATTGTCAGTTTATAGATGCAATTACTCAAGTAAGCTACTCTCTTACTTTGAGGAGATCCTAAAGGAAATAACAACAACTGGCGTGTGTATGACCATCAGCTTTAAGAGGTTATACGATATGATTTTCACTGTTTTATTCCTGTGGTGAGTACTCACATTGATGTCTGTCATCATACTGAACAGCTGTTTGCGTCTTGCTTCTTTATCAGGGAAGAAAACAGCAGCACCTATCAACACAAAAACAAGATCATTAGGCCACACCAAAAAAATAAGTTAGTCTACGGATCGCCCTCTCCACTTTTTCGGAAATACAAATTTTTTTTTCTTTGAAAAAAATCTTGTCTACGGATTTCGCTCGCTTCAGTTTCTACAAGTTTTCTCTTTGTGATTTTTGGCAACATTTTTAAAAAAATAAAATTTGTTCGCTCGCTTCAATTTCCCAGCAAAAAATTCATTGGACACCAAAAAATTCTTAAAAAAAATAAATAAAAAATTCGCTCGCTCGCACCATTTTTTCAAAACCAAAATCTTTAGACCAACTTATTTTTTTGGTGTGGCCTTATTGAGTTATATTTATTATTTAAGAAATACCGTACTTATACCCCGCATGAAAGGCTCGCCTTCTATCCACAAAGTCGGCGTGTGTCTTATGCGCATACCCATCATGGTATTCTTATCAGTGAGTTTTACCTCAAACATCGAAATTCAAAATGGCAGACCCACTGTTTGTAAGGCCACTCACCATCAATGATGACTTGACGTACAATACTCAGTAGGTTGTCCTCTGTTACACCATCTTCAAGTTTGGGAGGAGAGTCCACCAGGTGACACAAGTGTTTGAAAAGTGTCTCAGAGGAATTCTGGAGAGAGAAAAAAAAAGATGATTATAATAACGTTCACCATATAACCTTCAACAACCTATATTTACTTATCTTGTCTGAGCTTACGTCAAATTCACATAACTACATTTTTTGTAATTGGCAAGCATTCATGTCACAACTCTGACATTAAGGGATATCAAGGTTATATTCAACAAGAAGGACGGCCCCTTTGATAAATCAAATATGGGAGATCTTGATATTTCTATATACATTTCATATAGAAAAGCTATGAAGCATTTCTATTAGCAAGTGAAAACCAGAGACAGTTTGGTGGTGGCAAGGAGCAAGTGTTGTGGTACTCCCTGGTGTCAGCCGATCACAACAGCAAAATTGAGGGTGTGAGACATCATGACCGACTGCTCAGCCAATCACAACACACCAATGCAGTTACAGGGGAACACCCCAAAACACCCCCCCCCCCTGTAAGGCCCAGCTTTGAGTATATCTATTCATGGGAGATACTATGACATTCTACACTAAGCCACTGATACATTTTAGAGTGATAGCACATATAGAATCCAATAGATCTCCCATAAAAATTCACACAGATACTTGCCCGTGTTTTTTCGCTGTTGCCAATGAGGAATGGAAACAAACTGTGCAGCAACTGCAGAACTAGTTTCTGGTGGATCCTGAAATAGAGTAAGAAAATTCCTGTACACAAGTCAATTCTATTTTGTCTACTCTTGCCAAGTAATGCACAATAGCAATGTTCTAATCCCCATTCATATATAAATATCTTTATACAGTAGTATATTCATAGAATAGTAATTTCATTTCAAAACTCTGAACTGCTAAAATAAATGGCAACAAACTGAAAAGTGGTGTAAAAGAGAAAACTATTCAACAATATAAAGTAGAATGTCGTAGATACCAATATTGTGGAGTGTGTACCGGACTGTGATAAGAGTAATAATAGCTGCAGGTTGTCATGACTTTAAGAACTCAATAAATCTGCACTTAAATGAACTTTCCAATACTTAATTTTATCTTCTTCAAGTCTATTAGTCACTTGGTGTGAGCCAACTTTGGCCGAGTGGTACATGAAAACCAATAGATGGTTACCGGTACATGTATTTAATCTGTTAACAACAGCACAGTTCTTGAGAATCGTAGTACCCCGTGCTTAGCTTTCATGCATCATGCCAAGTTAATATATATATTCCGTGGGTGCCATCGGCTGAGGCACGTGTCATCCATAAAGGGTTAATAAATATTCCTTACCTGTTGGAAAATCCTGTATATAGCTCCCACATCTGATCTACGGAGACACCGCTCATGTCTAGGCTGAGGGCCTTAGAGCCGGCTGAATCTGTTTTTGGTGGGACCTGTACAGATACATAATTATAAAACATGAATATACATGTGGATGTAAAGAAGTCTTAGGATCTAAACTACTGTATTGCCAGAGAGATCAACTTATATCCAATCCATCTTTAATTACAGGGCGAAAACTTACATGACACCACCCTTCACTTTTTTTTTTCTTTTCAGTCAGTGGTCGGACATTCGGACTGCTGATAAGATAGGTGTGAACTGTTAAGATTCATTAGGGGCTCCCTACTACTGACCACCATATGCACATTCATCTCTTTCAGGGTGATTTTATTGAATATGCTTACCATTCTTTGACATTTTCCCATTAAAAATATCCTATTTATACTATAATGTTTGAGTGGTTTTCTCCGATTTTTTAACTTGATTCGTAATTTCTTAATATCATTTGGTCTTTACTATCACCCAGAGGTTTGGAGTCCCACTCTATCAACCCCTCCCCCCCTCCTCCCCTGTGGGGAGGTTGCAGAAACGACTGACCACTGACTGTTTTACTTCTTCCGCAAGATTTTATGGAATTGTACAAAAACTGAAGAAACTTAGGCCACACCAAAAAAATAAGTTGGTCTACGGATTTCCCTCTCCATATTTTCGGAAATACAAATTTATTTTTTATTATTGAAAAAAAAAAACCATCTACAGATTTCGCTCGCTTCACTTTCTAAAAGTTTTCTCGTTGTGATGTTTGGAAAAGTTTTTTTTTAAATAAAATTTTTTACTCGTCTCACTTTTCCAACAAGGAATCCATTGGACGCCAAAAAGTTCTTAAAAAAAGTGGTTGATCCATAGTTACTTACATGATCACGTGACAAGGAGACGAGGAAGTCAAGTGTCCAAAAGAAGACCACATCACTCTCAACATGCTGGGGTTCAGGTGGGATCTTGAACTGATCGTACTGAAACAGAAGCGCAAAATACCGGAATTGCTCCTATACATAATTTTACAAAATAGGGCAGCAATGTGCATTGCTAGTAACTCGAAAAGAAACAAATCAATAGCCTTGAGCAAGTCTAGCTTGTGGTCTGACATGAGCACTCCCTCACCCAGATTATTGGCACCACCAAGCCACTATTTGCATAACTCCAGCCAAAACTGCCCTATTCGCACCACACTTGCAAAAAGGGCGGGAAAAATTGATCAATGTCGATACCTTGGCCCACCTCCCTATTCCTACCTAGCGGGATAGGGGTCGCGCCATAGTGTCTAGATGAAGCTGGTCACCAGCATGTGCCTTACACTGGTTTCAGGGGTCAGTTATGTAATACCTGGTGGGAGTCCACTCTGTCCCACCCTACATACAAAAGTACTAATAAGACTCTTAAATTAGCGCACAGTGGCTTAATAATATAAATACAATGTCAAAGGTATGGTTAGTATGGGTTATCACTCATCACACCTCCAGGTGTGGAGTCTTCACACCTACAAGTGTGGAAACTCACCCATGTATAGAGTGTCTTCATGATTCCTGAAGCTGCAAATCTCACGAGAATGCATGTTAATTAGGCCTTAGCTGGTGGCTGCAGTGCAGTCACGCCTGCATGCACTACCAGCATGGTACTAGCACCCACGGGTCCACTTGCAACCTCAGCATACCTTCAGCACTGAGTCAAAAAGCTTCTTTTTTCACCTATTATCACTCACATAGACCCTACCTCACATTTTTCCTTATAATTTCAAAACTGCTCATGTTTAATACAAAATGGATATTCCTCCATTATCCTGACATATATAGGATGCACTTAATATGCATTTGATAACCATATCGACTTTTAAAACCTCTTTTTTTCGACCCTAAACTTGACCATCACCCCCGCCTCCAACACCCCAAAAAACTCTTACTAGGCACCCACCTACCACCATGCTAATAACTCTTTTCAAGTTAATAAAACCATAGTGTTGTAGATTTTAGAGAATAGTCCTGTGAGACATGGCGCGGCGACTTGTAGTCTAGTTTCAGTTGGTGAGACTGATAAATAGGGCATACTATCATATGGGCTTTTGGTAGTATATAGCACAAATTCAACCCGAACTACCCACTTCAGCTAAGTACTTATAGCATGTACACTGTCCATTCTGCATGCACCTCACTCAGCTGTCAGAAGGACCTGTCTCATTCAATGTCCAATGTCATAGTCAACAAGTGTGTCATTATGAGTGTACCCTGCTTTGCCTTACCCCCTCCCCCCCAACACACACACCCAACTGCCAATCACCTTGTAATAGTCTGTACCTCGTCACCCGCCAGTGGTCAGCAAACTGGCCAGATCACCCCACCTCTCTGTAGAGGAGGAGCACAGCGTCAAGACACCTGCATACATAAATGTTTTCATAGTGTTCCACAAAATCTATTATAAAGTGAAATATAATGAAACGAGTAATTAAAGTAATGTTTCATCACCAACAGGATATAGATATTATGAGAAAGCAGAATTTTGACGAGGGTATCTCTCTCCAAGAAAAAAAAAAAAAAAAAAATTATGAGAAAGCATTATTTCAATGTGAACTAAAATCTTTTACACAGAAAAGAACATAGCAGTTCCACAAGGTGGCCTTACGCTTAGACCTCCTCTGAGGGCTGCAGAACACTAATTATTTTTCCACTGTTGGCCTATATAGCTTTTGGGCGAAAAATAAAATACTTGTGCAAGTATCTGGGTTTAGCCACTATTATTTTCTTGTAGATATACATTTTTCCCAATAATTTAGGACCATGGCATGTGGTACAATGTGATTAACTTTTGTGCTATAGGCCTTAGAGTGCGGACATACCCAGATTTGGGGGTTTTGCAGTGAATGATTTCAATAAATTCTCTAATTAAATAGAGTGCACCCCCCTCAACTTACCATCAAATATCAGCCTAAATAACACTCAAATCGATTAATATGCACCCTAAGGATTAATTTGATACCTGGTTTGCCTACCCACTGTCAGATTTTAGACCAATAATCATTGTACAACACCCTTCAGTGCGGAGTTACAAAGTGTCTCCTGCTGCCACCTCCCGTCAATTGGTGTCCTGCAACCTGAGGTCTAAGGGTAATGCAGATATGGCAACACACACTTTAGCACTGATTTCTCCATAGAGATCTTTAACAGTGAATACCTTGTTCAAATACAGAAAATATGATAAAATTTTACAATAACCCTCTGAGATAAAACCTGTACTACATATATATAGCAGTTTCAGAAGAAACAATTCTAAAACAAAGGCTACAGAGATGCATTTCTGAATCTTAAAATGCTCCAATGCTAATCTGCCATAGGGCTCCAAATGATGAAATATCGAATCTGTGAATAAAATCAAAAGTATGAGATATATTCTGGAAATTCCTTTACTCATAGTTAAAACACACACAGTGTTGTTATCATATTAGAACACTGTGTAGGAATAGTCCATAGCAGAGGAGCCACAGACAAAAATAGATTGCAGGCTCCCCCTATGCTTAACACCATGCTGAACCATACACTAGTAAACAAGTCTTACGAGTAGTACCTAGCGTCACGACGCTAATAATGGTATCATACTTCCAATAGAGTCTAGGGAAATCACAGCTATTACTAATTTCTAACCCATTCTACCAGTATATTTATGTTGTTCGTTACAGTGAAGTTACCATTATGGGATCTATGTATGTTTGTCATAATTCTCTTCTTGAAGAGAAGGACTAACCAGATGTGAGTTGTCCACGAATACGTTCTTCCGTTGAAAGCCATGGAACTTGATGCCTACAATGCCAAGTCGCTCCGCACTGGCTTGCCGCGGTTCAAGGAACTTGATTAGGATATACTAAAAATGATGGAAGACACAACATAAATCTTGTAAGTTATAATTTGATTTATAGAATTTTTCAGTTGAAGTAAAGTCTAGGTAGGTCTGGTCATTTGCATGAAGCTTGCCTACACTAATATAACACATTCATCTATAATTTGGGTACATACCTGACCAACTGGACAGGTATCCATGACCACCTCCGTCTCATCCCAGTCATCCTCCAGGGTGAAGAAGGCCAGTGGACCCCCTTCAGCTTTGGTGGGAATCACTGCGCTCCTGTAGGCAACAAAATCATACCACAATTTAAATTAAAACACCTGCTGCATAATTTCATCACCATATCTTCTAAATCAAAATTCTTAGAAGCAGGATTGAAATTAACAATTGAGAGGAAACGTGAAATAAAGGGCCCTAATCTCATTTGAAGGTCATAATATGTGTTTTTTAGGTACAATAATGTGATCTTACTTGCATTTTGAAGCTAGGGCAAAGGATGTTGCAGTCCAGCTGTCATACTTTTTGAAGGCTTCTATCTGTTTATTCAGGTCAAATGGCTCCCTGTGTGGTAGAACAATCAATTACTTTGGAATATATAAAACAGAGACCTTTCGAAAATTACCGTAATAATCAATGTTTCAATAAAACGTGAAATAGCAACTATAAGTAAAAGTTATCAACATAATAAAAAAAAAACCATCTATATTTCTTAACTACTTCAACCTACAGAGATCCTGAGATATTGGATTGAACATATAGTTTCAAATATATGCTGCTGGTATTTATCATACATTTATCACACAGGTTTTCCCCAACACATAAAATGTTTGGGGGAGGAGGTCAGCAAATACACAAACAAATACACTCACTGAAGGTTGAAGACAAAGACCATGCCATGCTTTGGTCCACGAGGTCCTTTGTCCACCTTGAAGCGCACCTTGGTGATCTGGACATGGTCTGACGCCTTGAAGAACATGTTCACTCTCGTCTTCCCATCACCGCTGAGGTAGGCTATTAGTGAGGAGAAAATGCACACATTCAGAACAAAAATACCTTACCAGTGTTTGTCTGTATTTATTCTACCTATAAGAACAAAGCATATGGAAAACCTATATCTAAAGCACTGCATTCTGTACGCCCACAGGCGTGGCATACAATATGTTGTACGCCACGCCCCTTGTACGCCATGCCCAACCCAGCAATAGGGCAGCAGATCCTGTCTACTTTGCCCCACATTTTCAGCTCTAAAATGTTTATTTATGGGTCGATTTTCAAAATTCAAAAACCAAAATGATCGTAAGACAATAGGGAATGTGATGTGATAAAGCTTAGCTATTTTGACTAGATCATGAGACAAGGGGTCCATGGTTAGGAGATTATGTTAAGGATTCAATTGAAAATTTAGAATCTAAGATCTATGATCAAGAGGCCCGTGTTAAGGATGCAATTGAGAGGATTCAATTTAGGATCTGTCATCTATGATCAAGATATTAGGGTTTCATATTTAAATTTGACGATCAATTCTGAGTTTAATATCAATTCTAAAAGCAGTTAAATTGCAGTGCGTTTCCCGGATTAGAAATTTATCCCATATTTTCGGCAAAGTAAACACAGCAAAGCTGTAATGCCGTGCATATTCATATCATGTTCTAAGAAGTATAGAATTGATTTACAACATTTTTAATATGATAGTAGATCAAAATTTTCAGAACAAATATTATTTTAATACGGAATCTAAAAGCCCTTCATATGTTGTGTGTTTTGCAATTTATTAATCTCTAACATACTTTCAGGAAAGTAAACACAGCAATGCTGTAATGCCATGCATATTCCTATGATGATCCAAGGAAAAAAGATCATTATATATGAACTCTATGGCCTTTGGAATGGACCTATACTTAACTATATGCTCTGATTGTGGTGCTTCCTCGCTCTCCACGTAAAATCCTGCCCCATTGTTATAGTATGGAGTAAACCTATGCCTGGATTAAAATATGCAAATAAGGAATGTGTGTGAGGGTTGGGAGTAGTGTGGTGGTGGTATTGGTGGTGGTGGTGTCACAATGGTCACTAACATCCATCTGATAACTTTTGAAGATCAAAATTGACCATATATGGCCTGGATCCCTGTGATTCCTTAAACCAAGATGGCCGACACACAAGGAAAACAAAAGAATTAGGTAGTTGAGGTGTCCCAATGGTCACTAACATCTATCTGATAACTTTTGAAGATCAAAATTGACCACATATGACCTGGATCCCTGTGTTTCCTAAAACCAAGATGGCCGACACACATGGAAAACAATAAAATTGGGTAGTTGAGGTGTCGAAATGGTCACTAACCATAACTTTTGAAGATCAAAATTGACCATATATGACCTGGATCCCTGTGTTTCCTAAAACAAAGATGGCCGACACACATGGAAAACAACAAAATTGGGTAGTTGAAGTCCCCCAATGGTCACTAACATCCATCTGATAACTTTTGAAGATCGAAGTTGACCATATATGGCACATGGCTATTGTATTATTGACCAATGGGAGGCATCCCTGGCATATACTGCAGAGTCGGGGGCTGAAGGTGTTAGTCATAGTGCCGTTGGGGTCTAATGGCGGCCCCCAGCTGATAATGGCTATGTGAGCTATATGGCCTGGATCCCTGTGTTTCCTAAAACCAAGATGGCCGACACACATGGAAAACAATAAAATTAGGTACTTGAGGTGTCCCAATGGTCACTAACATCCATCTGATAACTTTTGAAGATCAAAATTGACCATATATGGCCTGGATCCCTGTGATTCCTTAAACCAAGATGGCCGACACACAAGGAAAACAAAAGAATTAGGTAGTTGAGGTGTCCCAATGGTCACTAACATCTATCTGATAACTTTTGAAGATCAAAATTGACCACATATGACCTGGATCCCTGTGTTTCCTAAAACCAAGATGGCCGACACACATGGAAAACAATAAAATTGGGTAGTTGAGGTGTTGAAATGGTCACTAACCATAACTTTTGAAGATCAAAATTGACCATATATGACCTGGATCCCTGTGTTTCCTAAAACAAAGATGGCCGACACACATGGAAAACAACAAAATTGGGTAGTTGAGGTCCCCCAATGGTCACTAACATCCATCTGATAACTTTTGAAGATCGAAGTTGACCATATATGGCACATGGCTATTGTATTATTGACCAATGGGAGGCATCCCTGGCATATACTGCAGAGTCGGGGGCTGAAGGTGTTAGTCATAGTGCCGTTGGGGTCTAATGGCGGCCCCCATCTGATAATGGCTATGTGAGCTATATGGCCTGGATCCCTGTGTTTCCTAAAAGCAAGATGGCCGACACACATGGAAAACAATAAAATTAGGTACTTGAGGTGTCCCAATGGTCACTAACATCCATCTGATAACTTTTGAAGATCGAAGTTGACCATATATGGCCTGGATCCCTGTGTTTCCTAAAACAAAAATGGCCGACATATATGGAGAACAATAAAATTAGCTAGTTGAGGTGTCCCAATGGTCACTAACATCCATCTGATAACTTTTGAAGATTAAAATTGACAATATATGAGCTGGATCCCTGTGTTTCCTAAAACAAAGATGGCCGACACACATGGAAAACAATAAAATAGGCTAGTTGAGGTCTCCCAATGGTCACTAACATCCATCTGATAATTTTTGAAGATCAAAGTTGACCATATATGGCCTGGATCCCTGTGTTTTCTAAAACAAAGATGGCCGACACATATTGAAAAAAAAAAGAATTAGGTAGTTGAGGTCTTTCAATGGTCACTAACATCCATCTGATAATTGTTGAAGATCAAAGTTGACCATATATGGCCTGGATCCCTGTGTTTTCTAAAACAAAGATGGCCGACACATATTGAAAAAAAAAAAAGAATTAGGTAGTTGAGGTCTTTCAATGGTCACTAACATCCATCTCATAACTTTTGAAGATCAAAATTGACCATATATGACCTGGATCCCTGTGATTCCTGAAACCAAGATGGCCGACACACATGGAAAACAACAAAATTGGGTAGTTGAGGTCCCCCAATGGTCACTAACATCCATCTGATAACTTTTGAAGATCGAAATTGACCATATATGGCCTGGATCCCTGTGTTTCCTAAAACAAAGATGGCCGACATATATGGAGAACAATAAAATTAGCTAGTTGAGGTGTCCCAATGGTCACTAACATCCATCTGATAACTTTTGAAGATTAAAATTGACAATATATGAGCTGGATCCCTGTGTTTCCTAAAACAAAGATGGCCGACACACATGGAAAACAATAAAATAGGCTAGTTTAGGTCTCCCAATGGTCACTAACATCCATCTGATAATTTTTGAAGGTCAAAGTTGACCATATATGGCCTGGATCCCTGTGTTTCCTAAAACAAAGATGGCTGACACACATGGAAAACAATAAAATAGGCTAGTTGAGGTCTCCCAATGGTCACTAACATCCATCTGATAACTTTTGAAGATCAAAATTGACCACATATGACCTGGATCCCTGTGTTTCCAAAAACCAAGATGGCCGACACACATGGAAAACAATAAAATAGGCTAGTTGAGGTCTCCCAATGGTCACTAACATCCATCTCATAACTTTTGAAGATCGAAGTTGACCATATATGGCCTGGATCCCTGTGTTTCCTAAAACAAAGATGGCCGACATATATGGAGAACAATAAAATTAGCTAGTTGAGGTGTCCCAATGGTCACTAACATCCATCTGATAACTTTTGAAGATCGAAATTGACAATATATGAGCTGGATCCCTGTGTTTCCTAAAACAAAGATGGCCGACACACATGGAAAACAATAAAATAGGCTAGTTTAGGTCTCCCAATGGTCACTAACATCCATCTGATAATTTTTGAAGATCAAAGTTGACCATATATGGCCTGGATCCCTGTGTTTTCTAAAACAAAGATGGCCGACACATATTGAAAAAAATAGAATTAGGTAGTTCAGGTCTTTCAATGGTCACTAACATCCATCTCATAACTTTTGAAGATCAAAATTGACCATATATGACCTGGATCCCTGTGTTTCCTAAAACAAAGATGGCTGACACACATGGAAAACAATAAAATAGGCTAGTTGAGGTCTCCCAATGGTCACTAACATCCATCTCATAACTTTTGAAGATCAAAATTGACCACATATGACCTGGATCCGTGTTTCCAAAAACCAAGATGGCCGACACACATGGAAAACAATAAAATTAGGTACTTGAGGTGTCCCAATGGTCACTAACATCCATCTGATAACTTTTGAAGATCGAAGTTGACCATATATGGCCTGGATCCCTGTGTTTCCTAAAACAAAGATGGCCGACATATATGGAGAACAATAAAATTAGCTAGTTGAGGTGTCCCAATGGTCACTAACATCCATCTGATAACTTTTGAAGATTAAAATTGACAATATATGAGCTGGATCCCTGTGTTTCCTAAAACAAAGATGGCCGACACACATGGAAAACAATAAAATAGGCTAGTTGAGGTCTCCCAATGGTCACTAACATCCATCTGATAATTTTTGAAAATCAAAGTTGACCATATATGGCCTGGATCCCTGTGTTTTCTAAAACAAAGATGGCCGACACATATTGAAAAAAATAGAATTAGGTAGTTGAGGTTTTCAATGGTCACTAAGATCGAAATTGACCATATATGAGCTGGATCCCTGTGATTCCTGAAACCAAGATGGCCGACACACATGGAAATAACAAAATTGGGTAGTTGAGGTCCCCCAATGGTCACTAACAATCATCTGATAACTTTTGAAGATCGAAATTGACCATATATGGCCTGGATCCCTGTGTTTCCTAAAACAAAGATGGCCGACACACATGGAAAACAATAAAATAGGCTAGTTGAGGTCTCCCAATAGTCACTAACACCCATCTGATAATTTTTGAAGATCAAAATTGACCATGTATGGCCTGGATCCCTGTGTATCCTAAAACAAAGATGGCCGACACATATGGAAAACAATAGAATTAGGTAGTTGAGGTCTTTCAATGGTCACTAATATCCATCTGATAACATTTGAAGATCAAAATTGACAATATATGACCTGGATCCCTGTGATTCCTGAAACCAAGATGGCCGACACACATGGAAAACAACAAAATTGGGTAGTTGAGGTCCCCCAATGGTCACTAACATCCATCTGATAACTTTTGAAGATCGAAATTGACCATATATGGCCTGGATCCCTGTGTTTCCTAAAACAAAGATGGCCGACATATATGGAGAACAATAAAATTAGCTAGTTGAGGTGTCCTAATGGTCACTAACATCCATCTGATAACTTTTGAAGATTAAAATTGACAATATATGAGCTGGATCCCTGTGTTTCCTAAAACAAAGATGGCCGACACACATGGAAAACAATAAAATAGGCTAGTTTAGGTCTCCTAAAAAGGTGCATCATACTTATGTGTACATGTATACATAAATATACATGTAGGTGGCCTTTAGTGGGTTAATAGTCAGTGGTGCTGAGAAATGCCCCACCCGCAGAAGAGAACCACATGGTGCTGGGGGAGGTGGTGGCAGGCAGGTATGGGGCCACCACAGGAGCACAGCCACCACCACTATTCAGAGGTGGGTGGGGGAGGGGTATATATACTATATACCATGGCTCTGCCTGAGGTGTCCAGGGCTACCACCACTCTGTCCCCAGGGCCTACAATAACAGGTCCACCAACACCACCACTGCCACCACTTCTATGCTTGACTGATTTGCAGATTTTAATCCAGGTATAGGCATACTCAATACTGTACCTATGACAGGATTATACATGGAGAGCGAGGAAGCACCACTATGAGAGCTTGTATTTAAGAATGGGTCCCCTCCTATAGCCGTTCATTCCTAAGAATGAACGGCAATTAACAGCCTTGATAGGCACTCAATAGGGTGAAAATTTACATTTCTGAAACTCAATCCACAGTTTTCTGGGCGTAGGACTTTCAAAATCGCTTGCTGTTGTTCTTATAGGTAGAATAAAACAAAAACACAATAGCCTACCTCAGTATCTAACCCTTTTAGGGATGATATTGTATCAATACATGAAGACATGCAAGTCCTGCACTCATACATCATGCCAACCTTATGGGGTTGATATACCGCAATACCTCACGTGTAAGGCGCACCCCCGTGTAAGGCGCACCATGAACTCAGGCCAGACCTATAAGGTGCACCTGGGATCACATTTTGGGCAGTTTGATACTGTTCTATAAAATGGGAATTCGTAAAAGACGCATCCTTAACGTTGGCTGATCCCATAAGAAACACTCGCGTATAAGCTCCGCCTTATACATGAGGTATCGCAGTACTTACGACGAGTCAGCTTGTTGGACCACGACGATAAAGGACAATGAACACGGAGGAAAGTTGTCTCCCCATACAAAGTGTTTACAAAGTGTTAAAAGTGAATCACATGTGACTTTAAGAACTCGCAATGCTTTACCTTGTGCTGTAGTCCAGTTTCCTGAGAGTACATTTTGTGGCCCTGACGTCTCTTCCTTCTGCCCACCATCACATCCAACTAAGGTCATTGTCACTAAAGAGCCTGCAAGGTCATAAGATATGATTTAAGTATAAGAATAATTGGTGGAGAACTCAGAATCAATAGAATATAAAATTCTTTAAGATATGGTACTTAATGAGTCCCTAATGTCATTGGACATTTTTGACTAATTTAACGTAATTTATACATACTTTGTTTCTTCCAGAAGGTATTTCGGACTGTGTTCAGACTCTGCAACAACTTAGACGCTTCCAGTTTGAAACCCTTGTGTTCTGAAAGAGAGGAGGACAATAAGTAGCCTACCTCAGGCATTGGCGGGTTCCACAATGTCAGCAGGTTAGAAAGAAATAGATATTTGACATTGACTTTACCATTGTACGTAAAGGTCACTCCACTGGTGTCACTTTTTTTCCCCAATTCCCAGTTATTCTTACAATGACTACATGTGTGTGCACTATTGGGTTAAGGCATTTGGAAGGGCATAACGCAAACACTCATTTTTTAGACTTTGGAGACATATAGCTTATCAACAGTGTAAAAATGATTTGCCTGGAGGCTTCATGTTAGAATTTGTGAGCATGATGCAGTAATACTCTACTAGCGCCAGCCGGAAAGTAAAGCCCCAGTGCTGTATTGTTAACCCATCAAGTTTGTGTGGTAGATACTTTAAGCACTAGGTTGTTTTTAAGTTTCAGAATGTTAGCTCACCTTGCAGGCATTGGAGGGCGCGCAGGGTGCCAGCGACATGCCCGCACGCCAAGTTGAAGGTCAACATGACATAAAGGGCCTCCTCCTGTACCTCCATACACTCATCTCTGAATAATGAGCAATGTGGGAATGTGCCATTAATAAATGTACAAGAAATAGTGTGAGGGCATTTCTTTTTTAAACATAGCACTTAGAGGAGTTGTCAACACAATACCCAGCCCTCTAGAAATTGGGTAGGCAAAATCAAGTCCACATGGTACGACAGTTCACATTCATAGACTCTTCTCCGGTTGCAAATCCCGAGCCTTATCTCGTGAATTCACACAGCCTTCAGTCAGGTTCCCAGCATTTTCCCCTCTTTGTGATGTTTACTTTCAGCTCATCTAGCTCACTGATCATACCGATATCAGTATTCTCTGATATATATCTTCTAGAAACAGCCATCCTTCATCCAAATATATGTATATATGAATTGTAAAGTGGAAGGGTAATTGGTCATTGACCATAGAATTAAACACCACAAAGAGGGAAATCTGCATGGAACCTGACTGAGTGCTGCGTGAATCCACAAGATAGGCCGTGATTAGGCAACCCGAGAAGAGACTATAGAAGTGGAGGGTGGGGGGAAGGCAGAAAAACAGAAGACTCCTCTTGAAGGGGGAGGGCAAACAAATATGTCTGATGTGACCCTGTAAATTTCGAACACGGAATCATGTTGGTCTATTAAAGAGTATAGATATGTATTCCTGGTCAGACAATGTTTACTTTAAATCAATATAATTTTGTTTATTACCGAAATGAATGGGCCTGAAGAAGATGCATATACATGCAGATCTAAGCGACAAGTCACTCACCAAAAATGTTGATATGCCTGGCAGAAAAGTATTTTAAACACTGAAGTAACTTACCCTGAGATGTCAGTGAGGAAGCGGTCCACTTCTTTGAGAACATGAGCGCTGAGAACTTGAGGCCGGTCACTGCTAGCAGGACACAGTGACAGCGGCAGCATGTACTGAAGTGCCGATCTATGAAATAAACCAAAAATTTTGAATGGGTGGTTTTGTCCAGAGAGCCTTTCAAAATCCAAGTCTGTAAAACTCTGCTCATAAGTCAGCCCCAGTCTCTATTAGCCAAATTTGCAGCACATTTCAAACTATAATTTATCAGGAATACCGTAATCTCCAGCGTAGAAGACGCCTTGCGCGTATAGGACGCACCCCAAACTCAGCACATGCATTTTCGCGTATAAGACGCACATTTTAATGCGTAAATTTGTAAGATTAGTACATTTCTACAGTAAAATTACCCCTCGTATAAGACGCACCCCAACTTGAAGAGATCTTATAAGACGCACAAGGCATGTGTTTGGCGTAGAGGACGCGTCCTCTACGCGGGAGTTTACGGTAGTGATAAAACCCTGGATATAACAGGGGTGGGCACACAAGGGTGTTGGTGGTCTCTGCAAAATCATAGTATTTAAGGGGGGTTTGGGGAGGCATAGACCCCTCCCCTTGCAAAAAAAAAATCAGATTGAACCTCAAAATTTGTTGTGGTCTGAGGGGTTCAGGTGGCAAATTGCTGTAAGAAAATTTTCAAATTTTCCATCTAAAATGGGTGTATCATGGGGGCTTTGGGACTGCAATGCTCCTAGAAAAATTTCAGATTTTACATAAAATGAATTGACTTAGAGAGGATTAGGCGTTAAACCTCTATGGGAAAATTTTAAAAGTCTTACCATCAAAATGAGTGTGTTATAAGAGGTTTTGGGGGAAATTGGTCCAAGAAAATTTTCAGATTCCATAGCCTAATGTATGTGCTTTACTTTACTTATGGGATAAAAATCCCCAAATTTTAGATTCATTTTTAAAATGAATGTATCACAGGGGATTTGCGGGCAAATTACTCTAAATTGATGTATTGTAGCGAATCAGGAAGTGGACATAGCACGAAAACCTTTTCAGATTCTACCTCTAAATAGATTTTGTTTTAGGCAATTTAGGGGAATAACTCTTAAGACTCAGAGATGTCAGTTGAAAAATTAAGGACCCTTTCTGAAAGTAGATAACTGCACTGAAGTGTAGAGATGAAGGGCCTCTGAATGTCTGAAAATGGATGAACGTCTGACGGTCTGAAGAAAATTGCCAGATTATTACTCTAAATATGGGTCTCTTTCAGATTTAGAATGCTCTGATTATCCCCCATATCACTGTCGCATTTTCTAAGCTTCCTGTAGCACATTTTTTGCGACATTGCGACAGTTGCCCACCCCTGATATAAGTTCTGCAATGGCTTCGACAAGATTTTAAGAGCAGACTTTGGTCCGAATCCCGCTTAAAAATTGGCTTGTGGGCTCTTTTTTTTCTTTCTCAACATATGATATTGAAAACATGAACTCGTTTTTATCCCTATTTGAATACTAGAGTAAACTGGACTAAGTTGACATCATTAAACAAAAGAGTACATTTTAGAACCTACTTGGAATGTTGGAGGATGCTGGCACGGAGGCCAGGACTGATGGGGATGGCCGCGATGGCTGTTGACGCCAGCACCTGGAGGAACCATGAGGCTGATGCGTCCATCACACTCACTGTCGACTCCTTTGTTATCCTTGAAGAAATCAGTTGATTTGACATTTACCGGTAATATTTGCAATCTGGTTGAAATCTGCAATTCTGCATCCACATATCACTTATATGAAGATCTTTTTTCACAGTATGACTGGAGCTTGTATTTTAGATTTTTTCAAACCTTTTTTTTGTTTTTTTTCTAAGAATTGGCTAAGAAAGATGTAAAATATACTTACCTATACCCAAGGGTTTTGATTTCATGAATACGAGTATCACAGCCGTCACTATGGCATCGCTTTATATTTATTTGTATGACTGAAATTGAATGCAAATACGTGCAGATTACTGACTCTACTATATCTAAGGATTTATTACAATTTCTGCCTATGAATCAAAGTTTGTTAATATCATATCTTTAAAACTGTAAATGTCGATTTCCCGAAAATACGATATTGAATTCAGCCTGGATAGTCTCTAACATGACTGTGAGGACTGGGGAGCTTTAAGTGCCACTTTTGATTATTTATAGTTTGTCCTTCTTTTAATAGACAAATTTGCCATTTTTTTAAGTCGTGCGTGTGGAGTAAGCACCAACATATAAAACTAGGTCAGAATGGCCTAATTATTATCTAGGACTGCCCAATGGAGGTCACTTTGTGTATCCAGCTGCGGCAGCTGACCCATCCTCTACTAGACCCCCCCCTCCCACCTCTGCCCATCCCTAACCCACTGTGTCACCTGTCCCAGATGGTGTAGGAGTGACCACAGGATACAATGGGCAGTAGGTAAGAGGGCCCGGGATAGCTCAGTTGGTAGAGCGGAGGACTGTAGTGGTTACACAAACCTGACATCCTTAGGTCGCTGGTTCGACTCCGGCTCGCGGGAGACTCAAATTTTTTAGTTACATCCAATAGACTTTCATTTGGAATTCAAACTAGGATGCATCAGTCATTATGCTGTTTTATCGTTTTGACTTTGAACTTATACTGCTTAAAACTGTTTGTTTTGTTGTGTTGTTTTTGTTTTTTTTTGTTAGAAGAGGAAAGACGTCACTGAGTATTCATGATATATATATATATATTCATCTACCCGTACACAGGATGGGGAAAATTTATACATGAGCACAGATTTATGTTTCTTTCTTAATATTTAAAGACAAATATATGTGACACAATCTTTTTTCCCACTTTCCCATAGATTATAAATGTTGCCGGAACTTACTTGGATAATAAGTCTTAACGTTCTCTAAAAGGACAACTTCTCCGGTAATATGACTGAAACAAATGGAAATGAGTTAACTTTTGAGAGTACACATTTAAATTAGTTATGTAGTTAGTTAGTTTCATTCATAGGATGTTATGCAGACAGTGGACCTTCCCGGACTCACTTCCATACATGGGAAATTTCAGATTGTTTGCAAGGGTATTGATCATGTGAACTAATGAAATGCTATTTGGTTACTATCAAAATTTTAAACTAAATCCACATCTTCATGGGTGCTAATGTAAACCTGTAAACACCTGATTTCGAAGAAACTGTGCGCAATCAGGTGCGACCACAAAGTCCAAAAGATAGTACACCGGTACATCATTACCACAGACAATTTGAATCACAACAGTAGTGGAACCCTGTATATATGACCCGGAATATATGAGTCTGGGTAGTGAGGAACAAGTAAAGACTATTTACCCACCTGTGAACCCGCACCTCCTTTATCTCGTGTAGGGAGTGCGCATTCTTGCCAACAGCGACAACAATGAGCTGCGGCATATAGCTCTGGTCACTGGCAGCAACATACACCGAAAGCTGTTTGATCACCACATTGTTTCGCATCCGTAACCTTCATAATAGAAAATTGTCAGAAATTTCAAATTCTTATTTCCATTGTTTATTTCATATATATTATATATCAGAGATCAAAGAGCAATTGATTATTTTGTAAAGGTAATTAATCCTAATTCAAACACTATATATCAGCTAATACTCACCGAATCCAGTGTGACCGGGCAGAGCCGTCAGACTGCCATACGGATGAGAAGTCGGAATTTGTCAACCTTTCCAAATTAAAGATACATGATGATTCGTTTGTAAATAGTTCAGTATTCGAAGAGTCACTGATGTCCTTTGTTGTTTTTTTTAAAGTTTGAACACTGAAGTCTTTGGACAATAATAGGTAATCATTTGCACTGATTGAAAAACAGTGATTTAAGCGCTTAGCATAAGACAAGTGTCCAAATGTTTTAAGTGACACATCAGATTACCTCAAGTGTCTACAGATAAGTGTTACAAGGGGTTCACAATATACCGTTAGACCAATGAAACAAATCCCAATAGCAATACAGTACTAAAACCTTAAGAAGTCAAACCCCAACTGCACCTCAAAGAATCATCTCAAAACATGGGTGCGTCTTAAACACAAAATGCGCCTTACACTCATGAGTTCACAACTACCTATTAATTTAAGGTGTTCAGCAGTGGCAGATCCAGGATCTGAAAAAGGAGGGGGCGCGGCTCTAAAGGAGAGGGCGCCCCCACCCCCAATTTTTGGGGTCAAAAATGCCTAATTAAACTCTTAAGTACTGGGAAAAAGGGAGGAGCGCCCCCCCCCCCCACCTCTAAATCCGTCACTGCTGTTCAAAAGTTGCAAACTAGTATTGTCCCTTCAAATAAGTCCCGCTCAGTAAGCCTACCTGTAAGCATCATTTTTGTTGGTAGACACCTCGATGGACTTCCAGCATCGAGTTATGGTTTTCATCTCCTCACCCTCATTTAGCATGCTAGCCACCTGGTGGCGACTCGCTGAAACATACAGTAAAACCTCTTTAGTGCCAAAAGAATCCTCTTTAAAGTATTTAGAGTAAAGTATTTAGAGCAGCGACCACATTACCCAACTAAAGGCAAATCTTGAAAGTACATGTATGTATACATCTTGGGAAGCCCTGGGAGTTGCTATGGTCAAATCTTGATACTTATGTTTTTGGGTGTGTGTTTTTTTTTTATTAACTACATTAAAAACTCGTATCTCATGCTTACCAACGTCTTTGAGTTTGTTGAAGTGGCTTTTGACGGTAGACAGACGCATGTTGACTGTGTTGTTGAAGCCGTTCAGGATGGGAAAAGGCAGGGAAGAGCTGGGGGCACGGTTCCTCAGCAAAAACTGTGGATGTAATTGGTAACATAAATATTCTATTGAAGCTTGGGTGGCAATGAGCAGATTTTATGGTTTAGAATCCAATAATTCAACAAAATGAATCATGTATATTTGACAAGACAAATTGAAACTCACGTTTAGGATGCGAGTACCATGCTGTCCCACAGCCTGCTTGTCTTCATTGTACACATCAATGAAACCTGCAAAACATGAATTGATTATGTATATAGGTAATTTATTCCAATAAAATATCTCATACTTAAAATGTATGAGATGTTTTCACGTAAAACGGTGATTTAAATGTATGGTCAAGCTAGAACATTCTGTAGTTTCTAAATCATATTTACCAGGAGTAAGGGAACAGGCTTGCAGGGTGCGGACGATGTAGCCGAGTTCGCCGGCCATGTCAGCACTGTTGGAGTTCTTCAGCGCCTCCATCATAGCGCTTACATCTGATGATCCATCCCCCTCTGTGTCAAACTGCTGGAATGCCTGTAACCATGATGACCATTTAGATGTTTTTTTGAATTTTAGATGGAGACTGTTTATAAATTTTAAATGGAGTTTAACATGCTTTATCAACCAATACAGTGTGGGCATCATCTAGAAGAATGAATTTAGTAATGGGTCATTTGTGGACACTGCTTGGAAATCATATCGTGTGATGAACAAAATGACATATTTTGGGAAGCAAAAATGAGTACTGAATTAATATGTTAAAGACTAAACATATTTTGTTCATATCTAGAGTAAACAGAAAAGCTACATACCTGAATTGCCTCTTCCCGGCCGACTGAACGGCTCATGAGTACATCACAGAACTGTGCCAGTGTCACCGTATCCTACACATGCCACAAACAACGTAGGGGTTTAAATGGATATGTACTATTGTGGATACAAATTTCAGAGAGTGTGTAACATCACTTAGGTATCTCATTTTCTGTTCAAACGAATACCAAAAGGACAATATATTACACTACAAACACCACCTTCCATCTTTATTGATTCAATCATTACTAATATTAACCTTGTATCTCTATAGCTATTAATGTTTGTAAAGAACAGGTGTTTGGAATGGACTGAATACAAAGCTTACCTCGCTTCGCTTCTGTCGCTCCTCCAGCCATGATAAGAGATGCGCCTGGTGTTGTTGAACCACGTTCTCAGGCATGTCATCCCTGGAAGTGAGTATTCATTATCTTATCAGTACGTTTAAACTTACAAATACTAAGGAGAAGAGATTATATTTGACAAAGATTTGAAAGTGTGCACTAAAATACTGTTACTGCAATCACAGATGATGTGGCTATTCATAAATCAAATAAGGACTGCCCTGCAAATGAAACCCTCACCAGCAACCTCCCAGTTCTGCATTCAATCTATGCATCATTATGGGCTTATGAACTTGATACAATCATAATGGGTATACATGATGCACCAATGCAGCACCAGTGAGTTACTCTCCAGCATCACCTTTATGAGACAAGTTTGAGTCTCATAATTATTAAATGTATCATTTACCTGACTTTGGCAGCGGAGGCCCGCAGAGTGGCATGCTCAAAGAGGGTCTGGAGATCAATGGAGGGGAGCGGATCCTTATCTGTAATTACACAAGGAGGATGATTATGCTATCCTTTTATACACACAGTGGCAAATGCAGTAAAGTTTTTTTTCAGGATTTTCACTTACACCTTTCTTGAAAGGTGCCAAATAACATATATCTTTTATATCTTTTGTAACGTCCTCCTGGGTCTGCATATGGAAGGCTACTTGTGGACAAAATGACGATCCATTCATGAATTTTCTATTTAGTTTCTGGCAAAGATCTGAATTGTATGTTCAATTGAGAGAATATTTATGATGCAAAAGAGTAAAATTAATAAGCCTATCTTCTCAACTTATTGGGGCCAGTAGTTGTATCAGCTTTGACCTTAATCACTTGTTTAAATTGGTACTTTTTATGTTATGTATGAACACTGATTACATACTCACCATTTTCGAGTTCACCATCGGAAGAGGTATCATCTTCCTGTAACGATAAATGTGCAAATCGTTTGTTATCATCTATCTATATATAAACCCGGTAGTATCTGGAAGGAGTGGTTGGGGTATATCAGTATTTCAGGATTGAGGAAGTTAAAAAAAATACCGCAAATCCTCGATTAAAATTTGAACAATTTAGTATTATTACTTTATAAACAGCCAAGGTGGCTTAACACATCTCAAGGTCACCGTTGCACTGGTGTTTCTACTAGCAGCCCCCCCCCCCTTCATTTTTAGAGTTTGTGGAGCAATGGTCCTTATTATCTATAGATTCAGAGGCACAGCTCACAGGGCCCATTTTGCCGTGATTACGCCAAGCTGGGTTGAATAGACAAAGCATTTTTGCATCATAATGCACGCAAAACGTAGGTTGCAGCTCACTGGTGTCGCATGCTGCAATGACACAAACTCATTTGTCATCTTGATGGACATGTGCACCACAAGCGCTTATCTTCCAAGGCCAAGCACTGCCTACCTCTGGCAGATATCTAACATGCTATATATGTAATCGACAGCATTTACAATGTTCAAGTTTATGGGAACAAGAATGTTAAGGTTAGATAGACTGACATGGACCTTCAGCACCAAATTTTCTCTTATCCCTATTAATCTTGGGCCACACCAAAAAAAATAAGTTGGTCTAAGGATCGCCCTCTCCACATTTTCGGAAATACAAATTTTCTCTGAAAAATATCTTGTCTACGGATTTCGCTCGCTTCAGTTTCTACAAGTTTTCTCTTTGTAATGTTTGGCAAAATTTTAAAAAAAATCAAATTCTTAATAAAAAAAAATCGCTTGCTCGCACCATTTTTTCAAAACCAAAATCCGTAGACCGATTTATTTTTTTGGTGTGGCTTTATATTGTATTTTGCCATATTGTGGTAGTTGACACAGAAAAAAGTCCAATCCTGCCAAGCATATAAAGTCAGGATCTTCACCACTCCAAATGGAAATGCAACCATGGCACTGGCACATCATACTTGTGGGAAGACTATTTTTTACACCATGGGGGGGGGGGCAGGGCGGGGGGGGGGGTCGGTAGGTCAGTGATGGATGGATTATTAAATCATCAAAGCACTATGTTGCTTTTAAAGGGTTAAAACACATATGGTACACGTAGCAGGTACCAACTCACTAGATACAAGATGTAGGCTATCTAGTGCTCCGGTCTGGTTGCCAACGCTGGGTGGTCAGTATACCTGACAGTTGGCACACGTCCATCTATTGATTGTCGTAGGCCCTAGTGGTGCCTTATTGGAGAGCGTAAACTGACTGAGTCAAAAGGGCAAAATGTACAGAAATAAGTAAACTAACCACTAAAGCTGTAAAAAATTCATAAATGTGACCTTTGTGTAAATTATTGAATATGAATAAATGTGATGATTCTGCAATGCATAGGTGAGGTATTTAACTATAGAGATCTGTGTGGCTTATAGCATTCTCGCAAAGTCAGAGTGTGGCTTATACATTTGGTGCGGCTTATCAGGTTTTTTATAGTATATGCATAAGATGCATCTAGTGTCATTGTGACTAAACCCACGTTTGTAGATTTGTTTTCTTTCACTTAAGGAAATTCTCCTGTGTTTTCATCGAATAGAGAAACCACTCCCTAATTGCCAGAATGCAAGTTATCTTCAAAAATTGCCCAATTATCTTTTTGTAGGAAACTAACAAAACTTAATACAGAAATTCCCCAGTTAAAGCAGGATCTCCTGCAAAAGCAGAAAACGTGGCAACTCTGGTCTAATATCATCTCTTGGGGTCCTTGTGCAAACTCTTATCAGATAAAGACAGTGTATGGAAATGTTTTCAGAGCACAGTGCTTAGAAAATGCGTTGCGTAGACTTGCTCAGATCTTTTAATTTTAATTCTACAGGAACAAAATAATTTGAATGAATTTCAAGTATAAGACCTCTAGTGAACCAATGGACTTGTCTAAAAGGCACAAAATCCATTGAAATCCGCCTACACCCACCACTCCCTGGCTCCTCCTCCCATCCTTTACAGTGTCATTCCTGTAACCTGAGAAGTGCACTTATCCTTTAATAGGCCAAAAATAGTTGTGTGTTTTAGATAACCCGACTCTACCTAGCAAAATAGGGCCGACCCTAGCTTTTTTTTCTTCAATTCTGAGAAAAATCATTTATATACTTTTTTAGTCAATTAAATCATCCATGAGAAATCCATGAGTCTTGAATCAACAGCTCGAATCGGGAGTCATTGTAACAGTCAAAAAGAATTTACAAAATAAAAAGTAAAGATATGACCTACCATACCCACTCTTTTTCCAGCATATAACCTGAAACACACAACTTTTTCTTTTCGCATGATCTCACTAATACGGTCTGGCTGTGGTGACCTTTTAAATGTAAATACCACAGATAACTAAACATAATATAGCACTAACTTCCTACTGAGATTTTTCTCCATATAGTTTTGCCTCAGGGTTACAATTTCGGAAAGTAATTTATGAAATGTTATACAGATAGTAGTAATTGATGCCAGAATTACACATCAAGTGAGCTGACTTTGCAGTGCCAATTAAACAGAAAGAGAAACATGAAAGTAAAATGTACTTTAGACAATGTGAATTGTAATAATCATGTTGTTGTACATGTATATCCAATAACTGATATATCCATTCAAATGTAATGCATATGTCATGACATTAACCATGGCACCGGTAGTTGTAATGTTGTCAAGCTAGAGTAAACATAGATGCACATGTGGTATAGGGCTCAGTGCTGAGGCCTAGTGGGTCTGCCATTGCTTGATCCAGAACTGGGCGAGATAAACACTGATAACAACCAGCATGATGGGTACCAAGTATTACATAATGTACCCAAAAACCTCTGTAGTGAATACAGGGACTTCTCTGATTGGTCAATAATACAACCCGGGTAAACCCTATACATGTGGTCATGTCGACAGTGTTTTGAAAGTCCCAATTGGCAGTGCTAATTCTGATTGGCCTACAGTTCTAAGCAGCTATTCTGCGCAGTGGCAGGGTGCCAGAATGTATGTCGCCAGTCCCTAGGCGGCCTGGATGGGTTATTGGAGGAGAGGGGCCAGAGCTTAGGGACTGTAGCCAGGCCAGAGTTGCCGTACTGGTATGCGAAAAGGCCTTATTAGCCAATGAGATAACCCCAACTATTCACTGCGGCCCTCTCGGGGGCCAACTGGTACCCATCTGGTCTTATCAGTAGAACTCCTTGGTAACAAGCTCCAGCAATAGCCGCATCCATGCGACAACCGGCTTCCTCAGAATAGATTAAAGAGGGGCATAATGACAATTTCCGAGCCTAGGCCTATGGGAGTGGTCATTATATATCAACAGGGGAGTTGGGTGGGTTTAAGGGGGGGCGGAAAAAATTTCAGACACCTCCTTAGGGGAGATGGCAGAAAAAAATGTTGACCCCCGTTGAGGGGGGGCATAAAGTATTTACCGCCTTGTTAGCGAAAAAGCCTGTGTGCTACTACCGTAATCGCCCGCATAGAAGACGCACTGCGCGTATAAGACGCACCCCAAACTTAGCACATGCATTTTCGCGTATAAGACGCACATTTTAAGGTTGTCAATCCAGTACTGTTCTAATGTAAAATTACCCCTCGTATAAGACGCACACCCAACTTGAGAGAAGCTATAAGACCCCACCAGCATTTTGTTTGGCGTAGAGGACGCGTCTTATACGCGGGAGATTACGGTAGTATAGATCAAAGAGTAGGGTGTTTAGTCTATTTTTAGAAAACGGAGAAACCAGAATGGATAAAGGGGATCCTGAGTAATACAGAATTATAATTCTTTCAACCCCCCTCACCACAATGACAACGAGTTCGAGGATGTAGAGCAAGCTCTAGCCTTTCTCTCTGCATCCAAATGTAATTGGAACATTTCCATTGATTGCCTGGTGCAAAACGCGTCCGCCGACAATGGGGTTCGATCCTGCGCCGCTGCAACGCCAGGAGACTGGTGCAAAACGCTTCCGCTGATGATGGGGTTCGATCCTGCGTGGCTGGAACGCCATGAGCTTGGTGCAAAACGTGTCCGCTGACGATGGGATTCAAACCTGCACTGCTAAAAAGCCAGGAGCCTGGTGCAAAATGCGTCCGCTGACGATGGGGTTCAATCCTGCACAACTGGAACATTTTGCGGCCCAGGATAGAGCCTTGAAACCTCACTCTCTATCACTCATTGAAAAATGATTGCGACTCCCCCCCCCCACTAAGAACTGATTTTGCAAAATGACCCCCAATTAATCGGATACACACTT
Source organism: Acholoe squamosa (assembly GCA_949317995.1). NCBI lineage: Eukaryota > Metazoa > Annelida > Polychaeta > Phyllodocida > Polynoidae > Acholoe > Acholoe squamosa. Next base: position 42,599,587 of record OX439040.1, on the reverse strand, counting down.
AGAATGACCCATCGCGATGAGTATTTTGATTTGCCCATATTTAGGTTTGACCCCCCCACTGTGAGGGTTTATTAGGTTTTGCCCTCCCCCCCGCCAGGGGGCTCTTTTTCATAATGACCTCCCCTATATCTAACAAGCCCCCCCCCCACCTGGCAAAATATGACTACCATAAATTCCCTGGTATAAACCGCATCCCTGGTATAAGCAGCACCCTGACTTTAGGAGGATGCTATAAGGTGCATATGAAGCCTGGAATTTGTTGGTTTAGTACTGTTCCATAGTGCTAAAAACCCTTGTATAAGCCGCATCCAGACTTTGGGCAAATCCTATAAGCCTTTGGATTCTGGTATAAGCCGTGGCTTATACGAGAGAATTTACGGTAGTCCCTTACTCATTCATAAAATGTCACAGGTGAAGGACTCAGTCCTAAGGAAGAGGCTTCAATGTCAAATGTCAAATGACACAAGGTCAGTGATGGACCAAATAACTGACAAATAGTGACTGGAAGCTGACATATATACTAACTAACTGCTGACAAAAAGTGACTAAATATATTGAGTAATTACAAAGACTGACCAAGTGTTATCAGACTAAATCACTGAGAAATGAAGGTAAAGGCTAGGCCATAGGCCTATTGAGTCATTGACATTTATGCTCTGTGGCATTGTCTATGTATAGTTACTATGTACTGTCATTGGAGTTCATAAAGTGTACACTATGCATCATTGCATCGTGCCATCCATAAAGAGTTAACTATGCATCAATGCAACGAGCCATCCATAAAGGGTTAACCGTGCATCAATGCATCATGCCATCCATAAAGGGTTAACTGTGCATCAATGCATCATGCTATCCATAAAGGGTTAACTGTGCATCAATACATCATGCCACCCATAAAGGGTTAAGCGTGAATCAAAATGCATCATGCCATCCATAAAGGGGTAACTGTGCATTAATGCATCATGCCATCCATAAAGGGTTAACTGTGCATTGATGTATCATGCTATCCGTAAAGGGGTTTACTGTGCATTGATCCATTGTGCCATCCATTTTAAGATTAACTGTACATGAATGCATCATGCCATGCATAAAGGGTTAAGTGTGAATCAATGCATCATGCCATCCATAAATGGGTAACTGTGTATCAATACATCATGCCATCAATAAAGGGTTAAGTGTGCATCAATGCATCATGCCATCCATAAAGGGGTAACTGTGCATTAATGCATCATGCCATCCATAAAGAGTTAAGTGTGCATCAATGCATCATGCCATCCATAAAGGGTTAAGTGTGCATTAATGCATCATGCCATCCATAAAATGTTAAGCGTGAATCAATGTATCATGCCATCCATAAAGGAGTAACTGTGCATCAATGTATCATGCCATCCATAAAGGGTTAACTGTGTATCAATACATCATGCCACCCATAAAGGGTTAAGTGTGCATCAATGCATCATGCTATCCATAAAGGGGTAACTGTCTATCAATACATCATGCCATCAATAAAGGGTAAAGTATGCATCAATGCATCATGCCATCCATAAAGGGGTAACTGTGCATCAATGCATCATGTCATCCATACAGGGGTAACTGTGCATCAATGTATCATGTCATCCATAAAGGGGTAACTGTGTATCAATGCATCATTTCACCCATAAAGGGTTAACTGTGCAACAATACATCATGCCATCCATAAAGGGGTAACTGTGCATCAATGCTTGTGCCATCCATAAAGGGGTGACAGTGCATCAATACATTGTGCCATTCATAAAGAGGTAACAGTGCATCAATACATCGTGCCACCCGTAAAAGGTTAACTGTGTATCAATGCTTGTGCCATCCATAAAGGGTTAAGTGTGCATCAATGCAGTGAGCCATCCAAAAAGGGGTAACTGTGAATCAATGCAACGAGCCATCCATAAAAGGTTAACTGTATATCAATACATCATGCCATCCATAAAGGGGTAACTGTATATCAATGCATCATGCCATCCATAAAGGGGTAACTGTGAATCAATACATCATGCCATCCATAAAGTGTTGAGTGTGCATTGATGTATCATGCTATCCATAAAGGGGTTTACTGTGCATTGATCCATTGTGCCATCCATTTTAAGATTAACTGTACATGAATGCATCATGCCATGCATAAAGGGTTAACTGTGCACAAATGAATCATCCCATGCATAAAGGGTTAACTGTGCACAAACGCATCATGCCATGCATAAAGGGTTAACTGTGCACAAATGCATCATGCCATGCATAAAGGGTTAACTGTACATCAATTACAGCTCATGCAGTTATCTGTACATGTATGTGGTGGTACCTGGTGGTGGGTAGGAGAGGTCCAGAAGGCCTGACTGGACCCTAGGGTGAGCTGTGGCTCTATTTAACAACACTGATTGAGTACATGTATTATAAACCTTTTGGACAATGACATGTATGTGTAGTGTGAAACCATAGCTTTTTATTTGGTATACATACATCTTCATGTTGTATATTGGAGGTAAATACTCATAAATTGAAGATTACTTTGAGGAGAGAAAAATGGCTGTGCCCTGTGAGCAACTGAACACCCTACAAAGAGGGGTGCGAAAATTCTTCACCCCTCCAGCGCAGGGGGACACAAAAACTTTTGTAAATTTGACTGCTGTCGAGGGGGAGGCATAAAAATGTCACCTCGGAAGCAGGGACACCTTGGAAGCAGACATTAGGACACCTCGGAAGCAGGGACACCTTGGTCAGGCTTGGAAGCAGACATTAGGACACCTCGGAAGCAGGGACACCTTGGCTTGGAAGCAGACAAAACCATGACAATATCCCTCTCTTCTTATGGAATTTTAAAAACAACCCTAGTGATACTGTCCCTACACCGTAGAATCATGGAATAGCAAAAATGTTTCAAAATAGTTAAAATAATTGTCTAAAAATGTCATTTGCTTCCAAGATGTCTGCTTCTGAGGTGTCCCTTCTTCCAGGGTCAGGGATGTAAGTCAGGAAAAGGCAAAAATCAGGAAGCCATACCTTTACTTGATATAAAAGCCTTCTATTTTTCACAAATAGCCCTCCTTACCACTCATGTAAGGAAAATAAATGTCATTCAAAAATTTCAGAAATCAGGATTTTTTGTTTGTTTGTTTGTTTAGTTTTACGTCCGGGGGCCATCGAGGAACTCAGACATTCAAGGTTTCTCGGACATTAAGTCCTTTCTTTTCTTTTTGGACAGGTATTTATATGCTGCTTGCCCGACACAGCAGTGACCGAATCTATGAATGACCGAATCTATGAGATGAATGACCGAATCTATGAGGAGGGTCGAGGGGGAAAACCGCTACCGGGGCTTCATTCCCCTACTCTTTTCGAAGGATAGCAAGTGTTCTTTTATTTGCCTGGTCCCATAGGCAGGGCCAGACAAACCACGGCCTTTGATCACTCAGACGTGGTTCACTGAGGGGGAATCCCATGGCAAAAGACAAGCATGTAAGCCCAGGCCCGCGCATATGGACACCAGCTGCCCACATGCTCACCCCAAGACACAAGAAACCCCAAGTTTGTCGCCTTTTACGAATCTGGTATGCCCACTGTTAGTATGGAAGGAGATTTCTCCTTGTGGACTCCCAATGAAGTTATTCTGCTCCTTCATGCCCTCACATGAAGGTCCCCACTCCACAGGGGGAAGAAATCAGGAAATCCTGATTAATCCTGAAGACTTACATCCCTGCAGGGTGTCTGCTTCCGACCTGTCCCTGCTTTCAAGGTGTCCAGTTACTGACTCGGAGGTAGAAATTTTTTTTTTACCCCTCTGACGGTGGGTCGAATTAATTTCACCTGTTTTCAGTAAAGTTAAAGCCTGCGCGTTACTGTAAGGGGCGTGTTCACGCATAATTTTCGTCTCCTATGGGGGGGGGGTCAAACAAATTTTACCCTTGAGAGGGAGGGGGTCAGTTTTTTTAGGCGTCCATGTGCAAGCCCACCAGCACCCCCCCCCCATCCCCCTGTGGTTAAAAAATGATCAACCCCTATAGGCTGGAGAGCTGATTCCACAGTCTTGAGTCTTAGTAGACTGAGGGAAGCGATATTCGCACCTCTACGAGGTGCGTATAACTGTCCTTATTTTCACCTCAGCGAGGTGCGTATAATCGCCCTTATACGCACCTCGCCGAGGTGAGAATAGCAGCACTATTCTCACCTCGATGTGGTGAAGACAAAGTTTCTTATTTTCACCTCAAGGAGGTAGAGGTACAGCAGCCAAAGGGGGCCCCATCATTATTTATCAAGGGGGGGGGGTTTGAGGGGGGCGTAAAATTTTCAGACCCCTCCCAAGGGGAGGGGCTAAAAAAAATTTGACCCCTCTTGAGGGGGGAAGCTAAAAAAAGTCACCCTCTTTTTAGCAAAAAAAGCCCCCGCGCTATATATAGATCAAAGAGGGGCGCGAAAAATCTCCGCGCCTCCGGCGCAGGGGGGCGCAAAAAATTTTGCCTGCCGTCCCCCCTGTTGATAAATAATGACCAATTCCTTTAGGGGGTATGGGGAGATAAATAAATGTTGCCCCATTTTTGCTAAAAAGGAGTGAAATTTTTAAACCCCCCTGCAAGAGTGGTCTGAAATCATTTTACAGCCCCATCCTCCCCTTTTATTAAAAATGACCATTCCCCAAAAACTTCAACATTTTTTAACCCCCGCACCCCCCACCCCATGGTCATTTGAAATTTCTTGCCGGGCCCGCCCCCCCTTGCAGATCACACCTCCTCGAGGTGTGAATAAATTTGCAAACCACACCTCCAGGAGGTGTGAATAAGAGCATACCTCCTCGAGGTGAGAATAAGGATTCTTATTTTCACCTCGATGAGGTTGATTGATTGATTTGTGTTTTACAGCACTTTAGCGGCACTAAGTGGCTATCCCGTGCTTCACAAGTTGATAATCTAACAGAGGAATGTGTCAGTGCCCGCGCATATGTGCACCACACACATCCTGAGGGGAGAGGAAAGAGGAGATATAGACCCTTTTAAGTGGGCTAGGGAAGCCCGACCTCGATGAGGTACACCTCCTCGAGGTGAAAATAAGAATCCTTATTCTCACCTCGATGAGGTACACCTCCTCGAGGTGAAAATAAGAATCCTTATTCTCACCTGCTCGCACCTCGAGGAGGTGGGCGCTTATTCGCACCTCGAGGATGTGTGTATATCATTGGCCGTTTATTTTATGTGAATAACTTCTTCCCGTAGAGATAGCATTGCGTGGCCGATCGCCACACCCCCAGTGGCGTAACGTGTGTCGATCCACCACAGCGGCCGATCCGGTACCGTAGCCTCGTTCTGGGTGCGTGTAAACATTCAAAATGGCGGACCGCCGCTTGTACGGGGCAATATGGTAACGGATTTTGTTAATTTTCAGTTGATTAAATACTCTAAAAACATAAAATAAATATAGAACTAAACTCCCCTGATGTCCTCGGTGGCCGATCCACCCCTCGGGGGGAGTCTCCCCCGAGGGCGTTAGCCCTCGGGGGAGACCCCCCCCCCCCTCGTGGTGGATCGGCCACCTCGTACACCACAGTCGTTTAGTTCTATCTATAGACTGACTGACATGTCACTCCCGTTCTACCTACCGTAGGTCCTACGGGAGGGGAACGGGAGTAGAGTAGAGATACGAAAGTGGCTAAGACTAAGTCTCACTCTCACTGAGAGTCTCAGTCACTGAGTCAGTCTCAGCCAAGCCCAAGTCCCTGGCAAGAGCCTGAAATTGAAAAGGCAAGAGCCAAGACAAGTTGTAACCAGCGTTGTTTACGTTCGTTTCATTCTTCATTTTACTATATGATAAAGTTTTTGTCAATGTCTTGAATGTACAATCACCAACCTTGTAATTTGTTAGCAGATCATCATCACTTTCCGTGGAACTCGCGGTGTTCCCCATTACCAGAGACGTAATCAATCAAGAAACATGAAGTACACCTTGAAAATTGTCTCTCTTCCTTGGACATATATTCAGGAAGTTAATAACTGGATCCCAACCATTGAAGAGTTCTAAAGAAAGGGAGCATCACTTTTTTACCCTTTTCACTATCAAATTGAAATCAGGTATTATGTCGATTCTATTCAATTATAACTATATCTCTATGCAATTCTATTCGAATTTTATAGAAATTTGGTGTATTTTTTCACACTTTGACCAACTATTTGACTGCAAGTATAATAATTTACAATGTACTAACTATATGCTCCCCCTCAAGCAGACGCAAATTTGGCGCGAAATACATTAGAGCATAACCATGGCTCAGCGATCTATAATGTTAGTATTTTCCCTTACTACACAATATATAACATGATCTTTATCACTTTTATCACAGAAGCTTCACGCTGAATTGTCTATGATTCATTTCAGGGGATTTTTCTCTCCAAAGGGGAAGAATGCATCGCCATCACCACAAGAGACGGTAGCCAAGTAAGTAATTTCTCCTATTATCGCCCAATCGGGCACCTGTCAAAACATTGACACTAAATTGACTAATGACAGGGGCCGTATTTTGAGATGTACATATAGCCCGGAACAAAATTTTTTGCTAGCTTCACACTGATACAGCAGGTAAATTGGGTAGTTTTAGCCCAAACATAGACCTACAGGTCCATGGACAAAAGGATCCTGGTTTTCAGGTCCCTTGGTTGATTTAAATTAAAACCCCTTGATTTGGGAGGGGTGGGGGTTCTGTAATAATTTTTATCGTAGTGTTGGGGGGGGGGGCCGAAAAAAATCTGCCCATCCAGCAAAATCCATCAAGCCCCTCCAGCTGGCAATAAAATTGATGCCCTTAAGCCCCACTTCAACATTGACGCATGGAATATTAAAGGCCTAAAAATAAATTGTTGTGTTCAGGTAATTGCCTAAATGCAGGGATTTTGATAGGATTTTTTGCAATGAGCAAATGGCGCATTCATGGCCAAAACAATGCGCCAGTTTAACCCATTGAGGGCTAGCATCGACTATAGTCGACACCATGGTAGGCCTAGCATCGACTATAGTCGACACCATGGCAGGCCTAGCGTCTGTTTAAAGCATGACACAACTCATGTCTGCCATTACCGGAAGTAACCGGAAGTCACCGGCTTCAAGTTTATTAAGCAAAACACTAGATGGCGCAACCCCGCAACATCTCCTCCTTTAAGTTATAGTTATATCATTTGAACAACAGATAACATAAATGTCATACAAAATACAAACACAATTCACTGATAACAGTAACAATAAATCCTTAGAAAATACAGATCAAATCACATTTAAGTGTATCTGGCCGGACGTTTAACCTCGCGCCCACTCCTCGTAACTCTTTGAGGTACATTTGGGGTTTTTGGCTTTGCAGCCTGAATTGGTTCTCGAACAGGAGATTGAACCTTGGCGGGAGTTGTGGCCTTTTAGGAGTTGGGGCCTTTTCAGGTGTTTTGACTCTGACAGGAGATTTAATAGGAGTTCGGATTATTACAGGAGTTTGAGCTCTTATAGGAGACTTTGACTTTGACCTTACAGGAGTTACTGGTGGTGTTGGTGTGACTCTTACTGGAATGTCTTGTACAATTTGTTTTTCACCTACTAGATCTTTCTGTAGCATTATGTCTCTTCTGTTTCTCCTATATACTCTATCCCCCTTTTTAACATGGTATGAGCGCGGCTCTGGACCAACTTTGGTCACATTACCAGGAACCCAACCAACTTTGGTTCTGATCCTAACCTTTTCTCCTTCTTTGAGATTTTCCCTCTCATCCTTTAAAGCAGTTCTGTCATAATATTGCTTATTACGCTCGGCTTTCTTCTCTAACATATCAGAGAGATTAATTTGTACAGGCTTTGGTCTGAGCTGATTTGTAGTACTCGGAATAGTTGACCTGAGGCGTCTACCCATGTTCAACTGTGCCGGTGAACCAAGTCCCTCGATTGGAGTATTTCTCCATTCTAACAATGCTAAGTTTACATCTGTACCAGACTGTTTTGATTTCTTTAGAATCGCTTTCAAGATTTTGACTTGGCTCTCCGCAAAGCCGTTGCTTTGGGGATACTCAGGTGAACTCATAATATGAATGAACCCATATTCTTTCGCGAAATCAATAAAAACCTGACTTTTGTACTGCGGACCGCCGTCCGTAATGACCTGCTCAGGAATTCCTTCTCGACCAAACACGTCCGCAAGGTAATCCCTGACAGTCTGACTAGTACAGTCTTGAGGAAGTTTTGTGTACTCGACAAATTTCGAATAGTAATCGGCTACCAGTACATACATATCACCGTCTAACATGAATAGATCACTGGCTACTTTCTGCCATGGTCGCACTGGTATTTGACTGATAATCATGGGTTCCTTCATTTGCTTTGATTTGTGTTCAGCACATACGCTACATGATTCGCACATTTCTTTGATTTCGGATGTCATTCCTGGCCAAAAAAAGACATCTTTGGCCCTGCGAATACACTTTTCAATACCAAGGTGGCTTTTATGCACCTGTTGCAACATTGATTTCCGCATAGATGTAGGTATCAATAGCCTGTCACCTCTCAAAACTAGTCCTTCGCTTACATAAATTTCATCTCTCATATTCCAATATGGTCTTCCTTCCATTGGAACTAGCGTTTTGTCATTTGGCCATCCAGATGATGCATATTTATGCAACATCTGCATGCTTACATCATTATCAGTTGCCTCCTTGAGGGCTTTCAATCTTACGTCGCTGATTGGCAAATTTTGTACAGTATGCACTTGTATGTCACCATCATCGTCTACTTTTTCACTACAACATGGCCCTCTACTTAGAGTATCGGCCACGGTTAGATCTTTACCTTTACGCCATACAACTGTAAAAGTATATTTCTGCGTTTTGAGCATCATACGCTGAATTCTTGGTGGTGCTGACGCTAGCGGTTTCTTATACAATGTTTCTAGCGGTTTATGATCAGTTTCGATAGTTACATCGGTACGTCCATAGATATAGTCATGGAACTTCGAACATCCCCATGAGATCGCTAACATTTCTTTTTCGATTTGCCCATAGTTCTTTTCAGATTGGGTCAACACTCTTGATGCATACGCGACTGGTTTGTTACATTGAAACATACATGCACCGAGTCCGTAACTCGACGAATCTACAGAGATCGTAATTTTCTCTTTAAGACTATAGTATGCTAACACTGGAGCACTTGATATGGCACTTTTTAACTCTCGGAATGCTTTCTCTTGGGGTTCATCCCAGTGCCATTCTATCTTACTATTCTGCAATATCCTTAACGGTGCTGCGATTTTCGAGAGATTTTGAACGAACTTACCCACATAGGTTACCATTCCCAACCACCTGGTAATGTCATCAACATTCTCTGGTGTTGGAAAATCTGTGATCGCTTTCACTTTCTCGGGATCAATTTCTACACCTTTGTCTGAAAAGATATGTCCTTGATACACAACAGAACTAACCGCAATGCGACATTTGTCCCGGTTTAGACCAAGACCACGTTCTAACGCTTGATCTAATACATTCTCTAGAATTTTGTCGTGTTCTTTCTGGTCTTTTCCCGCGATCAGTATATCGTCTCTGATTATCTCTACACCTTCGATCCCTTCAAACACTTCGGTCACCGTTCGTTCCCACACTTCAGACGCTGAGGAGATACCGAACGGCATCCTTTTGAACCTATATCTACCGAAAGCAGAGTTGAAAGTCATCAACTTTGAGGTTTCTTCTGTGACCCTTATTTGATAGAATGCTTGCCCTGCATCTAAAACAGAGAACACTTTCTTACCAGATAGACATGCCGCAATATCCTCGACACTTCTCATTGGATAATGCTCGCGCATAATCCCTTTGTTTAGTTCTTTCGGATCTATACATAACCTCAATTTTCCGTTTGCTTTCTCAATTATTACTAGAGAATTCACCCATTCGGTCGGTTCAGTTACTGGTTCTATCACATCTTGCTCAACCAACGCATCTAGAGCTTCTTTCAACCTTTCTAACATGGCATGCGGAACTCTTCTTGGCGGATTTACAACCGGTTTGACATTGGGATCCATTTTACAATCATATACTGTCCCCTTTATGCAACCCAAACCAGTGAACACCTTACTGTACTTTGGGTTTGCCAAAAGTGACTTGGGGTCGGTCTTTTTTACTTCGCATGTGCGCTTAATCAACCCCATCTCAGCACATGTTCCCAAACCAAGGACAGGGGTTCCTCGGTGAACTACCATGAATTCTACAGCATAAAGCTTATCCTTATAGAGAATTTCAAGTACTACGGTCCCATACGGTCTAACTTTGGTTCCGAAATAGCCAACTAACTTTGATTTGGTAGGTCTAAGATAATTGTTTTTCGCATAGTCACGGTCATATAAATCTTTGGGCATTGTGTTAACCTCACTACCTGTGTCCAATTTGAATGTTACCTTTTTACCTTCCGCGGACACATTGACCGTCCAATCCTTCGGTTTCGCGGCTGACTGCACTTCATGTACCTTCTGAAACTTAACATTTTCATCAACATTTTTCGGTACATTTTCATTGACATTTTCAACTTTAATTGTTTCAACAAACAAATAGTCATCATAATCATCATTTCCCCCATAATCTTCAGTCTCATCATATAGTTCATGAGTATTTCTCGAATAGCACATCTTCGAGTAATGTCCAATGTTCTTACACTTGTGGCATTTTGCATTTGCTGCTGGGCACACGTTGCGGTAGTGAAACGCATAACCGCACTGTTCGCATGGCTCAACCTGGTCATCTTGGCGTTGACGATCACCGTAACCGCCACGACCTCTACCGCGTCCACGACCTCCGCCACGATTACCACGACTGCCCCGACTGGAACCATGACCTCGGCCACGACTACCACTATAGTCATTGCCTCGATCATCACTACGGTCGTTACCACGACCACGGCCGCGTCCGCGACCTCGACCTCGTCGATGGACTGCATCAACGCTAGCACTTGCTGACAATTCCGTTCTACGAGTATGGATTTCATGGGTGGAGAACATTTGCAAAGCTTTTTCTAGTGTCAGGTCTTTTTCATCATACAGCTTCTCAGATAATTTTTCATCCGGGAGCATCCCCCGTACAAGCTGGTCTCTTATGGCACTATCTTCGGCATCACCAAAATTACATGTTTCAGCTAATTTACGCAGTGCACTCACAAACTGATTTCCAGTTTCTCCAGCCTTTTGCTTTCGTTCATAAAAATCTTGTCTTTCCACCATTTCATACTGTTTTGGAATACAATGTTCTTTAAATTTCTTCAAAACTTCTTTGATTTTATACTTGTCTTCATCTTCATCAAATTGCAGAGTTTCATATACTGCCCTGCCCTTGGCACCGATCAAATTGAGCAGCATCATTACTTGTCGTTTTGATTCTAGTGCATCGTATGCACATGCAGCCATAAAAATTTCGAACTCTGATTCAAAAACTTTCCAATTGGTGGCCATATTGCCTGTGAATTCAAGGTCTTTGGGTGGCTTGAACGGAAGAACCATTTTTACAGTCTTACTTTGACTTCACAGAATTATGGAGAATACACTTGGACTTGGCCTGACTATGAGTATGACTTGGCACAAATTTCAACTGGCAACTCAACTTGAACTTGGAACTGGTAACACAACAAAGTTCAACATTGGTGGTCTTCCACAACTGTCCAGTACTTACAGTTACATGTATTCTCTCATTTCTTACACTTTCCTTGAAGTCATAATGTGTCTATCACCACATATTTCTTGTTTCTTCTGACACCATGTTTAAAGCATGACACAACTCATGTCTGCCATTACCGGAAGTAACCGGAAGTCACCGGCTTCAAGTTTATTAAGCAAAACACTAGATGGCGCAACCCCGCAACAGCGTCGACTATAGTTGATGCCAGTTATATAGGATTAGTATAGGAATTGAAAATAGGCTCGTCCTCTAGGAACTATACTTTTTTCAGAGGCCGTCCCCATGGCCAGGGCAACAATTTTTGCTCTGCCCTTAAAGGGTTAAAGACCAATGGGCCAGTGTGTACCCTTCAGTCAAAAAATGCTGAGTATGTGCCCACAAAGGGTTATGATTGTTTTTCCCTTTTAATTTCATCACACTATATTCAATGTAATAAGCATACAATACATTATTGAGTTAATGTGTATTGATTCCTGTCAGATTTGACAGACAAATAACTCTACATGCTACTGCAGGAAACATTATGTTACCTGCTGGGTATGTCTAAATATATGCTATATTTGTTTATAATTGTTACTTTTTTCAAAGTTATTTCGATTTTGAGTAAAACACGCAATATAAAGTTTTAGTGAAAAGACTTTGGTGTGGTAAAACTTGGCATCTCTTATTAAAGGCTATTATAGATATTGGACATGCCATAACTTTGGATTACATGAATGATGATCCCAAGGAACGATGATCCCAGAACGATGATCCCAGCTTTTGAGGAACCATGATACCATCTTAACGAAATGATGGCCCCACTTTTCAAATATGGCTATATTGTGTTTGTATCTTATCTCTGAACATGTAATTGACAAAGTTGTATTTAGATGAAGAGTTTTCCATGAAATCTAGGAAGAATTTGAGAGTGACAATATGCTAATGTGTGTGTAGGTACAGTACTCACAGTTTGTCTTGTTAATCCATGAAACCCTATGATTAATCCATGTAAATGATATGTATCCCCAATAATCAAAAGAAATATAAGTAAAAAATAAATATATACAAAATAATTACTTCTATGTAAAATAATTACGAAAAAATCACTCCAATGATAGATCTAGTTCTATAGGTACAGACAATTTCAGATTTTTTTGATTTTTTTTTTTTTGCATTTTAGTCATATTCATCATTTCTATCTATTTCTATGCATAAATCACCAACAAATCATTAAAAATTGGATATTACTGTGCCTATTATGTGTAGGGTATGTAAGAAGCCTGGAGAAGTAGCCTGCAGTGTGGAAAAAAGTCCTTTTCAGACATTTCTGGGCATTTAATCATTATTATTCATCATTTCTATCAATTTCCATGCGTAAATCACCAACAAATCATGGAATACTAGTGCAGATGGGTCAGTAAATATAAGCAATGAGAGATATTCTAATGTGGGATCATGGTTCCTTAAGATGGGATCATCGTTCCTGGGGAGGAGAAAATGGGATCATCGTTCCCGTGGGATCATCGTTCCTTGGGATCATCGTTCAAGTAACCATAACTTTGACTATTAGGCTATATATGACAAGACGGACACTTGAGTTCAAGAGAATTTTGAATTTGATTCATGTCCAAATTGCAGATGTAAGTGGAACTTTAAGACTGTCTGATCAGCATAGAATTTTTATAGTGATTTTGGAAATATAAATGACATGACTGTTTCCGTTATGATCTTAGCTTTCCAATGGTTTATAACACTTATGTGTTTTCAATACATCTCAGCTTAAAGAAATCCTTGGTAAAATATTTTAAGGCCATGCCCATGATGCCATTGCACCAATGGCGCATCAAAAGGAGTATTTAATGGGCCATTTAAGTTTTAAATGCGCAATGCGCGACCCTTTCAAAATCCCTGTAAATGGGGTCAAAAAAAATTTTTATGCTACGCGATGCAAATTTGATGCGCAAGATCATGAAAAAAACTTCCATGTCTTGATAAGTGCCAAAATATCAGATTTTCTCCCAAAATGCCCGAAACAAAGTTAGGGTAGGCCAAAAAATTAGGGTAGGTCGTGTTACCTGAACACAACCTTTTTTTTTAGGCCTAACCCCCCCCCCCCCCCCCCCCCCCCCACCCATTGATAAAATCACGGACCTGAAACACTGGATATGAAAGAAAGGCCTTCTTTGTGAGAGCTGTGCCATGGGTGTGTTTTCACCATCTGCCACTAGATGGCAATGGGAATCCTTATGCGTCACTAGGTGGCAGCACAGAGCCAGCATGTTAAACATCTTATATTCTATTTATTCATAACTTATTCTTACAAATAATATGTAAATTTTGTAGCTATAACTATAATTAACCATTATGGTAATGCACAGATAGGTTATCTATGCAATGAAAACAGTATATCTGTAAAAGAGAGAGAAGTGAGTGTGCTGCCCCCTGGTGGGTAACTATGGAAACCTACAAAATCGTGCAGTCACTGGCCCTTAGGAGATAATTTTCTTCTGCCCCTTAAAATTTTCATAGATCCATGATTCAAAAGGATTTGGATAGCTATTTTCTTCATCTAAGTGACCCAAGTGATTTCCGATGGAAATCATGAGAAGATTTTCTACGAGGGGGAAATTTATGGCAATTCTTCTAAAAAAAAATCTTCAAAAATGGAGCCTTTTCTCATAAATAGCCACTTTTGATATCATGATGAAATAAGGTCAGTCAGAAACTACAAATCAAGGGCTTTCTGATGCTTTTTAAATAAAAGAGCTGTGACATAACTAAGTTGGGAAAAGAAATTATCTCAGATTGGTCATTCTGATAGAAATATAAAGCTACCGTAAACTCCCGCGTAGAAGACGCGCTGCGCGTATAAGACGCACCCCAAACTCAGCACATGCATTTTCGCGTATAAGACGCACATTTTAATACTGATATTTGTAAATTCAATACATTTCTATAGTAAAATTACCCCTCGTATAAGACGCCCCCCCAACTTGAAAAAATCCTATAAGACTCCCCAGCATTTTGTTTGGCGTAGAGGACGCGTCTTATACGCGGGAGTTTACGGTAATTCAGCCCCAAACTCATAAAGTAGCATTCAGGAGATAATTTTCTTTTGTCACTTAGAATTGTGATAGATCCATGATTCAAAAGGATTTGGATAGCTATGTTCTTCATCTAAGTGACCCAAGTGATTTCCGATGGAAATCAGAAGAAGAAATTTTTTTAGGATGGGGGCAATTTTTAACAATTTTTCAGAAAAATCTTCAAAATCGGAGCCTTTTCTCAAAAACAACCACTTCTGATATCATGATGTAATAAGGTCAGTCAGAAACTACAAATCAAAGGCTTTCTGATGCTTTTTAAATAAAAGAGCTGTGACATAGCTAAGTTGGGAAAAAAAATTATCTTGGATTGGTCATTCTGATAGAAATATAAAGCTAATTCAGTCCCGAACTCATAAAGTGGCAGTCAGGAGATAATTTTCTTTTGTCACTTAGAATTGTGATAGATCCATAATTCAAAAGGATTTGGATAGCTATGTTCTTCATCTAAGTGACCCAAGTGATTTCCGATAGAAATCATGAGAAGAAAATTTTCTAGGAGTGGGGCAATTTTTGGCAATTTTTCAAAAAAATCTTCATAATCGGAGCCTTTTCTCAAAAATATCCACTTTTGATATCATGATGAAATAGGGTCAGTCAGAAACTATAGATCAAGGGCTCTCTGATGCTTTTTGAATCAAATAGCTGTGACAAAGCCAGGTGGGGCAAAAAAATTATCTTCTGTAGGTCATGTTAAGGCCTACCATTAGTAGTTCCCATTTCTCCCACCAGGGACCCATGGCACAGTTGATAGACTGCAATGCTACACTGATTCGAATCCAGTGTGTCAAATTAAAGATCTTGGTGCCTGCATTTAAGCCGCGCCTCATGAATACGTGGGGTATTACAGTGTATTGCAAATCTATAGTGTATCAGGCATGAGATTCTTCAGGATATATCCAAAATCTCGGATATTTGAAGGTGAAATAGTCATTTTTGTGATTTGCACAGATCCAATGAGAAAACATTTAAGGCCACCCTTAAAAATATGTTCGTTTCCTGTCCAGAGGGTGGGATTTTTCAGACCCATGAGGGAGGGAGGGGAAAATCTTTTTTTAGGAAAAGATTTTTATTTGTCATGAACATCGCAAGTGGGAATGGCGTGAATTTGTCATCGTGTCTAGGATTCAGTGATTGAAAACCTAGATTCTTGTGCTAATAGACAAAAAAAAATTTTTTTTAGAACTCAAAAAAAATTTCCCTTTCTCAAAAAAAATTCCACCTCTGGACAGGAAACGAACATATTTTTAAGGGTGGCCTAACATTGAGAGGGGGGAGGGTCATCTTCAACTCTTGAAGGGACCCACCCCATATCTGCGGTGGGCAACTGTCGCAATGTCGCAAAAAATGTGCTACAGGAAGCTTAGAAAATGCGACAGCGATATGGGGAATAATCAGAGCATTCTAAATCTGAAAGAGACCAATATTTAGAGTAATAATCTGGCAATTTTCTTCAGACGTTCATCCATTTTCAGACATTCAAAGGCCCTTCATCTCTAGACTTCAGTGCAGTTATATACTTTCAGAAAGGGTCCTTAATTTTTCAACTGACATCTCTGAGTCTTAAGAGTCGTTCCCCTAAATCGACTAAAACACAATCTATTTAGAGGTAGAATCTGAAATGGTTTTCGTGCTATGTCCACTTCCTGATTCGCTACAATACATCAATTTAGAAAGGAGAATCTGAACATTTTCTGAGAGTATTTTGCCCGCAAATCCCCTGTGATACATTCATTTTAAAAATCAATCTAAAATTTGGGGATTTTTATCCCATAAGTAAAGTAAAGCACATACATTAGGCTATGGAATCTGAAGATTTTCTTGGACCAATTTCCCCCAAAACCTCTTATAACACACTCATTTTGATGGTAAGACTTTTAAAATTTTCCCATAGAGGTTTAATGCCTAATCCTCTATTTATAAGTCAATTCATTTTATGTAAAATCTGAAATTTTTCTAGGAGCAATGCAGTCCCAAAGCCCCCATGATACACCCATTTTAGATGGAAAATTTGAAAATTTTCTTACAGCAATTTGCCACCTGAACCCCCGAGACCACAACAAATTTTGAGGTTCAATCTGATTTTTTTTGCAGGGGGAGGGGTCTATGCCTCCCCGAACCCCCCTTAAATACTATGATTTTGTGGAGACCACCAACACCCTTGAAAACGCCATGCTACAAATATTCATAGGTTTGCTCCAGCACTTCGTGATGTGCCCACCCCTGCATATATGTCGTCTCAAATACCAGCCAGAGAAGAGATTTAGGACCCTTCTTGGATATTTCCTCAAAATCCAATCCCGTGCCTGGTGTATGGAGTGCATATTTTGGTTTCATTTTCAGGAGCACCAAGAACACAGAGAAGAATGAGTCGAAATCAAAAGAGGATAACGATACTAAGACAGCACAGGAGACTACCCCGAAACAGAAGGGAAAAACACCTTTAAAAACCAAGAATCACTCCCCGCAGCAGACAGAAGATACGCCTGTGAAAAGTAGTACCAAAAAGAAGGGGAAAAAGATGGTCATTGAAAGTGATGATGAAGATGCAGCAGAGAATGTAAGTCATTATAAACATGAATATGGGATGAAATCTTTATCCAGTAATAAAATATGTTTTACTTCAGGTGGATCGATTTACATGTATGTTTGAGTTTTCTTTGTGTGGCTTAGGGATATTATCACGGTATTCTTACCAGTATTTACAGAGAATAGCATATGAAGTCAAGTGCAGTATACAAAGAAAAATAGTGGATGATTTCCTATGAATTCTCCCCTAAAACATCAGTACCGTAATCTCTCGCGTAGAAGGCGCAGCCCGCGCAGAAGGCGCACCCCCAACTTAGGGAAGGCAGATCCGCATAGAAGGCGCATCTGCTGCTCCTGAGTCTAATATTTGAAAAACCCGCGTATAAGGCGCACCCCTAACTCAAGGAGCATGGTCCACCCAAAGGACCAAACCCAAAGGGGCATTTCAAATATTGCCTGCAACTATCAATACCCCAACTGGTCATGTATTTTCTTTAACCAAAGAAAAGGTGTAGTCTATACCATGGTGCTCTAAATACCCTTAAACTGCTGAATGAAACATGCCATTCTGCTCACCAGAAAAGTGTTTGGATCCAGACCCAGGTCAAAATATAAGACCCAGACACGATCTGGTTCGCATATAAGACGCGCCTTATACGCGGGAGATTACGGTAATCAGTCACCAATTTCCATATTGAACCGATTTTGTTTTGGAATATAAATTATTGCAGTTAATTTAGTCAAGATGATACTCAGTCTAGTTCCTTGTCTTTTCTTTCAGGTTGTACAAAAAGAGGTTTCACAAGGAGAAGAATCACCAAAGAAATTCAAGGGAGTCACAGATGGCGTGTTTGATATTGAGGCTGACCTATCTCCGTTGAAACCGACACCAGCACACGGCATACCATATCGAAGAACAGGTAGGGAATTTTCGTATTTGAACTGTAACAGAGATTTAACTGTAGATGAAGTGTTCCTCTTTTTTAAATGAGCCCTTTGTTGCATTTCGCAATCACTTTATGGTATATGACTTTTTGAATTTCATCATTCCATTGGTAATCTCTTACTGAACAGCAAAATGTCCCTGCAAAGCAGTTCATCATATAAGGCATTTTACGCCCATGTAATTAGAGAGGTTAAGATTAAGACGTATACGCCGAGGTGCACGTCTAGAGTGATAGGAAATTATATGCCTTTACTACTTATTGCAGCGAAAGGAAACCCCAAGAAAAGGGAATCAACTGAAGCGGTTTCAACCCCTGAACCTGAAAAGCGGCCCAAGAAGGATAAATCTGAACCTGGACAAGACACCAAAAAAAGTAAAGAAAGTCCCAACGAGAAGGTCAGTGATAAAGAGGTATGTTGATGCCATATATATCTGGTCAAGGACAACAGTTTTGTGATTTTGATTAATACTGCGAATGAATGAATAGGCTCTTTGCTTAAAGATTTGGAGCGGTAATTACCGCCAGCCCTTATACACAATAGGCGCTTATTCTAGGTGTACAACATGTATTTCTAATGCTTAAGCATTATTTCGACACCCCACACCCCCGGCGCTTAGTTAAGACTGATGCTTTTACAAAACCCAGCGCTTTGACATAAGTTATTTCTTAAGGCCATATTTTGACCTGTGTAATTTCTTCAGACCCATTGCATTTTCATACATGCATGACAGGCATAAATTAAATGTCTTTGCCATAACATTTTTATGTCATTTTCATCTCTATACTCTAGAACAAGACCGAAGGAGAAAAGGCGTCCAAAGTTCATGTTGCTGAGGAGGAAGAAGCAATGGACACAGAAGGTCAGTGTAACTACTTTCGTTAGAGGATTTTTGACCCATAAAAATATAACCCAAATTATACTTTTGTATTGTGGCATGTCCTTTTGGTATGAGTGTATATCCTGGAAACAATGAACCACGTTGACACAAGAAAATCTGATTCAGCAGAAAGTCTCTTTTGAAGGTTTTGACGTTATCATACTTGTATACTCCAGAATCTGAAGAGCCACAAGTCGAATCGAACACACCTAAGATAAAAGAGGAAAAGTCAGAGAAAGAAACTGCAAACACCAAAGACGATGAGAACAAAGATGAGAAGGAAGAAGAGGCTATGGAAACTGAAGGTAGGTGTCAAAACCCTAGTACCCCTACCTTAATACGTTAAATTAAACACTGTTTTCAAGTGAGATTGGGCTATGGTAAAACCCACACAATGGCACACAATGGTTCAAGAATAAAAATGTCACAAAGTGTGGCTTATGGATTCTAGGAATATTGTATATTCAATGTTCATTGTGACTGATCTGTAATAGGGGGAAAAATCTATCAATTCTAGAAACAGACGAGCAAGACGCAAAGGCAAAGACACCAAAGCCCAAAGGCAAGAGAGGTCGTCCAAAGAAAACTCCTGCAGAAAAAAAGACGTCTCCCAAAGTGAAGAAGGAGCCTGAGACACCAAAGAGGACAAAGACAGAAGAATCACAAAGTAAAGCCGAAGAAAAGCTCAAGTCGCCCATCAGCAACTTTTTCTGTAAGTATACTTTCTGTGTTAAATCCTGTGGGGAAACATTGATAAGTGGCAATAACCCATTTGATAAATACTATAGCCATAGGTGTGTGCTTTAGAGATTGACACTGTGAACAGAAGTGCAGACAGTAGAAATATGGCGGATGGGTGGGGTGAGAGGAGTACACATAGCATTGGAATGACTTCATAACAGGTTAGTAAAAGCGATTTGAGCTGTCCTAGTCGATACAGTGATAGTATAGGCACCTCTTCAAGGCCTAAAGATATCATTTTCACCAGCCATGGCGAGAAAATATCAAAAAGGTGAGTGTACAGGGAGACGATCGGTGCCTGGGGAGGGAGCCCTGCATGGCGACGAAAAGTCTACAGGACATGTGAGGGGAGGACCCAGCCGAGCAGTCCGCTGCTGCTGGGCTCTTTTGCGCAGCCATGACGAGAACATTCCAATATGGCGAGCATACAGGGAGACGATTGGTCCGCTGCTGACGGCCTCTTTTGCACTGCATTTCCTGAAAGTAGTTCAGCATTCTATATTTAGGTGGGTTCTTATTTAGCATTTCAGGGATTTTTGGCCTCAGTGACTTTCATCCCTGTAAGCCACAGTTTATATGCAAATCAGACTTCATGTGCACCTCATATCATCGGTCTGAGTTCAAGTATACTGGTAGTGGAAGTGGAACACCCACAGGTCTACAGTGTAGAAAAAGGGGGTGTGCCTTATTGAATTTAGCCAAAGTTTGGGGTGCACCTTATACACAGGGTTTTCCATAATTGGCCCAGGGTCCCCCCTGGGTCTTTGGTGGCAGGTTCTGAGGCAATTTTCCTGATTTCTAATCACCAAGTTTAGAGCGTAATCATTGGTAGCTCCAGGCCTGCTATCAATTTGATTCAAGGACCATGTGATAGATTGGAATCACATCTCTCCATCAATACATCTCTCTTGTCCGTGAACCATGTCTTTCCCTGTCAAAAGAGCTGCCATATTTAACTTACCTTTTCAAGTGCCATATTTACTACAAGCCCTTTAACGTGGGGTCTATGGTCGGGATAATTTTTAGTGATTTCAAAACACCTTGATCCCTATGGAAATTGCTGATTAAGACACCTAAAATTCAGCAGGTGTAGAAGTAATCAGGCATGTTATATGTGCTACATCCTTTGTGTGTCTGATTACTTTACTTCTTTGTTCCTATATATGAGGGGAAACTGCCATGTACTCATTACCGCCATAATTGTAACTAGGACCACCATATTGTAGTTGAGATCGCAAGTCTGCTAATATTTGTAGAATTTTTACGATAAAATTCTGGCCTGCCATAGTCATATAACTGCCATAAACTTGTTATGGCGGTTCAATTAACATATCACATGATACTATTGGACCAATACAATTCATATACATGTATGGCGGATCGGTACAAATATATCATGTGACAGTATTGCACCAATAGGATTGCTGTATATATATGGCGGATCGGTACAATCAATGGTCTGGACAGTATGGCGGTATACATCATCAGCAATGACCGCCTTCCTCAGGACACGGCGATTTAACTAGGGAGGTGCAGACCGTATGGTGGTATACATCATCCTTAGGACCGCCATACAGCATTGTTAGAGGCTGTCCCACCTGTCCCTGGTTCATTCATGGAAATATAGTACGCGTCAAATCTTACATGTATTGATTCTTGGACTGGTGCACCTTTTATGTTCAGCCTAAGTTGTAGATGCACCACAGTTTACCACACAAACGGTGCCTTGTACACACGGTACTACGGGTACATCACTCATAATGGTGGCTTTCAAATCCATATTATTATTTTTTTTAATTCTTATCCATCCTGGACTTTATAATGCTATTGGTAACCTAAGCAATCAAGTACTAGCCAAATGGCAAAAACGGTATTGTGGTATCATGTTCATGTAATATTCATAAGTTAATTTATATATTTGCTGGAGAGAACTCGAAAATTAATATCTAGAGGAGAAACTTATATCTAATGAACGGTCGGGCTTCCCTAGCCCACTTAAAAGGGTCTATTTCTCCTCTTTCCTATCCCCTCGGGATGTGTGTGGTGCACATATGCGCGGGCACTGACACATTCCCCTGTAAAATTGTGTAATGTAGTTCTCGCCATGAATATGACCTTAGCTGTCGAAATGGCATTAAACATCTATTACTCACTCACTAATGAACGGTCAAGGGGGAACATGATCCCCCGGGGCAACTAAGATTTTTGTTCGATTTAAGAAAGAATATGTGCCAACTTCCATTTTCCTCTGATTATCAGCTCCCCGCTCATCACAAAAGAACACACCAAAGAGGGAGGCTGAAGAAAAAGAAGATTCCAACACCGACAAGAAAGTAGAAGTAAAAAAAGAGAAAGAGAACTCTAAGAAAGAGGCACAGAAGGCAGTTAAGACAACTGAAAAGAATACTGAAGAAAAGAAAGAGACTCCTAAGAAAGCAGCTGAAACAAAGATAGAGAAGGAGAAAAAGACAGACATCAAAGAAGAGAAGGAATCCCCGAAGGAACAAGAAAAGGACAAAAAGGAAGAGAAACCAGCTCCAGCTAAAACGTAAGTTAAACTATTTTTTTTCTTTTTAGTCACGACTAGACCTGAATAGGATCATTTCACTCTTTCAGACTCAGTTGTTGATGCAATGGAATGCTTTCAGATTTGCAGCCACCGCCTGAGATTATTTTCAGGATTAAGACCTGGAAATGTCCTTGCAATGTTGGACCGTTTGATTTTGTGATTTTTATTTCATATTCTTCTGTGTTCTGTATTATCATGATACTGAAATCCTACAATGTTGCCTAAACAGGGGCGTGAAATCTCAGCCAAAATGTGGATTTCAGCCTTTTTCATGCTCACCAGAAAAATGACATCAACCTAAATTAACAAATTCTAGTATCCCAACGGTGATTTTTAGCCTCCCTGTAGATCAGAAAATGTTAAACTGTTACTACCGGTATTTTTACCATTTGAATAACTTTTATATAATGTAAAGATGTAATTTACACATCTTTACAAGGCTCTTCAGTGCACCTTAGCCTAAATGGGTTTTGGTATTTCACACCCCTGGTAATAGCGGTTATTGTGTGAACCACCGGTGGAACAAGGATGCCAGATTCCTTAGCAGAAGCTTCACTGTCCACTTTATTTTCTTCACGTTAATTGTTGAGTTCACCAATCCACTGAAAAAAGACTGACCTACTGCAGCTAAGCATTTCCCTTTCAAAGGAAGCTTAAGGTGGCTGGCGGGGATTGACTAAAAGTAATTAGATTTTCGCCATATTCACACCAGAATCCCATAATGATTTGTTCTTTTCATATGTGCAAAAATAGTAGGGGATCCTATGCATATTTTTGAGATACAGAAGATTCGACCCTATATAGGATCATATAGTGATTTGTCACATAAATCCCCAGATTCATATCCAAAAGTAATTAATTTGATTGAAATAATAAATGTAAGGATTTTTTAGAATAGTGACATCTAGTTTATATAGTCTTTTCTAGGTGGTCAAATCCATGCCAGGCCTTCCTGTATTTTTCACATTTTAATTATCCATAATGCCAATGTAACATAGAGAACCCTGGTGTCCAAATGCTGAACTAACAATCCCCGCCAGCCACCTTAACTGCACGATGGAATTCTCAAAGGCAGCAGCTCCTAGTTTGCTCTGCTACGCCACCTAATGGGGAATGATGAAAATATCTGAATTCACCACACCACACTGATTATCGAACAAAGAACACAACGTGAAAAATTCACATATACAACACTTTATTATCACTGAAAATAAATAATATGCGAAAGTTGCTACACACAAAGACATAATAATGGTATCATATTTGTATGATAAACCTTGTGCAGGTGTGTTTTAGACCAGACCAAACCAGTCAAATATACCTGTCTAATATCTTCAAATAAAAAGGCTCTCAATCCTATATCAATGAACCACAACTGCTTGTTAAGTAATTCAATGGACACGTTAATAGTATTAAGTGATACAACATGTACATTAATGCTGAGGTCAATGGCGTTTGGCAGTGTTGTATTTCTATTGAGATCATCTGAAGAAACCCTCATTTATCAGCTTTTAAAAATATCGCCCTAATCTCAATGAGTTGTAGTTATTGGATTTAAGCTTCTTTAAAAGGGAAAGAAAACAGCGATATCCCATTTCTTTCAATTACCCCTATGTTGAGAGAGTCCATCTTTGGTCTAACAATTACTGGGGTAATCATTAGATACTGGAGTGTAAAACACCCTATTAAAAAACACCCAAGGAAAATCACCATAAGATATTCAACATTATTTTTCTATATGTCTATATCTTTGAATCTCCCAAAGTTAAGTCTTCACTTTAGCAATAGGACAACACTTCTTCACATATATACATTAAATTGAATGTAAATCCACAAGTACAACATAGAATATATGCCCATACTTCCTGGAAAGGGGACGAGTCACATGTAGTTTATACTGTCACCAGCAATCCAATGTGGAGGATGCCAGGGAACGTTCAACAATCACCTCACCGTCACTGCTAAGAGGGAGCGGGTCTTTGGGAACTTGTGAGCATGGTATATAAGTACATGTACTATAGACAGGCAGTGACATGGGGTGGGTGTTTAGAAAAAGGCCAATGATGCCAAAAAAAAAGGTGATATAGTTGTTGGACGTTCTCCTACACTAGCGTATAATGGTGCTAGCACTGGCTGATATACCATTCTTTATGACTGAAAATGAATCAGATGTGACACTTCTCCTGGTTTACCAGGAAGTCCTTCCTTGAGTCCTAGTTTCTGTTGGCCAGCAAGTAGTACTGTAACTCTGAATGAGTTATGCGATACAGTCATCCTGCCTATATAGCAATCAAATAGTTAAAAGGATCTTATCTTTTATTCTCGTCTACCGACCATTTTGATTCAGCAAATTTAAGTATCTAGTCTTAAATCCCCTCATAGAATGGCAGAAATAGGCAGCATCAATCATTTATGGGGGAAAAACATGTGTTGGCACAGAGTCTTCAGATGAAACACATGCCTGTGCCCTAGTAATTATAAGATAGCTGATGAAGAGATATTCATCAAATAAATATGCAACCATATGTATGTAAATGTACACGTTTAAAGTTAGACTTAGTTTACCCTAAAACCCAGGTCATAAGCCGATCTTTTTTTGCTATTTTTGTTCAAAATCGGCTTCTAAATTCTTGCTTAAGTCTACCCCCGGCTTATGAGCGGGATTTTATTATAATAGAATAAAGAGAAACCTCTAAAAATTTCACCCCAAAATCGGCTTAACACATTTTCCCCAACTCCACCCGGCTTATGACAGGGCCAGCTTATGACCGAGGTTTTACAGTATGTGCGATGCAGAGACAGTATTTTTTCGTTGTAATCCTACAGAAAAAACTTTGCATGTTTGCTGCACCCGCCTATAAGCCCCACTCTGACTTCGCTATTAGCCACACAGGTGTAAAGAAGACCAGTCTGGTACTGTAGTATACTAAGAAAAAGAAAAATAGTCAGGGTTTCATGGTATTACACGCTATATATTCAGCTTGTCTCACATTTACAGCATAGTTGTCTTAAATGTACATCTACACCAATACGTTATTGGGGAAGAGATTACCTCAAAAGGTTCCCCCCCGATCCAGGCTTATTGTTTGGTATTGACATACCGCATTCGATGTAAAAAGTGCATATACCGTATTAAAAGCACTCATTTTTTATATATTAGGCCACACCAATAAAAAAAAAGTTGGTCTATGGATTTTGGTTTTGAAAAAATTATGTGAGCAAGCAAATTTTTTTTTTTTTTAAGAATTTTTTTACATCCAGTAGATTCCTTGCTGGAAAAGTGAGGCGAGCGAAAAAAAATTTAAAAAATTGCCAAACATCACAAAGAGAAAACTTGTAGAAAGTGAAGCGCGCGAAATCCGTAGACAAGATTTTTTTCAAAGGGAAAAAAAAATTGTATTTCCAAAAATATGGAGAGGGCGATCCGTAGACCAACCCTTTTTTGGGGTGTGGCCTTATGTCGAATATGGTAATCATGCCATCTTGCACCAAACAATGTATATCATTTACAAATCCATGATTGAATATACCGTTATCTCCCGCGTAGAAGACGCGTTGCGCGTAGAAGACGCACCCCAAACTCAGCAAAGGCCTTTTCGCGTATAAGACGCACCTCTTAGGGCACAATTTTGTAAATTCAGTACTGTTCTATAGTAAAATTACCCCTCGTATAAGACGCACCCCCAAGTTGAGATTAAGCTATAAGACGCACCAGCCTTTTGTTTGGCGTATAAGACGCCTCTTATACGCGGGAGATTACGGTACATGTAATACTAACTACATTACCAGTACCAATAGTGTATTGATTTTCCACATAGACCTCCCATAGATTAAGTAAGTGTCGTTCTTTTGCTCATACAGACACAAGTGAGGCTCATCACCAGGGTAACACTAAAACTGTCAATGATGGTTACCATGGTGACTGTCACAACATGAAAGGTTTCCCACCAAGAGGTTTCCCACATCATGGGCAAATGACATTTTACCAACAGTTTCAAATTCTTATATCGTTTTCTGTTGCTTTACAAATGTGTTATTTAATTTGATTTTTTTTTTTCAACACGTCGATGCATTAACATTGCAAATGGTGACTGAAAGCATGTTGTTCAATACAATAAGGCATTTAACATGTAAAATCATAGTACAAGCCATCTCTTACATTGAACATTTCATAAACCCTTATTTCCTCTTCGCACTGCAGTTGTACATCCATCAAACCCTTGTAAAATCTAATTACTAATTTATTATGAGCGTTAGCCTCTGTAGAAGTAGCATGTTCGGCAGAAAATGCATATTTCACAAATTTCAAAATAATTTTTGCTTAAATAAAGCAAGTCTATGCAGATATCAAGATAGCTGAAAGGAAAAATGAGAAAAGGTGTAAATTTAGGAAGTTAAGGCCGTTTTTCATTGGTTTCAGCTACCCCAGATATCTGTCAATTCTAGCATTTCCGCAGGACCCATGAGGAGCACTATAAGCAGTCCAAGGTACACACTACGGCCTGCCCACTCACCTCTGACGACAGGTACAGCCCCGGGCATGGGGGAGTATTGTAGAGCTGGTCCCTGAGGAGCTGATATAGGGCATATATCATTGCTATGCGCAAAAATGCGCTTAACCTTAGGGGAAATTCATGAATGAAGTTCATACAAGCTATGTAAGATTACCTCCTGTGTCTGTTCTGGGTTGTATTAGCGGGAATTTAATTATTATTACTGACAAGCCATCATATTTGGGTAACATTAGCACTGTATTGTACCATGTGGTCATGGAGAAACTCGAAAAATTTTATATCAACAGAAAGCTCATAATTTTCCCCTTTCGACCCATGTAATATGATCCACATTTAATGATACCGTAATCTCCCGCGTAGAAGACGCGCTGCGCGTATAGGACGCACCCCAAACTCAGCAAAAGCATTTTCGCGTATAAGACGCACCTCTTAGGTACCAATTTTGTAAATTCAGTACATTTCTATAGTAAAATTACCCCTCGTATAAGACGCACCCCAAACTTGAGAGAAAGCTATAAGACTCACAGCATTTTGTTTGGCGTAGAGGACGTGTCTTATACGCGGGAGTTTACGGTATTAGGCCCATAGCTCATCCCAGGATGGAGCCCATGTCTCTCAGCTGCACTGAAACGTAGGGCACATCCCACTTGGATTGTCACCTGCATCAACAAGTAAATAGGATAATAGATTGATCACAAATGTATTTTGAAATTCGTGATACATCTGAAGGAGGGATATTGGAGGTTTCCAATGAGGTATGACAAATACTGGTCATTATAAGATAATAGCCCTTAAATAGCCATGAGAGAACAACTTCTTTAACACTATGACAGATAGGGAGCCGGGAAATGGCCCAACCACCGAACATGCTAGTAATAGTACCGTAATGTCCCGCGTATAAGACGCGTTGCGCGTATAAGACGCACCCCAAACTCAGCACATGCATTTTCGCGTATAAGACGCACATTTTAATGCTGATATTTGTATGATAAGTACATTTCTATAGTAAAAGTACCCCTCGTATAAGACGCACACCCAACTTGAGAGAAAGCTATAAGACCCCCCAGCATTTTGTTTGGCGTAGAGGACGCGTCTTATACGCGGGAGATTACGGTATGTTTACTAAGTGCACCTGCAGTTATAAATTTCAACAAATTATACCCCTGTATTTATATATTCCTAGTTCTTGGTCGAGGTTTTAAGTGTGATTAGACTTTATTTTAGGGGGTTACCGGTATGTGCCTGCGTTTAAATATGATGCGTTCATACTTCTGCACATTAACTAGACAATGGTGATAGAAATCTCCACAATGATAGGTTTATCGTCTACGTGAGTCATTTTCTTACCAACATGCAATGTTACAATATAAGTGGAATATGGAAACAACACCATTCACTCTGTCGGTTAGTTCTTTGAATGTCTTAGTTAGGATCAGATGATTGCTTACTCAGCTATCTACATATATTCCTTTCATCTGTTTATGTATTATACATGTACCAGTAATGGCAGTATACATGTATCAGTGACTCGTGTTTGTATCACTTGAGTCATGATCATGTCCATTATCTCCGGCCACAATGACCGTAATTATAATTTCTGTTTGATAGAATAGAAATGCAGGCGATGTTATTTCATAATTCATTTTACCACAGGGTCTTTGTGAGAAAAAAAAACAACAAAAAAAACAAAGCTTAGGATCTGAAATTCAACAACAAAAGTATCACCGTCTGATGGAGAGGCTGTGTGATATGGAATGGATGAATAGAGGGAAGGGTGGGAGGAAGAGCGGCTTGTGTGTTTTATCATGGCCCGTGAAACCCTAAAGCCCTAAAGGGTGTCACAGAGCACCCCCCTCCCCCACAAAGAAAAAAAAAGTCAAGAAACCCCTTTAGCTCACCTCTGCCCCCCCCCCTCTCTGATTTTAGGGCGACAGTCTTTTAAATTGCTCTCCTAGTCTCCTGTCAGTTGTATCCTCTGGCTGTTGCCTTAATACACAAGCGAATGACATGTCTCCCACAACCCTTATCAGCCCTTTTCCCCTTACCCTCCCTCCAACTCCCAGTGCCAATTGCCAGCTCGTCAAGCAGTACTGCCCCCTGGCAGGTCGAGCCGTTACTACCGATATGAACAAAGTCGAAATGGCCTGTGAGGGTGAAGCGTAGTAGACACTGGAGACAAACACAGACCCATCTGCCTTTTATGTCCCATATTGAGGACCTCACAGAGATTTGTAACGGTGACTGGAAAAGAACAATAACGATATATACATGATGGTCTGAGAAATAGGGCTTGTACTACCAGGTACTAAATCTTTTCTAGATGTGGAGAAAATGTTCATTTTTGGAATTTGGTGTAGCTGTCCCAGTCGTGCCTACTGCTAATAGGATAGCCCGTTCAACACATGCAGTTTTTACAACCAAAGATCAGGTCGTTGCGTTGTGGAGAAAATGTGGCATATGATTGAATTGAAGTAAATGTCGTCGTAGGGATTGGGTATGGGTGGGAAAGTATAAATTCAGAGCTCCGACTAAAGGACCTTTGATACACAATATACCTATCCTTATACATGTTCAACCTCACATCTTACATATCCGATATCGAGTAGCTGTATCATTGTATATGAGTATCCTTTCACATTCTGGAAAGCTCAAATATGTCAACGCATTTATGATCGCTTTCCATTCAAGATAGGATCCGATTGATTTAATAATGACAAATCAAGGTGAAACATAAATAACTTTTCTTCAATAGGCAGTGGTGTGCTGTGTACCATTGCCGTAGTACCATAAGTATGCAAGATATAATGCGATTTGACCCTCAATTTCTACCCAATTTGAGACTTGTACCCAAACATGTAATAAAAAAAAAAAAAAAAAAAAAAGCTGCTCCCATTTTACCCCACCTCAGGGAGCTGCTCTCAGTCCTCAAATAGCAGAAACCCAGAGAAGGTGGAGTAGTCATTGAGCAGACCTGAGTCCTTTGATAGCTGCACCCAGATATGATCGTCATATTTAAGTTGGAGGATGATGCTTTGTGAGCCAGTGCCATAACCTGCCCGGCCATCCCCATGAAGCGGCACCTTGTGCTTGTTGTTAAGCATCACCCAGGCATAGACATCCTTGTTATTCTGCCCTAGGATATGTGTCATGAAGACGTAGGTGCCATTGACACGACATACAAAGTGTGAAGAGTACTCATCGAAGCCCTCACCGATGTTGGTAACCATACGGTCAAAGATAACCGGTGTGTCCTGCATGACTGGTCCCAGTTTTGTACTGCGGACTACAGAGAAGGCCATTCGTCGGGGGGTCTTGGCCGGTTCACCCCTGCTGCCCTTGGGTCCAGGTAGACCAGGGTAGCCTCTGTCGCCCCGGTCACCTTGTTCGCCTTTTCCTCCCGTGGTACCTGGGTCACCATTCATGCCCTTCTTACCTCGGTGACCAGGTGGGCCCTGGGGACCAAAATCCCCGAATTCACCTGTGAAGTGAAAATGTAAGACACATCATTAGTACCTCTGTTACTGATAGAGATTGTCAACCCTCTCAAGGCTGAATAGTGCATACCGTAATCTCCCGCGTATAAGGCGCGTCTTATACGAGGGGTTTTAGTACTTCCTGGATCCACAAGAGGGATGCCAAGAACTTTCTTTTGATATCTTACACTCCCCCCTGACTCAAAATCTGACATAGGGGGTTGAAGGGGATGTGGGGTGCCCTAGCTACACATAGCTTTTTAAATTTTGAAAATACATTCAGTAGAACCAAAATTATGAATTTTTTATGTTTTTGACATTATTCTTGAACTCTAGCTGCGCCTTATACGCGAGGTGCACCTTATACGCGGGAGATTACGGTAGATGCATTATGCTCACTGATTGGTATGGTCTAATGACTAAAACCCTGGCAAATTACTCACCAGTGCTGCATTCAAGCATCAACCCTATAGAGTTATACATTTCCAAACTGTCAACATGTACTCCAGTACTGCTGGCGAGTATTGCATTGATGCGTCATCACTTCAAAGAAAAATCAACCTAGAGGCATCATGCAACCGTGAAAGGGTTAAGAAGATTGTTGAGTCATGACTAGTGAGGATTGAATAAAAAAAAAATGTCCTAAAATATACGTTAAGTTGTAACTAGAGATATAAAGATACAAAGATGGGTCACCCTATAGCATTGCAGTCTGATTTCTGTGACATGGATCACCTGGTGAGCATCAACGGAACTACTTCAAAGGGTCCTCTAAATGACTGCCTGGAGAAAATTGTTTTGGCCCACTTATAATTGTCACAACAATTTGATTCAAAAAGGATATGAAAGTTCTCCTTCTGAAGTTTTTCACTGAACCTTTATTATTATTAAACGAGGCAAGGGCTTTTGACACCACCTTTCTGACATCATGTCTACTAGCCCTTAGCCGAGTTTCTTATGATTACCAAGTTTCAATTGCTATTTTGGCCTCTAGCAGATTACATGCACCACCAAAAAACTATTCCATTACACAGCATATGCCCTATCACACCCTTTAAAGACCTCATGAGTTATATTTCTATTTACATGAAAATCTTTTGATAAATGATGAAAAAAACATTTCATGGGGTATGCTTTTCTTATATTTAGATTCCAAGAATTTGCATAGACTATCAAAACCTGTCATTTAGCCCTATTTCTGTTACAACTGAACCCCCAAAACCTGTCATTTAGCCCTATTTCTGTTACAACTGAACCCCCAAAAATTAGTCATATAGTGAGACAAAAAGTAAGCTATCCTTGTAATAGAATTTACATTTAAGGTGTACTTTGATAGCTGTGACATGGTAATTACTGTTGGTTTTTTTTTTTCCTATGGAGAAATGCATGGGATTTAGGGCTCTTTTTACACTAAATAAAAGGGTAATCAAACTGTCTTTAACCCCACTTATAGAGAGATTTAAGATTTTTTAGAAGAGGAGGGCATAGAGTAGGTATGGGGGCAGTGCGTGCCATGGTTATCTGGGCAAATATCTTTTGATATAGTTGATTTTGAAGGCCTTCCAATTTGGTTTATTGATAGGTTTAATTCCAAGATTCTCTCATAGACAAAACATTAGTCTTGCATTGGAGGTGAATCTAGGTCAGTACATAGAGGAGCCTAGTAGGCTTCTCTATGGTAAGTATCAGTAGTGAGATAGCTGGGCCCTTTAAGAGGATTGGCTTCCAATCATTTCCCATGGGAAAGGAAGGAAATGTAACAAGTAATTGTAACAAGGTCACATCACCTTGGCTACACTGTCTGTGATGTTAATTGTAGGATGAACAATGACTGTCTATGGATGGATGGGACTTATGTGGGGGACTTACGTCGGGACGATTTACTCAATATATGAAAGTAATTTACTTAACATTTGTCAGCAATCGTGCAATGTATGTCCGTACTAACTCACCATTTCTCTGCAATTACCAGTAGTCCTTATATGCTAGTACTATTTGGTACTAATAAGTCAAGACTATGGAACTGGACGCATTACTTCTTGAATTGGAGACAAATAGCTAAGATAAAGTTAAAGCAAACGCTACCTTGTTGAACTTCACATATCTTTATTGGGGTCTATGGATCTTTATGGGACTTTACGGATCTTTATTGAACTTTACAGATCTTTATTGAATTTTACATAACTGGAATTTTGTGGAACTTTATGGTATCTTGGGACATTTTTGGGACCTTTTGAAGACTGGGCCCTTTTCAGAACTTTTTCGGGACTTTGGGACCTTTTCGGGACTATAAGACCTTTTTGGGACCTTGGGACCTTTCATGACTTTTGGATGTTTTTATTTATTTTTTTAGAGGTGCGGATGTTTTAAATTTTCTTCCTATGAGATGGACCTTTTTTTTAAGTTGGGATCTTTTTGAGTCTTTGGGACCTTGTCCACCCCTGGAAAGGTCATGGTACTGGACGCGTTCCTTTAAATGATACAGACTAACAACTAAGATAATGTTTTAGGAAACAACACCTTGTCTCATTTTGTTTGTAGTGTTTTGTATGTGGAAGATAGTCATTATGGATGCATTTGTAGGTAATATGGAATTCAAAATCATGTAGTTAGTATTATTAAAAGTAGACAATGTCATGAGCTGAAGCATGGTTAGTTGGTTTGGCCTTGAAGACCAGGATGACTGATGTTTGATTGGTCTAGACAAAGTTATAATTACCTACTTAATACTAGTAACACACTAATTAAGGCAGTTGGGTCTAAAGGCAGAGGCAGGCAGGATAGGTGGTGACACCACCAGACAATCACCAGTGGGTGTGGGAGGCAGAGGGGATGGTAGGTAGGCCCCGGGGGGGCCACTCCTGGAATTATGGCAACCATGTGCGTACAAAAACTAAAGGGAAAGGGGGTGCTTTTTTGCACTATGAACGGATCCTGCAGGATCCTCTATAAGGGGCCTATTTTTGGACATTTTGGGCTAAAAGGGGTATCAATTTCAAGGAGGATTTCTCTTGGAAAATTCTTAAACGTTGCAGTAAAAGGGGTTGGTTTTGTGGAAAATTTTCCCTTCGAAAGGGTCTCAATTTTCCACAATTTTAGAGTGAGGTGTAAGTTGGGGGTATACTTTTTTGCCATTTTTTTAAAGGGTTTCCCATCAAAGGGGTGCAATTTAAAAAACTAGAGAAAATAAGGGAGATTTCACTGGTGTATCCCGCCAAAAGGGGTATATATTTCTCGAAAATTGGCCCGCTATAAGGGGTACCAAGTCAACAGTGATGTACACACATGGTTACTATAGAATATTGTAGGGGAACGTGACTAAGTGAGTCCCCGCACCCAGGGTGGCCGACCTGAGAAGGCGGGTCACCGGGTAGTCACATGTCCCCTATCGGTATCACACCGATCCAGGCGTGGGTGGAAGGCAGAAAACGTTGTACAGGGAAGTAGCTCAGTGGTAGAGCAATCGTCTGAAGACTGAGAGGTCGTGGGTTCGAAACCCGGTTTCCCTAAACGTTTTCGCCGACCCCTACAGTGGTAGGGAAACCGAGTAGTCCTGACCCACGTTAGGGGGGGCTACAGAACTCGGTTCCTGGGCTGGTGTGATACGGCAAGCGCTTCGACCTGCTAGCACTGGGAGACTTGGAAACAGGTGGCATGCACAGTTGTTCCTGGGAACAGGAAAATAACGAAGCTGTGTGTGACTCAGTGCTGGTTAATTCGGTGGTCGAAGCTGGTTGGGGGCTGTGTAGGGGAACGTGACTAAGTGAGTCCCCGCACCCAGGATGGCCGACCTGAGAAGGCGGGTCACCGGGTAGTCACATGTCCCCTATCGGTATCACACCGATCCAGGCGTGGGTGGAAGGCAGAAAACGTTGTACGGGGAAGTAGCTCAGTGGTAGAGCAATCGTCTGAAGACTGAGAGGTCCCGGGTTCGAAACCCGGTTTCCCTAAACGTTTTCGCCGACCCCTACAATATATATGGAGTGGCCCCCCCTCCCCCCGGGAGGTAGGCACACCACTAGGTGGGTTGGGGGGTACTCAGGCATGCCTCAATACTCAGAGCTGTGCTGCTTGCCTAGGCTCTGTACCCTTGCCTCGTTTCCTTTCTGTCTCTCCAAGACATACTCTCGACTCAACTGTTTGAAAATAAACCCTCTCTTGTTACAAATTCAAAAGGGGCATTTTCGGAAATAGGCCCCAAAATTTCTGATTTTCCTAAAAAAAAATGCCAGAAAATTTCTTATCTTAAAAATTTGTATTATCAATTACAAACCATTTCGGCTCCAAAGTACAAATCAGGGGCTTTCTAACCTTTTTTAAATTGTTGTGATATGAAAATTCTAAGCAGCCAAGAAAAACTGTCCCCCATGGCTCGCAGACTGGGTCGGTGTTCTTCAAACCCTGATTTTTCTCTGACAATAAGCAACAGGAGAAAATTATTTTGGCTCACCTATAATTGTCACAGCAAAATTAAAGGGGGATGTTTTCCAGAAAATAGGCCCCAAAATTTATGATTTTCCAAATAATTCTCATGAATTTAACCCCCCCCCCCCTTCCTTAAAGGACAACATGCACATTTCTTTTCAAGGGAAAATTCCATTATAATAACCTTCTATATACTTTATATAACAAAATGGAATTTGAAATAGATTGATATGTCAACATTAACTGTCCATGTGAGCTTATTCTGTTGGTGTAATGAGAATCTCTTCAAATGCCTAAAATAAAAACAGGAGTGGTGCCCCCTTATGGATAGTGTGTGCATAAGGGTACTGATGACGTCATCAGTGCCCTTATTAGTGTAGGCAACCATGGTCACTTAAGGTGACTGGGGTGCCCCTTGAGGGAGAGTGTGAAAACACTCACTGAGAGAGATAAGACAAGACCTGCATCTGTCAGACCACAGAACAAAAGTGGTAATATTTATGAAAAATAACAACTTTTGTCATAATAATTTTCTTTACATAGATATGACAAGTTAAAAGCATGTAAATATTGGTTTATCCCAAGATTGAGCTTTTCGTGCATGGTGACCTTTAAAATTAGTGTGATGAGATATCAATTACCGTAATCTCCCACGTATAAGGCACAGCCCGGGTATAACTATAAGGCGCACCTAGAGTTTTGGAAAATTCTCAAAAAAATGAAAAATTCATAACTTTGGTTCTACTGAATGAATTTTCAAAATTCAAAAGCCCCCTTATGTCCTATTATGACCAAGGGGACACGTAAGATATCAAAAGAATGGTCTTGGTGTCCCCCTTGTGGATCCAAAAATAGTTTTTGTCCACTTATATTTGTCACACGAAAGTGATTCAAAAAGTATATTCAAGCTCCAGACCTGTAGTCCTTAATTGAATCTTCATTATCACAAAATTCAAAGGGGGGCATTTTTGGAAAAAAGGTCCCAAAATTTCCAAATTTTGAAAAAAATTCAAGACATTTGCAACCCCCCTAAAAAATGGTACTATCAGTTATCAATTAGAAACTGTTTCAGTTCCAAAATACAAACAAGGGCTATCTGACCCTTTTTGAATTGTTTTGATTCAAAAAGGCTAAGCGGCAAAGAAAAACTGTCCCCCCTGGCTCACAGACTGGTTCGGTGTTCTTTGACAATGATCAACTGGAGTTTTGGCCCACTTATAATTGTCACAGCAAGTTGAGCCATAAAGCATTTTGAAGCTCTATACCTGTAGTATTTAACTGAATCTTCATCATCAAAGGGGGGATTTTTTGGAAAATAAAAATCATTTTTATTGAGTCCTGCCACCTAGTGGATATTTGCACAACTCGACCAGGTGACAGCAGGGGTGGCATGTTACGGATGGACAGACTACTGGCTTAGTATCTTATCTCTGTGTACCTTTATATCTCTGGTTGTAACGTAGGTCATATTAAGCAGTAGTTGATTGATGAGGCGCTCAGAATGGTCAGGTCGTTATTAAACTAACTTTTCAGAATGGGAAATGTGTTGAAGGTTCTTGCGCCCTTGGTTTTAGTCTGAGCTGACGGAATAATAAAACCTGCATGCTACATGATTGATTCCCAGAAATTGTTGACTAGAGACGTCCTTTCCGTTGGTAGTCGACAGTTAGAGCACCAATTATAACTTTGGGCGTTTTTTCAGAAGAAGAGAGACAGGTATTGGGAGGCTTCTTTATTGCACTCATTAAACTGTCACATTTGTATTTCCCCTGTGAGAATTGCTACCAATTGCAGTTGAAAACTTAGGCCACATGACTGTCGTATATGCACCCCATATGAAATAATCCTAGGTCCTCACAGAGGGTCACGTGATACAAGTAACTGTTGCCATGGATACCGCTTGGGTGGTGCTCTAGAGGTAGCTGAGGCGTGAAATGGGATTTTTAACGTTTCAGGATTGGAGCATATCTGAGCCAATTCAAGCTGAGGGTATACGTTCACGGGGAGTAAGATATGGTGCCTCACCCAGCCCTGGTGGGGCTTAACAGCATGGCTTGGCCCCTTCTGCCTATGCTAGATACCAGCCGGAATGTGTGTGTAAATCAGTGCAGTGCAGATTTGGGGAGGATGGTCTGGGCGATACAGAGATGGCAACTTTCCCTGCATTTTGAGGATACTCTGTATGTTCCTTTTTAAAG
The DNA here is from genome assembly GCA_949317995.1 of Acholoe squamosa. Classification (NCBI taxonomy): domain Eukaryota; kingdom Metazoa; phylum Annelida; class Polychaeta; order Phyllodocida; family Polynoidae; genus Acholoe; species Acholoe squamosa. The sequence continues at coordinate 42,562,537 of OX439040.1, read as the reverse complement.
GGCTAGGAGATTTAAGTGCAGAGTACAGGCCCTTTGGAAAGTAGAGAATTTAAATGCATCACGGATTTGAAGATAGAAAATGCACATTTATGGTCGAATTTTCCCGTCTAATCCCTACCCCAAGCCCGCCCCTTGTTTTAAAAAAAGATAACCACCACTGCCGTTATATATTTTAGCATACAAACATATTTGTGAGTGACTTGCCTTTGGGGCCCATTGCACCCATTTCTCCATGTTCGCCCCTTTCACCCTTCCGTCCGTCCAAGCCACGTGACCCTGGGACGCCGGGCACGCCAGGCATGCCGGGAGTTCCGCTAGGCCCCTGCAAACGTTAATGAAGCAAAGTCATAACCATAGGTCAAACTAAGACAGGGGATAAGCACTTGGGTTGGAGGGGGGGGGGGTCAGACTGGAATTGCATGTTTAATGATAATACAGGAAACAGTCCACTTACCAACTAAACATTCTAATGAGAGGTACGCAATTACAGATCTTTCATACTGCAGTTTCTGAGGTAAATAAGTTTGTGGAAGGAAGCAAAATTGTGGAATGTCTACTTGGAATAAAAGTACACGGGGAGGAAATGGAGGCTCCTAGACATCATAGTCAAGAGGGCATTGTATGAGCTGCTTCGGCAAATACGTCGACTTGATACATGAATGGCAATAATCAAGAGTGGACTGTGAAATCATTAGAGAGAACGCCAATACAAGTACTCTGGTACTACAGACTATATGAGTCATACAATAACAAGCAAATACCCTATTTCCACTTAACACACCCACCCATCCCCACTTCACTCAACAACACTCATTGAAACCCCTCGGAAAAACAGCTAAGGGCAAGTCAATTTAAACATTTTGTAAGTATATCAGATGTGTGTTAATTATATCAAAATATTTTATTGATTTAGTATATTATGAAAAGCACACTGCAAGTACTGGGCTGTACGAACAAGTACACACTACAAATGGTCTGTCTAGTGCTGCTTCTAAATGCTTTATTTGTGTTGATGTGATGTGACTGAAGCAGTGCCCATGACAGAGAAGTTAATTAGTGAGTGGCGAATTTTAATTAGCAGACCAGGAATAAAGTAGTAGAAGCCTTGGGTGATGAATGTAAGAACATCGAGCCACTTCCTAGTGTGTGTGCTAACGTGTTGTTCAACTCCAGTCTAGAAAGCAGAGGGACTAAGGTATAATAATTAAGTCTGCATGGATGGAATTGAATCCCCTGTCTTGCTGTACAGATTCTAGTCTGAGTGTGGAAACCAGTTCCTCTGATGTAGCTTCAGTTGTGTTCTAATTGATAAAGTATTGATACATTTTGATGGACATTACAAGTGCTTATTGAGTTCTTACTCTCATGTTTCAGCTTTCCATCAAGGAAAGAATTTTTTGTCAACTAGATGCAATATTGCGACTTACGTTAGCAATGCTCAGTGTGAAAACAGCGTATGTTAAAGATCCACGGCAGCAATAGATTTTTGCCACATGAGTTTTAAGTGTATACTGGTGTATACTCATAATCCGCATTTGGTCCTATAAAGCAATTGTTCATTATAATACCCACTAGCACTGTCTATAGGGGGTTAAAATGTTGTTAAAAAGACAACTGCTGACAAACCAATAAATCATGCTTAATTAATGGCAATTACAGAATAGGACATAATTACCACTCTTATTTTCTCAAGAGTCTGTAACGTAGGATATGACAATGACAAAAAATTGTGCTGTAGCATTTTTAGGTCACTGCAGGTTTGGATGAATATATCAAAGTTTAATGATTTAACGAAATTATGTAATATCTAAAAGATTTTTGTGATATTTGATCAGCTGTAAAATTTACAGTGCATACAAAAAGGATAGTCATGAAACGACAAGATTGAATAAGTAAAGTGAGCTATCGGTATGTGTACTTTACCGAGAAAGTTTCCCTCATTGTAGTAATAACACAAAAATACTAAGAGGACTAATTCTTGAGCACCCAATTGCCATTTAGATATTCTCCAGTTTTTTTCTATGACATAAAGATTCACGTTATAATCTAGCTTTGTGCAAGATTGAAATTTAAGCATCATATTTACTTTTAAATGTGGCCTTACCTGCATACATGAACATTGTCCCAGGTCCTTGTTCTGTGTCCTGTGTCCATTATTGTTGTTATTGTTGAAGTCATTGCTGTCCTGGTAGCCATAGGCATCTGACAGAGACAGGTGGACACTGGTCACACAGATAGCCAGTAGCAACAGGCTCACGTGATGCACACTCATCTGTAAAGTAAGAAAAATCAATTTCATTCAAGGATTTCAACCCTTTAAAGGCTGGGTAATGGTATGATGATCTCTGCATTTTTGTCACTAGAATATATGCATTAATGTATCTTTCTGAATCGTCGGCGGGCCTCCCTGGCCCACTTAAAAGGGTCTATTTCTCCTCTTTCCTATCCCCTCAGGATATGTGTGGTGCAATTATGTGTGGGCACTGACACATTCCTCTGTGAAATTGTGTAATGTAGTTCTCGCCATGAATATGACTAGCTGTCGAAATGGCGTTAAACATCTATTACTCACTCCTGAAACGTCAGGGTTAACACATCACAGCGGCGGCATGATGCACCACTAGACTATTTAGAAGTGGTGGATTTAGATGGGAACATGGGGCGCACACCCCCGCCTTTTTCCATTTAATTGCCTCTTTTGACCCCCCCCCCCCCTATCTAGCCAAAAATATGGTATTAAACAAGGGGTCTGCTCCCTCCTTTTCAAAAGCGTGGACCCGCCACTGTCACTACAGTGCTGTCAAGTTACTCAACAGGGGCGGGGGGCGTCATGGCTGGATTATGAAGACATATGGTAGTTACCCAGGGTATGAGGCAAATCCGCGTACAAGGTGGACCCAGTATATAGAGCCCAGCTGCTCAAAAGACACTTTGCTTTTGTGGTCAGCTAAGGGTCGCTAGAGGCCTCCCCCTCCCCCCCCCCCACCCTCTCCCCCTTGTCACGACAGACTTGAAAATGAAAATATTCAAAGTTAGGTGATTTATACCTTTTTCATTAATCTCAAGTAACAGTGTTTGTACATAAACGCCCAGTCTCCTCCAGATACACCTGAAGGTTATGTCAGTTCTAAGTATAGTCAAAAGAACAGGGACAAAACTACAGGTGCTTCTCAGACCAGAGCACACCTGTGTTCCTATCTTCTAATACATGTGGGCAAAATATCTTTTAAGCCCACTCATTCCTGCTAGAGGTGAGAATAAAGAGACAATCAAGTCAAAATGTCACTGCAGGTGACATGGTTTCTAAAAGGGTGAGAATTTGAGTTCTCACATTGAAGGCTGCACAGGTGTGAGGTTTTCTGAGGTTGACAGTAGAGACATAGAGGTGGGTTTTACAGGTATTTTTTAGCGTTCTTTCAGACTTTGCAGGCTCAAATGACAAGAAACTGCATGTACCTGCCCTATCTGTCATTTGATTAAAGTGCGTCAGTGCAAGCCATGAAACCTTGAATTGGCAACTCCAACTGATCTAGCCAATAAAATCTGGGATACATTTTCCATCAAATCTGCCTCTAAACCAATGCCCTAATACTGACCAATTCTTTAAAAACTGATGTAGGCTGCAAGTAAAGGTGATTCCGTAGAAGAAAATGTACCCCTCCTTACTGTATGCATGCCACAGCCTATCACAGGTTACGACCTCGCCATCCACCCAATTTCCCCAACAATGTTCTTGGGTGTTTCCATGCATAGTGATCACGGTACTCCGCATGCATATATGGCTATTTACTACAGAGGCCATTGCCCTGACAAATAGTGCTTGATACGATGTGGGTGTGTGGTCGGTATGAATAGCGGTGGATGTTGGTCCTGGGTGATATGTTAGCAGGAGAAGCACAGGCGGGCAGGGATGTAAGTCTTCAAGTTTTATCAGGATTTCCTGATTTCTGAAGATTTTGAATGACATTTTTTTTTTCTGTATGCGAGTGCTACTTGGAGGGCTGTTTGGAAAAAAAGAAGGCTTTTATATCAAGTAAATTTATGGCTTCCTGATTTTTGCCCATGCCTGGCTTATATCCCTGCAGAATTGATGAGACGAAAGGTTAAGTCCCACAGAGATGGCTTTTTTTTTCCGTTTTTTGCAGGTAATACAAGTTGTTCAGGTCAATTTAGCATGAAGCGTACACTGTTTCTCTGTGACAGTAGCTGGTACACCCAATGACTAGTCAAATGACAACACCAACATTCACATGAAGCAAGATATTGAAGTCAAGATACTCCGGGCTTTTGGGGTCTAAAAGCAGCAGTTTTGCCTTTGTTTCCATTGGAACGGTCCGCAGATTGGTTTTCAGTTGGTACTTCGATCTTGTCTCATCTAACCATCCTAGAAAACTTTAGTACGGTAGATATAAGGGGACTGTGTGACATCACTTCTCTAATGAAAGGTCTTGGCACTGATACGTTTAACGACCTATTCTATCCACAGTTAAATATTAGCATTATCAGTGGCCTTGTTTTGCTCATATGATGTTTTTCATGGCTAATTCTGACATTTGACACGCATTTTAGAACAGCAATTTGAAAAAGAGGCCAGAGCAATTAATAGGATTGCGCACTGCATCGTTATCTTGGGTATGTGCAGACAAGTGGGCGTTGTCAGGGTGAGTGGAGTGGTTGCCATGGTGACGATTACAGCAGGCTTAGTGAGGGTACATGTCGGGTAGGGATTTGCTGCCCAGGTATGCAGTGACCGAGAGGGTAACGTTGGGTCACTGCAGAACCGCCTCAAGGAAAATGTGGAAGGGTCAACAGGAGACGCTATTCAGCAATGAGAGGTGGTAGGGGAAACGGACCGCATGACAACCCAAGTCTAGAATACCCACTGCTGTCCTAAGATCTCTTTCTATAACTGTGCCTGTACCTATAGGGTTTTTGGCTACCATTATGTAACATCTGGTACCCATCAGTACTACATGTTATCAGTGCTTGTCTCGTCAGGTCCCAGATCAAGGAGGGGCGTACCCACTGAGCATCCATAATGAGCCCTATGCTATAGGTACAAGGCATTAAGATGGTTTACTTACGTTTAACTACTAACCAAAGGGGAGGGTGGCTAATGCATCATTCCATGAGATTAGTACAGCTAGGCCACGTGTCATAGATGTATTTTGATACATAGCAAGGCACTTGTGTAGAAATTCTTTGTCACTCTGACGCCGTATGATAGGACTATACAATGTCATAGAAGAATTGCCCTTCTCAAAAACATATATGCGTGGCCATTTTCATAGGGAATATCAGTGACAAAAGCTTTGTATTTTGCAAAATGTAGATTTGTACTAGGAGGACGGCTGTCGGCACCTCCACACCTCTACACTACCTTGATGCTACTGGCTCGGTTGCCATGCTCGCCTCACCTTATCAACTTCGGTTGTTAAGGTTGGTCTCCATGGTTCATACTGTTGTTATAAACAAATATGAATGGTCACCAAGGCATCAATGCTGGTTGCTGGTGCCTCCAGGTGCTGGTGAGTGACACTCTCCAGGCCTTGGACATAAACTCCAAACAGTTGTTTAGAGATATTTAACATTGTTAAATATTGGTGACTATCAAGGTTTCGACCTTCTTTGGTCTCCTCAGGTGTATATTAGCATGTAATCATTGTTACAGTTACATCCTGTTGCAGAGTTTATGTAACGGGATATTCCATTGTAAAAACAATGAAATAGTGAAAAATGGAGTGGAGATATAAACAAATGTGGAGCATTGTCTATAATTTTATATCTCTTAAAAGTGGTGATCTACACTGCGTGGGTTGGATTTAAAGGGAGGTGGACATTTGAAAAATGATACAATTATGCCAATAAATCCATAATGTCCTAGAATAGGATAGTGGCGGGTCCCACCCGGTATTCAAAGTAAAAAGAAAAAAGAAAAATGTAGATTTGTGTCATGTGTTGGGGCTTTATTATAATTTTTTGTAGGTGCTAATATCAGCTGCATTACAAGAGATTACCCTGAGGATGGCTGTCGTGACTGGTCATAATGTGATCTGTATAAAAGTATAGGAGAAACCGTTTATTTCAGCTCGGAGATTTGGCTATAGGTTAATATGCAAAGTCCTGTGTTGTAATTGGAAAAAAGAGCTTGATGAGTCTCTGTAGGAACACAGTCATGAAAGGCAGGCATATTTTCATAGGCCATAATCAGCATGCCAGAATGTTTGTCCTTAAAAAATTCAAAATAGTAAATGGCAACATTCGAAATATAGCTTAAGAAATACCATTGGGCGAGACCAACTGACAACTGCGTTTACAGTACTTTATGGGAAGTATAACCTCTAGGAAATGTCTGAAAGCCAAAGAGTGTGAAATTTTTGGACTGCGATGCCAATTGCCTGAATGAATTACAAACAACCTCTCAGCAGAAGCTACTCAGACTGACTTGGAGCCATATAACAGGCACGGCTACGTTAGGGGTTGTAGCATGGAGTAAAGAGGCAGTTAATGCACTTAATGCCCCAACCTCACATGCTTTGACATGGTGTATTTACATGATTTGTGTGTGGCGACGCTGCCTCGCGTAACATGGATTGGCGCCTCTAACAAGCCCCACGTGGGCTTCCAGGCACTTCCCGGTACACATGGGCCATTTGTAGGGCCTCTCGTTCAGGCCTAACCCCATCCCTAAGCCACACACCCCAGAGCCACCTTGCCTACACCTGCTGGCCACATCATCAATTAGGGCGCTGACCTTTTGGTATTTCAAACTTTTTCCATAATATTTACCACCACCTTCCGTGTGTTCCTCACCAGTTTTTAGGTAAGAGAAAGGAGTGCTTATAGTATAAAGAAATTAGTCCCCACTCTTTGGTGTATCACTCACACCATTGCCCTTGTTGTGACTGCCCAAGCAGAGATTTTCAGAGAGAGAGACCCTGGAGTAGCCTATCCATCACAGGGTGGGAGGGGGGCACAGGGTGCAGGTTATGGTACGTTAGGTGTCAAAGGGCCGTGGAAGCACCAGCATTAGCAAACAGACAGTTCCAATAGGGCCCACCGGGAGGCGCCATGATCGCCTGGTTATAAAGCCGTTTAGTCTAGACTCGATTCTGCGTTTAGTGGTTACAAATTGACCTGGAATGCCATATCACATATTGCAGTTATTACAAGGTGAGCAGAGGATGGGAAGTGCTATTACCGTAAAATCCCAAATGCTCATAAGCCACACCCTTGCTTCTATTGACGAAGTACGCAGCACTTTGGGCTTTGAAGTTGCCACTCTTTAGTATAATTTACTATCTAAAACTCCATGTTCCCCAGTATATGCCGCACCATGAGTTTAAGGAGCGTTAAAGCCAGAACAAGGGCTTCCCTGGCCCACTTAAAAGGGTCTAGTTCTCCCCTTTTCTATCCCCTCGGATGTGTGTGGTGCACATATGTGCGGGCACTGACACATTCCCCTGTGAACATGTGTAATGTCTTTCTGGCCATGAATATGACCTTAGCTGTCGAAATGGCGTTAAACATCTATTACTCACTCACTCAAAGCCAGAACATGCCTGTGGAAATGGTACATGGTATAAGACGCGATTTTATTTTGTGATTTTATAGTACTGATATTTGATGCTGCGACTTTATTTTGTACTTTCATGGTACTGATATTTGATGCTGAACAATGTTGAATAGTTGGGCATTTAGTAATGTGTCCTACATTCATGATGTTATGCTTCATTTGCACTTGCCTATATTGATAATATCTTTCACATATCTCATTTTGTCTCCCCTTTTATACACCCTTTACCCATCCGACCTTCAAAATTGCCAGTTCTTTCTGATTTATATAATAGAAAACAGTTTTCATCTTAGTTTGGCAGGAAAATAGCTAATTATATGTTGCGTCTCCATAAAGGAAAGAAAATAACTTTCATAAATATGAAAAGGTTGTAAATATACCACCTTGTGGCACTCCAATATCAAGTGTGGTTGTATGACAGAGATGTCAGACATTCAGAGGTGTATCCATTTTCAGAGGTTCTAAGGCCCCTCAAATTTAGACTTTAGTGCAGTTTTATAATTTGAGAAAGCCTTTCACTTGTGAAGTCTTCAAGGGTCCTTAAATTTTCAGAAGTTTGGACCAGCACCCAACTGACATCTCTGTACTATGAGACGAGGATGAATTGGAAGAGCTTTATCTTAACATGTCAGCCAGCAAATACATATACCCATTGAGAGAAGGGTGTGGATAAAGCCCATTGATCACAAGGTCCAAGCTTTGAAGCCTACTTGAAGTCTGTACTCTTTCATTCTACTCAGACCTATCCAAAGATGTAATCACAATGAGAAAAAAATATTGAGTGGCAAACAAAAAGAGCAAAACACGAATTTTGTGTCTTGCCCTTTGTGTCTCAGTATAACCACAATGATACTACCGGGGTACATGCATGTCACCATCTTTCGATGTGAGCCTGATAGTTTGGTTCACAAGAATTGCTGATCAGCAGTAATAGAATACCCTATATGTCCTGTATGGCTACTCCTGAATGCTCAGAGCAGTTCATTGTCCCGCTGCATGCAGGCACTCACAAAGCAGAAATCGGAGGTTACTGCACTAGCATAGAACAGGATTTGATTTCCCACATTTGGGAGAATTCTCTTTTCTGATTACTGTAGATGTTAGATGTAGAAAGACCCAAGACTAGGAGAAAGGCAAGGAACTAGTCTAATTGTTAAAGCCGCCATATGTAGGCTACTGGTAAAGATATATGTTAAACACAATATGGATTTAAATTTCAGAGCATAATATGTTCTAGTCAAGGTGGAACTGGTCATCTTTTCTGCTAGCAGAGCAGAGCAGGTTGTAGTCTAACCTCTTTACCCATCAGTTAAGGTTTTTTTAAAGCGTGTCAAGATGTTACTGTGTGGTCATTCGATCGAGTAGGAAGGAAAACATTTTAAGCCCTCACTGTTTTTGTCCTATCCTTGCTAGATGCTCTGTTGTATCACAACGTATTTTCATGAGACACCCTATTTTAGCCTAAAACTAGATGTAAAAAAAAAGGCGAGTAAAAGTGATTGAATTACAAACTAAAAAGAAAGAAACAATTAAATGTGGTGTAAAGATGTTGTGGAAAGTAAACGTCTGCATACAGTGGGAGGGGGCAGCATGGCAGACATATAGGGCATTAGCACATTAGGCTATGGAGGCCGCCATTAGACCCCGACTGCACTATGACTAACACCTTCAGCCCCCGTCTCCGCAGTAAATGCCAGGGATGCTTCCCATTGGTCAATAATACAATAGCCATGTGCTGTATACATGAATAGTTGGCACAAAGGATACCCCGCGCGCCCTGAATCAGTTAATCCTTGTGTGTGACCGAAGGTAGAGAGGACGATCATGATGGCTGACAGGCAGCTATCGCCTTACCTGACACACCGCCGGCAGCTTCAGCCATAACCACCACTTTATACCCTCTCCAGGTGTCTTTTAAAAGATCAAGTTACCTTCTTACACTCACACGCCAATCACACATATCTCAATCCTAGGCTTCCCTAGCCCACTTAAAAGGGTCTATGTCTACTCTTTCCTATCCCCTCGGATGTGTGTGGTGCACATATGTGCGGGCACCGACACATTCCTCTGTGAAATTGTGTTATGTTGTTCTCGCCATGAATATGACCTTAGCTGTCGAAATGGTGTTAAACATCTATTACTCACTCACTCATATCTCAATCCACCATCTACTGGGAACTGCACAGGCCACATTGGTGGAAGTGGACATTTGGAATAACTTTGTCAAGGCGCTACTGATTTACATTAGTTACTTACTTGATTTATAGAATTCAGCATTTAAATGTGGTGTGGAGTACTCATAAATCACTATGTGCGCCCTATAGTTATTGTGTACAGACTAATTTTGCCGAATACTGGTACTAATTTTGCCGAATACTGGTAAAAATCCCTTTCCGTTAAGAAATTGCCACTCTAATAAATTTGCTGTTGAAAAAATATGACATCAGACATGATTTTAATGCATGCTGAATGATTTGAATCCTCCATCGGATACACACCCATGTCCATGTGAAATGTGTGTCAGTCGTGGCTCTGTGAATGTCTGTTCTCATGCCTGAAGTCACTGGTAAATGGTAATGTGTGACTTTTACTATGAGGCACCATGTAAGCTACTTATTTGTCAGCAAATTGTAGGGGGCCCCAGGTGCCACAACTGGATATATATACTTGTATACTGAGTCAGTCGGACCTCTGAGAGTATCATGATACCAGAGCTGCCTCAACTGGTCTGTGCACTTGTTGCGATGTCCTCCAAGGAGATGGTACTTCAGTATTTGTCCCATTGGGACAGCCTTGGTACTGCCTGAGACGCCAGCGTTTGCCTTGCCATGGACATTCCAGTCCATAGATGTACAACAAAGACAGCAGTTCATCACGTCCTGTTCCACCATAAATTCCCATAGGCGAGTAGTTGGCCCTTTAGAACAGTACTTGACATCAAATTTGCAGGTCTCAGATGTGGCCTATAGTTCCTCTTAAAGTTGGACGTGTGGCTTGTTCAACAGTGTGGCTTATATGCGGAAATGTATGTGCTATCACACACACCATTTTAAATACATCAGCTCCTATCTCAACTCTGAGACATCAGATCCTCTCCTACTAAACAGCTCCTACCCATTTATTAACTCGGAAGAGTTATAGGAGCCACCAAGGATTAAGACATTTTAGACCCCTCAAAATTGGAGCAAAATTTCACATTCATCACCAAATAAAAGGGTGTTCCCAGTGTATATTGATAAAAACTTTGTGCTCTAGAAGTAGCCTGGGATGTATAGATCATAGAGGTATATAATATAGACCAGAATTTGGTTTAGATAAGGAGATATCAGATAGTGAAGGCATACCTGGCATCACTGTTAGGGGACGCTTCTTTGCTACAATGTAAAAGTATACACATTCCATTTGGAAACCTTTGTTAACCCTGATGTCATACATGTACTATGACAGAGTCTGAATGATACCACAAACCACCCCTCCTCTTCCGAGTTAGGTGCGACTATGGCGCATTCCTCTAGTAGAGTCTTCAGTTCCTATCACATCGTAGATAGATCAGATCCTGTTGTATCACAAGGCATAGTAACGTCGGGTCCTGTTTAGTCTAGGTCCTGTTGGGCTTCCTTAGCCCACTTAAAAGGGACCATTTCGCCTCTTTCCTATCCCCTCGAATGTGCACATATGCGCAGGCACTCACACATTCCTCTGTGAAATTACAATGTAGTTCTTGCCATGAATATGACCTTAGCTGTCGAAATGGCATTAAACATCTATTACTCACTCACTTAGGTCCTGTCCTACCACAGACTACATCAGATACTGTTGTATCACAGGGCATAGTAACGTCAGGTCCTGCCCTACCACAGACCACATCAGTCTCGGATCCTGTTGTATCACGGTATAGTGATATCAGGTCCTGTCCTACCGTAGACCACATCAGATCCTGTTGTATCACAGGGTATAGTGACATCAGATCCTGTCCTACCACAGACCACATAAGATCCTGTTGTATCACATGGCATAGTAGCAATAGTAACATGTAGTATTCTGTTTCTACTGCCACCCCCCTCTCATGGTCAGCCCTGTCCCTCCCAAGCCCGGGCTTCCCTAGCCCACTTAAAAGGGTCTATTTCTCCTCTTTCCTATTCTCTCAGGATGTGTGTGCTGCACATATGCGCGGGCACCGACACATTCCTCTATGAACTTGTGTAATGTCGTTCTCGCCATGAATATGACCTTAGCTGTCAAGATGGCGTAAAACCTCTATTACTCACTCACTCACTCACTCCCTCCTAAGCCAGCTTTCCTGCTTTTGTGGGAATTCCTATTCTTGTAGGGATTTTTACACTGAATTCTGCAAATGGCCAAATGCCCATAAACACTGTTGTAGCAGCGACTTAATTGGTTATTTTGAAAAGAGACTATCAATAGCTACCAGTGGCGTAATATCAAAGAAGTCTTTTTAACACTGCAATGCCCTTGTGGGAAATACACATCGGTGATAGATATACCCAGGACAATGAGCCTACACTGCCTAGTTCCATGGAAGTAAACAATCAATCAATAACAAGAAAGCTGTGTACAAGAAACCCATAAGACATACACATTGTGTATAGTCCATAGATTGCCTTCAGTAAACTACCTTTACCACACACACCTTCCTCTTGGACTCATATCTCACCTGGTCGTCCAGGTGATCCATCTTCACTAGATTACCTCCTTGTGCTGGTCTGGAGGAGCCCCACCCACCCCCTACCACCACTCTATCCCCCATCCCTACAAATGCCTCTCGAGGAATGTCAATATACCCCACCCGACGCTTTGCCTGGATTCCCCCGCTAATTCCCCCTGTGTGCCGCTCATAGTGTCAGAGATGGAAGTCTTCGGGGTTTTCCCTGATTTCAGGGATTTTCAAGTTCCAAAAGCCTATATATTTCTATATAAAACCTATATTTTATTAGCTAAAATTGAGTATTTCAGGGATTTTGGTGGTCAGTGACTTTCATCCCTGTAGTGTGCCAACGTCCGAACCTCGTAAAATTACGAGAATCCCCACCCCCCCACCCCCACCGACAATAATTTGGCCCGTCCACAATTAAGTGTTATGATAATGTCTATACATCTGTCTGTACATCACCAAAGACTAGCCCTGTTTAATCCGAGATATCGGTGGTGGATATGTGATGAAGATTTGTACCGAACCCCAGTGGTAATATACATCAATAATTAATTAGAGTTAATAACCACAAATGGAATGAGATCTATTTCTGTATTGACTACTGCATAGTCAAATGAATTGCTAGTCTAGGATCTAGACCTTTGAGTATCTGTATAACTCTTGGCGACTGAAAAACGTGAAGTCTATTGAACAGATGCCGATTTCATATGATGCCAAATTGGGGTTACTGGCAGCTTGTTTTAGCCTCTTATTATCATAGAAAGTATGGCAGTGCCAGTATTAGGTATTATAAAACAGGTGACAGTGCTCTGCTGCACTATAGAAGTGACCTTGAGTGCATTATAGGAGTACTGTGCACACCTGAGCAAGGTCACCATAGCTGTGAAGCAGTCAAGTATCATGAATTGGTCGGGATATACCTTGATTGGGTACTTGATCGATTGGAATGAAATGTACAATGTTTTATAAAGACAATAGACAACTCCTTCTTCACATCTTGACTGCCTGTTGTCCTATAATACATATATATATTTCCAAAATGATAAATTCTGGTTGAAGTTTAACTCAGTTCAAACCCTCAAACTGGGTATTGCCATGGGTATGGACATAGTTCCTAGTCACATTAGCCTCATCAAAGTCAGTTCTAGTTAGAGGCTGAGGGACGGCAATAGGTGGGTATCCCAGGCACCGTGTACATCTTCATTAACTCCACACCAGCCGGCTTAAGTTGGGTGAAAAGTTGAGGTGGCGGGGTCTATAGCCCTCTCTACATTGTCCAGCAGGTGTGACGGCTAGTTGCCTCATCAACCAGGTGTGATGATCAGTTACTATAGCATTCAGTCGTAACACACCTGGCCAATGTGAAGCACACTGCAGCTGTCTGTATATTGTACAGGTGTTACATTAGCGTTTTCTATGGCATTGGTAAGCTTGGAATGAAGTCTTGGTAAACTTTGAAATACCTCAAATTCTCGGGCTAACCAGTTTAATGCATTGCTTTTGTCAGCGAATATTAATATGATGGCCAGAAACAGACATTTTGTGCCATTTTTAGTATCAGCTTTGGCCAAGAAGAAAGTCAATGTACAGCGTCTGAAAAGCCTCTGGTTTGTAACATTGATCTAAATTGAAGGCTATCGATCAGGGCCTTTGTTATGTGACCATTGTTTTGGTACTGATTGTCCCTGCATGTTCCCCGGGTTAGTATAATCCATCTTCCCAATCCCTCCCACCACCCACCCCCACCCACGGCCGTCAGTACATTGTAGAAGTCATATTGAATCTGATTTTGTCGGTAAGCATTCCTTTGAAAGTTTTTTCGCCATAGGTCTGTACTAATGATATTACAGAGATTCGAATATGAAACCATAGTCTAATTTCTCCACAGACACTGTATAAACCAGATGTGGCTTAGCCAAAAGCATATGCAACTGTTCATGGGTAAACACCAATAGATGGATGGGAAAGCCTCAGGGAAAGGACAGTTGAACACATGTTGTGATTCTAGATAGAAAAAAAAATCTTTGAAATTAGCTAGACCGACTTTTTGGTAAAAAGTCAATTATAAGAGTTATGATACTGTACACAAGGATACTTCGCTATTTAGGCTCTGTTTGAAGTGAAGCCTGCTAGAGAGCGACCATCCTAAACCTTTACATGTCATAGAACCTTTACTAGCAACATAGGCATTAAATTTTGTTCATTGTTTGAAAAAAAAGGTGCAGGTGCTAGTGAATTGTAGACCTGACTGTGAGTACCAGAACATTATTTGGCAGTGTAACAGATAGGGCTACATTTTTAAGCTGAGTACTCACAGAAACTACTCAAAAGATACACATGGACAGAAAGAATGTTAGTAAGTAAAATAGAATGTGAACGCAAACGATGTAAAATGGAAACACACACCAGCAGCGCCCTCTCTCAGGCTTTTGAAGTACCAGAGAGACCTCTTGTTCCTTGCCCGCGCACCAGGTGGCGCCTTGTGCGCCGCCAGGGTTCTCCACCTGTACCCCACCTGCCCCTACCCCACATCCCCCTCCTCCTGTGTGTTCCCACTCACCTCACCCTGAATAACATTCACCTCCACCCCCCCCCCATCCCACCTATAGGTGTACATCGTGGATCAGTGCATCCTCATCATATCAGATTCACAGACAGTTATTGAAAGAGTATAAAAGATAACTGATAGACAACACTTATTGTATTACTCAAACACATTCTGTGGTATCATTTGCTTCCACCACTCTAATGTAGATCATACATCAGATTCCAGCGCATTGCTGACCAGCCTTCTGTGTAGCAATAGGGCTTCCCTAGCCACTTAAAAGGGTCTATTTCTCCTCTTTCCTATCCCCTCAGGATGTGTGTGGTGCACATATGCGTGGGCACCGACATATTCCTCTGTGAATTGTGTAATGTAGTTCTCGCCATGAATATGACCTTAGCTGTCGAAATGGCGTTAAACATCTATTACTCACACACTCTGTGTGGCAATAACCTCTAAGAGGGAATAATGAATATACCCATGTACATGGTACCAATTACATTATAGCATAGGAGGATGACGAGACTAGGGTTACTGTATCTCACCATTTCCCAATTGCTCCCTCTGTTCATTTGCCAAATTTTTTGCCTGGATTTTCTCTTCTTCCCCCTGTGGAGTGGGGACCTTCATGTGAGGGCATGGAGGAGCAGAATAACTTCATTGGGGGTCCACGACGGAGGAATTCTCCTTCCATTCTACCAGTGGGCATACCAGATTCATAAAAGGCGACAAACTTGGGGTTTCTTGTGGCTTGGGGTGAGCATGTCGGCAGCTGGTGTCCATATGCATGGGCCCAGGCTTACATGCTTGTCTTTTGTCATGATATTCCCCCTCGGTGAACCATGTCTGAGTGATCAAAGGCTGTGGTTTGTCTCGCCCTGCCTGTGGGACCAGGCAAATTAAAGAACACTTGCTATCCTTCGAAAAGAGTAGGGGAATGAAGCCCTGGTAGCAGTTTTCCTCCTCATAGATGCGGTCATTCATCTCATAGATTCGGTCATTCATAGATTCAGTCACTGCTGTGTCGGGCAAGCAGCATATAAATACCTGTCTAGCTGTCTGGACAAGCAGCTTTGAAATACCTGTCCAAACAGAAAAGAAAGGACTTAATGTCTCAGAACCCTTGAATGTCTTGAGTTCCTCGATGGCCCCCAGACGTAAAACTAAACAAGCAAACAAAAAAGCCTGGACTTCTTGTGAAAGTATAAATAATCATTCCATATGCAAGGCACCCGCCTAACAGAAGAATCTTGGGAGATACCTGCCGTAAAATGTGTTAAGGGTATTTAAATTGATGAACCTGTTGAAGTAATTTGCAATGTTGCCGAAAATGGTTATAGTACTTGTACATGTCCTATTCTAAGTAGAATCACATGGAATCACAGAAAGTACCGTTTTCAAGGATCCCTGATTCAGGTATTTTCAAGCTTCAAGGACCTTTATGTTCCTGTACTAATCCCGCTTCTAAAGGGTTCTAAGTGACCATTTTAGGGATGTTTGTGCTCGGTCACTTTCATCCTTACGTTTTACCCTGTGTATACGTCGCGGCTTAGCGTAAATTCAGTTCATCCTGGATGTAAAATGGGGACATGAAGACATTTAATTAAATAGACTACACCCCTCCCAAACTCCTACAGCACCATACAGGATTGCATGGGATCCGGTGTTCTAAGCTACACATAATGTATTAAACTCAAGGTTTACCTTATACCCAGACCTTATACATTGTACACTGTGTCGTCTTTTACACTCTGCTTATACGAGGAGTAATACAGTAGTACATAATTGTCTGTCTTTAGTAGATACCCATGGCGGTGCCCTGTGTGTCTCTGACTTGGGGTGACCAGGTTCTGTGACTCTGCCCTGCCCATGGAAGGAACGCACTAAAATAGTGATTGTTTTCTGTTACTAACAATGTCCACGGTACAAGGTCATTCTCCTATGGTGGGGGGGGGGGGGGGGACTCCTGAAGCATAATTGCTCCGGGCTTAAACCAATACAGTTTGGGAAAGCAGGTTAGGTAGATTTACCAAATTCCTAAAATAAAAATAGTGGCCATGTGAGTTAGAGGTTCCATTCCTAATAATTATAATACACATGAGGTGAATTATGTTAATAAGGTATCTAAAATCACTCTCTTGCACTATATAGACATATCATGTCATCATAATTCGATTTGGCAACTCTAGTTGGTTATATCTACTTTGTGATGCCTTCCCATAAACATGCATGTTAGCTATGAGAGGCTGTGCTATCAGCAACATGACATTAACGAGGACACCCACCATGTTGCTCTTACCAGAACATACCTCAGTTCTAAGATGGGAACTGTGGAGACTGTAGCGTGTGGGTGGTAGCGGAGGCTTCCAGACGAGTGGGTCGTAATAGAAGGGGAGTACTAATAGATGATAGCTCGAGATATACCGAAATATGATTGAGGGGGAACAGGATAGATATAATGCACTAGTGATGTAAATGTAGATGCACAAATGTACCATTAGGCGGGGGGGGGGGGGGTAGGGGAAAAAATAGCGTTCTCAGTCCACGTGAACGTATCAATTCAGGGGTCAGTACATCAATACACGTCATTTAGACAAAAGTCGAAGTTAATCGTATGGATGAAAATAACCCGAAAGACCCCCACCGCCCACTTCACCCAAGAAGAAGTTTCAGTGGAAAAGGATCATCGGTCGGTCTTTCCCACCTTTAACATAGGTTTATCGTATACCTAACTGACCACTCTGCTCATTTCCTACGCTGACAAGGAGTAAAGCTCAAACTCGTTGCTGCCTCACTATCTAGATATACTTTCATCAATAATGTGTTGGTATGGCGTGGTAGAACCTAATAGTGAGCCGATTTACGGACATACTTTATCAGGAATGGATACATGGTGCTGATCTGTGAATTGCTAAAGCTGGAGAGAGCTAACCTAAACTATAGACATGCCTTCTATGATGTGCGCACTTTGTCTATGCAGTCAGGGCTTGGGAGTCATTTTGGGTCTGTGGCCACCTGGGCCAGGAGTCGAGTATATAGCAATGTATTGTCAAACACTGTATTAGCCAAATGACGAATGTCAAAGGAAATCATAAAAAAAAAAATGTTTTAATGACCCACAGCTAAAACTATTGGCCAGCGTTCAATGTCGACCCCTGCAATAAAATGGTAATGCATTTGCCTTATATGTGTTTTAGATTCCTCTCTGCCCCTCTTAACTAGTGCCACTGTTAAATGCCTGGTCCCTAAGGTAACTAAAATACATCTGCTATCTGGCTATGCCTTTAGCCTATCGATGATCCTCCAGGAAATCTAGATAAGACAGGCGTAAAAAAACAGTGTACTTGAATCCTGGATGGTAAATAAGGGCGTGAAGAATTTGAATCTTGTTCTCCGCGCCCATGTTCTCAACTGTGGCTCTATGAAAGCAATCTTCAATGATTATTTTGATGAAACTTGGTCCATGCTGTTATTACTGGCACAAACAACGCTGATCCCTACCGTAATCTCCCGCGGATAAGGCGCGTCTTATACAGGAGTTTTAGTTCTCATTGGACCCACAAGGGGGACAGCAAGACCTTTCTTTTGATATCTTACATGCCCCCTTGGTCATAATAAGACATAAGGGGCCCAGGAGGGTCCGGGGTGGCCCAAGCTACACATAGGTTTTTGAATTTTGAAAATTCATTCAGTAGAACCAAAGTTATGAATTTTTCATTTTTTTTTGGAGTTGCAAGCTGCGTCAGCAGCCGGGAGCGTAGCGACCGTAGCAACTCCATAATGTTTTCGGTTTTCTCCCGATGACGTCATGCTGTCTCAGTGACGTCACCGGCAGTGGCTAGTGATGAAGTGGCAACTCCTATCCGTGGTCCTAGCCACATTTTTCTTGTTGAGAATTTTCCCAAACTCTAGGTGCGCCTTATACGCGGGCTGTGCCTTATATGCGGGAGATTACGGT
This sequence comes from Acholoe squamosa, assembly GCA_949317995.1. Taxonomy (NCBI): domain Eukaryota; kingdom Metazoa; phylum Annelida; class Polychaeta; order Phyllodocida; family Polynoidae; genus Acholoe; species Acholoe squamosa. The sequence continues at coordinate 42,543,786 of OX439040.1, read as the reverse complement.
ACTATATACCTAGGATTGACTGCCATCCCATTACCTTATCGATGGTACCATTCTATTATAGCCCACCCCATAAGTGTAACTCGAACCACACCCTGTCCCAAAGATGAAGCACCACATAGGAAAGAAAATACCTTTAGACATTTGGAGTACAATAGGCTAAAACACATACAAAGGACCAAATGGACAGCTGCAAATGTTAAGTAGACAAAGGAAGATGTAGGACAGGCAGTGGTTGTGGGATCATCCTATTGTGTAGTGTGATTTATACAGGAGGGACCCAGGAGTGGGTTTTAGTCAGCTCCTCCTGGTGCTCCTCCTCCAGTATGCACATCCTCCTAAAAGGTGTGCTGACAGACGGGGCCACTCCTCCCCTCCTTCAATAACTACCGCCGTGAGATGCATAAGCCTCCAAGGCGGCATTCATTGCCTCGGGAAGTAGGGAAGCACTGGAGAAGGGCCAGGAGTGGTCATTTGTGATTACAAGGAGTCAGGTTTAACATTTGGTAGAGTACATGGAAGAATTCGGGAAGTACATTTTGTATGTTTTAGATCATATGCTTCAAATCGCGCTATGTTGCTTAAATACATTTATCAGATGAGGCTACATGAACACATGGATTTGCAGGGCTCAAATTTCAGGAAATGCTACCCTAAGCACTGACGTGGACCTGCAGGTATATTTCACACTTACTCTGATTCTATCTACGGGTATTCAGTTTTCTCCTGGAAATCACATGTGCACACCATTCAGAACCATGCTGGAAGCTTCCAGTAGTTCCATGATGGATAGGTGTTCAGTTAAGAAAGAAGCATAAGTCTTGCGTCCAACTGCTTTAAAAGAAGTAGCTCACCCGACTCCCCTGCTTGCCTCTTGTTGGCTCCTCTTTCATGGCGGACCCTTGTCAATGAAACTAATGTAGCGCCCCGTTAGAGACCCTCTGGCTTCGTCCTGAGAACTTCTCACTGCTGGCGGCAGAGAAGATCCAGGAAGGCCTAACAAAGTCTCAGCTCGTTTAGTAAATAATTCACGCAATCCTGTCAAGTAGGTACTGGTCCTATAACGGGGGTGTAGGGGCCGAGCGACCACCCCTCCCCCACTTCCCCGACAAGCCTTGCCTGAGCTACAAGGTAGCCAATTTGCCTCTACACCTCTAGAAATCCCCCTTAATTGGCAAGTATTGAAGATCCATCCCGCCCCTTGCTCACAGACAAAATACCCACTGGAGTAAGGGAGTAGCAGGGATTCCTCCTCATTCACTGTCTTCTTGTAGTTCATTTCACCTCTCAAAATTGATATTACTACAAGAACATATTTCTGAAACATGAAAATGTGTATATACGAATATTTCTAATGTAATATATGTATGTATAACTGGATCATCAACGGATCAAATGTTGGCAGTTATATATGTACTTGGTATTAATAATACCCGCGCATCATCGAAGAGGTTGAGAAAAGTTTGGCGATTTGTTGGAGATTTATTTCGTGGAGGGAAAAAGGGGAGTTGGGTATTGATGAGATGCAGAAGGATGGGAGGAGAGTCTTTGGTAGACTGTCTGATACAAATGTCCTCTGTTACCACCCTCCCGAAGACCCACAAAAGGTGTTCATTCCAGGGTCCCAGCTCATCGTGCCTTGGTTGATGGAAACCAATCATGCACTGACTTAAACTCCAGAATTACCTCTTCTGTCTGACATGGAGATCCGTCTGTGTTAAAAATATGAAGCAAATGGATTTACATGTGAATCGATTCGGAGTCTAATGATATTTTACTGAGTACATGTGTCCTTATTCGTCTTATTATGTTCTAGTGGCTAAGTGAGCACTATCCTAGGATAAAACCTCGCACATAACCCGCACCCCTTACCTTGGAAAGAACTATAATACGTCGACTTTGAACAAGCTTGAATATGCAGTTCTATGGTGTATAAGCGGCAGCCCAAGTTTGAGCAGATCCTGAGGTCACAAATCATAGAAAGTGTGCATATGGGGCCTTACATGTCATTCGCCCAGACATGTGCCCGGAAAAAGAATTCTTATAAGTATGCTTCTTTTACAATAGCAAGGACACATCTGACATAAATGATAATGTGATTTTCCTAATCTACAGGTCAAAATAGTCTGGACCTGAGATTTTCATGGAGGTATGAAGATTGTTTCTGTAGGAAATTAAGCCCTCAACATGGCTTGTAACTCAAATGTCATTCTCCCAGACACAATTTCGCCCAGACAATTTTGATCATTTTGGGCACATTTTACCCCCCTGGAGCCCAAAATATGCATATGGGACCATCAAAACCCATATGTAACATGAAGATCTCATCCAGCCTGACACTTTGAGCCAAAGAATTAGAGGGGGAAACTAAAATTCGAAGAGTAGGGGCTGGAATACCCTCCAAATTCGTCATATGCAAACCTTCTATGATTTACGACCCTGAAATAGTTTATTACTAGTAGCTGCGGGTTACTTATACACGAGGTTTTACGGCAATCATAACCATTTGAATGTGTGGTGAAGAGGAGCCAATGGTGTCCGCCGCCAGCTGTATAAATCTAATAATCTGGCAGGTCTGATCAGAAAGCTGCGAGGGGTAGATTGCCAGAGGTACATGATATGCACTTTTTCCTACCGGCAATATATATGCCCACATTTTCAGACTTCATGCCAAACTTGAAACGCCAAATCTTGAACATAGAATTCCTTTGAAAAAAATACATCTAGCACAGACAGTAGAACCAAGGTTCACCGTTCAGTGACATATGTTTTGGCAATATTGGCTTTGTTGGATTCCTCTGTAAAGGGTGCTAGAGACCCTTGTGCATCTCCATAGCCCCAAGTCTGAATAAGATATAAAGGGGTTGGAGGGGAGAAAAGGGGGCAGGGTCAAAGGCTACTAGCCATGGTGGGACGGAGGCTGAGACGGCCAAGAACAACAAGTGCCCATGATGAGACCGCAATGCCAAGAGGACCCCTTTGTGTGTCCAGACACTGTTCAACTACCCCCAAGGTAACAACAAATGTAGTTAATTCTGTATCCCCGGGTTCTCTATGAATTCACAGGAAGATTTTTTATTAAATGTTATGTGGAGAGGGAGAAAAAAAAAGACAGCCAGAATTTATTCTTTTTGAATTGTGTTTCTGCCATTGGTGTTGAGGTAAAAACCAAAATATTGTTGCTTTATTGTTGATTATTTGAAAAGAAAAAAAGGTATCCATTTTCTTGATGGAATCAAAACAGGCTTGCTGCTGATACGATAGTGCACACAAGTTGAGAACAGCAGGAGAGGGTGCACGGCACTTTTGTCTGTTGGCACTTTTGCGTGTGTGACCATTTATGTTTGTGTTGGCTCGTTCCTGTTCGACATAATCACGTCTCATTGTAACCAGTGGCATGATGGCACGTGACATGTGTAGCCGTGACGTCATGCTTGACCTTGGTGACGTATGTGATGAAGACGTCTTCTCCCGCAGGCAGTACGATACTTGGGTGTTTTACGTGGTTTGCCGCTTGTAATCAAGTCATACAAGCCGTCCTTATAGGAAAGATAAAGGTTGGACTTTCCTGAAGATGTGACCAGAATATGATGTTTCTATTGGGGGGGGGGGGGGGGGGGCTGTGACTGGAATCCTTGTTACTTCTAGCAAGATTCCGAAGGAGTCCTTGATGATGGAAGCCGTTCAGAATCTGTGTTGAAGTGGGTGCTACAACTTAATTATAAACAGACAATGAATTAGACCTTGAATAAGTGCCTGTCTTGTAAAAGGGCCCCCTGTCTTGTAAAAGGGCCCCCTGTTTTGTAAAAGGCAGGGATATGAGTCTTCAGGGATTTCTCTGATTTCAGGGATCTTCATGTTCCAAAAACCTATACATTCCTATATAAAACCTATATTTAAGAGGTACCTTTCGAGCATTTCAGGGATTTTGGTGCTTAGTGACTTCCATCCCTGAAAAGGGCCGCCTGTCTTGTAAAAGGGCCCCCTGTCTTGTAAAAGGGCCGCCTGTCTTGTAAAAGGCCCCCCTGTCTTGTAAAAAGGCCCCCTGTCTTGTAAAAGGGCCGCCTGCCTTGTAAAAGGGCCGACTGTCTTGTAAAAGGCCCCCCTGTCTTGTAAAAAGGCCCCCTGTCTTGAAAAAGGCCCCCTGTCTTGTAAAAGGGCCGCCTGCCTTGTAAAAGGGCCGACTGTCTTGTAAAAGGGCCGCCTGTCTTGTAAAAGGGCTGGGGGTAATGACCCCTCCAGGTGCTGCTCTTTCACGGCGATATGGTATCTTTGAGATAAAAAGTTCTCTTTATGGGTTGTGTATTTGAACACTCTTGTTCATGTGTCTGAGTAGCTCTATAAAAAAAAACACGTATGCACGATCATGAGCAGCTCACTAAACGGCTATCTTAATGTTGCTAAGTACATGTAGCTCACTAAAACAGTTGAGCAGCTCCCGCCAGCTCTCCTATCAATATTTCATTAGGCCGTTTTGGAATTAGAATTAGCTGAGATTGATTCGGAATGGAACAAAGTGGGGTTAGGAACCACATCACTTAACCACACCGTACTCATTTCGTGAATTATTAATCATTCACATTAACAGATTCAGAAAAAAAAATGCTAAGTAGGCCTAATACGTGCATTGGACATCTAGCCCCTATAAACGTCTTTTCGAGAATGTTAGCGGACTCAATTAATTGGATTTAATCACTGAAAGGATTAAATATAACGTCAGTTCTGTTTACTCTATTTCCATGACTTTCTCTTTTGTGATGCAGTGAGGAGCTCTATAGGTGCTCTCATTGACAAGCAAGTGGCAACAGTGATTGGTTGATGTAATCATAAGAGCAATTAAAACAGTCATTCGGCCACTGTTTGAGACTTGATTAAGGGATTTATTGAATGGCAAACACCAGTCTTTATCCCTGATGATATGACTGTGGCGACAGATCTGTTAAAGGAATGTGACGACATGGGCAAATTGCCACTACTGTACAGCTACCCACCACCCCCCCCCCCCCCAGTCGCCAGAATCCTTTACAGAAAAATAACCAAAGGAGACAGAAAAGGGGGATCAGGAAATTGAAGTTCGAAAATGAACGTTTCACAAAGCGACCCTTGCAAGACCACCCTCCTGTTTGGAAAATAGTTGTGGTTTTATGCTTTGAGTTTGACTTGATATAATTTTAAACCCTTCTGAAAGGTGTCGGTGGAGATGGTATTGTGCCAATGCAGGTGTTTCCAAAGCAACAACAACCAATGTTTCAAATTAATGTAGAGAAACTATTATTATTCTCTCTGGTTTAGTAGAGCATGTGGTTGGTTGACTCCACCAAAATTGTGAAGACCCTGGATGACATCTAGCATTGCTCACCATTTATCATTGGCTCAGGGACCAATGATAAATGGTCTATACCGCTGGGTAGGTGGTGGCATTGGAAAAAAGTCAGTTATACAATTTTCAATCTCAATTGTCTACAAGAAACAAAGCATGTAAACAAATAAAAGTACCATACATGAGTAGTCCATATATCAATCTTTAGTTACAGTAAAGAAAAAAATTCAAAAATCCATCCATGAGTTCATACAAAATTAAATAAAGAAAAAAGTCATTTCATAAAAATATCTTCTCCAATCCAGTCCTCCATAGGTTTACCTCCGGGCTGGACTTTTCTCTCTTTGTTTCTATTTGGTTCGAAAACAGCGTCTAAAAGTGAGACGCTTTGGACGCCTTTAAAAAAACGCGGGAAAAGTCGCCCTGAGCCCTGCGTGCCAATGCACGTCTTTCAATTTTTTTTAACTTTTATTGACACGTCATTTTCATGACTTGGAGAGAGATAACAAGTGACTCTGACATAGGGAATCTGATTCATTTCAACTGATAAGATTAATGTCTATATTCAAAAAATAATTGTGGAAAGACCAGTGCACCTACTTGGCACCGGAACATATAGGATCTATGAAATTATTCAATCTTTCCCTGCAATGTATGATCGTATACCCATAGATAGAATAGAGTAAAATATGTGGATCTGTGCGATACTGGATGATATGGCTCTCCCTGCCTAGCCTGTAGATACGTAGCTATATACTTACTGTGATACAATAGCCAGATAATAAGGTGGCATTTACATTTATTATAGCGGTATTGATAATTGTAATACCACAAGTCCTATATGAGGGAAGGGAATGTCGTTTTATTTTGTTATTGATAGGTATGCAGTGGCACATTCCTGTGGGGTATGCCATACAGGCCTATACTTTATATTATTGGATCTGTAGTATTTAATACCGTAGTACCTCGTATATAAGCCATGGCTTGTACACGAATTTAAGCCTTTCTAATTCTATGCCTTATACAATTTCCAAAAAGAGCAGGTACGCTTTATAAAATATTAGATTAGTAATAAACTGTCCAAAATCAAGGCCCAGAGGCGTCTTAAGCTTCTCTCTCAACACAGGGTGAGTCTTATATGCGGGATGCGCCGAATGCGGTCTTATTTTTTCTTGCCTGGTGGTGGGTATAGCTTTACTTTGCATGCCTTTCCATCGCCTTGGTCTTCCAGGAAGTATAGCCTGTTTTATTAACCTCACCATAAAACTCTGCACAATTATGAATACCATTTCGAGATAGCATGCAAAAACTTAAAAATACATTTTCAGAATGGCATGCAATCTAGCACTGTTTATACCTAGGCACCCTTGTAGTAACTATACACCTACATGTGTATTGTATATAATATGGGGCTCTGCTAAGTGGCACGCAGCTCCCTTTAAGTCAATACATTGTTCCTGGTATGTATGAAAACTATGCAAATAGAATCTGACGAGGATTAATTCTTGTCATGCAATAGCAACACTAGATACCGTTTTATAGAGCACCGTTTCCTTTTGTCGTGGTACCTAAAGTAGAGTGCAGAGCTTTCTTGTCTAAATATGAAATTATGATCTAAATGTACAAGACTGATCTTTGTCCACTTGTCTAGGGCATATTTAAGGGGAAAACGAGTGTTTGGAGGGGAATTTAGTGATTTATAGACCCACTTAGAAACTGCTATAAGTTCAGTTGTCTGAGACTGGAATTGTCTCCTGCAATTCTTAAAGACCACCCACAGAAGGGATTTAGTTAATGCCATAAATCTGACCCGAAATAGTCTGAAATGGCTATAACTCACTCTTTAGATCCTATATTGGATGTTTCATGAAAATCCCCACCAAGCCTGAACCTAAGTACATGTATGAGTAGGTCAGACAAAGACTATTTATTCTTAGAATCATAAGAAACAAACTATTGCAACACCACATCATTACAACCCATACGTTGACACAGATATTCAGTGAATGCCAATAAATATAATCATATCTTAAAATGACACGTATAGACCTGAGGCAATGATGTCAATTAATCTGTTTACTAATAGGCCGCAACACAGGAAAACGATGCATGGCATTGGCGGTCCCTTGTCTCCTTCACTTTAAGGCTAAAAAATGCCCCCGGGGATAGCCAGTAGTGATTTACGGCAGCGGTAAGGCAGGTTGAGTAAGCCGTAACCATTAAGACACTGTGTAGGGTGTCTCTAGGGGCACAGGAGAAGGGGTGGAGAAGTTACCCCTTTAAGGACATATTGCCCCATCTGCATGGATGGTTGTCATTATGCACCAATGCAGTGCTAGCACGTATCTCACAGGCACTGAATTGATAGATAAATAATGCTACACACATAAAGAGCCAGCGCGGGGCACCTATATTGCAGCACTGGTGGTGTTGTAGTGGCTGATACCAGAAATTCATAGCTTTGATTAGAGATTACTTAATTGATTTGTGTAAAATTCCTGGGGAAATGTGTGTAAAATCATAGTTTTCCTGTTGTTTTTTTTTTTTTGGGGTGGTTGCGAGGTGCATCTCTGATACATCAAGCTGACATAAGGACCAAGCTCAAGGGCATGGTACATTGAAGCAATATGCCGCCTATAAAGGGTTACGGGAAGGCCCCAAGAGGCAAATTAGAGACTTAAACACCAGGGCTACTTCAGTATGTGCCCCATTATTTAGCTTGTAGATACTGCCCTGCAGGGACGATTGTCAAAGCATTCAAGTATATGACTATGTGGAAAATATAGAGGTTCTGAACGGACAAAGATGGGAAAATGCACTAATGGTATCTGTACGCTCTATGGGGCATTAATCAATAGAATAAAAGTAAGAGGTGTGGGATATATAGAAATGGGACCATGAGCCTGCTGCCAGTGCAAATGTCACTCTGGGGTTTACTGTATCCTCATCTCGTGACATGCCAATTTAGCATGTAAATATGCACCATGCCCACTTGGCATGTGGACACTAATGTCAATTGAAGCTTATCCTGAACAAGCAGAGATAACCTCATTAAGGCCAAGCTGCTCGGTGTGTGTGTGTGTGTATATATATATATATATATATATATATATATATATATATATATATATATATATATATATATATATATATATATATATATATATATATATATGTGTGTGTGTGTGTGTGTGTGTGTGTGTGTGTGTGTGTGTGTGTGTGTGTGTGTGTGTGTGGAAGTTGGTTTATCTAAAAAGAAAATATCTAGACACAGCACAGTTGATTTCTTTTCATAAGTCTAGCCTTTAAATCCAATCAAGTCAAATAAGGTAGGCTTAAAAACTGGAATGACTGACTAAATATACACCACCACTCCAACCCAATTTCTCCGTAATTATAATACCTTGCCATGAAATTCTCCCGAAACATCTTTCTGGGCTTTCGAGTATTTGTCAGTAACAAAATGGCTTGTAACTCATAAACTGGCCTACTGTACAGACTTCACATTATTCTGCTATAGAATTAAACATAGCAGGTGCTGAACTAGCTCTAAACGCAGGCACCTAATTCTGGCCTTTGAATATTGATGAATTAGACGCCAAGTAATATCCAATATTGAGTTAATACTTCCCAGCTGGGAAATCTATCAACATTTTAGTTTCCTATGAAGAGGTCTAAGAGAGGCAGACTATTTTGTGTTGTATCAGAACCGAATGGTTACTCCACTCACTCATTGCGGCCTGCTCCCATACAGCATTGGCTAGCTGTCACGAGGATATTGAGGGATTGGGTGAATTTGGGGGGGGGGGGGGCTCAGGACAGGAAAACTAATTAATAATCAATATCTTAATTAGTTAATGCCATGCAGAACAAAGCCCCAAACCGACCTCACCTCCAGTCGGGCTGGCCAGCAATGAAAGGCTGACAGCTTGTATCAGTGACAGAACGGATCTCTATCAGCGTCCTTAAAGGGGCGTTGGCAGGGAGGCTGAGGGCGGCAGCAGTATCCAAAAGAGGTTCTCACTGTGGGGAATTAAAATCAAACTCAATGCAACCATTCCCTGCTCTGACTCAACATTAGTAATGAATAGATAACAGCCACAGAAAGTGCAGATTTCTGGTCAGATGAGTTTGTGCATTGAGGGCTGTGAGAATAGGGATCGGAGCTTGCAATCTCTGAATCAACTTCTTTTTTTCTGTGATTATGTTTTGTGATTAATCTGGTTACAAATGAATGGCCGATGGCGTCGATAGGGTGTTATACAGAGCGTCACACTCCCGTGCTAAGTGAGATAACAGCCCCTTTTGCGCCGTGTTTTATTTGTGTCTTTGTTATTTATGCATTTTTGTGATTTTTTTCTGTACGTGTGTGGTGTGATTTATGGGTTCGGATATTGCTGAGATGGGGGGGGGGGGTTAAATGATTATGGAAATTAATATTTCATATAGTATATGAATTCCCGGCTGTGTATTTTGTACGTATTAAATCACCGACATATATATTGTTGTGCCTGTCTATGAGTCAATGGCCATTTTGTTCTTTGTATGGACCAGGCTGGTTGAGTTCAAAACGGGCAATTGCGTGAGTGGTATTAGAATGAGATATAGAATATACTTGTAGTGTGTAAACGTATATATGTCGATATATTTACTAATCTCTGCTTGCAGTGAAATGTTTCCCTGTGATCATACGCACAAATCGAGCTAGTGTTTGTTCTTATTTCATACTTCCAATAGTTTAACAGATGACATGGCTCCACATTCAGTCCCGGGCCTCCCTAGCCCACTTAAAAGGGTCTATTTCTCCTCTTTCCTATCCCCTCAGGATGTGTGTGGTGCACATATGCGTAGGCACTGACACATTCCCCTGTGAAATTGTGTAATGTAGTTCTCGCCATGAATATGACCTCAGTTGGCGTTAAACATCAATTACTCACTCACTCCACATTCAGTCACTCTCTGGGGGTCGATATGTAGAATCAGTCATTTCAATTTGAGGAAAGAGCAGGGAAAGAAGACAACAGATGTATTGGACAGAGTCTAATGCAGCCGCGACAAGAAAAGATAATAATACTTTCAAATAAATTAATATACTCGTAGTGTAATACTAATAGACTATTACACATAATGTTCTTTTTTTTGACAATTTATAGTACATTCATGGCGCATGTCTCTATAAGAAAACAGTACAAAACAAAACTTCTATATACAGTATCAGGGCATGGTCGTATCGGCCAGACCTGGGGGGGGGGGCCGGGCGTTATTGATGCAGGTGTAACTAAAAACCAGATAATAATCGATAAGTGAGAGCTGTCGGCGACAGCGCGTGTTGCGATAACAAACTAATCAACGCCCCATGCCGGAAGTGGGCATGCACACAGGAAGTGACCTTGCGCAATGCACGATCGAGCCGTCTGCTGGCGTCTCAATCAATTATATGACATGCTGAAATTTGTTAATGTAAGTTGTTGGTGTTTGTATGAACGTGAATAAAATTATCTGAAATTCAATGACGGTTTAAAAGTATGTGATGTAAAAAAGAGTTGTGGAGTGGTATAACGACCCCAATTCACTATCCATAAGGGGAGGTGGGCTGTACTAGAAAATGGCAGAAAATGCACAAACTGTACCCCGGTCCTGAATCCATATTCGTATTTATTGTAACTGTTTTGAAATCAAATTCATACAAATAAAGCAGGAGTCACTGGAGCTAAAGCCTCAAGACTCGTCCCTAGAATCTTCAGTGACATCTTGTGAGCTTTCCCTATAGATCTAGATCCTATGATAAATCCGGTGTCTGCATGAATCTAGACCTGTATACTTGTAAGATATCACCTCTCCTCTAGAATAACAGTTGACCATCTCCCGTGCCCTCCAGTCGAAGGCATACGTACCAGAGACATATGCCCGGCATATATCCCTTCCCATAGCCTCCGCCTTTTCATCTTACCATGAGCCAAGCTACTGAGGCGGCTCACTGTAAAGTGAAATCATTTAAGTGAAAGGAAACTGCTTGTGGATGCCTGTAAGACAGTGTATCCAAGTGGCAGGTTTCATATTTCCTATGAAGAATCCGTAAGATCAACATTCACGAGGCTGAGATGTAACTTGCAATGTTGGGAACAGAACTAAAGGATTGTATTATACTGCTTCCTTACTTCCATCCAACGTTGTAATCATAACATGAAGAGAACAATTTGATATTTATAGAGCACATGCTGTATAGTGTTTGGCTGAATCAGTACTGGTCTGTTTTGACGGCACAGAATAGATGAAATAGACACCATTCTGCACCATACTCATGCCTAAGAGCACAGAATGAGTAGTCATCGGTGACATGATAATATCAATATCACATATAGAGCTGTGAGGAATAATAAAACTTTTAACTTCCTCGACGTGTAACGGTGTTTAAGTTGCACCATCACAAATTGTCTTTGGGCATGAATCACCTTATTGGCTGTGTAGGTTCAAATCCCTCAGATGCAAGTATTTCATCTGGTATGATGACTATCTCACTTCTTTCCATGGCGGACATATCAATAGCCTGTCTACCTTAGATTCTATCTCACTTCTTTCCATGGCGGACATATCAATAGCCTGTCTACCTTAGATTATACCTGTGTAATATGGGATTAAAAAGAAGCCTTGCTTTAGCCCCTCCGATTCACTATAATTGTAGGTAAGTTGACCATCACCACATCCTACTTACCTTTCACCTATATCCAACATCAAAGTACTCAATTTAAGGGAGTTTGTTAAGAGGCATAGGTTAAGCTACCTCTATGATATACTCCAGCCGAGAGGGTGATGGACCAATGTGAAATATGTTGTTTTTTTTTAAAATAGGATTCGTCGCCCTATTTAAATCTACCGACCAGCATATGCTATCCCACTATAATCATTACCTTCCAGCTTTCGTGACAAGTCCATTGAAATAATAATAAATTAATCTCATCATCAACATGACGCTAAGTGATATCGACAAAATCACTGGGCCATGTTGGTATGACTGCACTTTACCTGACCTGCAGCCGAACTGTGTACCCTACTCGATCCCTCCAACGGCATTAAGGCCAGGTCACATAATGCCTCCCAATTCATGTTCCATGTGATACCTCCAAATTCATGTTCCACATGATGCCTCCCAAGTCATGTTCCACATAATGTCTCCCAATTCATGTTCCACATGATGCCTCCCATTTCACGTTCCACATGATACCTCCCATTTCACGTTCCACATGATATGTTCCACATAATGTCTCCCAATGCATGTTCCACATGATGCCTCCCATTTCACGTTCCACATGATACCTCCCATTTCACGTTCCACATGATACCTCCCATTTCACGTTCCACATGATGTCTCCCAATTCATGTTCCACATAATGTCTCCCAATTTACGTTCCACATAATGTCTCCCAATTTACGTTCCGCGTGATGTTTCCCCAACTCATGTTCCTCGCTGCATCTTGGCGATCATATGGGGGTGTATCAATCTCATAGGGTCTGCACGATGCAGGAATGTAGCATTTGGTCGTGAGTAAGGGGATGCAGAAATGTGGCCCTTAAAGGGTTAAACTCCAGGTACTGGTAGTTACCTCATGGGTGGGATAATATGAGTATCGATAGAGACCTACCAACACATACACTTTACCATGCCACTTTACTTGTAGATTGCTGCACCCGCCCATTATATGCGTAGATGTTGCATATACATTACATGTACCTCCATGCTAAAACATCCCATTATATTACCGTTGCGATGCAGGGAAATTGAGACAGTCATACAATGAGTGCGTTTCAACAATCAGGTCAGTTGGAAGGGATTAATACCATTCCTGGATCGTATGGCTATATTAGGCAGAGAAAATTCGACATGGGAGAATGGAAAGATATGTATTATGTAGATACCACGTCTACTACTTCCCATGCCAGTGAAATAAAATGTGGCGATCTCAATTTCTATACAAATTGGAGTGGTGTGCAGGAAGGGGTAAAATGAATTTGCTGAATCCAGTCGATGGTAAAGAATAGACGAATGTCACTTGAACAGTAAGATTCTTAACCCAAGTGATATGAGCATCCCTACTTCGCATAAAGTGCTTATATATGGAAAGAAGTGCATCAATATTTATAATCAAATGATTGACTATCCTGAGAACAAGACAAAATAACGTATTATACAAGACCACCGGTCATATTATCCATTAAATACACATGTATAACAAACTTTGGCATGAGTGGGTGTTCAATTGATGAGTATCTTTAACCTTGACAATGTCTCACACCAGTTGTATGGCAGTAATTCGCATTCAGCATGACGATAAGCTATTGGGATGCAGAGTCACTTATCAGATTATATTCTATTATCCCTCGGGAACCTTCAGCGTTTCCGAGAATCCACGAGAGGAGGATCCGCGCATGCGCAGTCAGTCAGTTTTTGGATTCGGTCAAGACAGCGTCTGTCTCGTCTGTCAGAGCCATCAGCTATTTCGATCTGTAAGTATAAAATTTGAACGGTCTGCGGGCTGCTTTTCAGCACGAAGACTAACTTTATTGTATAGATTGTTTGGGCAATGCTTTGTTTGCCCTTTCTGCTCGTATAATTGTGTTTGGAGCAGTTTTCAACGACCGGGCCGATCCTCCTCCGAGGCGGCCATCTTGGTTTTCACGGTCGTCAACATTTCATTCAATTTACACCCCCCGGTGTCAACAGAGTGGAATTTTACCCGTTTTCAGGGCAAATCACAGCTTTGCCCACCCCCAGGTGGTCATTGCGGGCATTTGGCGAGCATTTTGTCTGTTTTTCGCCAATAAATGCGAGTTTTCCCGATCGGTACGTTGACCGAGCGGCGGAAAACTTTGCCGCTGGGTTCGGCGTGTCTCTCGGTTAAGACGGAGACCAGCGCGCGTCCGGTACGTTGACCGAGCGGCGAAAAACTTTGCCGCTGGGTTCGGCGTGTCTCTCGGTTAAGACGGAAACCAGCGCGCGTCCGGTACGTTGACCGAGCGGCGAAAAACTTTGCCGCTGGGTTCGGCGTGTCTCTCGGTTAAGACGGAGACCAGCGCGCGCGCGTCCGGTACGTTGACCGAGCGGCGGAAAACTTTGCCGCTGGTTTCGGCGTCTCTTTCGGTTAAGACGGAGACCAGCGCGCGCGCGTCCGGTACGTTGACCGAGCGGCGGAAAACTTTGCCGCTGGTTTCGGCGTGTCTTTCGGTTATGACGGAGACGAGCGCGCGCCCGGTACATTGACCGAGCGGCGGAAAACTTTGTCGCTGTTGTCGGCGAGTCTCTCTGTTATTACAGAGATAAGGACAAACTGAAGGCAGTGGTGTGCTGGTTTAGCGATCGGCATTACCGGAAGTTTTGGTTTAGCGATCGGCATTACTGGGCCTGTTCACTTGATGTTGATTACAGTTGAGGTTAGTTTCTTCTAACTATTAACTTGAATTGTGATCCTTCCTATTTTAACACTGTAGTGTTTAAATTTTAGTGACTCTGGGTCCTGTTTCTTACAGATTCACCATGAGTGATCAGAAGGAAAACAAGGGCAAGAAAGGTCCAAATACTAGGAGGAAACATACTATAAGTGAGGATGGATCTGACATTCAGATGCATGACTCCAATGAGACCATTGGCACGTCAGGGGCTGGTCATGCTGGTACGGAAGGTACTAAGACTACGGCTCCTATGGAGGGTACTTCAGGTACTTCGACCCAATCTACTGCAGGGACTTCTGGTACTCAAGGATTTGACTTCCAATCCTTGTTCCAGAATGTGGACACATCGGCAATGATGGGCCAATTCTTGGGGAGTCTACTGATGCAAGCTGTGAAGCAAACACCCACTGACCCCTCGGAAGAGGAAGAAGATGAGGAAGTTGAGGAGGTTCAGGACGAACCTAAACCGTCCGGTAAACTTTACAACCTCATGAAAGAGTGTGTGGAGCAGGAACAAGAGAAAGGGAAGAAAGGAAAGGATATCAGACCCTTTGTGGCAGATTTTCTGAACTCAATGTTCAAGGAAAAGAGGACCCGGTCTGACCTGGAAACGTTGCACAGCAAGTACCCACAGCCGGAGAAGGCTGGCCAATTGGTTGTGCCGGAGTTAGAACCAGTCCTTAAGGTTCTAATTAATAAAAGCAAGAACTCTGAGTTTCTCAAACGTGAGGAAGCATTGAAGAAGTTGCAAGTGCACCTGGTAAAGGCCATGCTGGCATTTGTGCCGATCATGGACCTGTGGATATCTCGAGGGGATAAGGACAGTCAGTTGGATGAACTGAGTGAGGCTTTTGGGGACTGTATGAAGTTGATTGTCAGTACAATCAAGGCCATCACTGCTCGTAGAACGGAGGCGCTCAAGCCCATGGTAGTTGCTAAATACGGGGAGCATTTCCTCAAGGATGGTGGAGATGACCCGAAGTTCTTATTCGGAGGTAATCTCGAGGAGGCAATCAAAACTGTGGACTCAGCACACAAGATGGCCGAAAAACTTGAGAAACCAGCACAGCAACATGCAGCGCCAGGGAAAGCTAAGAGTAGCTTCAAACAAGGCCAGCAACAGCAGCGCCGGCGGGGGTTTCCCCAGCAGAGGCATCAGCATCAGCCCAGGGGGTTCAACCCGTTAGCTGGTATGAGGTTCCCATTCGTGATTCCCCAGTTTGGTCACAATGTGGCACCAAGGATGAATGGACCGAGGCCCAGGGCACCAGCGCCAGCAGCAGCGGGTAGTGCAGCGAAGGCGAAGCAAACCTCGGGTTTTCAGAAGTAGGGTCCTTAGCAGGGCAGGTAAGTCCCCTACAGTTCAATCATTCTGCTCAGAATTTTGTCGCTGGTAGTATTGCTAGATATATAGACCGCTGGTCCATGATAACTAGTGACCCATGGGTCCTGGACATGGTTAAAGGGGTGAAGATACCTTTTGAGGAGTTGGAACCAACTCAACAAATGGTGCCTTTCCCTTATGATCTGGGATCAGAGAAAGAGGAGCATGTTGACAATGAGATTGGCAAGTTGCTCATAAAAGGTGTCATAGTTCCTGTGGAACCAGCTCAAGGTCAATTCATTTCTAACGTGTTTGTAAGGCCCAAGCCCAATGGCGAGTACAGATTAATTTTGAATCTGTCAAAAATGAATGAGAGTGTAGAGTACACACATTTTAAAATGACAAGTTTAAACACGGCTGTTGAAATGATGAGGCCTGGATGCTTTATGGCATCCATTGACCTCAAGGATGCTTACTATTCTGTTTTGGTGTCAAAAGAGGATAGGAAGTTCCTGAGATTCTACTGGAAAGGAATCTTGTATGAGTTCCAGGGCATGCCCAATGGTTTGGCCTGTGCCCCTAGAATTTTTACAAAAATTCTAAATCCAGTCTTCTCCAACCTGAGAGAGGGAGGTCATGAGTGTTTTCAATACATTGATGACTCCTTTATCTTGGGAGATACAGCAGAACAGTGTAGGGTTACTACTGACAGGCTTGGACAAGAGTTAGATTCTCTAGGGTTTGTGGTGCATCCTGATAAATCAGTATTTACGCCTACACAAGAAATTGTGTTTTTGGGGTTCCTGTTGAGCTCACAGACTATGACCGTGAGACCCACACAGGACAAGATAGACAAGTTCAACATGGCGGTGTGGAACTTGGCTAATGGCCCCAAGCCTTACACAATAAGGGATATTGCTGGTATTGTTGGTCTGATGACGGCCTATTCTGCAGGAGTGCAGTATGGGCCGGCACATATCAAGGGTCTTGAGAGAGAAAAGAACCTAGCGCTGGAACAAAATAAAGGGAATTTTGATGCAGAAATGATTGTGGGTTCACATGGTATGGATGACATCAACTGGTGGTTAGAAAACCTTCCGACTGCTTCCAAAAAGATCAGAAACGAGGGTGCTGATTTTGAAATCATCACCGACGCTTCAGGCACTGGGTGGGGGGCTCACAGGGGTGAGACAACCACCAAGGGTATTTGGAAGGAGGAGGAAGTGAACCTTCATAGTAACATCCATGAGTTGATGGCAATCCAATTAGGATTACAAGCATTGGTACCAGAACATGGGGTCAATGTCAAAATTCGTACTGATAACACTACTGCTTTGGCTTATGTCCGAAAAATGGGTGGAATCAAATCGGTTGAATGCAACGAGTTGGCAAAGCAAATCTGGGACTGGTGTGCCGAGAGGGATATGTGGTTGACCATCAACCACATACCAGGAAAGGAAAATGTGTTGGCAGACTACCTGTCAAGACACTTTTCACCAGATCTGGAATGGGAACTGAGTCCAAAAATTTTCAAGAAGGTTTGCAAAATTTTTGGCACACCAGAAGTGGATTTGTTTGCCTCTCGTGCTAACGCTAAATTGCCATGTTTTGTGTCTTGGGGGCCACAACCTGGCGCCTGGGACAAAGATGCCTTGTCCATCTCATGGAGGGGAAAATACATGTATATTTTTCCTCCTTTCAGTCTGTTGGGACCCGTAATTCAAAGGATCAGACTGGAGAGGGTACAAGCGATTCTGGTCACCCCCGATTGGCCGGGTCAACCGTGGTACGGCGGGCTCCAACGCACCAATTGGAGAAGACTTCGCTTCAGGAGAGACAGAGGAAACTTGTGTCATCCAGGAGAGCCCGCGAACAAGCTAAGGCTACAAACTACCCCGTTGGTGGTCTATCGTTCCTTCTGAAGAAGAAATTGGTGAAAAGGGGATTTGACAGTCATACTATTCAGCTGGCAGTTAATGCCAGGAGACCTGCCACTAGGAAGTCATATACGACTTATCTTAAGGACTGGTGCGTTTTCTGCGTGGAAAGGGGCATTCCAGTGCTCCAGCCTACTATTCAGCAAGTGTGTCAGTTCCTTTCAAAACTGCAAAGAGAGGGGAAAAGTTACCAGGCCCTGAACGCAGCCAGATGTGCTCTCTCTGCGGTTTGCAATTATGTCAATGGCAAACCAGTGGGACAACATCAGGTAGTCAAGCTGTTGATCAAAGGAGCGTATGAAATGAATCCGCCGGGTCCCCGCTACCACACCTTTTGGGACGTCCGTAAGGTACTGGATGTCATTCAGCAGTGGGACAATGAAACAGTCTCACTTAAGAAACTCTCGATGAAGTTGAGTGTATTACTACTTCTCGTGACATCACAGAGGGGACAGACCATAGTAAATCTGTCAATCAAAAACATGTCTGTTAAGGACAAAGCAGTGTTCCGCATGACGAAACTACTGAAGAGCAACCGGCAAGGTGATCCGCTGAACACACTGGTACTTCGGAAGTTTGACGAAAACCCTAGGGTGTGTGTGGTACGGTGCCTGGAACAGTACCTGGAAAGAACAAGGACAATTCGATCTGAAGAATCGCAGTTGCTTATTAGTTATATAAAACCACATCTACCGATAAGTCGGGACACTCTATCAAGATGGGTGTTAGGCGTACTTGCGTTATCAGGCATAGACGTGCAACAGTACAAGCTGCACTCAACCCGAGGAGCCTCAGCGTCGGGGCTCCTCAGGGTGGGGGGTAACTTAAACCTGCTAATGAAACGGGCTGGGTGGCGCCAGTCAGTTTCATTTGCACGGTTTTATCACAAACCAATAGAAGACATTGTCGAGGGTAACGCCATTCTGGCGTAAAATGAAGTTACCTTTTGTAAGGCTGGAAAGTTACTCTTGCGAGTATTTGAACTTTGTAAGTTTAGAACGGTTATGGTTATTGGCATCTTAAGATGACATATTGGGTGTATAAGTCAAGTTAGACTTATTATAGACAAGTTGTTATCATATGTGGATATATATTTTCTTCCACATTACCACTTTAATATGGTCACAGACAATACAAGTTGAATGTAAATACGTTGTTGTGTTTTCTGTTCAGGGTAGTCAATTGCTCTGAAACTCTCGTGGATTCTCGGAAACGCTGAAGGTTCCCGAGGGATAATATTAAGATTATTTGAGACTTACCTGTAAGTTGAGGTATAATCAGGATTATACCGAGGGAACCTGGCGGTTCAGGGAATACACGCCCTACCGCTCCCTCCCTCGGTTAATCATGATGTCTCAGATTAATTAATAAGGGGGGTGGTATTGGAATTTACCCCTAGTAAGGTTAGGTATTAGTTAGTTGACCCCCCTTCACAGGCTCTTAAGGACTGACTGCGCATGCGCGGATCCTCCTCTCGTGTATTCCCTGAACCGCCAGGTTCCCTCGGTATAATCCTGATTATACCTCAACTTACAGGTAAGTCTCAAATAATCTTAATATTAGAGCAGTAAACGAAAAAATATGAGCGAATGTAAAAGCCACTGACACCAGCTAGGATGGAATTTGGAGATTTAGATAAGGATGCCATTTTGGCCTATAGGTAGACGCCTCTTCTTATATCAGTGGTAGTTTATTAAAAGGGCGCCTTTTGGTGTTGGACCATGGAGGTGTTTGTTCCTACATTATGAGCACTATATGATGATGAGGAGCTATCAGAGGTTGTTGGCGGGGCATTGCATCTCTATCACCCCTACTAAGAGAGGAGGGGTGGTGTATACCTCTGGAGGTGGGCAGTAGAGCACACAGGGTAACGGAGGAAGGGAAAGTGCTGAGATCAAAGAGGGAGACATGAAAGCCAAGTCAGTTGGCCACTGACAAAGGAGAGGGTTGAGAAGGGAAAGGGTCTTGTCCCCTCGGGAGACGCCCTGTGACATTGCAGTTGATGAAGCTGATGAAGTGGACAGAAGTGTGATTGTGGTTTGCTTTAAACACTCTGTTTCCCTAGCCGTAAGGTTTGTTTGGGTAAGGACATAAAACATGTAATACAAACGGTTTGATGTATGTCAGTGGTAGTTTTACTCAGAGGTTGAGGGGGTAATAACAGTGGTGACTTCATGGCGTGTGTCTCTAGTCAAAGCTCTATCATAGTATTTTAGAGCCGCGGTTCTTTTAGAGAAGAAAGGGTGATCACTGGTTTCCATGTCTAAAACGAGCTTTTCAAAATTTTTAAAATTAAAACGGCAAAACAATGTGTTTCACTGGTGTTTTAGACTCTGGTTATCTTACCTTTAATTCACAGGTGCGTACAATTATCCAATTGTCCGAGCAAGGCGTAACCCTAGTTGGATGTGAATCTGCTCAGAGTTGTAATCGTAGCGTCCGTCCGTCGATATGACGTTACGTCAAGAGCAGACGACAAAGTTTGGCAGCTAAATCCCGGCGATCCTGTCCCGCCCACAACTGCGCTCCTGTGGCGTCTACCAGCGTCTCTGACCGATCGTTCACGGAGACGGCCGACCAACTGTAGGGTGGCGGCCCTGCTGCTGCGTCTGCTCGCACTGCCCCGTTTACCCTTAACTAGCACTGCCCCCGACTCTGCTGGTCCGCGGCAGGCTCTGCTCATCAAGTAGCAGAAAGGGTCACTCTCCATGCAGAGAGGCCCTATGCACTATTTGATTGATTAGGTTATGTCCATGCGATCTTATCAGTGTATTATAGTGTATGGGTAGGCAGTGAGTCTTTAACCAAGGGTTGCCATTGGCATAGGCATATAGATTCATTAGAATACAAATCCCGAAGTAGACTTACTGAACAATGAACTCTTTAAATTCTGACTATTGTTCCCACACCTGCTGAGCTGATGTGTCTTGTGATAAATGGATTCCCTAAATCATTTTGAACGTTACGTCAAGTTCAGAACGATCAGCCCGGCGATCAACACATAATCCTATCTTGAATGCAATGCTACCTGAAAATAAGAAATATCGTGTGTTTTTTTTTGTTTGTTTTTTTTAAACGTTTATTAATTGTGTTATTGACTTTAGTCAATAACACATTCATATATATGGAAACTGCCGCACAGAACCACATTAGATTAAAGAGGGTTTCTGACAGACATAGGAACACAGAGGGAAATCTGGTCTATAGTGTATCTCTAAACAATTGCCACCACAGCTAGGCCATGGTTGAATAATGTCTCTTTGACCTTATATGCATTTAATAAATAATATGCTGAACCAGGTATGACAAAATGGCTTGGACAGCTGGCTTTTGCACCTAAGAGATACAGCATAGTCAGCTGTTCATTGGGGCTTGAAGGTGGGAGGTGGATTACTGATGCCTCATTGTTGGTGCACACAAACCATTAACCCTTTAGGGGCTGCATAGAACTTTTTTTTTCATCGAACTTATAAAGCCAATAACTAGTAGGCCTGTGGCCTAGACTTAACCTTCATATTTTCTTGCTTCGTGATTAACCTTTTACACTAGGCGCTAAGTCTAATATTCGACTTGTTAAATGATACAGCCGGTTACTATTAACAGTCAGTGCAAAAGCAGACGATAATGGAACAACATGAATTAGAACCGGAGCATGTTGTCCCGCGAGTGGAATGCTCTCTTTTTTGAGCCACTTCATCGTTACTAAGTACATGTAGTTGCATGACCTGCGTTTGCCCCCACATGCTGATTTGGTGATAATAGGCCACATTAACACTCTGTATACAGAACAAGGCTATTTGCTTCAGTATTCAGTTCAATATGCACCTAGAGGTCGCCTTTTGACCTTTTCATTCATATGCCTATATAATGCATTGTCGCTCTGGCCCTCCAAAATAGTAGTATTAAAAATTGGGATATTTCGAGTGGCGTCAATCGCCCCATTGACGAGTATCACGCAAGTGCGTCCAACATGGTCATTGTGTGAGTAGTATAAGAGAATGGTGCATTTTGTCTGGTTGACCCATCGCACCGGTCGTCATCTCAATATCATCATGTCGCCTTGCTAAAAGACTAGATTTATTCTCTTCAAATAGCATGTCAGTTACTCCAGTATTTAGCAGAACCCATACCATTTGGTGCCGAGTTGAAGTTGTTGTTTCTTTCTCAGTAAAACGTCCATCTGTCACCTGTGGCCCCAACCTATTTTGCCCTCCACCTCAAACTCTGTCTATCCTCCATGTCTTCCTTCCTTCCTTCCTTCCTTCCTTCCTTCCTTCCTTCCTTCCTTCCTTCCTTCCTTCCTTCCTTCCTTCCTTCCTTCCTTCCTTCCTTCCTTCCTTCCTTCCATTCATTCATTCATTCCTAGCCTTTCCTTCCTTCTGTCCTCCCTAGCCCTTCCTTCTTCCCTTTCCTTCCTTCCCACCCCCCCCCCCACCATATCTTATACTGTCGGACTGCCACCAGTTCAACTCAGGTGTGGGTACAGCGTTCCTCAGGTGCCAGACCATAGTGGTGCGCCCCCTGGTGGACAGGTTAGAAAACAGACCACCTGATGTCCTCGGCTATAGACCTGTGTTTAGAAGCCAAACATTTTAACTTGGTAGCCACGTCTCCTCCAGAGGTCTATAAGCGAATCAGAGTCTCTTTGTTTTCCTTGTGATAAATTCGTTTGCCTTTTATTTGCCCTCTGCTGCCAATTCTCAGTGTTCCTGATATTGTTCTTAATCTTATTGACTTATAGTTATCATGCTCCCCCACAAGTGTAGATTGTTAGGCAGTGTTAAATCGCACTTATACTTCTAACTATGAGGCGGAATGGAAATTTGCTGCAGTTGTGCATCCCAACTTTGGGGAAGGAAGTCTTCTAATCCCTAGAAGCCTATAAACGAGAATTAACCATTTTCATTGCCCAACCTATCCCCGGAACCCATCCCATGGTGGCTGTTGCTGACACTTTCTCGTGTAAGTTTATAGCCTTGGTAAGGGTTAGGTACAAATTTTTAAGATTTGCAGATACTAGCAATCTACAATAGAAGAGCGCTCAAGGCAAAACTACAAACTAATAGACTGAACTGGTTTTGTAGGTGTTGTATTATATGTCTTTTCTATTCCTTTGCTGCAGAATGTTCGGTATGTTTGGTGGGAAGAAGAAAGAAGAGGAAGTCTCGTATCACCCTGAGAAATCACGATACCATCCTATAGATGACGCCTGCTGGAAGAAAGGAGAGAAGTAGGACATATTTATCATTAACAGATATAATTATTAACGTCATATAGACTGATCATCTAGGCTAAAGTGTGCAGCATATCTAGATTGAAACTGATTCCATAAATAGGAGGGTCTTTTGTTTTGTGTCTCAAATTTAGGCATTAGTCTAAAGTATGATGTCAGAGTGTCAGAGTTTCTGAAAATAATTTTCAGAGTTTTGCCAAATATCGAACTGACATCTCTGCTGAATAGACCGAACACACATAATGTCTATTGTAAAAAAAGAAATTTAAAAACAACCTTTAAATAGATTTAGCCAACTACACCATGATGTGATCCTTGATAATTGGAAAATCTACATACATATTGTTCTATGTAGCATTAATCCCTAAGCTGTGCTTGTTCCGTTGTAAAGTAGACTAGCCTATAATTAAGCAAGGATATATTGTTATATGATATCTGTATTTTCTATTAAGGGTGCCATATCTGGCACTGGCGAAAACGTTCGAGGAGATAGAGGCTATATCGGCAAGGTAGGGCATCTGTTCATCCCTCATATTCCCCTTGATGTATGCATCACACGGCCACGTGACCTTACCATATAAGGCAGGGCCTTGCTCCACTTGACTCCCCAGTGTGTGAAGTTTCATGCCAGTGTCAGAATAAAGCTGACTTTGTGTCTACTGTTGGCACAACACACTGCCTGAGAATGCCCTCAATGTCTGTTTGGGTACAAGGGAACCTTTCTTGGGTTTACCAAATTTGGCTGACATGAACTAACACTCCTGTAGGGTTATGTGATGATAATCTTAGACGGAGTGACATGGAAAAAATGGGGGGGGGGAGTCAGTTGAATGAAATATGAAAAAGTACCCTGTTGATTGTGAATTTTGGTCTGACTTCCAATTTGTTCTTCAGACACGCTATTGCTATCATGCTGTGGTATACAATAACAGCCATATGTTTGTATTTGATTTTGGCTTTTCTATGTAAAGGATCATGTGTCATTTATGGCCAAAATATAAACTTACCAAATTCAAAACTCAAACTCCTACATGCCCAGCGGGGAGGGTGATGTGGGCAGAGACAGTGGGGCTCTAAACCTATGGGTAATAGAAAGTGAGAGAGAAATTTCTCAAAGTCACAAAACCATTGATAAGTGAGAAGAAAAATGTACAGAAAATCAAACACAAATCAGGATTTTTTAACTTAAGGAATTGTAGAAAAACTTCAGCCAATTTAGTAATAGAAATTACCAGTTTAAGAAAATAATGTGTAGTCGATCACCCATATATCGATCACTATATTTCAGATTGAAGATGACAGAGATCCTGAGTAACTTTTTCCGGTCGGTGCTAGTGCTGTCACCTGGAGATCTGATCCACTGCGTCTATCTATGTCTCAACAAAATAGCACCAGAATACGCAGGGCTGGAACTTGGCATAGGGGAGACCCTTCTTATGAAGACTATAGCACAAGCCACAGGTAGGGATGTTATGACTGAATATATTAAAAAACATAGATAAAGAGACTATAGTCATCATGTATAATGATGCATCAATGCAGTGCAGGTGAGCTACTCGCCAGTGTACTATCCATGCATTATGTGGACCCTTAGATTTATTCACGATGCATGAAAGCCATACTCGTGAGTTACTCACCAGCCCTGCATTCATGCACTATTGAAATTAAAAAGCATTGTCCTTGATGTTAAAATCACGTATGATTTTTCAAATTAATACAGGGATGTAAGTCTTCAGGTTTTATCAGGATTTCCTAATTTCTGAAATTTTTGACTGATGTTTATTTTCCTTATACAAGTGGTAAAGAGGGTTGTTTGGAAGAATAGAAAGCTTTTATATCAAGTAAATGTATGGCTTCCTGATTTTTGCCCATTCCTGACTTACATCCTTGTATTAATACATCACTTAAATTAAAAGGAAACCACAATCACCCCACCCCTTAAGATTAACTACCAAGAGCACTACAGCAACCACTGGTGGTGTCCTCATAATGTCAGTAATTTCTGGATTCCGGCATGTCACTAGCCTTCCTCTTCCAGCATCTTTTGTCCCATTGAAATTTATTTTTATTGGGGCAGGTTTTGGGAAACCTGAGAAGCACTGTTAACGGTGGGCTAGGGCTGTGATGCTGACAGCTGCCAAAGAGGGAAGTCTGATTGTTGTGTCAGACCCTCCACGTCATTTGTGACGTCAACATGACGTCACCTATGACGGCCTGTTTCCACTGTGCCTCTCAGGGATGCCCTCCCAGTCACCCTTTGTTCAACCCTGGATGTTAAATATTTTGATTCATAATACCCCATTGCGATTCATAATACCCCATTGCGATGGCGTTCTATCATCCCTGATTCTAAGCTCCCTTAAATTAAGTATTAAGGCTTAATACTTCAATTGAAACTGTTAAATACAAGCGTACCCTCAGCTAGCGTTATCCACAAAGGGGGTCTAGGGAAAATAGAATATGAAACATAATCCTACAGACATAAGGGAATGTTACTTGCATGTCACATGTAACATAGCTTTGAGTTTGTCAGCACATCTCGTCGCATCAGTACAACAAGGTTGTAACTGCATCTGGGTCAACAAGGTTTACCTTGTTGACTGAGATACAGTTACAACCTTGTTATACTGAGGCGACGATCTGTGACAACGAGAATGCAAATGGCAACTGCATTCACTTTATAAGTTGAAGTATATTTGTTGTAATTGTGGAGTTAGGTAAATTAGCAAATAAATTTACGTGTTGGGCCTTGCCAAATCAAATTCTTTGTAATTTTCTGTTGTATTTTAGGTGTGCTACCCCAATCTTGTGGGTATGGACCAACAAAAAAAAATGTTTTCTCCAAAAGGTAGTCTTACTTCAACAGTGGTCTCAATTTCTTATGTGTGAAATTAAGTATCAATCTTCAATTTTTAACACCCTGTAGGTCGAACCCTGGAGAAAATCAAGTTAGATGCACAGGAAAAGGGCGATCTAGGACTTGTAGCTGAGGTGAGTAAAGTTGATATCCGCAGATTTGTCACCATGGATCTTTTTTGCTGTAGTGAATAAGTATAGCGTTAATCCCAATTTAAAGTAGAACCATATACATTTTTGTACACATGTATTGGTCCATGTATTCCACCATCGCCTTTCTTACACATACATGTTATGTATGTAGCCCAGATAACACCCACTTATGAATTAAAGACGGATGCTCATAGTAAATTTAGTGTAGAAAAGATAGATATTGAAGATTGAAGTACCTCACCTATAAGCCGTGGTTCATAGGTAAATCTGAGGTTTAGTGCGCCATATAGAATCTCCCAAGAGAGGGATGCGCCTTACAGGCAGGGTAGATTATCATTTGAGTAGTGTTAAGCTGCCAAATGTGCGCCCCATTTTCTTCAACTCAGGCAATGTCTCATAACCCGAGGTGCGCCTTACACGTGATTTAAGTGTGCATGTACACATTGATGTTCATGACATATCCTTTCGATTTGGACTAGACAAGCCGCAGCAGCCAGAGAACAATGTTCGCGCCTCCCAAACTCACCGTGTCGGGCGTGTTTGCCAAACTCAAAGAGATCGCCTCCATGTCAGGCCACTCGGTAAGTTATAGATATATTTCTTAAAATCAAGCGCACTGTGTGTCGTCTTTTTTATATCAGATTCTCTTCATTTGTTGTATAAAGTACATGGACCAAAATCCAAAGAAAATGTCTTCTGACTGTCCGCTCTACACTAGATGAGGTTTCAGTGAATGCAGGGAAGCGCCATCTCAGTTTCCATGTATTTTACAATGTATAATATATGTATAAGGACTTAATAAAGCAGTTACGTGACATGGATTTGGAATTAACCTTGAATGATTCTGAAATCTGTGAATGCAAGCAAATTCAGAAGGATAAAGATTATCAAAAATATTTAATATTTCTAGGTGCAAAATAAGAAGACAGACAAGATTAAGGGAATGTTTGTGGCGTGTCGGCAGTCAGAGGCGCGCTTCCTCATCCGGTCCCTTGGCGGTAAACTGAGGATCGGGCTAGCGGAACAGTCAGTGCTGCAAGCCTTGGGTCAGGCCGTCACCATGACCCCACCTGTACAAGGTCCTAAACTTTTATTATTTCTCAGCACTTGAGAATGTACAGTGGAATTTATTGTAATATGAAAGGTTTTGGGGAGTACTGATATAAATTGAATATAAGGCACACCCGCAGTTTATGCCAGACCTATAAGGCGCATCTGTCGCCATATTTTTGTCATCTTTAATACTGTTCTATAGTATGAAATTCTCGCCTATAAGGTGCACCCTGATTTCAGACAAATTCTATAAGTTGTAGCAAGGGTCGTTCCTCGTGTGTAAGCTGCGCCTTTTACGCGAGTCGTTAATGTAATGATATTACCTAGACTTGCTTTCCTTGTAAAAACATTTATAAACCATTATCATTATCTAAAAAGGGATGAAACCGAAGTCTTAAAGAAAACAAGGATTGATTTAGGGCCTTCTGTGTATTTAACACATTAGAAGAGAGGGAGCGATAATTGTGGTATAGTGTTAAGATGTAGTCTCTCTTCTTCACAGAATACCCACCAGAAATATTAGATGCATCCAAATGTGTTCCAGCAGAGGTGTTCAAAAAGAGAATAGATGAGAGTGCTTTGGTGATCAAGACGACGTATTGGTGAGTACCTTATTGCCGTTCATTCTTAAGAATGAACGGCTATAGGAGGGGACCCATTCTTAAATACAAGCTCTCATAGTGGTGCTTCCTCGCTCTCCATGTATAATCCTCTCATAGGTACAGTATTGAGTATGCCTATACCTGGATTAAAATCTGCAAATCAGTCAAGCATAGAAGTGGTGGTGTTAGTGGACCTGTTATTGTAGACCCTGGGGACAGTGGTGGTAGCCCTGGACACCAGGCAGAGCCATGGTATATAGTATATAGAGCCCCCCCACCCACCCACCTCTGAATGGTGGTGGTGGCTGTGCTCCTGGGGTGGCCCCATACCTGCCTGGCACCACCTCCCCCAGCACCATGTGGTTCTCTTCTGCTGATGGTGCGTTTCTCAGCACCACTGACTATTAACCCACTAAAGGCCACCTACATGTGTATTTATGTATACATGTACACATAAGTATGATGCACTTTTTTAGGAGTTTTAAGTGGCATGATGAATTGATGCACATTTAAACCTTTATGGATGGCATGATGCATTGATGCACACTGAGACCTTTATGGATAGCATGATGTATTGATGCACACTTAACCCCTTAGGGATGTATTGATGCACACTTAACCCTTTATAGATGGCATGATGCATTGATGCACACTTAACCCTTTAGGGATAGCATGATACATTGATGCACACTTAACCCCTTAGGGATGTATTGATGCACACTTAACCCTTTATAGATGGCATGATGCATTGATGCACACTTAACCTTTAGGGATAGCATGATGCATTGATGCACAATTAAACCTTTATGGATGGCATGATGCATTGGTGCACACTTAGACCTTTATGGATAGCATGATGCATTGATTCACACTTAACCCTTTATAGATGGCATGATGCATTGATGCACACTTAACCCTTTATAGATGTATTGATGCACACTTAACCCTTTGTAGATTGCATGATGCATCGATGCACTCTTAACCCTTTATGGATGTATTGATGCACACTTAACCCTTTGTAGATTGCATGATGCATTGATGCACACTTAACCCTTTATGGATATCATGATGCATTGGTGCACACTTAGACCTTTATGGATAGCATGATGTATTGATGCACACTTAACCCCGTTAGGGATAGCATGATGCATTGTTGCACACTTAACCCTTTATAGATGGCATGATGCATTGATGCACACTTAACCCTTCATGAATAGCATGATGCATTGATGCACACTTAACCCTTTAGGGATGTATTGATGCACACTTAACCCTTTATAGATGGCATGATGCATTGATGCACACTTAACCCTTGAGGGATGGCATGATCCATTGATGCACACTTAACCCTTTATAGATTGCATGATGCATTGATGCAAATTTAACCTTTAGGGATGGCATGATGCATTGGTGCACACTTAACCCTTTATGGATGGCATGATGCATTGATGCACAATTAACCCTTTATGGGTGACCTGCTACATTGATGCACACTTTAAGCATTATAATTAACCATGACAAAATAAATCACCACGCCTATGCCGTGCTTAACTGATTTCCTTAATCCATCAAATACACGCCTCCTAGTTGTTTTCCATGTGTGTCGGCCATCTTTGTTTTAGGAAACACAGGGATCCAGCTCATATATTGTCAATTTTAATCTTCAAAAGTTATGAGATGGATGTTAGTGACCATTGAAAGACCTCAACTACCTAATTCTATTTTTTTCAATATGTGTCTGCCATCTTTGTTTTAGAAAACACAGGGATCCAGGCCATATATGGTCAACTTTGATTTTCAAAAATTATCAGATGGATGTTAGTGACCATTGGGAGACCTCAACTAGCCTATTTTATTGTTTTCCATTGGTGTCTGCCATCTTTGTTTTAGGAAACACAGGGATCCAGGTCATACATGGTCAATTTTGATCTTAAAAAAAAAGTTATAGATGGATGTTAGTGACCATTGGGACACCTCAACTACCCAATTTTATTGTTTTCCATGTGTGTCGGCCATCTTTGTTTTAGGAAACACAGGGATCCAGGTCATATGTGGTCAATTTTGATCTTCAAAAGTTATCAGATGGATGTTAGTGACCATTGGGAGACCTCAACTACCCAATTTTGTTGTTTTCCATGTCTGTCGGCCATCTTTGTTTTAGGAAACACAGGGATCCAGGTCATACATGGTCAATTTTGATCTTAAAAAAAAAGTTATAGATGGATGTTAGTGACCATTGGGACACCTCAACTACCCAATTTTATTGTTTTCCATGTGTGTCGGCCATCTTTGTTTTAGGAAACACAGGGATCCAGGTCATATGTGGTCAATTTTGAACTTCAAAAGTTATCAGATGGATGTTAGTGACCATTGAAAGACCTCAACTACCTAATTCTATTTTTTTCAATATGTGTCAGCAATCTTTGTTTTAGAAAACACAGGGATCCAGGCCATATATGGTCAACTTTGATCTTCAAAAATTATCAGATGGATGTTAGTGACCATTGGGAAACCTCAACTACCCAATTTTATTGTTTTCCATGTGTGTCGGCCATCTTGGTTTTAGGAAACACAGGGATCTAGGTCATATGTGGTCAATTTTGATCTTCAAAAGATATCAGATGGATGTTAGTGGCCATTGGGACACCTCAACTACCTAATTCTATTGTTTTCCTTGTGTGTCTGCCATCTTGGTTTTAGGAAACACAGGGATCCAGGTCATATGTGGTCAATTTTAATCTTCAAAAGATATCAGATGGATGTTAGTGACCATTGGGACACCTCAACTACCTAATTCTATTGTTTTCCTTGTGTGTCGGCCATCTTGGTTTTAGGAAACACAGGGATCCAGGTCATATGTGGTCAATTTCGATCTTGAAATGTTATCAGATGGATGTTAGTGACCATTGAAAGACCTCAACTACCTAATTCTATTGTTTTCCTTGTGTGTCGGCCATCTTTGTTTTAGGAAACACAGGGGTCCAGGTCATATATGGTCAACTTCGATCTTCAAAAGTTATCAGATGGATGTTAGTGACCATTGGAAGACCTCAACTACCTAATTCTTTTGTTTTCCTTGTGTGTCGGCCATCTTGGTTTCAGGATCACAGGGATCCAGGTCATATGTGGTCAATTTTGATCTTCAAAAGTTATCAGATGGATGTTAGTGACCATTGAAAGACCTCAACTACCTAATTCTATTGTTTTTCATATGTGTCGACCATCTTGGTTTTAGAAAACACAGGGATCCAGCTCAAATATGGTCAATTTTGATCTTTCAAAGTTATGAGGTGGATGTTAGTAGTCATTGGGATACCTCAACTACCTAATTCTATTGTTTTCCATATGTGTCTTCCATCTTGGTTTTCGGAAACACAGGGGTCCAGGTCATATATGGTCAATTTTGATCTTCAAAAGATATCAGATGGATGTTAGTGACCATTTGGACACCTCAACTACCCAATTTTATTGTTTTCCATGTGTGTCGGCCATCTTGGTTTTAGGAAACACAGGGATCCAGGTCATATGTGGTCAATTTTGATCTTCAAAAGTTATCAGATGGATGTTAGTGACCATTGGGACACCTCAACTACCTAATTCTTTTGTTTTCCTTGTGTGTCGGCCATCTTGGTTTCAGGAATCACAGGGATCCAGGTCATATGTGGTCAATTTTGATCTTCAAAAGTTATCAGATGGATGTTAGTGACCATTGTGACACCACCACCACCAATACCACCACCACACTACTCCCAACCCTCACACACATTCCTTATTTGCATATTTTAATCCAGGCATAGGTTTACTCCATACTATAGCAATGGGACAGGATTTTACATGGAGACCGAGGAAGCACCACAATCAGAGCATATATTTAAGTATAGGTCCATTCCAAAGGCCATAGAGTTCATATATAATGATCTTTTTTCCTTGGATCATAATAGGAATATGCACGGCATTACAGCATTGCTGTGTTTACTTTCCTGAAAGTATGTTATAGATTAATAAATTGCAAAACACACAACATATGAAGGGCTTTTATATTCCGTATTAAAATAATATTTGTTCTGAAAATTTTGATCTAAGATCATATTAAAAATGTTGTAAATCAATTCTATACTTCTTAGAACATGATATGAATATGCACGGCATTACAGCTTTGCTGTGTTTACTTTGCCGAAAATATGGGATAAATTTCTAATCCGGGAAACGCACTGCAATTTAACTGCTTTTAGAATTGATATTAAACTCAGAATTGATCGTCAAATTTAAATATGAAATCCTAATATCTTGATCATAGATGACAGATCCTAAATTCAACCCTCTCAATTGCATCCTTAACACGGGCCTCTTGATCATAGATCTTAGATCCTAAATTTTCAATTGAATCCTTAACATAATCTCCTAACCATTGACCCCTTGTATACATATACATTGTTGATCACTATCGTCTTCTTTCCATTGCCCTTGATATCATCTATAGCAAGCAATTATTTGAATAATAGTTATGTGATAAACTACATCTTGGATATTGCAGTGAGTGCCCAAATTATGATGCCATCATCCCAGTTTTGCTTGCTGATGGACTAGATGAACTACCCAAAAAATGTAAATTAACACCAGGTAAGTTTTACATCTATGTGACCATAACGGAAATTATATCAGGGAGAAATATTTTTTACTTCAGTAAAATTTGGGGACAAAATAGAATAATAATAACAAAAAATATAGATGATACGAACAGATGCAGATAGATGTTTCGTCAGATATTGACTGAGCAAAGATTTCTACCTTTTGCTGACTGATTAAGACTTAGGACTTTAATCATGGATATTTCTGTCTTACCATTGCACAGGAGTTCCCTTGAAACCGATGTTGGCACATCCTACAAAGGGAGTTAGTGAGGTGATGGAGCGGTTCGACAAGGCAGACTTCACATGTGAATATAAATATGATGGTGAGCGAGCGCAGGTGAGTCACAAGTGTACACAATGTACCTAGCAAGTCCTCAGATCTCTCGTTACCTCAGACAGGGGATTTGTAACTACCTCTGTGGTTTCTATTGATTGTATCTGGACTTAAATCCTCAAATGATTTACTTTCTCAGACATTTTCCTTGCATTTTCCATATTTGAGGAAGCAAGGGCTGACTATATATTTTGAAAAAGCTATATCTATAATAGATATTACATCACTGCTATCCATGCATTTCCTTCCTAGATCCATATCCTGGAGACGGGGAAGGTACATGTTTACAGTCGCAACTCCGAGGACAACACGTCTAAATACCCAGACATCATAAAGCGTATCGCATCCTGCTTCGGTGATAATGTCAAATCTGCTGTCATTGACTCAGAGGCCGTGGCCTGGGACCAAGAGAAGAAAAGCATTTTACCCTTTCAAATACTCAGCACTAGGAAACGAAAGGTGAATATATATTGTTCTTAATTTTTGCTCAATTCCTTCCCTCACCCCCCCCCCCTCACCCCCCAAAAAAAAACAAATTGAGTTTTCTTTTTAAAGTTATGTCATGTACCAAAGCAATATTTCAGCCTTTAACATTATAGGGTCTTAATCACTGATAATATTCCAGGATGCTGATGCTGCAGAGATTAAAGTCCAGGTATGCGTGTATGCCTTTGACTTGCTATATTTCAATGGAGAGTCACTTGTGAAAAAGACGTTCCGCGAGCGGCGGAAACTTCTAAAAGACAACTTTAAGGAGGTTGAAGGAGAGTTCACCTTTGCTACTGCCATGGACTCGGCAGACATAGAAGAGATCGGAGAGTTTCTAGACGAGTCTATTAAAGGTAGATAGTATTGATAAATCCTTTAAGGTTTCAGAAAACGTTGTGCATCACTGCATGTACGTGGTATTTTTGTTTTGCTGATGACAATGACAATATGTGACATTGTCATTGTATTTTTGTTTTGTTGATGCATTATACTTTTGATTTTGTTGATGCATCATACTTTTGATACAAAAAAAATTGGTATAGGATTCAACAAATATGATAGCAGTTCATCTATTTACTTGATGATGTGATTTCATCACATAGTACTTTGTGAATCGCTCTTTGTCGTATACTGTAGTAGTGCTGCCACCTCGTGGTTTTGCAGTGTTTCCTGCTCCTGAAAGAATTTCTAACTTACTGCCTTTCTGCCGAAATATCTGTACTTTGTGTCTGTTGATTATAAGCAAATGTTGCCTTAAATCCTTTAAATATTAACCAGAAAAGTTTCGACCCCGGTAACAATCCACAAAAATAGACGTTAACCATTAACTACCATGTAGACATTTGGTTCCTCAACGATTTTACTCCTTGTCTTGGTTTAGACAAGCAGTCCTACAAGTTCTACCTTGGCGAGTGCTCTGGTGGAATGATTGTGGATAACTATGTTGTGCCGTGCTACATCTACGAGTAGTTACCGTAAACTCCCGCGTATAAGACGCGTCCTCTACGCCAAACAAAATGCTGGGGAGTCTTATAGGATTTTCTGAAGTTCAGGGTGCGTCTTATACGAGGGGTAATTTTAATATAGAACAGTACTAATCTTACAAATATCAGCATTAAAATGTGCGTCTTATACGCGAAAATGCATGTGCTGAGTTTGGGGTGCGTCTTATACGCGCAATGCGTCTTATACGCGGGAGATTACGGTACTTTACATAATTTCATATTCCAGGTAACTGTGAGGGACTCATGGTGAAGACATTAGATGAAGATGCTACATATGAGATTGCCAAGAGGTCACACAACTGGTTAAAGGTGAGATGGCCATATCTACTAATGTTATGACGCTAAAATACTTAAATGTATTTGCAATGACAGCAATATTCCCTCGGAACTCAAACTTAAAGAGGGTTTGAAGAGAATTTACTCAGTATCGGGTCTCATGAATAAAGATTTTAGGTCAATATGCATAATGTAAAGATTTTATATTTGATATGGATTCAATCGAAATAATTGCAGATCTTTTTTCATATCACTTGAGTTTACCCTTTGGCACTTTCAGCTGAAGAAGGACTACCTTGATGGTGTTGGTGACACATTAGACGTTGTGCCGATTGGGGCCTACCACGGAACAGGCAAACGGACTGGGCGGTATGGTGGCTTCCTGCTCGCTATCTATGATGAGGAGAATGAAGAATTCCAGTCTATTTGTAAAGTAAGTATGTTTGTAAACTTGTTACAATCAAACCCTTTGATGGCCACTCAATACTTCAAATGCAGTTTGTCGTAAAGATGCCATTTATTCGCATGGACTGTATTCATACAAAATACTTCCACTACTAAGCCAGTACACCCCATTCATGTCGCCCATGTTTAAACAGGCCTGTGTTTTCCTTTTCTTTCTCTCCTGAGTGTCTGAAAGTGATATCCATATGTACAGACACAAGCAAATGTTCATCTCTTTTATCTTATCTTTCCTATCCCCTCCTGTATGGGTCTGAAGTCTATGTGCTAACGTGGACTCATATCCTGATGTAGAAAAGTGATATCTGATATTTTCTCGCCACGAATATGATTTTATCTGCCATACAATTGCTATTCCTTCTGGACTATTCAGCTATTCCTCCTTATACCTGGTAGACGTCTACACCTAGGAATGTAATTATACTATTTGACGACCAAAATATAATGCATTGTATATCTATACATGGCTGTATTTTCAGATTGGCACAGGCTTTAAGGACGAGGACCTAGAGACCCACCACACGTTCCTTAAAGAACATGTTATCGAGAAGCCCAAGTCTTACTACCGCTATGACCACACCCACGAACCTGACCACTGGTTTGATGCTGTTCAGGTACTGCATGTCTTATAACTTTTGTGCAATAGCACAAAGAAATAAAATTGATACCTTTAAGGATGAACACATCAGAGATGCCAGTGGCGGATTTAGAGGGGGGCGCGCGCACCCCCCTTTTCCCCAGTACTTAAGAGTTTGATAACATTTTGGACCCCAAAATTTGCTCAAAAATAGGGGGTGCGCCCCCTCCTTTTCCAGATCCGGGATCTGCCACTGTGATGCCACTTTAACTTCACTTTTGGGGATGTCTAGATTTACCTGATGTTTCGATATCAAATTACCGATATCAGGGATGATAACATCATACACTCTATATTCATGCCGATATGTTCTTTTTTCCATAGAAAGATAAACCAAAAAATCCTAGATTTCATACTTTTTGAAGAAAAAAAAACAGACTGTATATTTACCTTGATATGTAGGTTCTGATAG
Organism: Acholoe squamosa; assembly: GCA_949317995.1. Taxonomy (NCBI): domain Eukaryota; kingdom Metazoa; phylum Annelida; class Polychaeta; order Phyllodocida; family Polynoidae; genus Acholoe; species Acholoe squamosa. The sequence goes on along the minus strand of OX439040.1, from coordinate 42,507,622 downwards.
ATTTTCATTGAAAAATTATTATACGTTCCTCATACAGGTTTGGGAGATTAAATGTGCAGACTTGTCCATATCACCAACACACATGGCCGGCGTGGGCTTAGTGGACCCAGAAAAGGGAATCTCTCTCCGCTTCCCGCGCTTCCTCAGAATCCGTGATGACAAGAAACCAGAGGAGGCTACAAGCAGTGCACAGGTAATACTTTGTAATCTGAGATAACTGCTTGTTTGTAGTCGGGAATGTAGATATAATTTTGTAAAAATGTATGATCTGATGTATATGACTTTATAAAACTTGGCCTACTGTCGTGTCTTTGAAATTTCGTAATTGGTAAGACCATATAAAACATATATAGTAAATCAGATAAGGTAAATATAGTCTCTGGTAAATGATAGATGAATCTTTTTAATTGTACGCAGGTGGCAGATATGTATAAAAACCAGAAGCAAATCTCTAACCTGAAAGAAGAGGGCGGCAAAGTTGACGAGGAGGACTTCTACTGAGCACTCCTAGGTGGCGCTACACATTGCTTAGACAACATCTGGGTCTGTTGAAATTGGTATTGGCATACTTGAACTTGCCTAACTACCATAACAGAATATGAACAGATGGACAATTGTTTCAGCTTCAACATAGAATGAGAGGATGTCTTGTACAGTAAACTGTAATAAATTTTGCACTGGCCACCGACTGTGCCATTGGAAACTTGAGATTTCAATGGAATTCCCACAAGTGGAATATATTTCACTCAATAATACCGTTTAATTTGAATTTACCTCAATGCTTAATATGTTTAATGGTTCAATGTCACCGAAGGATTTCAAGGATTTTCTCCGTTGACCCCTTCTTACAAGAGAGATTGTGTTATCTCCAATAACAATTTATCACCCGCTTTAATGTGATATACAGATAGGAGACCAAGATAACGGCTCTGTGCATTCTATGGTACTGATATGATGATTGATGCCTGTTTAACAGAGCTGCCTTCTGAACAATATGACTGAATTCTTATTATAATGAACTGTTCTCAGAGTACCAAATCCTTTGTACAGAATAATCCTCGTATAATTCCATTGTGTTCATCAGTTATTTTAATTTCAACATGTGCAGCTAGTAGATATGAATGATCGTGTACATGTATATTAAATTTGTTAAGAGAATCGGCTTTCCGTGGGGGTCACCTTGCATAGACGACTGGAATCAAACCGATCACAACCAATTCCTCTTGTAACGTTTGTTCTGTTCCTTTGCATTTAGGAATTATTTATGTTTTGTTTTTTTCTGTAGGAAATTTCATATCAAGAGGAGTAGAGATGTAAATCAAGAACGTCTAGTTCTGTATATTTTTGTACAAGGCAAAAGTAGGATGGACTACTGCGTTGGAGAAGGGACCTCTATACATAACAAAGGTTGAACTCGTGTTTAAGAAATCAAATCATGTTTGATACTGATTCAAGATTCAATGGTTATCTGGTACTAGGACTTGATAGTGAACGATTCACACTGCAAAACTATTACTGTGAAATAAACGTGTGAAAACAGATTTTATTATTTGATTCTTTTTGACTTACTGGTATAAAAGTAGGGAATCGATTTCCCAAAAAGGCTCTCCAAAATGGTTCTAGAGGTATTTAAGAGTAAAGTTTACCGAGTCACCTTTCTAAAACCAATCTTTTGTGTAGATTATAAAAACCAAACTCGTTCAGCCAGGAATGAGTATAAAGGGGTCTAAACCTCCACTGAACTTAAATTTGTTAGAAAAGGTGAGGATGATAATTCCACTTGACAGTTCTGACTTGAGAGAAGACCATGAGGAGGCAGACACACATGTAGATTTACATGCACTGCACTGCTCCTCAGATGACATAGTAGTGCAAGCCAGAGACACAGATATACTGGTCCTCCTCCTTGCACACTTTGAGAGTATTGGTTGTACAAACCTGTAACTGCAGGCAGGAACAAGCAAAAACCCTAAGTACACTCCTGTGCATGATGTTTTCAGGAACCTGTCCAATGGGTCTCATTCCTCACTTCCTGCTTTCCATGCACTGACAGGGTCAGACTAAACCTCCTTTATTGCTCAGCATTCCAAGCAGACACCATTTGATGTGTTCCTCAAGCATCATGATCTGCTAGATGACATTGGAAAGGACGAGGCTCATCTCACTCAGGTTGAATTGACATACATGCCAACACTCCCGGTTTGGCCGGGAGAATCCTGGATTTTGACAATTTTTTAAAGTTTCTCCCGGCTTGGTTTTCTCTCCCTATTTCTCCCGGTTTTTCATAAGTATATTTACTTCCTTATTATAAAATCGCCCGGATTTGAAAGACTCAACATTCTAAACCTAGAAAATGTGCCAGAATTTCTGGCTGAATGCTTCATTTCATGATGCAGAGTTTCAAAATTTTCTTGGATATGCAGCCTAAATACAAGTTATTTGCTGTATGTGTGGATGATGGTCAGGGCTTCAGAAGGTCTCCCGGTTTTTACCCCTGAAATGTTGGCATGTCTGTATTGAAATCAGCAGAGAGGTTTAATGTTTGCCACATCTATAGGGTGCCACATGCACAATCACTGGATGATGCAAGGGTCATCCTGTTTGGACATTGCAAGAGGACAGAAGGTCTTCCTCCAACCTCAGATGCACTGAATTTACATCTAATGCATGTGCACCACCAGAATCTAGCTCATATCCCCAAACCCTACATTCCCTATCCAACAGACATAGAATGGAAGTTGGAAGACAATTTGTTGGTACCTGTGTTGATGAAAGAAGCCATTCCAGAGGCATGTTTGTCTTTAGTAGCTTGCCAGTGCAAGACCCAGTGCCGCAACTTCCACTGTGGCTGTACTATTAACAGCCATGCCAGGAATGGCCCCTCTCAGTGTCAGAATAAATTGTCACAGTCGTAGCACTGAGTGCTAGTCCCTGTCCTTTATGACAACTTGCTCATCACTACGTCAAATGAGTAATGTCAGTTGACCTCAAAGGTTTGAAATTATGACAAATTGTGAGTAGATACTGACATATTTTGACTAATTGCTAAAAAAATAGTGAGTAATTACAAACATATGTGACAGGATCAGCGAAAAGGGCCCTTAGTGGAGGGTGCATTAAGGTCCCTCTTCCCAGTACATGTCACATATATTGATTAACTGCTGACAAATAGTGAGTAACTATTATCATATATAGACTAATTGCTGAACTGAATCAATGACTATTTCTATGTTTAAAGCCCAATATAACTAGAAGCTAGACAGTGTAAGATAAACACATATTTGTAGGGAGGGTGGTGGTGAAGAGAAGCTAGACAGTGTAAATTCCACACTTTACAGTGTAGGGAGGGTGGTGGTGGAGAGAAGCTAGACAGTGTAAGTTCAACACACATTTTTTACAGTGTAGGGAGAGGGGGGGGGGAGAAGCAAGACAGTGTAAGTTTAGCACACTGTAAGGAGAGAAGCTAGACTGTGTAAGTTCAACACACATTTTTTACAGTGTACGGAGAGGGGGGGGAGAAGCAAGACATTCTAAGTTCAGCACACTTTTTTATAGTGTAGGAAGGGTGGTGGTGGAGAGAAGCTAGACAGTGCAAGTTCAACACACATTTTTACAGTGTAAGGAGGGGGGAGAAGTAAGACAGTGTAAGTTCAACACACATTTTTACAGTGTAGGGAGGGGGGAGAGAAGCAACACAGTGTAAGTTCAACACACATTTTTTACAGTGTAGGAAGGGTGGTGGTGGAGAGAAGCTAGACAGTGTAAGTTCAACACACATTTTTTACAGTGAAGGGAGGGTGGTGGTGGAGAGAAGCTAGATAGTGTAAGTTTAACACACATTTTTTACAGTGTAGGGAGGGGGGGAGAGAAGCTAGACAGTGTAAGTTCAAAACACATTTTTACAGTGTAGGGAGGGTGGTGATAGAGAGAAGGTAGAGAGTGTAAGTTCAACACACATTTTTTTACAGTGAAGGGAGGGGGGGAGCAAGACAGTGTAAGTTCAACACACATTTTTTACAGTGTAGGGAGGGTGGTGATAGAGAGAAGGTAGATAGTGTACGTTCAACACACATTTTTTACAGTGAAGGGAGGGGGGAGAGAAGCAAGACAGTGTAAGTTCAACATACATTTATTTACATTGTAGGGAGGGCGGTGGAAGAGAAGCTAGACAGTGTAAGTTCAACACACACATTTTTTACAGTGTATGGAGGGTGGTGGTGGAGAGAAGCTAGACAGTGTAAGTTAAACACACATTTTTACAGTGTAGGGAGGGTGGTGGTGGAGAGAAGCTAGACAGTGTAAGTTAAACACACATTTTTACAGTGTATGGAGGGTGCTGGTGGAGAGAAGCTAGACAGTGTAAGTTAAACACACATTTTTACAGTGTAGGGAGGGGGGAGAGAAGCAACACAGTGTTAGTTCAACACACATTTTTTACAGTGTAGGGAGGGTGGTAATAGAAGGTAGAGAGTGTAAGTTCAACACACATTTTTTAGAATGTAGGGAGGGGGGTGGTTCATTATAGCACTATGTGGTCATGTAAGAGTTATAAGAGACCTAATCGAGGAGGTTTGTAGGCAGAGCCTACTGCAAGGTGAGAGGCTATATTCACAGCTAGGCCAAACATAGGGATTAGTGATGGGCACCCCAAGAGCCAGTGTTCAATAGAGCCACAGCAAGGTAATAGGTGGTGGTCTAGCTGTCTGCCTATGTAGCCTGAAGACAGTCAAAAAGGAAATATAGGGCAGTAATGTGCATTGCTCTTAACTCGAAAAGAAATAAATCAATAGCCTTGAGCAAGTCTAGCTTGTGGTCTGACATCAGCACTCCCTCACCCAGGTTATTGGCACCACCAAGCCAGTATTCGCATAACTCCCACCTCTTATATATAAAATTTTCATCTTTTTTTTTAAAACTTATTCGCACCACCAAAATGACTGAAAGTGCAGGGCCCCAGGGTGTCTCCTATAGCTCTTTTCGAGTTAAAAGTTGAACCTTGTATTAAGAATGGCTTTTGCAAATTTACTTTCTAAAGAGGTTTTGGTAAGAGTGCATCAGACCTGTCAATAACTACGGATATCGGTATTGAAAAGTAGAGAAATAAGCTATTATTGGTTTCCATGGTTACCATAGCAACCAATATTGCATATATTTATGATATGTCCAAATCACACTTATCACCCAAATTATCACTTCATGATAATGTAGTGGTGGTGGTGGTGGGTGGTGATGGTGATGGTGATGATGATGACGACAACTACATGCATCTATGTACATGCACACAGTCAGTTTGGCCTCAGTGGTTGTATAACACACATGTACATGTAGTAAGCTGGAGAGAAAGAGTCCAATGAGCCTAACCAGATATTATGATATGTTTTAATCATTTGCATGGATTTTCAGATAAAGGAGGTTTCCTCCAATAAGTTGTGCATGGAGTGTAGTACATGGTATCTATGAATACACAATTATAGATTATTGCTTACTTAAACCTATTTCTTGAAGGAAGGTAGGTCACCACCTGGATTGCCATTTTAGACAAAATGTCAATTTGCTAGAGTATGGTACCTTACCAAGTTTAGTAAAGGTAATATTAAAGTGTCTTAACAATATTAATGGTTTCATTATACTAAAAATAAACCCTGGGTTTGGGCTGGAAGGATTACGGACAGTCATCTCTAAAATGAATAAAGAATTCTTGGAATCTACTGGGCCAGTAATGGCTTCAAATCTACACACAGTGATGCTACCTTCCTAGAGATTACTTATCTAAAGATTTAACTCTTTAGATCAATTCTTTCTGGAGAAAATTGACTAATACAGAAACCGGAAGTCAGGTAGCAGTTTGGGGAGGTTGACCCAGATAACTAAGATAAAACACGCCTGCAGTGCACAAGGCTCGGAGCTACCCTTCCAGTCTCTCTCTATGTTCTATGGTGTACGGCAATGTTTGGCCTACCATTTCCTGTCACTCAAGACGTACACATTGCCGTACACGTAGTGATCTTAACCTCTCTATTATTCTGTTCATCTGCCACCAAAAAAATGCCCCCCCCCTCCCCAGTGGGCAATACATGACTCGGCCCTATTAACAAGTTGTATAGAGGTACGGAAATTCGATATTTCAGAGTCTGGGGGTACCGTAAATTACTGTTTATAAGCCGCACCCTGACTTAATTAAAGGTATTGTACTGTTCTAAATATTGTTACAATACGTAGGGGTGAAAGTTCAGGGATTTTCAAAAATCAGAGACATCTACACATCAATACAAAACATCATTACCGGTAGTCAGCAGGGATACCACTCACTCATGTGAAAATTCGGAAATTATCCCAACTTTCTGGACCCCAAATAGGAAATGCCTACAAGAAATAAATCTAAAAGTTCGGAGTTCCTACAAATTTAAGAAAAGTGGCATCTCTAGGTAGTGTTCTAATTGAGTATATAACGATTCTTGTACTCTGCTACTTTTATCTCTGAACAAAACGGACTGAAACTGAGATTAAAGATTTAATTTTGACAAGATTCACAACCCGTGGTTTTGAATGATAAAACAACAAATATGTCTGATGTTAAAGCTAGATCATTGTTTATTACTTTAGCAAAGTAACAAGTGATCACGTAGTTCCAATGTACACAATTAAGGAGAGCAGTGCTTAGACTAACACCCCAACATGCTGGGGTGGAAGAGCACAGGTAAAAACAAAATAAGGTGAACAGGGTTAGACTGAGGCTTTTGTCGTGAAACATGCAGACTGATCAGAAAACAATATGGTCTTCAACAAAGCAATTCAATGACCTCAATGAATAAATACATGTAAGAGGGGATAATTTACACACGGTTCAACATGTCCATGATCATTTCTCACTTTGTTAAGCTTTTATTTTCTAGTGGACAAGGAATGAAATTCTAGCTATATGGTTGGTAAATCAATTGTTGAATGACTAATTGGGCTAAAATTGCACAGTTTTTGTTGTTTTACACAAAGCAAGGTCCTGGTGATAGAGGAGATGTTGGTGAGAATGAGATGTGATGGGAGGACCATAGGATGAGCACTGATGAAACTGATGAGAGACAAATTCATTACACACATTACTCTATATTCACACCTTCACAACACACAATTTCTAGGGGAAATTAAAAAGGATCCAGTTCACTTGCTTTTGGTGACATTTTCTTCTGCAAATAAAGAATGGCATGATTCCTTAAGGCTTTGTGAACAATTGTCACTAATTATGCAGTACTGCAAAATATTTTATGCCGACTCTTCGGGAGTGTATCAATCTGGTAAGCTTGGAATGCCGCAAGCATTCAGCATAGTTGAGTCACTCGATAGAGATGCGCCATGCTGACAATTGGGCACAGTGCATAAAACTACTATGCTGCCCTTTAACAGTTAATGGTTCTGATAGATAACCCAATTTAAATAATACCAACACCCTTATAGACAATCATGGCAGGATCACATATAAACATTTTTCTGTAGATTTTTTTTCTTGTTGAAACAGGAAACATCTGCAAATTGGGGACTTTTGCAAGGAATTTGCTAGGTTTTAACTCAGGTAAACTTCCCGCTGTTGATCCATAATAGTATCCTGTAATACGTAAGTTTACATAGCCGGTAATTTATCTCTAAACTTGGTCAATTTAACGAGCTCTGTCAATGCCTATAAGGTTCAGTAACAAGATCATAAATGAAATTTGGAAACTATATGATGTGCATAGTAAATATTAAAATGATGTGGCATGAAATTCTGACCTGATATTACTACTACGTTTTGAGTGACCCGCTACGCCGCGTTGCTTGACCTGGTACCTGGCGCGATAAGCACTGAAAACAGCTATCACAATGCTGAATGGGGACCAGTTGCACTCCAGTTGAATTCCACAGTAAATATATGTGTAGATAGAATTATCGTTGATAACTCATCCCACTTAGTCTAGATGACTGTACTCTGGAAATTCACAGTATACCGGAATCTCCCACGTTCAAGGCACATCTCACGCACCCTGAGTTGAAGAAAAATCCTACAAGGTGCACATGGGGGCCTATCTTTGAAGGTTTAGTACTTCTCTATAGTAAAAATACCCTGTCTATAAGACGCACCTAGACTTTGGGCTGATTTTATTAGGAGCAGGGGCCTCTGATTGATGTATAAGATGCACCTTATACCCGGGAGATTACGGTAGGTCGGGCTTTAACATTATACAATAGTACCTAGAAGTACTTCGTCTACTCAAAGACCATGACTTATATATGGCCCATATGCAAACTTTACAAATCAAGGACTGAGTATAGATTTTTGTGTACTGCAACGAAAGAAAATGTCAAGGAATTCGTTGAACAAAGGACCATACTAAGACATATGGGAAATGATCGTCACAAATGAAACCCCATGTTTAATCCATAAATGGATCTCAGATGAGAAACGGCTGTATTCTAGGGAGATGTTATACTTCAAAATTAAAACTGCGTCAGTTATATTCAATATAGATGCTTCGTGCAAAGTCCAGTCACACTCATTCTCAAGACAGAGGTACATGGTATAAAAGGATAGACTTCAGTGTTCCCCATTTCTTTACTCAACATGTAAGAGGCAGTCAACAATTAACATAGTACACCACATTACATTAGCGTACATAGTGCCCACCTTCAACAGTTGCCGATATTTATCATAATTAAATGTCTCCACCAGCGTCACTCGGCCGGTGTCAGAGCGTCATATTTACAGCCTACTTACAGGGTTTATTATCAACATCTACGTAATTTATTATATTAAATGCAATTGGAAGATACTTTGTGTGACTGTTCAGTGTCTCTGGTTATCTAGTGATTTGTACTGACTTGAAAAATGTACACAATTCGGGATTACTAGAGCGTATTAACACTTTTCACATGCTGTGGCAGACACTGCCATACAGGGCAGTAGTAACCTCCATAGCTATCTACAATTACATTACTTTCTGGGTCTGTTATTTAATACACTTTTTCATTGTGTCTTCATGTATTAAAAATGTCTCCTCAGAAACCCTCGGGGTTCGACCATGTTAACGCCACTGAACTCCTGCTTCCGTATATTTACATGTAAGGTGGTGCAGATTGGTGAACGGAACTATAGATGAATACGGACAATGATGCTCAACATTAGCAGTCGCGACAGGCCAAACAGGATTAATGTTTTATACATGAAGGATGGGACATACACAGCTCCCACCACCATCCATTATACGGATAACATAAAATAAGGTAAAACATGGCAGATTGTTGGCAGATTGAATCCGACTATCAGCAGAGGATCCAAGAACATAGCTACTGCAAAGAGATGTAAGCAGGCTTGTAGTATTCTTTTAACGTTTAATATGTAGTTGATGGTACTTCACGTTTTGTCCTGCATTTCTTTCATCCATACAGTGGCAATTAAGAAATGAGAAACTGCCATAATGATTCAAGGTCTTGATGGTAACAAAGACATCTAGATTCAATGGTTCCAAAAAACATGGCAGTTCTTTCTTGTCGCTATGAGCTGTTCACTGGTTGAGTCTGCCGCGGCTTTCCACAAGCACAACGTTGCTGTCAATTCTCTGTCATATCCAACTGATTCCGTCATTCGACAGAGCAGTATGCTCTGCACAGGACACCACTGTATGTAGTCAATGTACACTCTATATATTAGCTTTTGTTCCATGCCACATTCACTACCATACAAGACAGGACAAGTTTTAATGTCTTCACATCACCAAACAGTTCCCCGATAGGGGAGACAATATCTATTGGTTATGCGTCATAGTTGCCATGTGTAGTATATCAAGTGATGAGGCATTGGTGTGCCTGTCCTCAGTGAATCTGTGTGTGGCTATCTGGTTTCATGAGTCCTCTCTCCAACCGCAGCCAACACCCAAGGACAGGGCAGAATGGTTTCATTGGTTGTATCTGTTCAGTCCAAGCGCTCGGTGCACACCAGATTACTGGTGAGTGCGAGTGTTAACTGGGATCAGCATTATATGGGTCTGCAGGATAAATTGTCCCTTACTCTCGTGTCTGGTGGCTCGGAGAAAACCACCTACTGCTGTCATTTTATAACTTCTCAAGGTACCGGACTTTGAGCTGAAAATCAGATCATAAACCCAGCATGAATCACTGAAGTTGCACAGAATTATACATTATCTGACCATCCCAAATTTGGAGCTGCATATTATGATACAAATCTAGTGATTTCTTCATTAAATTGAAAATTTCCCGAGTAATTTTAATTATGAAGGGGAATTAAGGTACTGACGACCCCATAGGCACTACTTGAGTGCACGGGGTACATGGGACAGTAAGCCACAGCGTATACTCGAGGGACTATGGTAACCCCCTAGGTAAGACAATAAATTACCTCTTGTTCTGCCAGCCGAATCGATGACCTGCATCAAGCACCTTCCAAATTCTTCTAATACCATTCGCTCCTGAACCATTTCTAACTGTCTTGTCCGCTCTGCTTCCTCTGCTTGTGCTATGAGACATGCGCATGTTGCTTCTGCGACATCCTTTGTCACAAATGTGTATGCAAACCTGTAAGTAGATCAATTGTCAAAATCTAATTATCTTTAACTCGCATATACAGTGTATAGGCCCCAGCATATATTAATGTGAATTTCAAGCCCCTTCTGCTCATAGGAGGCTCCCAAATTCATGTTGAAGCTTATGCAAGGATATCTTGACATTATTATAGAACAGCACTAAACTGCCAATTTTCAAGCAATGGGTGGTGCTTAATTAACTTATCCACAGGCTTAGGATTTGGCTTATGCAAAGGTAAATGTTTCAGTGGTAAATCTATCTTTTCTCTGTTAGGACTCTGGAAAACTTTACCTTTCTCCTCCTATCGGAAGTGGAGGCCGCACAGGTAAATCCTGTATTTGTGATGATAACTTGGCCTTAGCTGACGTTTGTTGATTCACCCGTACTTCTGCTGCATCCGCTAAATGCATTAATGTCTTTCGGTCTGGACTCTCCTCAAAGTTTTTACAGCCAATACATTTACACACATTTGTACATAATATTTTTGCCTGGAAAACAATATATAGACGTTATCAGTATGATGTATTTTCTTTTCATTCAAATATTTAGAAATTTTTAGTGACTTTCAGTTTTAATTCGTCTTTTTTTACATAATGTATCTGTTTGTTTTTTTTTTAACCCATCACCTAATTTATAGTGATGTTGATGGTTGTTTTTTTTTCAGTACCTAAACATTATTTGCTACCGTAATCTCCCGCGTATAAGCCGCGTCTTATACGTGGGGTTTTAGTTCTCATTGGATCCACAAGGGGGACATCAAGACCTTTCTTTTGATATGTTACATGCCCCCTTAGTCATAATGAGATATAAGGGGGCCCAGGGAGGTCAGGGGGGCTCAAGCTACACATAGGTTTTTGAATTTTGAAAATTCATTCAGTAGAACCAAAGTTATAATTTTTCATTTTTTTGAAAATTTTCCAAAACTCTAGGTGCGTCTTATACGCGCACTGCGTCTTATACGCGGGAGATTACGGTACTTTTATAGTTTGGGGTTTAGGTAGTTAACCCATCCCAATTTGATATTTCATCTTCATGTTATGCATAGCAGCGGCTTACCTCGTAACATTCGCAATAGTTTTTAAGACAACCGGACCGCTTACAATTACAGCCTTTGTTATGCCGCCGCTCACCACGACCTTTACCTGCAAGATAACATGAAAGAAACATTTCAGAAATCCTGGCAATAAGCTGTATAAAAGATCATCCCCTCCCCATAAATTTGACGGGCAGGGAGCATACACTACCATGACATTTTGAAGTCATAAAATCCCATTTGTTTTTTTGAGTTGTTATTTTTCTAAAATTTATTCCAAAAAGTTGTAAACTTCACCAACTCACTAAATTCGACACAAGCTACCAGGGTGGCACGAGCTCAAGGAACTTACCAATTTTGGGGTGAAAAGCTAAAGGATTCCTATCTAGGCATGCCTTAATGGCCCGCGATCGCTCTTCCTCGTGATCTAGGTTGTTTGCACAGTTTGAACAATTACAATTGTGGCAGAATTCACCATTTGCAAAACAGTCACAGTACAATTTGAGGCACTGAGACTTGGTGCAGTTGCAGGGCTTTCTTGGGCGTTGACCGGACGGCTCTTGCAACAGTGACCTGCCAATTTAAAATATTGTGAGCATCTCAGTTGACATTTCAACCTATAAACACTGTGTATGTGACCATGGTATTTTTACGCCTATCCACCCACAAGACACTGAAATATGTTGTTTAATGCACTGTCAAGTATTTATAAGAACATTTAAGTGGGTAATACATACTTAAATCCTTCTTTCCCAATCAGAGATGCCACTCACTGGCCGACAAAAACCAGGAAAACGGGACTTTGGACACATTTTCCCAGGAATTTGACATGATTTGATATAGAAATCTTAGAATCAAAACCAGGAATTCCTGGTAAACCAGGAAAAGTGGCATCTCTGCCAATAATCTGTCTGGTTAATACATATAGAATAAAACCTGGATTTACCCATTCAGGATAGGACGTGACTGGGTCTGTTCTGGTGGATTTGTTGAGGCTATTGGTACAAAACCAGAACCACTGTCCTGACGCTGCACTGTTCCTCCTACCGTTGACGGCTGGAGCTGTTGCCCCAGATGCTATGAAGAAAGCACATAATATGATGCAGTAAGCATTAAATATACGACAGCATTTTGCAATGCAAGTAACTCGAAAGGGCACTTTATCTCTTCTTTTAGGCCCCTTCTGATACTAACCTCATGTTTTCTTCGAGTATTATCACTGTCAATGGTACCCTTTCACCCCTGGATTTCTGTTACTCTATGGGATTTGCGTGCAAATCCTGCTTTATGGGATAGAAGGGGTTAATTAACAATTAAGCCTATGGAGAATGCATCCATTATCGCTCATATGTTTCATTGGCGAATAACTCCTCTCTTGTCGAGTTAAGCATTGCAAAAGAGCAGCAGGTCTTGAATAATGATTCATATTAACCAAACAAATGCATGAGACAGTGTAATTCTTCTCCATTTTGTTATAATCCAGCAGTTTCGATGGCACCGTGAGTTGATCGTCTCGCTGTCCGCCATTTTGGATTTTGATGTTCTGTACGCATGTGCGACCCCTCCTTGCCGGAAGTAGCATTTTCGATGGAGAAATGATATATTCTATCAATTTAACTTGAAATTAATGGCTTTTTGAATATTATCCATGCATCTTTGGCAATATCAATCGAATATACCCTATCTTTTTACTGTTATAGCCCCACAAGTCGATCATCTTGCTGTCTGCCATGTTGGATTTTGGTTTTATCTGCGCATGCCCGACCCAATTTCCATGGGTATTTGGGTCAATTTGCACGACCACGGCTTTGTGATGCGAATTAACGACAGGATGAACACGCAATTATTTTATGTTTTTAATAATACATATCGATTCAAATCATATTCTTTCTCCATTCTTTATCGTATTTCTATATTATAACAGTGAATAATTGAAAAAAAAATTAATAGCTACCACTTGTACGACAATAGAGGTGCACGGACGGATCGAATGACGGCAAATTCATCAATTATTCGCACCACTCCGGACCAAAGAGGCGGGAAAGTTTACTTTTTTTGCACCACCTATGGGATTTAACGTAGGGCTAAAAGCGTCTTATTTTTTTCTCTCTCTGTTAAGCTACTGTTAGGAGGCACTGAATTAGGGTCTATTTTTACCCGACTCTTATAACTCGTCTTTCGAGTTAATAACACCTCTTACATACACTGTAGATTTTCACCTTCTTGCTCAGAGACTACCCTGTTGTACACGCACAATACCCTTAAGTGCCAACATGTATTGCAATCATCTTTGAATTAATTATGTCGGTCATGTTACCAAAATCTAAAGACAAAGTTCAACTCACCTGTGTAACATATTGGGCAGGAACAAGTGCAAATCCCTGCACTCCCGCCAGGTTCTGTCCAGAGATGATCGTTGTTCCAGGTGGAAGCTGGGTGAGTGTGGCTGGGCCACCCGACCCTGCCGGTCGGATCTGCGCCAGCGAGTTAGAAGAGTTGGGTCGTAGTGACACCTGACTTGTTGCAGGAAGGAGTAGACGATGCTGCCCTTGTTGTATTGTCGGTCGCGTTAACACCTGATAAAAGAGGACTTGTGATGTAATAAAGAAACTGCAATAACTACTTCCCCAATATATTCGAATGACGTTATATTATACACAGGCGAGTGTTCATCACCCGACATTGGATAACAAAGGAAATCAAATCTCAAGTTTTGCTCCTTTTTCTATATACTATTGCCCACTAGCTGATCTGGAGCTGGTTCCGGCGACACACACTGATAAGAACTGATAAGATGGGACCAGCATGTCTCTAGAAGTGGGTGTTAACCAGGGACAAGGTACCCATCAAGGTATGTCTTATCAGTTGGCTTTACCTCATTCAGCGAAATTCAAAATGGCGGCTCCACTAGGCCTCTATACTGAGTCCTATACGGCACATGGCTATTGTATTATTGACCAATGGGCGGCATCCCTGGCATAAACTGCGGAGTCGGGGGCTGAAGGTGTTAGTCATAGTGGAGTCGGGGTCTAATGGCGGCCCCCAGCTGATAATGGCTATGTGAGCTATAGTAGTTGATAGTCCTGATCTCTTACTCAGCATCTGGTTCCAAAATAATAAAATTGAAATTTTGAAATAGGTAGGGGTGTTTGTTAAACGTAGGCCTACTTTTATTTTGTGTTTTATTTTAATCACTAAAACGTGTCAACTTTCCCTGGACACTTACACAATTTCCTTCAGGCCCACTACATGAAACATCTCCCGAATTTGTCATTATAGCACCATTCTATGGTGTTAACTCTCGTCTATAAACCGCACCCTGAGCCTAAGGTCAGGGTGATCCCCAGCCTCGACCAGCGCCTATTGATACCTGTTTAATAGCCTGGGATCAGCTGTATATTTCAATGGTTGTGTATTCCAGTCAATTGTTTTATTGCCCCCTTTGATCTAGATAAGAATCTGATTGAGGTGGGATGTGTATTCACTCTCCAAGCTGAGGGCGACCAACTCAGAGTAAGGGATGCGGCCAGCCTGAGTAATGGTAGAGTACATCAGTGTGGGTTAGCAAGCCTGGGTGATCCCAGAAGCTGCACCTAGGGTCTATAAAATGGTCTATAAGCAACATCTTATACACAGGGTTTTATGTCATAATTATGTCTTGTCTAGGTTACCTGTTGTGTGGTTCCAACTGCTGCTGATGGGGTTGTCATTCTTACTTGCGTGTTTGCAGTTGACATAGTTGGCTTGGCTTGTAACGTTATTGGTGCTATACTCGCCGGCTTGGCCGTTGCTATAAATAGGAGCAATGGTAGATAATATCAGGGATGAAAGTCAACAATGACAAAAAACCTTGAAAAAGGAAACAACTTTAAATGTACTGTATATGCCCTCCAGTCCCACCCTGTGTTACAGGGTTTGTGTGGTTGGGGGGGGGGGGGGTTGCAGTAGGGGTTGTATAAGGATGTAGTTTGTCCTCAAATAACAGAAAAAGCTGTTTTTCAAGATGTTGTTCGGATACTATACCCTTAATGTGCAAATTATGGCCCCTTTGCAGAGTATGACCTAGGATCCCTTCAGAATGCTACTGTATAGCGGTTTTCTAAGGTCTTGTACGGATTGCATACCTAAAATGTGCACCACCTGGTAGTGGTGCTTTTGCACAACATGACCTATGGTCCAAGTACAATGTTAAATGTATGCACATAGGTCAAATGGTGCAGGGAACATGACCAATATAGTTACATGGTGAAAGCATAAAGCGCAGAAAAGGGGTATACTATCCAACACTCTTCTAGCATAGGAACTATAGCTTGCTGCTAAGACTACACAGAAGAGTGGAACAAACACCAATATAGAGGGGAAAGTTTTCAAGTAAAAACTTGAGAATCTTTGAAAACCTTGAACTAAATACTGGCATGCTGCCATTGTATGCAGTGTTGTTGGACCTGACTGTGTGCATGTATGCAACCTCTGGAGGGAGTTTGTGACTCCTTTATCCTGTTTTCTGAGGATTTTCAAGAAAACTTATTTTTCTTAAGTGAGTGAAAAAAAAATATGTAAAGGTTTAGAAAACCTTGAACTCTTTCATTCCTGTAATATATAGTGGTATTACCCATAATTCAGTAGTGAAAATTTTTGCTAATATTCATTTATTCAATTTTCTTTTCTAAACTGGGTTTTTACACTAAACTCTGTATCAAATCAAAACGAAGAGTTTAAGACACTGCATTCATATAACACAGCAATGAATGAAGAATCTTACCTAAGGTAGTTTGCGTTTGGCCTGCAGGGTTGGTGACAAGTCGAACATACTGGAACTTGCTACCCGACACGGACACAGGCTGGATGTTGGGTACCGATGCCAGCGAGATGCCCTGCATCTTAGATACAGTGTTCAGCTGCTGCATGATCAGCTTCTGTCCAGCCTGATTCTAGAATACATAAAACCACAGGTTTAACAAAAAGACAGGGATGGGGCGGGGGGATTTAACAAAAAAGTGCAACCTGATTTTATATATCGGGTATATCCTACTATGTGGAGTCAAGCCTTATCCTTGCATAAGCCTTGCCTTATACGCTAAGATTTACAACATCTCGAAAGGAAGGTCACAAGAAAAATACATTACATGTGAATTCATTATATATTAATTTAGAATCAACAGATAAATGTGTCAATGCCTATACCAGGCACAGCAGGGGCAGAGAATAATTTGGGGATGGGTGAGGTGGTCAAAAATGTGTTCAATAGCATGAACATATTCCCGTAAAAAGAGTTTTATAAAAGAGAAGTTGTGCACTCACCGTTGCTGGTTGTTTAATTGTGAACTTAGAAGGGGACATGGTAATGGTGGCCGGCCTACTGGTGGATGAAGTCATAATGCTGCCTGTACCTCCTGCCTTAGTTACCATAGTCAGCACCTGACCGGTCGATGTTACTATCCGCTGTGGAGATTTGTTCATTGCTGACACTGGGATCATAGTGATCTTTGTGGGAGTCCGCATGGGTGACAGCGAAAGTTTTTGTCCTTGAATTATTTTAGTTGGTGAGCCCTGCAAGGCTGAAATGTATTTAGTGGGCGATTGCAGCCCTGTTGGGTTCAATGTGATAGTTTTAGTTGGTGAAGCCAGGCCAAAGGCATTAGAGCCAGTGGTGTGCCCCTGTGAGCCCATCATGACTATTTGCTGACTGGACACCGGGATGGCAACCGGTTGCGTTTGATTCGGGTTTTTAGTAATGATGACCTTTGTGAGCATCTGCCCAGCATTGGAAACTGCCGTGATGGGCCGCTTAGTCGGCACATTCTGGACAAGTGACTGTGATGTGCTGTCACCTAAGCCTTGTTCATTGGAGGTGAAGAGGTTCACAATTTGTGTTCCACCATGTGCGACACTGCTGCTGCTGCTTGTGCTACTGGCAGTACTCAGTATGCTCGCGCCATCTGACAGGGAGCCCACAAAGGAGGAGCAGGTCCCATCGGGTGAGTTGCTCATGGTCGCGGCCGGCGCGGCACTGAGCTCAATTGAGACAGCAGGGGAGGAGGATGCTATGTGATCTCCATCATCATTGTGGTTCTGGATGCGGTCTAGTTCAGCTTGAATACTCTCAAGTGTGGCAAGGTCTGAGAGCTGAGCAGGGAAGTCAGCAGCATTCAGATTGGATGCCTCAATGTTCGCTGGCTCTACAGTGACCTTTCGTAGCAGGCTCTGGCCGGGAGCGACAGATGAGGCGGCAGTGGGTTCAGTCACCACCTGGTAGGTTATTAGTGACTCAACATTGCGACCCCCACCCCCGGATGGCTGGCTGTCCGCCTTGGTGGCTGAAATTATGAATTCAAACATTTGCTGTAGTTTCAAAATGTATACATTTGAGTCTCTCTATATCGGGTGGATGTCTAAGAGAGTTAAAAGTGAAGACCAGAATAAGGAGACCATGCTCACATACAGAAAAGCAGTGGGCAAGGCTGAAGTAAATCCCATAAGCAGATGATATGTTATTTTTATGCCATCCAAAAGTATGAGGAAACATACACGACTTTCACACAAGAGATGAATAATTATAACTTAATCAAATAAAATGAAAGTGTTGCTTCTGGGATCAGTTTGTATAGAGGGACAGGATACACTTTCTAGAAAAACTTATGGAAACTAATGTTACCTTGTACATGTAAGCTCCAACCATCTACATAAACCCGGCATCTTAGTTCTATTGATTTATCTTGATTTAACTAGTTAGTACAATATTGAGCTTCACAAGTGTTACATATTGTATCATTATTTTTTCTTCCTGAGGGCATAAATAACATTTCAAGAGCTAAACATATTTTGATTAACATGAAAACACTGACTATGTATATCCTTACGGCTATAACCCACCTTAGAACTGGAAGTAACAACTGATAGAGGGTCGCTTGAAATGGTCAGGAAAGCAATTACAGCTCTGGAACACAATCACACAACATCAAAGCACTCACACGTAACTACCACAGGAATGACAGAACCCATTCAGTACCAGCCAAAGCATGCAGGCATACACAGGGCATAAACAAAAGAGGAACAAATGTGCAATAAAACAATGGTATCATCGTTTGGTGAGAAGACGATTGATAAAAATGACATGCAAGGATAAAAGTGACCATCTAAAAGAATATAATTTAAAAAAAAAAAATCAATAGAGAGTACGGAAATTAAAAGAATAAAGTCCCATTAAGTTTTTTGAATAAGTTCATTCCTGAATATGACATAGACTTGCATTAAGTAAATGCACACAGGGTTTATTCTTAACTGTTAGTCACGTGAATCCATGTTGATTTTGTAGGGTATTAATCATTACACATACCGTAAGTACCATAGTCCAATGATAGTGTCACATAACTGTGAGCTTTTTTATATCGTTTTTTTTCACTTTTTTTTTTTCATTTTATGTTATGTAGTCTTCAAACCTTGGAAGGTTCCCACAAGAATCTCAGATTGAAATTCTCTGACTATCCTTGACCAAAAATGGTCATTTTCCCTGACCAAATCATGGTACCACAGAGTATGAAATACCAACATTCAACCTTAAATCTATACCAAGGGTCTGATTTTCGAACAACAATAATAAATTCTACAATAACTTATCAACATTAAATCAAAACCTTACTTTCAGAACACAAGTGATGCATTATGGCAGGTTTTCCCTGACTTTCACTGACTCACTGCAAAATTTTGTACGATTCCCTGATTTTCCCTGACCACTTTATTTTCCCTGACCTGTGGGAACCCTGCCTGGTACTACGTGTTTTCCTTCGATCTCACAATGGGCTATTCAGCTTGATGGTGAGATGAGATGGGATGGGTAGAATACCCCTGCGTTCATGTTTCAGAGGAATGCATTACATGTAGCAAAATATTAATTGTTATCTGCACTAAAACGTGTGCATATAACGGTAGTATATAGACTAGCCTGGTTTTACTACTACATCTTGATACATGTACTACTACATGTAACAATGTAACATGCAAACACACAAAGGCTTTTCCTCGGATCCTGCACCATCTCTTATTTCAAATGCCATAAAAACTTGCTAGCCTAGAAAGGTTAAATCAATAGGAAATATATTACTCGAAAAAGTGGTGTTCACCCCCTTGTCAGAATAGATGTAGACCTCCTTAAGCAAAATCCATTACAAAACCCAAAAGACATTTAAACTTTCCATCTCAGTGTCATACTGGATGCATTATTTCCTAATCCAAATGATAGAATGGGAGGGGGGAGGGGAGTACACTGCCTATTTAAACCTAATCCTCTGCCAGGTCCTTAGCAACCACAGTTCTGCTCCCTAGATAAGGCTAGCATGGCGTCATCAGCGATGCCAATCGCGAGAGACATTCTAGGGAATGCCTCTCTCGTGTTTAGGCATTATGATCCCATTTAATATGGGTCCCAATAAAATTTGGTGGGGGAAATTGCTATACACACTACCTCACTAGTTACATGTTATTACTACAGCAACCAGTAGGTAGAACTACTTTATACCAAATGCCTGTAGGCTGTAAGCCGGTGGTGGTCAAGGTGGGGTAAGCTTGCAGTGACGTTCGGCAACATCATGAACATGACCATGTGCAAGCTCCTGTCAAACTTTTCCATTTTTCTTTATCATAGGAATTAGATCTATTGAGTTTGCCTCCGGCATGATATAGAACGTCATAAGACATAAGGGAAACAGACAGTTCAACAGATTGCTGATTCGACAGGACGATTCGACAGGACAATTGGACAGATATGTACATAACCTTTATCAAATCCTTTTATCATTTTAACTCAAAATGGTGTCCTAATTTAAAAAATAAATAATAATAAATTTTAAAATGTTTTTACATGATGAATTTACTTTTAATTCGTTGAAACAAAAAGTAACGTAACCAAGGTGACGCTCCGACGTCCGTGCTCAGGGTGCCGGGGACAAATTGGTGCTCTGCGCTCTCCCTTACGTAGCATAATAAAAATACTACACTGGATCCCTGCTCATATTTGAAATCCATCATACTGTCCCACCTCTTACTTATAAACATGAAATCATCTCCGCTGCCATTTGCTATTTATTGTGTGGACGAAAATGCCATTGGTGTCGTCATTTGGGAGAATTTGGACGAGAAATAGTATGCATAGGTCTGAAGCAGACAAATCTGTCCCCCTGCACTAGAGTCTAGATCAACTTGTCCGGCGGGCGCTGACTCTTACCTAACGGGAGAGTCAGGCTTCCTGCATAGGGCTAATTTGGCAGGTGGCTGGAATTGTAGGACATAATTTTTTTGTGTCAATTTCCTCTTAAGGATGGCTTCCTAAGACATGTTTGTTGCCATTTTGTGAGAAACCTTTTATACGGGGTCCCAGATTATTTGGTTCTTGCAAATCTGTTAGCCTTCACATCAAGTTTAGCAGCCATGGTCAGCCATGATGGAAGTGGTTTCAGGTCTCACAACAGAGGTGTTATTCATGAAATAATGTTATCCATGAGAATCTGCTTGGTGAGTGGAGATTGACTTCCTGTCTGGCAGAAAATGCACCTGCTTATGGCTACCTGTTGCAGCCCACACAGCATGTGCCAAACCTTGGAAAAAGGCGCGATCTAAAGGTTTCCAACAAAAGACGCTCTTCCCACTCACAGACAGCAAAACTAAGGTGGTACTCTTGTCAATATTATAAGCTGATTGTTGGGGATTCGTTTCTGTCAAATGTTATTCTTAGAAACTTGCTGTTTCTAGAGCACCTGCAAGTTTTAGCTAGGGCAGTCCCAGCGACTCAGTCCTTAACTGAGTCACGCACAGTGACTAAGATCAACCAGCAGTTCAACTTCAAGGGCACGGGCTTGGCAAGGCTATAGTCCGTTCCTCTATATTGGGGACTGGTGCATTTGCAGCATGAGGGCCTTATTTTTTTCTAATTAATGATAAAATATCCTAGTTTTTTCACAACCCTAGTCTTGTATAGGGTGTTTTGAATATCTATACTGAAAATTATTGGAAATTGGAAGATATTTGATAATTTTTTCAGCTGCCATATTATTACAACAGGGCAAATACTGCCCAATTGCTGCCCATTTGGGGCAAAATAGCTGCATTAATAGCAGGTGGTTGGGTGCAAATTATGGATTTCTCTCTTAATAAAACAACAAAATCTTGATTTAATGGACCAGGGACATCAAATCCAAGTCAGAGATATCATTGACACTTTTCAGAAGTATATAAATCATATTAGTTACCATATATCTTACATTTGTATAAGTAGGTCACTGTCTGACCTTGAATCACAGTTATTGGGGTCAAGGTTGAATTAGGTCACCATGAAGTACCGCAATGGATAATCCCAACAAATGCATGAATATCTAAGCTATCCAGTATATTGAAAGAACTCATAAATGTGATACAAAATCCATGTTTTTTCTTTTTCTTGCTCCATTTTTTCTCATATATAGGGATCATGTTAAATGCTATAGGGAAAAATTGTATCAAAGGACGGGTCAAAATGGCGATTTTAGTTAGTTTTCAAAAAAATACATATCTTTTGGTAGAATTTGAACTATTAGAGGTATATAAAATGTAAAAACATATTTAAAAAGTTTGTTTCTCACTCTAAAAGATGAATTAATGAAAATAGGGGGTCATCACTCACTTTTTCATAGTAATTTTAGCCTAAAGATGGAGAAGTAGGTGTTTTTTCATGGTTTTCGCTTCTGAAACTCACACTTTGATACAAGATAAAATATTTTTAATTTTCACCAAAAACTTAATGAGGTATCTAGAAATAATGCCCTAATTGTGTACTTTTACATGGTGAAAGAATTGTGTAGATCGGCCAACTATGAGAGACACAGCACCATTTTGAAGGTGCAAAAATAGGAAAAACTAAGTTTTTGGTCCCCAATATACGGCAATGAGCTTTAGTAACCCGAGTAACAATTTACATCACTCATTTTTTGACCGAATTTAGACGGAAGGCTCAACTTGACATTTGGTCTTGGGATGGGACAGCACAGTAATCTTATGTGCAGTGTAGTGTGACTTAGTTAGTGTAGACTGTAGTTTGCGGGGCACTAGACTGTAGTTTGCGGGGCACTAGCCTAGCCTCTGGCCAGTCTAGCCTCTAGCCTAGGCCAGCCTAGGGCTAGGGCCTAGGCCCCTGGGCCTGGCCTAGGCCAGGGGCAGTGCCAAGCCAATGAAAAGGGGTTCCCGGTATGACGGAAAGGATGAGGACTATATGCCAATATCATTTATTCTTTGGGAATTGTTATGGGAGAGCGGGCATCTAAGGCAGATCGATCTTAATGTACATCGCCCTTTGACACGTCGTCTGGTCGGTAGAGCAGTGGTCATTTGTGTATCCTGTGTTGGAAACCCATCTTAAATGACGCGCCATAATGATCGAGCAAGAACAGGGAAATTCAAACAGTGAAACATATGTCAAAACAGTGCGCCATAGCAAGCGATCTAGGTTTGCCTCCAAACTAACACCCTGGCACACTTACTTTTCCATGTCTCATTGTTTTTCCTAGTTAGGATTTAACTCAAGCAGAGATGTTTATTGTGGTGCACATTCCAGGCAAAAACATCCCGATTTTGGCACTTCAGCCCGCGACCCGCCTCAGAGAGCATCAAAACATAGCCAATAGTGGCGAACTGAGAGGTCAAATTTAGACTAAACTTAACGTATGTGTAAAATGAATACCCCTTAAAAACACTGCGTTAGCGAAATACTGATCGAATAAACAGATTATTAATTACTCACCGGTTTCTGACGTCGGCATTCTGTATTTGTTCAAAATCACGCGCCCACCATTACCATCCCATAATTAGGGAGGGCCAAGTGTCGATCCGCGAAGCGAGCATTGTACTATCCAGAACATATCTGAATGGGATATGAAATAAATTTGCGCGCGCTAGCGTCATGCTTGGGCCGTCCATGAATGAATGATGTTATGCGAGGGGGATGGGGGGAGTCAAAGCCTCTATATGACAATATACCAATCTCTATATTTCAAGATATCCTTCCTACCCCTATAGGCTATATTTTTGGGCTCTAGCCTAAATTTGTTGTGGGCCCTTTGGATAATCAAAATTTGATTGTGTTTTGGGCGGGGTTTTGGGCTTATGGAGAAAAGTTGAAAAAATAGGATCATGTGTTAAAGGATACAGAAATTGTCCTCCCCCGAGAGGGTTCTGAAATTTTTTTGCCCCCCCCCCCTGCCGCCGTTGTTAAAAAAAAGATACCCCTCCCGATAAACCCTGTTTTTTTTTTGTGTGTTTTTTTTTCGACCCAGTTACCTGAGCGCAACAATTGTTTTTCAGGCCTGATTGATGAATAGATAAATGAATAGCCGGTAGGATAGATAAATTGATGAAGAAAAAAAAAGGGAAGCAGAGAGGCAGATGACAGGTAAAAAAGAAATAGGGCCCATTTACTTATATGCCAAGTAAAAGCATGTGGAATCATTTAGTTTTAATTGTTCACCAATTATGCTGGTTCGGATAATTTACCCATGCAGACATCCCGCCAATGTTAGCTTGGTCCAATTCGAATCAAGACTGATACACATGCCTAATATTTCGCATATTGAGCGGGAAAACACAAGATATAAAAAAGAAGTTGCTATATCACATCAAACGATAAAATATATATCTTACTTGTTGTTGATCTTTTGTCAGGTACCCAAATTGTTAAAAGTCCGTGCTAGCCCCCCTTTAAAAGGATGTTTTTTTTTTCGGATAGGCCTACATGTTTTGAGATTTAACAAACAAAACATGTTTGGCAAACATTTTAATTAAAAGAAACACTTTTTTGTCAAGTGGAACCAGAGACATTAATGGTGGGAAAGGTGTGAAAACTGGGGAAGCTAAAAAAAAAATATATTAACCACCGTCAAGAGGGGGTTTAAATTGTGTAAATAATATTTGTGTGTCCGCTTCCAAACTGCAAACCTTTTTTTATGAAACAAAGAATATATTTATGTTCCTTGGATAAAAAGACCACTCCCTTACATCAAATGTGACCAGGCAAGCAAAAACACCCTTCTGCAGGGTAATTCATTAACAAAGTTCATATCAGGATCTTTAAAATGAGACATCATTGGCTTGAATATTCCTAGTAGTTATGTCAGAACCCCTCTTTGAACATAGGTCGTTATTCATATCTGAAATTGATGATTAAGCTCTAAATACATTATAAACCATAATAATGTCTAAAAACACAATAAATCAGCTTTTTTCATAAAAAAAAAAAATACATACCATTTTAGTGATTTTTATTATAGATTTCGATCTAGAAGGAATTTTCCATTTCTGTTTTGGGTTTTGGTGAGTATCCATGGAAATTGGCATAAAAATCTGCAAATTTTGACTATTTGAATGGTTGCCATGGCAACCAGTACCCAGTATAAACAGGCATATAGGTTGATTTCTCATGAAAAATGTTTATTTTACCATCCAAATATGGGCAATTTCTTCCGAAAATGGTGCATTTTAAATGAAACCATTGAATTTTGCATAAAAAATTACCGTACCATAATGTTTTTTTATAAGGGAGAGGACATTATTTATCAATGGGGGGGGGGGTGTGTTCGAGGGGGGCATAAAATTTCAGACCCCTCCCGAGCGGGGGGGCAAAAAAATTCACCCTCTTTTTAACAAAAAAAGCCAGCACGCTACTATAGATCAAAGAGGGGGGCGTAAAAAAATTTCGCGAAACCCCCCCCCCCGGTGATAAATAATGACCACTCCCTAATGATTTTAGAGTAATTTTGCCCCTCCAATGCCCCCTGGTAGACAAATGGGGAATTAAAAATCCCTCGCGGAGGGGTGTTCCCCAGTGAACAAAAAGACGTTTTCTGACGTTTTTCAACATAATTTGAAAGTTTGGAAACTTTTGTTTTGAATGTTATTCTAACGTTAAAACGTTGACTCATTCTGACGTTTTTCAACATTCATACAAACGTTTTTTTCTAACATTTTAAAACGTTTTCTAACATAATTTTCAACTTTCAAAAACATTAGAGAACATTCTTAAACGTTTCTACTAGCATAACCTCTGGGGTATTTTGACTTTGTATTGTGTATAGGTACCTATTGCCCAAACTATTGTGCCTGCCAAATTAATGACAGAACATAATCATTTGTTGTGCACATAGAAGTATCTTCATATAGAATTCTCCTGAAGCACATTATACCTGTAATCCCTGAGCAAAAATCTCTAGGACTGGTGCAAGAGGACATTGTCCTAAGAGGGAATATGTATATTTCTTGGTAACAAGCAATGGGTGTCTTCATCAGGATTATTTCATTTAATCCAATAGAATATGATAATACCAGTCATATTCTATCAAGCATGACTTGGAATTAAAGTTTTGATCCAAGGATATATGAAGTAAGCAAAAATATGATAATGTATACATTTAAAGCAACTTTAGATTACAGAACATACAGGGAAAATGTCCCCATCGATTGGTCTGCCACCTTGTGGGGAAGATATGTATAACACAAATGTATAAAAATGTTGGAAAACGTTCTATAAACATTTGTTGAATGTTTTATTACGTTTTAAAATGTTTGGAATGAATGTTCACATTCTAAATTAATGTTGATGTTAACAAACGTTTGTTAAATGTTTGTTTGATGTTATAAAACATTATATATGAACGTTTGTTTTAAAGCCTTTATGGACATTAGTAAACGTTTGCTGAACATTTCATTTATGTTGGAAAACATCAAAACCTAACGTTCACTTTCTAGCTTTAAAATGACGTTCACAAACGTTCTCTAAACGTTTGCTGTTCACTGGGTCTCCCTTGATGGGTCACAAATTCATTTTCATCCACTTACTGAATTTATTAATTTCGAGGCCTAGCCTGATCTGACTATTATGGCTACGGGTCGGGCACAGGGCGCCAAAGTTCAGATTTCATTGGTCCTTCCAAATAATTACCTAATTTGGGTTGATTCCCTCTTTTTTCATTAAATTAGACACTGTTCCAATCGATTAATGTTCTGTTATATTTGTGTCCCATATCAATCGAGTTTCATGCCATCATTTGAGAGATAAATGTACCCCCTTTGAATTTCGCGCCAATCAGCTTGCAGATCAGTCGACAGCAATCATGGCGGCCTCATCGGTGCGTCAACAACTTGCGGCGATGACAAGTGGCGGTGGAAGCCAGAAAGAAAGGACGGAAAAGTAAAAATCATGCATTTTCTAGTCACATGAGTCGTCATTTTCTGCCGTCCGATACATTATACGGTTGTTGGTATCTTCACAATGTCATGAAATTGGCTTCAATTTGGTTGTCAATATTATTGGGCGATAATACAGTAGTTTACCCATAAGACCTAGGCTACCAGTGGTTAGCAAAGTCAGCCCAAAATCCGGACCTCAACAGAATTACGGAAATCATACAGCAAATGAAAGGGCATAAATTTGCAATCTATGGGTTTTTGAATGGAGTTGATACTCCTATTCCTTAAAATATCCAGATAAGACCGCTGGGGGGTTGGCATGGATAGGTACATCACATGATAATTAAGATAATGAGTTAGAGCTAAACCCCTGTGTCTAAGTTGTGCAGGAGAGTGCAAGGATTTCGAATCTTTTGGAATCATGTTGATATCTCAATGCGTTCTCACAGAATCGCAGAATTAGTATCTAGAAATCTGACATTTTTGTCCTAAGGGAGTGGTCATTATTTATCAACAGGGGGGGGGTGGTGGGTTTGAGGGGGGGGCGTAAAATTTTCAGACCCCTCCCGAGGGGGGGGCTAAAAAAATTTTGACCCCTCTTGAGGGGGGGGCTAAAAAAATTCACCCTCTTTTTAGCAAAAAAGCCCGCGCGCTACTATAGATCAAAGAGGGGGCGCGAAAACTCTCCGCGCCTCCGGCGGGGGGGGGGGGCGCAAAAAATTTTGACTGCCGTCGAGGGGGGGCGTAAAAAATTTTCGCGCGTCCGCGCGAAAACCCACCACCCCCCCCCTGTTGATAAATAATGACCACTCCCTAAGGGAGTGGTCATTATTTATCAACAGGGGGGGGGAGGGTGGGTTTGAGGGGGGGCGTAAAATTTTCAGACCCCTCCCGAGGGGGGGGCTAAAAAAATTTTGACCCCTCTTGAGGGGGGGCTAAAAAAATTCACCCTCTTTTTAGCAAAAAAGCCCGCACGCTACTATAGATCAAAGAGGGGCGTGAAAACTCTCCGCGCCTCCGGCGCGGGGGGGGGCGCAAAAAATTTTGACTGCCGTCGAGGGGGGGCGTAAAAAATTTCCGCACGTCTGCGAGAAAACCCACCACCCCCCCCTGTTGATAAATAATGACCACTCCCTAAGTATTCAGGCAATTTGTTGTGACCTTCTGGATCCCAATAATGGGCCAATTAGCCATAATAAATGAAGAAATGAAAGGGTGGTAAGTTAGTAAAATGTCAATTGGAATGAACCACAATATCAGCATGAAATAAAAAGCTATCTGACCCAGATGTTTACCTGTACGAAATTTTACCTTGACCTAATTTTCCTGTGACCTATATATCTGACTTACATTAGTTCATGACCTAGATTCTGATATGATCAAATATATAGGAACAGACGCTGTAAAATATGAAGAAGTAGACATTCTGATAACCTAACCACTGGTATTTGACCCTATTAAACATTAACATCTAATGGGTTTCCTATTGACCTAGTTTCAGGCCACCCTATATGTTTGACCAACATTAGCTCATGACCTAGATTTTGATGACACGATCAAATAATTTTTTCCTTTGTGGTAGCAAGTTCACATGGTCGGGAAATCGTAAAAAATCAGTTAATTGCTCCCAAAGTCGGGGAGCCTGTGAAACAAGTTTATCTTAGCAGGTATTGTAAGTGTCACACCTGTATGATGTACATGGGTCATGCAGTGACGGTTTTAAAACTGCCAAATCACCATTGCGCACCTTCACACAGGAAAATGTGATTTTTCGAATTTCTTTTGCAGTCTCCAGCCGTACTATTCAGTCCACATGCACAAACTAGACCTTATATGAAACGCCATGAAACATACTATTACTTTCTTTTAGTTTCATTCTACTTTTTCATTTTGGACAACTTGATTTAGATGACCTTTTCAGTCATCCACTTCAGAAATCTACAAAAATGTCTAGAAATGCACCAATTTCCCCGAAAAATTTTCATATAGGTAAAATAAGCCAAGATAACTTCTTATATGTGTTCATTTATTCTTTGTTCTGTAAGAATATGCCAATTTCAGTGCAGGTTAATTTCCAGTGCAGCAATTTGTTGGGTCACAAAAAATGTGTCACAAATGATGGACACTCCCAGAGGAGTGGTGCAGGCATTGTTTGATGTACCTAGCATGGAAAATTAACAACATGGGTACCGATTCAAACAGTGATCATAAAATCGCGGGAACCAGCGGAAAAATCGCGACACCCTGGTTGGTCAAGGGGTGATCACGTGACTTTTTAATGCGGGCATGCATTACCATGCCAGGGCCCCTTTAAACATACACTGCGCATGGGCCATGATGGGCTAATTGGACATCACTGTACATAATAATTAATAGATTTTGATTGGAAAAGTCTATCTACTCACCAAGAACACCACCTTAAAGCTGGGAAATGGGAGATTTTAACTTATTTAAGTGACAATTAATTACTGAAGGTGAAAAAGTTTTAAATATCAAGCTGAAATCAGAAACTTGAAAAGAATTTTCATCAATATTTTGATATCATGCATTCAGTAGATTCAAAATCGCAGAAAATCGCCGCCCTATTGCTGTATAAGCTGACCTTGTTCTGACTAAAAAGAGGTTGAAGAATAACCCTGTTGGTTCTGTTAGCTTCTGTAACAAATATTTATCTAGGAAAATTGGTCCAAAGTTGTAGAAGTTTCCAAGACCGCCCTGCTCTTAATAATTGGTTGATATCATCAAAATGTAGGTCTAAATTTTGGTCACAATGTCATTACATTGAATCGTGTCTAGCTTTGTCTAGACAGGACAATAACTATGTATTTCTGCAATAAGTGCATGGCTGTTCTAGTCACTCTTACAGTGTGGTTTGACAGAATTTACAAAATCAACCAATTGTTTTCCATCATGATCAGCAAAACGTTATGTGACAGAAGTAAAATACTATGTCAGTGAGATAGAGATATGATTCCTCTTCAATCTGATACTAATTTGAAGTAATTCTGACCAGTGGAACCCTCAGATTCAATGTTTTACCAACACCTGTCCAGCACTGTGACAGATAAGGGGAGTGGGCAGCCAGATTCGGCTGACTTCGCTACAGTAGTACCTGGTACAGAAAAGCACCCACCCAGTCAGTGGTGACAATACTATTTACTAGACACCTCGGAAGCAGGGACATCTCGAGAGGGGCCTTCCATAAATGACGTCATGCTTGAGGGGGGGGTCTGGCCTCTCTAGTCGTAGACATAGTATGACGACCTCCCCAAAGGAGGTCGTAGGTACATCTATTGCCAAACTTGTCAGTTGAGCGCGAGGACATTGCGTGCAAATCTCCTGGCTTTTTTTTCTCAATGAATCTTTCTATAAATTAATATGTGGGTATGTGGCATACTTGGTTAGCATTCCTGAAAGTTTGGTTGAATTCAGAGAATTCTAAGATAGGAAAAATCAGAGTTTTTGCAGCCCCGACAGATTCGCTGTTCTCACTGGAGGGCGGCCGAAGTGATCTCCACTCCAGCCTTCGGAGAGCACCCTGTCCCATACGACGTGAGGACGTCGGGACAGGGTCTCTGTCTAGGCCTGGCATGAGGGGATTCATGTTCTGTAGTGTATAGGCCTACCCTCAGCTTTGCCATGGCGTATAATACACATTGATTTATGTCTCTGGCTTTGCAAATTTGGCAAAAAGAAAAGCATGACAAGGATAAGTCATAAGGTGTAAGGGGGTGTCAAAAATGGTCAAATTTGGCATGGCGTCATTTATGGATGACCGCGGGGCAGACATCTTGGAGGCATTGGGACATCTGAGAAACAGGACATTTTGGGTTCAAATAAAAGCATGATAATATCGTCGCCTCAGACTCAGTGCAACAAGGTTGTAACTGACATTTTTTAGCAAAATTGAGTTTTCTTCTGTTTTGATATCTTTTGACCACTTTCTACCTTCTATGAATGTAGTGAAGCTCTGTCTATAATACATGTGTCTACAGGCCCCTATGCAATAGGGTCATGTCAACTGTGTGCTATAGTAATTGCAACACTTCTTTTGCCTCTCTTGCAAAACTTGAAATATGCAGATACAACCTTGTTGCATTGAGGCGACGATATATCCCTCGCTTCTTATAGAATTTCAATTTGAATGGACAACAACCCTACTGACACTGTCCCTTAAGATTGTAAAAGTATTTGTTTAGAAAAGTAATTTGCTTCTGAGATGACTTGCTTCCAAGATCTCTGCCTGGAGGTGTCTCTGCTTCCGAGATGTCCAGTTACCGATAACAATGTCAGGTCAATCACTCAGTGGTAGCGAAGTCAGCGAAAAATCTGGATCACAACAGAATACACACATGTCTTTAAATGAAAGTGCATAGAATCTGCAATTCATAAGTTTTGGGATCAAGCTGAGTGATACTCCTGCTAGAAACGTGCCCCTACATCATACATGGGCTGCCAGAATACCGTGCATGTTGCTGTCGGATTTTACAAACAGGGCTGCATCACTGTGTTGTATTTTATCTAACGCAATCTCCTGTCTGCACTCTTCCTCAATATCTAAAAGTGTCGTGTCGAAAAAGTTGATTTTTACAACCCCTTGTGTCGCACATGTAGGTTAACCCATGTATAGGCACAGAAGCATCTCTGATTTCTATGAGCAAAGATATGTATTAAAAACAAATAAGATGATCTGGAGAAGTTAGTGGCAGGGATTAGCACTCAAGAAAATCCCCAAAAATTGCAAAA
Source organism: Acholoe squamosa (assembly GCA_949317995.1). Classification (NCBI taxonomy): domain Eukaryota; kingdom Metazoa; phylum Annelida; class Polychaeta; order Phyllodocida; family Polynoidae; genus Acholoe; species Acholoe squamosa. The sequence goes on along the minus strand of OX439040.1, from coordinate 42,476,076 downwards.
GTAGAGCTAGCCTATGGCAAAGGTGTGTAAAGAGCGAATGTGTATGTAGAGTGAATAGTCTTTAGAAGCAATTGACCACTCCGTACAACCTAAATGAGTGGCAGATAGAACTACATGAATAACTAAACTGCCATAGTTCCACCTGAATTAAATCCGACTATTGTACCCATCACATTTTGTACAGTATGTATTGCTATCTTTGTCTTTAAGATATCGGGCCATCTTGGAATTAATTTTCTCAATAACTGGGAATGACCAAATAGAAGGTGTGAAGGCTTTCGTTGAGTCTGGTAAGCCCTAACCCTTTGTGCAACACTATATGGATGTTTATGATTATGTAATGAATATATTCAAGATAGTACAAAAAATAAATATATTCAATACCAGTCTTGCAAGAAATGATTATACTGTAAATCATCTTATGTTTCTACAAGGAAATACATGTATTACACCACAACGGGTATGACAATAGCAACATTTATAATGATTTCAAAAATTCATTAAACCGTAGATCACAGTATTCTATCCATATAACAATAAATTCTGAATTTCAGTGGTCAACGAGAATGTGAGTCTAGTCATTTCTCGCCAGATCCTTTCGGAACTGTGTACCAAACTGCCGACCGTGCCAGACGAAGCCTGCAAACTTATTTGTCACTTCACCCTGGAGAGGGTCCAGCCGCGCGTCATTTCATTTGAAGAGCAGGCAAGTGCCACTTTTGACTCTTTAAGGGCTGCTGATACATTAATACATTATGTCCATTGGTCGTTATAATGCATGAATAACTCGAGTAACTCGCTAGGGCTGCATTCAAGCATCATGACGATCCTACGGGGTTGATACACTGTCAGGGGGTGGGCATGATGTGAGTTCTCGACAGCACTTCATTGATGCACCATGACAACCAATGGGCATGATGCACTCCTGCATTAGTGGGCCTTAAAGGGTTAATCCTTGATGGCTGCAGCTTCATGTCCCTTTGTCGTCATAATGTACTAATCATCATGCCGACCCTTTAGTCTCTTAAAAAAAATGTTATTGAAAATTCATTAGATAGCACTTGTATTCTTCCTTTCAAAATTTTCCACCTTTCCAGTAAATTATACACTCGTAATCACAAGAAAAATGTGGCAAGGACCACGGATAGAAGTTGCCACCCCTATCCGTGGCCCGAGCCATGGCTAACGATGTTGCTACGCAACATCGCTGAGTTGCGTGACGTCACTGGGGCTGTGTGACTTCACTACCGATGGCTCCCAGGGCAAAACCGAAAACATTATGGAGTTGCTATGGTCGCTACGCTCCCGGCCGCTGTGCGGCAAGCAACTCCAAAAGATATATCAATCCTTTAGTGCTGCATAGTTGTAGGCCCTGCTGAGTAGACTTCCCAGGTTTTTGAATTATTTTCATTTGAAAATAATTCATTTACATCTAACAGTCCACGCTAGAATTTTGTCCAAATCGTACTCAGTGACCTCACAGCCTCCATGCACCTAAGACTACAAGTATAGCATATTGGAAGTGCTCAGCTGTGACCAGGCAGTACACATGGCCTCCACACACCTGAGACGTACTACAAGCATATATTTCTACTTGATAGCATATTGGAAGTGCTCAGCTGTGACCAGACAGTACACACACGGCTTCCACACACCTGAGACACAGACTTATACATAGTTCTTTGGTACCTACATTCCTTAGCCATAAGAAAATAATTCATCACAGCTATGCTGTGAACATTTTCCTTAAAAAAGATCCTAAATTCCTCAAATTTACGCCTCCTTGTATATCTATATATTATGACGAACAATGGGGATAGTGTAGTAATGAGCTATAATACGATTCTCAAATGGTCAAAAACCCAGGAGCAAGCTTTAATCCTTGTGATTTTATAAGTACTAACGTAGCACGCTTTGCTGAATTATCATTGGATGATAGGATGAATTGTGTAACTTATGATAGTTGTTCTTTCTATAGGTTGCTTCAATCCGGCAGTGTTTAGCAGACATATATGAGAGAGAGCATAATTGGCGAGAGGCATGCAACGTTTTAATTGGAATACCCTTAGAAACGGCACAGAAGTAAGTTGCAAATAAACCAGGGAATTAACAATATTTACATATTGCACTTAGTCCGAGGAAAAATGAAATGGAAAAGTAATACTGCTACTAAAGAGGATATACATTGTCATTAATACAGTGCCGTCTAATCAGTTATAAGTGTATGGCACGTGAGTATTGTAAATCAGAAATATCTTATTAACACATTAGCAAATGCAGTTCTTTGATACACAATGTCCTGATGTGGGCCTGGTACATCAGATGTCATACATCAGACTTACTCTACATGATTTATACACTCCAAATGTCAGTGAGATCCACTCTACCAGTGCCTGCAATTTACTCACAGCACTCAGCTGCTGCTGCTGTACCACAAATGGATATGGTCCCCGAAGCACATGCTGTCCCTAAAAGAGTTGAAATGTTAACCTTTCCGCTTCCAGACAGTATCCCAGTGACTACAAGCTAAAGACGTACTTGAAAATAGCTCGGCTCTACCTGGAGGACGAAGACCCCGTGCAGGCGGAAGCATTTATCACACGGGCCTCGCTGCTTCAGGCAGACTCGAGTGACCAACAGCTACAGATATACTATAAGGTAAACTCTCATAGATACCCTGTCTTTTGATTTCATATGTCGAGACAATATAATACTGATGGGTAGGTAGGTAAGTAGTTGTTTTACGCCATTTCGACAGCTAGGGTCATATCCATGGCGGTACTGATGGGTTAATATTCTTAGAATTACGATTTTTAGTATAACATCAGTTCAGTTTCCAGGACTGGGTGACGGCATTGTTAAATATTTGCTTGAGCCTTGCGTTATTCTCTATTTTTTTGTAAACTTATGTAAGCTGATACTCTTTATACACCCTCAAGTTAAAGAGTGCAACTAGAAAGTCTGCTTTATCGTTTTGTAGGTGTGTTATGCTCGTGTGTTGGACTACAGGCGGAAGTTCATAGAAGCTGCCCAGCGGTACAATGAACTGTCATACAAAACAATAGTAGCAGAAGACGAGCGAATGGAGGCATTAAAAAATGCACTCATTTGTACTATACTGGCCTCTGCAGGTAAATACTCTCTATACAATTGTACTTATAAACATGTATTTAATGCACATAGATTTACTCCCGTCTAAGCAACATAGTGAAACAAAAAGAAAACTCAAACGGCTTATACTCTATGTCCTCTTTCCCATCAGGCCAACCTAGGTCCCGTATGCTGGCCACACTGTTTAAGGATGAACGCTGTCAACAACTTCCTTCCTATGGTATACTTGAAAAGATGTGAGTAGTCTTCTATATCATTTGATGAAATGGAAGCATAAGTACTACCTATAATAAAAGCACTTTACCATGTATACTTTAGTATATTACCAGGTAGTTGGTGGGTTTAATAGGAAAGTTACTGACCAGACAATTCTTTGTGTCCCAAAGTTTTGCATGTATGTTGGGTAACTTTCTTGCAAAGTACCCAATGCCATGATGGCCGCTACTTTCATTTACAGGTACCTAGACCGCATTATCCGCAGCAATAACCTACAGGAATTTGCTGCTATGTTGCAGCCCCACCAAAAGGCCATCACTGCTGACGGTGAGTGGCGCTTTATCATTAATTAAGAAAATATCAGGTCTAGCAAAGATATTGTTGTTTCCGATATAATGTACTGTATTAGCTTGTGTGTAAACCGCATCCTGTGTATAAGGAGCACCCCGAGATCATTAAGCCGCAGCAAGGTGCTATCCTCGCATATTAAGTGCACCATATACGTGAGCCTTAATTTGTACTACCTGTACCGTAAATTCTCTCATAGAAGTTGTGGCTTATAGCAGAACCAGAATCAAAATGGGGCTAATAGCATCTGACTAAAGTCAGGGTGCGGCTTACAGGGAGGTATTTTGCCCTATAGAACAGTACTAAAACATCAGCCCTTACTTGCAGCCTATAACTTCCTCTCTGACTCAGGGTGCAGCTTATACCAAGAATGTGGCTTATATGAGAGAGTTTACGGTAGTACACCCTCCTTGGAATGTTCTTCCACGTGGGTGGTCAGGTTATTCAACGTGGAAAACATTTGGTAATCTGAGCACGGTGCCCCACAATCCTATCAAGAAAAATGTCAGCTTTATTTTGGGAAGATTCAGAATTTGTTGTAACATAATCTAGATTGTTTATCATAACAGGGTCAACGCTTTTGGACCGCGCAGTGATTGAGCATAACCTGCTGTCTGCTAGCAAACTCTACAATAACATCAGTTTCGAAGAGCTTGGCTCACTTCTTGAGATCCCAGCAGCTATGGTGAGTTTATATACTTGTTGAGTACAGGTATAACCCAATTGGATTTTGTGTGTAACGCTGTGTTGTTTAATGTCTGACAATGTTGTGTAGTTTCCATATAATAACTTCTGATTGTTGCATGTAAAAAAAAAATCTGAAATTTCAATTGATTAACCTACATGAGTAAATTTAATACAAGATTTCAACTGAGAGCAACGCAAATGATGTTCTTTTATTTCAGGCTTGGGCTTCCCTAGCCCACTTAAAAGGGTCTACTTCTCATCTTTCCTATCCTCTCAGGATATGTGTGGTGCACATATGCACGGGCACCAACACATTCCTCTGTGAAATTGTGTAATGTGGTTCTCGCCATGAATATGACCTTAGCTGTTGAAATGGCGTTAAACATCTATCACTCACTCACTATTTCAGGCTGAGAAGATTGCATCTCAAATGATCACAGAAGGTCGTATGAATGGTTGCATTGATCAGATCGAGCACATAGTTCATTTTGAATGTAAGTAAAAATGTTCGTTTCTATACTACCGAGATATTTCTATGTTGAACATGTGAATTCTCGTGTGAGTTTATTTTTCAACACCAGCATTTCCTGTCCTGAAAGTGATACACCATGAAGGAGTTCTCTTTGGACATGCAATGTTTTGGTGGTTTAACAGACTGATAGCCAGTTCAAAGTATTAGTCTCAAATATTTCAACATTCATGAAATTGGCCTATATATCATATGTAATTTTATATGAGAGCTACTCCCTATTTCCTTTTAAATATTTTGGTAAATGTTGAGAAATAAAGCTTACATGATTTTATTTCCCACAGCTCGAGAGGCTCTGCCTACATGGGACAAGCAGATTCAGAGCCTTTGTTTCCAAGTCAATAATATCATTGAAAAAATTAACACACATGAGCCCGCCTGGATGGCTAAAGCACTAGAGGAACAAGCGAAGCGGTGTCGGTGAGGCTGGTAGATGATGCACTGTGCTATAGTGGATCTGTGCTTATGCTGTTGTCAAGGCATCCTGTGTATACTAATCAAGGACTCACTTGTCTTCTCAGCTAGTGAAGATAGGACTTGACATTTGCCTACAACTATGTTAGAAATTAACAACACTGCACGGTACCAGTTAAAGACTATGTATGAAATACAAGACATGTTGGTATATCTAAGAGAAAATAAACTTGGATTTGCTAAGGATAACCAGAGAGGTAAATGCAGTGTTGACAAATCCTTTTTTGAGCGTCAGTGTACGTCAGTTCTGGTGAAAAATAGGATTTTATAGTTTGGATCATGCCATCTGAGAGTCTATGCCAATTGACTATAGGCTTGACTTGTTCTTGTAACTCTTGTTGATACTGAACCATTATTCATAGGTAAGGTAAGTGACATTTCGACGCGGTTTGCTTTTGTATTATGTACTTATTTAAGATTACCATCAAACAGCGTCGATATTCAAAATATTAGAAGTGAACTTTATGCTTTTTGAAGAATTATACTAAGACTCAATAGAAGGATATTTTCTGTCATTCAATGAACTTTTCTTTGGAAAAAATGAGGCAAGAATG